>CM060426.1:70584124-71916624 GCA_030545235.1 Helianthus tuberosus
TGTATTAGTCACATGTTATGCAATAAATGCTTGAATAATTTTCTATGAAATTTTATTATAAAATTTTAACTTAGCATTTGTGTGCATTTTTGCATATATGCTAAACAGCATGAATGAGTTATCTGAAGCCCTTCAGAATCTCAATCTTTATCCGGTGAAAATAGAAGTTTCTAATGACTTCACTGGTTACAAAGCCGATGTGGAAGAACCTATGGAATTCCACGCTCCACCTCTGGAGAAACCAAAGCCTAAGAAAAGGAGAAGATTCGTAGGCTGGAGGCGTGTACGCAGGAGGAAACCAGCGACTAGGAAAATTCCCAAAATAGAGAATCCCATGGATAAAGGAAAAGGGATCGAGATCGGGGAAGGATCTAGGCAAATAGAAATGGAAATTGGGGAGAGTTCTAAACAAGTCAAGGAGTTGCCATTACAGGAAGAATTAGATCGTGTATTGGCAAGCTGTGATATCATTAGACCTGTCAACACCAACCTCTACCTTTATCCTCCTGAAACTCAACATCCAATAAATTTGGAACCAGCCATCCCAGAACCTTTGATCCACACCCAACCTCTAGGAATGGACGAGTGGTGGACTAATGACTGGCAGTTTCAAAACCTTATTAATAACCCTTATACCTTTTTCCCTCAGTTCGACCCAGAACCTATACCAAACCCACCAATGAGTAATGAAAACTTAGCTGAACTCCGTCATTTTGGCGAAGAGCTGATAGGTGCAGGAAATAGGATTCGGGAGGTAGGAGAACAAATCTCCTGGAAATACGACGAGAGGGAACGTCGTTACTGAAGTGCCAACTGATGAGGGATAGTGGGGTTGTGAATGTGTGATTGTATAATAATAATAATAATAGTAAAATATAACCTTGTAAAATAACTACAAATAAAACTTTGTAAGATAACGATGTGTACTGATGCATATTATAATATATAAAAATGGGAATCGAGAAATCAATAATTTTGACTATATATATATATTGTGAAATTGTGTGATTATTGCATATAGCTATTATTTATTTTATGCTAATAATTGATATATATATATATATATATATATATATTAATTACCAGATGGAAAATGCTAATAATGAACCGGTTAATGAAGTGAACCAATCTGAACAAAATCCGGAAGATCAATTTATGACTAGGCAAGATATCGAAAATATCGTTGCTCAAGGAATAGCCAATGCTATTCCAGCAATCCTTGCTGCTGCCCAGAAACCTGTTGAACCTCAACAAATTGTTCGTAGTAAACGTACTCAAGAAGATAACTTCAGTAATAGTGTAAACGGAGGCAGTAATCATACTAATCACGAAAATGATCCACGGCAGGCCCCACTCCCTAAGAAAATGAAAGCTGCAACGTCTGGTTGCACTTACAAAGAATTTCTTGCTTGTAAACCAGCTGAATTTGCAGGCAATGAAGGGGCAACTGCAGCACTGCGTTGGTTAGAGAAAACCGAAGCAGTACTTATGATCAGTAAATGTGCTGAGGAAGACAAGGTCATGTATGCGTCGCATCTTTTTAAAGAAGGGGCGCTAGAATGGTGGAATACGGCACTTCAAGCCAAAGGAAGAAACATGGCCTAAGCCATGAGTTGGGAAGAATTTAAACAACTAATTGAAAGAAAATTCTGTCCCGAATATGAAAAGGAACAAATGGCAAATAAGTTCCTGAACCATCGAATGATGGGTGTAGATTGTCGCGGGTATACTTCGACATTCTTCGAGTATGCGAGAGTAGTACCAACCCTGGCTTCGCCAGAACCGGTGCTTATTTCCCGCTATATTTGGGGATTGATTGGCGAAATCTGTAATATCGTTAAAGCTGCGAGACCTCGCACTATTGATGATGCGGTAGAATTAGCTAACACCCTAACTGATGAACTGGTACGCACAAGTGAAGAAAACCGGAAAAAGGAAGTAGCCCAGAAGATTACCCAAGGATTCCGTATGGGTAACCGTAGTAGTTTCAGGAGAAAAGGAGCTGGACAATCTTCCACTGTTCCATTTTGCAATACCTGCAAGAGAAAGCATTCTGGAAGATGCAAGGGATATTGCAATTTTTGCAAAATTCCAGGGCACCAAGAGGAAGACTGCAGAAAGAAGAAAACGACGGTTTGCTACAACTATGGAGAAGCTGGACATTTCAGGCCAGACTGTCCAAAATTAATTAAACCAGCTGACAACAAAGCTAAACCTGCAGAAGGAGCTACCAAGAAGAACGTAAGAGCTTTCCAACTGACTATGCAGGAAGCTGAACTAATTCCTGATGTTATAGCTGGTACGTTCCTAGTTCACGACGTCTATGCAAAAGTATTATTTGACTCTGGTGCAAACCAAAGTTTTATAAATACTTCATTCTGCCAAGCACTTAATTTACCCTTAACCAACCTTAGGCAGATTTTTACAGTCGAAACAGCAGATGGAAATTCTGTTAACATAGATAAGGTTTTGCAAGAAGAAAAGATAGAACTCTTAGGTCATAAATTTTCTGCAAACCTGTTACCTATGAAATTAGCCGGATTCGATGTCATGTTAGGAATGGATTGGTTAGTAGCCAACCATGCTCGAATCCTTTGTGATAGAAATTCCGTAGAAATTCGTACCCCCACAGGAGAAGTAATCATGATTACAAGAGATAAGCCACGTAAACCCATGAAGTTCATTTCTGTAATAAAAGTTGCTAGTTATGAACGAAAGCAGGCAACCGTGTATATGATTTCAGTAATCATTAACACGAAAAATAAGGAACTTAAGGAAATTCCTGTAGTCTTAGAATACCCAGATGTATTCCCTGAAGAATTACCAAGATTACCACCAGACAGGGAAGTAGAATTTAGGATTCATCTAATTCCCGGAACTATACCGATAGCTAAGGCACCTTATCGGTTAGCACCTACAGAAATGCTAGAATTGAAAAAGCAGTTAGATGAATTGCTAAGTAAAGGATTCATACAACCTAGTTCATCCCCGTGGGGAGCACCAGTGTTGTTTGTAAAGAAAAAGGATGGTTCGATGCGAATGTGTATTGATTATAGGGAATTGAATAAGGTTACCATTAAGAATCGATACCCATTACCTAGGATTGATGATCTCTTCGATCAACTTCAAGGAGCTAGATATTTTTCTAAAATCGACTTACGCTCAGGATACCATCAATTGAAGGTACAAGAAGAAGACATACCTAAAACCGCTTTCAGAACTAGGTATGGTCATTATGAGTTTACAGTCATGCCCTTTGGACTAACGAATGCACCTGCAACATTTATGGACATGATGAATAGAATCTGTAAACCGTACTTGGATAAATTTGTAATTGTCTTCATTGAGGATATACTTATTTATTCCAAAAGTCCGGATGAACACTATCAGCACCTGCATGCACTCTTAACCTTGTTAAGAAAGGAAAAGCTTTACGCCAAATTCTCAAAATGTGAATTTTGGCTACAGAAAGTGCAATTTCTAGGACACATGGTGAACCACGAAGGTATTCATGTAGATCCCTCCAAAATAGAAGCAATTACCAAATGGAAGGTTCCACAATCAGCTACGGAAGTTAGAAGCTTTTTAGGATTAGCTGGATACTATAGACGCTTTATTAAGGATTTTTCCAAGATAGCTGTACCATTAACTAAGCTAACCTGTAAAGCAGGTAAGTTTGAATGGGGACCTAAGCAAGAAGAAGCCTTTAAGATTTTAAAGCAAAAGTTAACAAATGCCCCAATCCTAGCCTTGCCAGAAGGAATAGAGGATTTTGAAGTATACTGTGATGCTTCAAAATTAGGATTTGGATGTGTGCTAATGCAACGCAAGAAGGTAATTGCGTATGCATCAAGACAATTGAAAAATCATGAGGAGAATTATACGACTCATGACTTAGAATTAGGAGCCATAATTTTTGCCCTTAAGATTTGGAGACATTATCTGTATGGAAGTAAGTTTACTGTCTATACGGATCACAAAAGTTTAAGGTACATATTTGGGCAAAAAGAATTAAACATGAGGCAAAGGAGATGGATGGAAATCTTAAGTGACTACGACTGTGATATTCAATATCACGAAGGAAAGGCAAACATAGTTGCAGATGCCTTAAGTCGTAAGTATCATGAGAAACAACGACGAGTTCGTGCTCTTAGATTAAATCTACAATTAGATTTAATGGAACAACTACGGAATGTTCAGGAAACAGCAATCAAGGATGATGCTGAAGGAATGAAAGGAAGAATAAAGGAATTAGAATAAGGAAATGATGGAATTTGGAGATTCCATAAGAAAAGGATTTGGGTACCTAAACAAGGAAATTTAAGAAATAAGATTTTAGAGGAAGCTCATAAATCTAGGTATACCATGCATCCTGGTAACAATAAAATGTACCAAGATTTAAGGAATAATTTCTGGTGGATAGGTATGAAAAAGGATATAGCTAGATATGTTTCTAAGTGTCTTACTTGTTCACAAGTTAAGGCAGAACACCAGAAACCTTCAGGTCTACTTCAACAATTAGAAATGCCTGTATGGAAATGGGAGCTTATAACAATGGACTTTGTTACAAAGTTACCCAAAACCAGAAAAGGGAATGATGCGATTTGGGTAATTGTGGATTGATTAACCAAGTCAGCTCATTTTCTACCTATGAAGGAAACCTTTAGCATGGAAAGGTTAGCCAAGTTATATGTAGATGAAGTATTATCCTTACATGGAGTTCCACTCTCCATTGTATCGGATAGGGATAGTCGTTTCACTTCCCATTTCTGGAAAAGTTTCCAAAAAGCAATGGGAACCTGACTAAATTTAAGCATGACATATCATCCTCAAACAGATGGACAAAGTGAAAGGATGATACAAACTCTGGAAGACATGCTCCGAGCATGTGTGATAGATTTTGGTGGAAATTGGGATGATCACCTACCTTTGATAAAATTCTCCTATAATAATAGTTATCATGCAAGCATTGAAGCTGCCCCATTCGAAGCACTGTATGGACGCAAGTGCAGAACTCCAATTTGCTGGGCAGAAATAGGAGAAAGCCAATTGTCAGGTCCTGAAATCGTGCAAGAGACCACCGACAAGATCACTCAGATCAAGGAAAAACTGAAAACTGCTCGAGATCGTCAAAAGAGCTATGCCGACAATCGACGCAAATCACTAGAGTTCCACGTTGGAGACAAGGTACTCTTGAAAGTTTCTCCTTGGAAAGGAGTAGTACGATTTGGTAAGAAAGGAAAGTTAAGTCCAAGATATGTAGGACCATTTTCAGTGATTCAATGTATAGGACCAGTTGCCTATCGCTTACAACAACCAGAAGAGTTAGTTGGAGTACATGACGTATTTCATGTATCCAACCTCAAAAAGTGTATATCAGACGAATCCCTGATAGTGCCTCTTCAGGATATAGAGGTAAATGAAAAGTTAAAATTCGTAGAGAAACCGCTTCAAATAGAAGACCGAAAGATCAAGTTTCTCAAACACAAGCGATTGGTACAAGTCAAAGTCAAGTGGGATTCGAAACAAGGACCCGAATACACTTAGGAGCTGGAATCAGAAATGAAGAGAAAGTATCCTCACTTATTTCAGTGAATCTCGAGGACGAGATTTTAAATAAGGTGGGGAGGATGTAAGGACTCTCAAAAATGTTCTAAATTGACCCGTAAGTGAAAACCCTGACCCCTGAAACCCTAATCTATATCAAAAATCAAGAAAAAACAAAATTTTGGTCTTCAGGCGGGCCGCGTAAAGGATGACCAGACCCTTACGCCGGCCACGTCAACTTGAAATTTGACCGGATAAGCATCCGGGCCACGTATAACCCATCTGGAAACCCTAACCCATGACCCATCAAACCTACGTGTAGAGTAGGCGGCTAGGCAGGCCGCGTAAGGGTGAGCCTATGGCTCACGCGGGCCGCGACAGCGCCATATTTCACCTATAAATAGCCTAGCTCAGGAGCTTTCATTCTGTGTCGATCAAAACTCTCAAAAACGAATTCTCATTACTCTGAAGTCGAAATTTCAATTAAATTAGCGAGGCGCTGCTCCGATACCGGGTATTAACTCGATCGCTGCTACGATTCAATGTCCTATTGATTGAAACTATCCAATGTATGTTTAAGTGCTGCTCAAATTGGGTTTATACTTTGTCATTCGTCGTGAATTCGATGGATGTTTAAGTATTGCACTTTGTCACTCATTGTGAAGGTTTTAATCTCGTGAGTTATCGTAAATGCTGTATTAGTTACTGACCTCGTTCGTGTGCATTGTTATTTAAATTAGGTTATCAGGCTAATCAGTAGGCTAAACTCTGCTCGTATAAATCTGCAATGTGAGTCATCTCTTTTTATCAAATGTTTTTACAATACTCCATTTTCAAATGTTATAATTACAGGGATTAAGTCGTGGTTATCTTAATCACTGGCTAGTGGGGTATTGTGCACATTACTAATTTCTCACGGGTTAGGCTAATAAATCCTCACCGTGATAAACGTCACTACTTGGGGTGGGACCCAATAGTGGTATGACCATCGTCACACGGGTGACAAGGCGCCAGATAAAAATAAGATAGAAGCCATTGTAATCGCTCTTATGCTGTAATTCATAACTATGTGTCATTTTGTCAAAATGAATGATTCACCAGTATTTCCCCGCTGACAAAATATTTTTAAAACATGTTTCAGGCAACCTGCTGTAAATCAAGGAAAACGTGCTACGGAGCACTAACAAGCTTGAAGAGGTGGCTCAGTTAAAATGAATAAACATGTTTTAATAAATCAGGGAATTTCCTAGTAAAATTCCTCTATTGTAAATTTTGGGGTTTATCCCGGATTATGAAATAAAATGATCGGGCATTTCAAGTTTTTAAAAGATCCTGTTAAAAATCTTCCGCTGTCGCATCATTTAAATACCACGGGTTCCTGTCCCGCGGCTCCTGACCGGGTCAAACCGGGGCTGGGGCCATGACACTCTGTCCCTATAATAATTAAACGTTGCCCAGTTTAACACCCCTAAAAAGCGAAGCTCTGCCTAATTGTAGGTATGATAACCCCCGGTTACGTGTTAGTTACTCCGCCTGATTGATCTAGGCCTCCGTAACGCATGTCAAGGCTCTGCCTGACTCAGTCGTTGGAGTTCTGTCTTGGGGGTATAGCTAATGTAAATTGGGTTATTGTACTAATACTTGTGCATTGTTTATTTTAATAGATTATAACCAGGAAGTCACCAGAAAGCAGTAGTATTATCTAAAATAGCAATGTGAGTACATTCTCTTTTTCTCACTATTGTGAGTACATCTTATTTTTGCAAACTGTTTTCACTAAACCTCAATTGTTTTAAAGTATATTTAGCAGTGATTGAGTCTATGTATTCCACAATTACTGTCGATATGTTGCGGTTTTGTATACATACTTGTTACTACACTATGAGTAGTAGCATGACCACAAGTCAGGATTGACAGTAACGTGGGTGGTAATTGGGTAGATAAAAACATTGTAATCGCTCTCAATACTGTAAAGATATAAAATCCTGTTTTGATTAAACTGGGACGCACTCGTCAGTATTTCTTGCTGATGAAACTTTTTTAAAATGCGTTTCAGGTAACAAAATGTAAAAGCCAAATAGAAGCCAGCTGGAGAGCACTGAAGGCTTGGAAAAGTGGCTATAAAAGTTACCTAAACAAGAAAGAAGTTTTATTTAAATAAAATAGGGTTTATCCCTATAAACATATTTGTAATGGAAACTTGGCTTTTTCCCATGTATTTATTATTTATAAAAGTGTGGTGTTTTAACTCTGATAAACTATTTCCTAACTACGGTCCTGATGTTAATTTCCGCTGCCAAATTAATAAACACCGATACTGATACTGTCCTCGCGGCCGCCCGCTCCTGGGGTAGCGGTCGGGGGTTGTGACAGAAGCCCAACTATCTGGACTTGAGATTGTCCTACAGACCACAGATAAGATTGTGCAAATCCGTGATCAGAGGCGGACCTGATGTATAACCAGCCGTAGCATGGGCTACGGCTCAACTTTGTACTGGTAGTGTAAATATTTTTTTTTATTTTATACAAAGGACACCCCTAAATAACTACGATGAGGATACCCCTAAAAAAATTTAAGCCCAAATTGAAGTTGTAAATAATAAGCCCGAATCAGTTTATAATGCCCAACTAATTGTTACTAAAGCCCAGTTATGAAGTGCTTACATTCAATGATGAAGATTGTAAATAATAAGCCCAACCAGTTGTTACTAAAGCCCAGTTATAATGTTATATGTTAGCCCAAACCAGTTATAATGTTATATGTTAGCCCAAAATCGAAGGATCAAACGTCGCACCACTAAAGGATACCGCATAGTTATTGTCCTTCAGTTTATCGAGTAGTCAAGCTAGCTTTGCTTTTATCAGTTGCAACCGCAACCGTTAAAAGATGTTTTTCGAAATTGAAGCTTGTCAAGACGGATTTACGCAATTGAATGGCCCTGGATTTTTTGAACAATTCTATGGTTTGTGCGATCGAAAATGATTTTTTACATGAAGTAAAAGATGAGGATGTGATAGAACGATTTCAAGCTATGAAAAAAAGAAGAGGACAAATCTATTAGATATTTGTTTTACTTTATTTATTTATTGTCGTTTTTTTAATATTGTATGATTGCACGGTGAAATTTTTTTTTGGGATACCCGTGAGTTAATGTTCTAGTTCCGCCACTGTCCGTGATCGTCTCAAAGCTGCCCGAGATAAGCAGAAAAGTTATGCAGACAAGAGGGGTAAACCTCTTAAGTTCCAAGTAGGGGACAAGGTCTTACTAAAGGTATCACCCTGGAAAGGTGTGATGCATTTTGGAAAGAAGGGCAAGTTGTGCCCTAGGTATATAGGACCATTCGAGTTAATCAAATGTGTCGGTTCAGTGGCCTATAAGCTTAAACTGCCGAAGGAGCTTAGTGGGATTTACAGTGTGTTCCACATTTGTAACTTAAAGAAATGTCTAGCCGATGAGTCTCTAGCAATGTCACATCACGATGTGCAAATTGATGAAAACCTAAGGTTTGTTGAGAAAGGATTTCGATCGAGGATCCACAGGTTAAGAAGCTCCAAAGGAAGTTGATACCTATTGTAAAGGTCAAATGGGATGCCCGTTGTGGCCCCGAGTATACATGGGAGGTTGAGTCCACTATGCGAGAGAAGTACCCCCATCTTTTTGAAGAAAATCTCCAGGATGAGATTTCTTTTAAAGGGGTGAGGATGTAACACCTCGTAAGTTCATGTCGGGTTATACAATGACAGGTGTCCATACTCTCAATTATGTCTAATAATTTGGACGAGAATGACTAATTTTGTCAACTTTTGAAACTTTGAATGTGGAGGGACTAAAGGTGTCAACATGCCAAGGGCCTCTGAGTGACCCTTTGCGGACCGTAAGCGTATGTGCTTACGGACCGCAAGCATATATTATTTTTATTTCTGAATAGCGGATATGGACCGCAAAGCTTTATAGCTTACGGTCCGTAAGGGATTTGAAATTTTTGTGCGCCTACAAGGCTTACGGACCGCAAGCCTGAAGGCCATACGATCCGTAAGGGACTACCAGTGACAAAATTTTGTTTGGAGGCCAAGTATCTCTGCATTTCTGCCATCTCTCGCTAATTTGTCACCCATTTGCAGCTTCTAACACGCTCATGGACATCTGGAGTGATCCTATAACAACCCTTACACCTGTCTTGATCTCCATTCAACCTCTTCTAGTATAAATAGAGGCCTTGATCACTTGAACAACTTGCACCTTTCTCATTTATCCTCTCTACTCTCTAATCTGGAAGTTCCAAATCCTAAAGGAGCATCCTCGGAATTCTAAATATTCTAAGGATCACAAGTAAGTGTTCCTTTCCAGCTCTTTTCATTTTTATAGGCTTTTATTAGCCGAAAGTCAAGCAAATTGACTTTTGCTTTGACTTTCGGTTTAGACCATTATGGTCCAGCCATTGCTCGATTCGAACATGGCTATATGATCGTAATAAGGTAGGTGTTAATCCCTCAAAAGGGAACCTCCTGGAAATCACGTTAAGTTGGTCAAACGAATGGTCAAAGTTAAGTATAATAAAAAGTCAAATGACAGATTTTCGGAAACTTTATAAAATGAAGTTGTAAATGTTTTAGCTCATGTTTAAACACTAAATCAGTTGGTAACTAATATTAGAACATGCATGAACATGTTCAGCCAGTCATTTCCAATTTTTGTGCCGATTCGCAACTGAAAGTCAAGCAGTTTGACTTCTACTTTGACTTTCGATTCTGACCCGATTTAGCAACTTTAGCTACTAATTCGTAGTTGCGTTATGATCATATTATAGTTTAGAATAACCCTCTGTGGTTATACTACTTGATCGTAATCAGATTAAGAGTTTTTACACAAGTTCTTTTAATATGCCTATTATTGACCAAAATGTCCTTTTTGTGAAAAACATTGTTTTAATCAATGATAAACATATGAAATGGATAAGATACTGATATGGTAATATAATTAACATGTTTTGGCATAATGAATTTGTTCGTAACTTAAGTTTCTATACAAGTTCATGAACTATGCCACATTATGACTAAAATGCCCTTTTGATGCATAGTTTGGTTTTAAACCGTTAAAGTCATATAAATCTGATTACCTACTGATGTTTCAACATAATTAAAATGTTTTGGCATATTGAACTTGTTTATGGCTCATCCGATACCGCCTATGCGCGTACGGTTCGCTTATGTAACTAGTTTACGTAAGTTTACCGAAACGGGTCAAATCTTTTCATATTCATTTCAATTCTAAAATGTAAACATGTTTATCCACATTATACAAGTCTTAGTACTTGTGAGGGTTTAAACTACATTCTATCCGTTCATTGCTTAATCTAGTGTATCGTACCGTTTTCATTATTTTAAGTTAACCGGTCCAAGTCTATGACTTGAATAAGACCCGTTAACAATCTAATTGGTTATTATACCATTAATTCCAGACTAAGGCATTCCAGTAGATTGCAACCAATATTAGTTAAATTGATAACGGCTGTGCTTATTATATTATCTTGCATTGTAAGACTTATTTAAGCCAGGTAAATACTCTTAACCTATTTTCCCTATACGGGCTTGGGATACGGTAAATTATTACCGCTTGGTCGGGTATGGGATCATATGTCGGATTGTGACTAGAAAATCCTCATAACTCATTTTAATCTGTTTTGCTTGAGAACTTAAACATTGGGGGTTAATGCGACCGTGTCCTGGATATTCTCGGCTCATTTAATTGCAAATGGCCACGACTTAAGCACGGGGTGTAGGCATACACCTGACAGATGCTAATGCTATTATAAAATATTTTTCTACCCATATTGGGGATAACCTTTATGTGTTAAAGTGGCATGTCGGTTAATCATGTTATCAGTTTCTTTACCGGGCCCCATATGTATTGACAAGCATGTAAAACTGTATACAAGATATTTATTATTGTCCCAAGTTATTTATAAAATACATGTGCCTTTGTGCACTTGAAACAATTTTGAAATATTTTCAAAATGTGTCGGTTATTTGTATTTACCAGTGTAAATTGACGTATTTAAAAAAAAAACTAAGTGACAGGCTGTAAGGTTACGAAATAGGCTGGAAGTGC
The DNA here is from genome assembly GCA_030545235.1 of Helianthus tuberosus. Lineage (NCBI taxonomy): Eukaryota > Viridiplantae > Streptophyta > Magnoliopsida > Asterales > Asteraceae > Helianthus > Helianthus tuberosus. The sequence goes on from CM060426.1 coordinate 70,595,782, forward strand.
CCGGTAATGCTTAAGAGGAATTTGCAACTCCTTGCATAAGAAGCCTAATAGTCTGTTATTTCATTTTGAAAATTTTTGATCCGCCTGTGGATCTTCTGATACAATATAAGTTTGTATTATATTTTGAACATTTGGATAATTATATTTGTAATAGTATTTCAAATCCAAGACTTTTGCTGTACTATTTGTGTATTTGATATCAATGTAGTTAAGTATACCCCATCCGGGCCCACCAGGTGATATGAAATATCGGGGTGTGACATGATCACATACCTAAAATGCTAAAACGGGTCTAGTTAGATAATGTTGTATCTCCAATGAGCTAAAAAAGTAGGTAAAATTGAAACGGGTGGAAACTCGTAATAACAATGCTTCCGAACTTCTAAATCACTTTTGTTCATGCCCCGTAAGCCCTAAACTCCAAATATTAGGTTGATGGCATAAGTTATAAGCTATAACCAAATTGGTTTTAAAAAGATGAACCGTTCATAATCTCTTCATGTCATCATATCGATATATATATATATATATATATATAGTGTAAACAAATTATAACTATGTGGATATGAATCTAAATTTAAATTAACACAAACACCAAATAGACATGACTATAGCTTGTAGCAAACCAAATATTCATTAACTACTCGTCTTGTTATTGGTTGACACGTTTTCGAAAACTAAATAGCATCATGTTGTCCTATGAAAGAGTAAATTCCAAATCAAATACCTAAAGCAACATTCTTTTTCTCAGCACCCTTTTTTAGATCAATCCTACACATTAGGTTTGTTTTTCCTGAATGAATCGACCATTACGAAAATGAAAAACAAATAAGAGCGAACATATTAGTTTTTAATCAAGTACTAAATGAAACTGGTAGATGAAATAAGCCTAAAACCATAACTGTTAGGATCTGAGTTTCTTATGATTGTGCTTTGTTTGATTAAGATGAAAATGAATGATAAACAATTGCTGTGGAAACTAAATGGAATAAACTTTCAACACAATCAAACGGAAGAAATGCTTTCAACATACATGTTTAACATGAAACCGGATGCTTATATTTATTATAAACTTCAATTACAATGCATGCATGTAATGCAATCTCCCCCTCAGCCTGAGCTCACACTGGTTTGTTCGTACAGAATGACTTGGGATGAAAGAGCTAATAGAACAGTACAAGGTACTGTTCTATTTATAGTACGAAGCAAACCACTGAAGCATCTTTGCTGACGTCACCATGAAAGTGACATCTAACCTCCTAACAACCTGTAACTACTGATCTAATACAACTACTGCTATTACAAACTACTGATAATAATACATTACAAAGACAAGCCAAACTACTGCTTCTCATTCCACTGTTGTGACTCCAGCAGTACTTTATATCTTCAGCAGTGCTTGACCCATATTAGTAGATTGAGCATCAGTGCTTAGTCTTCAACAGTCTTTAATCAGCAGCAGTTGTTGAAGGACAACAGTTGTAGACGATCAGTGGATAGAGGTCATCAGTTGTTAGAACACTTTCAAGGGGAAAGATTGAATACAACATCTGTTTATTCTGGATCCACTACTCTGATCCAGTTTTGGCTTTAATCAACTGTTCCTCTGTAGGGTTCAATCCCAACAATCTCCCCCTGGAACATATGATGCCAAAACCCTTAATTATTATGGATCTTTATTGCCTCATCAACAGTTCCCTGACTTGTCCTTTGAATTGTAATTCAAAGTCCATGGAATCTGTGTCATCCTCATCCCTGCACAGTGGAAGTTCAAGGAGATCTTGTAGATCTGCAACACCCAGGCCCAATGCTTGTTCCTTTGATATGTTCTTCACTTCACCACTGGATTTGAGCAATGTCAATACGTGGGTCTGTTTGTCATATTTCCACTTTAGTATTTTTGAATCCAGTGGGTTTCTTGGGAGAGGCTTTATTGATGACGAGTTTGGAGATGGTGGCCTGGTGATGACTGGTTGAGCAGTGTTTGAACCCTTTGTCAGTTCAGGATTTTCTGCTATCATCTGCTTAAGGACCATTTTTATAATGAAATCCCCTTATGCAATGTCTTCAATAGTTTCTGCATCCATCTGCTTTTGTTTCCTTCTTTGATAAAGGATGGCAGCAGGTGGAGTAGTGGATTTCCTAACTTGAAGCTTTTGTGGTTTAGCTGGAACCACTGTTTCAGGATAGTTTGGCTTTTGTGGCACATTTGGATCCTTCATTCTCAACTCTACCAACCTCTTGTATGTATCTATCACTTTCTCTTCTTTCCACCTGCTGACCTGATTCCTAGACCCATAATCAGTAGCAATGAGCTCTTCTTTCATTCTCTTCAGTTTTAAAGCTTTTTCAGGTACATTTTTCTTGTACTTTGACCAAACAGGAGGAGTGTGTTTTACTTTGTCTTTATTCATCTTTTCAACGCTTTCTAACTCCTCTTTGAGCTCACCAAGGGTCCATTCTTGTCACACCCCGATATTTCTACATATTACTGGTGGGCCCGGCGGGGAGTATCGTGACGTAGTTGATATCATCATAGTCAATATACACAATATAATAGCACAACAGAAGGCTTGGTGAATAAACTATTACAAACCATAATGTCTGAGTGAAAGAATATACAGACTGGAATGTAATAAGATCCACAGGAGGATCATAAATAGTTACAAAGAAACAAAATAACAGACTTCAGGTATCTATGGATTTGCAAGATCCTCTTATGACACCTAATAGCTCCAGCCTATTACGAGAGGTACCTGTCAATCAGCCTTTAAGAAAATACGTCAGTTTACACTGGTAAATACAATTAACTGACTCTTTTGAAAACATTTATGAAAATTGATTTAAGTGCACATGGCACAAATCTTTTATAACTTGGGACAATTATTTAAATATAATCTTGTATACAGATTTACATGTTTGTCTTACAACTGGGGCCGGTTGGAAGTCGGTCGTGATTAACCGACTCACCACTTATAGAACCCACAAAGGAGTTATCCCCAAGATGTGAGTTTATATTTTAGCATTTGCATCTGTCAGGTGTATGCCTACACCCCGTGCATAGGTCGTGGCCATTTTCAAATGAAATGAGCCGAGGATATCTAGGACACGGTCGAATTAACCCCCAATGTTTATGTTATCAAACAAGACAGATTAAAACGGGTTATGTAAATTTATTAATCACAATCCGATTAAATGATTTCATACCCGACCAAGTGGTATTGTTATAATACCATATCCCAAGCCCGTATAGGGAAAATAAGTTAAAAGTATTTACCTGAGCTCAAAGGTGAAAGTAACTCAGCCGTAAATCCTAAAGCTGTATGATGATACCTTCTACTGGATGCTACTTAATCTATATAGAAGGTTTAATAACCTATTAGGGTGCTAACGAGCCTTTAGTTAAGTCAAGGACTTAGACCGACGAGCTAGAAAGAAACTTTATGGTTCTAAACGCTAGATTAAGCGAAGACCGGAATAGAATGTGTTTTAGACCCGACAAGCTTGGATACTTGTATAATATGGGTAAACTAATCACATTCTAGAATTTGAGGATTTAATGATAAGGTTAAACCCGTTTCGGCTATTATACGTAAACTAGTCACATAAACCGATCCGAATGCGTAAACGCGTAACAGGTAACCAAATGAATTATATACAGGTCTTAATTGTTATTATGCTTAAAATATGTTAATACATCAGTAGGATGTTAACATATATGCCCAAAAAAAGTAATTTAAACCAATTTAAGTCCCGAAAGGGCATTTTGGTAATTTTAATACTTATAAAAGAGATTTTTATAATAAACTGAAGTTCTGGTCTTTTGAAATCAGTAAAAATATTTAATTTAATAAGTTATATCAGTAGGGTATTGCGTATATGTGAAATTTATCCTTTATAACCAATTTATGCACCGAAGGGGCATTTTGGTAATTTCACATAAGCTTTAAAGGTCAATTTTGGAAATCTGAGTTTAAAAATTTTGCTTACTGTTAAAGTATAGTAATTTATTAAAAACATCAGTAGATATCAAGTCTTATATGTTAAAAATAGTTTTAACCCATACTATGCGCTTAAAACGTGTAAAAGGCGGTTTTAAGCGATTTTCGGGTCATAATAGGAAATCTGAATTTTTGATCAGTTTATAAAGTTCAAAATATTTTATTTATCATATAGAATCAGTAGCAAAAAGTTTGGTATCAAAATATTATGTAAAACTCATTTTATTCAAGAAAAGGGTATAACCGACAATTACCGAATTCAAGCTACAACCCTATGATATGATCAGTTTAAAAATAATTAAAAATCTTCAAAAATCCCAAAATATTATATTACATCAGTGGGTAAAAAGTTTGGTGTCAAAATTTGGGTTTAGATAGGCTTTATGCTAATTACGTCGTTTAATTAATAAAAAACTTTCTAATTACGCTATTGAGCATAACTCCTAATCTAGACCTCAAACTGATGTCAAATTTTTAGGAAAAGTTTATAAATCAGTAGCAAAGGTTTTTGTCCTATCACATTTCTAAAAATCTCATTTTATTGTCAAAAGGGCATTTATGGCATTTATAAGCATATTAACGATTAAGAGCATATAATTCAAACCACTAAGAACCATGCACTATAACTCCAGAGGGTTATACTACTGAGTAATGTGGTCCTAATGGAAGCTTATAACATGGGAGAATTAAGCTTGAACGGGTCAGAACTGAAAGTCAAAGCAAAAGTTAAGTTTTTGCGACTTTCGGTTATAATTTGACCTTAGACTGATAATTGTCGGTTAGGACTGATAAAACATGTTCTAATATTAATTACCAAGTCATTAGAATGTTAAAATATAATTTAGAACCTCCGTTTTATTAATTTAAATTATTTTTAAACATTCTGTCCAGTTTGACTTTTTGTCAAACTAGTTTGACCCGACAATTAACTAGTCAAACGAAATAATTAGGAGGTGCCCTTTTAAGGGTTAATCACCTACGTTAATATGGTTCCATAACCACTTTCGTTTTGATCAGTGGCTGAACCAATTGTGATTAAACCGAAAGTCAAAGCTTAATTACGATAAGTTTGACTTTTCGGTTATTAAGCTAATTAAAACGATTAAGCAGGTAATAAGACCCTTACTAATGGTCCTTGCTATCTTTTCTACACTTCCAAATCTTCTCCTAATCCTTGCAAGCTCCAGAGATGAGTTCCTTTGAAGTTGTTGCAACTTATGTGCATAAGAACTAAGAACTAGTCCTCCTTATATACTAAATCCCAAGCTCCTAGATCATTTGCAGCTGTTAAGGAAGGCCCTAGGATCACCCCAGGTGTCCTAGTGGTTTATCATGACCGACTTACAGCCCATAGAATCAATACAATTGAGGTTAAGGCGGTTAAACAACTGAAACCTGCACCTGTCCTTCATTTTCTGCGCTGGGCACTTTTAGGCGGCCCGCGTAAGATCAAGAAGGATCTTACGCGGCCCGCGTAGACCTGATTTTCAGGTTAAAATACTTTCTAAATTGGCAGCTTTAGTCCCTAGCCATTTAAAACCTTATTTAACCTTATTGTTGACATGTAAGGTCCTTGTTGTTAGTTTGTTGAGGCTCAAGGATGTATAAACAAACTTCGTTAGGCTCGGTCTCGTTAAATATCACTATAAATGCAAGTTTCGTCAAGTTGACACTTATAGCCCAAAGTCTTGAAAACATGCTTAACGATCTCGAAACCACGTGAAATTCATACCACTTATTCTTGAGAGTATATTTGAACATTTCAAAGCCTTGGGTTCGTTAAAAGGTCACTCAGAGGTCAGAATTAACATGTTGACATGTTTAACCCTCGTAGTTTTATAATCTTCCGATTATTTTCACAAACGGCTTCTTATATCCAATCAATCTCTCGTTTAAGAATATATTCATCATGTATGGTCATTCAGAGGCTTAATTTTGGCATGTTGACACTTTTAGTCCCTCCGGACACATAATTTCACTGTTTGTCAACTTTAGTCCTTCAAACTCAATTTTTCACACATCTTGGGTTTAGGACATGTGTCTATACATAATTGGACACGTTTTTACGTTGTGTTACATCCTCACCCCCTTAAAAGAAATCTCGACCCCAAGATTTACTGGAATAAGTGAGGGTACTTCTGTCGCATAGTGGACTCAACTTCCCACGTATATTCGGGACCTCTACGGGCATCCCATTTAACCTTTACTATAGGCACATGCTTCCTTCGAAGCTTTTTAACCTGACGATCCTCGATCGATATAGGTCTTTCAACAAATCTTAGGCTTTCATCAATTTGTACGTCCTTATGAGACATGGCTAGCGATTCATCAGCTAGACACTTCTTGAGATTACAGATGTGGAACACATTATGGATTCCACTCAGCTCCTCAGGCAAGTTTAGCTTATAAGCTACACTGCCGACACATTCGATAATCTCGAATGGTCCTATATATCTAGGGCTCAGCTTGCCTTTCTTACCAAAACGCATCACACCTTTCCAGGGTGATACTTTCAGTAAGACTTTGTCACCAACCTCAAACTTTAGAGGTTTTCGCCTCTTGTCAGCATAACTTTTCTGCCTATCCCTGGTAGCTTTCAAGCGATTACGAATCTGGACAATCTTGTCCGTCGTTTCAAGGACTATATCAGGTCCTGATAACTGAGCTTCTCCTACTTCCGCCCAACAAACAGGCGTTCTGCATTTTCTACCATATAATGCTTCAAAAGGCGCAGCCTGAATACTAGTATGGTAGCTATTGTTATAGGAGAACTCGACCAAGGGTAGGTGGTCATCCCAACTACCACCTAAATCAATAACACATGCACGAAGCATGTCTTCCAATGTTTGAATTGTACGCTCACTCTGTCCATCTGTCTGAGGATGGTAAGCAGTACTAAAGTTCAAACAAGTGCCCAAAGATTGTTGGAAACTTTTCCAAAAGTGAGAGGTGTATCTAGTATCTCTATCCGATATAATAGACACTGGTATTCCGTGGAGAGATACAATCTTATCCACGTAAAGCTGAGCTAGCTTGTCAGAGCTATGAGTCTCTTTAATGGGTAAGATGTGCGCTGACTTAGTTAGTCTATCAACTATGACCCATATGGTATCATTTCCATGCCTTGTTTTAGGTAACTTAGTTATAAAGTCCATAGTTACCATTTCCCACTTCCATGTGGGAAGTTCTGGCTGCTGAAGCAGACCCGGTGGTTTTTGATGCTCTGCTTTAATCTGAGCACAGGTCAAGCACTTAGCTACATGGGTGGCAATAGATTTCTTCAACCCTATCCACCAATAATTTGCTTTCAAATCCTGATACATCTTGTTACCTCCAGGGTGAATTGAATATTTGGAATTGTGAGCTTCCTGGAGGATTACATCTCGAAGTCCTCCATGAATGAGAACCCAGATTCTTCCATTGAGTCTGAGAATTCCATCCTTGCCAGGTGTTAACTGTTCCGCAGTTACTCCAAACTTTTCGTCTGGAAGGTTAGCTTCCAAAACAGCATCTTTCTGTGCAGCTAACAGCCTTTATTCAGGCTAATATTCAATTCAATGCTCTTAGCATTAATCCTGATAGGTTTGACTCTTTCCTTTCGGCTTAGAGCATCTGCGACTACATTCGCTTTACCAGGATGGTAGCGAATTTCACAATCATAGTCATTTAAGGTTTCCATCCAGCGGCGCTGTCTCATATTGAGCTCTTTTTGATTGAACAAGTGTTGGAGACTCTTGTGATCCGAATAGATCACGCATTTAGTTCCATACAAATAATGTCTCCACAACTTCAGTGCGAATACAATGGCACCCAATTCCAAATCTTGGGTGGTGTAATTCTTCTCATGCACTTTTAGTTGTCGTGATGCATAGGCAATTACCTTGCCTTTTTGCATAAGTACACAATCCATACCGGTGTGTAACACATCACAATATACGACAAACTCTTCGATTCCATCAGGTAGTATTAGTACTGGAGCATTACTCAGCTTTTGCTTAAGAATCTCAAAGGATTCTTGTTGTTTTGGACCCCAATCAAATTTTACATTCTTACGGGTCAAAGAAGTCAATGGTGCGGCTATCCTTGAAAAGTTCTTAATAAATCTTCTATAGTAACCTGCCAAACCCAGAAAGCTACGAATTTCGGTTGGAGTTTTGGGTGCTTCCCAATTCATTACGGCTTCTACCTTAGCGGGATCTACTTGGATACCACGCTCACTAACAACGTGTCCAAGAAATTGGACTTCACGAAGCCAGAACTCACACTTGGAGAATTTAGCATATAACTTCTCTTGTTGAAGTAATCCTAAAATGCATCGAAGGTGCTTCTCATGATCATCTTGATTACGAGAGTAGATAAGTATGTCATCTATGAAGACGATGACAAACTTATATAAGTATGGTTTGCAGACTCTATTCATGAGGTCCATGAATGCTACTGGTGCATTAGTGAGCCTAAAAGGCATCATTAAAAACTCGTAATGTCCATATCTCGTTCTGAATGCCATCTTAGGCACATCTTCAGTCCTAACTTTGAGTTGATGATACCCAGATCTCAAATCAATCTTCGAGAAGAAGCTCGCTCCTTGGAGCTGATCAAATAAGTCGTCGATCCTGGGTAAGGGATAACGATTCTTGATCGTTACCTTATTTAGCTCACAATAATCAATGCATAATCGCATTGATCCATCCTTCTTTTTCACAAATAATATTGGAGCTCCCCAAGGCGAAGAGCTAGGTTATATACCTTTTCCAGTAAGTCATCTAATTGAGTCCTGAGCTCTTTCATTTCAGTAGGTGCTAGACGATAAGGAGCTCGTGCAATAGGTGCAGCTCCTGGTAGAATGTCTATCCTGAACTCTACTTGCCTCTCAGGAGGTAGTCCAGGTAACTCATCAGGAAAGACATCAGGATACTTAGAGATGATTGGGATGTCTTCAATCTTGGGTTTCAGGTCATTCACTGACACTTGTTCCATATAGATGACACATCCACTCTTCAAACACTGCGATACCTTGAGAATAAACACATTGTAGGGCAACCCGTATTGTGTATCTCCTTGAATGGTGACGGATTCACCAGAAGGGGTTTTGATAATAACTAGCTTTTTATCACAGGCAATTTGGGCTTGGTTATGCGACAACCAATCCATGCCCAAAACTATATCAAACCTAGCCAATTTCATTGGCAAGAGGGATATCAGGATAGAATGATTCTTGATGGATATAAAGCATCCATCAAGAAGACTTGAAGCTGTTTCTAAGGTACCATCGGCAAATTCTACCTCATATTTTATGTCTAGAGTCTTAATAGGCAAATTCAGTGACTTACAAAACTTATGATCTACAAAAGACTTATCAGCACCTGAATCAAATAAGACTCTAGCATAATTATTATTAATGAGGAAGGTACCTGTTATGACATTCTCGTCGTTCACTGCCTCCCTAGCATTCATTTGGAAAACCCTTACATTGGTTTTCTTTGCCTCCTCGGGCTTCTTAACATTCTTGGGGCAATTGGTCTTGATGTGCCCCTTTTCATTGCAACCATAGCAGGTTGCATCCTTAATGTTCCGGCACTCTACAGATTTGTGCCCTTTCTTTTTACAAATCCCACATGGTTTAGCTTGTAGGCCTTGGTTGCACTTTCCAAAGTGCCTCTTATTGCAGGTTTTGCATCTGGGCTTATCACTTGACTGCCCCTTCTTGAAATTAAAGTTCCCTTTATTCTTCTTATTTGACTGAGGGAACTTGTCTTCCTCCCTCTTCCTCTTTCCATCATCGATAGCTTTCTTTGCCCTACTCCTCACGACATCAAGAGTGAGGGACAAAGATAGATCCACAACAGATCTATATGTGGCTGGCTTAGAAGCCTTAACATTCCCTTTCACTTCAGGGGCCAAACCACCGATGAAATGCGCAATGCGTTTGGGTTCAGGGGTGACTAAATATGGTACAACCCTCGACATCGAGTTGAAGCTTGTTACATAGGATCTACAATCCAGGTCCTTCATTATCAGGGTAAGGAAATCAGTCTCTATCCTTTCAACCTCATGTTGAGGACAATAAGTGTCCTTCACCAAACCAACAAACTTGTTCCATGAAAGGTTGTACAAAGGAACCTTTCCTGTGGCTTGCACTAATGCCTTCCACCATGTAAGGGCATCACCCTTGAAAGATTGAGACACAAACTTCACTATATCTTCTTTAGCACATCCACTGATGTCTATCACAGTCTCCATTTCATCTAACCATTTCATACAGTCTATCGCTCCCTTTTCTCCTGTGAAATCCCTCGGTTTACAGGAGACAAAGTATTTATAGGTACATCCCTTGGTGTACCTGGGAGTCGGTTCGAGGACAACTTGCCTCTGTGGTTCACTTTTTTGATTAGACGAGTGTTGGGACTCACTCTTCTTCTGTGTATGCGAATGAGAATGGGACTTTGAATGAGTTTTGGACCGAACATTACTCAGATCCTTAAACTTATCATCCACAGCCTGTGCAACTGCTGTGGTTATCATTGCTTGCAATTCAGCAGCAGTGATATTGATCCTGGTATTATGGTTGTCTCCCACGGGATGACTGTTTACTTCATCAGATCTAACCATGATTTGGGTACTATATTAAACAATAATGATATATTTAAATTACGTAATGAATCATCGCATTGATGAGTAGATGGTCATGGTATTATTAAACCATGTAGACCATTTAAAATAAAAATCATTAAATCATGATTTGTCTAGGTTATAACAGAACCATAACAAACAATTAATAGGATATAATCCTTTATATTTATTAGACAGGGGATATAAATCACAACCGTCAATGTCATGAGAGACATATTCATATAGCACAAGGCTCGTCTCGAAGGACATTTAGATGGCACAAAAGCCTTGTCACAAGGACGATTATGATAATTGATCTCTTGGATCAGGGATTTCTTTAAGGGTCGAACAAAGTTCATCGCCTTTTTGATAAGAAGTCTATAAAATAAAACTTTCATTGTCATTATTACACCTTTGCTTATAAGCATACATCTCAAATAGATGTTTTGGTGTATACATCTCATTGATGTTTATTAGCCATGATTTACATTGATCATATAGGCTATATATAAGTGACTTGGAAGGACCCAAGTACATTTGGAAGCTTGTGTGGTTTCTCGTACCGCACAGCCAGGAATGTTAACATATTTCTAGATGTTAACAGAGAGTTATTATCTTAAAAAGGTCGTACCATCATAGCCATTTAATATTTTGGCTAGGTTATACCTCTAAGAATTTATTTGGCAGATCAATCAAATTTGAAATGATATAGTATGATGTAATAAAAATACATAATCAAAAATCGAAAATAACTTTATTAAATCACGAAACTAGTACAAGGATGCCCTAAATGGGACTTGAAAACAACACACTACCCACGCAGGGGCTACTAAAATAGAAAGTAAGTCCACGAAGGGACTTGGTACATGAAAATAAAATAATGTCCTCGCAGGGACTTATTGAAAGACAAAACAAAATAAAACAATAACTTCCTACTTCTTCTTGCCTTTAATAAGGTTCGCAAGACCTTTGAGAAAACCATTATGCTTCTTCTTAGTTTCATTGGCTTCACGTTCAACCCGGTCTAACCTCTGCAGAACCTCCTGAGTTTGTTCCTGTTGGTGAGGAGGAGGTTGCTGGTAAGGTGGGTATTGGTATCCCTGCACCGAATATCCAGTTGGGTAAACTGGTGGGTATGAAGAAGGATAAAGTGCATTGTACTGAGCAGCTGTAAGGTATGGATCATGGTTTCCATAATCCGATGGGTATCCAGACGGATTATACCCAGATGAACTTGGGTATGTCGGGATCGGGTTGTCGAAACCCAATGGCGGCTGCGGTGGTGCATGAGAAACTGGCGGAGGGTTGACTTCCGGCACCATGTGTGAGGGTCCACCCATTTGGGGGTCCTCAGGAATAGGAGGGTAAGAACTTGAACCATGAGGAGATGCGAACCGTGGTCCCCCACGTACAGACATTCGAGCATTTCTCCTTCGCCTTGGCGGCTCGGGAGGCGGTTGAGGTGGTTCCTCAACTGGTATAGGTGGTGGGGTAACAGCTTGAAGGTAATGCTCATTCAAAGGAGGCTGAGCCGGGGAGTTGTGATGTGAAGGGGTAAAGAACCAATCATACTGAGCCATTCTCTCAGCATACGAATCAGGCCCTCGGTACGGCGATCCTTGATATAGTGAACCGCTCGAGATGCTAATAGGATGTCTGGGTCGTCGTCCATTTCCATCTCCTAAGAGAAATGATCCTCGGGTCCTAGTGGATTGAAACCCAAAAAGTCGTTGACGTATTCATTGGGATTAAACTGAGCTGGAGAGTAGGTAGAATCCGAGTGATAAAGAGAATGGGGATGAAGGGAGTGGTGAGATTGGTTCGAGTGATATGATCCCTGTGAATGATGGGAACGTTGGGGTTCATTAAGAATGGGTAACCCAAAGTATGGAGGGTTGGATGGTGAGGATCCTAGTGAGACAGACTGCCTCGCTGGCTCGAAGCTATGACTCCAATGGTCCCGTGAGTCGGAGCCAGAGAGTGAATCGGATGGGGTACGTCGGTGGGAGGGTCCCGCGTGGCCTGATGGCCCACCTCGTATTGGTCCTGTGACACCTGTGTCACTTCAACCATCCAACAAATTCCAAACCAATGAAATATTGTATTTCATACTTGGGATTTGTAAAAATATGTGTATCATTTGCATATATCAATTCTTGTTCGATTTCAAGCTTTAAATCGCTTTCTGGAAGGTTATACACGCACTGATGCGTAGATATAACCAGTTTAATGCAATGAACACTCTGGAATAGTGAAATAGTCTTAACATACCTTAAATAACCTTTACATAACTTATAAATAAGTTTTGAAGGCTTTGGTATAGCAAAATCGAGTTAAATCGCTTACAGGGACTAAATTTGACAAACTGCGAAAGTATGCCAATTTGAACTGTAACAGACATTCCGGAACATGACCATAAGTTAAACATACCCTAAATATCCTTTATATAGCTTAGAAATAGGCTTTTAGGGGTTCGGTATGCTAAAATAAACTTTTGGGTCATTCAGGGACTAAAAGCGTCAAAAAGTGCACAAGTTTGCATTTTCGCGCATAACTTACGTTCTGAATACATCCGGACATCCAAAAATTTATGTAAGCACTAAAATATTTTATTTTAGTGTTTGGCTTGAGAAAAATCCATTCGTCGCGTCATTTGGATCGTTTTTCGCGCTTATGCGCATTCCGTCGTAATTAAGCGAACATCGCGATCGTACGGCCAAACGAACCGACATCCGATATATTTTTGAGCATGTTTTGAGTTGCCAATACTTTAACTTCATTTTAGAGCCTTGAAATAGGGTTAACGGGGCTTATACGTGTCAAAAATGCATCGAAAACCAAGTTTTGGGCATGCAGGGGCTAAAAATGTAAATCTGTCAAAGTTCTTAGGCCTGGGGCGTAAACCCAAGCTTAAACTTTACGCGGCCCGCGTCAGTGTACCAGACCAGATTCAATGTTTTTAACAGCTGTTAACAGCCTTTCACACCTCCAAAGGCCAAGGCCAAGTGTCAAACTCTTGTGGTGGGAGCAATATGAGTTACCACAACATTCCGACAAGTGTACGGCTTAGATCGTGCCCCCTTTTCCAAGAAATGATCCTAACGGTGAACCGAAAACTATAAATACCCACCTCCACCCTTCACTTTTCCTCACAAGAATCTGATCTAATGTGCTCTAAGTTGAAACCTTTGTTTCATACCTGAGCTATTTTGATCTAGATTAGCATTCGGGGACCCTTCGTAAGTATTCCTTCGTTCTTTTATTGCTTTTCGAGTCCGAAAGTCAAATTTTGTTTGACTTTCTGCGTTGACCAGTTTATGGTCAATGCAAAGTTCGTTTGAACTTCGCAACGTGATTGTAATCACGATGGTTATAGTCCCTTGTGACTATGCCTACTGATTACCACGTTGTCTAGGGTCGTAAGGGTAAGCGATCTGATAAATCGCTTATACCTTCGAACCCGACCCATATGGTCGATCATTAGGATCCGACCAAGCACATTAGGTGACCATAGTATGTAGGGAATAACCTTCCGAGGTTATACCTTATGGTCACATCGTTTGAGTAGTTGTATGATAGGTAGTTTATATGCCTTAGGTAAATTACCAGAATACCCTTTTCATGTATAATTGGTAATTAAGCATATGTAACCTAAACTTTTGTCACATAACTGATTATGTAACATGTTTAGGCATATAACACTTGTCATAGGGCTAGTTAGGCGGTCCGAACGCGTTTCACGCGAACGACGCGTTAAAGTAGCATAAGCTACCTAAACGGGTCGTAATGGGTCGTAAGCACTTATGTTAGGTTTCATTTAGTATGTAGGCTTTGTTAAACCATATTACACGAGTCTCCATACTCGTTTGGTTTACGAACCCTCATTCTATCCGATCCTCCGATTTAGGTCCGGTTTATTAACATAGTTACCTATATTAGGTGCCGTTTGATATCCGTGATCTCTAGCATTGTTTGGTTGTTACTCAAGGACTACTAAGCAATCTCAAGTGAGTACATAGAACCCCCTCTTTTAAATGTTTTCAAGGTGTTTATGTGAGTACATAGACCCCTCTTTTACTGTTTTCCAAACATTTTGGGGGTGGAACACATGTGCCTACTTGTTACTTTCATGCTTTCCTGTTTTCACATCATATACATGCTATGTTCAATAGTACACTTATAGTACATTGTTTTACATTACATTTTATGCTATGTGTGCCCATTGTGTGCATACTTAGTACATTGTTTTACATTACATTTTATGCTATGTGTGCCCATTGTGTGCATACTTAGTACATTGTTTTACATTACATTTCATGCTATGTGTGCCCATTGTGTGCATACTTAGTACATTGTTTTACATTACATTTCATGCTATGTATGCCCATTGTGTGCATAATTAGTACAGTTGTTTCACGTCACATGCTATGTATGTCTATTGTTGCATACTTAGTACAGTTGTTTCACGTCACATGCTATGTATGTCTATGGTTGCATACTTAGTACAGTTGTTTCACGTCACATGCTATGTATGTCTATTGTTGCATACTTAGTACAATTCACATGCTATGTATGTCCATTTGTCGCATACTTAGTACATTTGTTATTCATCACATGCTTATATTTTGGATACACATTACATGATTTACAAACAACTTATCTTATACAAACTCATCTTACATGGTTATTCATTTAACCATACATTATTCTCTTATTTATACATATCATCTGATCTTATCATTTTTCAAATGATTTACAAGACAAAGCAAATTACAAGGTTCATGACTAAACATTTTCTCAAACATAAGTCATGAATTCTATTTTCACAAAACCTATGTATCTCACAGGCATTTTTATGCTGACGTACCTATTTTCACATGTGTTTTTAGGAGATGATGCATAGGACTTATCAAGACATACTTAGGCGGACCTGTGCCTTAGTGACTTAAAACGAGACAAGAACTAGTTAATTTATGTTATGTACTCTTTGTTTCTTGTTTAAAACAATGTAAACTCTCATGTTTGATTAATAAAACGAAACTTTAATTGCCACGGATTTGAAACGATTAATTCTGTTACAACACTCCCCGACGTTTCCGCCACGTTTCGTTGTCTCACGTGGTTGGGGTGTGACAGAAAAGATGGTATCAGAGCCAATGGTTATAGGGAATTAGGTTATTAGTAATACTTTGACCTAGTCTATAACCTTCTTAGGACCCTAACGCGAGTTTACTTGCGTTTAGTCATAAAACAATACCGTCACCTATCCTTAGGCGACAATCACAACAAGAACATAAATTTCAAAACCGCTTTGAAAACTAATCATCTGTTCTAGGATGATTGATTACTAGGTTTTGAACCCTTTGTTATAAGGTTTTGAACCCTTTGAGTTTTCAAAATCTCGTCAAAGTTTTGGGTCCTAAATAGTGTGAACACGTGCAAA
This sequence comes from Helianthus tuberosus, assembly GCA_030545235.1. Taxonomy (NCBI): domain Eukaryota; kingdom Viridiplantae; phylum Streptophyta; class Magnoliopsida; order Asterales; family Asteraceae; genus Helianthus; species Helianthus tuberosus. The sequence continues at coordinate 70,611,835 of CM060426.1, forward strand.
CTGGAAGAGTGGATGCCTGTACCCTGGGTTTTCTGTCTAAGGCTAGAGTGTTCGTACAAATCCACATAATCGGACCAGTCACTCTTACCTGGGAACTCTTGGGGTGAGTGTCCACTTATAGGCGAGCATGTCTTCGCGATACATTATGAGGATCTATTTGCTTTGACTCAGCCTTTGTGTTGTTTGTTTGCTTCATGGTTCAAACAAATGACCATCACCCATGATTTTGGTCGGAAATTGTAACATCCTATTCGTACCCAATGCCATTTCATTTGTTTTCTTTCTTGTTTCCCCTTTTAGAATGCCTCCACGACGCGAAAATCCGGTATCTATTGAAGATCTGGCAGCTGTCATTACACAGCAAATAACTGCTGTAATCCCGAACATCGTTGCCCAATGTCACCAAGCTCTCAACAACAATAATGCCCTCTGCAACTTCAAGATGTTCAACTCGGCTAAGCCATCAAAGTTTTCTGGGCCTCAAGGAGCGACTACACTTCTACAATGGTTCGAGAGTCTAGAGAGCACCTTCAGACATGTTCAATGCCCAAACGAGCGAAAGGTAGATTTCGCATCTAGTGTCTTTGAGAAACGAGCTTTGATGTGGTGGAACGGTGTGGTGAGAGATAGGGGTGCCGATGTGGCACTGGCTCAGACATGGGAAGAGCTTCGAGCACTGATGATGAAGGAATTCTATCCTCGTCACGAGATCAGGGCCTTGGAAAGGGAATTCGACGATCTTAAGCAAGACAGCGGTGAACATCGAGCATACACTGATCGATATGAAGAGCTGAGCCTGTTGTGCCCTACCATGGTTACGCCTTTGGATAAGGCGATCGAGAAATACATTGATGGTCTCCCTGACTCAGTTCAGGACATTGTTACTGGTAGTAACCCCACTACGGTTAGGCAGGCCATTGAGCTATCTGCAACCTTGACTGAATCTCAGATCAGAAAACATAAACTTTTTCGAAAGGGTGACAAGAAGCCAATCAAGGAATCAAAGACCATGGATGAACAGACTGGATCCCCTGAGAAGTCTAAGAAGCGTAAGGCTTCGCAGAATTGTGCGATTGCTGCTCAACCCAACCAAAACACCCGCAACCAACCAACTCAACCTCCTGCAAAGAAACCTTATGCCGGTACTGCACCGATATGCGACAAATGTAATGCACACCACTTAGCTCACCTACAGTGTCGTTTATGTGCATCATATGGGCGACTCGGTCACCTGGAAAATGCTTGTCGATTTACCCCAAACCAAGGTGGTCCAAACCAACCTCAAGTAAATCCTGCTCGTCCTTGCTTCAACTGTAGCGAGATGGTCCATTTCCGAAGAAATTGCCCAAAGCTTGCTAATGTGAATCCAGCGCAGGGATGAGCATCGGACCGACTAGAAGAAAATGTTGTTTAGAGATAATCAAGCCTTATGTATTATTTTCTTTTGTAGTCAAGGTCCATGAAACAGTTGTTGTTGTTTATAAATAAATCTTTTTATTTTACATTGCAATGTACAAATGTGAATGTAATGTATAAACAACGTATCCTCTACAATACGGACAATCAAGGAACCGTATTCCTTGAAGAACAGACTACCCCGTAATTTCTTCCATTTTATTATCTCTTGCGTTTTCCACGAAAATCCAAAGTACCCGTTTCTTCCAAGGAAACGAAGTACAAGGCGCAAGTTACAACTCTGTACGAATACCCAAAGTACCACTATAAATTCTTAATAGGGTAACTAAGGGTATTTCCGTATATTCAAATTATTGTACCTTAATTCGAATATTGCGTTTTCTTGAAAACGAAATCGAATTTTTGGAAGATCTTTCTATCTTCATAGTTAGATTCTGGCTAATGTTTAAAGTACCAAATGCAATCCATGAAATGGATTCCTAGTGTGCTTTAAATGCATGTACGTAATTAACAAAACAAAACTTACAAATTAAAGATCTAGATAAACAATTTTGTGGTTATGTGACTATGTGTTTATGCATCTTGTCTTTCCATTTATGCATTTTGTGTTTTTGTATACACTGGATATTCGCTATCCAAATCCTCGTAGAATCTTTCATACCTTAGTATGAGGGATTCGTAGTAGGATATTCAAAAAAGGTACTATCTTAAATCCTTAATGGACTTCTACGTTGTAGTTAAGTCCCTTGGATTATAAAGTACTATTCCAAAGTTTAAGGACAACATGTGTTGATATAGTTGAAGAGATTGGTTCGACAATCTAGTTAAAGACATCCTACGTCGATGTAGTTAAATATTCCTCTTGGGTAGTTTAGTTGAAGAGATTGGTTCGACAATCTAGTTAAAGACATCCTACGTCGATGTAGTTAAATATTCCTCTTGGGTAGTTTAGTTGAAGAGATTGGTTCGACAATCTAGTTAAAGACATCCTACGTCGATGTAGTTAAATATTCCTCTTGGGTAGTTTAGTTGAAGAGATTGGTTCGACAATCTAGTTAAAGACATCCTACGTCGATGTAGTTAAATATTTCTCTTGGGTAGTTTAGTTGAAGAGATTGGTTCGACAATCTAGTTAAAGACATCCTACGTTGATGTAGTTAAATATTTCTCTTCGGTAGTTTAGCTGAAGAGATTGTTCGTTGATCTAATCCTTTGGTGACCTAGTTAAAGAGACTCTATTGCAGTCAAGTTAAATCACCACAGGATTATTCGTTTGATTTTTTTTCCCATACGCATTATGAAATGAACTGTGCGGACTGTGCAAGGAAGTACGTAATTATGGAGGCCTACATAATTATGGAATTCAGTGCACAGAAACCACAGGAAGTTTTGTCATGTGTAAGGACCAATAGTGACAAGAGTAATGATACGGGAGAAGTCTTGGACTTTGACCGATGTCATTTTATCTTACATTTCCCAATCGTGAATTCAAGTTTCCTATGATAAGTCTTCATGGGAAACGTTCTCCTATCCATAGTTTGAAACTCCATGTTTTGCTGCTACACGGACTTCACTTTGAGGGATTGACAACTTCGCTAAGAACCCTATCATGGCCCATAGTTCTACTTAGGGTTCAAGGGGTTCATTCAAAGCGAAAACATCACCGTCGTCCTCACAAGTTTCTCCTAAAATTAAATTTCGGGACGAAATTTCCTAAAGTAGGGGAGACTGTGACACCTGTGTCACTTCAACCATCCAACAAATTCCAAACCAATGAAATATTGTATTTCATACTTGGGATTTGTAAAAATATGTGTATCATTTGCATATATCAATTCTTGTTCGATTTCAAGCTTTAAATCGCTTTCTGGAAGGTTATACACGCACTGATGCGTAGATATAACCAGTTTAATGCAACGAACACTCCGGAATAGTGAAATAGGCTAAACATACCTTAAATAACCTTTACATAACTTATAAATAAGTTTTGAAGGCTTTGGTATGGCAAAATCGAGTTAAATCGCTTACAGGGACTAAAGTTGACAAACTGCGAAAGTATGCCAATTTGAACTGTAACAGACATTCCGGAACATGACCATAAGTTAAACATACCCTAAATATCCTTTACATAGCTTATAAATAGGCTTTGAGGGGTTCGGTATGCTAAAATAAACTTTTGGGTCATTCAGGGACTAAAAGCGTCAAAAAGTGCACAAGTTTGCATTTTCGCGCATAACTTACGTTCTGAATACATCCGGACATCCAAAAATTTATGTAAGCACTAAAATATTTTATTTTAGTGTTTGGCTTGAGAAAAATCCATTCGTCGCGTCATTTGGATCGTTTTTCGCGCTTATGCGCATTCCGTCGTAATTAAGCGAACATCGCGATCGTACGGCCAAACGAACCGACATCCGATATATTTTTGAGCATGTTTTGAGTTTCCAATACTTTAACTTCATTTTAGAGCCTTGACATAGGGTTAACGGGGCTTATACGTGTCAAAAATGCATCGAAAACCAAGTTTTGGGCATGCAGGGGCTAAAAATGTAAATCTGTCAAAGTTCTTAGGCCTGGGGCGTAAACCCAAGCTTAAACTTTACGCAGCCCACGTCAGTGTACCAGACCAGATTCAATGTTTTTAACAGCTGTTAACAGCCTTTCACACCTCCAAAGGCCAAGGCCAAGTGTCAAACTCTTGTGGTGGGAGCAATATGAGTTACCACAACATTCCGACAAGTGTACGGCTTAGATCGTGCCCCCTTTTCCAAGAAATGAACCTAACGGTGAACCGAAAACTATAAATACCCACCTCCACCCTTCACTTTTCCTCACAAGAATCTGATCTAATGTGCTCTAAGTTGAAACCTTTGTTTCATACCTGAGCTATTTTGATCTAGATTAGCATTCGGGATCCTTCGTAAGTATTCCTTCGTTCTTTTATTGCTTTTCGAGTCCGAAAGTCAAACTTTGTTTGACTTTCTGCGTTGACCAGTTTATGGTCAATGCGAAGTTCGTTTGAACTTCGCAACGTGATTGTAATCACGATGGTTATAGTCCCTTGTGACTATGCCTACTGATTACCACGTTGTCTAGGGTCGTAAGGGTAAGCGATCTGATAAATCGCTTATACCTTCGAACCCGACCCATATGGTCGATCATTAGGATCCGACCAAGCACATTAGGTGACCATAGTATGTAGGGAATAACCTTCCGAGGTTATACCTTATGGTCACATCGTTTGAGTAGTTGTATGATAGGTAGTTTATATGCCTTAGGTAAATTACCAGAATACCCTTTTCATGTATAATTGGTAATTAAGCATATGTAACCTAAACTTTTGTCACATAACTGATTATGTAACATGTTTAGGCATATAACACTTGTCATAGGGCTAGTTAGACGGTCCGAACGCGTTTCACGCGAACGACGCGTTAAAGTAGCATAAGCTACCTAAACGGGTCGTAATGGGTCGTAAGCACTTATGTTAGGTTTCATTTAGTATGTAGGCTTTGTTAAACCATATTACACGAGTCTCCATACTCGTTTGGTTTACGAACCCTCATTCTATCCGATCCTCCGATTTAGGTCCGGTTTATTAACATAGTTACCTATATTAGGTGCCGTTTGATATCCGTGATCTCTAGCATTGTTTGGTTGTTACTCAAGGACTACTAAGCAATCTCAAGTGAGTACATAGAACCCCCTCTTTTAAATGTTTTCAAGGTGTTTATGTGAGTACATAGACCCCTCTTTTACTGTTTTCCAAACATTTTGGGGTGGAACACATGTGCCTACTTGTTACTTTCATGCTTTCCTGTTTTCACATCATATACATGCTATGTTCAATAGTACACTTATAGTACATTGTTTTACATTACATTTTATGCTATGTGTGCCCATTGTGTGCATATTTAGTACATTGTTTTACATTACATTTTATGCTATGTGTGCCCATTGTGTGCATACTTAGTACATTGTTTTACATTACATTTTATGCTATGTGTGCCCATTGTGTGCATACTTAGTACATTGTTTTACATTACATTTCATGCTATGTATGCCCATTGTGTGCATAATTAGTACAGTTGTTTCATGTCACATGCTATGTATGTCTATTGTTGCATACTTAGTACAGTTGTTTCACGTCACATGCTATGTATGTCTATGGTTGCATACTTAGTACAGTTGTTTCACGTCACATGCTATGTATGTCTATTGTTGCATACTTAGTACAATTCACATGCTATGTATGTCCATTTGTCGCATACTTAGTACATTTGTTATTCATCACATGCTTACATTTTGGATACACATTACATGATTTACAAACAACTTATCTTATACAAACTCATCTTACATGGTTATTCATTTAACCATACATTATTCTCTTATTTATACATATCATCTGATCTTATCGTTTTTCAAATGATTTACAAGACAAAGCAAATTACAAGGTTCATGACTAAACATTTTCTCAAACATAAGTCATGAATTCTATTTTCACAAAACCTATGTATCTCACAGACATTTTTATGCTGACGTACCTATTTTCACATGTGTTTTCAGGAGATGATGCATAGGACTTATCAAGACATACTTAGGCGGACCTCTTCCTTAGTGACTTAAAACGAGACAAGAACTAGTTAATTTATGTTATGTACTCTTTGTTTCTTGTTTAAAACAATGTAAACTCTCATGTTTGATTAATAAAACGAAACTTTAATTGCCACGGATTTGAAACGATTAATTCTGTTACAACACTCCCCGACGTTTCCGCCACGTTTCGTTGTCTCACGTGGTCGGGGTGTGACAGGTCCTTTTCCTTTGCCTCTCACTCGTGGCGGCATTTTCCAATTGGTAACCTGTCAAAACAAGTAGATATAATATAAACAATAAAAGGAAAGTTAAGAATAAATCCTAGGTCATTAGCCTAGACTCGGAAGTCTAAGGAATGTGCTTATTGTGTCATTGAGATTAAACACAAAAGGTTAGTGTTTAACTCACTCAATGTTGGCTCTGATACCAACCTGTCACACCCCGATATTTCCACATATTACCGGTGGGCCCGGCGGGGAGTATCGTGACGTAGTTGATATCATCATAGTCAATATACACAATATAATAGCACAACGGAAGGCTTGGTGAATAAACTATTACAAACCATAATGTCTGAGTGAAAGAATATACAGACTGGAATGTAATAAGATCCACAGGTGGATCATAAATAGTTACAAAGAAACAAATTAACAGACTTCAGGTATCTATGGATTTGCAAGATCCTCTTATGACACCTAATAGCTCCAGCCTATTACGAGAGGTACCTGTCAATCAGCCTTTAAGAAAATATGTCAGTTTACACTGGTAAATACAATTAACTGACTCTTTAGAAAACATTTATGAAAATTGATTTAAGTGCACATGGCACAAATCTTTTATAACTTGGGACAATTATTTAAATATAATCTTGTATACATATTTACATGTTTGTCTTACAATTGGGGCCGGTTGGAAGCCGGTCGTGATTAACCGACTCACCACTTATAGAACCCACAAAGGAGTTATCCCCAACATGTGGGTTTATATTTTAGCATTTGCATCTGTCAGGTGTATGCCTACACCCCATGCATAGGTCGTGGCAATTTTCAAATGAAATGAGCTGATGATATCCAGGACACGGTCGAATTAACCCCTAATGTTTATGTTATCAAACAAGACAGATTAAAACGGGTTATGTAAATTTATTAATCACAATCCGATTAAATGATTTCATACCCGACCAAGTGGTATTGTTATAATACCATATCCCAAGCCCGTATAGGGAAAATAAGTTAAAAGTATTTACCTGAGCTCAAAGGTGAAAGTAACTCAGCCGTATATCCTAAAGCTGTATGATGATACCTTCTACTGGATGCTACTTAATCTGTATAGAAGGTTTATTAACCTATTAGGGTGCTAACGTGCCTTTAGTTAAGTCAAGGACTTAGACCGGCTAGCTAGAAAGAAACTTTACGGTTCTAAACGCTAGATTAAGCGGAGATCGGAATAGAATGTGTTTTAGACCCGACAAGCTTGGATACTTGTATAATATGGGTAAACTAATCACATTTGGAATTTGAGGATTTAATGATAAGGTTAAACCTGTTTCGGCTATTATACGTAAACTAGTCACATAAACCGATCCTAACGCGTAAACGCGTAACAGGTAACCAAATGAATTATATACAGGTCTTAATTGTTTTTATGCTTAAAATATGTTAATACATCAATAGGATGTTAACATATATGCCAAAAAAAGTAATTTAAACCAATTTAAGTCCCGAAATGGCATTTTGGTAATTATAATACTTATAAAAGAGATTTTTATAATAAACTAAAGTTCTGGTCTTTTGAAATCAGTAAAAATATTTAATTTAATAAGTTATATCAGTAGGGTATTGCCTATATGTGAAATTTATCCTTTATAACCAATTTATGCACCGAAGGGGCATTTTGATAATTTCACATAAGCTTTAAAGGTCAATTTTGGAAATCGGAGTTTAAAACTTTTGCTTACTATTAAAGTATAAAAATTTATTAAAAACATCAGTAGATATCAAGTCTTATATGTTAAAAATAGTTTTAACCCATACTATGCGCTTAAAACGCGTAAATGTCGGTTTTAAGCGATTTTCGGGTCATAGTAGGAAATCTGAGTTTTTGATCAGTTTATAAAGTTCAAAATATTTTATTTATCATATAGAATCAGTAGCAAAAAGTTTGGTATCAAAATATTATGTAAAACTCATTTTATTCAAGAAAATGGTATAACCGACAATTACCGAATTAAAGCTAGAACCCTATGATATGATCAGTTTAAAAATAATTAAAAATCTTAAAAAATCCCAAAATATTATATTACATCAGTGGGTAAAAATTTTGGTGTCAAAATTTGGGTTTAGATAGGCTTTATGCTAATTACGCCGTTTAATTAATAAAAAACTTTCTAATTACGCTATTGAGCATAACTCCTAGTCTAGACCTCAAACTGATGTCAAATTTTTAGGACAAGTTTATAAATCAGTAGCAAAGGTTTTTGTCCTCTCACATTTCTAAAAATCTCATTTTATTGTCAAAGGGGCATTTATGGCATTTATAAGCATATTAACGATCAAAAGCATATAATTCAAACCACTAAGAACCATGCACTATAACTCCAGAGGGTTATACTACTGAGTAATGTGGTCCTAATGGAAGCTTAAAACATGGGAGAATTAATCTTGAACGGGTCAGAACTGAAAGTCAAAGCAAAAGTCAAGTTTTTGCGACTTTCGGTTATAATTTGACCTTAGACTGATAATTGTCGGGTTAGGACTGATAAAACATGTTTTAATATTAATTACCAAGTCATTAGAATGTTAAAATATAATTTAGAACCTCTGTTTTATTAATTTAAATTATTTTTAAACATTCTGTCCAGTTTGACTTTTTGTCAAACTAGTTTAACCCGACAATTAACTAGTCAAACGAAATAATTAGGAGGTGCCCTTTTAAGGGTTAATCACCTACGTTAATATGGTTCCATAACCACTTTCGTTTTGATCAGTGGCTGGACCAATTGTGATTAAACCAAAGTCAAAGCTTAATTACGATAAGTTTGACTTTTTGGTTATTAAGCTAATTAAAACGACTAAGCAGGTAATAAGACCCTTACTAATGGTCCTTGCGATCTTTTCTACACTTCCAAATCTTCTCCTAATCCTTGCAAGCTCCAGAGATGAGTTCCTTTGAAGTTGTTGCAACTTATGTGCATAAGAACTAAGAACTAGCCCTCCTTATATACTAAATCCCAAGCTCCTAGATCATTTGCAGCTGTTAAGGAAGGCCCTAGGATCACCCCAGGTGTCCTAGTGGTTTATCATGACCGACTTACAACCCATAGAATCGATACAATTGAGGTTAAGGCGGTTAAACAGCTGAAACCTGCACCTGTCCTTCATTTTCTGCGCTGGGCACTTTTAGGCGGCCCGCGTAAGATCAAGAAGGATCTTACGCGGCCCGCGTAGCTTTTCAGGTTAAAATACTTTCTAAATTGGCAGCTTTAGTCCCTGTCCATTTAAAACCTTATTTAACCTTATTGTTGACATGTAAGGTCCTTATAGTTAGTTTGTTGAGGCTCAAGGATGTATAAACAAACTTCGTTAGGCTCGGTCTGGTTAAATATCACTATAAATGCAAGTTTCGTTAAGTTGACACTTATAGCCCAAAGTCTTGAAAACATGCTTAACGATCTCGAAACCACGTGAAATTCATACCACTTATTCTTGAGAGTATATTTGAACATTTCGAAGCCTCGGGTTCGTTAAAAGGTCACTCAGAGGTCAGAATTAACATGTTGACATGTTTAACCCTCGTAGTTTTATAATCTTCCGATTATTTTCACAAACGGCTTCTTATATCCAATCAATCTCTCGTTTAAGAATATATTCATCATGTATGGTGATTCAGAGGCTCAATTTTGGCATGTTGACACTTTTAGTCCCTCCGGACACATAATTTCACTGCTTGTCAACTTTAGTCCTTCAAACTCAATTTTTCACATATCTTGGGTTTAGGACACGTGTCTATACATAATTGGACACGTTTTTACGTGGTGTTACAATTCTTTATATTGAGATTTTTCTCCCTTGTATTTCTTGAATGCCATAATGTGTTCAATGTAGTCTTTTCTCAGGCTTTCATCATCTCTTTCTGAAAGTTTCTGACATATATCTTTTGAAAACTGCTCCAAAGTTCTAACTTGAGTTAGCAGATATTGGTAGTATCTTTGAATCTCTTTGTCAGATTTTCCCTGTGTATTTCTTTTAGAGATATCCTCTGCTTGTTGACCTTTTAACTTCAAATGTTATTAGAAGGATTTGATATCCTCTCTAACTGCTGGAAGATCTAATGGATACTGGACAGCTGAAGGAACAATGGCAGTGTTTGGATTTTGAACCTGTACTGAAGAGATTGGATCAGGGTTAGGAATGATAGCAAGGGTCGGTTGTTGTGAAGATGTTGGAGGTGGTGGAGAATCATCTTCCAAGATTATCCTTATACTTTTGGGTTTAGGAGAGGTTGGTGGTGTTTTGGTGGGTTGAGAAGTGGTGATTTGAGTGGTGGTGATTGAAGTGGAAGGTGGATGACTAACAGCTGTTGAAACAACTGGTGTTTCAACCACTGTTGTCATTACAACTCATGATGTGTCATCAGTTGTCTTCTGCTTTTTGGCAAGAGGCTTTTGTGGTGGTGATGAGATTTTTGGTGGGGCAGTGGTTGAAGTGGGAGCAGTGGTTGAAGTGTGTGTTGATGTAATGGTGGCAGTTGTTGGTTTAACATTTGTTGAAACCGCTGAAGTACCAACAGCTGTTGATATAACAGGTGTTTTAACATCTGTTGGTTTGGAGGTTTGATGAGTGGAGTTTTTGGGAGTTTGGGGAGCATGTTTTGTGATTCTGGAAGGTGTGGATTTGGGTTGCCTCACTTTTCTAGTGGGTTGTCTTCTTATTGGCTTAGGATTTTCTTCATCCTTGGGCTCAGAAGTACCCTGATCTTCCATTGCAATAAAAACTTTCTTCTCCTTTTCAAACCTTGACTTACCCTTTGCCTCCATATCCTTTTTCAGCCTTGTCTTTTCATCAGCAAAGGAATTTAAGGTTACATCAACCTTTTTGGAACCATCTGGCCTAGGGATTTCTGTAAGCATACTAGAGTTATCTGGTGCAATGTATAGACCATCTTCATATCCCTTTTTCTTTAACTACTTCATTTTCTCCCCCTCATCATTAGGTGGTGGGTTGTCCACAAAAATGATTGAGGGAGGAGCAGTGCCAGTGGTGTGCAACAAGTGGGCCTTGATTGCCTTTAAATCTGCCTGTGTATCCTTAAACCTAGCTTCCATTAAATTTCTGATCTTTTGAACTTGAATTTCATGTTGCTGATCATCATATTGTCTTTGTTGAATAAGCATAGGTTGAAATAATGCCCAAAGCTCAGCGGGAGTAGGAGCAGATGATGAAGCAGATGTTGCAGCTGGTGCAGCAGTGGGTGGTGCCTTTTGTGCTTTTAACAACTGTTGCAGCATGTCTTTGATTTCTGCAACAGATGTATCAAGCTTATCAACCCTCTTCGTCAATTCTTTGTACATTAAACCATCACCCAAGTTAATGGCATCATCTGATTTCCCACTGGCAGTGGTTGTATCAATGGTTGACTTAGGGAAATTGTTCCAAAAGTCATCCAATGATGCCCCTTTGTCTTGGTACTAGGGACTTCTTTCTTCAGCAGGGGTAACCAGTCTTAGTGAACCAGTGAATAATGGAAACACCCTGGTTCCCAATGAAGAAATTGCCTTCAAGGGAGTCTGACTTATGAAACTACTGTCCAAGTGTAAGCAGTGGGTTCAACACTTGTAGTAGCTGTTCCACTTGAACTACTGATAGGAAGTACTTGTACTTCCTGCAGTGTAACCTCCTCAACTATTGGTGGGTTAACAGAGATTGAGACACCAGACTCAGTCTCTTTCTGTGGCATAATCTCATTAACAGGTGATTGAGATGAACTGATTTTTGTCTGGGCTAAATCAACTGCATCCAATAGAGGTAACATGATTGGTGGAATTTGTGCAGTGAGGATTGGAGTAGAAAGCAAATTTGCCCCGGGAGCTGGGTTGTGGATGATGGAATCAAGTGATTCTAGAGCATCATAATTTGGTGTCCCTGTTCTTACAACCTGTTCTTTTTTAGAAGAAGCAGGAGGAGTTTGAGGCTCAGGTAGAGATCTTTCTTCCAACTGCTGTGAGGAAGTAGCAGCAGTGGTTATTGGTGACTTTTGTGTTGTCACTGGCAGTTGCTCTGGGATCTCATCTTCCAGAGTTTCCTTTTTTGAAGGTTTGGGGGGCTTTTGGGATTTTTTCTGTTTTGGTCTTTTGGTGGTTTTAGGTGTGGGTTTCACAGCAGTTGTTTTGCTGCTGTGATCACCTTGAGCAGTGGGCTCAACAACAGGTTCCTAAGGAGTATTGGTTGCTGCTAAAGTCTACTTAGGAACCTCTGCTTGTGTTTTGGAAACTTTTGACAGCCTTGTAAATGTTTCAGGTGTTAGGCTGTTTATTTGACTAGTTTCTCCTTGGATAAGCACATGAGCATTATCCTTTGAAAATTTCTTTTGAAAATAATAGCTTAAGAACCTTGGAAATAGTAAAAATGATTTTTTATTAACATTTTTGACCAAATCATTGAAGATCTCCTGGGAGTAGTTAAAGTTTTCCTCATTCAGTAGAGCATAACCCAGGTATTGGATCTTCAATGGAATTTCATTGAAAGTAGTGGTCTTATTGGAAACACACATTAGGAGGGTATGAGATAAAAACTTTATGGCAGGAGGAAAACTGCCCTTTTGTAAAGTATCTTTTTTCTTTTCCTCTTCATACCCCCTTTCAAGAAAATCAGTTTGATACTCTGTTTTAGGAAAAGAAGTTTTACCTTGAAGATCATTTAGTTCAAAAACCTATGACAGAGTTTATGGTGTGATTTTAACTGGAACACCCTTTATCGAAGAAGTAATGGCTAAGGGCGTTTTATCCTTAGATTCAAGTTTCGCATTTTTCCAAAATTCTTGCTGGGTTTCCAGGTAAACCGGAGCATCAGAAGTCAACAAAGTTTTGTACTTTGAGGACGAAAGAGCATCAATGACAGAGTCGAAGGTGGTGGTATGACTTGGTTTTGTAAGTAGACCCAAGTAATTGTGAGGAGCTTTGAATGGAAGATCCATTGCGATATGAGTATGTGTGCGAGAGGAAGAAGATGATGAGTGATTTAAGAGAAATGAATGGTAACTGCTTTGAGAAGGGAATTTTGAATTCGATTCGACAGTGAAAACCCTGTTTGGGGTTTTGAGCAGGGTTTTATAAAGGGAAAAAGTGAATGCTGACGTATCAGCGGTTATAAAAGATCTGACCGAAAAGTACTGTCCACGTGTCAACCACTGATGAGTAATGGAAGACAGTTGTTTAGGAAACCACTGATGGAACAGGTATCAGTGGTTGCAACGGTCACAATGAGAACACTAGCTGATTTTAACTATCAGTGGATAGCCTATCAGTGGGTTAAAACACTGATTTTGAACAACAGTGATTAACAAGGAAATGAGAAAACAGTGGTTGACTTTCAGCAATGGACAATAATCATCAGAACAGATGTTTGAACCAAAACAGTGGTTATGGCAGACTTTTAAGGATTAATGAAAAATTTCATTTTTAGCTATTTTTAAGGATGGAATTTTGATTTTCTGAAAACATTTTAATGCTTTTATTCATAGAAAAACAAGATTTTGCTTGTTATTCCATGTTCAGCATGCCAATCCTAGAGATCAAGCTTTCAAAGGTGGATGTGTCTAATGCTTTTGTTAGCACATCTACCAGCTGATCTTTAGTTGGAACATGGTGCAGAGAAATCAAACCTTTTTCATAGCAATCCCTCACAAAGTGATGTCTGATATCAATGTGCTTGGTGGTTGAATGGGAGACTGGATTTTTTGATAATATTTTCTGCTGCCTGACTGTCCAACATGAGAGGTGTCTTTAAGGCAGTGATACCAAAATCCAGCAGTTGATTTTAAAGCCATAACAGTTGGGCTGTACAGCTTGCAGCAGCTATATACTCTGCCTTAGCAGTGGATGTTGAAACAGCTACTTGCTTTTTCTTTGCCAAGACACTAAGCAACTGCCTAGGAATTGGCACCCTCCTGATGTGGACTTCCTTGTTTTGTCACATCCAGCAAAGTCATGATCTGAGAAACCTGAAAGCTTGATATTTCCATCAGTTGGATACTAGATACCAAGTGTGGGAGCACCTTTTAGGTATCTGAATATCCTTTTTACAACAATAAGGTTAGACTTTCTAGGGGCTGATTGGGATCTTGCACAAACACATGTTGCAAACATGATGTCTGGCCTAGATGCAGTCAGGTACAATAAAGACCCAATCATGCTTCTATAAAGGGTTTGATCAACCAAATCATCCTTTTCATCAGACATGACTATTTTTGTCGTTGCTATAGGTGTACTACATGGCTTACAATCATCCATCTCAAATTTCTTTAAAAGTCCTTTGGCATATTTGCCTTGATGGATAAAAGTGCCATTTTGCAGTTGCCTTACTTTGAGACCAAGAAAGCACTGGAGTTCACCCATTGCACTCATCTCAAACTCAGTTGTCATGAGTTTTCTGAACTCTTCACACATTTTATTACATGTGCTTCCAAAAATGATGTCATCAACATAAATCTGGACAATCATCAAATCTTTCCCTCTCCATTTTAAAAACAATGTTTTGTCTATTTTACCTCTTGTGAATCCAGTGGATAGAAGAAAAGTGGAAAGAGTTTCATACTAGGCTCTTGGTGCTTCTTTCAGGCCATACAAAGCTTTATTTAGCTTGCAGACATGATTTGGATTAAATGGATCCTCAAAGCCTGGAGGTTGACAGACATATACCTCTTCTTGAATCTTACCATAGAGGAATGCACATTTGATATCCATTTGATACACCTTTATGTTGTGGTTAACAGCAAAGGCCAGGAATAATCTGATAGCTTCTAGTCTTGCTACAGGGGCAAAAGTTTCATCATAGTCAATGCCCTCTTCCTGTCTGAACCCTTGAACCACGAGCCTTGCTTTATTCTTGACAACAATACCCCTTTCATCAGTTTTATTTTTGAAGACCCACTTTGTGCCAATAGGACTCACACCTTCTGGCAGTGGTACAAGCTCCCATACTTGTTGTCTTCTGAACTGTTGGAGCTCCTCTTACATGGCTTCTACCCAGTTGTTGTCTTTTAGTGCCTCTTGGTACTTGACTGGCTGATGGAGAGATAGAGACCAGCAAAAAGAGAGATGTTTTGGGATTGGCTTCTGGTTAGCACCCCTTCACTGATGTTGCCAATGATTTGGTCAGGTGGATGAGACTTCAAGAAGATTAGATCTCCTTTGTATGGAATAATGGCATTTAATGGTGAGGGCTGCAGATGTGAATCATCTGAGCTAACCACTGCTGGTGACTTTGATGATCCAACAGTGGCTTCAAATGGAGGTGGAAGAATAGGAGGAACTGGTGTGAGAGCAGGTTGATTTTTATCCACTGTTTGAGGATTTTTATCAACAGTGCTTGATGATGTGGAAGCAGGGGTTAATGGGCTACTTTGGTCAACAACTGTTGAGGTAGCAGTGGTTGAGCTTTGACAACTGTTTTGAACATCTGCTGCTATTCCAATTGAAGCATACTTTTGTTGTGGAATGATGACTTCATATCCATAGTCTGTTGGAGGACTTTGTGATGGACCTGCATTGTAGTCTTGACAGAAACATTTTCAAAGGTAAATTTATCAAGATCAAACAATTCTGCAGGATTTGCAGGGATTTTCATTAAAGAAAGTTCATTGAACTTTACATTCAAAGTCTCTTCCACTGTTTTGGTCCTTGTGTTAAACACTTTGTAGGCGTTAGCAGTGGTTGAGTATCCCATATGATAACCACAATCAATTTTGGCTACAAACTTTGAGATAGAATCTTTTAAGTTTAAAATGAAACACGGGCAGCCAAAAACTTTGAAATATGAGATCAGTGGTTTTATTTTATACAGCAGTTAATAGGCAGTCTTTTGATGCCTGGGATTGATTAAAACTCTGTTCTGGACATAGCAAGCAGTGTTTACTGCCTCTGCCCAGAAAGTTAATGGCAAACCTGAATCAGCAAGCATGGTTCTGGCAGCCTCAATCAATGTCCTGTTCTTTCTTTCAACAACCCCATTTTGCTCTGGTGTTCTTGGAATGCTGTACTGCCTTACAATTCCTTTTGACACACAGAACTCATCCAACTCCTTATTTCTGAACTCTGTGCCATTGTCACTCCTGAAGATTTTTACTAGCAAGTCAAACTGCTTTTCAACCTGTGTAACAAAGTCTTGCAGAATGCTTGCAGTCTCATCTTTGGAATGTAAGAAATAAGTCCATGTAAACCTAGAAAAGTCATCTACAATAACCAAACAATATCTTTTCTTTCTGAGACTCGTGACTTTAACTGGGCCAAACAGATCCATGTGAAGCATTTGCGAGCACTTGGTTGTTTTGGACTCTTCAATGGACTTAAAGGAGCTTTTATGTTGTTTTCCTTTTAGGCAGGAAACACAATGCTCAGGACAAGTTAACAGTTTTTAAGGAAGACCTCTTACTAACCCCTGTTTTAACAAAGCAGTGATTGTCTTGAGATTTGTGGGTCCCAATCTTCTGTGCCAAAGTTCTGTCTCTTTGTTAGAGGCAGCGGAGAACAGACAGGCATCAGTTCTTGGGTTCTCTTTTGACAAATCAACTACATAAACATTGCCACTTCTTTGAGCAACAAGTTGGGGTTTTCCATTTTTTATTATTTCTTCAATCTTTTTAACCATTTTTGGTCCAACAATCCTACAACAATCCTTAGTAAAGAATGAGCCATAGCCCTTATCACTCATTTGTGAGACACTAAGGAGGTTGAATTTTAGATTGTCTATTAGATTGACATTTTCAAACTTAACATTACCAGACTGAACTGTAACAGACCCCATAACCTTGCCTTTACTATTATTACCAAAGGATATATCACCCCCTCCATGAGTTTTGATATCTTTGAGTAGGGCTCTACATCCAGTCATGTGCTTGGAGCCTCCACTATCTACATACCAAAGACTATCTAAGCATGCAGAAGCTCCCTGCACATCAAGTAAAAGGTTAGTTCATTAGGGTCTCCAAAGCCAATAAGGCTTTGGATGGGGTCTCAACAGTGTCTATGTCAAGTTCAGGTGGATGGACAGTGGTTATCTCAGGGGTTTGGACAGTTTTGGAACTGTTTTTCTCTAACCACTGTTGGGGGTCTTGCCCTATCAGCTGTTGATACCCAAATGGATGCCTGTTCACTCTTGGTTTAGAAGGCCTTTTATAAGCCTCATAAACATGTGGGACCCTTAGGTATGGTGGTTGACCTTTACCTCTTCGGTATTGGTTAGCAGGGGGTGCATCAGTCACCTGAACATCTCTTTTAACAGAGGTTTGGTTTAGTTGTTTGGTAACAGCTGTTTGGACTGGCATAAACAGTGGTTGGTTCTTGACAGGTGGTTTTGATGAACTCATGGATGTTTTTGAAGTGTACTTATTCTTTTTTACATCAAAGGATTTGAGATACACACATTCCCGAGTGATGTGGTTTGATTTACCACAGATGGTGCAGCTCTTAGCAGGCACAATGATACTTGTTTTGTTAATATCATATGCTTTTAGATGAAAACAATCTTTTGTTAGATGATTCTTCTTTTCACAGAAATCACAAAACAGGTTTTTAACTTTTTCTTTTCTTTTCTTCTTATCAGACTCCTTTGCAACAGAGTTTTGAACCACTATTGGGATGTCTTTAAGAGGAATGACCTTTGCTTTGGGAGCTTTTACACCATCAGTGGTTGTGAAGTCCATGGGCTTGAAGTTTTCAAGGATGTCACACTCATCAAACCATGTGGGTTTAAATTGGTATTTCTCAATTTCCTCAAAAGTTGAGGACCCCACAGATCTTTCCAGAGTGATCTTGTTACCAAGTTTGTCAGTTATTTTAATCTCTTAGCCATCCTTGTTTATGGGAATGATTTCAACAAAACCAGATTCATTTGCAGCATTGTTTTCAACTTGGTCATGTTTTCTAAAACCTACACCAAATTTTACATTGCTTTTGATTTGTTTCTCAAGCATGACCTCATAACCTTTGCAGGATTCCACCCATTTTTCATAAGTGATCTGGGTGGATTCCAACTCCTTTTTGCAGGCATGATATTTTTCTATCATGGTTTGGAGTTGGTCCTTGGTTATGCTATGCTCTTGTTTGATGCTGCAAATTTCACTTTGTTTTTCACTCAATTTGTTTTTCAGTTCTTTTAACGACTTTTCAAATTGAATTTCAAAAGTTAACAACCTATCCCTAAGGTTTTCATTCACCTCTTTAATGTTAGCAAATGCTATGATGAATTTGTCTGAACACAGATTTTTAAGAACCTGAGGTGATACCTTGGTTGCAGCCATCATGGCACAATTACAGGTATGATCATTTTCTTCTTCAGCTCTCTCTTCTTTTTCACCTTCTTTCTTTTCTTCTTCTTCTTTGGACCAGGGGTCGGACAGTGGTTTCAACAGGGGTTTTCTTCAGCTTCCAGCCCCTCCTATATGGTCTCCAATGCTACAAAACAGATATCATTACCAGAAACAGTGCTTTGAGTATAGAGTGCAAAATTTTCATCTCCTAACTCCTCAGGTAAACTGCTCCAGTCAACCAGCCCTCGTGTGAAGAAGCTTTGTTGGTCTGGTTGAACCACTGTTGGTGCAGTTTGTTGAGGTGCAGCCTGTTGCATCTGAACCTGAGGAGCAGGGGCTTGGACATACTAAATTTGGGGAACAGTGGTTTGAACATAATGCACAGGAACAGGGGTTGCAGGATGTGCATATTGAGCAGTGTTAACATGGGCAGCAGGGGTATATTGGGCATAGTGCACAGTGCTTTGGTTATTTTGTGGTCTAGGGTTTGAGCTGGGATGTGTAATAATTGGTCCAGTGGTTTGACTCCTGCATTCCCTAGCAAAATGACCTAGCCTATTACACTTATAGCACTTGATCTTTGACTTATCCAACCCCACTTTTAGATTCCCATGTAACCCTGGGAATTTTCTGCCTGTCCTTTTGTAAAACTTGCTAGTTCTTACACTTAGCAATGCCAGTTGATGCAAAATGTCCATTTCTTCTAAGTCAGTTGGATCAAAATGCTGTAAATCATTGAGTCCAAAGCACAGATTGTCAGAGTTCTGGATTTCTCCATTTATGTGAAAGCAAAATTGGATGAGTGAGGATCAAATTTGAAGTTTCCACCAGCAGTTATGTCAATAAAATGATCATAACTCTGATCCTTACTGCTGCCAGACTCTTCCTGACCCAGAAGAGTTGTGTTACCAAATGAGTAGTCATCTGCAACTTTGCCAAACTCTTGCAACTTATTTTTCTGGTTTAACTCCCTTTCATAGGTCAGGAATCTACCATGAAGTTGGGTCAGGGTCAGATCATTGAAGTCAACAGAGTTTCTAGTCACAAAAGCTATAGTGTCCCATTTTTCAGGAAGTGATCTTAAAAACCTGCTGTTAACAGTTGTTCATATCTTGTGATTGTGACGTCATCCTGGTTGTTTTACAGGCACTGGTTAATCAACTTTGATCGTAATTAACCCTTACTCTGTTTTTCAACGAAACGAACAATTTAACAGTATCATCGATTATGAGCTGAACTATTTATCTCAAAATGACTGTTAGATCAAATTTGATGTGACAACCCTCACCAAACCAGGTATCCGTACGAATTAATTAATATTTAATTAATGCTTAATTACTGTGCTTGCTTACAACTGTGGTTAAACTGCTTCTTGATTTCTGATACATACATATTCATGCATCATACTTTACTACTGTCACTCTATTATTTACACACAAACATCAGTGACAACCTTGATGCACAAAAGCACAGTGAGCACACTATACGGATAACCCAGTAAACAGGCTGACATTGCCAGCACTAGACAGATATTGTCTCTGAGGCCAGTATGAGCCGGGAATAGATTACTTCACTAGTAGGGAGTGCAGGGAGGTAAGGATTGTAGAACTGCGTCACTAGGAGATAGTTATAGTGACCGGATGTGCCTAAAACATGTGATGATTACAAAATTCTGCACTTTATCACAAAATTCAGCATTAAACTTAACTAGTGAAGTACAAAAACTTGGTAAAATAATACTAGACACTTTCCAAAGTGTCGGGAATTCATTGTGTCACTAAAAACACTATAAAAAGCACTTTAAATGCTTAGTTAGCACTTTAACGGATTAATATCCAACCGGACTTTACCCGGAACACAAAAATATTGTCAATGACATTGTTTTTCCTTTTCTGAGCCAGTTAGGGTCCCCGAATACCCTAACACCCTTTATAATTCATAACACACATAATACACTAATTAACACCCTTAGTACTTAACTAAACACTAACTAGCTAGTTCAAAACAAACCATAACCCCACCCCCCCTTGACCGAATCGGTCCCCATGTGGGACACTCTCCACCCATTTTTGAATATTTTATTTTGAATGTCTAATATCTTCCATACACATTACATAATGGGTATTTAGGAAACATGGATTATAAGTATGTATGAGAGGTTCACCATTTCATTCAAACACTTAAACAAATTTGGCACTCTCTCTCTCCCTCTCTTTGAAGTCGGCCGAGAATCACAACCATAGCCCCATCACTTTCAAATTTTGATCTTGCTAAACCACTTATATACAAGGGTGAAAGGTCACACACAAGGAGGCCCGGTGCTTACGGAATCTCAAGGACCTCACTACGTTGCTTTTATCCACCTAGTTTTCGCTTTGATTCTTCCCTAGCCTTGAGCTAGTGGTAAGTGCTTCTAAACATCTTCTTGTTCATGTTTAAAGTGGTTAATAAGAGATTTAACGGATAAAAATCAAGAACACGAAAGATCAAAACTAAAAGACTTGAAAGTATGATGAACTAGTTGGTTAAAGAATAAATAATGGTGTAAATCTTATGAATCTTGTTTTGTTGTGATTATTTTATGTTGTTGGTTGCTAGAAGTGGAACGGATCGTCATCTAACCACGCTAGATCATGTTCAAGGAACATGAACTAGCAATATGTAAAGTGTAAAGATACAAGATGATGAACCTTTCCACACATAAACATGAACTTGTGTAAAAATGATTTTTCTTGTAAAATAGAGTTTTAAACTAGTAGATCTAGAGATCTACAAGTGGTATTTTCGAAGAACCAAGTGTAAGATGCAAATCATGTTTAAAAGCCGGATCTTTCATGGACTAAAAGCATTTTTGTAAACAAACAAGTGTGTAAACACTTGTGTGACAAAAGGATTTAACAAGGAAATATTTTCGTAATTTTTGACTGAGAAGTTGTAAAGTTACATTTTCTTTAAAAATAAAGTTTTTCAAGAAACCGATTTATTTTTGAAGATAGAAAGATCTACTAAAAATGTTGGAAGGTTACTACATAATTTTACACGACTTACAAGTTCAGGTGTTTGCGATTTATACTTGTTCTGACTGGTTTGATGTTTAGATAATGTATTTTGATGATTGGGAATTGTTGGTTGAATTTTTAAAAGAAAATGATACGCTTGTAAGCGTGGCCACCTCCAGTTACAGAGGAAAATCTGGCGAAATTTTTCCAGAAATATAACACTTGGAAAATATTTTTGTGACAAGTGTTATGAATACATTTTTAACTTGTTTTTCCAAATAAAATTCGCCATGATTTTTATTATAAAATAACCAAGTATTCGGAGGTGGATTTTCGTAAATAAAACTTGTTAAATATATATTGAGAATATATATTTCATAATAAAACGCTTGTGCGATTTTATGATTATTTTGTGAACTATATGTATATTACTTTTAGGGTAAAAATAATATAACTGGAATACATTGTGAAAGCACGACTCCAAAATAATACCAACGCTTTCACAAATAAATATCTAAGTTACGCCGGTATTATTATTACCACCCGAACTTTAAATGTAACTTATGTATTTTCAGAAAATACTCTTAAATGCGTATTTTGATAAAAGTATTATTTTGGAAAATTGTATGGAATAAAATATAATATTTTTGGGAAAAATATGTATATTTTGGAGATAGAATATTTTAGACAAATGAATAAAAAATATTTTATTAAGTGAGACTTAATAATGTATTTTTGGATTTACAAAACGCACATGTATTAAAACCCCCAACCTTGGGAAGGAAAATATTTACAAAATAATTAAGAAGTGTAAATACGAAATAGTTGTCTAACTATTTCTCAAAAACTTAAAACCATAAGCCAAGGCACGGCCGTCCGTCTAATAGAAGTTAGTACGTGTAGGTCGTCACGCAGTAGGTTATTTTGGGACGGACTATTTCGAGGCGCACTTCTGTGAGTTCATGTCCCCCTTTTCTCTTAACTGTTTTCAGTTTTTAAACTGCGGGGGTGAAATACATGTTACTATGATTACGAATACTTTTTACATGGTATGGTTAGCGTAAGGAGGGTTACTACTTAGATCATGTGAGTGGGTAGGCGGGAACTGGAGGCCATTAATCCTCATTGTAGGACCGAGGGTCATTAGCGGTAGATCTATCTGGGTGTAGCGAGCCCAACTCCAGGCCCAACAGAACGGACCTCGGGGTGACTTTGTACCCGACGCAAAAATCTGCTAGGTTTGAGTCTTCCTACTGCACTTCACACATATCAATGGCCTTGCAAACCATTGGTGATCTCTTTATTTCCTTATTTGCTACATACCAGGGATTTTATACTTACAAAGGTTTTACATACTCACTTTCACATGAACTCGCTCAACTTTATGTTGATTTTTCAACTTACATGTATTTTAGGGAATTAGGGATCTGGCGAGGTATGCTATGTTTTCCAGCTGCGTAAGAAGGGTGATGTCATCCAAGTTTAGGGGTTGTGACTTCTACCTGGACGAGTCACAAGTCTTAAGCTGTGTTTATTTCATATCTGTGGTTGTGTCTTTCGAACAAGATTTTATTTAGTTGTGTTGTAAACTCGATGCATGTGTCAACGCTTTAAAACAATGTTGTGGTATTTTACTTTTGAAACTTGAATCAATGGATGATTATCACGGTCCCAAATTTGAACCAAGCACGGGGACGAGTCTTTAACATTGGCGCAAGGGAAGCGCGCCAGGATCCGAACGTTGTTACCGGTACGTTCCCTATAAACCAACGTTTTGCATCTGTTCTTTTTTGATACTGGTGCCGATTATAGTTTCGTATCGTTAGAATTTAAGAGTATACTTGGTTTGGCCACTAGTAAGTTAGACGTTCCATACTCGATCGAATTGGCGAATGGGAAACTAGTTGAAACGGGTGAAGTTATAAGAGGATGCGTGATTGAATTGGGAGGACACGAATTTACGCTAGACCTGCTACCTGTCGAGTTGGGAAGCTTTGATGTGGTAGTGGGAATGGATTGGTTGTCGAGTAACAAAGCCGAGATCGTTTGCCACGAGAAGACCATCCGTATCCCTGTGACGGATGAAGAAACGATCGTAGTGCACGGAGAGAAGCATAATACGCCGCTGAGGATTATTAGCTGTCTGAAAGCTAGAAAGTGCTTGAAGAAGGGATGTGTTGCATTCTTGGCACACATCGTGGATAAGGAAGCTGCTGAACCAAAGATCGAAGACATTCCAGTTGTCAAGGAATATCCGGAAGTCTTTCCAGAAGACTTGCCAGGATTACCGCCTCAAAGGCAAGTTGAGTTCCACATTGACTTGGTTCCAGGTGTCGCGCCTGTAGCCAAGGCACCCTACAGACTTGCGCCTTCAGAGATGCAGGAGTTGTCAACACAACTCCAGGAGCTGTTGGATAAAGGATTCATCAGGCCAAGCTTCTCACCTTGGGGAGCTCCAGTATTGTTCGTTAAAAAGAAGGATGGTAGTTTCCGTATGTGTATAGACTACCGTGAGCTTAATAAGTTGACTATCAAGAACAGATGCCCTTTTGCCGAGAATCGATGATCTTTTTGACCAGCTGCAAGGTTCAAGCTTTTATTTAAAGATCGATCTTCGATCCGGATACCATCAACTTAGGATACAGGAGGAAAGTATCCCGAAGACAGCCTTTAGGACTCGTTATGGACACTACGAGTTCCTAGTTATGCCGTTTGGGTTGGCAAACGCACCTGCAGTTTTCATGGACCTAATGAACCGAGTCTGCAAGCCGTACTTGGATAAGTTTGTGATCGTGTTTATCGAAGACATTCTGATTTACTCGAAGACAAAGGACGAGCACGAACAGCACTTAAGAGCTATTTTAGAGCTACTTAGGAAAGAGAAATTATACGCCACGTTCTCGAAGTGCGAGTTCTGGCTGCGCGAAGTCCAGTTTCTTGGACATGTGGTTAATGGAAATGGAATTCATGTTGATCCCATAAAGATCGAAGCGATCAAGAGTTGGGAGACCCCAAAGACGCCAACCGAGATTCGACAATTCTTGGGTTTGGCTGGTTATTATCGAAGATTCATTGAGGATTTTTCTAAAATCGCTCAACCTCTGACCGCGCTCACATAGAAAGACAAAAAGTTTGATTGGAGTGACAAGCAAGAAGAAGCGTTTCAGTTGTTGAAGAACAAGCTTTGTGATGCACCGATTTTATCGCTACCCGAAGGAACGGATGACTTCGTGGTATATTGTGACGCCTTGCGTCAAGGTTTGGGTTGCGTGCTGATGCAACGCCAGAAAGTTATAGCTTACACTTCACGCCAATTGAAAGTTCATGAAAAGAACTATACCACGCATGATTTGGAGCTAGGCGCAGTGGTATTTGCGTTAAAAATCTGGCAACATTATCTGTATGGTACGCGCTGTACAATCTTTACGGATCATAAAAGTCTGCAACACATATTCGACCAGAAAGAGCTGAATATGAGACAGAGACGTTGGGTCGAATTGTTGAACGACTACGACTGCGAGATCAAGTATCATCCAGGGAAAGCGAATGTGGTCGCTGATGCCCTGAGTCGGAAAGAAAGGATCAAGCCCATAAGGGTTAGGGCTTTGGAGATGATTGTCCAGACAGATCTTTCCCTGCGCATTCGTGCCGTGCAGAAAGAGGCTCTGAAGGAAAGAAACATCAAAGAGGAATATCTCCGTGGGATGGAGAAGCAATTAGTGCCAAACGAGGAAGGAACGTTATGTTTCATGAAACGGATTTGGGTTCCTCTGTTTGGTGGTTTGAGAAAAGTTATTTTTGATGAAGCTCACAAATCACGGTACTCTATCCACCCAGGAGCGGATAAGATGTACCAGGACCTTAAGGATTATTATTGGTGGCCTAGGATGAAAGGCGACGTTGCTGTTTATATTAGCAAATGTTTAACATGCGCCAAGGTGAAAGCTGAATACCAGAAGCCTTCAGGACTTCTGCAACAACCTGAAATTCCCAAATGGAAATGGGAACAGATTTCAATGGATTTCATAACGAAACTGCCCAAGACGCCCAGAGGTCATGACACTATTTGGGTAATAGTTGACCGCCTGACCAAGTCCGCACACTTCCTGCCAATCAAAGAGAAGGATAACACTAGTAAACTTGCGGAAATATACATGCGAGAGATTGTTGCACGTCATGGAGTGCCTCTCTCGATCATCTCTGATAGAGATGGACGTTTCATATCAAGGATTTGGCAATCCTTCCAAGAAGCTTTTGGCTCACAGTTAAATCTGAGCAATGCATTTCATCCGCAAACTGATGGCCAAAGTGAAAGAACTATTCAGACATTGGAAGATATGATGAGAGCATGTGTAATGGATCTAGGTGGTAGCTGGGATAATCATTTACCATTGGTCGAATTTTCATACAACAACAGCTACCACACAAGCATTGGAGCCGCGCCATTTGAAGCGCTTTATGGACGCAAATGTCGATCACCCTTATGCTGGGCTGATGCAGGTGATAGACAACTCGTTGGTCCTGAAATAGTCCAAGAGACAACATACAAGATTGCGCAAATTCGAAAGCGCATCGAGGCGGCCCGCGTCAGACAGAAAGCCTATGCAGATCCAAAGAGGAAACCTTTGGAATTTCAAGTTGGAGATATGGTTTTATTGAAAGTTTCACCCTGGAAGGGTGTGGCACGCTTCGGAAAGTGTGGGAAGTTGAATCCGCATTACATTGGCCCGTTCAAGATACTGCAAAGGATTGGGCTTGTAGCCTACAAATTGGACCTACCTGCTAAACTCAATGGTGTTCACGATACATTCCATGTATCAAATTTGAGGAAGAGTCCAACACAAGAGACATTGATCATTCCCGCTGACGAAGTACATATCGACGACACGCTCCACTTTACCGAAGAACCCGTTGAGGTTACGGACTGGAAAATTAACAAAACACGCAGGAGTAGTGTCAAGCTCGTCAAAGTATGATGGAATGCAAGACATGGGCCTGAATTCACGTGGGAACGTGAGGATCGTATGAAGGAGAAGTACCCCCATTTATTTCCTAAGACCCCTGCAACTAGAAGCAGAGCCTAAAATTTCGGGACGAAATTTATTTAACGGGGGGAGTATGTGACAACCCTCACCAAACCAGGTATCCGTACGAATTAATTAATATTTAATTAATGCTTAATTACTATGCTTGCTTACAACTGTGGTTAAACTGCTTCTTGATTTCTGATACATACATATTCATGCAACATACTTTACTATTGTCACTCTATTATTTACACACAAACATCAGTGACAACCTTGATGCACAAAAGCACAGTGAGCACACTATACGGATAACCCAGTAAACAGGATGACATTGCCAGCACTAGACAGATATTGTCTCTGAGGCCAGTATGAGTCGGGAATGGATTACTACACTAGTAGGGAGTGTAGGGAGGTAAGGATTGTAGAACTGCGTCACTAGGAGATAGTTATAGTGACCGGATGTGCCTAAAACATGTGATGATTACAAAATTCTGCACTTTATCACAAAATTCAGCATTTAACTTAACTAGTGAAGTACAAAAACTTGGTAAAATAATACTAGACACTTTCCAAAGTGTCGGGAATTCATTGTGTCACTAAAAACACTATAAAAAGCACTTTAAATGCTTAATTAGCACTTTAACGGATTAATATCCAACCGGACAACCGGACTTTACCCGGAACACAAAAGTATTGTCAATGACATTGTTTTTCCTTTTCTGAGCCAGTTAGGGTCCCCGAATACCCTAACACCCTTTATAATTCATAACACACATAATACACTAATTAACACCCTTAGTACTTAACTAAACACTAACTAGCTAGTTCAAAACAAACCATAACCCCACCCCCCCTTGACCGAATCGGTCCCCATGTGGGACACTCTCCACCCATTTTTGAATATTTTATTTTGAATGTCTAATATCTTCCATACACATTACATAATGGGTATTTAGGAAACATGGATTATAAGTATGTATGAGAGGTTCACCATTTCATTCAAACACTTAAACAAATTTGGCACTCTCTCTCTCCCTCTCTTTGAAGTCGGCCGAGAATCACAACCATAGCCCCATCACTTTCAAATTTTGATCTTGCTAAACCACTTACATACAAGGGTGAAAGGTCACACACAAGGAGGCCCGGTGCTTACGGAATCTCAAGGACCTCACTACGTTGCTTTTATCCACCTAGTTTTTGCTTTGATTCTTCCCTAGCCTTGAGCTAGTTGTAAGTGCTTCTAAACATCTTCTTGTTCATGTTTAAAGTGGTTAATAAGAGATTTAACGGATAAAAATCAAGAACACGAAAGATCAAAACTAAAAGACTTGAAAGTATGATGAACTAGTTGG
Organism: Helianthus tuberosus; assembly: GCA_030545235.1. Lineage (NCBI taxonomy): Eukaryota > Viridiplantae > Streptophyta > Magnoliopsida > Asterales > Asteraceae > Helianthus > Helianthus tuberosus. Next base: position 70,639,750 of record CM060426.1, read on the forward strand.
TTAAAGAATAAATAATGGTGTAAATCTTATGAATCTTGTTTTGTTGTGATTATTTTATGTTGTTGGTTGCTAGAAGTGGAACGGATCGTCATCTAACCACGCTAGATCATGTTCAAGGAACATGAACTAGCAATATGTAAAGTGTAAAGATACAAGATGATGAACCTTTCCACACATAAACATGAACTTGTGTAAAAATGATTTTTCTTGTAAAATAGAGTTTTAAACTAGTAGATCTAGAGATCTACAAGTGGTATTTTCGAAGAACCAAGTGTAAGATGCAAATCATGTTTAAAAGCCGGATCTTTCATGGACTAAAAGCATTTTTGTAAACAAACAAGTGTGTAAACACTTGTGTGACAAAAGGATTTAACAAGGAAATATTTTCGTAATTTTTGACTGAGAAGTTGTAAAGTTACATTTTCTTTAAAAATAAAGTTTTTCAAGAAACCGATTTATTTTTGAAGATAGAAAGATCTACTAAAAATGTTGGAAGGTTACTACATAATTTTACACGACTTACAAGTTCAGGTGTTTGCGATTTATACTTGTTCTGACTGGTTTGATGTTTAGATATTGTATTTTGATGATTGGGAATTGTTGGTTGAATTTTTAAAAGAAAATGATACGCTTGTAAGCGTGGCCACCTCCAGTTACAGAGGAAAATCTGGCGAAATTTTTCCAGAAATATAACACTTGGAAAATATTTTTGTGACAAGTGTTATGAATACATTTTTAACTTGTTTTTCCAAATAAAATTCGCCATGATTTTTATTATAAAATAACCAAGTATTCGGAGGTGGATTTTCGTAAATAAAACTTGTTAAATATATATTGAGAATATATATTTCATAATAAAACGCTTGTGCGATTTTATGATTATTTTGTGAACTATATGTATATTACTTTTAGGGTAAAAATAATATAACTGGAATACATTGTGAAAGCACGACTCCAAAATAATACCAACGCTTTCACAAATAAATATCTAAGTTACGCCGGTATTATTATTACCACCCGAACTTTAAATGTAACTTATGTATTTTCATAAAATACTCTTAAATGCGTATTTTGATAAAAGTATTATTTTGGAAAATTGTATGGAATAAAATATAATATTTTTGGGAAAAATATGTATATTTTGGAGATAGAATATTTTAGACAAATGAATAAAATATATTTTATTAAGTGAGACTTAATAATGTATTTTTGGATTTACAAAACGCACATGTATTAAAACCCCCAACCTTGGGAAGGAAAATATTTACAAAATAATTAAGAAGTGTAAATACGAAATAGTTGTCTAACTATTTCTCAAAAACTTAAAACCATAAGCCAAGGCACGGCCGTCCGTCTAATAGAAGTTAGTATGTGTAAGTCGTCACGCAGCAGGTTATTTTGGGACGGACTATTTCGAGGCGCACTTCTGTGAGTTCATGTCCCCCTTTTCTCTTAACTGTTTTCAGTTTTTAAACTGCGGGGGTGAAATACATGTTACTATGATTACGAATACTTTTTACATGGTATGGTTAGTGTAAGGAGGGTTACTACTTAGATCATGTGAGTGGGTAGGCGGGAACTGGAGGCCATTAATCCTCATTGTAGGACCGAGGGTCATTAGCGGTAGATCTATCTGGGTGTAGCGAGCCCAACTCCAGGCCCAACAGAACGGACCTCGGGGTGACTTTGTACCCGACGCAAAAATCTGCTAGGTTTGAGTCTTCCTACTGCACTTCACACATATCAATGGCCTTGCAAACCATTGGTGATCTCTTTATTTCCTTATTTGCTACATACCAGGGATTTTATACTTACAAAGGTTTTACATACTCACTTTCACATGAACTCGCTCAACTTTATGTTGATTTTTCAACTTACATGTATTTCAGGGAATTAGGGATCTGGCGAGGTATGCTATGTTTTCCAGCTGCGTAAGAAGGGTGATGTCATCCAAGTTTAGGGGTTGTGACATCTACCTGGACGAGTCACAAGTCTTAAGCTGTGTTTATTTCATGTCTGTGGTTGTGTCTTTCGAACAAGATTTTATTTAGTTGTGTTGTAAACTCGATGCATGTGTCAACGCTTTAAAACAATGTTGTGGTATTTTACTTTTGAAACTTGAATCATTGGATGATTATCACGGTCCCAAATTTGAACCAAGCACGGGGACGAGTCTTTAACATTGGCGCAAGGGAAGCTCGCCGGGATCCGAACGTTGTTACCGGTACGTTCCCTATAAACCAACGTTTTGCATCTGTTCTTTTTGTAGTACGAAGCAAACCACTGAAACATCTTTGCTGACGTCACCATGAAAGTGACATCTAACCTCCTAACAACCTGTAACTACTGATCTAATACAACTACTGCTATTACAAACTACTGATAATAAAACAATACAAAGACAAGCTAAACTACTGCTTCTCATTCCACTGTTGTGACTCCAGCAGTACTTTATATCTTCAGCAGTGCTTGACCCATATCAGTAGATTGAGTATCAGTGCTTAGTCTTCAACAGTCTTTAATCAACAGCAGTTGTTGAAGGACAACAGTTGTAGACGATCAGTGGATGGAGGTCATCAGTTGTTAGAACACTTTCAAGGGGAAATATTGAATACAGCACCTGCTTATTCTGGATCCACTGCTCTGATCCAGTTTTGGCTTTAATCATTTTTTCCTCTTGTTCCTCTGTAGGGTTCAATCCCAACAATAACCTATAAATGAATTAAGCAAGCTAATATTTACAACTTTTCCCTGTTGAAGTTCATAAACATCAACTTCTAAATACAGCTGACATTTTTCGTTTTGTTAAAGATTGAAAACATAGTCCCAGACTTAAAAAGCGTGTTGGATTGTGTAAAAGAAAGGCTTTCTTGATCATTACACAGATTGAATGAAGCATATTTTGTTTCATTAAAGACCTTCATAAATCCATATTTGTTTCGGTTCTTACCAAGACTTTGTACATAAAAGGTAAAGCAAATCATATAAGTTTTTTTTATAGTATGTATGAAACCTTTTAGGCACTGATTCAAGTATGCCTACTTTCTTTAATGTTTATAGAAAAAAAGCAAGGGCATTTTTTCGTAATTCCTTGAAAAAACGTCCCTCTGCATGTGATTTCAATTTGCATGTGTTCCTTATCTAGGCAAAGTGACTTGTACTATACAACCTACGTCATACTCGAACCAACATGTTTTAAATGTTAGGCCATGTGTAGTGGTAGAGCCTCATAATGCGGGGTTATGTGACAAGTGGCGAAACGCGTAAGAAAGTGGGGTTATATAACTTGAGTGTGTAGTGAGGGTTATATAGATGTGGGGTTATACTATGTTTATATGAATGTATATATATGTGTGTGTGAGGGAAAACAAATGTGTAGCGCCGCTGTCACCACAGCAGGCTTCCAAAATCTAAAGCCATAGCGCACCGGGCGCGGTGTTCCCGGGCGCTATGGGGCGTTTTGGGTGGGTATGGCATAAGCAAACGCTCGACTACGGAAGGTCTTACTAACTGGTAAGGGTATCACAACAAAATATTATATTAAAATATTAGAAAGTGATGAATCTAAGAAGTATGAAACAGGAACACATGAAGTAGTAGTCTAAAAAGTAAATATATATAGACCTTTAATATTCATCTTGTTTTAGAGCTAACCTCACAAAATGGTGCAACAACGATCTAATATTTAATCACCTGTAAATAGCAGCACAAAGCAAGAAAATAGAATTACTAATAAGTAAACTGATTAGTATATGAAATTAGTCCCTACTCCCTACCCTACTTTACATTGTTAGTATGGATGAGTTGGGCCAAGAAATGGCTCAAAACAAATTTGGGTAAAACAGTCATAAGTTTTTTCCTTCTTTTGATAAAAAGGGTTTAGGAGGTGCAGCAAGTAGAATTCATCTCAACTTATAATTGAATTAAACAACAAATATAACAAATTTGGTATACACCAATAAGACTAAATTGCATAAATCAACCTTTATGTTATACCTAAACTGCACTTCATACATTTTACTATGAAATCGGCAAAACCCAACCTTTATGTTCATGTTTTGTAACGTTCTATAACCTTTACAACTAACGTCGTCCAAAAGCTCAGTTAAGTTACTCCACATGCTTTGCATGTGAGGGTACTATGGTCTTTGATTACATAAATGTTGAATTGTGCAAAAAGATTATTTATAACATAAAGGTTGATTTTTGCAAAAAAATGTTATTATATATATAGTAAAATAATTTTTTTGCAAAAACATTATTATTTGTTAATAATTATATATTTATATATATAAAAAAATAGTTTTAAATTTATTTTATAAAAATTTTGATTTTAATATTTTTATAAAGTAAATAATAATGACAAGATAAATTACTTTTTATATAAAGTATAAATAAAACACAAATTCTTTTAAAATAAAGTTATTGTAATATCCGGAATATTTTTATAATTATAAAGGATGTTTTAAAACTACTCAACCTAAAAGGTATTTTTTTATGTATATGTAAGTATGTGTTTATAAAAACAAGAGTTAATTATATGGTTAGTCCATGTGGTTTATATGAAGTAACAATATCAGATACTAATAGTTTAAAGTCACATTCTGAGGTATCAACTTTCAATTTTGTAACAACATTGGGTATTAAGACTAACATAAGTTAGTTTTTCTGTTAGGTTCAAGGGCATTTAAGTCATTTTACATTTAAAAGACTAATTAAGTAAGTATATGATTAATGAGGGACTATTTTGTAATTTACAAAAAAATGGGATAATAATTATAACTATAATAAATTATATTAATATACAGTACCAACTCATCTTCAACCTGACAACTCATCTCTCCCTCTCCTCCATGTTTCTCTCTAAATTAAGAAATTAAACAGTTTCTCCCCCACCCATTCGATTTGCTTAGAAGTAAATAAATTAAACATTTGATCTGTTAATTGGTAAATCTTGCTTGTCTGTTATTCCTATCACAATCAAGAATATATAGGATACAAGGTTTGACTAATCTATTTTTGATAGTTATCTACATAATATTCACATAACCACATATCGTCTAATACTCCCTCACAGTTGAAACAGGAGGATCACGAATGTTGAGACTGGAGCGAAAATCTTCAAATAGAATCTTCGGGAGACCTTTGGTAAAGATATCTGCGATTTGGTATCTTGATGGAATGTGAAGAACTCGAACTTGACCTTTCGCTACTTTCTCGTGGACGAAGTGAATATCCATTTCGATGTGTTTAGTACATTGATGTTGAACCGGATTTCTGGTGAGATATATCGTACTAACATTGTCACAATACACCAAAGTAGCATGTGTAGGTGAGTGATGTAGTTCAAGCAGAAGGTTGCACAGCCAGCAAACTTCCGAGACGACGTTTGCCATTCCACGATACTCTGCCTCGGAACTTGAGCGCGACAAAGTCGGTTGGCGTTTTGAGGACCAAGAGAGTAGGTTATCTCCAATGTAAACATAATAACCGGAGGTTGAGCGACGCGTGTCCGGACATCCACCCCAGTCAGCGTCGGTATAAGCTACCAAAGAGGTATTGTTGGACTTTTGAAGGTGCAATCCAAAATGTATCATCCCTTTAATATACCGTAGAATTCTTGTTAATGCATGCATGTGTGAAGAGGTTGGGGCATGCGTATGTAGACAAATCTGTTGTACCTCTCGTGAAGGTCAAGTATTGTAAAGCACCCGCGAGGCTACGATACTCGGTAATATTAACCAATGGTGTACCGGATCTGCTACTTAGTTTTTGTTGGGTGTCAACCGGAGTAGCCGCAGGGTTGCAATCCGCGAGACCCGCTCTCTCTAGAATTTCCATTGCATACTTAGATTGTGAGAGAAATAGGGAATGTGGAGTTTGCTTGACTGAGATGCCGAGGAAATAGCTAATGGGACCAAGATCCTTCATGGCGAATTTGTGGGAAAGAAGAGCCATGAAACGGTTACGTAAAGCATCCGATGAGGTAACCAAGAGTATGTCGTCCACATACAGAAGAATAAAATCAGTGTAGTTACCTTATTTGAAAGTAAACAAGGAGTGATCGCATTGGCTATGTCGAAACCCCATCTTAGAGACATAGTCTGCGAACTGTTGGTACCACACTCTTGGCGCTTGCTTGAGACCGTAAAGTGACTTCTTCAATAAGCAAACATGATCAGGAAAGCGGGAATCCCAAAAACCCATAGGCTGATGCATAAACACCGTTTCGTCAAGATTGCCATGAAGAAAAGCATTCTTGACGTCAAGTTGACGTATTGGCCAGGATTTGGACAATGCTAAGGAGAGCCCCGTCCGAATGGTAGCCGGTTTAACAACCGGGCTAAAGGTTTCTCCACAATCTACCTAGTTTGTTGAGAACGACCATCACAAACGAGGCGTGTCTTATATCGTTCTAGTGTCCCATCCGCCCGCTTTTTATGACGAAAAATCCACATACTTCTCACTATGTTCATATGTGGCAGTTTTGGTACTAAATCCCACGTTTTGTTATCAATAAGGTCCCGAAACTCGTCTATCATGGCATTTTTCCAGTCAGAATTGGAAAGGGTTTCAATTGGGGATTTGGGAATAGGTGAGATATGATTGGTGGTAGAGGTAGAGGTGTGAAGGTTGAATTGTTGTTTCGGTTTGTATATACCAGACGTAGAACGGGTGGTGACCAATCTAGATGGTTGAACGGTTTGAGGAGGGGATGAAGGGAATGTTGAGTGAACAGAGGAGTTAGGTGATGGTGGAGGAGTCGGGTGGTGTATGGGCGGTGTAGGTTGTGACGTGGTGGAAGGTTGTATAAAGATAGGAGTTTGGGATAAGACGATAGGGGATGGTGAAAGAGAGGAGGGAGGGCTGGTAGCTGAGGACAGAAAGAAGGTGGGATAAGGTGAGTTAGCAAAGGGAAAAATTGCTTCATCAAAGACAACATCTCGAGAGATAATGAGTTGTTTTGTTTTTAGGTTGTAGCATTTGTATCCCCGATGGTTAGAAGGGTAACCAAGGAAGACGCATGGGGTGGACTGATCGGCTAGTTTGTGGATGGAGGTGGGCGGTAAGAGAGGGTAACATAGACAACCAAAGACACATAGGTGATCGTATGTAGGAACACGATTGTAAAGACATAGGGTTAGGGTAGAGTTGTTTAGTAGTTTGGAGGGCAAGATGTTGAGCAAATAAGTGGCATGCTCGAGGGCATGATGCCAAAAATTATGAGGAATGGATGAATGCGACAAGATGGTGTGCATTGTGTTGTTAATGGAGCGTATTTTGCGCCCAACTTTACCGTTTTGTGAAGACGTGTACGGACATGAAAAACGAAATGTCATGCCATGTGATTTGCAAAATTCATGAAAATAATTGTTGTTGTATTCATCCCATTGTCACATTGAAAACATTTAATCGTGGTGTGAAATTGGGTGTTAATGAGTGTGTGAAATTCCATAAACTTTGCAAACAATTGAGATTTGTTTGTAATGGTATATGTCCATAAAAAGTTGGTACGACCATCTAGGAAAAGAACGTAATAGCGGTATCCGTTAGCAGATAGGACTGGCGATGTCCAAACATCGCTATGGACTATGTCAAAAGTTAAAATTGTACAATTATTGTAATCATGAAACGGGAACTTAATTTGTTTACCAAGCACACAAGCCTGACAAATACTAGAAGTTTTAACATTATTTGAACTAAAATGTCTTGAGACACGGCTAAAAAAGTAGAAACTGATACAGGAGAGACTTGAACTTGGGGTCTTGAAGGTAGAGTGAGCGGGTAGAGTTCACCGGTACTGTCACATCAGAGTAGGGACGTCTGGGTTTGTAGATCCTTCACATCAAAACCAAAAGGGTCAAATTAGACCGGAACATTGTTATCGGTGGTAAAGCGACGAACCGAAATCAGGTTTTTAACTAGATTATGTGCATAAAGAATGTATTTTAGTTTGAAATTTGGAAAAGGGTGTGGTAAGGTATGATTTCCAAAAGCATAGACCGGAATTTTATTGCCATCACCAACGATAATGTTTCGGGAATAAACATTATTAAAACAAGAAGTGAGATTATTATAGTTGTTTGTCATAATACCTATCGCGCCAGTGTCCATGTACCAACTGTTTTCTGGAGGATGAAGTGAGAGAGTGTTAAAAGCCTGATCCAGCTTGGTTGGAGTGTAACTTGCTTCTGAAGTGGTATAAGCCTGTTGAGGCCGTGGGCCTAAAATGCCTTATTGTGGGCCGGCAGAAACAAGCCTGTTGGCTGGCACAGTGGGATACGTGAAAGGTGGAATGTGCCAAGGGTAATACATCTGGTTAGGCTACTGTTGAGAACAGCCTGGCGCACCAGAGAACTGGGCTGGCCATTGGGAAGCGGCCCACGACCCATTCTGTGGATCTTGCTGAGTTACGGACCAGGTTGGAGACGAGCCGTGACCACGGTCGCGACCACGGCCATGGCCACGACCACTCCGATTGTTCATGGTTTAAGGACTGGGTTGAGGCGAGATATGGATAGGAGGGGTGGTTTGATGATGAGACACATGAAGAGCAGTGTCGTTTGAAACCCGGTTGGCCTTAGTAGTTTCTTCAAGGCACAACTGAGATCTTACTTCATAAAAGGTAGGAAGGGGTTTGGTATTCTGAAGTATGGTGGCAATCCTGCCATAAGCTTCGTTGAGACTAGAGAGAAGCTGGACCACCAGGTGGTGTTCGGTAACGGGTGCGCCAACATTTTCCAGTTGATCTGACAACATTTTCACTTCTTGACAATAGGAAGATATAGTAGGAAAGGTGTCAAGTTTAATGTTGGCGAATTTCCGTTCCAACAAAACTGCACGAGTGGTTTGATTGTCATGGAAGATGCTTTTCAACACCGTCCATGCATAGTTGGCAGTGGAGTCAGGACGTATGATGGTGCACATGAGATCGTTCGAGATGGTGCCATAAATCCATTGAAGAACTATGGTTTCGAGACGGTCCCAAACATCATCAGAAGTGGTTTGCTTCTCCTTGTCCTTGTCGTTGTCTTTATTGTTTGCAGTGGACTCTTCTTTTCGAGGTAGGAGATGATCGAGCACTTGATATGCCGGACAATGGACCTTAAATAGTTCCGCCCAATGCGCGTATTGACTGGTTTCCATTTTAAGAGTGACTGGAATAAATTTTTTGATGTTTGATATGGTAATGGCTGGGTATAGTTTAGGATCCATGGAGATAGGGAGTGAAGAACCAAGAAGAAGCTGAGAGAAGAAAGAAAAAAGTGTGGCCGGCGGCTAGGGTTAGAGACCGTCGGAAGAAGGGAAGAAGAGAGGTGAGAGGATCAGTAAGAATTTTTAAGAGGTTAGGTTTGATACCATGTTAATTGGTAAATCTTGCTCGTCTGTTATTCTATCACAGTCAAGAATATATAGGATACAAGGCTTGACTAATTTATTTTTGATAGTTATCTACATAATATTCACATAATCACAATATCATTTCCATATCGTCTAATATGATTGATACCTTATTTCAGTAATCTTTTGTGCATATCTCCACCTTCATCTCCAGCCAACCGTCGCAACACCACCACCACAATCGACTCCGACCACAAGCACCGCCTCTATCCACACAAATTATATTACATGAATTTGTGTTTTAGTTATACTTTATATAAAAAGTAATTTATCTTGTCATTATTATTTACTTTTTAAAAATATTAAAATCAGAATTTTTATAAAATAAATAAATTTAAAACTATTTTTTATATATGTTTATATATATATATATATATATATAAATCTATACTTATTAACAAATAATAATGTTTTTGCAAAAAAAAAAACTATTTTACTATATATATAATAACATTTTGCACAAATCAACCTTTATGTTATAAATAATCTTTTTGCACAAATCAACCTTTATGTTATAAAAGACCATAGTACCCTTACTTGCAAAACATGTGAGGTAACTTAACTGATTTTTTGGACGACGTTAGTTGTAAAGGTTATAGAATGTTACAAAACATGAACATAATAAAGGTTGGGTTTTGCCGATTTCATAGTGAAAGGTATGAAGTGCAGTTTAGGTATAACATAAAGGTTGATTTATAGGGCTGTAAACGAACCTAACGTTCAGCTAATAGTTCGTGAACCGTTCGGCAAGAAGTTCGTTTATATTAGTTCATTTAATAAACGAACAAACATGAACAAGAAATTTCGTTCGATTAGTTAAATGAACGAACATAAACCAAGGCCTCGTTCGTTCAATTGTGTTCGTGAACGTTCGATAAGGTATTCATGAACTTTCATTCATTTTATATGCGTTCGATTATGTTCGTATGTTTGTGTTTTAGTTAAAGATTTTTGTACTTTCATATATATATTTTATCTATACTTTTTATATTATTAAAATTTTATTATTTTATTACCATAACAATTAAATTAGGAAACCATATTTCACTTTGTTTATGTACCGTTTCTTTTTCCTTTCTCATTATTTACATCGACGAATACGATCGACCTCCGTTCCACAATAAGGGATTCAAGTTCCAGTGTGCTACTCTATGGGTCATCCACCTTTATCCTTCATCGTGTTGGCCAAATTTATTTGTGTTCGTGAACCGTTTGTGAACACTCTCATTTCCTTAATAAACGGACACGAACATAAAATCTCATTCGGTAATGTTCATGAACCGTTCATGAACCCATTTATTTCCTTAACGAACGAACACGAACAAGGCCTTGTTCGTGTTCGTTCGGTTCGTTTACAGCCCTATTGATTTATGCAATTTTGTCAATCAATAATGAACAAGTGCAAGATGTAAAGCTTAAAAATATGATTTTGAATAGTAACATTGACTGAATTTAGGCAACCATTTTTGACTGTATACTCTTAACATCATATTATCATAAAAGGGCATATTTTATTCGATTTGCGACAAGGGTACATGCGAATAATCATTGAAAAATAGCAAAGTGGGAGATTAATAGAAAAGATTAAAAAAACTGCATAAATAATAAATCACGATTAAGAAGAGGATGCTAGGATTTTAAATAAAAATACGGGAAGATCATCGGAAAAGCCCCAATCTTGTCGAATCTTGGTTGCTGGAAAATCGTCAACATCGCCTCCGGGTCACACCATCTCCATCGTTATCATCGCCTATCAATGTCGTGCCACAGTCTCCCCTACTCTCACACGTCTCTCTCTATATCGAATATTCTAGACAAAGAGAGAGAAAGCGTCAACATTGACAATGGGGATGTGTGTAGCTTTTTTTTGGTGGACGAAAAATGTCACTCCTACTCTATTGTACACATATTATTCAGGTTTGGTACGTTGTATACGTTCAACAACACCATAATATGAAGATCATAGCATAAACGTGGCAATATGAAGATTACACGAGTCACCAACCAAGCATTGTGTACAACAACACTTGGCACAAAACAACCATTAAGCATCATGTACAATACCATAATGCACACAAATCTTACAAATTAATATATATATATATATATTATAGATTATTTATTATGTAATATCCCACTTTAATAACCCACTAATGGTTAAATAATGTAACCAAACCCTACACCCAAACCATAAAGAAATCACGGTGAAACAACAAATTCTTGACTATTGTTTGTATGACCAAACTAAAACCTTAACACAATTATTAAGCAGAAAATAAACACACATAAATTCTACGGAAACTACTTTCCAGTTAAACCGGTTAATCACATGTAAGTACATTTTGTATATAAATCATCACAAAAATCTTAACAAACTTATACAACTAATACCTGTTAAATATATTAGAAAAACGTATGTATAGAATACTAGTGTCCACTTTCTCTCGCTGTATCACATATATGCTTACTCTCTTTCTTGTAAGGAAGAGAAAGCTGAACATCCTCTTGCATTCTTCCGATCAAAAAAAGGGCGCACTATAGCATTAAATCAATTGCATATTAAATTAGTAAATCCGTATGTGAAAAAAAGGTTGAGAGATTGATCTAACGTGTACATACTCGTTTGGACCCATTAAAGCTCAAAACTCCTCCACCGTCGCGAACCAGTGGCAATGGCCATTTTGTTACCTCCATTACAAACAGCAAACAAACAACTTTCAACACAGAGCAGCCCTAAATCAAATCTACAACAAAATAAGAACTCTAATAGCCCCAAATCAACAACTCTACAAAACTTAAAATCGAAAGACCAAATACCAATACAACAAATATGTGACACCTGAGTCACTTCAACCATCCAACAAATTCCAAACCAATGAAATATTGTATTTCATACTTTGGACTTGTATAAATATGTGTATCTTTTGCACATATCAACTCTTGTTCGATTTCAAGCTCTAAATCGCTTTCTGGAAGGTTATACGCGCACTAATGCGTAAATATAACCAGTTTAATGCAACAAACACTCCGGAATAGTGACATAGGCTTAACATACCCTAAATAACCTCTTCATAACTTAGAAATAAGTTTTGGAAGGTTTGGTATGGCAAAAACAAGTTAATTCGCTTACAGGGACTAAACTTGACAAACTGCGAAAGTATGCCAATTTGAACTGTAACAGACTTTCCGGAACATGACCATAAGTTAAACATACCATAAATATCCTTTACATAGCTTAGAAATAGGCTTTGAGGTGTTCGGTATGCTAAAATAAACTTTTGGGTCATTCAGGGACTAAAAGCGTCAAAAAGTGCACAAGTTTGCATTTTCGCGCATAACTTACGTTCTGAATACATCCGGACATCCAAAAATTTATGTAAGCACTAAAACACTATATTTTAGTGTTTGGCACAAGAAAAATCCATTCGTCGCGTCATTTGGATCGTTTTTCGCGCTTGTGCGCATTCCGTCGTAATTAAGCGAACATCGCGATCGTACGGCCAAACGAACCGACATCCGAGATATTTTAGAGCATGTTTTATGTCCACAATGTTTAGGCATCATTTTAGGGCCTTAAAGTTGGCTTTACGGGCCTTAGAAGTGTCGGAAATGGCCTTAAAACACAACAGGGACCAAAACTGTAAATTCTGAAAGATGTTTGCTGATCAGACAGGCCATGCGGCCCGCGTAAGGTTTGTGTGCACCTTTACACGGCCCGCGTCAGCCTCCCAGACCAGATTCAATGTTTAACAGCCTGTTTGCAGCTATTTTGCACTCCCAAATCCCTTTCCACATGTTGATTTCTTATGGTGGTGAGCAAATTGAGGCACCATAACATTCCAACAAGTGTACGCCTTAGATTCGATCACGATATTCGAGAAACGATCTTAACGGTTACCCGAAAACTATAAATACCCCACCCCACTTCTTGCAAAACCCACTAGAATCTTGATTTGAGAAGCTCTAAGTTGAAACCATTGTTTCATACCTGAGCTACTTGGATCGAGGTTAGCATTCGGGGACCCTTCGTAAGTATTCTTTCGTTCTTTTATTGCTTTTCGAGTCTTTTCGAGTCTGAAAGTCAAACTTTGTTTGACTTTATGCGTTGACCAGTTTATGGTCAATGCGAAGTTCGTTTGAACTTCGCAACGTGAGTGTAATCACGTTGGTTATAGTCCTTTGGGACTATGCCTACTGATTACCACGTTGTCTAGGGTCGTAGGGTAAGCGATCTAATAAATCGCTTATATCTTCGAACCCGACCCATTTGGTCGATCATTAGGATCCGACCAAATACATTAGGAGACCATAGTAGGTAGGGAATAACCTTCCGAGGTTATACCTTATGGTCGCTTCGTTAAGTAGTTGTATGATAGGTAGTATATATGCCTTAGGTAAATTACCAAAATACCCTTTTCATGTGTAATCGGTAATTAAGCATATGTAACCTAAACTTTTGTCACATAACTGATTATGTAACATGTTTAGGCATATAACACTTGTCATAGGACTAGTTAGACGTTCCGAACGCGTTTCACGCGAACGACGCGTTAAAGTAGCATAAGCTACTTAAACGGGTCGTAATGGGTCACAAGCACTTAGGTTAGGTTTCGTTTTAGTATGTGGGCTTTGTTAAACCATATTACACGAGTCTCTATGCTCGTTTGGTTTATGAACCCTCATTCTATCCGATCCTCCGATTTAGGTCCGGTTCATTAACATAGTTACCTATATTAGGTGCCGTTTGATATCCGCGATCTCTAGCATTGTTTGGTTGTTACTCAAGGACTACTAAGCAATATCAAGTGAGTACATAGACCCCTCTTTTACTGTTTTCCAAACTGTTTTGGGGTGAAACACATGTGCCTACTTGTTACTTTCATGCTTTCACATCATATACCTGCTATGTTCATTAGTACATTTATAGTACATGATTTCATTACATTTCATGCTATGTATGTCCATTGTGTGCATACTTAGTACATTGTTTTACATTACATTACATTTCATGCTATGTATGTCCATTGTGTGCATACTTAGTACGTCGTTTTACATTACATTTCATGCTATGTGAACCGTTGTAACCATTTGACTATGTGAACCGTTGTAACCGTTTGATCATTTGAACCGTTTGTAGCTATTGAACCGTGTGACCCGTAATTGACTATACATAAACATTTCTACAATTGTTAAACATTTTACTTTGGTAGTTTGGTTTGAGTAAGTGATTAAGTAACGAGGCGTGTGTAATATGATACAAGCATGGTGGATACGCCGCTGGTACTTCCTATATATAAGTGTTTGTATGGTATTACATATCGTAGCGTTATTTGAATCATTTCAATTTGGACATATAACATTTTATACAAATAACATACTTTTCACAATACATTGTTTTACAAACAACTTATCTTATACAAACTCATTTTACATGGTTATTCATTTAACCATACATTATTCTCTTATTTATAAATATCATCTGATCTTATCGTTTTTCAAATGATTTACAAGACAAAGAAAATTACAAGGTTCATGACTAAACATTTTCTCAAACATAAGTCATGAATCATATTTTCACAAAACCTATGTATCTCACAGGCATTTTTATGCTGACGTACCTATTTTCACATGTGTTTTCAGGAGATGATGCATAGGATTTATCAAGACATACTTAGGCGGACCTGTGCCTTAGTGACTTAAAACGAGACAAGAACTAGTTAATTTATGTTATGTACTCTTTGTTTCTTGTTTAAAACAATGTAAACTCTCATGTTTGATTAATAAAACGAAACTTTAATTGCCATGGATTTGAAACGATTAATTCTGTTACAACACTCCCTGACGTTTCCGCCACGTTTCGTTGTTCTACGTGGTCGGGGTGTGACAGAAAAGATGGTATCAGAGCCAATGGTTATAGGGAATTAGGTTATTAGTAATGCTTTGACCTAGTCTATAACCTTTTTAGGACCCTAACGCGAGTTTACTTGCGTTTAGTCATAAAACAATACCGTCACCTATCCTTAGGCGACGACCACAACAAGAACATAAATTTCAAAACCGCTTTGAAAACTAATCATCTGTTCTAGGATGATTGATTACTAGGTTTTGAACCCTCTATTGTAAGGTTTTGAACCCTCTGTTATATGGTTTTGAACCCTTTTGAGTTTTCAAAATCTCGTCAAGGTTTTGGGTTTTAAATAATGTGAACACGTGCAAACTGGAAGGGTGAATGCCTGTATTCTGGGTTTTCTGTCTAGGCAAGCACTTCGTATATATCTCATCAGACGTGAGACCAGTTGTGCTTACCTGGGAATTCTTGGGATGAGTGTTCACTTATAGGCGAGCATGTCTTCGCGATACATTATTTTTGATCCATTTACTTTGATTAATCACCGGGGTCGTTTGTTGCTTTGTAGTAACAAACAAAAGACCACTATCCTTGATTTCATCAGATTTGTTCATCTCATTCTTTTCGTCTAATTCTCTCACTCGTTTCATTTCATGTTTCCTCTTTTAGAATGCCTCCATGACGCGTAAATCCGGTATCTATTGAAGATCTGGCAGCTGTCATTACACAGCAAATAACTGCTGCAATCCCGAACATCGTTGCCCAATGTCACCAAGCTCTCAACAACAATAATGCCCTCTGCAACTTCAAGACGTTCAACTCAGCTAAGCCATCAAAGTTTTCTGGGTCTCAAGGAGCGACTGCACTTCTGCAATGGTTCGAGAGTCTAGAGAGCACCTTCAGGCATGTTCAATGTCCAAACAAGCGAAAGGTAGATTTCGCATCTAGTGTCTTTGAGAAACGAGCTTTGACGTGGTGGAACGGTGTGGTGAGAGATAGGGGTGCCGAAGTGGCACTGGCTCAAACGTGGGAAGAACTTAGAGCACTGATGATGAAGGAATTCTGTCCTCGTCACGAGATCAGGGCCTTGGAAAGGGAATTCGACGATCTTAAGCAAGACAGTGGTGAACATCGAGCATACACTGATCGATGTGAGGAGCTGAGCCTGCTGTGTCCTACCATGGTTACGCCTTTGGATAAGGCGATCGAAAAATACATTGATGGTCTCCCTGACTCAGTTCAGGACATTGTTACTGGTAGTAACCCCACTACGGTTAGGCAGGCCATTGAGCTAGCTGCAACCTTGACTGAATCTCAGATCAGGAAACGTAAGCTTTTCCGAAAGGGTGACAAGAAACCGGTCGAGGAATCGAACCCAATCGAGGAATCAAAGACCATGGATGAACAGACTGGATCCCCTAAGAAGTCAAAGAAGCGAAAGGCTTCTCAGAACTTCGCCATGGTTACTCACAATGATCAAACCATCCCCAACCAACCAGCTCAACCCCCTGCTAGGAAGCCGTACAATGGAACTGCACCCTTGTGCAACCAATGTAGCCTCCATCATCATGCCAATGTAAAGTGCCGCAAATGCCAAACTTATGGACTTATAGGTCATACAGCAAGAGTCTGCCCAGCTGCAGCTGCACCAAACCAAGCTGGCAACAACCCTGCTCAAGGTCGTTTTCTACCAGGGTCTTGCTTCAACTGTGGCGAGATGGGTCATTTCCGAAGAAATTGCCCAAAGCTTGCTAATGCAAATCCAGCACAGGGATGAGCATCTGACCGACAACATCGTGTAGAAATAATCACGTCTTATGTATTATTTTCTTTTGTTGTCATGGTCCATGAAACAGTTGTTATGATTGTTTATAAATAAATCTTTTATTTACATTGCAATGTAATTATGTGGTTGTATGTATAAACAACATATCTCCTACAATACTGACAATCAAGGAACCATATTCCTTGAAAAACAGACTACCCCCAAACTTTCTTCCACTTTATGATCTCTTGCGTTTTCCACGAAAATCCTAAGTACCCGTTTCTTCCAAGAGAAACGAAGTACAACGCGTAATCAATAAGAAGTTAATAACAATTAATAACCAAGAAAACAATTACGTGATTAAGTGCCTATGTGTTCCCTTTTATGTTCTTGTGTAATCCAAGTTTTGTTATCCAAATCCTCGTAGAATCTTCCATATCTTCGAATAAGGGATTCATAGTAGGATATCCAAAGGTACTATATTAAATCCTCAATGGGCTTTTACGTAATAGTAAAGACCCTTGGATTATATTGTACTATTCCATAATTAGACCCCTTGAGTGGTCTAGTTAAACAGATTGATCCAAAAATCTGGTTAGGAATATCATGTGATGAGATAGCTGAAAGGACTCCTCGGTGGCCTAATTAAAAGGATCATTTGTCGATCTAATTAAAAGGACCTTATGGTAGTCTAGTCACACTCATCACAGGTTTGATTTTTTTCCTCCCCTTCACATTACAAAACAAATTGTGCGGACCGTGCAAGGAATTGCGTAATTATGGATGCATACATAATTATGAAATTTAGTGCACAGAAACCACAGCGAGCTTTGTCATGTGCCTAGAAGTTAACTCTATTCATTTCCGCTTCTGAGGAAGCACCCGTTGAAAATGACTCCGTTTGTTCATTTTCGTTTCTGAAGATTGTCTGTTGAGGAAATGAATATCCGTTTGATTATCATTTTCATTTCCGTTTATGAGGAAGCACTCGTTGAAAATGACTCCGTTTGTTCATTTTCGTTTCTGAAGATTGTCCGTTGAGGAAATGAATATCCGTTTGATTATCATTTTCATTTCCATTTCTGAGAAAGCACCCGTTGAAAATGACTCCGTTTGTTCATTTTCGTTTCTGAAGATTGTCCGTTGAGGAAATGAATATCCGTTTGTCTATCCTTTTCATTTCCATTTCTGAGGAAGCACCCGTTGAAAATGACTCCGTTTGTTCATTTTCGTTTCTGAATATTTTCCGTTGAGGAAATGAATATCCGTTTGTCTATCCTTTTCATTTCCATTTCTGAGGAAGCACCCGTTGAAAATGACTCCGTTTGTTCATTTTCGTTTCTGAAGATTGTCCGTTGAGGAAATGAATATCCGTTTGTCTATCCTTTTCATTTCCATTCCTGATGAAGCACCCGTTGAAAATGACCCCGTTTGTTCATTTTCGTTTCTGAAGATTGTCCGTTGAGGAAATGAATCCCCGTTTGTTTATTCCTTCATTTCCGTTTCTGAAGAATACTCGTTGAGGAAAATGACTCCGTCTGTTCATTTTCGTTTCTGAAGATTGCCCGTTAAGGAAATGACAGGATTATGCCTTGTATATCTGGTGGTTACTTGACACAAAGTCACAGATGGACTCCTACGAATAAATTTCGGGACGAAATTTCCTAAAGTAGGGGAGACTGTGACACCTAAGTCACTTCAACCATCCAACAAATGCCAAACCAATGAAATATTGTATTTCATACTTTGGACTTGTATAAATATGTGTATCTTTTGCACATATCAACTCTTGTTCGATTTCAAGCTCTAAATCGCTTTCTGGAAGGTTATACGCGCACTAATGCGTAAATATAACCATTTTAATGCAACAAACACTCCGGAATAGTGACATAGGCTTAACATACCCTAAATAACCTCTTCATAACTTAGAAATAAGTTATGGAAGGTTTGGTATGGCAAAAACAAGTTAATTCGCTTACAGGGACTAAACTTGACAAACTGCGAAAGTATGCCAATTTGAACTGTAACAGACTTTCCGGAACATGACCATAAGTTAAACATACCATAAATATCCTTTACATAGCTTAGAAATAGGCTTTGAGGTGTTCGGTATGCTAAAATAAACTTTTGGGTCATTCAGGGACTAAAAGCGTCAAAAAGTGCACAAGTTTGCATTTTCGCGCATAACTTACGTTCTGAATACATCCGGACATCCAAAAATTTATGTAAGCACTAAAACACTATATTTAAGTGTTTGGCATAAGAAAAATCCATTCGTCGCGTCATTTGGATCATTTTTCGCGCTTGTGCGCATTCCGTCGTAATTAAGCGAACATCGCGATCGTACGGCCAAACGAACCGACATCCGAGATATTTTAGAGCATGTTCTATGTCCACAATGTTTAGGCATCATTTTAGGGCCTTAAAGTTGGCTTTACGGGCCTTAGAAGTGTCGGAAATGGCCTTAAAACACAACAGGGACCAAAACTGTAAATTCTGAAAGATGTTTGCTGATCAGACAGGCCATGCGGCCCGCGTAAGGTTTGTGTGCACCTTTACATGGCCCGTGTCAGCCTCCCAGACCAGATTCAATGTTTAACAGCCTGTTTGCAGCTGTTTTGCACTCCCAAATCCCTTTTCACATGTTGATTTCTTATGGTGGTGAGCAAATTGAGGCACCATAACATTCCAACAAGTGTACGCCTTAGATTCGATCACGATATTCGAGAAACGATCTTAACGGTTACCCGAAAACTATAAATACCCCAACCCACTTCTTGCAAAACCCACTAGAATCTTGATTTGAGAAGCTCTAAGTTGAAACCATTGTTTCATACCTGAGCTACTTGGATCGAGGTTAGCATTCGGGGACCCTTCGTAAGTATTCTTTCGTTCTTTTATTGCTTTTCGAGTCTTTTCGAGTCTGAAAGTCAAACTTTGTTTGACTTTCTGCGTTGACCAGTTTATGGTCAATGCGAAGTTCGTTTGAACTTCGCAACGTGAGTGTAATCACGTTGGTTATAGTCCTTTGGGACTATGCCTACTGATTACCACGTTGTCTAGGGTCGTAGGGTAAGCGATCTAAAAAATCGCTTATACCTTCGAACCCGACCCATTTGGTCGATCATTAGGATCCGACCAAATACATTAGGAGACCATAGTAGGTAGGGAATAACCTTCCGAGGTTATACCTTATGGTCGCTTCGTTAAGTAGTTGTATGATAGGTAGTATATATGCCTTAGGTAAATTACCAAAATACCCTTTTCATGTGTAATCGGTAATTAAGCATATGTAACCTAAACTTTTGTCACATAACTGATTATGTAACATGTTTAGGCATATAACACTTGTCATAGGACTAGTTAGACGTTCCGAACGCGTTTCACGCGAACGACGCGTTAAAGTAGCATAAGCTACTTAAACGGGTCGTAATGGGTCACAAGCACTTAGGTTAGGTTTCGTTTTAGTATGTGGGCTTTGTTAAACCATATTACACGAGTCTCTATGCTCGTTTGGTTTACGAACCCTCATTCTATCCGATCCTCCGATTTAGGCCCGGTTCATTAACATAGTTACCTATATTAGGTGCCGTTTGATATCCGCGATCTCTAGCATTGTTTGGTTGTTACTCAAGGACTACTAAGCAATCTCAAGTGAGTACATAGACCCCTCTTTTACTCTTTTCCAAACTGTTTTGGGGTGAAACACATGTGCCTACTTGTTACTTTCATGCTTTCACATCATATACCTGCTATGTTCATTAGTACATTTATAGTACATGATTTCATTACATTTCATGCTATGTATGTCCATTGTGTGCATACTTAGTACATTGTTTTACATTACATTACATTTCATGCTATGTATGTCTATTGTGTGCATACTTAGTACGTCGTTTTACATTACATTTCATGCTATGTGAACCGTTGTAACCATTTGACTATGTGAACCGTTGTAACCATTTGATCATTTGAACCGTTTGTAGCTATTGAACCGTGTGACCCGTAATTGACTATACATAAACATTTCTACAATTGTTAAACATTTTACTTTGGTAGTTTGGTTTGAGTAAGTGATTAAGTAACGAGGCGTGTGTAATATGATACAAGCATGGTGGATACGCCGCTGGTACTTCCTATATATAAGTGTTTGTATGGTATTACATATCGTAGCGTTATTTGAATCATTTCAATTTGGACATATAACATTTTATACAAATAACATACTTTTCACAATACATTGTTTTACAAACAACTTATCTTATACAAACTCATTTTACATGGTTATTCATTTAACCATACATTATTCTCTTATTTATACATATCATCTGATCTTATCGTTTTTCAAATGATTTACAAGGCAAAGCAAATTACAAGGTTCATGACTAAACATTTTCTCAAACATAAGTCATGAATCCTATTTTCACAAAACCTATGTATCTCACAGGCATTTTTATGCTTACGTACCTATTTTCACATGTGTTTTCAGGAGATGATGCATAGGATTTATCAAGACATACTTAGGCGGACCTGTGCCTTAGTGACTTAAAACGAGACAAGAACTAGTTAATTTATGTTATGTACTCTTTGTTTCTTGTTTAAAACAATGTAAACTCTCATGTTTGATTAATAAAATGAAACTTTAATTGCCATGGATTTGAAACGATTAATTCTGTTACAACACTCCCCGACGTTTCCGCCACGTTTCGTTGTTCTACGTGGTCGGGGTGTGACAAAATACATCTTACCTAATACGCCAGAAGACTGAGGATCACCCGTTACCATCACCGATCTGCCCTAAGTTCGACTGCATGACATCGATCTACCTTTCTAAGACATCTTCATCAACATCAGAGTTCATAACCTTCGCCTATGATCGAAGTCAGAACCCCAAGTCACCGTGACAAATGCAGTCGTCACCCGTCGCTGCTGCTGGAAACATGGTAGCAGCGGTTCACTCTTCATTCCTTTCCTTCGTCGAAAGAAACTCTGTCTACCGCTGCAAGGTAACGCCGCCAACGTTGCTAGAGGTCTTCAACGTAGGGTGATTTTTAGAGAGAGAAAGAAAAAGACTAGGCATACATATATATCCATATATGAAGAAACGAGAAGACAACACGTCATCACATGCTTTTGAAGAATTGTTTTACAACCACACAATACACATAAAACCCATTAAGCATAAGTTACAACCACCTATTGCCTATTTAGCATACATATATATGCATATATGAAGAAACCAGAAGACAACACGTCATCACATGCTTTTGAAGAATTGTTTTACAACCACATAATACACATACAACCCATTAAGCATATGTTACAACCACCTATTGCCTATTTATGTTACAAATCATAGTATATATAAATATTAAAATTATTATATATAAAAATAATCTTCATTAATCTTCATGCATTAGACACTTGCTTTTTATACTCTTGTGCATATAAAAGTTGTACTTCGTGTGTAAGTGACTAAATTGCAGTCCTAGCTAACCAACTTTATGGATAATGTTAAAATTTTAGACTCATAATGTTAGAAAAAAGCACTTAAGGGAATCACATTTTGATTTTAAACTTTAGGGTGAAAGAGGTGGTCACCTCATGGGAAGAGGTAAACTTTTCACCCACCCAATCATCTATTGTCATGTCAACTCCCCTCTTTAAGTCCCCCTTTGCCCAAAAACATAAGGGGTGGTCACCTCTCTTGGGTAGAGGTAAACTATTTATTTTTAATTTAAATTATGTATTTAAACAAAATAAATAAAACATGGGTGAGGTTCCTGTAAAAAAACCTTTTTCGTGAGAAGTGTGAGAAGACATAGAAATTGACATATAGGTATCATGTTTTGGACTTAGGCATGATGTTTTGGCAAGAAAAACACCAAACATAACAATTTAAAACCCAATGCAATGTATTATGGGCATGAAATTTACAAAAACAACAAAAAAACACTGCTTAACACTTAAAACACACTACTTAACGTTCTTGGCATAGTGTTTTAATTTTTAAGCCTAGAATTCATTACATTGTGTCTTAAATTGTTATGTTTGGTGATTTTCTTGCCAAAACAACACAAAACATTATGCCCAAGTCCAAAACATGATGCCTACATGTCAATTCTTATGCCTTCTCACGAAAAGTGTCTTTTTTACGTGATCCTAAGACAATAAAACATAATCAATTAAATAAAGTCATTACATTAAACTAAATTGAGAAAAGGCAATACATAAAATTAAAACTAGTAAAATAAATTAAAACCATAAAAAAAATAAGAAATTACATAGCCAATTATATTTTTTGCGATCTCGCATTTTTAGGCCAGTGTGATTTCCAACATCTCCGGTGGAACATTGTCGTGTGGCCTGTTAAACGTCTCCAAATCCTTATCAAACATAAGTGATCTCACCGCCTCTCGATGTTCAACCGCCAACACCATAAATTTTTCCTATCGTTTCTTTTTAATGTCCACCAACTCTTGTTTCATAAATTTGTATTCTTCGAGCTTGTCGGACATACCAATTGACCTTTCGGTCGACGTTGCGGGTCCTTTATATTTTTTCTCTTTCTTTTTTTGCCTTCTTGGAGAGGGGTCTAAGTTTATGTCGGGTATACTAGGGATGGGATTGGTACATTACCCGTACCCATACTCGTACTGGTACCGAAAATACCGGTACCGAATTTGAACAAAACGAGGAACCAAATATCGTACCAAATATATAGGTGTGGCACGGTTACGAGTACGGGTACTAGTACGAGTTTTTCGGTACGGGGCTTTGGTACCATTTTATTTTTATTTAGTTTTTGAGCACTTGTACGAGTACTAAATAGGTAAAACTGACATGAGTACCAATATAGTACGCGTACCAAATAGATAAAATTGGTATGAGTACCAAGACGATACGGGCACCATATAGGTAAAATCAATATGATTACTATAAATACCATAATACGAAAAAAAACATAATACAAAAAAACTTTTAAAGGTCTACATAAAATTCGGTGTACCCGTTTTTACCCGTACCAATACCGAAAGTACCGAATACCAAAATCAATAAAACCGGGGTACCGATACATGTACCATATCAGAGCTCATGGTTATAGGGAATTACGTTATTAGTAATGCTTTGACCTAGACTATAACCTTTCTAGGACCCTAACACAAGTTATCTTGTGTTTAGATCTTAAAACAATAAACGTCACCTATCCTTAGGTGATTACCAAAACAAGAACATAAATTTCCAAAACGATTTTGAAATCAATCATCTATTCTTGGATGATTTCTTTTTGGCCTTGTACCATTCAAGTTTTCAAAATCTGGTCAAAGTTTGGGTCTAAATAATGTGAACACATGCAATCTGGAAGGGTGGGTGACTGTACCTCGAGTTTTCTGTCTAAGGCTAGAGTGTTCGTACAAATTCGCAGTATCGGACCAGTCACTCTTACCTGGGAACTCTTGGGGTGAGTGTCCACTATAGGCTAAAGCATGTCTTCGCGATACATTATTATGACCCATTTACTTTGATTAGTCACTGTGTGTCGTTTGTTTGTTTTGAGGTAACGAACAAATGACCACCATCCTTACATTTGTCGATATTTATGACATCTCAAATTTTCATCATATCATCTCACTCGTTTTCTCTCATGTTTCCTCTTTTAGAATGCCTCCTCGACGCAACGTACAACAACCCGATGCCGAACTGGCAACTATTATAGCACAGCAGAAGGCTGCTGTACTACCAAATCTCATTACTCAAATCAACCAAGCCAACAACAATAACAATAATGCACCTGCTCCGTGCAACTTTAAATAGTTTAATTCGGCTAAACCACTCAAGTTTAGTGGTTCTGAAGGAGCAACTGGGCTCCTACAGTGGTTTGAGAGTCTTGGGAGTACCTTTCGCCATGTTCAGTGTCCCAACAATCGTAAGGTCAAGTTTTCTTTCTAGCGTGTTTCAAAAGAGGGCACTTACGTGGTGGAACGGAGTGATGAGAGATCGAGGGGCTGATGTTGCTTTGGGTCAAACATGGGAGGAACTCAGGGCTCTAATAATGAAAGAGTTCTGCCCTCGTCACGAGCAGAGGGCACTCGAAAATGAGTTCCATGACCTTAAGCAAGACAGTGGTGAACACCGTGCTTACACCGACAGATATGAGGAGTTAAGCTTGCTTTGCCCAACGATGGTCACGCCTTTGGACAAAGAGATTGAGAAATACATTGACGGTTTGCCAGATCCTGTTTAGGATATTGTCACTGGTAGCAACCCTACTACCGTTTGACAGGCCATCGAGCTAGCTGCTACCTTGACTAACTCTCAAGTCAAGAAAGGTAAACTCCACAGAAAGGGTGATAAGAAACCGTCTGACTAGAATGAGAAACAGAAGGGTAAAAAGGCTGTTGAGTCTTTGAAGAAATACAGGAAGTGTAAGGCTTCCAAGAATTTCGCTGTTGTGGCACAGACTAATCAGGCAGCACCTAATCAGCCTGCACAACCACCAGCCAAAAGACAGTATGCTGGTAATGAACCTTTGTGCAACAAATGTAATAACCACCATCAACCACATGTATAGTGCCGCATTTGCACTAACTGTGGGAAATCTGTTCATCTCGTAAATACTTGTCGTTTTGCTCCTACCCAGAATCCAGCAGCACAAAACCCTGCCCTGCAGCCTGCACGACCTGACTATCTGCCTGGATCTTGTTATAACTGTGGGGATCTGACCCACTACAGGAACAACTGCCCGAAGTTGGCAAATGCAAACCAGGCTCAGGCTCATGGGCGAGTCTTTAATATGAACGCAAATGAGGCGCGTGCAGACAACGAGGTGGTGAACGGTACGTTCTTTGTTAACAACCAACCTACTTTTGTTCTTTTTTATGCGGGTGCCGATAAGAGTTTTGTATCCTTAGCTTTTGAGCCGTTACTTTCCATGATTAGAACAAAACTAGGAAAGCCCTTGATAGTAGAAGTAGCTAGTGGCGAACCCGTTGTACTTGATTCTGACCTTCGAAATTGCCAGTTGAACCTTAATAACCATCTTTTTCCTATTGACCTCATGCCAATGCAACTCGGGAGCTTTGATGTTATAGTAGGAACAGATTGGTTAGCCAAATACCACGCTGAGGTGGTTTGTTTTGAGAAAATTATTCGTGTGCCGCTTTCGACTGGTGAGATCTTAGAAGTTCGTGGGGAGAAACCCGTTAGTAGTCTTAAACTCATGACACGTACCCAAGCCCAAAAATACCTACGAAAGAATTATGTGGCCTTCTTGGCACATGTCGTAGAGGAGAAAGGCAAAGGTAAGACTATTCAAGATATCCCTGTTGTTCGGGATTATCCTGAGATATTTCCTGAAGAATTACCTGGTTTACCCCCAACACGTCAAGTTGAGTTTCGTATTGATCTCGTACTTGGTGCAAATCCTATTACTAAATCACCTTATCGTCTTGCACCATCTAAGATGCAAGAGTTATCTAAACAGCTTCAGGAACTTTCCGACAAAGGATTCATCCGTCCGAGCTTTTCACCTTGTGGTGCTCCTGTCCTATTTGTGAAAAAGAAAGATGGATCTTTCAGGATGTGTATCGATTATTGTGAGCTCAACAAGCTCACCATCAAGGATCGATATCCCCTACCTCCATTGATGATCTCTTTGATCAGTTACTGGGTGCTACTTGTTTTTCAAAGATTGATCTACGTTCTGGGTATCATTAGCTTTGGGTACTCAAAGAAGATATTCCCAAGATAACTTTTTGTACAAGATATGGTCACTATGAGTTTACTGTTATGCCCTTCGGTTTAATTAATGCTCCTGCTGTTTTCATGGACTTGATGAATAGGGTTTGTAAGCCTTATTTGGACAAGTTCATCATTGTTTTCATTGATGATATTTTAATCTATTCAAAGACACGAACCGATCATGAACAACATCTCCGTCTTACAATGGAACTCTTAAAGAAAGAATAACTTTTTGCCAAGTTCTCCAAGTATGAATTTTGGCTTAAGGAAGTTCAATTTTTGGGACACATTGTCAACGAACAATGTATACATGTAGATCCCGCCAAAATCAGTGTGATTAAGGATTGGGATATACCAACTACTCCTACCGAGGTTCGTTCCATTTCTTGGTCTCGCGGGTTATTACCGTTGTTTTATTGCAAACTTCTCCAAGATTGCGGTTCCTCTCATAGCTTTACTCAAAAGAATAAACCTTTTGAATGGGGACCCAAACAGGAAGAAGCTTTTCAGAGCTTGAAACAGAAACTCTGTGATGCACCTATCTTATCTTTACCTGAGGGCAACGATGATTTTGTCGTATATTGTGATGCGTCTAACTTGGGTCTTGGCTGTGGTCTTATGCAAAGAAACAAAGTCATAGCATACGCATCAAGACAATTAAAGGTACACGAAAAGAACTACACGACTCATGATCTTGAGTTAGGTGCAGTAGTTTTTGCTCTCAAAATCTGGAGACACTACCTGTATGGTACAAAATGTGTAGTGTTCACTGACCACAAAAGTCTCTAGCATATTTTCAATCAGAAAGAACTAAACATGAGGTAGCGACGATGGGTTGAACTTCTAAATGACTACGATTGCGAAATTCGCTACTATCCAGGTAAGGCGAATGTCGTGGCTGACGCATTAAGTCATAAAGAACGCGTCAAGCTTCACTGTGTTCAGGTTCAATCTGATATTCAAACCCGCATTTCTCAAGCTCAACGTACTTGTGTTTCACAAGACTTGATGGGTAAGGAATTACCTTATCATCTTGAGCCTCATCTTGAACTAAAGGACAATGGATTATATTATTTCATGGACCGTTTATGGGTCCCAAGTCAAGACAATCTTCGCACCTTACTGATGGATGAATCTCACAAGTCTAGTTACTTAATTCATCCTGGTGCAGACAAAATGTATAAGGATCTTCGAACACAGTATTGGTGGCCGGGTATGAAGAAAGACATTGTCTTATACGTATCCAAATGCCTTACTTGTCTCAAGGTTAAGGCAAAACATCAACATCCCTCTGGATTATTGGAGCAACCAGAGATTCCGGTTTGGAAATGGGAAAACATTTCTATGGATCTCATTACCAAACTACCACGAACTAATAGAGGCCATGATGCCATTTGGGTAGTCGTTGATCGTCTTATAAAGTCAGCACACTTCTTGCCGATCTGTGAGGATCTATCTGCTGACAAACTTGCTAAAATCTATGTGGATGAGATTGTATCCCGACATGGTGTTCCTTTGAACATTATATCCGACAGAGATGCTCGATTCTCGTCTCACTTTTGGAGAACCATGGAATCTACCATGGGAACCCAACTTAATTTGAGCACAGCGTATCATCCTCAAACGGATGGTCAATCTGAAAGAACAATCCAGACACTGGAGGATATGCATAGATCTTGTGTGATCAATTTTGGTGGTAGTTGGGATTCGCATCTACCATTGATCGAATTCTCCTACAACAATGGTTATCACTCCCGCATCAACATGGCTCCTTTCGAGGCTTTATACGGTCCAAAATGTCATTCACCAGTTTGCTGGAATGAGATAGGTGAAGCTCAGCTTGCTGGACCTGAACTCATTCTAGAGGCTACAGATAAGGTCAAAAAGATTCGCGATAACCTTCAAACAGCTAGAAGCCGTCAAAAGAGTTACGCGGATAGACGACGCAAGCCCTTAGAATTTCAAGTCAGCGATCACGTCCTACTCAAGGTATCCCCTTGGAAAGGTGTGATCAGATTTGTAAAGAAAGGAAAACTTGCACCACGATATGTTGGACCATTTAAGATCGTTGAAAGAATCGGAAAAGTGGCCTACACACTTGAGCTACCTCCTGAGCTTGGAAATGTTCATCCAACCTTTCACGTGTCCAATCTTAAAAAATTTTTGGCTGATGAGAACCTCCACATACCACTTGATGAAATTCGTGTTGATGACACGATGCACTTTGTCGAGAAGCCTGTGGAAATATTGGACCGTGAAGTCAAAAAGCTAAAACGCAAGCGTATACCAATTGTTAAAGTTCGCTGGGAATCTAAACATGGCCCAGAATTTACTTGGGGACGTGAATATTAAATGAAAACGAAATATCCACATCTATTCTCACAAGTTTCCTCTAAATAAATTTCGGGACGAAATTTCCTAAAGTAGGGGAGACTGTGACATCTGTGCTTGTGTAATCATTGTATAACTCTGAACAATTCAAATATAAATAAAACAATGTGTTTTGATCCCAATATTTTTTTTATTTATGTTTGACGTTTTGCACATTTTGTTTTTTGTTCGATTTTAAACTCTTAAACGCTTTTTGGAAAGTTATACGCAAACTGATGCGTAAACGTAATCAGTTTAACACGACAAACACTCAGGAACATCAACATAAGCTTAACATACCTTAAATAACCTTTACATAACTTTGAAATAAGTTTTAAAGGGTTTGGTATGACAAAAACAAGCTTATTCGATCACAGAGACTATTTGCGTCAAACTGCAAAAGTTTGCCGTTTCGTATAGCAACATACACTCCGAAACAAGATCATAAGGTAAACATACCTTAAATACGCATATCTTAGAAATAAGTTTTGAGGGGTTCGGTATGCGAAAATGCGCTTATTTGATCACAGGGACTAAAAGCGTCAAAATTGTGAAAGTATGCATATGCGTGCATATCTTGCGTTCTGACCATATCCGGACATCCAAAATTTTTTTCTAATCACTAAAATATTATTTTTTGTGATAGGAATGCAAAAATACCTTTCGATTCGCAATATGGGTCGTTTTCGCGTCGGTTACGATTTCCGTCGTAATTAACCGAAAAGCGTAACCGTACAGCCAAACGAATCGACATCCGTGACATTTTTTTAGCATAATTCAAGTTAAATATACTTTAACTTCATCATGGAGCTTGAAAATGGGTTTGACGGGTGTTAGAAGTGCCGAAACGCGACAAAACACACACAGGGACTGAAACTGTAAATTTGCAAAAGTTGCTGGTCTGGAGGTCCATACGGACCGTATGCACTGGACCTTATGGTCCGTAAGCCATCCCCAGCTTAGCAGAACTTTCCTTTTCACTTCCCAGTTGTTGCACCTTGTTTTCCTTTGATTGTTTGGTGATATTGTGGGCTTTTAAGTGTTCTCCAAGGCTTGCAAGCTGGTCCTAACACTTGTATGGACAAGATTAATCCTTGGGCATCACACAAACACATGTCAGGATCTTGTGATTCCTAGAACACTATAAATACCCAAGCCATTTCACTTCACAACTTGCTCATTTCATATTTTCTTCATCTCCTGCTCTAAGTAGAGGCTACCACATTGTTGGAGGCCTCTTACCTGAGTTCATATTCTTCCTAGAACACTTGTAAGTGTTCTTCCTAGTCTTGTTTAGTTATTTTAGCTATTTTAAGCTAAAAGTCAAACAGTGTTTGACTTTCGGCTTTGACCATTAATTGGTCAAGACAAATTTCAATTGAACTTTGCAACGTGATCGAAATCAAAATGGTTAGTTTCCCTAGCGATTATACCTACTGATTACCACGTTGACTATTCGTTGTGACGAGTCAAAGTTTCGGTCAAAATGCACGTTTATGTGCATTTTGCGACGGAAGTATTTTCGGGTATCAAAACACTTTGTTTGATACCAAATCAGTTTTCTAACTTAGTTAAACATGTTTTAACATGTTTAACTCGTCACTACTAGTTTAGTGCTTGTTTAGGGTCGTATGTCAAGCAGTCTCGACAACCGCTTAGACTTTTGAACCCGACCAGTTTGGTCGATCATTAGGATCCGACCAAACATATTTTGTGACCATAGTTACATAGGGAATAAACTACTGAGGTTATACCTTATGGTCACCTTGTTAGGTTAGTTATTCGTCAAGTCGTTTATATGCCCATTAAAAATGACCAAAATGCCCTTTTTGAGCATAAATTCATTTTTAACATATGTAATCAAACTTTTGACATCTAAACTGATTTAATAACATTTTTTAAACATGTTTGGGCATGTAAGACTTAACATATGACATAAATATCCATCCGGCCTTGTATTTACGCAAACGACACGTTAAAGTAGCTTAAACTACCTTAACGAGTCGAAACGGGTCAAAAGCACTAAGGATAACTTTCTAATCAGAATTAGGTCTAGTAAATCATGCCATATGAGTTCCAATACTCATTTGATTTATAGAACTTCATTCTATCCTATCTTCCGGTTTAGGATCCGATTATTAACATAGTTACCTATATTAGGTGCCGTTTGATTCCGTGATCCTTCGAGCTTTAATTGTATCTTAATTCCAAGACTATTAAGCAATCCCAAGTGAGTACATGGTCCCCTCTTTTACCGCTTTCAAATATTTTGGGGTGATACACATGTGCCTACTTGTTACTTTTATGCTTTTCATGACATATACTTGCTAAGTTCAACTAGTACACTTATAGTACATGATTTCAATTATGTTTTGCTATATATATTAACTGAGAATGCTATAACATTGATTTCATAGGACACTTTTGTTGCATATGTTTACTCAGCATATGGACACATTGATTTACATTACATTACTGCTATGTATGTTGACTGAGCATGCTAGCACATTGATTTCATGGACATTTCTACTTCGTATGTTTACTTAGAATACTTAGTACATGGTTTTCACATGACATGTTTACATTGGTTATGACATTTGGTATGTTTAACGGGACAATAATACATTCATTAACATTGATCACGCCACTCGGTAATATGTAATGGTACCATAGGACTTGACAAATCCCATTCCTGACTTCCTAGGTTTGTTTGGAAGTAGGGAATGACAGAATCCGAAAACATTTTTGATAAACTTTTGACTGGTTAAGGGTTTATCCGACAGTCTCAAGGCTTGAATGTATGCGATGAACATATCCACATAAATGTTTGTAACAATAAAGCATTGGTTTTTGCAAAACATAACTTTTGATTTAAACTTAGGTTTATTCAAAGACATTGTTTTGTACATTATACATATGGTTTGAGTAAATACTCTTTATTCACCATACATGCCATTTGATTACACATTGATATTATACATATGGTTTGAGTAAATACTTTTTACTTGCCATACATAGCATTTGATTATACAAGACACGGTTTACACTTGACATTAGACATTGTTTACACATAAACATCTTGACATGGGTATAAACAAGACATTTTGGTGGTTACTGATAAGTGATTTAAATAACGAGGCCTGTGTAATATGATAAAAGCATGGTGGATACGCCGCTGGTACTTCCTATATATAAGTGCTTTTATGATATTACATATCGTAGCGTTATATAAACCGCTTCGACAAAGACAAAGACATGACACATTTTCTACAAATGACATATTTTCACAAGACATTGTTTTACAAATGACATATTTTATACAAATTCATTTTTACTTGGTTATTTATTTAACCATACATCATTCTTTTATTTTCATCTGATTTTCATATTGATTTTCATATGATTTTATAAAAGAAAACACTTTTTAAAGGTTCATGACTACTTTTTGTTAAACACTTCTTTTAACTACAAGTCATGAATTCTTCATCAATAAAACCTATGTATCTCACAGTCATTTTTATGCTGACGTACCTATTTTCACATGTGTTTCAGGAGCTAATGTATGAGGTTGAACATGCCACACTTAGGCGGACTTGAGCCTTAGTGACTTAAAACGATGCAAGAACACTTAAATTTATGTTATGTTTCCGTTAATTCCAAGACAATGTAAACACTTATTTCTAATAAAACCAAACTTTAATACCATGTGTTGTGAAACAATAATTCTGTTATGACACTCCCCAATGTTTCCGCCGCGGTTTGTTGTTTTACGCGGTCGGGGTGTGACATACCAAAATCGGTACGGGTATGGGTACAGGTACGGTACGGGTATGAGTACGGGTATTTGGGAAAAAAGCCCATCCCTAGTGTATACCACTAGTGAATTCGGTATTCGGTGTACCCGCTTGGTAGTTACCCGGATCCGATGCCTTTCTTTTTTCCCCGAACTGCCACTATCTTCACCCAACAATGGTACCGGGGCCCATTTCTCATGTTTTCTAACCACCTCCCACACCTCAACATGAGGAAAGCCACCCTGATGTCTTTTTTGGTAATCTTGTATCGCTTGTTTCATAACATAAGCATCGTCACTCCTGCTAGGACGTAAACGATCTTATAGTAAAAATATAAATTATATTAAGGTAAAAAATAACATTATATAAAGGTAAAAAGTAAAAAAAGTATGTAAACGTAAATAAAAATATACCGCTTGATGCCAAAAGCCATTGAATAACTTTAACTTTCCTTGCATAGGTTTCCATTTTGAAGAGACTTGATGAATGGTTTAGGTACTTCCTCCAACCGTTGCATTGCAATGATCGAGAACTTTTTTTTTTTCCAAAAACCTTCCGATTTTTGTTGATTGCCTTTTGTCTTGTTTAAACTACAATGCACATACGCCATGGCTAATGCCACTTCTTGTTTCTTCGTCCAACTTTAACGATCCGCCTAACCCCTTTCCTTTTGGTTCATCGTCGGCTTCTTCTTCGTCTTCAAGCTCTTCTTCTTCTTCGACATAATCTTCATTTTCGTCTTCATCTAGTGATACGGATTCGTATTAGTGGAGGCCAAAGAACCTAGCCTGATTACTTCCTTTGAACAATCGAACAGAAGATAAAACTGAACAATGTTCAAAGAAAAAAACTTTTATTCAATAATTGTCTGCCTCCAACCTTTGATTACAATGAATAAATAGGAAACGTAAAAAGACAAAACTTGGAAACAAAATCCCTCTAAACAATGAGAAGATAACCATTCAAATCAACATAAAAAAATAGACTCAAATATTAAACTAATTGGTTGGATGGCTAGAAATAACTGGGCTAAAATCCTAGCCACGAATGGATGGACCGGTGTCACACCCCAACCGTGGCGGAAACATCGGGGCGTGACACTGAGCGAAACAGATTGTGCAAGAGAATCCATAACAACTAATAATGACAATATATTTAACGTTAATATCCCATAGTACTAGCATATAAAGTAGTAACAGTCATTACAGGTAGCGAGTCTCATGAACAAATACTATTCCGATAACTCAGATTTTATTTAGCGGGTTTCTAGACTTCCTAGCTTGTTTCATCACAGCATAGCATCCTATCAACTTGTCACATACGTTAAAAATAAAGTCGATACATAAAATTTAAAGGTGAGTACACAAGTTTGCATAGCATATAGTAGAGAAAGCGTTTTACGCATAACCAACAAGTAAC
Organism: Helianthus tuberosus; assembly: GCA_030545235.1. Lineage (NCBI taxonomy): Eukaryota > Viridiplantae > Streptophyta > Magnoliopsida > Asterales > Asteraceae > Helianthus > Helianthus tuberosus. The sequence continues at coordinate 70,674,089 of CM060426.1, forward strand.
TATCACACAATGATTACAACTTAACCACGAGACTGCGTTGTAGAGTATGCGCGACACATGTTCAGCGAACACGTGAAGTAAAGTGATGTGATCCCTAGCAACCCCTGTCCACGACAGGTGCTGAGTCCAAACTATAGTACTATCGTTGCTAGAGGCGGTATAGTGTAACACTGTATAAGCATAGTACAAGCATTCATAGATCATGTATAGCATGCCGGAACGGTTAGCGTTGTAAAGTGTTTGCGTTGTGTGTTGCGTTTTGATATAGAACGTATGTAACACCCAAAAGTGCGTTAAAGAAAAATGGGTTCGAGTATACTCATAGTGCGTGTTTAAACAATTAAACACAACTTGATTGGATTGAAGGGAGCGCGTTGGAATTAGCCTGAGCAGGGAAACAGAAGCATAAGTCGTTGAACAAAATGTCGGATCACAGCTGTTCACTGGCTTTTATGTGTCAAAGCAGCACTCGGATGGTCATCCGAGCGGATGGTCATCCGGACGGATGGTCATTCGAGCGGATGACCATTCGAACGGATGGTCATTCGAATGAGTGAGCATGTTTGGAAAGTTGTTAAAGATCGAAGTTTATTCAAATCGTTTTGTACAAGGATTAGTATGAGGGACATTTCACCTGGTCGAATGGTCATTCGATCGGATGGTCATCCGGTCAGATGGCCACTCGAGTGGGCAATCTGTTATATTGAAAATGTAAAATTTTCTAAGTAAAAGTTTTGAGTTTTAACGGAGATGGCATGACGACGTGTCAAACAACAGGAATACGCCAAGCCGAGCTCATTCAATCGAATGGTCTCAACCCATTCGGCCGAACTAACTGTTCTTGATGAAGATCCATGTTCAACCCGTTAATCAGTCATCTCTCCGGTGGAAATCAGTTTTCAAGCCGGCTCTCAACTAAGGATTGAGTAGAGAGTGTGAATGAATCCAGATTCCATCAGTCTTGAGTAGAACAGTTGAAAATAGATGAAAAGTGTTGAAATCTTGTTGTGATTTAAGTTGAAAGTCTGGAAATCCTTTAGATCTGAACCAATCTTGATGAGATGATGTCACACAACAGTTTACATAAGCAACCGAGTGAAAACCACCTTCAAGAAGTCTAAATCAGGAGATTTCGAGAAGAAAACTAGTGTTTGTGTGTGATTTTGATGAAGAAGTGATTAGAGATGATGGTTTTACAAGATTAGAGGAGAAATACTTACGAAATAGCCTTGAATCATGAGTAAAAGTGACTGAGAGCGACTTGAGTACGTGTGGTCGGATGAGAGTGTCAAATCAGTGAAAGGGAGGTGTACGGCGGTATTTATAGAGTGAGAGAGAGAGAGAGAGAGTTAATTCGGTGGAGAGTGGTGTTCGGTCGAATGGGTTGTCTGGTCGAATAGCCACTCGGTCGGATGGCCATCCGAGCGGATGGTCATCCGGACGGAAGTCCATTCGATCGGTAGCTCATTCGATCAGCCGAGTTGCGTTTTGTTGGTTATCCAACTTTCTTTTCGTGTGTTAAGTGTTGCGTTGCGTTTAATCGAGTTGCGAGTGAGCGTTGAGCATATAAGTGTTGCGTTGAGATAACCACATAACTTTAAACAAGTAATCACATAAGTAACGCACATAACACAAGTAAATGCATAAAGTAAATCCGCGTTTCGAGTTTGCGTTGCGATAGCATTGCGATATCGTTTAGTCTAAACAAGCGATATAATATGCGATAAAATGTGATAAAATGCGTTTAAATCGTAAGCGTTGTAAATAACGTTAAATGCGATAGCTGCATTTTGAGTAAGCGTTGTAATAAGCGTTTAAAATGCGTTGTAAAACTATAGTTTAAACCCTTTAGTGTTAATCGAAATCTCGGGAGTACAAACGGTTACGAACAAAAGACATCGGATAGTAATGACCCGAAAGGTCGGGTTGTTACAACCGGCCTCGTCATTAGTGGGCTTTGGACGTTTGTTAATTGCAGCTGGATCCGTATCATCCTCCCCCTCTAAAAAAGGACTCCCCCTCGATTCATCATCGGCTTCTGGCTCATACGGGGATAAATCTGCAATGTTGAAAGTGGCGGAAACGTTGTAATGCCCGGGAAGATCGATTTTGTACGCATTATCATTTATGCATTTAAGAACACGAAACGGACCATCAGCCCTTGGCTGTAATTTGCCAAACCTCCCATGTGGAAACCGCTCTCGGCGTAAATAGACCCAAATTAATCACCTTCTTGGAAAACCGCTTTCTTGCGATGCTGATTGACACGCGATTAATATTGTAAGTTGTGTTTGATAATTTGATCTCGCACATGTTCATGTAACAACTTGATTTGTTTGGCTTGTGCATCTCCCTTGGCACTAAAATACTCGACATCAGGAAACGGGGCTAAGTCAATCGGAGTAAACGGGCTGCGTCCATAAACAACAAAGAATGGACCTCGGCCCGTTGAGCTATGATTTGACCGATTATAAGCGAACTCAGCTTGGGGCAAGACGAGATCCCACTTTTTTGGATTATTCCCATCGAGGCTCCAAAGCAAATTGCCAAGGCTGCAATTCGTGACTTCCGTTTGGCCATCCATTTGAGGATGGTGGGAACTACTAAACTGTAACTTGGCTCCCAATCATTTCCACAAAGTACGCCAGAAGTGGCTAACAAACTTCACGTCCCGGTCAGAAGTTATAGTTTTTGGGACCCCGTGTAAATGGACGATCTCGGCAAAATAAAGACGGGCTACTTGTGACGCATCATATGTCACACCCTGACTTTTGCGGAAGCGTATTATGTGTGACTTGCTTAATATCATTCCATTCAATTATAGCAAACAACTAAATGATTAAAACCACGATGTTCATCCATAAATATGATTCAAAATATTACAACCCACATTGTTTAATACCAAACAGAGACTTCGAGTTCAAATTACAAACCAACCAAATGTTTTAAGTTCCGTAACGGACTTTGACACAAGACATAATTAAAACAAGGTTTTGAATCATGTATCTTATCCAAGAGAAAATACATAATTCAAACCCCCAAAATGAGATGACATCGTTCATGGCAACACATCTTGAAAACTTTAAACGCCCGCCTGATCCATATCAATTTCCTGAAATACATATAATTTGAAAACATCAACAAAAGTTGAGCGAGTTCATGTGTTTTGTATATGAGCTCGTAATAACTTGTAAACATTTGAGAGAATTCCTTTGATAACCGGTATGAAAGCGTCTATGAACAGATCATTAATGTTTTGCAAGGACATTAATATGTGTGGTGTGTAGGAAGTGCTCAAACCTAGCGGATTTCCTCCGGTCCATCCGGCGGGAACGACATAGTCACCACATGCGGCCACACAAGGACCCATGGGTGGGGCTCGCTACACCCAGATAGATCTACCACTCATGCCCCTCGGTCTTAAACTAGATTAATGGCACATAAGAGAGATACTACATCATCCACGTGATCTAACAGTTCATTCCTTAGCTAAACCATACCATTGAAACAATTGAACATTTGAACATTGAAGCATGTATTTCACCCCCGAAGTTATAAACCGAAAACAGTTAAAAGAAAAGGGGGACGTGAACTCACAATCTTGCGTCCTGCAAACTGGTGTAACTCAAAGATCCTGTCCCGAAGTAGTGCAACTACCTACACACGTGCTATGGTTTATTAGACGGCTAGGTCGTGTAAAGACTCTCAGTTTTAGTTTTTATGACTTAATCATACTTTGAGTTGTGTCTTGATGTACATTATATTGTTCCAAATTATATAATTATTGGATAAAAAAATAATATTTTAACTTAAATTATATTTAACAATTATTTGGAATATTAGTTAAAATAATATATTTTACTTATATTGTCTTGTAATCCTTCCATGAATATTTCCCCAAGGATGAGTATACTTATACTTGTATTTTTAGACTTGTGTATTTTGCCAAGTATTGGTAGCGTATTCCGGTGTGTATTTGTACGTACGAGAATACATATTTTTTTGTATTTATTAAGTATTCTTATACTAAATTCTTGTATTTAAATTTTCCGGAATAATATTTTTCATCAAATAAAAATTCACCAATTTATATTCTTGAAATATATGTATTTTAAGAAAAAACTTTTATAGAAAATTATCTATAAACCTTCCTTGGCAAAATACTTATATTTTCATATAAATCTAAAAAATAATATATTTTCAAGATTATCTTAGAAAATATTTATAAATCCATTTTTCACACAAAATAATATATTCTTAATTTCTTTAAGAAAATATTTATTTTCTTCAAAAATAATATATCTTCTAGTAGTTCAAGAAAATATATATATTTTTGTAATACTTGTAAAAATCATTATTTCCGTTTCTATGGTTTCCAAAATACTGTTTAACTTATTTGTCAAAAATATATATATGAGTTTAATTCCGAAATATATATGTAGTTCATATTCCTTGTTCGGTTTGTCCAATATTCGGGTATAAATTATATATTTGTTTTCTTGGAATCTTGGTAATATTTTGTATTACAGTTTTTGTATTTTGGTAAGTTATATCATTTTCAAGTACTAAAATAATATAACTAATACACATAATATACAAGTAATCACACAAATTGTGACATCTAAATATATATTTTCCTAAATATATACTTAATCACTTTTATTTATCAAAAGCAACCTCCAATATTTGTAATTTTTGTAACAAAATTTATGGTAAATTTTATATGAAAAACCATGGTTAAAATTTACTTATAAACACTTGTTTAAAAATATTTTTCTAAGTGTTTAAATTTTACAAAAAAATTTCAATAGTTTCCCTTAAAAATGGAGGTTTCCATGCTTTGAAAGCATATCATTTTCTTTTAAAATCACCATCAATCATCAACAAATCATTCAAGACTTACCATGAGCTAAAATCATGAAATTTACACTACATCATGAACTTGAAGTTTTGTAAAAACTTGTAGTAACTTACTATGTTATTTAGTAGGTTTAGTTACCCTTAAAAGTGTGGTTATTTGTTTGTAATCACCTTCTTGTAAAATTTAGTTCTTTACAACTTACTTGAAGATTTTCTAAAAATGATTTTTCTTGTATTCTTCTTATTAACAACATGCTTCTAGTCTTGATTTAACAATAAAAATATGGTTAGTTTCTTAAAAAGTCATGATCTTGTAAATCTTGCAAGTAACTTTAGTTTCTTGAGAAAATCATTTTTGAAATCATCCATTTACGAGTCTTATAATATGTATCCATCATCATCTTACACAAAATCAACTTCATACTTCAAGTCCATGTTCACATAAAAGATGATCATTTTGGATTTTCACAAGTTTCATCCTTTCATTTGCTAGATCATGTGTTTAATCACAATCTAACAAGCTCCTTATGATGATCATCATCATAATCACAAGAAATCAATCATCAAGATATACACATACACTAAATCAACTTAGATTTTATGTTGTTAAGCTTTATGTTAGAGTTCATCTTCTTGTTTCTTCATGATCTTCATGTTTAACCTTTTATATAATCTTTTAACCATCAAAATAAGAAGTAAAATCAAGATACAAGGGGCTTACTACTAGCACAAGGGCTAGGAAAGAACTCAAGATGATGAAGATGATAAACTAGGTGGATAAAAGCTCTAGAGAATGGTCCTTCAAACTCCAATGGCTCCAAGCTCCTTAATCTAGCTTCTTGCACCTTAGAATCACCTTGGAATGGAAGGAATTGAAGTGAAAGTGATGGTGGTGTGGGTGGTGGTTCACGACCGAGAGGGGAAGAGAGGGAGATGAGGTGATGTTGTTAAGTGTTGTGTAAATGAGATTATGCAAGGAACTTGTGGTTTATAAACTTGAACATCCAACATTCTATAATCTCTTGTGTAATGTGTTTCTAAAGCAAAATACATATCAAATAAACAATTGCAACAAAATCCATGGGTGGGTCCACCTATGGTGACCGTAAGAATAGGGGGGGTATGGTTACAATGTGATGACTAGTTAGATCACTTAGTTAGATTCTAAGTGTAGTGTTTAGTGTTTTTAGATGTTATGTAATTATATGATGTATTATGATGTTCGGTGACCATAACTAGCTCGGAAATGATAAAACAATGTTTTTAGTGAAAATTTGGTGTTTCGGGTAGTGCCCAGTTGTTCGGTTGGTTACCGGTTCGTTAATGTGCTAAATTACGCAATTTAGTGTGCTTTATGTTCCCTTTTATGACAGTTTTGATTCCCGACACCTAGGAAGGTATTCTGGACCATTAAACCACAATTCTGCACTATATTGTATTGTTAAAATGCTGATTTTTGCTGGAAATTGCAGAATTCTGTAGTTTGTGTGAGTTTTAGGCACTTTCCGACACTTAAACTATCACTAGGGAGACAGTTTTATGATCCTTACTTTCCTACACACTATACTAGTGTAACTCTTGGTTCCGGGCTCATTCTGTGTCTTAACATCATGTCTGTCTGAGTACTGAACTCCCGTCAGTACTTCTAGTTTGTCTGACAACTGTGCTAACTTTTTTTCGTGCATTATTTGAATCATAATATGTTGCATGCAATAATGATAAATAATTATGCAACATGTAATGCACTTGTATGTATCTGGCAATAACCAGAAAGCATTCATGTCATTAGTTCGGATTAAAGCACAAATTACTATTTAACATGTACGGAATTACATGGAAAATTGACAGTTGTCACATCATAAGTCTTAACACAAGGAATAAAATGCGCCATCTTTGAGAATCGATCCACCACCACCATAATGGAGTCCTTTTTTCGTTGAGTCAGTGGGAGTCCTAACACAAAATCAAGGCTCACATCCTCCCATGGACGAACAGGAACTGGTAGAGCAGTGTAAAGGCCGTGGTTTGTGTGACGAGTTTTCGCGATATGACACACACGACAACGATTCAGAACTTTTGTAACCTCTTCGGAAATTTTTGGCCAATAAAATCGATCTCTAACAAGTGCCGTGGTTTTCTCACGACCAAAATGTCCGGCCAATGCCCCTTGGTGGCATTCTAGCACAATGGCCTCTCGAAAAGACGAAAAAGGAACACATAACCGATTCCCGTTATATAACAATCCGTCTTTTTGTACAAAGGATTTATATGGCGCCCGCTTTGTTTGTTCCCATGCGTCACGAAAATCAGGATCGTTGGGATAAAGCGTAGCGAAGGATTTAAATCCTACCACCTCAAAAGTCATAGTTGTAGCAAGGGCGGGGCGTCGGCTTAATGCGTCAGCGACTGAATTGGCTGAGCCGGCTTTATGACGAATGAAAAATCTTGCAATGTCTCGACCCATACAGCGTGCCTCGGGTTTAACTTTGCTTGCCCTTGAATAAACTTAAGCGCTTGATGATCCAAATAGAGAATAAACTCCGCAGGAAGTAAGTAGTGTCTCCAATATTCAAGACTCCGAACGATGGCGTAAAATTCTTTGCCATACGTACTATACCAGCGTCGTGTATCGCTTAGTTTTCACTAAAAAAAGCAACAGGGCGATTTTGTTCGCTTAAAAATCCGCCAATGCCCACCTCGGAGGCATCACATTCAACTTGAAAGACATGGTTAAAATTGGGCAGAGCGAGGACTGGTGCTTGCGTAACCACTGCTTTCAAGGCTTCAAATGAGGACTAAGCTGTGGATGGCCAAACAAACTTACTACTCTTCAAACATTCCATAATTGGCGCGACGATAGTACTAAAATTATTGATAAATCGACGGTAGAAAGACGCGAGCCCATGAAAACTTTGAACATCGTGTAATGACTTAGAGGTTGGCCAAGTAGTTATAGCGGAAACTTTGGACTCATCCATCCGTATACCCGTACCCAAAACAAGATATCCCAAAAAAATTACCTCAGATGTCATGAAATGGCATTTGTTTCCATTGGCATAGAGTTTTTGATCTCGTAACACCATGAAAATATCCCTTAAATGTAACAAATGACACGCCATATCGGAGTTGTAAACTAAAATGTCGTCGAAATAAATGACGACGCATCTCCCTATAAAAGGCTTGAAGATGTGATTCATCAACCGCATGAACGTGCTTGGGGTGTTTGACAATCCAAACGGCATAACCATCCACTCGTAGAGGCCATCCCGAGTTTTAAAAGTTGTCTTCCACTCATCACCTGGGCGCATGCGGATTTGGTGATAACCGCTACGCAAGTCAATCTTCGAGAAAACTTTCGCGCCATGAAGGTGATCCAACAAGTCATCAAACCTGGGAATGGGAAACATGTACTTGATGGTGATTTTGTTAATTGCTCGGCTATCGACACACATACGAAACGTGACATTAGGTTTTGGGACTAAAAGTGTCGGCACCGTACACGGACTCATGCTTTCACGAATAAGTCCTTTTTCTAGGAGCTCGGTAACTTAGCGGTGTAACTCATTGAATTCTTTAGGGTTCATTCGGTAGGCCGGTTTATTAGGAATACTTGCCCTGGGTAAGAAATCGATGCAATGTTGAATATTGCGAACAAGAGGAAGCCCAGTCGGAATATCATCAGGGAAAACATCACGGAATTCGGTTAGTAGCGGTTGGACTTCCGGCAGGACGTACGGGACTTCCTGGTTGGTTTCGGCAATCAACAACCCAAAGATAAGTGTCGGGGGTTGTGACTTGGTGAGGCTGGAAAATTCTGATTTGGAGATTAGCATGGACTCCGTACCCTCCTGTCTAGGGTCGCAAGGGGCGAGAGTGATATGAACGCCGTCTTTTTTGGAATGTGTACGTGTTACGAAAACTGTCATGTCGCGCTCGGCGATCATACTGCCACGGCCTTCCCAACAAAATGTGACAAGCATCCATTGGTATGACCTCACACCAAACCTCATCTGTGTACTTATTCTCGATTGAAAACTGTACCAAGCAACGATGAGTGACTTTGATAATGTTTCCTTTTTTTAACCAAGTTAGTTGGTATGGTTCAGGATGATTTTGCATTGGTAATTCAAGTTTATCAACCATGGTGGTAGAAACGATGTTCTCGCAACTTCCTCCATCGATGATAACCGTACAAACTTTTCCTTTTGACGTACACTTTGTACGAAAAATGTTGTTACGAAGCCATGCGGTGTCATCACTTGTATCCGTCACAGTGGTATTTAAAATTCGTCGAATAACAAGATTCTCGCCACGATCTGGATAAAGAATTTCTGGAGGCGATGCGTTGTTATCCTCGGCATTGGTATCATAGGTTGGCACCGTATCGTCAACTAGAGCAATTACTTGTTTATTTGGGCATTCCCGCTTTAAGTGACCGAAGCCGTGACATTTGAAACAACGATTAGCATTATTACCGGAGCCGAACGGAATAACTGGTGGTGTAGGCGGGTCGGTTTTGAGGGGGTCGCCCCGAGACTGAGAACTCGCCGCTGCCGGTGCATGGTAGGAACTGGCCCGATTGGACGGTTTCATCTTCGCTACTAATTGTTTTTCCACCCTTTGAGCCAACCTACAAACATTAGAAAAAGACCAATACTGGGACAACATAACGACATCTGCGATGCGATGTCCGATCGGAGTACCCCCAAAAAATGACCGATAATCTGTTCTTCGTCTTCTTCAATCCCACATCGCATGCGTAATTGTTCAAATGATATTATAAACTCCTCCACCGAAAGTGAAGCTTGTTTGAAATTATGGTAGTCCAAAAAAGAATCTTGCTTATGAGTTACTGGTAAAAACTTCGAACGCATCAAGCGTTTCATCTTATCCCATGTTTCAATTTTATGTTTACCCTCCCGCTTACGTTGAATCTGAACATGTTCCCACTATAAAGACGCATATTTACGTAAACGAATAGCAACGAGTTTTACCTTAAGGTTCTCTGGTAATTGGCAGAGATCAAATATTTGCTCGACTGTTTGAAGCCAGTCGATAAAATCGTCTGGTTGCATCCGACCTTCAAACTCGGGAATTTCGGTTCGAATACCCAAGGCTCTTATCGGATCAATAGGAGGTGGCTGTGGGGGCGGTTCATGGTGACGATTTTGATGAGCAAAAATGTGACAACTGGCACAAAACCGGTAATTTCCGTACAATTTAATTAATACTTAATGACTGCAATTATGTGCTTAAATGTCAACATTATTTGATTAAACGCTATACATGTGAATTCATGCACGTTTTATACTACAAAAATTGCTTTATGCATTAATGATAGCGTTGCGTCAGAAATACTAGTAAACTCACCGGTAAGACACATTGTGTCAACAATTCTGCAAAAAGCAGTCAGACAATAGAATTGGGGCCTAGGTGTAGGTCCAAAGTCTAAAATACATTGAAACCCAAGAGTATATACAAGGGTTAACATATAGACTTTCCGGAAGTTAAAATATGCACTAAAAAGCACCCGAAACGCACTTTAAATGTAGAATTCTGCACAAATCAGCTATAATCAGCTTTTTAACACATAAATATCATGCAGAATTCATGTTTTATTATCCAGAATACCCTCCTAAGTGTCGGGAATTAAAAGCGTCACAAAAGGGTACTTAAAGGACACTAAACGGTGCAATTTAGTACTTTAACGAACCGGTATCTAACGGAACAACTGGACATTACCCGGAACATCAAAATTATACTAGAAGCATTGTTTTAATGTTTCTGAACTAGTTATGGTCCCCGAACACCATAACACCCCTTATAACATAATAACATATCAAGTCCCTAAACTTTACACTTGAAACTTAACCTATTTATGAAGTTAGTAAATTAAAATTTCACTTTACCCCCCCCCTATATAGTGGATGGTCACATGATGGCCCCACCTTGGATCTTATGCAATCTTCCCTTGATTCACCAAAATCCATCTTGATCTTTCTTGGATTTGATTTAGATCTTATAAGATCTCAAATGATATTTTGGAAGATCTTGCATATGTTATATAAAGACATAAGCTCACACTTCATTTTCTTCACACGACAACCCTCTCCTCTCCTCCCTCCCACTCTAGGCCGTGACCACCACCCTACACCACCATCATTCTTCAATCAAGTTCATCCATTCCAAGCTTAACCTAAGGTGCAATAAGGTGTTTAAGGAGATTTAGAACTTGTGGATCTTGAAGAACCTTCTCCATTTGCTTTTAACCATCACATTTGTCATCTTCAACCTCTAGTGTTCTTCCCTAGCCCTTGTGCTAGTAGTAAGCTCCTTGTAACTTGTTACTTCATATTTTTATGGTTAAAAGATGATGAATATTGTTAATCACAAGAACACAAAAGAACATGATTATGATACTTTAACATAAGCTTAAATACATAAGAATACATGTAAATGGTGATGATTTGCTTCTTGATGAATGATGATTTGTGTTAATGATGTTAGACATCATAAGAAACCTACTAGATTGTGATAAACACATGATCTAGTAAGTTAAAGTGGTGACCTTGTGAAAGACCAAGATGATCATACTTTATGTCTTCATGAACTTGAATGATGAAAGTAATTTTCATATGTAAAAATGATTTAAACAAAATACAAATCTTGTAAATGGATGATTACAAAAATAATTTTCTCAAGAAACCAAGTTTATTTACAAGGTTTACAAAGTCATGGTTTCTAAATAAACTAATCATATTTTTAGTGTTTGAACAAGACTAGGAACATGATTGTAACAAGAAAAATACAAAAGAAATATTTTTAGAAAAATCATCTTACAAGTTGTAAATGCCTAAATCTTTCAAGAATGTGATTTACAAACAAATAACCATGTTTTTAAGGATAACTAAACCTACTAAATAACATGGTAAGTTACTACAAGTTTTTACAAAAACTTCAAGTTCATGATGTAGTATAATTTACTTGATTTTGACACTCGGCAAGTGTTGAATGAGTTGATGATTGTTTGTGATGATTTTAAAAGAAAATAAACACATGTTTGAAAACATGGGAAACCTTAATTTTTAAGGGAAACTATGTCAAAATTTCTATAGAATTTTGACATTTAGAAAAATATAAGTTTTGGTGAAACTTATTCCTTAAAAATATTTACCAAGATTTCCCTAATTTTTTTTGTGTAAAGTTCAAAGTTAAGAAATGATGATTTCTTCAAGATAAAAATTGATATTAAGTATGTATATTTTTGAGGAAAATATATATATTTATTGATCACCAAAATTTGTGCTAAGTGTATGTAGTATGTATTATATGTAATAGTGTGTTAAGACTTGAAAATACACTAAATACTCCTAAGGAGTAAAAATACAAAATACACATACAACATGCTTAGACAAATACAAGAGAATATATTTATCAAAATATATTTCTTAATAAATTAAATAACTTGGACAAGTTATGAACATGAAATGAAGTTTTGGACAAAATACATAACTCGGGTGAAAAATACAAGATACTTATATTTATTTGTGAGAAAATAATATAAGTAAGATACATAGTTAAAAATATAAGTTATTTTTAACACACAAAGAATACATACATAAAAGATGGTGTCTTGTACTTGTGCGATACAAGTCTAGTGACTAATGTTAATAAAACACGTATAGGTCACGACGCTATATAAGCAAACCCGGTGAAGTTTACGGCGCAAGAAACGCAAAGTTGTGAGTTCATGCTCCCCCTTTTCTTTTAACTGTTTTCAGTTTTATAACTTCGGGGTGAAGTACATGTTACTAAATGTTTACAGAAAAGTGAGTTTATGTCCCCACTTTTAATCTTTTACATACTTTTAAACTTGGGGAAAATAAATGTGTTATGGTATGGTTGATACAAGAACAAGGAATGATACTTGAAATCGTGTCACGAATAGGGTACCAGAAGCACCATTAATCAACAATATACCTAGACCGCCGAACAAAATGTTAGATCTAATGGGTTTTCGGGCAGCCACACTCTTGGTGAAAACTAGTACCAAGTAGTGCTTTTGTGTCTCAGTAGTGAATCGACAACTAGAAAAATGCCTATGGTTTGGATGCTTCCTATGTCGTGTCACATGTTAATGGCCTTGCAACCCATTAACAATCTCGATTCTTACAGAAATACTTGATTTATACAAATTACATACCATGTTTTCATACAAAGTATACAAACGTTCAATACAAAAACTGCATGAATTCACACCAACATTATGTTGACGATTTTCCAAAAACTCACATGTATTTCAGGTAACTAAAGTGGATGTGTGCGCGGTCTTACTCATGCTCTTGGATGTTGTTTATGTTTATCCTTAAATAAAGTTGTAAACTTTTCAGACAAAATGCTGTCTTGTGATGTAAACACTTAAACTATGTTTTCAGTTATGTAATGTTTGGCATTTGGAGTTATTTTTACGAGCATGTAGTATGTTTACCATTCGTATGCAATGAGAACCTTTCATGATCACACCTCGTGCTTCCGCCTTAGAAAAGGGGTGTGGCAAAAAACATTCTCGAATCTTTCATTGGCGTCGTAATCATCCCAGACGACAGAGTCGGTGGCTGATGTGTCATCCCGGTCTTGCGGGTCATACCTGTCATGCCCATGATACTAATTGAATTTGAGGTCACGAATCCGTTGTTGTAGACGTTCAATCTCGGTGTCACGAGTATCACGCGGTTTAGGACCACTACCTCTGGTGGCGAATCAGCGGTGTAGCTGACGACGATCTCTCCTATAATCGGACCTCCTGACGAACCTGAGGCTGCTGATACCACTTGATACGGATTCGTATTAGTGGAGGCCAAATAACCTAGCCTGATGACTTCCTTCGAACAATCGAACGGAAGATAAGACTGAACAATGTTCAAAGAAAAAAACTTTTATTCAATAATTGTCTGCCTCCAACCTTTGATTACAATGAATAAATAGGAAACGTAAAAAGATAAAACTTGGAAACTGTTGATGCAACAAATATAAGACCAACGGTAGTAGCTGTGCTGGTTAGGCAAAAGGGTTGAAGGGTTCAACTTTGCCTAACGCAGGTCGTGGGGTCCCCCACGTTTGCAAGACGTGGAAGGAGGTTCACTAGTTTATTTTTGTTATTTGCTAAAGATCCTTCTCTGAATTATATTCAGATTCGGATGAAGGAGCAAATAGAATGTGTGTGTGTTGGATGTGAAAGAGAGCGACTTGCATGAAGCAAGTACTCGATGTGAATGACCAGAGTTTAAGGAAACAGGCCTGGCCAAGAATGTCCCAACTCAGTAAATGAAGTGTCACTTATATAGGAGAAGACATCTCCCAAAGAGGCATTCATTTGACTAGTGTCCTTGCTTGCAGCGAGGGGCTTACCCTTTTGGGGGTTAAAGCCTTTTGACCCCTGGATAATAGCGTGTACTCTGCAGACCTACGTTGCTTTTGCGGCTGTGGGTTGGTGAAGCAATCCCCGGATGTGACTGGCTACTGTTTCTGTATTACTTTCCCCCACCTCACAGCTTTTTAACCATTGAACCATTTAACCCTTTTAGCGTTTGCATATTTAGTCATTTTATTTAGTCTTGGGCTACCCCCGTCATCAGCCCCCCAAGTCAGAGGTTTTTGGGGAATGGGCTCAAAGACTTCTGACTTTTATACGTGTATTTTATTGCCTAAAGGTTTCAATGGTTCGATGCTTGAAGGCTTGAAGGGTTGTGAGCAGTTAATATTTGAATTTTAAATAACTGACACTTGATTTGATTGATGTATGGCAGTTCAATAGGGTGGCGGTTACTGTTTGCCATTATTACCCCTATTGTAGGTTATTTTATATTTACTTATCTCATTTATTTACACATTTTACTTTGAAGAAATCATCAGTTTGCTTCCTTTTTTCTCTCCGGTATCCCCCTTTCTTTCAAAATCAGGTTAGTTCCAATTTGCTTATTTTTTCTTTAGTTGTTCATTGTGATGGGTGCTCGGAAGGATATGGCAAAATCCTTCTCTTGACTGACCCAAGAGGAAGTCGATTTATTTTGTGTAGAATGGGGAATAGGGACAAAGTATAAACCGGTTGCACCGGCTTGCGATAAATCCATCAATGCATGTCCTTCTGGTATGATTGCCTTGTATTGCCGTCATTTTGAGTTTTCAAATCTTCGTTATCCGTTTTCAAACTTTGTCTTGAATGTATTGGAATATTATCGGGTGTCTTTTGGTCAAGTTCATCCCCTAGGCATGGCTAGGGTTTTGCATTTCGAAATTCTGTGCCGGGCCTGTGGATATGATCCATCTTTGTTGTCCTTCCGTCGCTTTTTCCGGCTTGCTAAGAATGGTGATTGGTTCACCTTTGAAACCAGTCAAGTTGACACTTTCTTAATCTCGTCCATGGTTTCTACACTTGGGGTGTGGAAAGATCGGTTTTTCTGGGTGTCGGAGGAGATTGTCCCTTTCAAACCTGTTTGGAGACACCCAGATGCTGTTCTGAACGAGCCAGAGCCCTTTGATTCCGAGACAAACACTCGCTTCTTAGAAATTCTTAGGGAGTGTCCTTCTAGGCTTCGTCCCTTCCCTGAGCATTTGTTGGTGTTGTTGGGTATAAGTAAGTTGTGGGAAAAGGCTAACCGGGATCCGGTGCTTATTAGAGATGGGAAGGGTATGCATTTATTCTTTTCTTGCTTTTTGTTCCTTTCTATTTATTTGCTTATGTGCTTTTATATTTGTGTTGTAGCTATGTCTGCCTTGGATTTTATCAAAAGCGATGATACCTCTGACGTTGTTTTTGATGATGTTGCTGCTACCCCTGATGAGAATGCGGTTGTTAAGGGTGCCGATTATAGGTTTGAGGGTTCTGGTTATGTCAATGTTCCGAATGTCAAAGGCTTCACCAAGGTTACTGCGTCCAAAGGTTCTACTCGTCGTTCTCAACGCCATCTGAAGGTTGTTGATCAGCCCTCTGGCTCAGAGACTATTGACGTTAGTGATGATATTGAGGCATCAGAGGATCAAGCTGTGTATGTTGGTAAAGGCAAGGAAAAGGAGTTGATTGTTTCGAGCAAGAAGAAGAAGTTGGTTAAGAAGGGTACCATTTCTGCTATTCAAGGTTCGTCAGCAAAAAGTGTTGAAAGCTTCGAGGGTTCAGAGGATATTTACGTGCCTAATTGGACGGTTAAGGTTGGTGACAATTTTAAGGATCCTGCTGTGTGTGCTGAAGCCTTGGCTCATTTTGCTCCTCCCGGTGTTCGAGATGCCATATCTGAGATGGAGGGTGATCATCTTATCTCTAGGATGATGCTCAGTTCCTGCAACCTTTCTGCCTTTTTGGCTGAAGGTGTCACTCGTTTTGCTAAGGGAATGCGGGAATATGAGGAGACCTCCAAGAAGAAAGAGAAAATGAAGGCTTCAATTGCTGTTATGAAGAAGGAAATCGAGAGCTTTTCTGAGAAGGAGTTGGCTTGGAACAAGAAGATTGAGGAGTTAACTAAGAGGCACGATATTGAGATGGGTGATCTTAGGAAGAGCTTTGAAGCTAACTTATTGAAACTGAAGGCTGACCGGGAGGCCTTGGCTGTGCAACAAAAGGCTTTTGCTAAAGAGAAGGATGGCTTGAAGACTTTAGTTGCACAGGCTACTGCAGATAACCAATGGCTCATTGAGCAGGGTTTTCGCCAAGTGGTTACTTATCTGTTACATTCCAAAGAGTTTAACTCTGCTCTTGGTGATGTTTATACTAAACTACTCAATCTGGGAAAACACCAAGGTCTTATTGCAGGTTATAAGCTTCACGAGTCTGGCAACCCTTTGGAGAAATCTCCTCTGTACCGTCCCGAGGCTTCTGGCGTCTTTAAGAGTTCCGTGGAGCAAATGGAGAGGTTATCATACCCGTATGTAAGTCAAGTTGCTTCTTGTTATGGTAAGCCTCTCTCTGCTTTACAGGAACTGAAGCCGGATGGTTTGAATGAAAAGTTATGCGCTGAACTGCTTGGCTCCCCTTCGAGGAAACGTTCCTTTTCGGGAGATAGTGAAGATACTTTTCCTGGGGAGGCCGATGCTCCGAAGGATGCCAGTTTGGAAGTTTCAGCTGTTGATGATTAAGGTCCGAAGGCTAAGAAGGTTAAGAAGACTAAGAAGGCCAAAGGTAGCATTTCTGAGGCTACTAAGCCTTCTGTTGATGCCTAAAATTCGTAGCTTTCTTAGCACTCTGTTAAAACAATTCATGGTTTGTAACCCTTAAACAATATTAGGTTTTCAGGGACCCTTAAGGTTCCTTTTGGTTGTGTTGAAGGCCTGTATGGCCGTTTGAACAATGATTAGACTTACAAGTTACTAGGACTTGCCTTAACTTATGTTTGGAAGTCTTTTAGGACATTCTTTGACATGGTACGATGTTTTAACTTTCTTCTTTATGTTATGTTTGTAGACTTGTGCCTGCTTTTGTTAAGGCAGTCTGTTTGGCTTTAACCTTCCAAGCCTTTTGGCTGTCTGTTAGTAGGTTGAAGCCTTTAGGGTTTCAAGTTGTTACTCGGGTGGCTTGAAGCCTTGAAGGCTTCTTAGTCTTGTGACCTGACTTGGTTTGTATCTTTGTGATTTTTGTCCAAGTGATTTTGTACTTTTAGATTTTCTTTGTCTTTTTGTAACTTTGTCTTTGTCGAGTTTGTGCTGCCCTTATGTTTTTTATACCTAAAAGGGTTCAGTGCTGCAGACACTTAGCCTTGATATTTTTAACAAGAAGATATAGCACCTATCCTTTTTATCATTTCTTTGGTTTTCACTTGACTTTTTCAAGCCTGTGTGCGGATTATATTTTTAAGGCTTATGGAACATTTGGTGTAGGCTGTTCACACCCGTCTATGAGACAATTTTATTTTTTCTTAACAAGTCTCATGGAGTTGTATTGACTTAGGAACTCACCCCTTATATAGGTTCATTTATCCCTTGAACCTATTGAGCGATGTGGCCTGGGAGCTCATCCCCTTACTTGGCCCTTGCCATGGAGTTTTTTGCTAGGTTCTCAACCTGATCTTAGGATAGAAAGACAAGTTTGATAAAACAAGTTCATTCATTCAAGCAATACTTGCTTTTTACAAAAGGTATTCATAGTGTTATTCGAAATACATTTTGATACAAACCAAATTTTCCTGTCTAAACATGGAACCTTTTCAGGGTTTTGCCATTCCAATGCCTTGGAAGCCTTTTGCCTTCTGAATCTGCTAGCTTGTAGGATCCACCCTTGTGTGCTTCGAGGATGGTATATGGACCCTCCCATTTTGGGCCAAGCTTTCCTTGATTTTCCTTTTTGCTAGCTGCATTGTTTCTGAGGACCAGGTCCCCTGGCTTGAATCGTTCATTCTTGACTTTCTTGTTGTAGTAGGCTTCCATTCGTAGCTTGTATTTGGCTTCTTGGATTGCAGCTTGATCTCGTGCTTCCTCTAGGGGTTGTAAATTCAACATGGTCTCTTTTTGGTTTGTTTCGGGATCCATGTTGACGATTCGTTGGGTTACAACTCCTATCTCAGCGGGGATCACAGCCTCGGATCCAAATACCAAGCTATAAGGTGTTTTCTTGTGGCTTGTTTTTTCGGTTGTTCTAATTGCCCATAGGACACTAGGCAATTCTTCAAGCCAGTTGCTTTCGTATCTTCCCAATCTTGTCTTGATGCCTTCCACTATACTTCTATTCGTCCTTTCAACTTGACCGTTCGATTGCGGATAAGCCACTGAGCTAAAGACCTGATCGATTTTGTATTCCTTGCACCAAACGCTGAAAGGCTTCTCAGCAAATTGCCTTCCGTTATCAGTGACAAGTACTCCCGGCAATCCATAACGGTAAATGATGTTCTCCTAAACAAAATCAATGACCTATTTTCCCGTAATCTTAGCAAGTGGTTTGACCTCGGGCCACTTGGTGAAGTAATCTATTGCCACCAGCAAGAATTTTACTCCTCCTTTGCTTGGGGGAAATGGACCAACAATGTCCATTCCCCATTTATGGAATGGCCATGCTGAGGTTATCGGGACTAAGTCATGCTTGGGATTTTTTGGGATTGGTGCATGAATCTGGCAAGCATCACATTTTTTTAATTCCTCAGCTGTATCGCGATGCATTGAGGGCCAGAAATATCCAAGGTTCATGAGCTTTGCAACCACCGACCTAGCTCCAAAGTGAGCTCCGCATACACCTTCATGAATTTCCTTGATCAAATACTTACTTTGCTCGGGACCGACACATCTTAGCAAGGGAGCAAGGTAACCTTTTTTGTAAAGGGTCTCTCCTTGTAGTGTGTATTGCCTTGCCTTGATTTCAACCCTTTTAGCTTCCACTTGATCATTGGGTAATTCACCATTTTTAAGGAACTTTTTATGGGGGTCATCCAGTTTGGATCTTCTTCGGTAACTACATCTTCAACTTCCAATTCATCGATTGATGGAGTCTTCAATACTTCTACCAGCACCTTCTTGGTAAGGTGGGCAAAAGTGAGAGATGCAAGCTTACTTAAGGCATCAGCCTTTTTGTTTTGAGACCTGGGGATCTGTTTGATGTTGCAAGCTTGGAAGGTACTCATCAGTTCCTTGGATTTTTCTCTGTATTTTTTCATGTTGGGCTCTTTAGCCATGTAGCTATCATTCACTTGGCTTGAGACCAGCAACGAATCTGTGAACACTTCAAGCTTTTCGATCTTCATCTCTTTAGCCAGCCTTAGGCCAGCTATTAGTGCCTCGTATTCAGCCTCATTATTGGTGGTCTGAAAATCAAAACGGAGAGCATATGTGAATTCCCACCCTTCTGGATTGATCAAAATTAGCCCAGCCCCTGACCCTTCAACGCTTGAAGCCCCGTCGGTAAAAAGCTTCCAGGCTTCAGGGTTGGAAGGTTCAGTGGTGGTAGCGTTTACTTCAGTGATCGCCTGGTTTGGGACTTCCACAATGAAATCAGCCAAGACTTGGGCCTTGATAGCTTTTCTTGGGACATAGGTGATGTTATGCTCACCCAGTTCTATGGCCCATTTGGCTAATCGCTTTTCAGGTTTTTCAAGCACACTCTTAATAGGTTGGTCGGTGACCACTTGTATGGGGTGTGCTTGGAAATACCTTCGAAGCCTTCTAGCTGTTTGAACTAGGGCTAGGGAAAGTTTTTCAAGGGGAGGGTATTTCGTTTCAGCTAATTTTAAAGTTTTGCTGAAAAAATAAACGGGTACCTGGGCCTTGTCTCGCTCAATATTGAGGACTGCACTGATGGCCTCGTCAGCAATTGAGAGGTACACCGATATTAACTCCCCAGTTTTTGGTGCCGCAATATATGGTAGGGAAGCTAGATGTTGCTTCATCTGGTTGAAAGCTTCTTCAGCTTCTTCAGTCCATTTGAAATCCTTCTTATCTGAGCAGTTCTTGAGCGTTTTGTAGAAGGGCAGAGATCTTTCGGCCAACTTTGAGGTAAAACGCTTCAAGGCTGCAAGCTTCCCGTTTAAACTTTCAACCTCCTTCTTGGTTTTTGGTGGCTTGGTTTCAAGGACAGCTTTCACCTTGTTTGGGTTAGCCTTGATGCTTTGTTTCCCGACAATGTGACCCAAGAACTTTCCTTCCTCAAACCCAAACGAGCATTTTTCAGAGTTGAGATTCATGTTAACCTTTCTGAGGTTCTTGAAAGTTTCTTGAATGTCATCGAGCATTTGATACTCTGTCTTGCTTTTGATCACCAAGTCGTCGACGTATGCCTCCATGTTTTTACCGATTTGGCTTGCAAAGGCTTTGTCAACGAGTCGTTGGTAGGTTGCTCCGGCATTTTTGAGACCAAAAGGCATCTTTTGATAACAAAAGATCCCTTTGTCCGTGTGAAAGGCTGTTTTTTCCTCATCCTCTTCCTTCATGAGGATTTGGTGGTAACCTTTGTATGCATCAAGAAAGCATTTGAACGAGTAACCGGTGAGGGAGTCAACTTTGAGATCAATTTCCGGTAGTGGATAGCAATCCTTAGGATAAGCCTTGTTAAGATCCTTGAAATCTATGCACATCCTCCATGAGTTGTCGGGTTTCTTGACCATAACCGGGTTTGCAACCCATGACTGGTACTTGACTTCCCGGAGAATGCCGGCTGACACAAGCTTTTCAACCTCTTGGCAGGCTGCCAGACTTCTCTCGGGTGCTAGGCTTCTTTTCTTTTGGACCACAGGGTTGACATCCGGTGGTATTCTTAACTCGTGTTCAGCAATGTTCCGAGGGATTCCTGTCATATCTTCTGGACACCAATCGAAGACATCGCTGTAATGCGTTAGCAGTTTTTTAAGATACGAAAGGGTCTCTTGAGAAAGGTTTGGATTGACCCTTATCCTTTGTTCAGGGTACTTGGGATTTATGACCAACCTTTGCCTGTCTTCTTCACTGTTTGAGCTTTCACCCTCAACCATGTAAGCTTCTTGAGAGGGTTGAAGGGTTGCTATGCCCCTCTCAGTAGGAAATTTGACAGTGCCATGGCCAACAGACACGGCTATGTAGAAAGCACACTGCCCGGGTCTTCCGATGATTACGTCATAACTCGAGGGGATGTTGATAACCACAAAGGTTAGTGGTTGGGTTCTTTCTTTCAAACCTTCGCTGAAACGAACATTAAGTGTCAGTTGCCCTAAAGGCTTGAGGGGTATATCAGCGATACCTTTTATAGAGGTTCCAGAGGGTTGAAGCCTTGAACGTTCTTCATTGCTCAAACGGTTAAAGAATTTCTCGAACATGATTTCAGTGGCTGCCCCAGTGTCTATGTATGCCCTACATGTTTGTAACGTTCCCACGGTAGCTTCTACCACAAGAGGACTAGAGAGAGGGTCTTTCTCCGTTGGGGGGAAGCAGACACACTGAAGCTCCCAAGCTTCCAACCGCTGTCTTTTATGAGGAACCCTTCCACCAAATCCACCATATTGACTTCCTTACCCTTTCCTTCAGCCATTTTGTCCCGGACTCCCTTCACCAAATGAGCGAGTTCTCCGGACTTAACGGCCTCTTCAATTCTTTTCTTGAGTTGGAAGCAATCATTGGTGTGGTGACCTTTTTCTTCGTGAAACTCACAGTATTGGGTGGAGTTCTCGTTTTTCCTGCTTTTGGGGAGAGGCCTAGGAGGGCGAAAGTTTTGCTTAACTTCTTCCGTTGCAAGGATTTCTTGAGGGGTATTTGTGAGGGGAGTGAAACTTATGCCTTTCTCCCTTCTTGAAGGGTTCCGACCTTCAGACCTTCGGGGGTCTGAACCCTTTGACCGCCTATCATAGGAGTTAAAGTTTCCCCTTTTTCTAGCCGGACTATTGCTTCGCCAGCCGGATCCCCTTTTTCTTTGTTCTTTAATGTCTACCGCCTCCTCTCCCCGGATGTGGGCTTCAGCCCTTTCGAGAGCTTCTTCCAAGGTCTTGGGCAAGGACTTGTTGAAATCTCTTGTGAGATATTTAGAGGTGATGGCATTCATGAAACCGGCCACTCTCATTTTCTCATCTGCCCCAACATAGGTCAGACCTTCCTTTTTGTATCGTTCAATGAACGTGTGAAGACTTTCGTCATCACGCTGTTTTATCTGGAAGATTACTGTTGCGTCTTTAACATAACGCCTTTGTTGGGAGAAATTGGCCAAAAAAACCCTTGCTAAGGTCGTCAAAGCTTCGAACGCTTTGAGCAGGTAGGCCATTGAACCAGATCCTGGCTGATCCAACAAGGGTTTGCATAAACATTAGGCAACATTCAGCATTTGACCATTTCTCTATCCTTGCTGCACCGGTGAAGATCTGAAGATGGTCCTCAGGATCCTCAGTCCCATCATACGTCCTGATGTGGGGTGGCATCTTGATCTTTGCTTGGAAATCATAGTCGGCTATTTGCTTTGAAAAGCATGAAAGGTTACTTGGCTTATATGGTTTAGCCAAGTCTTCTTCAGCCCTTGCATCCACATTATTGCCATTGCCGTTATTTCCCTGAGTGGCTAGCACCTGATTAATAAAGTGTTGCCACGGGAAGTTGGCCATCATCTGGGTCATCATGTTGGGCATGAGGTTGAAGCCTTGAAGGCTTCCTGGGGCAACTGAACAGTTTATTCCGAGGGGAGTGCTCATAACAGCACTTCGTGCCAAAGGGAGCACGGACAGAGCTTGCTCCCACGTGGTTGTTATAGATGCTGGATAGCTTGTTGCTGGGGACTGTAGGAGCTGGTCAAGGGTTAGCTCATGTCCTAAAGGAGCACCACTAGTAATCGGTTGGGAAGAGAAGATAGGATGCACCGTAGGATTTGTCATAGTGGACATATAAGGGTGAGGGTTTGAAGGATTACTGGGACCAGCCTCACTTCTTGTTGTAAAAGGAGGGGGAGGTGGTCCGGGAGACAACGTTGGTTCAGGCTCATCATAGTCTAAACGAATCCTCACTCCTTTTTCTCTTTCTTTACTCACATGTTGGTTGAGAAGGGACCTCAACTCAAGGAAATTGTTGGCAACCCCTTCAGGGGTGAGAAGATAACCATTCAAATCAACATAAAAAAATAGACTCAAGTATTAAACTAATTGGTTGGATGGCTGGAAATAACTGGGCTAAAATCCTAGCCACGAATGGATGGACCGACCTCGTCATTAGTGGGCTTCGGAAGTTCGTTAATTGCAGCCGGATCCGTATCATCTAGGTTTTGAGTCTCGGGCACAAATTCTTTTTCTTCATTATCATCGTATATCGGAAGCATGTGTTCAACATTATCTCTTGGTGATTGAGTTGGTGGACTCCGATAAGCAAATAGGTCAAAATATTTTTGGGCATTCGTAGGATATTCACACACCGGGTGTAAACATCGTGAGACCTTGTGGTAGTGAAAAAAATTGTGGTGGATAATTGGGTTGGCGTTGGGTGTTGTAAAAACCTGGTTGTGTAGTTTGGGCGTAAAAATATGGAGGTTAATAGTGTGGGGAATAACCGAGTTGTGATTGAAATGGCACCACTTGAACCAGTTGATCCGCCTTGTCTACTTTGCGAGACATGCCCTCTCGCCTTCGAACCGGAACCCGAAACTTTTTTCTTGTCATGACCCTTGTTTTGTCTATCCATAATGTATGAGAATTTTGAGATTTAGTGAGAGTCTATGAATTGGGTGAAAAATGAGGTGAAAAATGGTATTATTTATAAAGTATTTATTTGTTTTTTTAATTAAAACGGCATATAGCCGTTACTATTTCAACGGTCAAATGCATCAATGGTGGAAAAAATGCACCAATGGTGACATGCTCAATCGGTAAAAACACTCACTGATTCACAATTCAATTATCGGGGTGGGGAGGGTCAGCGGCAATGTTACCACACGGTAAAAGAGGTCACCGATGCATTTCCCACACCCACCCCGCTCACCTTAAAGGTTAAAACCACTATATAACACAAGAAGACTAAAAAATTAATTTACCTTGTATTATAAGTCGTCATTTTACATTTTCCATAACTTTTTTTAGCAGGATTTGAGTGTGAAGTTGTCGTCCCCCACTTTGGTTGCTATGAGGATCGCAATGTTGTGGTTTCTAGTGCTTGTAGGCTGCCTTCACTCGTCTCCAATTCCCCAATCAGGTTTCTTATAAAACTTATTTAGGGTTTTTTTTTTTTTTTTATAAATATTCCTGTATGTATGTAGCTCATATCATTGTGTTGTAACCAGATGATACCTCTCCACCTTCGATCGGACGAACCCTTCTTCAGCTTAAGAAACGTAACATCTCTCTCTCTCTCTTCTTTTTTATAATTTTATCGATTTTAATTCATACATTCCCTGTTTCTACAACTCTGAATATTACCATTGGTAAGAAATCACTGACTTTATAGGAGTCAAAAAAATCCCCAATTTTCAGGTGTCACCCCGATTTTAAAAGTCTATGCATAGGAAGGCGCTTTCATTATTAAAAAAATTACAAAAGAGACGTTTTATAGATAATATTTTACATTTTTTAACTTTAAATAAATGCCAAAATATAAGATATTTTTATCATCTAGGGTTAGATTTGTTCAATTGATGGTATAATCTCTTCATATACATATGTACTCAATTCTCAAACCCATTGCTGTATAATCTCTTCATATACATATGTACTCAATTCTCAAACCCATTGCTCAATCGATCATCAAATATATTCAACCAATGGTCAGATTTGTTCTACCAGATCCATTGCAATCAACCGTTTTATTTGTTTAATATTGGTCAAGTCAACTGCCTGACGCGCATCATGGAATTGCATCGCATCACCGCAGTTGACGCGATCTCATCAACGCATCACACATTATGCGCTTCTGATCATAGTTGTTAATGGCAAATAGCGATAAGGTACCTATATGCTACACAGCGCACAACGATAAATAACGGGTGGCTATTTTATAAATAGCGATACGCTAGAACTTTTTATTTAATTTTATATGTATATTATATCCAAATACCCTGGTATATATGCTATTTTACATGTATATTTAACAAAAACCTAAAATCAAGCTATTTTATAGCTATATTTAATTGCTATTTATATTAAAAAAAATAAAAAAAACAAAAAAATAAAGTGTTGCTATTCTCGCTATCCATCGTTACAACCCTAATAGCGACACTATACCTATATGCTACGTAGCGCGCTATAGCGATCGCCATGGTTGCAAAAGTCGCTAGGCGCTCCCTAGTCGGTCGACCGGGGAGTTGAGAGTACTCGGTCTACGCGGAGAGTACTCGGACATGTTAAATTATAAAGAAATTACTTTTTGGAGATTAAATATATGTCAAATAACACAAATTTACTAATATTTATAACAAAATACGTGAAAATGATATTCATTCTTTAATATGATAGGCATAGAAATTATGTTATATTATTATTTAAGTCAAACTAGGCCCGAGTTGACCTACTAGATCCAATTCTTGCCGAGGTTGACCGCGTTTGACCGACTCCGAGTAATTAGGCGGAGTCAAAGAAAGTCGCCTCGGCAGCCTGCCTTGTAGCGACTACTCGGGGAATACTCGGCCTTGGAAACCTTGTTTTACAACCATGGCGATCGCTATTGACAACTATGCTTCTGATGCGCACATTTTTAGAACCAAGCCCCATTTCACTAGCTTATTTGTATAGGCTCTTTTTGATATTGGTTTATATAAATCTGCAGCATGCCCTGTAAACTTCGAGTTTATGAATTACTCAATCATCACTAGTCGTTGCAGAGGACCACGCTACCCTGCTGATCTCTGTTGCCCAGCTTTCAAAGAGTTTGCTTGTCCTTACTCTCGCGAATTGAATGATCTGTCAAACGATTGTTCGACGATAATGTTTAGCTACATCAACCACTATGGGAATTATCCACCTGGTGTGTTTTCGAGCTTGTGTCACGACGATGATGTTGGGCTAGTATGTGACTCGGTGCCACCAGGGCCGGCCACAGGTGGGGTGGCAGATGATTCTGGTGTTGGTCGGATTATCGGTAACGGGTACTTACAACTAGTTGTAACTACATGTTTTCAGGTCTTGTTGTTCTGGTGGATCTGAAGGAAAGAGTTTGATGATTACTGAATAGAGTTTGAAATTAGTAATGGATGATGAACACAAATGAGAAGAATAGAAATTAATCAATTATGGTTATAAGTTGAATGCTTTAAGTTGCTAAACAATGTTTGAAACTAACCCTTCTAACTTTCTTTCACTTGACATGTGCAACCCTTGAACTATAAGTAAATTCTATTAATAAGTAGTTAAATTTTAACTAGTCAAAACGGGTTGTTTTAAAAAGTATCAATTGTTTTTGTTAATACGGGTGACCGAATGGACCATATATATCATATGGATTCACATGCTTTATTCGTATGTGAATACTTCATTTGTCGTTTCGGCTACTAATCTCTACACTTGGGAAAGGCAAAGCCTTTAAACACCTTGGGAGAGTGAGGTCTTGGGTTCAAGTCCCACAAACGACAGGAATAAAAGAAATTTGCCGTTCAAAAAAAAATCTCTACACTTGGGAAGTGAAAACAGAAAGCATCTCACTGAGAATCCATTTAGGCAATGGTGCGAAGACGCTGACAATCCAACAAGCGTTCGTCTCAATGGCTATCCACAAGGTAACAACCAAGCGGAGCAACCAAACTGTAGCGTGTCGGAAAGCATAAACACATGTAGAGATTGTCCAATAAGTAGTGACTGATAAAGAAGAGTTAAAGATGTAAAAAGTAAATTGGGGTTACTGCTTAAAAAGGAATTGACCGGTATATGACCGAGCCAAATGAGGTATAGGTAATATTGTTCTCTGGCCGGGCTCATAATATTGTCTACATTGTCGATCTCGGTTTGGTCATATACCGACCCGATATGTAGCCCGGCCATGAACAACCTTGCTTATCACACACCTAGCTAAAAGGGCTTGGTGTCTTAGCTTAACTAAATTTTTATCAGACCAATTATATGATTAAACTAGTTTTTGATCCTATTTTATTTGATATGAATGTTACTATTTTCTTAAAAAAAAATAAAAAATACATTTTACATTAACAATGCAGAAGCATCTGAAGAAAAAGTTACGTGTACAGAAATATGTTTTGCATTTATTAAAATCTCTAGTAAAAATATTGGCAACTGGCAAATGATGAAAATGAAGACATTGAAGATAAAAGAGAAGATGTACAAGTAGGGGTGTGAATTTTTGACACGACCCGATAACCCGACACGAACCTAACACGAAATTCGCGGGTTTAGATTTAGTCTAAACGGGTTCGGGTCAGTTTCAGGTTGAACCTGCGAACCTGTTTAGGTTAACGGGTCGGGTTCGGATCACCCTGGTCGGGTTGGCGGGTTGACCCGTGTAACACATTTATACTATATTATATTTTTTTACAATATATTTTATGTCATAAATTAAATAGGGTGTGTATTTTATGCCATGATTATAACTTAATAAGAGAAATTAACATAGATTTTATAATTTAAATATGATATTATCATATATACATTTGTTTTTCTTAAGTAAATTTTAATTATAATATATTAATTTCAGAAAAAAAAAATTAAAAATTCGGGTTGAATGGGTCGTGTTCGGGTCAACCCACGAAATTTCGGGTCGTGTTCGGGTTCATATGTATGATATGATTTTCGGATTCGGGTCGGGTTCATACTATTGTCTACATTGTCGATCTCGGTTTGGTCATATACCGACCCGATATGTAACCCGGCCATGAATAACCTTGCTTTATCACACACCTAGCTAAAAAGGCTTGACTTGAGTATTTAAAACTAAAACTGTCTTAGCATAACTAAATTTTTATCAAACCAATTATATGATTAAACTAGTTTTTGATCCTATTTTATTTGATATGAATGTTACTATTTTCTTAAAAAAAAAAAAAAAAAAAAAAACATTCTACATAAACAATGCAGAAGCATCTGAAGAAAAAGTTATGTGTACAGAAATATGTTTTGCATTTATTAAAATCTCTAGTAAAAATAATGGCAACCGGCAAATGATGAGAATGAAGACATTGAAGATAAAAGAGAAGATGTACAAGACAAG
Organism: Helianthus tuberosus; assembly: GCA_030545235.1. NCBI lineage: Eukaryota > Viridiplantae > Streptophyta > Magnoliopsida > Asterales > Asteraceae > Helianthus > Helianthus tuberosus. The sequence goes on from CM060426.1 coordinate 70,702,496, forward strand.
AACAAAAGTTTTCATTAAAACACCTTTAGTCATTAGCCTGCCTACAAAAGATACAACTCCATGTATTAATTGTTACCATGAATACTTTTATTTATTCTGCATTCTCATGGATAATATGGAAGTTGATCAGTATGTGAAGAATGCTGCTAGCAAAAAGAAGTCCAAGTAAATAATAAAACTAAGCACTAATACAAATCATCAATCAGACAACAAACATCTTTGGAATATTTTCCATTTTTTCTATTTTCTATGTTTTTAAATAAATAACAACCTATATCTTACAACCAAAGCCCATGTGCCTAGTTAACGCAACCTGCAAGTTTTTGAAGATCATAATCAAGATCATCCGAAGATTAACCTACTGCATTTCTTTATGTTTTTCGTTTTATTATGTTACGGGTCAAAACATTAATTAGTGTCTAGTTTGTTTAGTTTCGAACTTGGGCCGTAGGCCACAAACTGTGTCAAGTTAGTCCGTGTCTAGTAGTCCAGCCCAGCATGACAACAATATGGATCAGTCCAATTGTAGAAGCCCAGCAGCAAGAAACGGTGTGTATAACAAACAATCCGATGCAGCGGTTATGAAGAAAAGGATGCGACGGTTCATGAGGAAGTTATACAACTCGCACCTGTTCGATCAAAAAGACACAACGCTTCATCAAGTATAAATAGGGCTGTTAGTTATTCGTTTATGTAACACGCTGAATTCTATTATCATATATACATATTCAGAAGTTTATTCGGTTAGTTTTTATTATCATTCAGTATAGTTTCTGTTCGTTTGATTCGTGATGAAGTATTGTCAAGTTTGTTGTTCGTTTGAGTGTGATTGTGAATGCGGTCATAACTCGATCCGTTCCGACTGGTCCTGGGTTTCCGATGACGATGATACCAACAGTTTTTTCTATTTTCAAACGACGTACAAGTGGTTGGTCCCAACCGTCGCATGAAACATTGTGACGTTTCATTGCTCATAGACAGGGTTAAACGTTTGACATTCAAAGTTGATTATGTGTTCACTGTGAATACTTGATCAGATCATTAGTTATTGTTACTTTTACGTTTTTAATTCGCAAACACAGTACGATGAATACGACAAAGATATTTGGTTGGATAGATTCTGGGAACAAAGCCTACAACATAGCCATCACATGTGTACCCCTAATCACAACAATCTATCAATACAATCTCAATCTTTGATTTAAGTAATCAAACATGATATCCTTAACCTCAAGAAATCAAGGCTCAAAATCTTTAAATCAAAATTTGTGACTCAAAAGTACTTATTCTTGCAATTCATGAATTGGTTGTTGTTTTAGACTATTTGTACTATGCGATTTTCTAGCCACTTTATGATGGAAAATGGTAGCAAAAACTCACAATTAGAATGCACTTTTTGAGACTACAAGTAATATTATTTCTGACCTAATAGACGTTACATCGTACCCTACGGATATAAAGAAAATTAAAATTGACTAAAACACTAAAATTCAAATGATAAAAGGGATAACTTTGTTAAATAGTAACCGAGTTTGAAGATTGTTCTGATTAGGTCACTCATAAAAATATGTGTCCAATTAGGTTACTTAAGTTTACTTTGATGTTTCAATCCTAGATATTTTACCTACATAGAAGGTCATCTATCCTAGATAGCATTTAGTTAGGTGTTTTTATTATTTCAAATATGTTTACATGGCTTATAAATGCTAACATGGATTAAACAAAGATAAAATATGATCACAATTATTGTATAACAAGCATACAAAAACATGATTTTATGTATAATAAATAATCAAATAGTTTTCATAGTTGCGCAAACACTCCCAATTCGTTAAACTAAAGCTGTTCAGTTTTTTTTTTTTTTTTTTTTTTTTTTTTTTTTTTTTTTTATCAAACTAATCAGAAACAATAAAATTGAAACCCAAAATTGAACAGCCAGCCCTAAATTAATTCGCATGTGTTGACAAAAGTTGAGATTTTTTATGATTTGGGTGAAAATTTTAGATGAAACTGAAATGGGGTTTGGTTGAATTGGGTGTGGGTTTATTAAAAGAGAATAATTGACAGAGAAGACTGCTTGAAAATGGAGATTGTGAAGGTAGGGTTTTTCTTTGATTGGATTATGGAGAATACGATACACGAATCTGACCGGAGAGAATGCTTAATTTGAATCTTTTTATTAATTAATCATGTAAACATGTTTCAAAAAACAAGATAAATACTGTATAGGATAGTTTATCTGCTATTCAGGTAAATTATATAAGATTAGAACATAAAATAAACTTCAATGACTTAACTAGAACAAAATTATTTATGAGTGACTTGATTGGAACACTTCTAAAATTTAATTACCATTATGTGAAATATTCCCATGATAAAAGTGTGAATTAATGAGATCCATGATACATGCCTTTTTACAGTTTTACATGGAAGGAAAATTATAGAATATCTTTGAAGTCAAGTATCAACTGCCAACTTAACAAAAAAGAAATTCAATCCCACACATGCAGCAAACTAGTGTATGTTTTTAATTTTGAACGGCAGCAAACTAATGTATCTGCCAACAAGAAAATTTGTATTTTTTTTTTTTTGAACGGCAGCAATTCAACTAATGTATGCCAACAAGAAAATTAGGTTGACTAAGCACTCGTGACTCGCAAGAAGGCCAAATGCTATATAACATGGTAGGATAAAGCTAAACACTTTAACACTAATCATGTCACAAACTGACATTACATTGACGGTCAAAACAAGAATTCATGACAAACAAAGTGTGGAAGTTGTTGTAGTATTCAACTCGCTAACGTGTAAACTCGCTGATAATAATTCTTAATTCACAGACCTTGTCAAGACAATGACAGCGAATACAGAAAAAATGTTTCACAACTTCTTTCATTTGTCATTATTAATATGATTATTGAAGTTTCACAACTTCTTTCATTTGTCATCATTATTAATATGATTATTGAAAAAGGAAGGCGGTTACACCATATGGATCCATAATAGAGTTTGACTTGCTAATAATTGATAATCAACTCTGGTGCAGGCCTGCTAACTGGCTTTAAAATCTCAGACCATTATTATTATCCTCATTACCAATCAACATGAGTGCTGCTTTAAAATTTTCTTATATCTCTTCCTGCTACCTCACATTTTGCTTACTTGTTGTAGTGGCCTTATCTATGATAAACTATGATGCTCGGTTATGCCTGGATGATGAGAGACAAGCACTTCTCCAGTTCAAGCGTGGCCTCGTTGATGAAGCAAATCGACTTGCTTCTTGGGCTGGTGAAACGAGCGATTGTTGCAAGTGGACTGGGATCCTTTGTGATAACATTACGGGTCATGTTCACAAGATTCATCTACCTGGTAAATGCCTTTTTGATGATTACAACACAATGAAAGAGTACGACGAAACCGTTAAGCGGAGGTTAAGAGGGGTTATAAGTCCATCCATCTTGTATCTAAAGCAACTCGAGCATCTAGACTTGAGTTGCAATGATTTTAGGGGAATCCAAATTCCTAGGTTTATTGGATCTCTTGGAAATTTGAGATATCTTAACCTCTCACGTTCTAAATTTGGTAGAACAATTCCTCCTCAACTGGGGAATCTGACAAAATTAGGCATCCTTTGTCTTGGCAGTTTTTATGATGATGAGACTGGTGAATATGAACGTACTAGCATCATGAATATGCAGTGGTTATCAAGTCTGTATTCGCTGCATCACCTGGATATGAGTGGTGTAGACCTCATAAAAGCAACCGATTGGTTTCAGGTGATTAACACTCTCCCTTCATTGGCCCAACTACATTTTTCTAGTTGTCAACTGCCTGACATACATTCCTATATTGGTAGTGTTAATCTCACATTCCTTTCATTGCTTGATCTTTCTAGAAACAAGTTTAATACGAGTTTCATACCACAGTGGATTTTCCGTATAACTAATCTTGTTTCGTTAGATTTAAGTATGTGTGGCTTACATGGTCCTATTCCTAGTAGCATCAGTATCTTCCAAAACTTTACTTCTCTGAAGTTTCTTCACATCTCGGGGAATGAATTCATAAGTTCTTCATTAGTTCTAAAAGAGTTGTCTAGCATAGGTGGTAATCTGATTTCGTTAGATATGGGTTCTTGTGTTGTTAAGAGTGCAACTCTTGATTCCCTTCACAACTTGACCTCTCTTCGTAGTCTTGACCTACATGATAATCAACTCACAAGCACAATACCTAAATCACTGGGCAACCTTTGCAATTTGAGACATATCAATATGGGTGGTAACAATTTTCAAAATATTAGTTTAACAAGCCTTCTTGGAAGTTTTTTGGGTTGCAAATCACCTAGCCTTGAATCATTATTTCTCGAGTTCTCAGGACTATCTGGTTTTCTACCCAATGAACTTGGACATCTTATAAACTTGGTGCACCTCCAACTAGGATACAATCATATTGCTGGACCGATTCCAGAGTCAATAGGAAGACTATCATTTTTGAGATCACTAGATCTTAATGAGAATCTTATTTCTGGTCCAATTCCATACTCGATTGGAGGACTATTATCGTTGGAGGAGTTATATCTTTCAAATAACCAATTGACCGATGTCCTTCCTGAAAGCATGGGTCAGCTTTCTAGGTTGAATACTTTAGATTTCTCTCACAATTTATTCACGGGTGTCGTGACAGATTCTCATTTTTCCAAACTAATAGAATTGAAATACCTAAACGGAAGAGGAAACACCTTAGCGCTTAGACCACGCCAAGCAAACTGGGTTCCCTCTTTCCAACTAGAAACCTTGTACATAAGTTCTTGGGATTTGGGGCCTCAATTTCCATTGTGGCTGCTAATGCAAAGAAATTTATCACTTTTGGAGATGAGAAATACAAATATATCATCGACCATGCCTGAATCATTTTGGAGGACATTCCCCAATCTAGAATTTCTAGATATGTCTCAAAATCAAATTCAAGGAAGGTTATTTGAAATCCCAGTAACACTAGAAGTAGTTGATTTGAGTTCTAATTTGTTTAAGGGGGAATTACCAAAACTTTTCAACAATTCATTGCTTGCTATGCTCGATCTATCAAATAATTCCTTTACAGGGTCATTACATCATTTTTTGTGTGCTTATGGTCGGAAAAGAATAGAAGCTCTTATTCTAGCAAATAATCATTTGTCTGGAGTCATTCCTGAGTGTTGGGTGAAGTGGCCGAATTTGTCAGTCTTGAACTTGGAGAACAACAATCTGTCTGGTGTAATTCCGACAACTTTGGGATCTTTAACTTTTCTACAATCATTGAATATGTGCAAGAACAAGTTGTCTGGAAGATTACCTACTTCTCTAAAGAACTTGACACGTTTACAGATCCTTCAGTTGGCTACAAATAGACTTGTTGGAAGCATTCCAGCATGGATTGGGATAGAACTATCAAGATTGAGAATTCTAAACCTTCGATCAAACAATTTTGATGGAAACATAACTCATGAGATCTGTTATCTTGCAGCTCTTCAAATCTTGGACATCGCTTATAATAATCTATCAGGAAATATTCCAAGATGCTTCAACAACTTTAGTGTCCTGTCTAAGAACAAAACTCCCGAATATGGTCAATTACTATTCTTAGAATTTAAATATATTGACATCGCTGGTAGTGCTTCACTGGTGGTGAAGGGACAAGAGTATACATATAACACCATTCTTGGACTAGTGATGGTTTTGGACCTTTCGAGTAACAAACTTTCTGGGAGCATTCCAGTTGAGCTAATGGCCCTACAGGCATTACAATCGTTGAATATATCAAAAAATCAGTTAACAGGAGTTATACCAAAGAATATAGGAGACATGAAATTACTTGAATCATTCGATGCATCTCTGAACCATCTTTCTGGGGAGCTTCCTATGAGCTTCTCAGGCTTGAGTTTCTTGAGTAGTTTCAATGTGTCTTTCAACAACTTGACAGGAAGAGTTCCATCAAGCACTCAACTTCAGAGCTTCAACGAATCAAGCTTCATTGGCAACAAACTTTGTGGAGTTCCATTGACTAAGCTTTGTGGAGAAGTAGTGCATAGCAGAGATCAACAAGAAGGTGATGCATCATATGGAGTGGATTTTGGATTGATTATTAGCGTCTTTCTTGGATTTTTTGTTGGGTTTTGCTCCATTGTCGTTCCTCTTAATGTTGGCACAATTTGGATTTTGTTAAGTAAATTAAGGAATATGTTGAGTTGTTAATCATAAGTACTATGGTAACATGTTTCATAAGTGAATAGTGTTGTAAAGTTGTAATATAATTGTTTTACCTTCAGAGTATAAGATTATATGACCAGCTTTCTTAATGAACTGCTAAGCTTGGACCTTATTAATTATAAACTATGTAGACATGTTCTTAATGATTATCCTATGGTTCCTATTCTTGAATTTGTAATATACTGACACAATTTATAACCCCGCCATGAACAACCTTGCTTATCAGACACCTAACTCAAAAGGCTTGTCTTAAATATTTTAAACTAAAAGTGTCTTACCATAACTAAATTTTTATTCACACCATTTATATGAGTAAACTAGTTTTTTATCCTATTTTATTTGATATGAATGTTACTATTTTCTTAAAAAAAGTAAAAAAAAAAAAAAAAAAACATATTACATAAACAATGCAGAAGCACCTGAAGAAAAAGTTATGTGTACAACCAATGATCTCGAGATCAAGTGGGGGAGGGCTTGCATTTCTCTTGAGAGATATGCAGGTTCAACTCCCACTTGATGTAGAGTGACGCTGGTGGGCAATAATAGGAGACTCATGGAAACCTGAGTTGGATCCTTGAGCCAAACGAGTTTTACTGGTAATTTGACTGTCTTGTCTACGGCGGGTGGGTTACTGGGTTTTCCCCGGAATTGGTGGTGGACTCGGGTTACTCCCGGAGTACTCCGTTTGTTCAGTGGGTAACCCAAGAGTGCTCGGGATTGATTCTGTTGGTCGTTAAAAAAAAGTTATTGTACAGAAATATGTTTTTCATTTATTAAAATCTCTAGTACAAATAATGGCAAATGATGAAAATGAAGACATTGAAGATAAAAGAGAAGATGTACAAGACAATAACAAAAGTTTTCATTAAAACACCTTTAGTCAGCCTACAAAAGATACAACTAAGCACTAATACTAATCGTCAATCAGTGTGTTAATTACACCTTTTTCCTTATAACAAGTGTGTTAGTTAATTACACCTTTTTTCCTAAGACAAACGTATAATTCTTAACTCTTAAATAGTTAATACAAAGAGTTAATTACTGTTTTCGTCCCTGTGGTTTGTCAAAAATCACTATTTCAGTCCATTAGTTTAAAAATTGCGATTTCAGTCCCTGTGGTTTCACTTTCATAACCATTTCAGTCCCTGTTGTTTCACTTTCGAAATAATTTCAATCCATTTATTCTCTAAGTACAGGGTGAAATGGTTACGAGATGGACTGAAATAGTTACGAAAGTGAAACCACAGGGACTGAAATCGTAATTTTTAAACTAATGGACTGAAATAGTGATTTTTGACAAACCACAGGGACGAAAACAGTAATTAACTCTAATACAAATAAAAATTTCAGAGAAATTCAAGTATACATATCATTTTTGTATTTATTTCAAACTAGTATTTAACCCCCACTTTGCGAGCAGGGTTCTGGGTCCATAAATACTGTATTAAGTTTTCAAGGTTTAGTGTCTTTAAGGATTAATATTACTAATCGAGTTTTATATAGTTGTTATAGAGCGTCTAGACAATTATCTAAAGTCTCATGTCTTGCATATGACTAAATAAAAATCTTGAAAATACAAAAATGATAAATTAATTTTTAATTCATAATTCCGCAGATACATTAAATCAAATCCGCTAATATAAAATCGAAGTAAAAACATAAAATTATTTTTTTTATATTTCACTTCTTTTGTTATTTGAAAGAAGCATTTGAATATCGAATAACACCTCGTGTGTTTTGAAGATTTGTTTGTCTAGGTTTGAATATTGAAATACTTTTCATTTTTTTGAACCCCAAATAATGATTGACGTAAAGAAAATATACCCAGTCTATTATTGTAGACATGTCCATGCAATTATTCATCTACTATATATGCACACATATCCATGGAATTTCTTTATTATTCTCAATGGCAGTATTGTAAATAACGTGAAAAATTAGTCCAATCAATCTACTGTTCACAAGATCCTACCTAAATTTAGGGGTGTTCAACATCGGATTATCCGGTTTTTTGATATCCGAAAACCGTATATCCGAAAATTTCGGATAGTGAATATCGATATCCGAATCTGTATCCGAAATTTCGAATATCTGAAATTTCGGATACGGATTCGGATATCTAAATGGATATCCGAATTTATTAAAAAATAAAAAAACGTTTTGTGCATAGATTAAAACTAAACTTATATTCGATTTTCCAAATTTCCAACATTGAAAATTAAAAAATTCATAAATCCACATCTGAATCCGATTATTTACTATTTTATATTAGATTTCAAACTAAATATAATGCTCATATATTATATATATTTATAAAAAAATATTACTTTCGGATATCGGATAATCGGATATCCGAATTTTTGGATATCCAAAATTTCGGGTATTTCAGATACGGATTTTTTTGAACACCCCTACCTAAATTGTTATATAAGAGTAATACAATATTTATTAAATGGTAGATATTATTAATATTATTTTCAATTTTCAAAAGCAAATATTTCAAATTACACGCTACATGATAATCCACAAAATCCGTAAGGAACATACGAATACGAAGTCTATAATATATAAAAAAACTTAAAAATAAATTATATACTATACTATATACATTTAAATTCACCGATAGGTTAGTGACAGCCCAAATCGCAGCCTGCCACATGGCTATAAAATTACAGGTACATTAGGGCAGGCGGGGCGCTACGTGGTGGTTGGGTGACCACGCGTAGAACACCGTCGTCACTAAAGGTGACCACGCATGGTGGTGATGACGCGTGTTGGTGATGACACGTGTTGGTGACAACACGTGAATGTTGTTTATTGCTGCACACCATGCTTCTCCTAGTGATGGTTTTGTTACGGTGGAGATGAGTGTGTTGTGAGTGATGGGTACCCCTACTAAAATCCATCACTAGTGATGGAACCAAGTTTGATGACGTGATGGAACATGATTAGGTGTGGTGAGTGATGGAAAATGGAGCACCCCACCCCTTACTATATAATGATTTCCCTTTAACCCCAAAATAAGGAGAAAGTCTACGTTTGAAGGCCGACGCTGAAGAACCACCACTTACATCATCGAACAGCTGTACCAGTTGCCAACGAGGGGCGATTGCGGTCCGTAAGAAAGACCAAAGATAAGGGGAGAATATGGTAGAAGTTTGAAGAATTTGGAACAAGGCGTTTTTCAGGTAGCATGACTGTAAGGAATTATTTTGAGACGAAGACAAACCCTTGCCTGACAGTGAAGAGAAGAGAACCTTCTTTGAGCACAAAAAGGCTGAATAAAAGAATTAAAACATTGAGATACGAATATACTCTTTTAACTAATTTCATTTTAAAATATCTCTCTCTCCTTAACCTTTTATTGTTTGTTATAACTTTTCATATTCTTTTAATATGTTAATTGAATATACTCTCATCATATATATGATGTATTGATAGAAAAAGTACTTCGCAAAAAAGATATTAAAAAAATTCTTATCAAATCCCCTATATATATACATGAAAATACTATTGTTGAAACTGGAAATTTTACAAAAAGGCTTAGCAAATGCAATTGAAACTTATTCAATCTACTAAAAATTATCTATTAACAAAATAAGTAACAGATACATAACCTGATATCAAAAGTAATAGCGACAAACAAAATAGCGGAAAAATCAAATAATTCAATTTTTATATTTAGTCAACTCTGTTATACTTTCCATCTATCGATGAGATATTTTCTCCAATTTGGTGTAATGTTCAGTGTATATATTTATCAATATTGTATAATGAATTTTAAGGAAAACTTCACACCTTTCATGGTATCAGCCTACTAGATCCAAAATCCTCCCTTTTTTCTTCTTGTCAACCATGGCAGGTCCCTCATCTTCCTCTGATCCATCAACCACTCCTCCCCTACCCACTCTCTTTCACCTCATCACCCTAATACTATCCTCTACAAACAATCTTTTCTGGAAAAATCAAGTATTCTCTCTTCTCTCATATCTCAACCTTATCAGTCATGTAGATGGCACGGCCACTGCACCTCTGGCACCATTACCTCCGATGGGAAAGAAACTCCCAACCCGGACATCACCATATGGCAAGAGGCGGACCACCGAGTTCTTCTGCTCCTCCAATCCTCCTTCACAGAGGAGGCTATGGCTGAAACTATTGGTCACACAACAACTCGTCAAGTTTGGCAAGCTCTTGAAACGACCTATAGCCACAACTCTCTTGAGAGAATGCACACACTTCGTGATTCTCTCCGTCAATTGTAGAAAGGTACCACCATAGTCTCCGAGTTCGGACGGAAATTCCATTCAATGTGTGACCAACTCGCCGCCATTGGCCATCCAGTCTCCGATGATGATAAACGTCATTGGTTTCTCTATGGCCGCGGTCCCTCTATTGAAATTTTTTCTACTGCTCAACGAACCGTGAATCCACCACCGTGTTTTCGGAATCTGCTAGCCCATGCAGAGAACCACGAACTCTTCCTTCAAACCTTAAACGACACTCAACCTTCCCATGCAGCCTTCTCCGCCCACTCTCAAAAACCCAACACCAACACCAACACCAAATATCACTCGGCTAATCGGGGACGATTCACATCTAACCATGGTTCACCTTCTAACTGTGGCCGCTTCACATCCTCTAAACGGCTGCCTCATTGTCAACTCTGTAGAAAAGAAGGACATTATGCAACTTCTTGCCCAAACTTAGCTACCTATGCTCAAAGGGCCACTCATCTCGATGCACACCTTGCACAAGCTTTCTAGGCTCAGTCCAACATTGCTCAAACAACACCCGATTGGATAGCAGACTCGGGGGCCACCACCCATATGCTCCGTACTTCAGAAGGCCTTGATGAACCCTTTGCCGACTCCAGTAACACATTTGTCACTTTTGGAAACGGTCAAACATTACCCGTTACCCAAATTGGGAAAACAAAAATTAATAATGATTTACCATTAAAAAATGTACTCGTTTTTCCTAACATCACAAAAAATCTGGTTTCTATAAGCAGGTTAACAAATGACTCACCCGTTGATGTTTTGTTCTCTAACAATTTTTTTCACATTCAGGATCGAAAAACCGGAGCGGTCCTCGCTAGAGGCACGTGTGAAAATGGATTCTATGTCCTATCTCAAGGCCACAAGTCTCTTGTCACGGCTCTTACCGCTTCTCATCTTCGTGTGTCTTTTAATAAGTGGCATAGTAGATTAGGACATGTCTCGTTTGAAACTGTTTCTTTGTTGAATAAACTTGGGCATGTTTTTGTTACATCTTTATTACCTAAACCTGGATTATGTTCATCATGTCAATTATCTAAAGCGCATCGTTTACCTTTTGTTGATAATTCTAAACGATCTCAACATGTTTTGGACCTAATACATTGTGATCTTTGGGGGCCCGCACCCGTTTTATCTACCGATGGTTACTTATATTGTTGGTGCATATTTCGTATGTCTGCCACTGTGCGAATAGTTAGATAGAGCGTGTGTTGAATATTCTATAGAATAGGAGAAAGTTGGACACGGTATTGTAATTGTCAAAGTCCATCCGGACGGATGGACATAGTATCATCCGGATGGGTGTAGGTAGTTGTCTATAAATAGGGACTTGGGGTTCCCATTTGGACAAGCTTTTGGTTCCCAGAGGGGACATGCTGTCCAACTGGTCTCACGGTGCTGTAACTTTCAGATATGAATAAGAGACCAGATTATAAGTGACTGCTCGGTGTCGTATCTATCTTCTACTCCTTTCTTAGTAATAATAACGAACCGAACACATCGTACCAGGACTGAGGCTCTGTCAAACTCGCCGGTTCCTGGATTAGCAGTGGTATCAGAGCTACGGTACCGATTTAATCGATCTAACAGTCGGTTAAATGACCCAAGCTCATCAATTTGGGTTAAACGGGAGTTTTGATGTTAAATCAGAGAAAATCATCAAAATAAAGGTCGATTCATGGATGGATTTTGGAATTGAATACATCATTCTGTTCGGAATTGATTCGCGCATAATCCTGTGAAGTTTCATCATGAAATTCACACAAATAAAGATTCTGGATCGAAAAAACATGATTTGGAGTGTTCTTGAGCTGTTAGAACATATCCGATTGGATGACCATCCGACCCATGTTATTATCTTGTGTTTTGGTTTTCACTCGAATGATCATGCAATCAGATGACCATCTGATCGGATGACCATCCGATCCACAAACACAAATTTTTCCCTTTTGCCATTCGGTCGAATGACCATCCGGACAAGACCCATTCGATCGGATAACTATCTTGTCGGATGACCATCCAACAACATGCCACTCAACCAGATGATCTAATGCATAAAAAAGGCATTTTTTTAATCGCAACGACGAGGAGAGTCTCCAGAAAACTTTGGTGATTGAATTTTTTCCGGGTTTTTAACGACCAAGCTGATTTGTTCGGGGACACCGTCTGGGGCTTTAGTGAACAGATTTGATGATGCGATCATGGATTGTGGAAATTAGTGGGGTAGTCATGATACTGGTGTAGAATGTTTATCATTCAGGTTATCTGACTATTTATGGGCCAAAACGTAAAATCCGCAACGATGAAAAAGTGACGTTTTGAGGAAAATTGTCATATTTTGGCATAGTCGAGTTTTTCACAGATAAAAGAGGAATGAATTGATTAGTTTGAGGGGGAATTCAGTGATATAGACGTCAGAATTTGCAAAAATGGGGGGGGGGGAATAAAAATTTTCAATGTCATACGTTGAAATTACGACATTTTTGAAATTCGTGACATTGCAATAGTATTCGGGTTGTTTCGACTTCAGACTGTCAGGGGGAATGTGAATCTGATCGTGGGTGAAAGCTTCCGAGATCAAGATGATCTGAGGTGTTGATATCTGATTGTAGAGGAAAGCATCAAAGATCTGAGAGTGATCGTGGATGATAGCTTCTGAGATCTAGATTATCCGAGGAGATGAATCTGATTGTGGACGAATGCTTCAGTGATCGGATTACATTAGCAGATGATTTGTTTTCCGATGAAGATTTGCTGATTGTGGAGAATACCGTTTACACGAATCTGTCATTCTTACCGTGCGTTAACATTGATCACAGTAAACAGGATATCAGATCTTCAGGGGGAATCACGGATTTGAATTTAACCAGTGAGGTGTTTGAAATTTCTATCAATTGTCAGTTGAGTTTATGTACATTCTTAGATCGAGCAGGCGGAATGCGAGATCGTGGTGCTGATATGTCATATAAAAAACTGAGCTCGAATACGGTTGAAGCTGAAACAGAGGATGCTGCATTGATTAGTTTCAAGTTGGTGATTATTCGTGAAGGTTGCAGTTTAGCAAATCAGAGGAGAGTCGTGAACTGTGCAAAAGACCTGAAGATTCATTTCAGGGGGAATTCGTACTCGACACTATCAAAAGCAAACCTGAATCATAAATCGAGGGGGAATATATTGTCAGATTTCAAGATACTTAATTGAAGTTGCAGAAAATTTGAAGATTGCAGAGTATTCAAACACGGCTCAAGGATCTCAAAGTGTTAAAGACGATTCGACAATGACAGCCGAGGGGGAATCTGTTGGTGCATATTTCGTACGTCTGCCATTGTGCGAATAGTTAGATAGAGCATGTGTTGAATATTCTATAGAATAGGAGAAAGTTGAACACGGCATTGTAATTATCAAAGTCCATCCAGACGGATGGACATAGTATCATCCGGATGGGTGTAGGTAGTTGTTTATAAATAGGGACTTAGGGTTCCCATTTGGACAAGCTTTTGGTTCCCAGGGGGACATGTTGTCCAACTAGTCTCACGGTGCTGTAACTTTTAGATATGAATAAGAGACCAGATTATAAGTGACTGCTCGGTGTCGTATCTATCTTCTACTCCTTTCTCCGTAATAATAACGAACCGAACACGTCGTATCGGGACTAAGGCTTCGTCAAACTCGCCGGTTCCTGGATTAGCATATATTATGTTGCATTTGTAGATGATCATTCACGATTCACTTGGTTCTATTCCCTAAAAGCCAAGTTCGAATTTTGCAACATACTCATTACTTTTTTAAATTTTGTCCAAATTCAATTTTCATGCACCATCAAAGTATTTCAAAGTGACGGTGGAACAAAATTTACAAACAATCGGGTTCAACAACTTTTTCATCAACAGGGTATTCATAATCGGTTTTCATGTCCGCACATACCCTAACAAAATGGGCGTGCTGAACGAAAACACCGTCACATAACCGAAACCAGGTTAGCCATGATGTTCAACACACATGCACCCGCAAATTTATGGATTGATACCTTCACATCGGCTACATGTATCATAAACCGTCTACTGACACCTCTTCTTGATAATAAATCTCCATTCGAAATCTTATTTCATCAACCTCCGACATATTCAAATTTCAAAGTTTTCGGTTGCCGTGTCTTCCCTTATCTTCGAGACTACACCAAACACAAACTCTCACCGCGAAGTGCCCCGTGTATATTTATTGGTTATAGTCCAAAACACAAGGGTTATCGATGTTTAAACCCGACTACATCACGAGTTTATATAACCTGTCATGCCAAATTTGACGAAGACGCATTCCCATTCACCGGAAATAATTCCACAGCTGTAGAAACTGAATTACCACTTTCCAACTTTGAATATAACATCCCATCCCCCACAATTGAGATCTCTAACACTGTTCCAAATTCACACCCAACGACCAGCCTCCAAACTCCACATAACCAAATACCTTCAACTTCACATTGTCCTATTTGCCCATCCATATATAGTTCACATATTCCATACATCCCTACCCCACTTATTAATTCACATAAGATAAACTCCACCCAAGACCAAATCACCTCTACAATACCCACTGATCAACAACAACATCCCACTGACCAAACCGTACCTACCACACCTACCCCCCCTCGCAAAATACATCCACGTCATCTTCATCACCTCCACCCATGCAACCTCCACCACCTTTACACCCCATGCAAACAAGGTCTAAAACCGGAATATTTAAGCCGCGACACTTTGAAGACCTCAGGGATTTTTCATTCAACAATATTCATCATGCTCTCTTCACCACCCAGGTTCCAAAAGGCATAAAAACGGCACTTAAAAATTGGGTCACCGTGATTGATGATGAACTAACCTCTCTTCAAAACAACGATACATGGGAACTCATGAAACGACACGACTCAATCTAATGTAGTGGGTTCAAAATGGATATACCGAATAAAGTATAAAGCTGATGGTACCCTTGACCACTACAAAGCGCGTTTAGTTGCTCAAGGGTTCACGCAAATTCCCGGTCTTGATTTCTCTCACACCTTAAGTCCGGTTGTCAAAGCCTCTACCGTTCGGGTAGTCCTCAGTCTTGAAACTATCTATAAGTGGCCGCTATGTCAATTTGACATCAATAACGCATTCTTAAATGGTCACCTCACCGAAACCGTCTATATGGAGCAGCCGCGCGGATTTGTAAACCCAACATTTCCAAATCATGTTTGCAAACTTAAATGAGCCTTATATGGTCTTAAACAAGCACCACGTGCTTGGTTCCAAAGACTAAGTGTCTTCCTTGTCAAGATCGGTTTCAAATGTAGTCGGGCCGACCCATCCCTTTTTGTTTTCAAAACCGATAGTTTTCTTGTCTATTTACTTGTATACGTAAACGACATTATTATCACTGAAAATGATTCCAAAGTGATCAACAGTTTCACAACCCGCCTACACATCGAGTTCAAAATCAAAGATCTCGGCTCTTTAAGTTATTTCCTCGGTCTCGAGGTCATTAACACTCCTTCCAGTCTATTTCTAAGCCAATCAAAGTATGCTTATGATATTCTATATCGTGTGGGTATCCTAGATTCCAAGCCAGTTGCCACCCCACTCAACACAACTAACACTTTCATCTCCACCGGTACCACTGTTCATGACCCCACCCTCTATCGTTCCTTAGTTGGTGCACTCTAATACCTTACCATCACCCACCCTGATATCTCGTACGCCGTAAATCAAGCAAGCCAATATCTTCAAAACCCAACCACTTCCCACTTCCGGCTTGTAAAACGGATTCTGAGATACGTCGAGGGTACTTTATCTTTTGGTCTCATATTCAATAAACCTACTAAAACAACCTTAGTGGGTTACTCAGATGCGGATTGGGCTCGATGTATAGAAACTAGAGATCAACGTATGGCTACTCGATTTATTTGGGTGGAAATTTGATCTCATGGAGCGCCAAGAAGCAACCAACTGTAGCACGGTCAAGTTGTGAATCTGAGTATAGAGCAATGGCTAACACCGCGGCTGAAATTATTTGGATTACGCATCTTCTACGAGAGTTGCATGCTCTCCCACCGGACCGTCCTACACTTCTATGTGACAACAAAAGCGCTATCTTCTTAAGTCAAAAGCTGGTCTCCCATAAACGAGCCAAACACATTGACATCGACTATCATTTTGTCCGTGAATTAGTTTCTTCCAGGCGTCTTCATACAAAATTTGATCCTACCACGCTTCAGGTAGTCGACATCTTCACCAAAAATCTTCCGCGACCACTTTTTGAACGCTTCCGTATGATGCTTCGCGTTGGTCCGCTACTGTTTCGCTTGACGGGGGTAATAGCAGCAAACAGAGTAGCGGCAAAATCAAATAATTCAATTTTTATATTTAGGCAACTATATTATACTTTCCATCTATCGAGGAGATATTTTCTCCAATTTGGTGTAATGTTCAATGTATATATTTGTCAATATTGTATAATGAATTTTAAGGAAAACTTCACACCTTTCAAAGAGAATTAATTATCATTCCCAAAATTAGTTTTTTTTCTTTTTTGACGAATTGGAAATAAATAATCCCACCTACCTCAATTTGGCTGATAATAATCTCAAGTCAGTTATTGGAAGATAATAATCCGAACTGGTCAACTTTTTTTGTAAAATAGTCTGCCGTTAAAATAGCTTAACGGAGTTAAGTTTTTTTTTTCTGAATTACATGTCACACCCTGAAATATCAGAGCTTGGCGTGACTGGACTGGTATCTTCATTGCACAGCGGAAGCAAGTAAAGCTAAGACTTTTTGAAAACAAACGCCCACTAAGTACTCGAATCCTCATGGTTCTCCTTTTCCAACCATGCCATAACTTTAAAAAGTAACCTAAGAAAAAAAAACATGCAAAAAATCAACATAAAGTTGAGCGAGTTCATAGTTTGTTTGGAAAAAGATTTGAAAAAAATATTTTTGGAATAACTGGTTTTTAAAATATTGTTTAGAAAATGAACTAAAAATCATTTTCTTCGGCAATGATATGTGAAAACTCTGTATTTGTAAACTTCATATGTGTAACACGTTATGTTCGTAAAACTTTGTATTAGTAAACTACTGTGTTTGTAAAACTTGTATAACTGTCAATGTCCACACTTGACAATGACAACATGCGTGCATGAACCCATGAGTTGTATTTGTATCTAACATGGTTTGTAAATGTAAGTTGTAAACTGTAAATAGTAAGCTTGTGAGTTGTAAACGTAAGCTGTGAGTTGTAAACGTAAGCTGAGAGTTGTAAACGTAAGCTGTGAGTTGTAAATGTAAGGAAATCGAGATCGCTAATGTTTTGCAAGGACATTAACATGTGTGACGACATAGAAAGCATCCAAACCTAGGTGATTTTTCCATCGATTAACCTCGATTGTGACACAAAAGCACTCTTCCGCATGGGTCTAAACCAAGAGTGAGGCTGCCAATACCCGTTAGATCTAACTCTTTGCTCCTCGGTCTAGTTGTATATGTGATTAATGGTGCTTAAGTTCCACCCTATTCATAACATGATCTATTGTATCATTCCTTAGTTTGACGTACCCTTTGTACTTGTATTTTCTCGTAGTTTAGAAAACTAGAATACATGTGTATGCACATTTCGAAAAATACGCTTGTTTGAAAAACCGATATAATTAACATAAATCTTTTGTAAACCATTTGTGTTTGTCGTAATTCACAAACCATTTGTATTAGTCAAAACTTGTTTAGAAGCATGGTTTAGAAATGTGTAACGTAAGGTCATCGAAAGCCTTGTATGCTTTTGCAAAACGTGCATGTCTTTCCACCCCGAAAACATTTATAAAAATGTAAAACCGTAAAAAGGTGGGGTTATGAACTCACCTGGATATCCTTGTGCAAGGCTAGCTATATATGACTTCGTGATGTCGTTTCCAAAACGTGATTCGCTAGCGTGCATTCTATAATATCCCTAACACGGAATAACTTATAAGTTTCTAAATAAAAGCGGTAACTAAACTACGTGTCACCGAGCTCTACCGAATCGTTGACCGAACGATTCGACGGTAAGTTGTTAACTTGAAAGAAACGAAGAATTTATACTCGTTAAGTTTCGTTTATTGTCGGTATTAATTTACTAAGTGTATACACAGTTAGTTTTCGTGGGATTTAAGATATATAAATATTTATATAGAATTATATAAATATATCGGTAGAATCTTCGTTAGTCATCTTGAGAAGTCGTTTGTGATTATAGAATTATAACATGCAACAAACTAGTATTACGTCTCGCGTCGTAGAGGTTCGTCAAAATATATTGGTATGCCGTTTAGGATTTCAAATAAATATATACCTATATTTATTTTATAAAAGAATACGAGTCGTTTGATGTTTGAAATAAATATATAGACCATATTTATTTTTATAAAAGAGTTAGTGTTGTTTCATATTCGGAATAAATATGTAAACTATATTTATATATAAGAGATTTGTCGAATTTTCAATGTTTAAACTAAAAATAGGTAAAAATGTCCGAATTTTTGATGTCCGAAATAAGAATAAAAACTATATTCGTTTTTATAAAAGAATCCAAGTCGTTAGACGTTTGAAAATAAATATAAAAGTTATTATATTTATTCTATAAAATACTTCGCGTTATTAACGTTTTTGTAAATTATAAAGCGTCATTGAAATAGTATGCATTTATGACTTGTTTAATGAAAGTCATTTGAATCACACGTGTTTTCGTTTTACGAATTTCTCGAAAAACGGGCAACGTTTCCTCTGTTTTTGGACGCCCCGACAACACAAGTTGTCGTTATTTTTCAAAATTCAATCAATATTCAATCATCAATATAAATTTTTTTGTAAAAACGACAAGGTATAAACTAAACACTAATCCATTCGGTTTGAGCTCAATTTCGGGTATTTAACCAAACTATATAAAAACATAAATATTAAACGCGTTGTTAACTTTTACCAAGTCTTCATGTCGGACATCGAAACACTTGACTAAGTTGACCGAGTCAACTGAGTTGACCGGTTGAGTTGACCGAGTCAACTGAGTTGACCGAGTCAACTCACTATGTTGACCAGGTTTGACCGAGTCGACTCGGTTTGACCAAGTCGACCCAAACCACGAACCGTGAGACCCGAGATTGACCGTGTTGACTTGAACCCAGATCTGACCGTTGACCATATTTGACCTAAGTCGTTGACCAGCTGACCGCGTCCAAACCGGTTGATTCAGAAACCCGAACCCGTTAGCGTGAACCGTGTCCCAAACTCTCTGAACCGAGACTCCTGAAAGACCCGAATTAAACCAAAACCCAACTGAATCTAACCAAATATAACCCGAATTCTGTAACATCTTCAGTTGATCCCGATTCACTGTTAACCCGAGACGTACACCCGTGCTAAACCTTAAACCCACTTGAAAAACTCGAACCAGAAACCAATCAGAAACAACCCCGAACCATGACCCAAAGCTGGAACCACATACCTACAAAACTTAAAATCAAAAGACCAAATACCAATACAACAAATACATCTTACCTAATACGCCGGAAGACTGAGGATCACCTGCTACCATCGCCGATTTGCCCTAAGTTTGAATGCATCACACCGATCTACCTTTCAAAGACATCTTCATCAACATCATAGTTCATAACCTTCGCCTATGATCGAAGTTAGAACCCTAGGTCACCGTGACAAATGCAGTTGCCACCCGTCGCTGCTGCTGGAAACATGGTAACAACGGTTCACTCTTCGTTCCTGTCCTTTGTCAAAAGAAACTCTCTCTACCGATGCAAGGTAACGCCGCCAGGGTTGCTAGAGGTCTTCAACGTCGGGTGATTTTTAGAGAGAGAAAGAAAAAGACAGTGGGTATACATATATATATATATCCATATATGAAGAAACCAGAAGACAACACGTCATCACATGCTTTTGAAGAATTGTTTTACAACCACACAATACACATACAACCCATTAAGCATAAGTTACAACCACCTATTGCCTATTTATGTTACAAATTATAGTATATATAAATTATATATAAATATAAATATTAAAATTATTATATACAAAAATAATCTTCATTAATCTTTATGCATTAGACACTTGCTTTTTATACCCTTGTGCATATAAAAGTTGTACTTCGTGTGTAAGTGACTAAATTGCACTCCTAGTTAACCGATTTGATGGATAATGTTAAAATTTTAGACTCATAATGTTAGAAAAAAAAAGCACTTAAGGGAATCACATTTTCATTTTAAACTTTAGGGTGAAAGGGGTGGTCACCTCATGGGAAGAGGTAAACTTTTCACCCACCCAATCATCGATTGTCATGTCAACTCCCTTCTTTAAGTCCCCCTTTACCCAAAAAAATAAGGGGGCGGTCACCTCTCTTGGGTGGAGGTAAACTATTTATTTTTAATTTAAATTATGTATTTAAACAAAATAAATAAAACATAATCAATTAAATAACGTCATTACATTAAACTAAATTGAAAAAAAGAAAATACATAAAATTAAAACTAGTAAAATAAATTAAAACCATAAAAAATTAAGAAATTACATGGCCAATTATATTTTTTTGCGATGTCGCATTTTCGGGATAGTTTGATTTCCAACATCTCCAGTGGAACATTGTCGTGTGGTCTGTTAAACCTCTCCAAATCCTTATCAAATATAAGTGATCTCACCACCTCTGGATGTTCAAACGCCAACGCCATAAATTTTTCCTCTCGTTTCTTTTTAATGTCCACCAACTCTTGTTTCATAAATTTGAATTCTTCGAGGTCGGACATACCAATTGACCTTTCGGTCGACGTTGCAGGTCCTTTATATTTTTTCTCTTTCTTTTTTTGCCTTCATGGAGAGGGGTCTAAGTTTATGTCGGGTATACCACTAGTGAATTTGGTATTCGGTGTACCTGCTTGGTAGTTACCCGAATCCGATAACTTTCTTTTTTGCCCCGAACTACCACTATCATCACCCGCCAATGGTACTGGGCCCATTTCTCATGTTTTCTAACCAACTCCCACGCCTCAACATGAGGAAAGCCACCCCGATGTCTTTTTTGGTAATCTTTTAGTGCTTGTTTCATAACATAAGCATCGTCACTCCCGCTAGGACGTAAACGATCCTATAATAAAAATATAAATTATATTAAGGTAAAAAAATAACATTATATAAAGGGAAAAAATAGTATGTAAACATAAAAAAATTGTACCGCTTGATGCCAAAAGCCATTGAATAACTTCAACTTTCCTTGCATAGGTTTCCATTTTGAACAGACTTCGTGAACGGTTCAGGTACTTCCTCCAACCGTTGCATTGTAATGATCGAGAACTTTTTTTTTTCCAAAAACCTTCCGATTTTTGTTGATTGCCTTTTGTCTTGTTTAAACTACAATGCACATATGCCATAGGCCCATGGCTAATGCCTCTTCTTGTTTCTTCGTCCAACTTTGACGATCCGCCTTACCCCCTTTCCTTTCAGTTCATCATCGGCTTCTTCTTCGTCTTCTTCTTCGACATAATCTTCATTTTCGTCTTCATCTAAGTTTTGAGTCATGGGGGCAAATTCTTCTTCTTCATTATCATCGTATATCGGAAGTATGTGTTCAACATTATCTCTTGGTGATTGAGTTGGTGGACTCCGATAAGCAAACGGGTCAAAAGAGTTTTGGGCATTCGTAGGATATTCATACACACCGAGTGTAACCATCGTGGGACCTTGTTGTAGTGAAAAAATTGTGGTGGAAAATTGGGTTGGGGTTGGGTGTTGTAAAAACCCGATTGTGTAATATGGGCGTAAAAATATGGAGGTTGAGAGTGCGGTGAATAACCGAGTTGTGATTGAAATGGCACCACTTGAACCAGTCGATCCGCCTTGTCTACTTTGCGAGCCGTGCCCTCTCGCCTTCGAACCGGAACTCAGAACTTTTTTCTTTTCATCACCCTTGTTTTGTCTATCCATAATGTATGAGAATTTTGAGATTTAGTGAGAGTTTGTGAATTGGGTGAAAAATGAGATGGAAAATGTAGGATCTATGCTCACTTTTTATAAAATATAACTACAAAATATATAATAACAAGACTCTCGTTATTCGTAGGAAATATCATAGTATAATTCCGGTTGCAATAACTAAATAAAAAGAATATAAAATATAATTATACATACCAATCTTGATTCAAGCCGCGTCTCTGGTGGTCTTACACACGCACTTGATAGCATTCTAGACTCGAGTATTCATCATCTTGAGTCTTGAAAAATATTCCTTGACTGCAACAAAGAGCACACTAAAATGTTGACAATTTTGGTTGAGACACGTGTTCAACACGCTTCCCTTAAAACAGATTTCACCCCTCTACTAAAGACGACGCGTCTGTCTCCCATGGTACAACAGCCGAAGCAGTCTGTACTGCCGGAAATGGCCACGCCCCCGAGGTTACACCGAATAGAATTATAGTTTTTGAAATTGTGGAAAAATAATGATACGAATGTGATTGAATCGAGTAGAGAAAACTTATCTCTTTATAATTCCCAACATATAGATGTTCAAGTCTTCACTACTTCTCCAATAATTCTTCATACATATTATCTTTCTCTCGTAGTTTTCTCATAATTCCAATGAGTCACATAGCCTACCATTTTTTACAAGAGTTGTGGGTGGTGAAGAGTTTCTCTTAATTGGTGATTTTATTAGAGACATAAAACTCTAATAAAAGTTTCACTTAATTAGTTATTTAATTAGAGACATAAAAACTCCAATAAAAGCTAATCAGGTGATATAAAACTCTACTCAAGAGTTTCACCATATGAAGGAGTTTAATTTGTAATTATAATTTCACTCAATTATAAATTAACTAAATATCCATTCACTAATTTTCCCAACAATCCCCCACATGAATGGAGATTGTTCAAAACGCATAAAATTTCCAATTGAACCTCGACAGTTGAGTTTTGCATATGATAGGTAGGTGTTACCCTTTGAACCTTTGCTCATGAAATGCACTTAGCCCACTAGCTCTGAGTAGATCTCGATGTCTTTGAACTCGTTTGCCGTTTGTGTAGACGACAATACACTTCACAGGAGACTCTCATTAGCCGGGTCATCTCCTCATAGTTGTGTCCAATAATGGTCGTGGAACACTTTCCTGGTTCTGCGAGAGCTCTAGGAATTGTGCCCTCAATTCCATTCGAAGCGACCCCACTTCTCTCTAACATCGGTGATTCTCCTTAGATCATTAAAAGCATTGTGGTTATTGTGATTTATCCAAATCATTTACCACATATTATGCTTAGCCTCACTCTTTGTCACTAAATATCATAAGAATAGACTAGGACGTATTTAAACACCCTTTTATACTTTTGGTTTATGTATAACTATATATACTAGCTTATGCATATCATTTATGCCCCCCACAGTGACCACCTTTAGGCATATGAGTTAGTTGTCCTATTGAACATAGATATTGGGATCTCCAGTCAACTAAGTTAGGTGTCCTTCACATACCCTTTTTCGATGGGCTTCAGTCTCATTCCACAACTTGATCTCTAATAAACCCTCAGGTTGTTGGATCCATAACATTAACAAATAACTTTGCGTATTTGAGATCAGTTGTCATGATGTGTTCTTAACTCGTAAGTTAATTTTGCCTGTTGTCAACTTCTAATACTATAGCCTCAGTGGTCATCTGAATCTGGTTATAATATATGTCTTTCTAAGATACGCTTATCATTTAAGGCAAACACATCTCCATTATGCACTACGACCTTTGTGTCCTCCACATAGTTGTCTGTTTACAATGTTAGATTGGATTACAAAATCCTTATTGCCAAACTTTTTTTGATACAAATGCAAGACACCCCCACATTTAAGTGTTATTGGATATCATCCAGATAGGGTAATGAAAACCATTCTACATACCCTTATAGGGTTGTTTCTAAATGGATCATCCCCCACATTTCTTGTCATTTGATCAATATTTCGGTAACTTCACTTATGACGCCATTTATACACATATGATTGAACAAGATCAACCTCATTGTATCAGTGAATTCAACTCATATTGCATTAGCTTACATAAGCTTCCAAGCTAACCAAAGCAACACATGCCATTGTCATAAGTTTGTGACTAACTTAGAATAAATCTAATTTAACACCTAGAATAAGCCTAGACAATGAGTTCTCCTCATTAGCTTTTCGAACAAACTCTTCAAAAGTTACATGTCTTTTCCTTATAACGAATGAAAATTCTCGCTCAACTTTGTCCGAACACAAATTCTTTTTGTGTTTATACACTTTTGTATGTTTAGAGTTAATTAGTCTCCGTTAAGAACGATAATTAACCAAGTACTAGTCTAGCATGCTTTAGACTACAATACCTTAGCATGTGAATAGAAGATGCATCATTCTTATTCTTCACAGCCCTAAGGATATCACAATATCACTTTGCAACATTCATCCCTTGTTAATACAAAATATTGGGACTCATTTATAATCCTAAAACATCAATATTTAGGAAGGTCTCACAATTTATTGTATATAGCACATAGCTAATTTTTATCATTCAATAAGGAACATAACTTGTTTACCTTTGATCTCCAACGCTTTACCATTGACTCGTAAGGACTTAAACATAAGTCATAATCCAAGTCACTTGGTGAACACATTCATCACCAACAAGATCAATGTTCCTCGTCTACGATCACTATTATGTGTGTGATAGAGTCAACTAGATCGACACTTAACAACATGGCATTCATAATTTTGCCACAAATGATTTGTACACATCTATTGTTATTCATTAGGAGATATGTATATTTAGGATGCTCTCCCAAACGAAGGTAAAATCTCCATATAGTTCTAACAATAACCAAGTGGTAGACGCATCTATGTATAGATCACTTGGAACAAATCTCCCAAGATTTATTAAAGGTTTACAATAACATATAGTACTTTTACTATTAGTACATTAGAATTCACACTTGTGAATTTTCCAGTGACTTCTAACGAAGTATTTTGACTTGAATCTCATTTGTGCATTTCATCTCAATACACTCAGTACCTTCTTTCATTATTCTCTCAAGATTTGGTTATACATTTGATGTTTCGTCTTTAACTTTAAGTCAATGCAACAACTCTCAAGTTGTTTATGTCCAAATATTTTCATGTACTATCCGTTTAAAACCATATTCTTTTAAACATGTATAGTGGACGATATAATTTCTTTCCTAAAAATAATGTATACATCACAAACATTAGTGATTTATTTCTTTGTAAAAAATTGCATGTGTTAATCGAAGATATTGAACACAAAACAATAAAATACATTAGAAACTAAATCATAAGCGTCAAACACTTTAGAAATTTAAACGGAAGCATAGACGATACGTAAACATCAGATATCAAAGTGCTTATATCTTAAACACTTTATAATCTGAACGAAATCTTCTCAACGATATCGTCCCATGGTATGTCATGAGGTACTCCCTACCATGCACTTGTACGTACAAGTTTCCCATTTCATCTTGAATCTTTGAACTTGGACAAGTTTGCTCAAAACAACACCAAGTTGTTACAAAGGCTACATTTAAGTAGCATACTTGAAAAATTAAATTTGTTCACAACAACACCAAGTTGTTTTCCACCAAATCATATTCACGAGATTGTTACTTTGTTCAACAAATGCTACTTCTAGCAAGAGTAGCAAACTATTTGAATTCTAAAAACCATGCAAAATAGGCAATTAAATGTTTACATCAAACATTTCCATTCCTTATGGCTTATACAATGTACAATCTCTAACCTTGTATTTGTGATACACATATTGTAACACACGTGTTAGAAAATTTAAGTCATTTTATATAAAACATGACCATTTAGATTTAGAAATCACAAATTAAAGTTGGTAATAAATCCCACACAACTACACCATCACTTTATGGTGATTTAATTCTTGTATTCTTACTCTTGTAGTTTTTCAACCTCATTAAGTTAGGTACATAGCCTACTTTTAATACAAGAGACATGGGGTGGAGAAAAGTCTCACTTAATTAGAGTTTTTATTAGAGATATAAACTCTAATAAAAACTAATAAATTGACATAAAACTCTACTAAAGAGTTTTTCTTCCATGTGAATAGTCTAGTAAATGATTTTAATTTCATTAAATTCATATAAATACCACACCATCACTTTATGGTGATTTAATTTCTTGAAACCAATCAAACATCAACTTCAATGTATGACTTTTTATTTCTTAGCCATACAAAACATAATATAAGTGTTTATATTCATTAAAATCAATGCTACAACAAATTACTTGTATAAAATGTTTACATAAAACATTTCAAAGCATTTGTATTTTAACCACTTTTAACAATCGTGTTAATGTTAATATGAAAGAAATTCTAACGTGCACGTTAGAAATATTAACATTTCCACAAAATGTTAATTCGACTTGCTATAAACACATATATGGTTCAAATTAATATGTCATTTCCAATACACACGTTAGAAAATTAACAATTAAAAATTGCTTCCAAACTAACGCTTTCCATGAACGTTTCTAACACACATGTTAGAAGACAAATGATTACAAAAATCATTATATGTCTTATTAGTTTATATAAAACAAACTTATATTTAACACTCATTCCTTAAATCATATATTCATATTATATAAATAATATGATCATTTCTAACAAGCATGTTAGAACATGAAACATTTACAAAAATGTATTGTTTATAAAAATAAGATCGGTCTAACGCACAAGTTAGAGAATTTAACATTTACAAAAAAACGTATGGTTTATACTAATAAACCCGATCTAACACAAACGTTAGAAAAATCAACAATTCCAAAATCGTTTCAACACCAAACGTTTGAACCATAAGTCATTCGTTTTTGTATCATGGTGTAAGATTTAAGATTGTACCACAATCTCAATAAATCCAAACACAGCAAGTTGTACTACATACATATTTCCCAAAAAAAATTATTTATAAGATCATAACCTCTAAAATATTTTTTTTATTCTATTATAAATTCTTTCGTAAATCCAAAATCCTTATAAATAAGGTTTTTAAGATTGTAGCGACAATCTCACTAAATCTGTTTTAAGTTTGTAGGATTTATGTTCACTTATTATAAAATATAATTAAAAAATATATAATAACGAGACTCTCGTTATTCGTAGGAAATATCAAAGTAAAATACCGGTTGCAATAATCAAATAAAAAGAATATAAAATATAATTACATATACCAATCTTGATTCAAGCTGCATCTCTGGTGGGTCTTTCACGCGCACTTGATAGCATCCTAGACTCGAGTATTCATCGTCTTGAGTCTTGAAAAATACTCATTGACTGCAACAAAGAGCACACTAAAACGTTGACGATTTTGGTTGAGGCACGTGTTCAACACGCTTCCTTTAAACTGATTTCCCGCCTCTACTAAAGATGACGCGTCTGTCTCCCAGTGTCACACCCCCTAAATCCACAAGCGGAGTATCACCGCAGGGAGCGTGACTGACCAGGATCAAGACACCAATCATATTGAATAATAAAAACCAACACAAACAATATAATTGGTGTCAAACAATTTAGCAAAGTCTAAGTTAACAGCTGAAGCATTAAGTTCAAAACCAAAATAAAAGTTTAAAGTTTCTCATGAACACACAGCGGTTTATGTCCCGCAACGACTCCTTCTCCAATGCAAGCTCCAGCAAATAACCTAACAACCTACAAAGCATGTAGTAACTTATCAACAAAAATGTTGGCGAGTTCACAGTTGGTTGTCCGTTTCAATGTTATTCCAAAAACCATAAGTTGTTAAGTTGTTTCGAAAAACCAAAAGTTATCCAGTTCCTTGTTCCCATAACCATACACCGTGGGGGCTAGCCCATGTTGTAAACCACTAGACCCGTTACCATATCGACTACTGACTTAAGTCATGTTTGAGTGCCCTGCGTCAATGTCTATCATCATTGACTAAGTGCGCAAGTACATTAGTCCACTCCCGTCCTCTACGGCACGGTGTGAGGCTTGTCAGACCTAATAGCGCTATTTAACTAATGACCCGTTCGCCAATGGCCCGGCGATTAAGTCGATATAAAAGTGAGAGACTTCATGATAGAGTTGTTGTCTAGTAAGTTTAAGGTTGTTGTCCTACCCAAGGAGGACGGAGGTACATATTCTACCTAAGGAGAATACGCAGATTATATCCCACCTAAGGGGGATAGTTGTTATTTAACCCATTCCCAAACCAGCGGGAATCCCATGCTTTGACGAAAGTGTGAACTCACCTTTGGTTGCTCGGTTGGAATCTTAAAAATAGCTAACAGTCAAGGTTGGTCAATCACGTCCTACTATGATTACAATTTAGTTCATTAGTGATTTCAAATAAAACACGAAGCTCCTACACGCATCTACCACATAACGTGCACTCACTTTGACAGTTCACGCCCATATATACATTCCACCTATAATTACTCAAGAGCAAGCACATGATACTTCACATAACACTTTCGTTGACATATAACAAGTTGGATCATTATCAGATAACATAACCAACATTTTGACATGCAAATCACTACTCATATTGTTTCAGCTTTAACATATAAAATTGGGCTGTTTTCGGGTATTTTAATAAAA
Organism: Helianthus tuberosus; assembly: GCA_030545235.1. NCBI lineage: Eukaryota > Viridiplantae > Streptophyta > Magnoliopsida > Asterales > Asteraceae > Helianthus > Helianthus tuberosus. Next base: position 70,731,697 of record CM060426.1, read on the forward strand.
TAGTTAACTTGTTCCAAAAATTCCGAAAATTTTATAGAACGTTCTAAACTGTCCACATCAAATTGTGTATAAGTCTCGAGACTCAGTTCATTACCAATTATTTTATAAAAATTATTTACTGGGCTGTAATCAGATTCATCACTTTCTGACTGCAGTCCACGGAAAAATTTATTTAAAATTCGTTGTAAGTCCGATTGACGAAATTCCAGTTGAAGAATTACTATGACACCCGTGGCCATCTACTATACGAATTTCATGACCTAACCCTTTACAGATTTCAAGTTATCACGAAAAAAATAACACACATTTTCTGCAGAAAAAACACAGCTTTAGCTGCTGTACAAAACGGACCTTTAAAAATAGCAAACGACCTCAAAAAAATATGATTCCAGAGGCATTTGAAGCGATTTTTGAAAACGTATAACCTTGGAGCAAGAGAAGGGATTATGAGGAAGAAGGAGACGAATCAAGAAGCCGAACAAGAGTTAGGGTTTGCGAAGAAAGGGGGGTCTCCTGGTCGACGCACACAAGAGGTGTGTAGTGTTTTGATTTTGATTTCTTATTCCCAAAGTTAAATGCATATACTAAAACACAAGGAAGTTGGGCTAATTGGCTATAAGGAACAAAAGAGTGTGGGTTTCGGGTTCGGTCTCAAATTTTCAAACAAGGTAATGGGGTGGGGGTTTGGGAAGGTTGGTGGCGCAAGAGAAGAGGGGGTTTGGTTTGGGTTGGGTTTGCTAATTGGCGGTTTCGCAAGTTTCACACAATAACTAATTAAAACGTTTGCATCGCAAAGCAATATAATACAACGCTTCGATTCACAAAATAACGTATTCCAATATTTCAATTTCGGGTTTCGGTTTCACATAATTCACATCACACATTACCAAGTTTCGAAATCATTCAAGATAATAATCAAACAACACATTCAATTCATCTGACGTACGTGTAATTACAAAGTAAAGCGAAACGTAACAAGGATTTTTACGAGTTGTCACATCATCCCCAAGTTGAAAGAAATTTCGTCCCGAAATTTAGCACATAGTTACTGGAGAAGCTAGTTGTGTTGTGCGGTTTCCAGGGGTATCACATCATCCCACTGTTGGTTTGGTATTTCGTCCCGAAATTCCGAAGTAGCTTCAGCCTTGGATTCACCTTTCTTAAACAACTGGGGGTATATGCGTTTTATCCGGTCCTCTCGTTCCCAGGTGAACTCTGGTCCACGACGGGAGTTCCAACGGACTCGAACGATAGGTATCTTGGTTCGTTTGAGCGTCTTGATTTCCCGATCCATAATCTCCACCGGTTCCTCGACGAAGCGCAACTGGTCGTCGATAATGAGTTCCTTGAAAGGAACAATGAGGGTCTCATCTGATAAACATTTCTTCAGATTCGACACGTGAAAGATGTTGTGAACACCACTGAGCTCCTCGGGCAGATTCAATCTGTACGCCACCTTGCCGATTTTCTCAGTGATTTCGAGAGGTCCGACATATCGCGGATTAAGTTTGCCCCGTTTGCCAAAACGGACCACACCTTTCCAAGGTGAGTCTTTAAGTAGCACTCGATCCCCAACCTGGAACTCGAGCGGTTTTCTACGCTTACCAGCATAGCTTTTCTGACAGTCACGAGCTGCCTTCATTCGTTGTCCGATTTGGGCAATCTTTTTCGTCGTGCCGATAACAAGTTCTGGGCCAGTGATTTGGTTGTTGCCCACTTCTGCCCAGCATAGAGGTGATCGGCATTTCCGCCCATACAAAGTCTCGAACGGAGCAGTCTTGATGCTGGTGTGGTCACTATTGTTATATGAAAACTCCACTAAGGGTAGTTTCCTTTCCCAGCCGTTACCAAAGTCGATAACATATGTTCGAAGCATATCTTCTAGAGTCTGGATGGTGCGTTAAGTCTGCCCATCCGTCTGTGGGTGATAAGCTGTGCTCACATCTAAACGTGAGCCAAAGGATGTGTGCATCGCCTGCCACAAATTAGATGCAAAGCGCAGGTCTTGATCAGCTATGATGGAAGTTGGCACTCCATGCCTAGCGACCACTTCCTTCAAGTAGATGTCTGCGAGTGTAGAAATCTTATCCGTTTCCTTGATTGCCAGAAAGTGTGCAGACTTAGTCAGTCGATCAACAATCACCTAGATGGTGTCGTTTCCTCGCTGGGATCTGGGTAAGCCAGTGACGAATTCCATGGAAATTTGCTACCATTTCCATGTTGGGATCTCTGCTTGTTGAAGTGGTCCTGATGGCTTCTGGTATTCATCCTTAACCCTAACACAGGTCAAGCATTTACTAACATAAGTCGCTATGTTAGCTTTCATATGGGGCCACCAGTAGAGAGTCTTGAGATCCTGGTACATCTTGTCAGAACCAAGATGCACCGAGTAACGAGACTTGTGTGCTTCGTCCATCACAAGCTCTCGTAAATTTCCCTAGAATGGAACCCATACACGTTCCATGAAATAATAAGTGCAGTCTTCCTTGTATTCTAGTTTCTTCTCCATGCCCCGTAAGGATTCTGCTTTGAGGTTCTCTTCCTTCAATGCTTCAATCTGAGCGTCACGAATCTGGGTAGGAAAACTAGAGTGGATAGTAAGCTGTAACGCACGTACATGCTTAGGTTTGGTTTCCTTAAGACTTAGGGTGTCAGCCACAATGTTGGCTTTTCCTGGATGATACTTGATTACGCATTCGTAGTCGTTAAGGAGTTCGACCCATCGACGCTGTCGCATGTTCAACTCCTTCTGATCCAAGATATGCTGGAGATGTTTGTGATCGGTGTAGATGGTGCACTTGGTGCCGTACAAGTAATGTCTCCATATCTTGAGTGCAAACACTACTGCTCCCAACTCCAAATTGTGGGTAGTGTAGTTCTTTTCGTGAGCCTTGAGTTGGCGTGATGCGTAAGCAATGACTTTCTCACGTTGCATCAACACACAACTAAGTCCTTGGATAGACGCGTCACAAAAAAACAACGAAATCGTCTGTGCCTTCTGGTAACGACAGAATGGGTGTACTACAGAGTTTCACCTTCAAGTATTGAAACACGGATTCTGAGCAATCTTTCGAGTAAGAGTTGCGGGGGTTTGTGCATACGATCAAGAAAAGCAGGCTTCACAACGTCAAAAAGTCGTTCGTTGGAAACTAACCATAAGGTTGTTTGTGTTGTAAGGGCTCCATGGTAAGGAATAGGTATTGTTCAGATTCCTACTAGTTCTTGGAGTAGTTTCAGATGTCGTCAAAGAAAAACAAGTGGCATATCTGTCAAGGTAGGCTAAATTCGAATGTCGTGACTGGGAACCTATCTCGGTCGTATCGAGTTCTAAGGACAGTTCTCGTGAAACCTCCATATCTGTGATATTCATGGCCCATTGCTCCTAGAGTATCTTTCGTAGAGAGTAACTCCTCCATGCGAGAGTTCGCGAAGAATGTTGTTAGGATAAGGATCATAGGGTTCGAGAAGTATATCGTGAATGGATGTGAAAACATGCAAAAAGGGTAGTCGCAATCGATGCGTTGGCGTTTAAGAATCTGTAGCAGGGGTTTACCTGTTGTTGAGGGTATAGCTGGTCGTACACAAGTTGCATAAGGTTAAAATGAAGAATGCTGTTTGTCGAATAGAGGTGCCACGTTGGTATATTAAGCATAAGACGAATTAACCAGAGAAGAATGGTTGTCGCACAAGTTTGTAGTGTTAAGGTTCGCTGAAACTTCCGTCAAAGTTGTTGGGCTCACCCACATGCGAAGGAGGAATAATTTACATTGATCCATGAACTTAGATGAGTTTTCGATTTATCGAGTCGATAAGCAACCAAATTCGGAGGAGTTTCCTTAACTCGTGTGAATGAATCTGAAATATGCCTGTGTAGTCAAGAGGTTTCAAAGAAAGTACGCAAAAACATGTTCAAGAGGGTATGATCGTATCAACAATACATCACCATCCTCAGGGTTTCAAGAAGCGATCACCAATGATAGAAAGTCGAGCCTTCCAAATTCTCTAAACTAGAGTGAGTTCGTATTAGTGTCTCTGCATGGAGAAGCGAGGACGTAGTGTCACTGTGGTAAAGGATTGATGGTTTTGTTTAAGTCAATAGTAAAAATTGGGCATAGCATTAATTAAAAAGTATAGGTTGCTACAAAGGCTAGCGAAAAGGTTTCACATAATTAAGATAAACTTGCATAGGATCAAAATGCGACTCTTATAGTGTAAGGGGGGAGGGTTAGGTAAATGTGTAGTTCATCGTGTCCGTCTGTAGGTTGAGTAATCCGTATCTCCGTCGTCGAATGTCCCGAAGACTATCCCATCATTAAGAGGCATCCACTTGCTAAGTTGGGTATACGAATGTGTAAATCAAAGTAGAACAAGAATTAACCACCCAACAGGGTAATGGGGGGTAATCTTGTGATCGGTGGAAGTCGTGGTATGGTTGTTAGCATTTCGTTATATTCGTTACGGATCGAAGAAACAGGAGGTTGGTGATGTTTATACGAAGAATTAAGCGAAAACAAAATCCAACAAATAACCAAAGAATTCCGTAAATTATTCTGTTCTCCAGAGGCAGTTCCAGTAATGGTGGATGGTGGCAACGGCACGATAAGAAAGTTTGTTGCATCAAGGTCACGTGAGTACATCATTTGTCCAAAACAGAGTTCGGATGACAGGTTTTCGAGTTGCACAACGATAACACGTGTAACTGTGGCTGCTTCGTTTCTGGTGATGACGAATGGTGGAGATGATAAGGTTCATCAATAGGGACGCATGGGTATTTTGTACTCCTAAATCCGAGTTCGTATGGGCTGGTTTTGGTCCACGTGAATGTTGTCGTGCAAATCGAATGTACAGAGGGTCGGATTTGAATTCTAGCTGTAACGACGACGTCATGTCAAGACAATCGTATGAATAGATAGAACGCATAAAACAGTTGTCTTAGTGGGGTGAGGAGAAAACAGGGAAAATAATTTGATCCCCACACGTCAAATTTCAAGTAAATAGTTGGGTGTCATAAAGAGCACATTCGGGCTAATAGATAACATGCTACAACTCTATCTAAGCATACCATGAGCAACACACCATACAAATGTAAGCTAACAAGTAGGTAACATAAACATAAATCATACCATCTAAAGTGTTGAGCCTTGCACGTTGAGCAAAGTGTCGTTGTGGATTATTGAGCACTGAAAAAGTTATAGTCTGGTTTTTGTCAAAAAAGATTTTTCCCTTTTTAAAAACCGAGTTCACTATAACCAATGGCTCTGATACCAATCTGTCACACCCCCAAAATCCACAAGTGGAGTATCACCGCAGGGAGCGTGACTGACCAGGATCAAGCCACTAATCATATTGAATAATAAAACCCAACACAAACAATATAATTGGTGTCAAACAATTTAGCAAAGTCTAAGTTAATAGCGGAAGCATTAAGTTCAAAACCAAAATATAAGTTTAAAGTTTCATAAAGTTTCTCATGAACACACAGCGGTTCATGTCCCACAACGACTCCTTCTCTAATGCAAGCTCCAGCAAAATAACCTAACGACCTGCAAAGCATGTAGTAACGTATCAATAAAAATGTTGGCGAGTTCACAGTTGGTTGCCCGTTTCAATGTTATTCCGAAAACCATAAGTTGTTAAGTTTTTTTCAAAAAACAAAAGTTATCCAGTTCCTTGTTCCCATAACCATACACCGTGGGGGCTACCCCATGTTGTAAACCACTAGACCCGTTACCATATCGACTACTGACTTAAGTCATGTTTGAGTGCCCTGCGTCAATGTCTATCATCATTGACTAAGTGCGCAAGTACATTAGTCCACTCCCGTCCTCTGCGGCATGGTGAGAGGCTTGTCAGACCTAATAGCGCTATTTAACTAATGACCCGTTTGCCAATGGGCCGACGATTAAGTCGATATAAAAACGAGGGACTTCATGATAGAGTTGTTGTTTAGTAAGTTTAAGGTTGTTGTCCTACCCAAGGAGGACGGAGGTAAGTATTCTACCCAAGGAGAATACGCAGATTATATCCCACCTAAGGGGGATAGTTGTTATTTAACCCATTCCCAAACCACCGGGAATCCCATGCTTTGACAAAAGTGTGAACACACCTTTGGTTGCTCGGTTATACTCTTAAAAATAGCTAACAGTCAAGGTTGATCAATCACGTCCTAGTATGATTACCATTTAGTTCATTAGTGATTTTAAATAAAACATGAAGCTCCTACACGCATCTACCACATAACATGCACTCACTTTGACAGTTCACGCCCATATATACATTCCACCTATAACTACTCATGAGCAAGCACACGATACTTCACATAACACTTTCGTTGACATATAACAATTTGGATCATTATCGGATAACATAACCGACATTTAGACACGCAAATCACTACTTATATTGTTTCAGCTTTAACATCCAAAATTGGGCTGTTTTCGGGTATTTTAATAAAATAGTTAACTTGTTCCAAAAATTCCGAAAATTATACAAAATGTTCTAAACGGCCACATCACATTGTGTAAAAATCTCGGGACTTAATTCATTACCAATTAGTTTATAAAAATCATTTACCGGGCTGTAATCAGATTCGTCACTTTCTGACTGCAGTCCACGGGAAAATTCGTTTAAAATTCGTCGTAAGTCCGATTGACGAAATTCCAGTTGGAGAATTATGAAGACATCTGTGGCCATCTACTATACGAATTTCATGACCTAACTCTATCCAGATTTCATGTTATCATGAAAAACATAACACACATTTTCTGCAGAAAAAACCAGCTTTAGCTGCTGTATAAAACGGGCCTTTAAAATAGAAAACGACCAGCGCCATTTGAAGCGTTTTTCCAAAACGTATAATTTAGACTTCAGAAAACCAATTTTTCAATTTATAATGGTCCGTTTACAGCCAACTGAAGTTGGTTGTTTTCGTCAATCAGCATGCCGTTTTACATTTAAACGACACCCAAAACACGTGTAAATGATCCCTACTCTTCCTAATAACAACCAACAGCAGGCTAACCATCAATTACCATCAAATCATATCAAAATCACAAAACCCTAGATACAAACATCATGATTTTCAACAAAAATGCAACCAATGATCATGTATGCATGCATATCATCAATCAATTCACACAATCGCATAAATAACCGAAACAAATCATGCAACAACAAAACCCTAGCATGTCAACTAAAAATCATAGCCGTGTTTCCACAAAAATCACACCATGAATTACAATCCATGTCAAGAATACTAACCTTGGAGCAAGATAAGGGATTATGAGGAAGAAGGAGACGAATCAAGAAGCCGAACAAGAGATAGGGTTTGCGCAGAAAGGGGGGTCTCCTAGTCGACGCACACAAGAGGTGTGTAGGGTTTTGATTTTGATTTCTTATTCCCAAATTTAAATGCATATACTTAAAACATAAGGAAGTTGGGCTAATGGGCTACCAGGAACAAAAGAGTGTGGGTTTCGGGTTTGGGCTCAAATTTTCGAACAAGGTTATGGGTGGGGGTTGGGCCGGTTGGTGGCACAGAGGAGAGGGGGTTTGGTTTGTGTTGGGTTTTATAATTGACGGTTTCACAAGTTTCACACAATAACTAATTAAAACATTTGTATCGCAAAGCAATATAATACAACGCTTCGATTCACAAAATAACGTATTCCAATATTTCAATTTCGGGGTTTGGTTTCACATAATTCACATCACACATTACCAAGTTTTGAAATCATTCAAGAAAATAATCAAACAACACATTCAATTCATCTAATGTACGTGTAGTTACAAAGTAAAGCGACACGTAACAAGGATTTATACGAATTTTCACACCCAGGGTACAACAGCCGAAGCAGTCTGTACTGCCGGAAATGGCCACGTGCCCGAGGTTACACCGAATAGAATTATAGTGTTTGAAATTGTGGAAAAATAATGATACAATGTGATGGAATCGAGTAGAGAAAACTTATCTCTATATAATTCCCAACATATGGATGTTCAAGTCTTCACCACTTCTCCAAGAATTCTTCATACATATTATCTTTCTCTTGTAGTTTTCTCATAATCCCAATGAGTCACATAGCCTACCGTTTTTTACAAGAGTTGTGCATAGTGAAGAGTTTTCTTAATTGGTATTAGAGACATAAAACTCTAATAAAAGTTTCACTTAATTAGTGATTTAATTAGAGACATAAAAACTCTAATAAAAGCTAATCAAGTGACATAAAACTAGGGGTGTGTAGTTTGGTTTGGTTCGGTTTTTGGGTAAAACCAAAACCATAACCCAAAGTTCGGTTTTTGGTTTTTAAAAATGTTGGTCCCAGTTGGACTTAAAAACTCTCTTTTCACGTAATATGGCAAGTGATTTCAACAAATATGAAAATAGTGTGCGGAAATAGAAATCAGACTTTCAAGAAACAAGACCTGCATAATTTTCAAGTTTTTATCACTTTGAAACAAAATGATTTACAAGGTGATTGTGATATTATTATCTATTACAGACGAATACTTGTGTAATTCTGAGGTGAAAGGACAATGGAGTTTTTGTTGTATGTATTGAATTCTTAGCTTAACTCATCGTCCTTTGCTGAAGAGCTTTCTATTTATAGAAAGCCTAGGGGCATGAATAAATATTTGTTTATTCATGCACTTGTCCAGCAAAAAGTAGCTTCTTAACATATTCACTGAATCCAATTATCAAGTTGCTTCGGTCAACATGAGATCCAATAATGTCTAGTTGCTTAGGTTATTGTGGCAGGGAAACGGTACCTTCTACCCCCGAAAACCTACTTTTGATAAAATACAACAAGACAGAGCAAGACCAATGTACTCCCCATACAAACCCCAAGGCAGAGGACCAGCACCTTACTCCGACAGTTTCACCCCCTAACCAAAACCCCAAGCGAGATACTAGCTACGGAAAGAGTCAAGAGCTCCTTCCCTACCCCCCCCCCCGATCAAACCAGGACCAAAAGCTCATCCGAACGAATATTGTGAATTCCATAAAGGTTTTGGCCACAAGACCGACGACTGCATGTATTTGAAAAGAGAAATAGAAGCGGCGGCAAATACAGGTAAATTTGCCCACTTGGTTAAGGAAATCAAATGGGGAGAAAGGGAAGGGACGCCAAGGGGGGGAGAACCTGAAAGGGCATATGTGGATTTGATCAGGAGGACGGACAAGTACAACCCTACCAGAAGCGTCAATGCCTAGGTATTGGGCCCCTCAAATTGCATGAGGGCCCCCATACTGATGCCACACCTGGAGGATCACGAGGTACAAAGGCTCTCCCTCAATATCTCAGCAATAATAGCCGACCATAAGGTGGCCCGGATACATGTGGATGGGGGAGCGGGGTAGAGGTGATTTACGAACATTGTTTCCAAAGGTTTGACAGAGACGTGAGGGGCAGACTAGAAGAGGATTCAATTCCCTTAGTAGGTTTCAACAACAACATTTCCCACCCCCTAGGGAAGATATGGCTCTCTTTCACAGTTGGGGTGGGAGATCGGGTCCGGACCATAGAGCTTACCTTTACCGTTGTCTGAGCTCCCTCCAAATACAACACAATCTTGGGCCGACCAGGGATTGGAGATTTACACTCCCAAGCTTCAACCCCCCATGGAGCTTTAGTGTTTCAAACTCCCCGGGGGCTAGCCTGGGTAAAATCCTCATATGATCGTATCATTAGTTTCAGAAGGAGAAGTTGGGAAGAACTCCCAAGAGGTTGTAGATCTTCAAACTCCTTGGAACTTGAATCAGCCTCATCCCTGCACAGTGAAAGCTCAAGGAGATCTTGTAGATCTTCAACACTCAGGCCTAGTGCTTGATTCCTTGATATATGCCTCACTTCTCCATTGATTCTGATCAGAGTCAATACGTGGGTCTTTTGATCAGAGAGCCACTTTAGTATTTTTAAACCAAATGGGTTTCTTGGGAGAGGTTTATTGTCTGATGAACTTAAAGTGTTTGGCCTAGAGAAGAAGTATAGAGCAGTATCATGAGCTTCAGAAATTCGTGTGAAAGCTTTTTCAATAATCTCATTAGCTTCAGCTATGTCTGCTTCAACTTCTTTGTCAGTCAGCTCACTGTTTGTGACATCTGCTGATGATTTTTGGCTTACTACTTTGACCTTTTTGGCAAGGTCTTGTAGTTTTGCTAATTTTTCTTTATCTGAAGCCGATTTCTTGGTAGCTTCTTCAATCAGGTCATCTTCTTTATGCTTTCCTTCACCAACAGTCAGCTTTTCCTTCCTTTCTTTTCTCAACGTTGTAACAAAGGCTTCTGCTGTACTGATTTGTGTTTCAAATGTCTTGACCTGCTCCTTTAGCCTTTTGTAGTCAGACTTTTTAGGAGTGTTGGAAACTTTCATCCTCTGTTTCTCAAGCCTTTCATAAGCTTCATCAGTTTGCTGCTTTGACCATTTTGATATGGCATCCGCAGTATCCACCTTTCCATCCACCAACTCCTGCTTCTTTCTTTTATGCTCGGAAATAAGATCAGCTATGAATTTCTTGTATTTGTTCCAATTTGGAGCTATCTTTTTCTTCCGTGGATCAAGTTTAATCTTTTCAATTCTGTTAGCCTCATGCTTTAGTGCAACTATTGGCCAGTCTTTGAATTCTTTTTCTTCAGCAGGATAGAACTTTTCTTTCATTATGTATGCAAGATATTCTTTTCTCAATTCATTTCGTTGATCTACTTCAGGGGATAAGCTTGACATTTCTTTGTTCAGATCACTTGCATATTCTTCTATTTGTTTGACTTTGTTGAGCAGGAATTCCCTTCTTTCCAAAATGGCTTCATCACCCTGATCCTTGCATTCAACTTTGGCTCTTATCCTTGCTTGTCTTGCTTTTATTTCGAGATATTCATCCATGGTTTCTGGAATTATGAAACCTATGAGAGAAGGAAATTTCCTTATTGAAGGATCATCTTCAGTGTAAAATTGTTTCATCTCATTTTTCACAGCTTCTAATTCCAATGGATATTTAGCAGCAACAGGATGATACTTTTCATCAGTAGCCTGTGTTGTTTCTCTTTTTCTTTTGTGAGGCTTTGGAGGTTGTGGTGTAGGAATGATGAGATCAGTGGTGGATGTTTGACTAACAGTGGTTGAAACAACTGGTGTCTCAACCGCTGTTGTCACTACAACTGCTGATGTATCAGCAGATGTCTTCTGCTTTTGAGCAGGGGTTTTTGATGGTGTTTTTGATGATGGTGATGGTGGTGGTGGTGGTGACTCATCATCAGGAATGAAAACCCTTCTCCTTTTTAATGTAGGAGAGGCTGATAATGTTTTGGGTGGATCAGTGGTTTGAGATTGAATATCAGTGGTTTGTGATTGTGATTGACTAACAGTGGTTGAAACAACAGGTGTTTCAATCACTGTTGTCATTACAGCAGATGTTGTAACATCTGCTGTCTTCTGCTTTATGGCAGGAGGCAGTGGTGGTGATATGATTGTAGATGATGATGGTGGTGGAACAGTGGTTGTAATGGTGTGTGATAGAGTGGTGTGTGTTGAAGGTGTGTGTGTTGATGAAATGGCAATTGTTTGGCTACTGACAGCAGTTTTTGTAACTACTGATGTATCAGCTGTTTGAATTGAAGTGGAAGATTTTGAGGTTTGAGGTGGTTTGGATGGTTGTTTTGCTTGTTCTGGTTCAACATACAGACCATCTTCAATTCCCTTTTTCTTCATCTTTTTTGACATTCTCCCCCTTTTTGGCATTATCTGCCAGGGGGTTATCCATAAATAGGATAGTGGAGGGAACCTTTTCACCATGGGCAGTCTTTTGAATGCTGGCCTTTATAGCCTTGATATCTGCTTGAGTATCTTTGAATCTTGACTCCACCATATTTGTCAACATTTTTACATGTGTTTCATGCTGCTGATCAGCCATCTGCTTTTGGTGTTCAAGTAGGGGTTGAAAGATATTCCAGAGCTCATTTGCAGCATATGCTTGTGGTGGAGCAAGTGCTTGAGGTGGAACAGCAGTGGCTTGTGCTTTTTGAGCTTTTAAAATTTCTTGCACTATATCTTTAATTTCAGCAACTGAATCTTCAAGTTTTTCAACTCTTTCCGTCAATTTCTGATATTTTGAGTCATCACCTACATTTGTAGGATCATCTGAGTCCCCACCAGTGGTGGTTGTATCAATGTGTGACTTAGGAACAGAGTCCCAAAAATCATCCATTGATGCCCCTTGTTCTTGGTACTGGGGACTTCTTTCTTCAGCACTTGATAGACCTTTGATGGTACCAGTGGTTGAAATCAACTCACTGGTGGTTACCGATGGTGCTATTGAAGAAATTGCCTTCAAGGGAGTCTTATTGATGAAACAACTGTCCAACTGAAGATCTGTTGATCCATCAGATGTAGTTGCTGCTCCACTTGAACTACCACCAAGAGTTACTTGTAACTCAGGAGGTGTAACCTCCTCAATTATTGCTGGGATAGCAGGAGTAGTAGCATCAGACCCAGTCACTTGTGGGGGTATACTCTCAGTGATAGGTGATAGAGAGGAACTGGTTTGTGTCTGAGCTATAGCAGCTGCATGCAACAAAGGTAGCATGGATTGTGGCATTATGATTGGTGAGGGTATAGGTGTTGAGAGAGACATGTCCTTGGGATCAGGACTGTGGAAGATGAATCCGAGTGGATCCAGAGCTTCATAATTTGGTGTCCCTGTGATTACAACTTGATCCTTTTGTGAGGATGCAGGAGGAGTTTTAGGCATAGGTTGAGATCTTTCTTCCAACTGCTGTGAGGAAGTAGCAGCAGTGGTTTGTAGTGACATTTGTGTTGTCACAGGCAGTTGCTCTGGGATCTCATCTTCCAGAGTTGCCTTTTTCTTGGGTTTGGTGGGTTTTCTGGATGGTTTTCTTTTGGTCTTTTTGGTAATTTCAGGTGTGGGTTTCAAAGCAGTGGTAGTGCTGCCATGATCACCTGGAGCAGTGGGCTCAGCAGCTGATACCTGAGGAGCAGTTGTAACCGCTAAAGTCTGCTCAGGTACCCCTGCTTTTGTTTTTATTGGTGCCATAATTCTGGAAAATGTTTCTTTTGTTAAGCCTTTTATTTGAAAGTAGGCACCTTGTTTAAGCAGATCTTCAGATTCTTTTTCAATTTTTTGTTTGAAATAATAGCTTAAAAATCTTGGAAACAGCAAAAATGCTTTACTTTCAACATTTTTCACCATGTCATTAAAGATCTCCTAGGAATAATTGTAGTTTTTATTATATAAAATAGCGTAACCCAGGCATTGAATTTTTAATGGTATTTCGTTGAATGCTGTTGTTTTATTAGAAACACAACTCAAAAGTGTGTGAAACAAAAATCTGGGTGCAGATGGAAAATAGCCTTTTTGTAAGGTATCTACCTTTGATTGTTCTGCATACCCCCCTTTTCAGAAAATCAGCCTTTAACTCGTTTTTATCAAAAGAAGTTTTACCTTTCAGATCATCGAGTTTGAAGACCTCTGAAATGGCTACTACTTTTCCGTCTTGTTTTTCAATGCTTTACCCTGTATCGAGGAGTTAATGGCTACTACTTTTCCGTCTTGTTTTTCAATCTTAGCATTTTTCCAAAACTCTCTCTGGGTTTGCAAGTAAATGGGAGCATCTACTATCAACAAAGTTTTGTACTTTGATGCGGATAGTGTATCAATGATGGAGTCGAAGGTGTGGTTATCGGTAGGTTTTGTGAGGAGACCCACGTAGTTATGAGGTGATTTGTATGGGATTTCAATGGTTTCTTCGGTCGTTTGAGCGACCTCTTTTGAAGATGATGGTGATTTTGGTTTAGATTTTGATTTTGATTTTGACTTCGTCATTTTGATGAAGAAGAATCGGAGAGTGTTTTGGGAAGAAAGGTTGGAAACTGCTTTGAGAAGAGAACTTTGGAATTCAATTCGACAGTGTAAAACCCTGTTTGGGGTTTTGATCAGGGTTTTATTTAGAAAAAAATGATTGCTGATGTGGCAGCGGTTATTATGATCTGAAGGCTAAAAATTGACCACGTGTCAAACACTGATGAAATGGATGAAGGATGGAGAACAGTTGTTTTAAGGGCCACTGACGTATCAAGCATCAGTGGTTACAACGGTAAAAATTGTGGACAGTGGATGATTTTTACTATCAGTGGATAGCATATCAGTGGATAGGACACTGATTGTGAATATCAGTGCTTGTCAAGATAATGAAGGATCAGTGGCTAACTTTCAGCAGTGGTCAGTATTTAGAGATCAGACGTTGGAACAAAATAGTGGTTAGGGTAAATGGTACAGATCTGAGAGACAAGTATTCCAGCAACAATTTTAAGAATTTTCATTCAAGGTTTTGCCACATGTCAATTTTGAAGGACAGTGGTTTAGTACCCCAGATGATGAAAACTTTTTGCTAAGGCAACTCATTTTCGTTTAATATCCTATTAAAACATGAGTGCCCCAGTAATTTAAGCACAATTTAGCAATCAACCTTTGATAAATGTTTAAAACAAACCTGAGTATGATATGATCTTGACAAATGTACCATTTCCTTTTGACCCATTCATGAGGATAATAATACCAACAGAAATAAGGTACTATGTCCTGACAGGTGATTGAAACAAAAGCCAACAAAAACAAGCAGAAGTTCAAAATATATTACTAAAAAAAATGAATAATATATCCTGATTATTCGAGAGAATCCTTTATATAAAAAATTTTAAAGGATTTTCTGAGAACAGCATCAAAAAGGATCTGGTACTTTTCAAAAACAGAACGTAATCATATCATTCTCAAATTTAAGAAAATGGTCAGTGGTTTGACCGCAGTGGAAGAACATTTTGAATACATTTTGACCACTGTTTGGTACCATTTTCTTTGTCAGTTGATTTCAAACATAAGGACACATGGATAAATTTTTGAACATTTGTCTAGTCCTCTTTGGAGTTCATTCACCGGAATCAAAACCTTTTCCTGAACGGATGAATGCACACAGTTGCTTAATGATCATTATTACCCTAAACTATGACTCATAAGTGTTTTAAGTTTATACTCTTTTCTTTTGACTTGAAAAGTTTTGAGATAAACACACTTCTGAGTTTTTGTGAATTTTTCTTCTTCCCTTTTTACCCTTCCCAATCATAAGTATTAAAATACTTACTGGGGGGTATTTATTGAAGGAATACTTGTTCCAGAATCATTTTGTAGTAATGTTTTGAGAGATTTGGTCATTTCTGCACATGCTTATGCCAACCTTCTCATTACTTATGATCTGGACATTTTTGACTCCTGATTTTCTTAATGTATTTTAACATAGTTGATTTTGTCCTTTTGAAGAACTCAACCTGTTTTCAACACATAAGATCTGAATGACTAAAGTTTTAATTTCCCTCTTTTTACGTTATCAAAAACACTAATGTTTTAAGAACATAGGTTTTTGTTAATCTGAGGTTCATACTTTAGCATTTTAATAAGAATATCACAGATTATACATCAACAATTGAAATCAATTTAGAAAATAAGAAATAATCTCATAGTTTAACAGATATTGTTTTCAGATCTAGAAACCATGAGTGTCTTGTGCATGAATTCACCCGTTGTGTGAAATTTGTGTGTCATATGACATCTTGGTTGATTTACAGAGTTTTGAATAACCACTTTGAACATGATTTAATCGGTACTCTGTTTTTCAACAAAATGCAACCAACCTTAGTATCAATGAATTTTTGAGCCGAACTGTTATGTCAAATTGATTGTTAGATCGAATTTGACTGTCCAAGCTCTGATACCAATTGTTAGGATCTGAGGCTCTCATGATTGTGTTTGTTTGTGATGTTTGAACAAATCAAATAGATATGAGCAAGTTTAAGTGCAGCGGAAATGAATAACAAACTTTGTAAACACAATCGAGGAAAATATAGTTTGATAAACAATTGCTTTTTCATAGAGTCGAAAGATTACATCAAAAGAAAAAGATTACAATGCAAGCTTACAGACTAAACTCCCCCTCAGCCTGATACTACAGAGTTGGTTGCACAAGATGAAAGGATTGAATTGAGGAGAAGAACTCACTCAAAACGATCAAATATAACAGTACAGAGTACTGTCATATTTATAGGCAAACCAAACTACTGATGTACCTCAGCTGACGTCACCACGATAGTGACATCTAACAGCCTAACAACCTAAAAACACTGGTCTATACAAAACTACTGATGTCTAACAACTGATTGATAATAAAATGCAAAACAAGTCTAACACTGTTCACGTTCCACTGTTGTAGCCTAAGCACTGATTACTTGAACATCTGTGCTTTCTTCAAAAGGTGATCAGTCTTTGAATGAGCAGTGCTTGGATCTTCAGCAGTACTTAGGAGACAGCAGTAGATAGAGCTCAGTGTTTGCCTTTTAGCAGTCTTTAGCTGTTTCATCAGTGTCTGGTTCATCAGTTGTTCTTCTGAGCAGTACTTAGAGTGTATCAGCAGATAGGTAACCACTGTCAAGGGGAGAGCTTAGTGTAAACGTCTGCTTATTGTGAATCCACTGTTGTGAACAGGTTTTGGCTTTACATTATCTATTCCTCTGGTAGGGTTCAATCCCAACATCTTTATAGTCACCAAATTACTGCCGGTATGTGGGGTTTTGTATACATTACTTGATAAACTTCACCATTGGACAACGGGGTAGCCAAGGGGTGATATGACCATAGTCACAGACACCATTGGACTCAGAGGTTACCGATGGATGTTCGAGTGACAAATACTGTGGGTAGTTGGTTGATATCAGGAAACATTGTAATCGCTCTAATACTGTAAATTATAAAAAACAAGTCGTTTTAGTAAAAAGAATGATTCACCAGTATTTCCCGCAGACAAAACCTTTTTCAAACATGTTTCAGGTGATCTGTTGTGATCCAGGAAAAGTGCAGCGAAGCACTACAAGCTTAAGGAAGTGGCTCAGTATAAAATAAAGAAACATGTTTTGAAAAATAAAAGATTTCTCAGTGAAATCATATGATTGTAAATACCGGGGTTTTATCCCGAGTTGTGAAATAAAATAACCGGGAAATTGCAGTTTAAAAAAAAATCCTGAAGAAAACTTCCGCTGTTAATTCAGTTAAATAAATACCACGGGATTTTCTGTCCCGCGGCTCCTGAAACGAGTCAAACCGGGTCGGGGGCCGTGACAGAAAAAGGTGGTATCAGAGCCACTGATTTAAGCCTATTAAGTATTTAGAAAAATACTTAATTTTACTGATTGCTAATTTGTGATTATATGTTTTATTATTTGAATATTTGTGTACAGTATGGGTAAGCAAAAGCTTTCAAACATCTATCTTAGATTAGATAGGTCATCAAAAGAAAAGGGAAGTTCATTCCAAACAAATTCCTCAAAATACCCAATAGATACCAATGAAGGAATATTTGTTCGTAAAGCACATTATGAGGAACCACTTTCTCCTAATAAAAGAAGTTTGATTATTAGGAAAAGTCAAGCGAAATTGGAGAAGTCACAATCAAAAGAAGTGAGTGTTAAACAGGAAACTCAGAAATTAGGCAATAACCCACCATGGGAGGATAAACTAGATGAAAAATGGGCGGATCTCTATATGCTAGCCACTGTAGCAGTAAATGCAAATCTTTAAATACTCTGACTCAAAGTTTTAGCACCCTTATCACCTACAAGTCAGAAACCTTATCCAGTAAATAAATAAAGTTTACAATAAACCCTGGTGTGTTTTAATTATCCGTTGTTCCTTTGTGTTAAATTAGTCATACGGTATGAAATAATATTTAAAGGTTATTTATGAAATTTTGTTATAAAATTTTAACTTAGTATTTTTGTATTTTGCATATATGCTAAACAGCATGAATGACTTGTCTGAAGCCCTTCAAAATTTAAATCTATATCCGGTGAAAATAGAGGTTTCCATAGATTTTAATAGGTATATACCCGATATAGAGGAACCTATGGAATTCAACGCTCCACCTCCGGAGAAACCCAAGCCTAAGAAAAGGAGAAGATTTGTGGGATGGAGGCGTGTGCGCAGAAGGAAACCTGCCACTAGGAAGATTCCCAAAATAGAAAATCCCTTAGATAAAGGGAAGGGGATTGAAGTCGGGGAAGGTTCTAGGCAGATGGAAATACAGTTTGAGGAATATTCTAGGCAAATGGAAATGGAGTTTGGGGAAGATTCTAGGCAAACCAAGATAGAAATTGGGGAAAGCTCTAGACAAATTGAGGAGTTACCATTTCAGGAGGAATTGGATCGTGCATTGGCGAGCTGTGATGTCATCAGGCCTATTAATAATAATCTCTACCCTTATCCTGCTGAAACACAATTACCAATAAACTTGGAACCAGCAATCCTAGAACCTATAATCCACACCCAACCTCTAGGAATGGACGAGTAGTGGACCAATGATTGGCAGTTCCAAAACTTGCTCAACAGTCCTTATTCCTTTCTCCCTCAGTTCGACCCGGAACCTATACCAAATCCACCCATGAGTAATGAAAATTTAGCTGAACTCCGCCATTTTGGCGAGGAGCTGGTGGATGCAGGAAATAGGATCAAAGAGGTAGGAGAACAGATCTCTTGGAAATACGACGAGAGGGAACGTCGTTACTGAAATACCAACTGAAGAGGGATAGTAGGGTTATGAAAATGTGATTGTATAATAATAAAAGTAAAATCTTGTAAAATAACCTAAAATAAAACTTTGTAAGATAATGGTGTGTATTGACGCATAGTATAAAATATAAAAATGGGAATCGAGAAATCGATAGTTTTGGCTATAGGTATGTGTTGTGAAATTTGTATGATTGTTTTGTGTATAATTATTATTTATTCGATACTAATAAATTATATATATTAATTATCAGATGAAAAACGCTAATAATAAACCAGTAAACGAGGTTAATCAATCTGAGCAACATCCGGAAGATCAATTTATGACTAGGCAAGATATAGAAAATATCGTTGCTCAAGGAATAGCCAATGCTATTCCAGCAATACTTGCTGCTGCACAGAAACCCGCTGAACCTCAACAAATCATTCCTAGCAAACGTATTTCTGAAGATAACTTCAGTAATAGCGTAAACGGAGGCGGCAATCTTACTAATCACAATAATGATCCACTGCAAGCTCCACTTCCTAAGAAAATGAAAGCTGCAACGCCTGGTTGCACTTACAAAGAATTTCTTGCTTGTAAACCCGCTAAATTTGCAGGCAATGAAGGAGCGACTGCGGCACTGCGTTGGTTAGAGAAAACCGAGGCAGTGATTACAATAAGTAAATGTGACAAGAACGATAAGGTCATGTACGCGTCAAATCTTTTCAAAGATGGGGCACTAGAATGGTGGAATACAGTACTTCAAGCCAAAGGAAGAAATATGGCATATGCCATGAACTGGGAAGAATTTAAGAATCTTGTAGAAAGAAAATTCGGTCCCGAATAAGAAAAAGATCAAATGGCGAATAAGTTCCTAAATCATCGAATGATAGGTGTAGATTGTCAAGGGTATACTTCCACAATCTTTGAATATGCTAGAGTGGTACCAACACTGGCTTCACCAGAACCGGTACTCATCTCCCGCTATATTTGGGGACTAATTAGCGAAATCCGTAACATCGTTAAAGTTGCGAGACATCGCACTATTGACGATGCAGTAGAATTAGCTAACACCCTAACTGATGAGCTGGTACACACAAGAGATGAAAACAGGAAAAAGGAACTGGCTCAGAAAATTACCCAAGGATTTCGTACGGGTAATAACAGCAGTTTCAGGAGAAGAGGAATAGGGCAATCCTCAACTCCACCGTTCTGCAGGAATTGCAAAAAAGAAACATTATGGAAGATGTAATATAATCTGCAATTTTTACAAGATGGTAGGACATCGTGAAGAAGACTGTAGAAAGAAAACAAGAATCTGCTTTAACTGTGGCGAAGCAGGACATTTCAAAACAGAATGTCCTAAATTGGTCAAACCAGCAGACAACAAAGCCAAGACAACCGACGGAGCTACTAAAAAGAATGTCAGAGCATTCCATCTGACCATTCAAGAAGCAGAACTCATCCCAGATATGATAGCTGGTACGTTCTTAGTTCACAACGTGTATGCAAAAGTATTATTTGACTCTGGTGCAAACAAAAGTTTTATCAATACTTTATTCTGCCAAGCTCTTAATTTACCTTTAACCAACCTTAGGCAAATTTTTACAGTCGAAACGGTAGACGGAAATTCTATTAACATAGATAAGGTTTTGCAAAAAGAAAATATAGAACTTTCAGGTCAGAAATTCTATGCAAACCTATTACCAACGAATTTAGCAGGATTTGATGTTGTGTTAGGAATGGATTGGTTAGTAGCCAACCATGCTCGAATCCTGTGTGATAAGAATTTCATATAAATTCGCGCACCTACTGGGGAAGTAATAGTGATTATAGGAGATAAACCAAGAAAACCCATGAAATTCGTATCAGTAATGAAAGTTGCTAGTTATGAACGAAAGCAAGGAATAGTGTATATGATTTCAGAAATCATTAGCAGTAAGGGAAAAGAACTTACGGAAATTCCAGTAGTCTCAGAATACCCAGATGTATTCCCAGAAGAACTACCGGGATTACCACCTGATAGGGAGGTAGAATTTAGAATTCATCTAATTCCAGGAACTACACCGATAGCCAAGGCACCTTATCGGTTAGCACCCACAGAAATGTTAGAACTGAAAAAGCAATTAGATGAATTACTAGGCAAAGGTTTCATACAACCTAGTTCATCCCCGTGGGGACCACCAATGTTATTTGTAAAGAAGAATGATGGTTCAATGAGAATGTGTATTGATTATAGAGAATTAAATAAGGTTACAATTAAGAATCGATACCCATTACCTAGGATTGATGATCTTTTTGATCAACTTCAAGGAGCTAGATATTTTTCTAAGATCGATTTACGCTCCGGATACCATCAATTGAAGGTACAAGAAGAAGACATACCTAAAACTGCTTTCATAACTAGGTATGGTCACTACGAGTTTACAGTCATGCCCTTCGGATTAACGAATGCGCCTGCAGCATTCATGGACATGATGAATAGGATCTGTAAACCGTACTTGGATAAATTTGTAATTGTTTTTATCGCGATATACTTATTTATTTCAAAAATCAGGACGAACATTGCCAGCACTTGCATGCACTCTTAACTTTGTTAAGAAAAGAAAAGCTTTATGCCAAATTCTCGAAGTGTGAATTTTGGTTACAAGAAGTGCAATTCCTAGGACACATGGTAAATCACGAAGGTATTATGTAGATCCTGCTAAGATAGAGGCAATTACTAAATGGAAGGTTCCGCAATCCGCAATGGAAATTAGAAGCTTTCTAGGATTAGCTGGGTATTATAGGCGTTTTATTAAGGATTTTTCCAAGATAGTTGTACCATTAACTAAGTTAACCTGTAAAACAGTTAAGTTTGAATGGGGACCTAAGCAAGAAGAAGCTTTTAGGATTCTAAAGCAAAAGTTGACAAATGCCCCAATCCTAGCTTTGCCAGAAGGAACTGAAGATTTTGAAGTTTACTGTGATGCTTCAAAACTAGGATTAGGATGTGTACTAATGCAACGCAAGAAGGTAATTGTGTATGCTTCAAGGCAATTGAAAAAGCATGAGGAAAACTATACAACTCATTACTTAGAGTTAGGCGCCATAATTTTTGCCCTTAAAATTTGGAGACATTATCTGTACGGAAGTAAATTTACTGTCTATACAGATCACAAAAGTTTAAGATATATATTTAGGAAAAAAAAGTTAAACATGAGGCAAAGGAGATGGATGGGAATCCTAAGTGACTACGACTGTGATATTCAGTATCACAAAGGAAAGGAAAATGTAGTTGCAGATGCCTTAAGTCGTAAGTACCATGAGAAACAACGACGGGTTCGTGCTCTTAGGTTAAATCTACAGTTAGATTTAGTGGAACAACTAAAGCATTTTCAAGAAACAGCAATCAAGGATGATGCTGAAGGAATGAAGGGACGAATAAAAGAATTAGAACAAGGAACTGATGGAATTTGGAGATTCCACAAAAGAAGAATTTGGGTACCTAAGCAGGGAGAATTAAGAAATAAGATTTTAGAAGAAGCCCATAAATCTAGGTATACTATGCACCCTGGAAACAATAAAATGTACCAAGATTTAAGAAATAACTTTTGGTGGATAGGAATAAAAAAGGACATAGCTCGATATGTTTCTAAGTGTCTTACTTGTTCCCAAGTAAAGGCCGAACACCAGAAACCTTCAGGTCTACTACAACAATTAGAAATGCCTATATGGAAATCGGAACTCATAACAATGGATTTTGTTACTAAGTTACCCAAAACCAGAAAAGGTAATGATGCGATTTGGGTAATTGTGGATCAATTAACCAAATCAGCTCATTTTCTACCAATGAAAGAAACCTTTAGCATGGAAAGGTTGGCCAAGTTATATGTAGATGAAGTAGTATCCTTACATGGAGTTCCACTCTCCATTGTTTCGGATAGGGATAGTCGTTTCACTTCCCATTTCTGGACTAGTTTCCAAGAAGCAATGGGGACTCGACTAAATTTAAGTACGGCCTATCATCCTCAGACAGACGGACAAAGCGAACGAACAATCCAAACTCTAGAAGACATGCTCCGGGCATGTGTGATAGATTTTGGTGGAAATTGGGACGATCACTTACCTTTAATTGAATTCTCCTATAATAATAGTTATCATTCAAGTATCAAAACTGCCCCATTCGAGGCACTGTATGGACGGAAGTGCAGAACTCCCGTTTGTTGGGCAGAAATAGGATAAAGTCAATTGTCAGGTCCTGAAATAGTGCAAGAAACGACTGACAAGATTACACAAATCAAGGAAAGACTGAAGACGGCTCGAGATCGCCAGAGAAGTTATGCTGATAATAGACGAAATCCGTTGGAATTCCAAGTAGGAGACAAAGTACTATTAAAAGTTTCACCTTGGAAAGGAGTAGTTCAATTCGGTAAGAAAGGAAAGTTAAGTCCAAGATACGTAGGACCATTTCCGGTGATCCAACGTATAGGACCAGTTGCTTATCGTTTACAACTACCAGAAGAGTTAGCTGGAGTACATGATGTATTTCATGTATCCAATCTCAAGAAATGCCTATCAGATGAATCTTTGGTAGTACCTCTTCAAGACATAGAGGTAAACGAAAAGTTAAAATTTGTTGAGAAACCTCTTCAAATAGAAGACAGAAAGATCAAATTTCTCAAGCACAAACGACTAGAGAACTTACAATCTTCATGCAAGTAAGCCAAACCACGAGCTGCACCAGCAGCAACTCTAATTCGGGTCGCCCAGTCCATAACCGGCCTGCCTTCACCTACAAAGGGATAAAAATCATTATAAAATATTTCAAAACATTATCCCACATGAAATAAAAGTTCCAAAACTCACAATGAAGATGGTAATGAAGCGTATAATTCAGGACATATTGATAAACAAGCAATCTTTGATGCTCAGAGATACAATAACCAACAAGAGAAATTCAAAGAGAGGAGCTGAATACATTTAGGAGCTGGAATCTGAGACGAAGCGAAAGTATCCCTACTTATTCCAGTAAATCTCGAGGACGAGATTTTTATTAAGGTGGGGAGGATGTAACAACTCTCATCAAAAGTCCTATTTATTAAATTAATTTATCCAATAGGAAACCCTAATTAAGACACCCAAGTGATTCTGCATAAACCCTAAAATTTTCAGAACAATCGGAATCAGGATCAGGGCCTCTAAAACTCAGGGGGGGTAAAACCCTAGTTGATAATATCTAAACAGTTTTACGTGTATAACGAATTTGCATGCGAGACCAACTCAGCTAAGCTACCTGGACACGAAGCTACCCTATGGTAGACCGGTGTCTCTCACGCCACACGAAGGCCCCTCGCGCCACGCGAGGGAGCTGTTTTTCATGTATAAATAGTGGAGTCTGTTACATGCAATTGTGCGTTAGTTCGACATTCAAACTCAATACGTACGTTGAGATATTGTCCAATTACTACAAAAACACACACAAATCACGAAGTGCTGCCGCAATACAGGGTAAAACTCGATCGCTGCTACGATTCAATGTCCGATCGATTAAACTATCCAATGGATGTTTAAGTGCTGCCCACATTAGGGTTAATGCTTTGTCATTCGTCGTTAATTCGATGGATGTTTAAGTATCGCACTGTGTCATTCGTTGTGAAGGTTTTAATCTCGTGAGTTATCGTAAATGCTGTATTAGTTACTAACCTAGTTTGTGTGCATTGTTATTTAAACTAGGTTATCAAGGCTAATCAGTAGGCTAAGCTCTGTTCATATTAAATCTGTAATGTGAGTCATTCTCTTTTTATCAAATTTGATTTCAAAATCATGTTTACTTTCAAAGTTATAATTACTGGGATTAAGTCTTTGTAGTCACCAAATTACAGCCGGTATGTGGGGTTTTGTATACATTACTTGATAAACTTCACCATTGGACAACGGGGTAGCCAAGGGGTGATATGACCATAGTCACAGACACCATTGGGCTCAGAGGTTACCGATGGATGTTCGAGTGACAAATACTGTGGGTAGTTGGTTGATATCAGGAAACATTGTAATCGCTCTTAATACTGTAAATTATAAAAAAACAAGTCGTTTTAGTAAAAAGAATGATTCACCAGTATTTCCCGCTGACAAAACCTTTTTCAAACATGTTTCAGGTGATCTGTTGTGATCCAGGAAAAGTGCTGCGAAGCACCAAGCTTAAGGAAGTTGCTCAGTATAAAATAAAGAAACATGTTTTGAAAAATAAAAGATTTCTCAGTGAAATCATATGATTGTAAATACCGGGGTTTTATCCCGAGTTGTGAAATAAAATAATCGGGAAATTGCAGTTTTAAAAAAGATCCTGAAGAAAACTTCCGCTGTTAATTCAATTAAATAAATACCACGGGATTTTCTGTCCCGCGGCTCCTGAAACGGGTCAAACCGTGTCGGGGGCCGTGACACCCCAAGCCCGTATAAGGGAAAATAAGTTAAAAGTATTTACCTGAGCAATTATTCAAATTTATCTCAATCGTATTCAATCTGCAAGTGCAGATAGCTTTTACTGGGCTCCTAAATCTGGAACGAAGGTTTTAATAACCTATTAGATTCATAACGGGTCTCAATTAAGTCTAAACTTAGACCGGTTAGTGTTAAAAGGAGATATACGGTTCAAAACGCACGATTAAGCGATGACAAGATTAGAGTGTGGTTTAGACCCGACAAGTTTGTATACTTGTATAATATGGGTAAACTAAACCTGGAATTTGAAATAAAAACGATAAGGTTTGACCCGTTTCAGCTAATTTATGCAAACTAGTTACATAAACCGCACCGAACGCGAATAATGCGTAACGGGTAACCAAATGAGTCATGAATAAGTTTCCTAAGTTAATATGCCTTAAATATGTTGTGATATCAGTAAGATACCTTCCATAATGCCCATAATGGATTTAAACTCAAATTATGCCTCTTAGGGGTATTTTAGTCATTTTAAAGGTTATAAAAGAGTTCAAATACTAATATGAGTTTCAGGTCTGATATAATCAGTTAAAACAATTATTTTTATAAGTCATAACAGTAGGGTATTGCATATATGTTAAATTTACCTTTTATAACCAAACTATGCACCGTAGGGGCATTTTGGTAATTTCACATAAGCTTTAAAGGTCAAAATTAAAATTCCGAGTTCAAAACTTTTGCTTACTGTTAAATTATAAAAATTTACTCAAAACATCTATAGGTATTAAGTTTTTTATGCGAAAAATAGTTTTAACCCATACTATGCGCTTAAAACGCGTAAAAGTCGGTTTTAAGCGATTTTCGGGTTTAAATAGGAAATCCGGGTTTTTGATCATTTTATAAAGTTCAAAATATTTTATTTATCATATAAAATCAGTAGCAAAAAGTTTGGTATCGAAATATTACGTAAAACTCATTTTATTCAAGAAAAGGGTATAACCGACATTTACCGAATTATAGCAAGAACCCTATGTTATGCTCAGCTTAAAAATAATTAAAAATCTTCAAAAATCTCAAAATATTATATTACATCAGTGGGTAAAAATTTTGGTATCAAAATTTGGGTTTAGATAGGCTTTACGCTAATTACGCCGTTTAAAATTACGCTATTGAGCATAACCCTTAATCTAGAACTCAAACTGATGTCAAATTTTTAGGACAAGTTTATAAATCAGTAATAAAGGTTTTTGTCCTCAAATTTTCAAAAATCTTGTTTTAAGGTCAAAAGGGCATTACGGTCAACATTTAGGCATATAACGGAAACATGCACATGAATCGAATAACTAATGAACCAAGTTGTATAACCTCAGAGGGTTACACTAATCTATAACCTGGTCCTAATAGAGCTCTAAGGCAATTCTAAAATATGCTATATTGGGTCAGAACTGAAAGTCAAAGCAAAAGTCTACTATTGCGACTTTCGGTTCTGAACCGGGCTTAAACTGAAAATTGTCGGGTTGAACATGTTTAGACATGTTCTTACATTGATTACCAAGTTATATGAGTATTAAAACAGGTTCCATAGTTTCTACATTATTAATTATGTGTTTATGCGAAAAATTGCTTTCAGTTGACTTTTTATAATTAACTTTGACCCGACAATTGACCTAGTTAAATTGGGAATTAGAGGGTGCCCTTTTAAGGGTTTATTACCCATATAATTACCAACTCATAGGTACTTTAAATTCGAGAATTGACTGGACAAATTGTGATTAATTACTAAGTCAAACCTTAATTACGACGGTTTGACTTTGGGCCATTAAACTAAGTAAAACTGAATTAAGAGAGGTTAAGGACACTTACTGAAGTCCTATGCACGACTAATGATCTCTAGGAATTGGTCTTGAGCTCCAGAAATCTTCGGAACAAGTGTTACGAAAGTTTCCAAGTGAAGTGCCCAATGTTGCAACAAGGGACTTCTTATATAGTGGGTTTAATTGAACAAGATGGTGCCAAACAAGTCTATGAGGTGATTCCAGATCAGTAGAAGTGCCCTCTATGCATGTAAACCTGTTGGTGCAGCCCCTGGTATGTAAAACAAAGCATCTAAGTCGGTTACACAGCCTCTACAGGCACCTATCCTAATTTTCTTCACTGCAGACACCCACGCGGCCCGCGTAAAAGACCTGTGTGGTCTTACGCGGCCGGTATGAGGCCCAGACTCAGGTTACAAGTTTCCAGCTTTTGCACTTTAGGTCCCTGGTCCTTTTTAATGTGGTTTTAACTTCATTTATTGCACTTTTGACCCTCCAAATTGACTTTTAATGGCTCCAAGACATAACCAAACTTTGTTAAGTCCTTGGTTAGTTTTATGATCACCCGAAAAGCCTTAAATTTCAACGTTGATGCTTTTAACCCCTCATATACGAATGTTAGCATAACTTTCTCATATGATAACGAAACCTTGTGAAATTTTTATCACGTATTCTAGTGAGTATAATTAATCGTTTCAAAGCTTTGGGTTCGCTAAAAGGTCACTCAGAGGTATAAATTAAACATGTTGACACTTTTAACCCTTGCGGTTTGTAAACTCTCGCTTTCTTCCACAAATGGCTTCATACGCTTCATGTTTCATTCGTTTAAGGTTATAAACATCGTGTAGGGTTGTTGAAAGGTATAATTATCAAATGTTGACACCTTGAATCCTTTTACACATATACTTTCTTTGTTTGTCAACTTTAGTCCCTTTAAAGTAATTCTTTACACGTTTAAAGCTCATGACACGTGTTAATATAATATTGGACATGATTTTACGAGGTATTACATCCTCACCCCCTTAAAAGAAATCTCGACCTTGAGATTTACTAAAATAAATGAGGGTACTTCTCTTTCATTGTGGACTCTACCTCCCACGTATACTCGGGACCTCTACGGGCATCCCATTTAACCTTTACAATCGGTACCTGCTTCCTTCGAAGCTTCTTAACCTGTCGAACCTCGATCGAAAAAGGTTTTTCAACAAATTTCAGGCTCTCATCTATGTGCACATCCGTATGTGGTATGACTAGTGATTCATCAGCTAGACATTTCTTTATATTGCAGATGTGGAATACATTATGAATACCACTGAGCTCTTCAGGCAGGTTTAACTTGTAAGCCACTGTTCCGACACATTCGATGATCTCGAATGGTCATATGTATCTTGGGCTTAACTTTCCTTTCTTACCATATCGCATTACCCCTTTCCAGGGTGATACTTTCAATAACACTTTGTCACCAACCTCAAACTTTAGAGGTTTACGCCTTTTATCTGCGTAGCTTTTCTGCCTATCCCTAGCAGCTTTGAGACGATCACGTATCTATACTATCTTATATGTCATCTCCAGGACTATATCAGGTCCTGTTAGTTGGACATCTCCAACTTCTGCCCAACAAACGGGCGTTCTGCACTTTCTTCCATACAAAGCTTCAAAAGGTGCAGCTTGGATACTGGAATGATAACTATTATTGTATGAAAATTCAATCAAAGGAAGATGATCATACCAACTTCCTCCTAAGTCAATAACACAAGCTCGTAGCATATCCTCGAGTGTCTGTATAGTACGTTCACTTTGACCATCCGTCTGAGGATGATATGAAGTGTTGAAATTTAATCGAGTGCCTAGGGATTGCTGAAAGCTTTTCTAGAAATGCGATGTATACCTCGTATCCCTATCAGAGATGATAGACACTGGCACTCCGTGGAGAGATACAATCTTATCCACGTACAACTGAGCTAACTTATCTGAGCTGTGTGTTTCCTTAATAGGTAAGAAGTGGGCTGACTTAGTCAGTCTATCCACTATAGCCCAAATAGTATCATTTCCTCGCTTTGTCTTTGGTAACTTAGTAATGAAATCCATAGTTACCCTTTCCCATTTCTAGGTGGGAAGTTCAGGCTGTTGTAGTAGACCTGACGGCTTCTTGTGTTCAGCTTTAACTTGCGCACACGTCAAACATTTGGCTACATGAGTAGACTTCTTCAAGCCTATCCACCAAAAATTTGCCTTCAAATCCTGGTACATCTTGTCACTTCCAGGATAAACAGAATACTTAGAACTGTGGGCTTCTTGAAGGATAACATCCCGAAGTCCTCCATAGATCGGAACCTATATTCGTCCATTCAATTTTAGGATTCCATCCTTGCCATAAGATAACTGCTCAGCAATTACTCCCAATTTTTCATTTGGATAGTTAGCTTCTAATACGGCTTCCTTCTGATCGGCTAACAATCTTTCATTTAAAATGTTCTTTAATTCAATGCTCTTGGCGTTGATTCTAATGGGCTTAACCCTTTCCTTTCTGCTCAAAGCATCGGCGACCACATTCGCCTTACCTGGATGGTATCGGATTTCACAATCATAATCATTCAGTGTCTCCATCCATCGTCGCTACCTCATGTTCAGATCTTTCTGGTTAAACAGATGTTGAAGGCTCTTGTGATCAGAATAGATCACACACTTAGTACCATATAAATAATGCCTCCAAAGTTTTAGTGCAAACACAATAGCACCCAACTCCAAATCATGGGTGGTGCAATTTTTCTCGTGCACTTTCAGTTGTCGAGAAGCATATGCAATAACTTTACCTTTCTGCATTAGCAGACATCCCATGCCAGTGTGTGAGGCTTCGCAGTAAACCACAAATTCTTCAATTCCTTCAGGCAATGTCAACACAGGAGCATTGCTTAACTTCTGTTTAAGAATATCGAAGGATTCTTGTTGCTTAGGACCCCAATCAAACTTAATATTCTTCCTAGTCAACGAACTTAGGGGTGCTGCAATCCTTGAGAAATTCTCAATAAAATGCATGTAGTATCCTACCAGGCCTAAGAAGCTGCGAATCTCTGTGGGCGTCTTCGGCTCTTGCCAATTCATGATAGCTTCAATCTTAGCGGGATCCACCTGGCTACCACGCTCACTAACCATATGTCCAAGGAATTGGACTTCACGAAGCCAAAATTCACACTTTGAAAACTTTGCATAAAGCTTTTCTTGTTGAAGAAGTTTAAGAATACAACGAAGATGCTTCTCATGATCAGCTTGATTCTTTGAATAAATAAGAATGTCATCAATGAAGAAAATTACAAACTTGTCCAAGTAGGGTTTGCAAACGAGATTCATGAGGTCCATGAATGCTGCCAGTGCATTCGTGAGTCCAAAAGGCATCACCAAGAACTCGTAGTGACCATAACGAGTTCTAAATGCAGTCTTGTGCACATCTTCATCTCTAACCTTCAATTGATGGTAACCTGACCTCAAGTCAATCTTGGAGAAGTAACTTGCCCCTTGCAATTGATCGAACAGATCGTCGATCCTAGGCAATGGATATCTGTTCTTGATAGTGACCTTGTTAAGTTCTCGATAATCGATGCATAGACGCATCGATCCATCTTTCTTCTTTACAAACAGAATTGGTGCTCCCCAGGGAGATGAGCTAGGTCAAATAAATCCTTTTGCGAACAAATCATCCAACTGAGTTCTCAACTCCTTCATCTCAGTTGGGGCTAATCGGTAAGGTGCTCTTGCAACAGGTGCTGCCTCAGGTATAATGTCAATTCTAAACTCCACTTGCCTATCTAGGGGTAAACCAGGTAGTTCTTTAGGAAATACATCAGGGTATTCAGAAATGACAGGGATGTCTTCAGTCTTGGGTTTTGGCTCTTCAATAGTCACTTGTGCCATATAAATGACACAACCTTTCTTCATACACCTTGATGCCTTAAGCACAGACACTTGCTTAGGCAACCCATACTGAGTATCTCCTTGTATGGTAAGTGGTTCACCATACAGAGTCTTGATCACCACTTGTTTCTTGTCACAAACAATCTGGGCTTGGTTATGAGATAACCAATCCATGCCTATTACTATGTCAAAACCAGCTAATTTCAAAGAAAGCAAGGATAACAGAAAGGAGTGGTTCCTAATGGATATAAAACATCCATCTAGCACAGTTGAGGCAGTTTCTAAGGTACCATCGGCCAACTCTACTTCATATTTCACGCTTAGGGTTTTAACAGGTAAATTCAACAACTTACAAAACTTATCATCTACAAATGACTTATCCGAACCCGAATCAAAAAACACCCTTGCATAAACATCACTTATAAGGAAGGTACTTGTTATCACGTTATCATCCTGCACTGCTTCCCGTGCATCCATTCGAAAGACCATAACATTGGTCTTTTTGGCTTCTTCGGGCTTTTTGGCATAGTTAGGGCAGTTGGACTTGATGTGCCCCTTCTCGTTACAGTTATAGCATGTTGCATCCTTTATCTTCTTGCACTCTATCGTCTTGTGCTCAGAAGACTTACAAATCCCACAAGCCCTTGGTTGTGATTGGGATTTTGATTCATACATGCATTTGCCCAGATGACGCTTCTTACAGATCTTACATTTGGGCTTCTCGCCCGCCTGTTGGTCATCTTTCTTGAACCCTGAACTCTTTCTGTGATCAGAGTTTCCCTTGTGCTTCTTTTCAGAACGGTGAGAGTTATTATCCTCACGTTTTCTCTTCTCGGCATCGGAATGCCTAAGCGATCTCTGCCTGATCGCATCCAAAGTAAGGGATAATGATAAATCGGCTGCTGACCTAAAAGTAGCAGGTCGGGATGCCTTCACACTAGCTTTGATTTCTGGGGCTAAACCCCCAATGAAACGGGCTATACGTTTTGGTTCCGGGGTAACTAGGTATGGAACCAAACGTGACATGGTATTGAAGCTAGTAAGGTAAGCCTGACAGTCTAGGTTTTTTATTACCAGAGATAAGAAGTCAGCCTCAATCTTTTCAACCTCATGCTGAGGACAGTAATTCTCTTTGATGAGAGAAACAAACTGATCCCAAGACAGATTGTACAACGGGATCTTCCCAGTAGCCTGGATTAGAGACCTCCACCAGGCTAATGCTTCTCCTTTAAACGACTGAGATACATACTTCACAACGTCCCTATCAGCGCAACCACTGATATCAACTACAGTGTCTATTTCATCGTGCCAAGTCATACAATCGACGACTCCTTTCTCCCCTGTGAAGTCTCTAGGCTTGCAGGAGACGAAATACTTATATGTACAGGACTTACCATGTGGTTCCTGTTTGAGCTCAATTTTCTTTGACGGAACACTATGCTGATTTGAGGAGTGATGATCGTCATCATCCTTCTTTGACCCCTTAGGTTTAGGAGGTGGCTTACTATGAGCTTCAGAGTGAGTCTTAGGTTTAGAATGGGGTACAAATAGGGTCCTGCTTCGAGTACCACTAGATTCGTTGAACTGCCTATCCAAGGCCTTGGTAACAGCATTATCAATCAATGCTTGAAGTTCCGCACCAGTTACATTGATCCTGGTAGTATCATGATTCTCCCTTGGATGACCGTTGACTTCTTCAGACTCAGCCATGTAGCTTGATTGCTACATAAAATGATGACAATGATTTCTTAGAGGTTTATAATAGATTTGTCATCTTATTAATTTATTAACCATTGTATTAATAAACCACATTTGGTTAATTTGTAAAGTATATTCATTCAGGATTTTCATTATAATAATCCTTAGTTATATTTAAAATATAATAATAGCACAAAAAAAAACCAAGTCACAGGGACATATTTAAATTATAAATCAATATTTTATAGGATCGAGGTATTAAGGTTTGAATCATAGTTCATTACCTTTCTTGACAGGGAGTTATAGGCTACGACTGTCTTTTGTCTTATATGACAATGATTATGGCACGTAGGCATTACATCACAAATGGATGTTTAATAATAAAGGAAGAATTGGAATAATCCAATATAAGGATGACACGTGTGATTTTACGAATCACATCAGTCAGGAATGTTAACATGTTTTCATATGTTAACAAGGATTTGAATCTCTTTTTAAACAGGTTTTACCATCATGGCTGGGTCTTATAATAACATGCAGGCTAGGTTATACCCTTTAAGATTCTTATTTAATATTTAAAGGCAGATCTTATAAAAGGATTGACATATTTTGAATTTTTATTTATTTATTTATTTCATATATTTTACATTTACGCATTAATGATAAAAATGGAATTTAAATTATAATATGCCATTAAATTTAAAAGGAGTACAGTTTGCCCTAAACGGGACTTTAACTGAAATAACTTGCCCACGCAGGGGCTAACAGGAAATACAAGTCCTCGCAGGGACTGCTTATAGAAACAGATGTCCACGCAGGGACTGATTAAACATTAAAGAAATACAAATAAACAAATAAAGGATTTAATGACCCTTTTTGCTCTTCCCCTTGATTAAGCTCGCCAGACCCTTGAGAATTCCTCGGTTTTGCCTACGCTCTTCCCGAACCTCCTGCTCCACCTGACTCAACCTTTGAAGAATCTCCTGCTGCTGCGGTGGCGATATCAGTGGCGGCTGCGGAGCTGCTGAAACTGCAGAGGTTGAGGAGGTGGTGGTTGTTGATACCCATAAGGTGGGTACCCGGTTTGGTAGGAGGATGCGTAAGGTCCTTCAGGATGAAGGGCATTGTAGTTGGCTGCTACAAGGTATGGGTCAACACTGAGGGCATTGTAGGAGTTATACCCCGGGTAGGCAGGCTGTTCAAAGGGGTTCTACGCTACTGCACTGGTGTATGTAGAAATCGGGTTATCATAACCCACTGGTGGTGGTGCGACTGGCGCAGACTCCACCTCAGAAACAGAGTTCGAAGGCCCACCCATTTGTGGGTCTTCGTATAGTGGCGGGTAATGGCTGCCACTTGAATGTTGAGCGGTGCTGATACGGACTCCCCCTCGCACAGACATCCGTGCGGTTGATCTTCTACGCCTCAGTGGCTTCTGAGGCTGTTGCTGCACTGGTGGTGGTGGCGGTGGAGTAACCGCTACAAAGCGCGAATCCTCCGAGGGATCCTGCTGCTGCTGCGGTGACGAGTGGTAACTGGGAGTAAATACCCAGTCGTATTGTGCAAATCTTGCCTCGCAGCTGTCGGGACCACTATAAGGTGATCCAAGAAAGGGTGACCCCTCCGAAATCTCGATGGGGTGAGTAGGCGTTCCGTTGGCGGTTGGGCAGGTTCCGGATCTTCATCCATGTCCATGGAGAAATGGTCCTCCGGTCCCAACGGGTTATAACCCATTGGTTCTTCAATTAGGTTTGCCGGGTTGAACCGGCTTTGGAAGTAGGGTGTTGGGTCATTAAAATATTGGTGTGAGTTGTGGCTTTGAAGGGGTATAAATGAATGGTGTGAGTTGTGGGGCTCATTCTCAGACTGAGGCCCGAAGGAATTTAGGTAAGAAGGTGAGGAGCTCAGCGAGACTGAACGCCTCGCGGGTTCTAGATGGGTCCTCCAGTCTTCTTGAGGAATGTG
Organism: Helianthus tuberosus; assembly: GCA_030545235.1. Lineage (NCBI taxonomy): Eukaryota > Viridiplantae > Streptophyta > Magnoliopsida > Asterales > Asteraceae > Helianthus > Helianthus tuberosus. Next base: position 70,766,104 of record CM060426.1, read on the forward strand.
CAAACTGTGTCATTGAGATTAAACACAAAAGGCTAGTATTTTGATGAAAAGTGTGGCCGCACTATAGGTTGTAAGATAAGCTTTGTTGGTTTTAACGAGCATTGACAATCTCAGTTTTATAGAGAATTCTTTATCGGTGAAAAACGAGAAAGTTATGTATTTTAAATAAAATGCTTTTGAAGGTAACGGCCAACTAAGTATGTTTTCGCTTAAATAAATAATGGAAAGTAGTTTTTTTTTAAGTAGGAAAGTATCGTAGGGTTCGAACGTGTAAATTGATGGATCGTAAATAAGATTTGTATAAAAATTCGAAGTATAATCGGGGATAATAGAGGTATGAGAGTGATTGATCGATCTAGTAGATGAATGCAAGGATATAGATGTTATGGGTATTGGATATAAAACGAAAAGGAGGCTTTAAGAATGAGGTTTCTTCATGGATAATCAGATATCGTGCGTTAGCAATGCGTTTGTGAGTTAGTAAAGTTTGAATTAGGTCCAAAAGGTCAGCAAAACACTGAATTTCTCATGGCACGTTTTACGAAAGTTTGGTAACGTGGTGAAAACACTTATATGTAGGAAGTACCAGCGGCGTATCCACCATGTTTTGACCACATTACGTCCGTTTCGTATTCGGTGTCATGTTACGTTCCGTCTTTTACCATACACAGTAGTACACTCTATGGTTCTCATTTGCCTATCACTATAATCCCGTGTGCACCCGCGATTATATTGATTGTCGCATGATCCGCATAGCTTGTACTAGGTGTGTATGAATCAGGGTATACATAAATTTGAAAATAAGATTGGGTACGTATAAGAATGTAATATATAAGCAAGTCCATGCTTAAGTATGTATAGGACCCACGTAAGCGAACCCCTCGGATTCCGCTCGCGTATGGGTACGAATGTATGAATCATGAATATGAATGAAAGTATAAGTATGAGTATAAGTGTAAATATGAATACGCATTTGAATGTATGTATAAACATAAAACGTATAAGTATGATATGAACATGAGTATAAGCATAAATGTATTGCCATGGTTATGAGTAAGAGTATAAGCATAGCGTGTATGAAAATGGGTATATGTGTGAGTACAAACATAAGTATAAGTAGGATGTATGATTGTAAGCATGAATATGAATATTAGTGTAAACGTGAGTGTAAGTATAATTCTAAGAATATGAATATAAATTTGAATATAAGTGTAACATATGAGTACAACGTAAAATGTATAAATCGCGACTATTGGTGTATGAGTTAATGATTTTATATATGGTATGAATTTAAATACGTATAAGATCAAGAGGTTTGAGTATAAAAGAAACAAAACTGAGTAGTACATGTGAAGTAGTCATGAGGTATAAACTAGAACACGTGAAATGACGTGCATGTATAGTTGTTCGAGCAACGTTAAATTTTATCGAATCAAGATAGATTGAGTTTAGTTGAAAATAGATTGTAGAATAAGAAGTACGTTTGATAAAACAATGTATTTTGAAATCGGTATGAGTAGGTATTTTGAATAATGATAAACGATTTAGGTATAACACATGATCGGGTTTGAATAATAAGATATTTTGAAGGAATATTTTGGTAACGATCACCTAGGTAAGGGAATCACCCCTAACTCGTTGATGAGGTCGTTTTAAGAAAAGGGGAGTGGAGTTAATCGTCACGGTAAGGAAATCACTCATATCTCGATGATATGTCTCCATTTGTTGTTATAAGAAATATAAATAAAATTTTATGAAATCATGCATATGTATAAATGTATGAAAAATATTTAATATGTTGTGTGTGTGTGAGGAGTAAATATCAAAAGTAAATTCGAATTCGAAAGATTGCATCGTATAAAATAAATAGTAGAACACATGTTTGATTAAAATTTGGGATGGTTCCAAAACGGAACTTTGACTAACCAAAGTGGTCGAAAAGTCTTTCGAGTTTGAGGAGCATGCTTTGGCCTAATAGGTGAAATACTCTCGCCGACAAGTCGGTTAACGGTATTTACCCTTCCGGTTACTACATGTCCCCAAATCAATTGAAATTTCAAGACTTGGCGGGATTAATGAAAATCAAGGAGTGGAACTAGTCGACAAGGTGCGGGTTTCACCCCTAACTTGGCGATTTAGTATCCTAAGTGTGGTTGGTACTCGTCGGGTCAAAATTTAATTTCAACACTTTGACGAGGGTCCACTAGAATTTGAAATTCGAATTTCCCCATCAAGGTGAGGATTTCACTCCTAACTTGATGGTGAATTTCGTGTAAAAAAAAAGAAAAGAAAAGTAGAAGGATTGAGAGTCATTCCCCAAATTGTGGGTTTCAAGCCTATTTTGGTGAAGTCGTCTCGTTTGTGTATTACGAGTGGTTTGTGAATTAAGAATAGTCGAATAAAATGTATGACGAAAGCGTATGTTGAAGATTAAACAAACAAGTATAAACACGTCAAGAATGGCACATAAAGAATGACATATTAAAACAAATATTAACACATAATAAAACATGCGTTAACACATAGGAATAGCATGCCAAGTATGATACATAAGGATAAAATGACATATATGTTTAAAAGGCTCAAAGAGAATAAATAAGAAACACATAAAGTGGCATGCATGTAGTTTCAAATGAAACATAAGAATAAGGCTCTAAAACTATAGACTAGGTAAAAGCATTCCTACTTTTCCTAATTCCCTATAGTTATGGCTCTGATACCAATCTGTCACACCCCAACCAATGGCGGAAACATCGGGATGAGACGAAGTGTGAAGATTGCTAGAGACATCATAACGCTAATTGTGACAATAGAATTAAAGATAAATTGATTTCTTTCATAAATAAATGTTACAATACATGAAATTTGAAATACAACATGTTAAATACAAGAAAAACAATACGACAACAAATATGACATTTATACAATGTATTTGACCTAAACGTCTATATGTGTATCTAGGCATCAACGCTACTTCATTTCATAGCATCATCATCCTCAACCTGTAACATGTTTAAAATAGAGTTCAATGCAAAAGCAAAGGCGAGTATACAAGTTTGGTACGTACATAACAAAAGATAAGTTTCGAACAATTCCTCATAGCAAGCATGTGATTCAAGATAAACATAAAAACATGGCATGTGTCTAACATATCAAACCAAGGAAACGCAATATGCTCATGACATAACCACAAGTTACGGGTGGCGGGTCGTTAATCCTATAGCGCTACATATGTCACGGTTTGGCTCGTACGAAGTTAATGATAAGTTCAACACATAAGATTCACCCAAGTTTAAATATCAAGCCATCACGTATATAAGCATGTTAATAGGAATGTTCATGTGTTTAAGCAAAATGTTCATGTGTAAGTTGTTGATAACTAAACATGTTACACCCCAAAAGTGGTAAAAGTAAAAGGGGGAAATACGAGTATACTCACAAAGTTTGCATATGCTTTCCAATTATCCAATTATTGACGAGTTGATGAGGTTAAAAGATTGAATGTGTCAGGGTTAAAGTTCAAGTATGCTTAGAGTCGAGATTCGGTATTTAAAACAACATAAAAATAAGATACGAGAATAACATGTGAAAATAATCATCTTCAACACTTAACACTTGTATGACACTTGGTAACCACAAGGGTTATGATAATGTTTTCATGAGTTGAACACCCATGAGAATCACAACAAGGTTTAGGTCTTATATGATGTTCTACTACTTTAACATGTAAACACAAGTTCAACATCAAAGGTTCGAATGAGTGTATATATATATCTAGGTTTAAGTATTACATATTATTTAGTCCAATAATTCAAGTAGGAGGTAGAAGATTTGGATCTTCATTTAGGCACCTCGAGTTATCATAGATGTCATGTATGGGGTAGGAAGAACATGCTTCCATTTAGGAACCCCTTGAATGTTCACCACTTCACTTGATGTAAAAACAACCAAGGAGGGTCACGAACTAGGATTAGCACAATAACATAAACAACCTAACTAAAGAGAAATCATCAAATCATGTGAGGATTGTATGTAGGACAACCCAAGTTGTTCCATAATCTCTCATTCATCAAGATCTAAGCTTGACATGATTTGTGGGTCAAATACCCTAACAAAACAGAAAGTATTTGAGGTTTTAACCTCTGATTTATAGTGTCTCAACCTTGTTTTTAAGCTTAACCAACCATAAGAGAGGTTGTAAGCATTGGGACATAGGTATGAGATGTGTTAGACACAAGTTTGATGAGTTTAAACAAGCTTTTGAAGAACGTGTAACAAAACAGAAAGTTTATGGACAATTTCGGAGCAATTCCAGGTCTGATTTCTCCATGGAGAAACCAAGGAATCAAACCCCATGATTATCCAAGCAAATAGGAAGAAGAATCAAGTGATTTCATTAAGAAATGGGCAAGTTATGCTCTCTTTTGTAAAGGTGTATGAATCTGTCCGAAAATGCAGCTTCTTGCAAGAACTTGAGAGTGTTTAGGAGAGGTTTGAGAGTGTTGAAAGTGTTTAAGTGCTTGGAGGAGGTGTGTATTTATAGGGAAGGATTAGGGTTAAGTGGTTGGGCATTAATTAAATTAGTTGGAGGTTAAATATTAAAAATAAAACCACAAACCTGCCTTGGTAGATCTGCGACCGGAAACACTTTCAACCATCCTTTTCTTTCTTTGTGTGACATAATGGATAAGGCATTACACATATTATATTATGTGATATTAGATACATATAATTAACTATTAAGTGTGTAGGTGTTTAATAAAAAAAAGGCAATTAAGGCTTGTTTGGTAGGTCCGATCAGAAGGCTTTAAACAGCCAACTACTTTCCCTTTTTTTTTTTTGTTGTTTTAACAATTTAGATATAGTATTATTATGTTAAATTAATTAATCATAAGACTAACTAACAATATTGTGAGATTAGGTTGTTTAAAAAAAAAAAACAATTAAATGCCCATGAATGTTATTCGATTGGGGCTATAAACAGCCTTGCTTTACTTTTTTTTTTTTCCTTTCTAATCATATAAGTTGTCTATTGAGACCATTATATTAAGTTAGTTAACATATAACTAACTATATAAACATGAAGTGGTAGGGTTTTAAACAATAAAAAAAAACGGAGCGTTACAAAATGAACTTTGAATGAGGTTTTGGATCGGATTGCAATCTGTTCGAAGTGCCTTCCGACACTTAAACTTTAAAAATTGAACAAATGTTGTGGATCGGATGTCAATCCGAACGATTTGCCATTCGTTACTTATGTATTGAACAAACAACTCACATGTTAATGTGAGACAACCCTTTTTAAAACTTGTTATGTAATTGGACCTTTAATTGGCTGTTAAGAATCAAATGGGTTTATCAATCTATAGTTCACGTGATATATGACAAATAACTTGCATTAAATGGGCTGCACTTTTTATGTAAATTGATTTGACTAATCAATTAATATGGCCAACACATGAATTCTTATTGGACCGTTCAACTGTGAATTAATGGGCCGATAATCACTAGCAATTAATGTGCCACACAAGTTTGTCACAGCGTACATTACGTGATTTTCTTAGGTTAACCTTCCCATAATCACAAACCCTAGTGCACCCCATTCCTTCTTCTTGCGATCAGCCTACCCTTCGAAGATTCATACTCCCTGTTGAAGCTAGACTCTCGTGAATAGCAACATCCTTGGTCCGGTTAGTACAATTTTATTGTATGGAATCTGATATATGACAATACATGGTTTCTTATGATTTTCGTGAGTTAGAAAGCGTAGGGTTTTACATGAATAAATCTTGTGTGCTTAATTAATAGCTTGATAAGTTTCTGTTAGTGTCTTGCCATTAATCGCTTGAGTTTTGCACATGGTAATTGGTGAATTGTTGTGACCAATTAGTATGTTTAATGTTAAACGATGATGGATTTGAATGTTTGTTATGTGCTACTCGCCGTTAATGATCGAATGATGATTCACTGAAATTATGTTAAGTGATGAAATTGTTTATGTGATAATGATGATTAATATGATTTATATTGCTAGACTTCATTATTTGCTAACTTGGATTGCATGATGCTTTAATGGTTGGGTTGATTTGTTAATCGTTAGTGCCTAGGACCTACATGAAGTAATGATCGATGATGATGGTGTGATAAGATCATACATGGGAATTGGTATGTGATGTCAGAATCATTGTGTGAATTGAATTTAATCAATTAAAATATATGAAAGTGACAATTAAGGCTGCTTCATGTGATCTCTATGGGGCGGCGCATAGGCTAAGTTGAAGGGGTCCCCACATGTTTTCTTTATGTATGCAGCCGCCAACATGGATGTTAATTGCTATGACTTGAACTATATGGGTGTTACTTATATATTAGAATTGTGTGGTATGTCATTGAGTAATATGTGAATTAATCATACGTGAGATACGTAGTATGTATGCACATGAAACTGATTGTTATCTGTACCCATGTTAGGACGTGCTTAATCACTGTTAAATCGAGTAACTAATCTTACCGAGCAAACCAAATGTGAGTTCATCTTGAGCATGCGTCCCGGTGGTTGGGACAATCTTTGGGTATCCCGTGGAGGGATAGGTTTTGGGTAACTTGTTTGGGTATTCCTGAGAGGAATACGTCTTGTTGTAAATCGGTAATGTTGGATAATATACTCATCCTATCACCTTTAAAGTCCCTCCGTGTTGTTTGGTTACCTGAGAGGTAACAAGGGATTAGTTAGTAGCGCTACTTAGTGTTGATGCATATTTTGTGGACACGACTCGGCTCGGTTCAACTCAGCTCAGTTCGACTTAGTTTCGACTCGAAGACACGAAGATCAAGACGAAGACTTGTGTCTGTACTTTGTCTGTAATGTGTCATGATACAAAACGATGTCTTATGTTAGATTTGTTGCTATGTGCGTTCGATGTAAGTTTGACCAAGTCAACCATCCTCCGGTTTGACTTGGCCAAACAGTTAGCACATTGGTTGAAACATGCTTGTGTCGAAGGATGAGGCATCGAAGGATAGGTTAGATCCTTCGATGACCTCGAAAGATAATATCTTCGATAGATACAGATGGACCTCGAAGGACATCATCCTTCGAGGTGTATATGTGATCCTTCGATGTGATTCTGGTCGATAGATGATCCTTCGACCAGATTACCTTATCCTTCGACCACAGGTGCTGTGTCGGGTATAAATACCCATGTGTTGTGTTCATTTCAGAAAAGCACACACAGAGACGAGTGTGAGACACAAGAGACAGATAGATACACTCGAGAGATAGGGAGAGCATTCTGTCAAGAACACACACACATTAGAGAGTTTGCAATACAGATTTGTAAACCTTGAGCTTGTAACCGGAACCTTTCATACGCATTAATACAAGTGGTGTTAATCGTTGAACCTTGTGTGTCGTGTGTTTATACTTGTCTCAACTCGGTTGCACTCTAGCTTGGATTCCGCACTTGCTAGTGTGTTAATATAACAAGGATAAGGTTTGACCTCATCCGGGAAGGGACCTACAAGTGGTATCAGAGCGGACCATGACAACAGTTGCAGGATACGGTTTTAAAATTTCTAATCTCTCTTATACTTGTCGTTATTTAAGCTACTTTATGAATTATTATCATCTCGTACAGCACTCTTTGGCCAGACACTGTTGTCATGGTCCGCACCGCAAACCGACTTGCCAACTGATTTTTCCAAAATTTGATAAATCTTTACAGATTAAAAATTAATTTTGGTAAACGGCATTGAGGTAAAACATGAGTTAACCAACATCGGAAAGTCATTTTTGTAAATACCTTTGTCTTTTAAATTTTATCTTAGTTTGTTGATTTTAGGGGGAGTAAATCCAAATTTGAAAAATTCAAAAACATCGAAAAACTTCAAAAGCACAAAAACATTGAAAAACAAAAATGAGTTTCCTGGCGAGAAAAAGAGAATATGATAGTAAATCAGTGGTCTGTCGAAACCTCTTTAAACTGAAATGCAAAATGAAAAACGATAAGCAGCTCTATATAAGATGTATCGGTAGGCTCACAATCATTTTAAAGTGTGCAGGGTGATATAAATCTTAATTGACTGAAGACCAGGTGGGAACCATTCATTGGCATATGGTCTTGGTACCGAAATTTCGTTTGAGAGATTGCCGAGGTTCTGAGATATTCGGTCTTTATGCTGCTTATCATCCGGGTATCATGGTTGTTTCTTTTACCGAAAAATAACGGGGACGCAAGTCTAGATCTTCCATGATACCATACATACGTGTACATACTGCATACGACCTCAATAAGTGATCAACAATCACATGTCCAAACAAAATAAGTGATAAAATATCACATTTATCCGGGAGTCAAGTTCGTCTCTCTGCTGTACGAAAGTACTGACCTGTTCACGGACTTGCTCCTGTGCCCTCATGCATCGAAAATCAAGTTCCTCATCAATAAGTGATTATATCACATAGGGCTTGTTTTCAATCAAAATAAGTGAGAATCTCACATCATATACGGTCAAACAGATGATAATCGGTATACTCACCGGTAAGATGAACTCTCGTGCATACCTTGATACGGGAATGTGTCGTGATGTGGATGAACACCGGTCGGTAAGTATAAATCATACCTTAACGTATCCCCTCGCCATGATTACAAATGATAAGTTGAGTTTATGTGGACAACAATACTGATAATCGTTATAGGATGCTTATCTTAATGTTAACTAATAGAACAACAAGAGCGTTTTGACATGACCGTACACTGATATGATTCTCTTACCCTCGAAACTCGCAAAAAGAATGTCTGTAGATATTTATTTACTATTTTCAGTTTATGATTCTTGTGTATATTTATTTATTGTTTTCCGTCTTTACAAATGAAAAATTTCAAAAAGATTTTAGGTGTGTTTTAATATAAACTTTATAAAATCCAAAAAGATTTTGCTTCTAGTTTATTTTTGATTGACTGATGTTGGAACTCGAGTCTATCCTACCCAAAATCCTGATCGTAAGCCGGAAAACAATTGCATCTTCATAAACTGTCGAAGTTAACTAGTTTTGAAAGTTTAAAGGACTAAAATTGTACATTTTCTAAACTTTCAAAATATTGTCGGTTGGTGTTTGATTGAGATTTGATCTCATATGTGTCGTTTGTTTAAATGATAACTATATTCCAAGCGGTTGTTCTCATTATGCGTTTAGCTTTCTTGCATGCGCAGATGCTAAAGGCGAGGAGAACATGGTCGATGACAAGCTTCGGAATGAAGACACGAAGTGGAGGCACTCAAAGGATAAAATGATCGAGTTACCGCTGACCCTTCATCAACACCACAAGGATCTGAAGAATTGCCAAGTCAAAAGATTCACGAGTATGACTCAATGGAGAGTTCAATCTAAGGGGGAGTTTATTGACACACTACCTAAACAAAAAGGGGAGTTTGTTGATACACTTTCTACTTACGACACGTGAAGACTTTGAAGATCCTCCGACGTGGAAGACATCGAAGTTGAACCTCACGAGTAGCGTCCAAGGGGGAGTTTGTTGATGCATATTTTGTGGACACGACTCGGCTCGGTTCAACTCAGCTCAGTTCGACTTAGTTTCGACTCGAAGACACGAAGATCAAGACGAAGACTTGTGTCTGTACTTTGTCTGTAATGTGTCATGATACAAAACGATGTCTTATGTTAGATTTGTTGCTATGTGCGTTCGATGTAAGTTTGACCAAGTCAACCATCCTCCGGTTTGACTTGGCCAAACAGTTAGCACATTGGTTGAAACATGCTTGTGTCGAAGGATGAGGCATCGAAGGATAGGTTAGATCCTTCGATGACCTCGAAAGATAATATCTTCGATAGATACAGATGGACCTCGAAGGACATCATCCTTCGAGGTGTATATGTGATCCTTCGATGGGATTCTGGTCGATAGATGATCCTTCGACCAGATTACCTTATCCTTCGACCACAGGTGCTGTGTCGGGTATAAATACCCATGTGTTGTGTTCATTTCAGAAAAGCACACACAGAGACGAGTGTGAGACACAAGAGACAGATAGATACACTCGAGAGATAGGGAGAGCATTCTGTCAAGAACACACACACATTAGAGAGTTTGCAATACAGATTTGTAAACCTTGAGCTTGTAACCGGAACCTTTCATACGCATTAATACAAGTGGTGTTAATCGTTGAACCTTGTGTGTCGTGTGTTTATACTTGTCTCAACTCGGTTGCACTCTAGCTTGGATTCCGCACTTGCTAGTGTGTTAATATAACAAGGATAAGGTTTGACCTCATCCGGGAAGGGACCTACACTTAGGTTTGGCAACCTCACCTCATACCTGGGATGACGGGTGTTGAACTAATGACCTAGTCATGACCAATGCTTTGATAGGAGCATTGGAGAAAGGGCAATGTAAATCAGAAGCCGTCTTGTATTCGGGGTATTATCAACATTAAATTCAATGGATTAACTAAACACTTGGTAACCAACGTTTTCGTAAAACTATGAACTCACCAGCGTTGTCTGATACACTTGTTGGATGCTCGCAAGTCGTTAGATATCTTGGATTTGGGAACTTGCTGTCTGGAGTAGCTGGAGTGGTCATGGGTCGACTGAAGGGATTCATGTGATTGACTTATTGATTTTATACATTGGCTTTGAAACAGTTTAACTTTGGTTTACTATTTGCTTCCGCTGAACATATTGGTTTTCATTTAAACTCGTGAATGGTATTTTCATTAATGATTAAGGATTTTATTTTGAAACTTGTATGGGTTCAATGTAATTAGTGGCTCGTTGTTGGTACGTCACACGCCTAACAGGGACATTCCCTAGGTGGTATTTTGGGGGTGTGACATGGGCCGTAGAGCTTGGGGAGCATACCTTGGAGTATAAGCACTACAAAAAAAATGCATCTAGTGGCATGCAAAAAGTGCTATAGAAAAACAAAAAAAATGCCACTAAAGAACCTTGTAAGAATGGGCGGCACATAAAAAAAGTGCCATTGGAGGCGCTGATGCTAAAGCCTTTTAGTGGCATTTTTTAATGTGTCGCACAAAGTTTTTAGTCTTTTAATGGCACTTTTTTATCTGCCAGTACAAACTTTTAAGCTTTTAGTGGCACATATTTTTTGCCACAAAAATCACATCAAATTAAATCCCATTGACATTTATCATATTAATTTTAATTAATTACAATTATCATTTATTTACAATAAGAAATAAAAACAAAATTGTAAAATGTAGAAATCATAAAATAATCACTTCAATTAATAGTTCAACCAATCTTCCAAAGACTCCAAATGTCTAATAAGTGTCGATCTAAGTCTAGTGATCAAACACATAACACAAATAAACTAACAAGTGTATGAATAAAAACTCAAGGCTTCATTGTGTTCATGAATCTCTTTCACAATCTTCATGCGAGTTAAATAATCATTGCGTTAAACTAGAGTGGGCCCACCCCAGGGCTGCATTAAAGCCGAGCAATATTTATATAAGGCCTTCCTTTGAGGATCCCTATTCTTGTCATTTTTCCATGCTTCGGGGATCATCATCGTAACAGCCCCGGGAAGACTTCTACCGGCTCGACTAAGAGCTCCAAAAACCCATCAAAAGCACCTGGATACATATATAAATGTTAATGATATAAGCATCACATTTTATTTAAAAGAAGGAAACATTTATAAAAATTACACACCTGAACATAAATGAGCCGAGTCAAGCTCGGTAGTTTAACTCCGAGTCGAGCTCGAGCACAACTTATCCCGGCTCAGGTAGGCTTGTTTACAGCCCCCACATCCTATGTACAATATATTAAAAAAAATTATAAGCAATAATCTCAAGGAAAACGAACCTAGATGACAAAGATCCTCGTAGAAGTCCCTAACCCCACCATATTAAAGGTTTAATGCAGCACGTATGGCTACCATTGAAACTTTAAAAATGGTAAATTTAAAAAGAAAACAGAAAAATTAAGATATACCTTCTGTTCAAAGTCAGCTTTTGACCTAGAAGTGGGCGTGAGAAATACTTGTTCAAGCCAGTGATCTTTTGTAATAATAATTAATAAACTAAGGGTGGAGGGTATGGTTAATCACTCTAGGGTGATTGAGTGAAATACTACCTAAAAATATTATGCCATGTCAACTCCCCATTTCACTCCACATTTTGCACTCAATCAGGGGGTATGGTTAATCACTCTAGGGTGATTGAGTTATAAATTTTTTGATTGGTTAATCTCTCCTCTCTCTCTCTCTCTCTCCTCCATCACTCCTCCACTTCGGTGAATACTCCACGATTTCACACTCTCTCTCCTACTCAAACACCCTAACTCAATCAAGGGGGTATAGTCACCGATCGGTGACACCCACTCAATCACCCACTCACCGAACATTATACCCCCCACCCTAGTTATATATTTAGAATCCTAGAAATGAGAAAGAGAAGTAGTTTGAGGTCAAAGCCTTTGGACCAGTATTAAAAAGGACACGTCTGATCCGTAACAATTTTGACTTGTTACCAACCAGCCTGACCCGCACATATTTGACCCGTCACCCAGCCACCCATTATGCCAATAAGAGAAAATTTTACTTTTTAATAATTTAATGATTAATCCCTTTTAAAATATGTAAAAAAACCAAGAGTATTCACCATCCATGTAATCTATATCAGTGAAACAAAAAGGGAAGAAAAGTTACCATCAGAGAGGGGTCTGTAGACAAGGGAATTTGAAATATGTTACAACTCGGTTATGGAATCAGAATAAGACTCTCACGAATATTGTTCTTAAGTGTTATATAAAAGGCTAATTCTATGATAACTGTGGTAAAGAATCTTAAATAAAACCATTTAACATACCACACTGGAATTAATGACCCGTCTTAAATAATAATATTAGAAGGTTGTATGTATAAATATATACTTTGAAGAACTGTGAACCTGTCCCCTTTCAGCTAGATATCTTGATTTGACCCATTTGGGATCAAATACAACCCAAATTAACCAATTTATAAGTATATGTGGACAGTGGAGCAGGGGCTGGGGCAACAGAAGCATCCGGAGGAAATTCCAAGTTAGGATTATTGGCAAAACTGAAACAATACAAGATTTTGCAGTCAATAGCAGAAAGGTGATTAAATAAATCAATAAACGCTTCATTTACTTAAGAATGAATGAGTTTGTTTGAGCTATGTTAACGGTTCAGACGGGTTAGAGAGTTTCCAAACTTTGCATTTAATGAGTAAAACATGTTGAATTAAATTATTCAAAGAATGATGTTATTGAAGAGATAAAATAAAAATATAAGAGAAAAAATGTTTTGGGTTAACCCGACCCGAGTCTGTAAAAGTAACTATTTGCCAAGTATGCATTTTCAACTATTACCCAAACCCCTTATTTCTACCATCTTTCCACCTCTATAATTTCACGAATCATGTAACTAACACTAGACCTCATAGGCGTGAAAAATGCAAATGATCCGTTGCGAGGAACATATCCTCTCAAACGGTTGCTTGATAGATCACTACAATAAAAAAAAAAACAAACCATATATAAAATAAAATCAGATACATGAAACAGTTAAAAGCAGACCAGCCAACCAACTTACAGAACTTGTAGTGTAGTTATGGTCGTTAGCGAAAATGGAATTGTTCCGGTCAAAATGTTGTTGTTGAGACGACTATTCTTGCACATGAAGCAGCAAAAACAGTAACGTTACTAATAATCTAAACTTCCAAAGTGAAGGATAATCAAGATTTCTTCAAGAAAAAAGTATGAATGATGTGAGATCATACAGGTAGCCAAGTTTTTGAAGGTTGCCCAAGGCAGTTGGAATGCGGCCGCGTAGCCGATTCAAGTAAAGATCCAAGCTCACCAAGTTAGTTAGGTTCCCAATCGCGTTAGGAATTATTCCGGTGATGTTATTACCATACATCTCCCTGTCACACATAAAAATCAACTTTGAAAGATCTTCATGAACTCGAATCAACAACTCCGTGTAGTCTAACGTTTGTGGGCCATCTTGGTGATTTTAATGTCGTCATGATCATTTCGTGTAATTGATCTACTTAAGACCAAAGGGAAATAAGGTCTTTCATGACTATTCTTATTTCATGCACCAATGAACCCGAAGTGTCAAATGGATGGAAGCCCAAAGTGTTAATATGTTTATTAAATACATTAGATTATTACTGAAATAATTTGCTTATTTTTTTAATCATATTTGACACAATAATTATGTGAGCCCCGCTTGCGGTCTGCTCATATAATGTAATATATGTGTGGGCGCTCGGGGGGGCAAAAGCAAAAGTGCACTAATTTTTAACGTTATTTTACTAATTTCGTGAAAATAACGTTAAAAAGAGGGGATCGTTAATCAGGCATCATGTGGTGGCGTTGATAGCCGAAAGACAAGGGGGTACATGCACCAATTGGCGTTTGTCTCAATTGCTGAGTGTTATGTGCCTTATGTCCAAGGCTTGATGCAAAACCACAATCGAGCCGGGGGTCTCATTGGAAGCAGCCTCTCTATTCCTACGGGGTAGAGGTAAGGCTGTCTACATCCCACCCTCCTCAGACCCTACCTTAGCTTTGCTATAGGTGGGATATACTGAGTACGATGATGATGATGATGATGATGATGATGATGACACAATAATTATGTGTCACCGTGTGTTTAGGGTGATTCTAAACTAACCTGAGTTAGTTTAATTTTGACGAGAAGCTCCTCCTGAACATGAAAAACCTCCCTAACTTGTTCTCTGAGCTTGGCTGAAGAAGACGAAGAAAGGAGAACTTGCTGAATCGCCTTCACCCGTTCTATTTTTAGGGTTACCCGTACTGACACGTTCAATGTTATCAACGTTCAATTGAAAATTATTATGGTTTTATAAAGTAAGCATACTCGTCAGCATAATCAGGACTCTGTTGGCTGTCATTACAAAATGTTTCCAAAAATATGATCTGTAGTGTTCATTGAACAGAAACCAATATTAACAACTTAGAGCATTCATATTTTTGAATAACAAAAAAAATTGATATTGATCTTAACCAAAAAAGCCTTACCTTGCATTTGCCTTCAGCCAATTTTATAAGCATATTCCTTCGCTCACTAGTGTTGTTTGTGGCATCAAATATTTCTACCTACATAATATCACAAGCATTTATACAATTATAAAATAGAGATTGAAATGTTGACCCATTACTTATAAATGGGTCGATTTGGGTTGGGATTGTGTTGTAGCTCAAAAGGGTCATATAAAAAAAAGCTAAAACATGAACGGGTCAAAAGGATCAGGTTGAAAGTCACCCATTTTAATCCATTAGTATTGCAATAATATTGTTTTTGTAATATTAGTTATTTGTAGAAGTATAAAAAATAAAAAGAATGGATAAGAAAGTTTTTATGAATCACCCCAACCAAACACGCCAAGCCCGTTAGACACGCCGATCTTGCCACCTGTCATCTTGAACAACTAAGGTGTGAAACATCATAAAAATATACAATGGAATCACCTTAATATGGAAGATAAAAGACCTGAATGGTTCAAAGATGTAGGTCCATTTTTCTCGGAGGATCCGATACGTAACCTATCCTTGTTTATCACAAACACAATCGCGGGTGCGGAATCCCCGTGACGGTACAAACCAAACACAAAGTAGAACACACACACGCGTAACCAAAGATTCAATATCTATTGATTAGGGATGAGTACAACCACAAACATATACAAACAATGTTTTACAGACTCTCTCAGGTCTCTCTGTTCTCACTCATACTTAGACTGATGAACATGCCAACTATTTATACTGTCCCTTGGCGAACCTCTGTGCGGCGAAGTTCATGTGTGACGAAGCTTAAAGGTTCACCAAACATGTTCATGGTGAAGGTTGGTGAAGGTTGAACCTTCGTCATGTTGCTTTCATGTAACCTTCGTCATGTTCATTTCATGTAAATGTAATCTACACACATGAGATCATCATGACATCATCATGATGTCATCATGGTGATGTCATGGATGATGTGTCTGCTGGACGGTTCGCGGCTCTTGGTGCTTCGCGTGTCGAACTCTAGGGCGCACGACGGAGGAATGTCGCGGTGCCGGACTTGAGCCGAACCTAACCGAGTCGAACCGAACCGAGTCGCGTCCACATAAAGTGTATCAACAAACTCCTCCTTGGACACTACTCGTGATGGTTCGTTCTTCACATTGTCGGATCTTTAAAAGGTCTTCACGTGTCACAGTCAGGGAGTGTATCAACAAACTCCCCCTCGAATGATGCTCGTGAATCTTTTGATCTTCAATTCTTTAGATCCTTGTGGTGTTGATGAGTGATCAACTGCAACCCGATCATCTTGATCTTCTGATTGCATCAACGTCGTGTCTTCACTTTATGGCTTGTCATATGACACGTTCTCTTCGCCTTTAGCTGATTCTGATGTCGCATCTGCACATACAAGAAAGCTAAACACGTAATGAGAACAACCGCTTGGAATTTAGACAAATTAAACAAAAGACACATATGAGATAAAATCTCATTTAAACACCGATTGACAACAGTTTGAAAGTTTAAAAATTGATCAATTTTAATCTTTTAACTTTCAAAACTTGTTAACTTCGACAGTTTATGAAGGTGCAATTGTTTTCCGGCTTACAATCAGGATTTTGGGTAGGATAGACTCGAGTTCCAACATCGGTCAATCAAAAATAAACTAGAAGCAAAATCGTTTTGGCTTTTATAAAGTTTATATTAAAACACACCTAAAATCTTTTTGGAATTTTTCATTTTTGAAATGTAAAGACGGAAAGCAATAAATAAATATATACAAAGATGCAGAAATGAATGCAGTAAACAAATATTTACAGACATTCTTTTTGCGAGTTTCGAGGGTAAGAGAATCATATCAGTGTACGGTCACGCCAAAACGCTCTTTTTGTTCTAATAGTTAACATTTAGATAAGCATCCTATAACAATTATCGGTATTGTTGTCCACTTAAGCTCAACTTATCAGATGTAATCATGGCGAGGGGATACGTTAAGGTATGATTTATACTTACCGACCGATGTTCATCCACACAGGACACATTCCCGTATCAAGTTATGCACGAGGGTTCATCTTACCGGTGAGTATACCGTTTATCATCTGTTTGACCATATAAAAGATGTGAGAAACTCACTTATTTTGATTGAAAACAAGCCCTATGTGATAGAATCACTTATTGATGAGGAACTTGATTTTCATATGCATGAGGGCACATGAGCAAGTCCGTGAACAGGTCAGTACAACGTACAGCAAAGAGACGAACTTGACTCCCGGATAAATGTGATATTTTATCACTTATTTGTTTGGACATGTGATTGTTGATCACTTATTGAGGTCGAATGCAGCATGTACACGTATGTATAGTATCATGGAAGATCTAGACTTCGTCTCCGTTATTTTTCGGTAAAAGATACAACCATGATACCCAGATGATAAGCAGCATAAAGACCGAATATCTAAGAACCTCGGCAATCTCTCAAACGGAATTTCGATACCAAGACCATATGCCAATGTGTGGTTCCCACCTTGTCTTCAGTCGATTTAAGTTTTATATCACCCTGCACACTTTAAAATGATTGTGAGCCTACCGATACATCTTATATAGAGTTGCTTATCGTTTTTCATTTTAAGTTTAGTTCCAAGAGGTTTCGACAGACCACTAATTTACTATCATTTTCCCTTTTTCTCGCCAGGAAACTCATTTTTTTTTCTATTGTTTTTGGGTTTTGAAATTTTTTGATGTTTTTGAATTTTTCAAATTTGGATTTACTCCCCCTAAAATCAACAAACTAAGATAAATTTTAAAAACACAAAGGTATTTACAAAAAGGATTTCCCGATGCTGGTTAACTCATGTTTTATCTCAATGCCATTTACCAAAATTAATTTAATCAGAAATGATTTATCGAATTTTGGAAAAATAAGTTGGCACGTCGGTAAGCAGTGCAGACCATGACAAAATTGACGAGTTTCATATTAAAAATAATCATGTGTGAGGTGATATTTGAGATCAACGTGTCAGGCCAAAGAGTACTGTACGAGATGATAATAATTCATAAAGCAGCTTAAATATCGACAAGCAGAGATTAGAAATTCAAAACCGTAATCCTGCAACTTCTTCGTGCATTGCCAGTAATCTGGGTGCTCTCTCAAACTGGATATCCACCCGTTGTGGATTTCAATGTCGATTTTGTAGCTACGTCAATTTTCTGAAAAATCTCTTCACAGCAACAAGAATATAAACCTTTGGGTCCGGCTGGTCTTCCACATTGCACCAGCGAAGGTCTTTGTCTTTCTCTTTCAGAAGTAGTGTGCGGTTGTTCAATCCACGCCAAGGCATCCGCACACCCGGTTGGTTTGTTAAACAAGCCCATTTTCTTCAATCACACCGTGAAGAAATGTACACTGCACGTTCATTTTGTTGATTTTGAACTTCAGACGTGCTGCAGGGGCGTACATTTTGATTGAATCTATCCTGGGGACCCGATTAAAGCTTTGAACAATCAAACTTTGGTATGATTTTCATTTTGTCGAAGCTTTTCAATTTCTTTCGACAGACAATTCTGTCTTCTTTTCTTTTTCTCTCCATCAAAGGCAACAATTTCTTTGACGCCGATCTTGTGCATGGACACTCCACTATCAACAATCCGCTGACTATCGATAATTCCTCCTGGAACATCCTGCACACTCACTCAGAGATTAGTTGGAGAGGGGGACCCAAGCCTTCATAGACTTGGGTTGCCCCTGAGAATCAAGAAATGTAATTTTAATTTCTTGAAGGCCCTTAAATTGTAAGCCTCCCCCTGAATCCTCACCTGTTTTCAGTTTCCAAGCCTGTTTACTTTTACCGGATTGTATATCATTTACAGATTTAGAAATCTCTGGTTTTAACGGTTGCGACAAAATTGGTTTCCTTTTAACAGTTTCTGGTTTTAAAGCCTTTTCGATCACCTTCACATTTTGACATCGTTGTTTTGTTTCCTGTTCTTTAACAGTGCCTTTGTCAGTTTTTGGTGACACAGGACGACGTTGTTGGTGACCTTGTTCAGAAGGGACTCTTTCTACAAAATTTGGTTTCGGAGAGTTTGTGCAATTTCTGATAATGTGGCCAAACTCCCCGCATTTAAAGCATGATCTCCTTTCAACAAAATTAGGAGATTCTGTTCGATGATCGGACGTTGAATTTGTAGACCTCGAGGTACTAGCTTCACACCCGTTTGTGTGTTGGGTGTAATTGTTATCACTATTACGTTTCAAAATTTTGACCTTTTGAACAAACTCAGTATTGGATTTATTTTCAAAAGTCTCAACTTTATTAGTACCCTTGGAGGCCACAAATTTAATGTCTTTGTTTTTCTTCTTGTAACGATCTCCTTTTGTTTCAGCCTTTGGGCGTAAAGCCTTAGGCTTTTGAGCTCGTTGTTGTTGTTTACCCTTAAAGGCGATAGGTTGTTGCTTAGTCGGTAATTTCTGATTTCCATGCTGTTTTCTAATTTCAGCTTTTGGAATAGGATCACATTGAGTTACAGAAACTCTCGGAATCGCTTTACCTAAGAACTTAGTTGTATTATCTTCAAACACTTTATCAATCAAGGATTGATTGACGTTTTTTATTAGAAAATCATTGTCTGAATAAATTTTACTATGACCGACCAAAGTATACAATACGTTATCACTTTTAATGGTAGACACTGTCTCAGTGATAGGATCTATCTCTTGTTTAGCACCAGTTGATTGCACAGCAGGAGTAGGAGGATCACACAGAATGTGATTCTCAAAAGGCACTTCTACTCCTTTTCTATCGTCAAGAGATTTATCCTCCTCACTCACATCTGATTCATCATCCAAAGAATCATAGTCCTCAACGGTTGGAGGACTTTGATTTGAAGCACATGATGACTCTTCCTTGCTATCAGATGAGCCCTCCGATGAATTGTCCGTTTTGAACGCTAATCCAGTTGTAACTTCCTCATAATCAAGAGGTACAGTTGGCTCAAAATGCGGCATTTCCTCCTCATCGGGCATCTTGGTATAGTTGTGTCTCAAAGGAGCGGACACGACTTATAACTAACGCCTTTAACATTACCCTTTTGTTTTTAAACGTCAATGATGTGATCAAGCACATATCGGGAGTTTGAGTAACTCTCCAATTTGAGCTTGATCGCTTCATGCTCACATTTCGCCACAGCTAGCTCTTTCTTAGTTTCCTCAATGATATTAATGTAATTATTAATACCAGTTTGCTTATTAAAAACCGTTTTTGATAACTCAGAAACACTTTTCTTGAGTGTTTCAATTACCGATTTAAAATCTTTTTCGTTGCGAGCTAAGGCCATGTTCGCCTCTTTGCACTTTGACAGTTCAATAACCAAACTCTGATTGTGACTATGAATCTTTTCAGATTCTTGTTTCATATCAGCACATTCATGTTTCGTATCAGCACAATCACTACATATGCTAGGAGTTTCAGATTTTACCTGACTTGTAGAAGCTGAGACATTAGCCATAAAGGCAGTCTGAGAAGAAAAAGATCCATCTTCAGTGAGAATCTTCTCCATTTCTTCTGATGTAGCATCAGCTTTCTTGATCAAGACATATTTCTGACACTTGACCTCCTCAGCATCATTCAACAAACTATCACCTTCAGAACCAGTTCTCTCATTCACATCCGATTCTTCATCAGAACTGCCACTGTAGCCCGAACTGTCATCGGATTTAGAAAATTCTTCCTTGTGCACATGCTTGATGTGACTGATGATCTTCGCATAACATGCAGTTCCTCCTCCCAACTGTACGGACCAATCACATCCCTCATCAGCTTGTACCACTAATGCTCGATTAGTATTAGATGGCCCTGACTGGTTTGTTTGGTTGTTAGCAGCTATTATCCCTCTTTCGTTGTTTGCTTGATTTGAAGTACTTGTTTGATTTTGGAAGGGCTTTTGGTTGCCTTGTTTGCTCGGTATCGTGCATTCACGTTTGAAGTGACCCTTTTCACCGCAATTAAAGCATGTGACAGCACCCTTGTCAAACCCGTACTTGGTATCCCTTTTGCTTTCCAAGCTGGTTCTCCCCGTTCTGCTCATATAATCCTTTGCCCTTCTCACAGCGCTAGCAAACGCCCACTTAATGTCCATCAACTCCATATCATCTCTGTCTATCTGCTGATAATCTTCATTGGTCAAATTAATGTTTCCAATTTGACCTACGACTAATCCGCTGTAGGCATTAACCATAGTGGTAAGAATTTCAATGTGATCCCGTGCAGCTTCTACACTCACTTTGGAAAGATTTGAAGTATCAGGTTTGTTACCATAGAAGGCTTGTTGTGGTTGGGCTTGAGGTGGTTTAGGAAAATATGCAGTTGGATCAAATTGGGGTTGAGGTGTGGCAACTTGAGGTTTCGGAAGATAGGCATTTATATCAAATTGGGGTTGAGGTGTGGCAATTTGAGGTTTCGGAAGATAGGCATTTATATCAAATTGGGGTTGGGGCGGTGCAACTACTCCTCCAAAATAGGAATTTGGGTCGAAAGCATTTGACACAAAAACTGTTTGTATCTTTGGTTGCTGGCTTGTACTAGTAGCAGGAGCAATCCCTCCAAAGTACATCTCTGGATTTTGAGGGACAAGAATGAGTTTAGCTTTTCCGATTTCTTCTGCATCCTTGTTCTCCAGCTTTTGAACAAACTCATAGATACTGACAGTATCCAATACACCTGTATGCTTTAACAACTCAATGAATGGGCTCCACTTTGGTGGTAGAGCATCAGCAAACCGTGCGACTATTTCCTGCGAAGATACAACAACCTTGTAAGAAATCATTTCACTAATTAAATGATAAAAACGAGTTGTCATCTCATTCAGTGTTTCAGTCTGCACAAACATAAACCCTTCAAACTCCTTCTTTAGTAAATCATGACGCGTCTTCCGTGTGGCCGCATTTCCTTCTCCTCTTGTAACTAGGATGTCCCACAAGGCTTTGGTGCTGGTACAATGGGCGAATTGATGGTAGATATATTTATGCAATGATTGCATAAGGATAGCAAACGCTTTCTTTTCAAGGTCATACGCCTTCTTGTCATTTTCAGCCATGGTCGCCAAAGTCGTAGCATTTGATCCGGCTTCCTCAAGAGCGATGTTATATGCTGTGGTGAAACACGTCCATAATTTGGTGTTTTGACCTAAAATGTACGTATGGAAACGACCTTTCCATGATGGATAGTCGTTCATGTGGTTGAGTTTTGGCGGACGGTTATTGCTACCCGTTTCACTTTCGCTCATGAGTAGATTCTGGATACTTTGATTTTGATTTGCCACGCACGCCCATTGACTAGCCGAAATTCTTTCTTGTGGCATCAAAGACTTAACCCATGACATATCAGGGACCGTGCTAATGCTCCAATCTAAAGGATTTGTACTCATATTTATGTATGAACAATTGTACCTGATCAAACACTTGAAAACACAATGTTAAAACACTTTTGTAAAGCTTTTGTTAAAGATGACAAGTAAAACGACGAAATCCTTGTGACGAACTCTTATACTTCGTCAAAGACAAATCTGACGAACTATGTGGATGTTTGTATAACAAATGTGACGAAGGTCTATGATGTTTTACCAAGATTGAGGCGATGAAGGTTATAGTTATTTGACATACGATGAAGGTTAAGATTTAGGAGTGACGAAGGTTGTGATATTTGATATGTGACGAAGTCTGAATGCATGTGACGAAGTTCAGTGGTTGACGAAGTTCAAATGGGTGACGAAGTCTGAAGTTGGCGAAGTTTGTATAAGGTGACGAAGGTTATGTGAAAGTAACGAAGGTTACATGAGTGGCGAATGTTACATGAGTGTGACGAAGGTTGAGGTGACGAAGGTTGTTTAAGGTTTGATATGTGACGAAGTCTTGTGTGGTGAGTGGGTGAAGTAACCTTATCTTCTTCTGATACAAGACACCATTTTTCTGATTTTAACTTACACCATGCTTTTCTGATTTTACAAGTTTCCTTTTTCAACAACCATCATCACATGTACAATATTTTCAACCACTTGTAGTTTAATATTAATAAACACAATAAGTTAAAATCAACAAAGCTCAAACACAGATATATGCAACAAAAATGACGAAACCCTATGAAGATATGATGAACAGCTTGAAGAACGAAGAACACAGTTGAATGTTCCGGCCAAAATTTCACCGGACAAACTTTCCGAACACTAATCTTTGCTTAAACTTTCAATAAAAACCCAATGTTAACATGTAGCCATGCAAAATAATAAGGTTTTCAATAAAATTTATGGCAAAACAACATGATTTCAACAGATTTTAAAGACTTTTTCAGAAAAAATATAAAATTTTTCAAGAACACAAATCTGAAAATCAGTTAAGAACATTTGCTTCAAACAGTCACAATGTTTGGTTTTAAACAAGGAAAAGAGCCAAGGCTTGTTTATCACAAACACAATCGCGGGTGCGGAATCCCCGTGACGGTGCAAACCAAACACAAAGTAGAACACACACACGCGTAACCAAAGATTCAATATCTATTGATTAGGGATGAGTACAACCACAAACATATACAAACAATGTTTTACAGACTCTCTCAGGTCTCTCTGTTCTCACTCATACTTAGACTGATGAACATGCCAACTATTTATACTGTCCCTTGGCGAACCTCTGTGCGGCGAAGTTCATGTGTGACGAAGCTTAAAGGCTCAACAACCATGTTCATGGTGAAGGTTGGTGAAGGTTGAACCTTCGTCATGTTGCTTTCATGTAACCTTCGTCATGTTCATTTCATGTAAATGTAATCTACACACATGAGATCATCATGAGATCATGATGATGTCATCATGGTGATGTCATGGATGACGTGTCTGCGGGACGGTTCACGGCTCTTGGTGCTTCGCGTGTCGAACTCTGGGGCGCACGACGGAGGAATGTCGCGGTGCCGGACTTGAGCCGAACCTAACCGAGTCGCGTCCACATAAAGTGTAACAACAAAAGAAAAGAACAAATCCATACATATAGATGTTTGGATCACCAACCATACATGCCGTAAATTATAACAAGACACAAACAACTGAGAATAATACCTACAATTGGTTCAGTAATTGTTGACATTTGGGTCATTAATACATGAAAACAAAGTAGCATGCTTCATATTATATCAAGAGTCCTTAGGAAAAGAGAATATAACAGAAAATAACTACTTTTTAAAACAGTTTGATCTGTAAACTTGTGCCCACACAATGTATAATCTGACTTAGCAACATGCCTAACAATTATAAAAACATAGTCAACCTTTTAATTCTTAACCTGACAGCAACCATCAGTCAACCTTTTAATTCTTAAGTATATCATTTTAGCTAGTTAGCAATAAAGTGAACATTCTGCTATTAGATCATATAAAAATTCAATTATGCACCAACAGCCGAAGCTAGGGGTGCAAACGAGCCGAGCGGCTCGCGAGCTACTCGAGATCGGCTCGAGAAAAAGCTTGAAACGAGCCGAGCCTTATCGAGCCCGAGCTGAGGTTGAGCCTAAAATAAAGCTCGTTTGTTTATCGAGTTCGACCTCGAGCCTCACATGTGAAGCTTGTTAGGCTCGTCGAGCCTTAGTGTAAACGAGCCGAGTCGAGCCGAGCTTATTTAAACTTGTTTACAAGTCGATCTCAAACCTAAAAATAAGGTTATTTAGTAAACGAGCTCGAGCCCGAGCTTCACTTATCGAGCTCGCGAGCCTAAAAAGCTATTATTTATATTATTTTTATTTAATATATTAGTTAATAGATAATAAACGAGCCGAGCTCGAGCCCGAGCTCTCATAAGTTAATCGAGCTCGAGCTCGAACCTGGTCGAGCCTGGTCGAGCTCGGGCTCGGCTCGGCTCGGCTCGTTTGCACCCCTAGCCAAAACGATAGACAACAGGCTACCTTTTCCCTGTGGCACAGTAATTCCAAAAGTTGTACTCCAACAGCATAGCCCGCATCCTCCAATCTGATCAAACATAATTTTAAACCATCCACGCAAGAATATATTACATTAGTTTATATTAATGATTCAACAGATCATTATAAGAGGGATCGACAACCTTATGTTACTCATTAACCATCGACCATCAACATTCTTTCTACTGATATAATGTTTCAACAAATTTACCTATCAAAACTCTCTATAAGTACCAATTCCCCATCAAATTAATGTTTAAAGATGTGAATTCCAATATTACACATTGAACACCAATTAGTTCATATTAAAGAATCCACGGATAGTTTTAGGAGGCACCAACAACAGATGACCTAATGTACCAACGCTACAGTGCACCTCAAAATAGAAATTGCACACAAATCCATCAACAATTAGAAATAAAACAAGGAGCGCAGCAATTAAAATTAGAGATTTATGATTGATTACCTAGCAAATTGATGTCGGGATTTAAGCAGGAGCACAATTGTCATTGGTCTGTGCAGTCGTGAATTGGTTTTTTGGTGAGAATGGGAGGGAATCGATGAGGGTTTAGAGGAATGAGCGGGAATATGAAATGATTTGGGGGCAGGGAAATTGATTTTTGGTGAAAGAGTTGAAATTTCTAAGGAAATTTTTAGGTTTCAAGGAGGGAAATGGTGAAAAATTTAAACGAGTTGTTCAAAAAATTTTGTGACACAAGCAAAAAAGTGCCATTAAAACATATAGAAAATTTTGATGGCATATGTAAAATGCCACTAAAAGCCTTGATTAGTGACATAAAAGTTAAATGCCACTAAACGTATGTGTTAAATACCTAAAGTGCCATTGAAAACAAAAATTAGTGGCACAAAACCTAAATACCATAAAAAATGTGTGCCACTATATGGCTTTTTTTTGTAGTGAAGGCAAGAACTACAACGAAGCTAATACTGACTCCTAACTGGTCGTGAAGCAATACAAGGGGGAGTATGATGCGAAGGACGACTCCATGGCTCAGTATCTGGACAGGGTGAATGAGTTAGCCAAAACCTTCAAAACTTTCAAGCTCGAATACATCCCACGAGGGAAAACCAGAAAATCAGATGCCCTCAGCAAAAACTGGCTTCGGTGGCCTTCGACCACTTGGCCAGGGAGATAAAGGTGGAGGTTCTGACCTCCCCCTCCATCGCAACCGAAGAAGTGGCAACGGTCGACAGAACCAAGGAGTTCTGGATGACACCCATCGTGAACTTCCTTAAGGACGGGAATCTCTCAGAAGGAGAATGGCCGGCCCGGAAGGTAAGGGTAAAAGCCTTACAGTATGAGCTCATAGATGGGGAACTCTACCGGAGGTCATACTTAGGACCTTCCCTGAAATGTGTGGATGAGGAGGAAGCAAAGTATGTGATATGAGAAATACATGAAGGGATCTGTGGTATGCACTCGGGGCCACAGACAGTTGTGGCCAAGGCAATGAATGCAGGGTTTTAACAGCCCTGAAGGAGGTCAGGAAATGTGATAACTGCCAAGTTCATGCCCCCATGACTCATCGTCATAAGCACCCCATGGTCCCGGTCTCGAACTCTTAGTCGTTCTAAAAATGGGCCATATACATCATCGGACCATTCCCGGAAGGCACAGGCGAGGTTAAGTTCGTGGTAGTGGCAATCGATTATTTTATAAAATGGGTCGAAGCGAAACCATTGGCGAAAATCACGGGGGAGCAGTTGAAGAGGTTTGTCCGGGACAACATTATATGCCGATTCGGGATACCGCTGGAATTGGTGAGCGACAACGGAGTTCTGTTTGCGGGGAAGCCCTTCAAACCCTGGTGTGAAACGATGCATATCCGACAAGTCTTCACCTCAGTCACTCATGCCCAGAGCAATGGACTAGTTAAGTATCACGGCCCGTGGCCCCGGTTTGACCCGGTCCAGAGCCGCGAGGCAGGAAATCCGATGGTATCTAATTTAGTGACAGCGGAAGTCTTTTTAAACAGGATCGATTATTATTAAAACTGCTCGTTTATATATATAATATAGGGATAAATCCCATAATTTACAATAAAGTGATTTCACTGGGAAATCTTTATTTCTCAAAACATGTTTCTTTATTTATTTACATTGAGCCACTTTTCTAAGCTTGTAGTGCTCCACAGCACTTTTCCTGTGCTCACAACAGATTACCTGAAACATGTTTGAAAAAGGTTTTGTCAGCGGGAAATACTGAGTGAATCATTCTATTTTGCATAATGATGCATAGTTAATAATTACAGCATAAGAGCGATTACAATGGCTTCTATCTTATCTTTATCTGGCTCTATGTCACAATGGTGACATGTCACAATGGTGACATGTCACAATGGTGACATGTCACAATGGTGACGATGGTCATACCACTATTAGATCAATGAACCTAAATAGTGACGATTATCCCTGTAGGTCAATGAACCTAACAGTGATTATCCCGAGTAGGTTAATGAACCTAACTGGGAGGAATTAGTAATGTGCACAATACCCCACTAACCAGTAATTCAAGATATCCACGACTTAGTCCCTGTAATTATAACCTTGAAAATAATTTTGAGGTATTGTAAAATAGTTAATAAAAAGAGAATGACTCACATTGTAGATTTAACGAGCAGAGTATAAGCCTACTGATTAGCCTTGATTAACCTAATTTAAATAATAATGCACACACAAACAGGTTAGTAACTAATACAGCAGTTACGACAATTCACGAGATTAAACCCTCACAACGATTTACAAGTGCAATACTTAACAATTCAGCGGATTCACAACGAATGACAGAGTATAGTCCGATTTCGAACAACACTCAAACATTCAAGTCGAAATTACAATGAATAACAAAGTATAAACTCAATTTGAGCGGCACTTAAACAATCGTTGGATAGTTATAATCGATCGGACGTTGAATCGTAATAGCGATCGAGTTAATACCCTGATTGCAGCATCAATTAGTGATCTGTGTGTGTTAATTGTGATAAACAGAGCATATCTCAGTGCCTAGAACGAATTTCTTCGTCGAACATACGCAGAATTTCAAGTGCCAATGTCTGCTATTTTTACACGAATTTTGCCACCCCTTACGGACCGTAACAAATAACCCTTACGGTCCGTAAGGGTTACCTATTTTTTATAGAGTAGCCACGTCTGGGACTAGGCCTGATGACTTGACAGTTTCTCGAAATTTATTTTTGACAGCACGATTTTAAGATAATCGTTAACTAGGAAATACCCCCCCCCCCTGAGTTTTAGGGGCCCTGATCCTGATTCTGATGATTCTGAAAATTTTAGGGTTTGCGCAGAATTACTTGGGTGTCTTAATTAGGGTTTCCTATTGGTCAAATTAATTTAATAATTATGACTTTTGATGAGAGTTGATACATTCTCCCCACCTTAATAAAAATCTCGTCCTCGAGATTTATTGGAATAATTGAGGATACCTTCGCTTCTTTTCTAATTCCAGTTCCCAAGTGTATTCAGGTCCTCGTTTTGAATCCCACTTGTCTTGAATTTAACACTAATCGTTTGTGTTTTGAGAAATTTTATCTTTCTATCTTCTATCTGAAGAGGTTTCTCTACAAATTTTAATTTTTTCGTTTACCTTTATATTTTGGAGAGGTACTACCAAAGATTCGTCTGATAGACATTTCTTGAGATTGGATACATGAAATACATCATGTACTCCAGCTAACTCTTCCTGTTAGTTGTAAACTATAAGCAACTGGTCCTATATGTTGGATCACTATAAATGGTCCTACGTGCCTTGGACTTAGTTTTCATTTCTTACCGAATCTAACAACTCTTTTCCAAGGAGATACTTTCAATAGCAGTTTGTCTCCAACTCGAACTCCAACGGCTTTCGTCTATTATCTGTATAACTTTTCTGACGATCTCTAGCCGTCTTCAGCCTTTCCTTCGTGATACTGAATATCACAGTCGTAATCACTTAAGATTTTCATCCATCTCCTTTGTCTCATGTTTAATTCTTTTTGCCCAAATATATGTCTTAAATTCTTATGATCCGTGTAGACAGTATACAGATAATGTCTTAAATTTTAAGGGCAAAATTTATGGCTCCTAATTCTAAATCATGAGTGGTATAGTTTCTTCGTTCTTTTTCAACTTTCTTGAAGCATACGCAATTACCTTCTTGCGTTGCATACGCACACATTCAACTCCTAATTTTGAAGCATCACCATATACTTTAAAATCTTCTGTTCCTTCTGGTAAGGCTAGGATTTTGTTAATTTATGCTTTAAGATCCTAAAGGCTTTTTCTTGTTTAGATCTCTAATCAAACTTAATTGTTTTACAGGTTAACTTAGTTAATGGTATAGCTACTTTAGAAAAATCCTTAATAAACCGTCTATAGTATCCGGCTAAACCTACAAAATTCCTAATTTCCATTGATGATTGCGGAATCTTCCATTTGATAATTGCTGCTATCCTAACAGGATCTACGTGAATACCTTCATGATTCACCATATAACCTAGAAATTGCACTTCTGGTAGCCAAAATTCACACTTTGAGAATTTGGCGTAAAGCTTCTCTTTTCTTAACAAAGTTAAGAGTGCATGCAAATGCTGAAAATGTTCGTCTTGACTTTTTGAATAAATAAGTATATCATTTATGAAGAAAATTACAAATTTATCCAAACACGGTTTACAGATCCTATTTATCATGTCCATGAATGCTGCAGGTGCATTCGTTAATCCGAAGGGCATGACTGTAAACTCATAATGACCATACCTAGTTCTGAAAGCAGTTTTAGGTATGTGTTCTTCTTGTACCTTCAATTGATGGTATCCGAAACGTAAGTCGATCTTAGGAAAATATCTAGCTCCTTGGAATTGATCTTAATTATAACCTTATTCAATTCCCTATAATCAATACATATTCTCATCGAATCATCCTTTTTCTTAACAAATAACACTGGTGCTTCCCAAGGGAATGAACTAGATTGTATGAAACCTTTACTTAGTAATTCATCTAATTGCTTTTTCAATTCAAACATTTCTGTGGGTGCTAATCGATAAGGTGCCTTAGCTATCGGTATAGTTCCTGGAATTAAAGGAATTCTAAACTCTACCTCCCTATCTGGGGGTAACTTTGGTAACTCTTCTGGGAATACATCTGGGTATTCTGAAATTACAGAAATTTCCTTAAGTTCTTTATCTTTAGTATTAATGATTACTGTAATCATATATACTATTCCTTGCTTTCGTTCATAATTAGCAACCTTCATTAGATATGAACTTTATGGGTTTATATGGCTTATCTCCTGTAATCATTATTACTTCTCCAGTGGGTGCACAAATTTCTATGGAATTCTTATAACAGATAATTCGAGTACGATTGTTTACTAACCAATCCATTAACACAACATCGAATTCAACTAATATCATAGATAATAGGATTGCCGAAAATTTAGGACTTAAAAGTTCTATTTCTACGTTTTGCAGAACCTTGTTTATTTTAACTGAATTTCCATCTGCCGTTTCTACTGTAGAAATTTGCTTAATGCTGGTTAAAGGTAAGTTAAAAGTTTGGCATAATGAAGTATTTATAAAACTTTGGTTTGCACCAGAGTCAAATAATACTTTTGTGTAAACGTTGTGAACTAAGAACATACCGGCTATCACATCTGGAATCATCTCGGCTTCCTGAGCAGTCAGTTGAAAGGCTCTCGCATTCCTTTTTGCTCCTTCTACCAGTTTGGCTTTATTGTCAAATGGTTTATTCAGTTTTGGATAATCTGGCCTAAGATGTCCAGCTTCTCCACAGTTGTAGCAGACTGAAAATTTCTTCCTTCTGCAGTCTTCTTCTTGATGCCCCGGAATTTTGCAAAAATAGCAATATCCTTTGCATCTTCCAAAATGCATTCTTTTGCAAAAATTGCAAAATGGGTTAGTGGTAGATTGCCCATTCCCTCTTTTCTTAATATTGTTATGGTTACCTGGACGGAATTCTTGGGTAATCTTTTGGGCTACTTCCTTCCTTCTATTTTCTTCTCTTGTCCGTACTAGTTCGTCAGTCAGAGTATTGGCTAAATCCACTGCATCATCAATCGTGCGAGGTTTCGCAGCCTTGACAATTTCGGAAATCAATCCCCAAATATAACGAGAAATAAGTACCGGTTCTGGCGAAGCCAGCGTTGGTACCACTCTAGCATATTCAAAGAATGTAGAAGTATACCCTCGACAATCTACATCCATCATCCGGTGGGTTAGAAACTTATTTGCCATTTGATCTTTTTCATATTCGGGACAGAATTTTCTTTCTACAAAGTTCTTAAATTCTTCCCAGTTCATAGCATATGCCATCCTTCTTCCTTTTGCTTGTAACACCGTATTCCACCATTCTAGCGCCACTTCTTTGAAAAGATTTGACGCGTACATGACCTGATCATCCTGAGCACATTTACTTATGGCAATTACTGCCTCTGTTTTTTCTAACCAACGCAGTGCCGCAGTCGCTCCTTCATTGCCTGCAAACACAGTGGGTTTACAAGCAAGAAATTCTTTGTAAGTGCAACCAGGCGTTGCAGTTTTCCTTTTCTTAGGGAGCGGAGCTTGCCGTGGTTCATTATCATGATTAACATGATTATTGCCTCCGTTTACGCTATTACTGAAGTTATTTTCAGAAATACGTTTACTAGGGACGATTTGTTGAGGTTCAATTGGATTTTTAACAGCAGCAATGATTGCTAGAATAGCATTGGCTATCCCTTGAGCAACTATTTCTGGAATAGCGTTGGCAATCCCTTGAGCAACGATATTTTCTATATCTTGCCTAGTCACATATTGGTCCCCCGGTTGTTGCTCAGATTGATTAACTTCATTAACTGGTTCATTATTAGCGTTTTCCATCTGATAACTAATTTATAGATAAATAATTAGTATAGAAGAAATAATCCAATGTCACAATTTAATTGCACATAATCACGTAAATGAATATACAAACAAAATTGTAACTTTCTAAAATTTCCTTATATCATGCTTCTATATACACCCGTTTTATTATTTATTCTACACATACTGATTTTACTGTTACTATTACACAATCACAGTTTCATAATTCCCTATCTTTTGTCAGGTGATATTCTAGTAACGGCGTTCCTTTTCATCGTATTTCCAGGAGATCTGTCCCAAAATCTCTTCGATCCTATTCCCAGTATCCATTAGTTCTTCGCCAAAGTGGCGGAGTTCAACCATATTCTCGTTACTCATTGGTGGATTTGGTAAAGGTTCTGGATTGAACTTAGGAAAAAGCCTATAGGGATGGTTTTGTAACAGTATTTCATTAGTCACCCATTCATCTATTTGCGAGTGGATTGAAAGGTTTGGAATAGCTGGTTCTAAATTCATTGGTAGTTGTGTTTCAAGAGAATGAATAAAATCATTTTCATTAACAGGCTTAATAGTATTATAGCTTGCCATTATAAAATCTAACTCTTCCTGAGATGGTAACTCCTCAATTTGACTAGAGTTTTCCCCAATTTCCATTTTCTTAGGCTTAGGTTTCTCGAGAGATGAAGCGTTGAATTCTATAGGTTCTTCTAGGTCTGGTATATACCTATTGAAATCTCTGGAAACCTCTATTCTTACTGGATAGAGATTTAAATTCTGAAGGACGTTAGACAAGTCACTCATGCTGTTTAAAATACACACAATTACTAATTTAAAAATCATAACAAAATTTTATAGAAAAACTTTTAAATAATATTTCATACTAAAACAACTGAAACTTAAGTTTTATTTGTAAATTTATTTATTCACTGAATCATGTTTCTGGCTTATATTTAATAAGGGTGCTAAAACTTTGAGTTAAATTATTTTAAAGATTTGTATTTATTGCTACAATAGATAGCATATAGAGATTTGTTTAGTCAGATAATAAAACACATAATCATAAAATGGCAATTAAATTTCCTAAGTATTTCTCAATTACTTTAATAGGCTAAAATCAATAGTAAGCTTAAATCAGTGGCTCTGATACCACCTTTTCCTGTCACGGCCCGTGGCCCCGGTTTGACCCGGTCCAGAGCCGCGAGGCAGGAAATCCGATGGTATCTAATTTAGTGACAGCGGAAGTCTTTTTAAACAGGATCGATTATTATTAAAACTGCTCGTTTATATATATAATATAGGGATAAATCCCATAATTTACAATAAAGTGATTTCACTGGGAAATCTTAATTTCTCAAAACATGTTTCTTTATTTATTTACATTGAGCCACTTTTCTAAGCTTGTAGTGCTCCA
This sequence comes from Helianthus tuberosus, assembly GCA_030545235.1. NCBI lineage: Eukaryota > Viridiplantae > Streptophyta > Magnoliopsida > Asterales > Asteraceae > Helianthus > Helianthus tuberosus. Next base: position 70,799,384 of record CM060426.1, read on the forward strand.
CAGCACTTTTCCTGTGCTCACAACAGATTACCTGAAACATGTTTGAAAAAGGTTTTGTCAGCGGGAAATACTGAGTGAATCATTCTATTTTGCATAATGATGCATAGTTAATAATTACAGCATAAGAGCGATTACAATGGCTTCTATCTTATCCTTATCTGGCTCTATGTCACAATGGTGACGATGGTCATACCACTATTAGATCAATGAACCTAAATAGTGACGATTATCCCTGTAGGTCAATGAACCTAACAGTGATTATCCCGAGTAGGTTAATGAACCTAACTGGGAGGAATTAGTAATGTGCACAATACCCCACTAACCAGTAATTCAAGATATCCACGACTTAGTCCCTGTAATTATAACCTTGAAAATAATTTTGAGGTATTGTAAAATAGTTGATAAAAAGAGAATGACTCACATTGTAGATTTAACGAGCTGAGTATAAGCCTACTGATTAGCCTTGATTAACCTAATTTAAATAATAATGCACACACAAACAGGTTAGTAACTAATACAGCAGTTACGACAATTCACGAGATTAAACCCTCACAACGATTTACAAGTGCAATACTTAACAATTCAGCGGATTCACAACGAATGACAGAGTATAGTCCGATTTCGAACAGCACTCAAACATTCAAGTCGAAATCACAATGAATAACAAAGTATAAACTCAATTTGAGCGGCACTTAAACAATCTTTGGATAGTTATAATCGATCGGACGTTGAATCGTAATAGCGATCGAGTTAATACCCTGATTGCAGCATCAATTAGTGATCTGTGTGTGTTAATTGTGATAAACAGAGCATATCTCAGTGCCTAGAACGAATTTCTTCGTCGAACATACGCAGAATTTCAAGTGCCAATGTCTGCTATTTATACACGAATTTTGCCACCCCTTACGGACCGTAACAAATAACCCTTACGGTCCGTAAGGGTTACCTATTTTTTTATAGAGTAGCCACGTCTGGGACTAGGCCTGATGACTTGACAGTTTCTCGAAATTTATTTTTGACAGCACAATATTAAGATAATCGTTAACTAGGAAATACCCCCCCCCCCCCTGAGTTTTAGGGGCCCTGATCCTGATTCTGATGATTCTGAAAATTTTAGGGTTTGCGCAGAATTACTTGGGTGTCTTAATTAGGGTTTCCTATTGGTCAAATTAATTTAATAATTATGACTTTTGATGAGAGTTGTTACATTAAGAGAGCAAACCAAAGTGTGAACCGAGGGATGAAGGGAAGGCTAGGATGAAAACTGAAGGGTTGGTTCGAGGAGTTGCCATTCATCCACTGGGCTTAGAGAACAACCCCCAAAGTTTGCAACCGGGAAACCCCTTTTAGCCTGACCTATGGGACGGAGGCCGTGATCCCCGTCGAAATAGGATTACCCACGGCAAGGATGAGGCTGCGGGAAGCCGAGAACGAGTCCGGATGAACCTCAACCTCCTCGAAGAAAGAAGGGAGGTTGCAGCAATAAGACAAGCCAAATAAAAAAGACAGTTGGAGGGGTATTAGAACGGCAGGATGAAGAAACTCAACTTGGTGCCCGGGGACATGGTCCTAAGATCCAACGAGGCCAGCTTACAAGAAAATACTGGAAAGTTGGGGCCTAAATGGGAAGGACCATACAAGGTCACATGGGCCAATGGCAAGGGGACCTGCAAGCTGGAGACACTCCAAGGAAAAGAAATCCATGGATTTGGAATCTCATGCAGCTCCGGAAATACTACGTATAAGAAGCAAACATCCTCCCAAGGAGAAACTAGTAAAACATCCTAAGAGCCACTTTTGTAAAGCGACTTATGGCTAAGTCTTTTCTTAACCTTTTTGCAAAAATTATGTACTGAGTATATCTTTTCCCCAACACATGTGGTAGTGAATGATTTCCTTATTTACAAATTATTCCAACACCCCAGGACCATAAAAAACGAGGCCCCGCAAGCGGGTAGTGCATTAAGACAGACGTGTCTTGCAACTGCAAACCCATAAAAAACAAAACAACTAATAGCATGCACACATGTAAGTCAGTATAGCAAGCATACTGACCCTAAATGCCTGGCTGTGGGGCAGCGCGAAGTCGACTCGTCCCAGGGAAACAGACAAACAGTTAACTGACATGATCAATGATTGTGAACTTGTCTAGAAATTTCTCCCTTATGAACGATATGAATTTGTAAACAAACTACAAATCAAGTGTACGAGAACACACTAGGATATTTGCAAGCGGGCTACAAGTTAAGTGTACAAAAACACACTAAATCATTTGCAAACAAACTAACAAGACAAGTGTGCAAAAAACACACCAAGAAATTTATATAAGAGTTACAGAGAAAGTGTACAACAATAAATAAGAAGTTCTACAACAAAACAGAAACGGGAGGCATGCCATAATGGAAATTTGTAAGCAAAAGCGGCAAACAAAGATTGGCTCTTATGCCCTGCTAAGTCCCGGGGGTAAAAGGCACCCGAAAGAAAGACACAACAGCTGGCAGTTTCTGAGCCAACCACGACGGATCACGATGGCAAGCAATCCCTGCAAAAAAGAAAGCAACATACAACCAACAAGCAAATCGCACAAGCTTCACAAAGACATAGCTAAACCACCAAGCATAATATTGGCAAACATCGGGAAGGCCCCCACACGAAGGCCTCCCCCAACCAAAAGCAATAGTATCTAGGGTGCATCATGTCAAGTGTTAAGGTACAACCATATCGAAATTTATTGTTGTCACACCCCAACCGATGGCAGAATCATCAGGGCGTGGCACTGAGCGAAACAGATTGTTCAAGAGAATCCACAACTATTAAAGACAATATTTTTAAATTTAATATCCCATACTACTAACAAATATTTCATAACAGTCATTACAGATATTCAGTCTCAAAAACATATCCATTCCGACTACTCAGATTTTATTTAGTGGGTTTCTAGACTTCCTAACTTGATTTTAGCATGTCATCCAATCAACCTGTCACATATGTTAAAATAAAAGTCAATACACAAAGTAAAGGTGAGTACACAAGTTTGCATAGTATATAGTATAAAAAGCGTTTATGCATAACCAACATGTAACATGTAACGGGCAAAGCATGTAACTATCAACAATGATACAACCTAACCACGAGACTGTGTTGTAAAGTATGCGCGACACATGTTCAGCGAACACGTGAAGTAAAGTAATGTGATCCCTAGAAACCCCTGTCACAACAGGTGCTGAGTCCAAAGTATAGTACTATCGTTGCTAGAGGCGGTCTAGTGTAACACTGTAATAGCATAAAAACATACATTCAACTAATCACGTATAGCATGCGGGAGTGGTTAGCGTTGTAAAGTGTTTGCGTTGTGAGTTATGTTTTGATATAGAACGTATGTAACACCCAAAAGTGCGTTAAAAGAAAATGGGTTCGAGTATGTCACACCCCGACCACGTGGAACATACAAAACGTGGCGGAAACATCGGGGAGTGTTGTAACAGAATTAATGTTTCAAATCCATGGCAATTGAAATTTTGTTTTATTCAATAGAAGTGTTACAATGTCTTAACAAACAAGGAAATACAACATAATTAACTAGTCTTGCATCTTTTATTGTCACTAAAGTCCAAGTCAGCCTATGTGTATCTTGATCATCTTATGCTTCATTTCCTGAAAAACACATGTGAAAATATGGTACGTCAGCATAAAAATGCCGGTGAGATACATAGGTTTTGTGAAAATAGGTTTCATGACTTATGCTTGAGAAAATGTTTAGTCATGAACCTTGTTATTTGCTTTGTTTTGTAAATCTTTTGAAAAACGATAAGATCAGATGATATGTATAAATAAATGTCAGGTTAAATGAATAACCATGTAAAATGAGTTTGTATAAGATAAGTTGTTTGTAAAACAATGTCTTGTGAAAAGTATGTTATTTGTACAAAATGTTATATATCTCAAATTGAAATGATTCAAATAACGCTACGATATGTAATACCATACAAACACTTATATATAGGAAGTACCAGCGGCGTATCCACCATGCTTGTATCATATTACACACGCATCGTTACTTAATCACTTAATCAAACCAAACCAATCAATGTAAGATGTCTATGTTTAACCAATTGCCAAATGTATTGAATAATATGTCAAAATGCATGATCAATGTAAATCATGTAATGTGTAACCTAAATGATATGTATGGCTAGTGAAAACGCATCAACTAAACCATAGGTGAAATGCACAAAAACAAAGTATTGAAGTAAAACTTGTTTAAATCAACGTTATGTTTTGTGTAAATGCATGATCAAGGTCAATCATGTAATGTGTAAATGCATGATCAAGGTCAATCATGTAATGTGTAAATGCATGATCAAGGTCAATCATGTAATGTGTAAATGTATGATCAAGGTCAATCATGTAAAAATGTCTATGTCAAAATGTCTATGTCAAATGTCTATGTCAAAATGTCATGTATGGCTAGTGAAATGTCTCAACTAAACCATATGCACAAAAGCAAAGTATTGAAGTAAAACTGTGTTTAAATCAATATTATGTCTTGTGTAAATGCATGCTATACTGAATATGAACATTTATGCGGTGTTGTTATAATGCATACATCCAAGCCTTGCGACTGTGGTGATAAACCCTTAAACAAATTAAAGGTCTATCTGTGTAAATATCATCGAATTCGGTCATTCCTTTCTGTCCCCTTTCCCTGGGATGTCCGGAACGGGAGTTGTCAATTCCTATGGTACCACTACCTACTAACGAACGGCGTAGCTAATGTTAATGAATGTATTGTCCCATTTAAATGAACCAAATGTCATACCAAAATGTAAGCATGTGATGAAATGAATATATACTAAGTATGCAACAAATGAACATACATAGCATGTGATGTGATGTGATGTAAAACAATGTACTAAGTAGGCACACAATGGCATACATAGCATAAAATACAATGAAATCATGTACTATAAGTGTACTACTGAACATAACAAGCATATGATAAAAACATGGAAAGCATGAAAGTAACAAGTAGGCACATGTGTTCCACCCCAAAACATTTGGAAAATAGTAAAAGAGGGGTCTATGTACTCACTTGAGAATGCTCAGTAGTCCTTGAGTAACAACCAAACAATGCTAGAGATCACGGAAATCAAACGGCACCTACTATAGGTAACTATGTTAATTAACCGGACCTAAATCGGAAGATTGGGTAGCATTAGGGTTTGTAAACCAAATGAGTGTAGGAACTCATATGATATGGTTTAACAAAGCCTACATACTAAATGAAACTTAACCTAAGTGTCTACGACCCATTACGACCCGTTTAGGTAGCTTATGCTACTTTAACGCGTCGTTCGCGTGAAACGCGTTCGGACCGCCTAACTAGTCCTATGACAAGTGTTATATGCCTAAACATGTTACATAATCAGTTATGTGACAAAAGTTTAGGTTACATATGCTTAATTACCAATTATACATGAAAAGGGTATTCTGGTAATTTACCTAAGGCATATAAACTACCTATCATACAACTACTTAAACGATGTGACCATAGGGTATAACCTCGGAAGGTTATTCCCTACCTACTATGGTCACCTAATGTGTTTGGTCGGATCCTAATGATTGACCAAACTGGGTCGGGTTCGAAGGTATAAGCGATTTATTAGATCGCTTACCCTACGACCCTAAACAACGTGGTAATCAGTAGGCATAGTCCCAAGGGACTATTACCAACGTGATTACACTCACGTTGCGAAGTTCAAACGAACTTCGCATTGACCATTACTGGTCAACGCTGAAAGTCAAACAAAGTTTGACTTCCTGACTCGAAAAGCAGTAAAAATAAGGAAAAGAACGAAAGAATACTTACGAAGGGTCCCCGAATGCTAATCCCGATCCAAGAACTCAGGTATGAAACAATGGTTTCAACTTAGAGCTCTCAAATCAGAATTCTTGTGCAAAATGAGGTTGTGTGGGTTGGGTATTTATAGGAATACCCGAACCGTTAGGATCGTTTCATGGAAAACGTGCCATGATCCAACCCGTACACTTGTCACAAAGTTGTGGTGGCTAGAAACTTGTTCTTATCCGCTGACTAGACCCGTTTAGAATGTGTGGACACGAATCAATCAGCTGCAACTTGCTAAAAAGACATTAAATCTGGTCCAGATCACTCACTCGCGTAGCACGACGGGTAGAGCCTTAGGGCTCGCGCTACGCGACTGCCTCCCAGTTCCAGAATTGTTTCAAACTTGGCAGAAATGGTCCCTGCACGTGTTTAAGCCCTTTTTCGATGCGTTTGAACCCCGTTAACCTCATTTTAAGGCTCTAAAATGAAGTTAAAGTATAGGGAACTCAAAACATGTTCAAAAATATCTTAGATGATGGTTCGTTTAGTCGTACGAACGCGATGTTCGCTTAATTACGACGGAATGCGCATAAGCGCGAAAAACGATCCAAATGACGAAACGAATGGATTTTTCTTAAGGCGAACACTAAAATATAATGTAGTCATGCTTACATAAATTTTTGGATGTCCAGATGTATTCAGAACGTAAGTTATGCGCGAAAATGCAAACTTGTGCACTTTTTGACACTTTTAGTCCCTGAATGACACAAAAGTTTATTTTAGCACACCGAACCCCTCAAAGCCTATTTCTAAGCTATGTAAAGGATATTTATGGTATGTTTAACTTATGGTCATGTTCCGGAATGTCTGTTACAGTTCAAATTGGCATACTTTCGCAGTTTGTCAACTTTAGTCCCTGTAAGCGATTTAACTTTGATTTCACCACACCAAACCTTCCAAAACTTATATCTAAGTTATGTATAGGTTATTTAAGGTATGTAAAGCCTATTTCACTATTCCGGAGTGTTCGTTGCATTAAACTGGTTATATTTACGCATTAGTGCGCGTATAACCTTCCAGAAAGCGATTTAGAGCTTGAAATCGAACATGAGTCGATATGTGCAAAAGATACACATATTTATACAAGTCCAAAGTATGAAATACATTATTTCATTGGTTTGGCATTTGTTTGATGGCCGTGGAGGCACAGGTGTTACAGAGTATACTCACAGTGTGTGTTTAACGAGTACATACAGTCTGGATTGGACTGAAGGGAGCGCGTTGAGTTAGCCTGTGCACGGACACAGAGCATAAGTCTTCCTCAGTGCTGAGCTGTTGTAAACAGAGTGTCGAATGGGTTAAGTGTTCGACAGGTGATCCGAACGGATGGTCGTTCGAGCAGATGGTCATCCGAGTGGATGGCCATTCAAACAGTGTGTGGGTGTTTGTGAATCGTTAAAATTTGAAGTTTAGTCAAAAGTGTTTAAACGATGGAAGTTATAAGAGTCAGGCCACCCGAGCGGATAGCCTTGTGGTTGAAATTTCGTAAAGTTTTCTAACTAAAATGTTTTAAGTCAACGGAGACGGCATGACGACGTGTCAAACAACGGGAAAAATACCAAGTCCAGTTCATTCGGCCGGATGGTCTCAGCCCATTCGGACAGATGCGCTGTTCTTGATGGAGATTCATGTTTGACCCGTTAATCGGTCCATCTCTCAAATGGAAATCCGTTTTCAAGCTAGCCCCCGACTAAATAACGAGTCAAGAGTCTGGTTGAGTCCAGATTCCATCAACATTGTGTCGAAAACTGAGTCAGGAACTCTTCTTCAGTTTTAAAAGTTGAAAACAGATGAAAAAGTGTTGAAATCATTCATAACTTAGTTGAAAAGTGTGAAATCCTTTAGATCTTGAACCAATCTCGATTGAATGGTGTTCCACAACAATTTGCCTTAGCAAAAAGAGTGAAATCTGCCTTCGAGAGGTCCGAAATCAGCGATTTCGAGAAAAAGTTGAAGTGTGTGTGTGATTTTGATGAAGAAGATGGTGTAGAAGTGATTAGTGGTGAAGATTAGCAAAGATTTGAGGGAAAAAGTTTACAAATTGACCTTGAATCGAGGCAGAGTCTTGGGGAGCGGATGAGAGTGTCAAAGTCTGAGAAATGAGGGCGTACGGCTAGTATTTATAGGGAGAGGGCGAGATTTAAGGTGGTGCGCGAGGGATTGAGTTGGGGCGGATGGTCATCAGGATGGATGTCCATTCGGTCGGATATCCATTCGGACGGCCGTGTTGCGTGAGTTAGTTTTCCAAATTTGGTTCGTTTGTAAAGCGTTGCGTTGCGTTTAATCGAATTGCGAGTGAGCGTTTGAGCGTATAAGCGTTGCGTTGATAACCACATAATATTTAAACAAATAATCACACAAATAACAAACATAACATAACTAAATCCATATTTCAAGTCTGCGTTGCGATAGCGTTTAGTCTAAATAAGCGATGTAAAATGCGAGAAAATGCGTTTAATTTTGTAAGCGTTATAAATAGCATTTAAATGTGATGACTGCGATTTGAATAAGCGATGTAATATGCGTTTAATAATGCGTTGAAAATACAGTTTAACCCTTTGCATTAATCGAATCTCCAAGAGTACAAGCGTTTACGAAGAAAAGATAGTGACAGGTAACGATCCGAAAAGTCGGGCTGTTACAATTGTTTTAAAGGACAGTTGTGGAGAAGCATCTCTCCAGATAATGAATTGGGTGAGGAAGGGCCAGCAGGGATAAGCAGCGCTTTGAGCTCATCAAGGGACATGTTGTATTGATCATCAAAAAGGTCAGGGTCCAAAGCAAAGTTCATAAACCTATGAGGGGGGGGGAGGACAGCATGATTCATGAAGTCCCGGGCAGTCTCGGGGGTTCCCACAATAGTGGAAGCAGTTATCTTCCACTTAGGAACGTATGGAACAGGAGAGCCAAGGCAAACAAGGGAGCCAAAGGGGAGTGAGTGAAAGGATCTTCAACTGCGTAGGCTTGCTGGTACCGGTAGCCCAAAGAGGAGAAACATCGAAAGCAGGAGTAACACGGGAAACCGTGATCTCCGGAGCCTTATCTTTGACCCAGGAGGAGGCAGGAGCAGCAGGAGCAGCAGGAATCACAATCGGAGCCCTAGAACTCCCCTGCTTCAAACAAAAAGAAGGGGAGTAAGGAGCCAGGGTGCACATACAAACAAAAAAACGGAGGTGAGGGAAAGCTTATAAGAAAAGGTTCGCTAACAAGACTGGAGGACCTCAGGTGTTTCGATAAAGAACCCTTAGCACCAGCAGGAGGAATCTCAGACGCATCCTTGGTGGCAGGAAAAGGTTTCTGGCCACTCGCACTCCGGAGTCTCAACCGAATGTTCCGAGGCTCCGGGATCGCCGCCTTGAGACTATCCACCGGATCCACCTTCCGCTTCCAGAGCAAGCGACTCTCCAAGTCTTCATCCTTATCATCGCATAAACTCTTCACCCGGAGGGGACCCTGGGAACCCTCAGCCTCCCCAGAAGAACCCCCCTCATGGGAAGGAGTCTTCTCCCCTTTCTCCGTAACAGCAGAACCACCAACTTTAACAGAACTCCACTTCCCAGGAGCTTTCCTCTCCAAAACACGCCCCATTTCTGGATTTACCACATCTCTAACCATGAACTTGATCCCTCTACAATCCCCAAACCCCACAACGTCATCTCTGCATAAAACAAACACTAGAGATGACAGGAAAGGAAACCAAAAATTGCAAGCCAAGATGCGATAAACTGACATCCTAAGTGGAAAATAAAGAGAAGGAATACCGTTCTTCCCAAAGTAAGACTTTGGACGAACGGAATAAAGGGGACTCAGGCCTCCCATGGCCAAAACCCCCTCAGGAAAAGTGAAAGCCCTAGTTGGATTCTCGTGCATCCTTTTCCACAGAACGATCTCATCCGCAGATAGAATCGGGACACTGTCCTCAATGGATGCTTTTGGATCCCTCAAAGGAGGGGACTGGCGTGATTGTCGTGGATCACGCAAATTTAATCCCAAAAAACAACTATAGATAGCGGTAATAGGGTATCGAACTCAGGGAGTATGTGGAAAGTGTGTTGATTTTCTAGCTTTGCAATTAACTACAATTAACCTAATTTTGGAGAAAAATAAAGATCAATGGTTTGGATTGTTGTTTTAGAAAACTAAATTAAAAACTAATTTCAAATCAAATGTTGGTTGTAAAACAGATTAGGAGAGAACAATGACCATCTTAGGTTTCAGTTTCTTTAAACAATTGTGTGCAATTCCAACTAGAAAAAGTTACATAGACATAACTCGTGCATGAATAATCGAAGTGATAAAAGGGAACAAAGTACTCGGATTTATAAACGCGAGGTTGTTTCCCGATGATCAATTAATCAATAACCAACCCTAACCCTTCCCGTGATATCTCGATTGCCAACGGCACCAAGAACGTACGATTGAGACTAGAAATTGCAATATCGATTAACAAACTAGAAACAATTAAACATACACCATGATATTCAAGCAACGCAAGTTATCATTCTAGAAATTCAGAAATAAACACACAAAAGTTCAATAGAATCCTTCACCTAAGATGATCACCGAAAAGTTTAGCCGGACATAGTTTGGTGAATCATCATACCAACAAATCTAATGTTCATAGGAATCATAAACACAAACCGAATGTTAGAAATTGTTCAAACCAAGCAAGACAGCCAAAATTCGCCCCTAGTGAGTCCCAAAACCGTCCAATCATGAGAACACTTGAAAAGACACAATAAAAACTGATTTATGAGGGCAGTTACACTTTGTATCGCAGCCGCCACCGTAAATTACGGCTCCACCGTAATTTACGGTGGACTTCAACATGTTACGGTGCAACTTGACTGATTTACGGTAAGCTTTAGGTGAAATCCAGGTCCACCGTAAATTACGGTAGGACCGTAATTTACGGTGGTGAGCTGATTTGTCTTCTTTGTTGGATCTTTTGCTCCTTGCTCAACCCGCTCATCTCCGAATCCTCCAAAGCTGCGTTTAATCCACTTTTTAGCTCCCTAACCGCACCTGAAACATAGACAAGAGTAGTTATCTAATTCAAGATAATTACACGATTAAGTAAAGGATTAATTTGTCTTTTAACATGATTAAGGGTTGTCCAATGGACCACCCGTCACATCCCCACACTTAACCGTTGCTTGTCCCAAGCAACTCATCAAATCAGTTTCAAAACAAGTGATCAAATTAAACCAAACAAAACATGCAATCTTTTTACTAACCCCTTTTTAACACCCAACCAATGCACCCCTCTCTAAATCTCTCCTCTCGGCTACAAGTGAAAACTAGCAAAGATGAGCTAGACACACACTAGGCAAATGGGTGGTTGTACAATCATAGGCTTGTACCTAAATCAATCATTCTCCTAAAATGTGTCAAACATAACTGCAAATCAAAGGGACTTTCAAGGTTGTAACGTGGCTAAGTGTATAGGTATGAAATGGAATATATATGAAGTAGCGAAAACTTGACCCGGTCTTTTATTACAACAATAAGCAAACAAACAACTACCAAACTTAACTACTATATACAAAATAACTAAACATCACTTCTTTTTCTATTTTTCATTGCTTTTTCTTCTTTTTTTTCCTGATTTTTTTTTCAAAGGAAACAAAAATACAATAACGCATCAAACATATCTACTTCAAACTACAAAAACTACTAATACTATCACTAACACTATAAAACCGGGTCAAGTTTGGGTAAATTTTTAAGTAAGTAGCTAGGGGTAACAATTGATAGGCTTTTAAGGCACAAAATGGGCAACTAATTGTCCAAACCCCCGCCCCTCTCACTACCATGCTCATATATATAACTTATGAGGTCCAACCCCCAAATCCCACACTCGCTTACACCAACGACGAGGCTACCTAAATGCCCTTATCCTTTTTGCATTCATGTCTAACTAAGGACTCAAATCGCATTCAAGCACAAGTTCTAATGCACCCCCACCTGTAGCCACTCTCATCAAAGATAAGCATTATTTATATACAAGTGTGGCTACAACTCTCACCAAGAATGAAAAAGGTATAAAGGGTTGCCGGTGCACCAACTTGGGGTTAATCTAGGGTGTTCAAATTTTCACATCGTTTCACTTGGCTCAAAATTTTTCAAAATCTTTAAAATTTCCCCCCATCCCCACACTTGGGATACATTGACCCCAATGTATGGTTTTGAGAGGTTTTGATCACTAAAAACCTTTTCAACATCAACAAAAACGCTTCTTCACTCAAACCCCAAATTTCTTTTTGTACTTTTCATTTTATATATTTTTTTTTTTTATGTTTTTCTTCTTTTTAACATAAGACACCACCAACAAGCACCAACCCAAACACAACATATCAAAACACCACCCAACTAGCAAATATGCACAAACATATACAAAAGGAGAAACACAACCTTACTAATAATAGCGCGGTCCCGGAGGTCCAAAAACGGAAGACATCACGTCGTTCCATTCACCGAACGCGAACGAGCCGCTACTACTTCCTCCTTCTTGTTGTTGCGCTCCCTCTTGTTGCCTCGGGTCAATCCATTGCGAGTGGTGGATCGGCGGGGTTGGATACGAATTACTACCATCATAAGGTGGTAATGACGCATAATCCACATGTTGTGGATCCACAACCACCGGCCGCCCGGCATGATAATCCGCATGCAATCTTCTTTCTTGATCATCAAAATAACGGTTATTTACTTCCACTTCCCGGGAATACGCATTTGTACGATTCCATAACTCGTGACGATCTAAATTATGTTTCAAGGCCCGCTCTATACTCGCACTATTTCTTGTGTTTTGATCAAACAACGTCCTCTCCGACCCCGACCACGTATCAAACACGGACGCCGGAGGACGTTGATTAGCAATCACCTCTTGCATTGTGCCTTCATAGGCCCAACCCGGTACATACGATTGCTGCGTATAATCATAAAACATCCCACCATGACCATGACCATAACCACCTTGAACCACATTTTCACCACCATGCGGCTCGTCCGCATAGTCTTCATCTCCACTCGGAACTACTTCTTCATCGCTTTCTGGCTCGTCCGGCTCTCCCGGTAACAAATCTCGTGCACCCAACTTCAGTGCCCTCCACCGTTGTCCTTCCGACTTTAACTTGTGATACCGCTCCGACTGAGTATACGTGCAAACATTCCCCAACTTATCCAACGTAAAAGGCTGATGCCTTTTCGTTGCTCCTCGATCTTCGGATGTAATCGCCTTCTGTTGTTTCATCAACCCCGTAATTATTCGACAGTACGGGACGATGTCTCTTCCATACTTGTTCCGACAGATCCATAAGTGGTTCATAATAAGATAACGTATAGGAAAACGCGGACCCCCGTGCATCAACGAATAAAGAACAGGTACTTCAGGAAACCTCACCTGTTCTTTATCTCCCCTTCTTGGAATAACATTGAGAAGACAGATTGTATGCAACAATTTAGCTTCAATTTTCAAATTCTTCCGGTATAGAATACCACTGTATCTACCGGGTAAAAACAATGCTGCCAACATATCATTCCATCGTTGATGTTTCTCCGGCTTCACAAGAAGATCATCCAAAGTCGGTATCATATAATCGCGGGCTGGCAAACTGTCATATTTTCCGAGCTTCTTCAAGGTATCAAAAGACATTTCCACGGAAACTCCATTCACAACACCCGTCAGCTTCATATTCGATGGCCTGTCATACGTGTTGACCTTAAGCGTTGCCATCCATTCTTGGATTTCGGTGATAAACAAGTTGCTTTTATCTTTGTCAAAGCAACTAAGTGCCGACTCCCAACCTAGAGCCCGGAACTTATCAAACACCCCAAACTGCCCAAACTCAGCTTCTCGAACATCCCTTTCACATATGAAGGCCGCTGCCTTATTCTTCAACCTATTCATGCAATCATTATATAAAGTTGGCTGCCATTCCAATGGTTGATCATCTAACGGTCCCGAATCCCATTTCGGTTTCTCCGCCGGGTCCAATTCCATCTCTTCTTCGCTTTCACTTTCGCTTTCATCCACTCTACCCATATATTGTCTCTTCTTTGGTTGTTGTTCCGGCTGTTTACCCTTTCCCTTTGAAGACGAAGATGAACCAGCTCCCGTCTTTTCTTTTGTTCGTGCCATTCCTACACACATTAGAGTAAACAACACAACCAACGAAACAAAATTAAACCCTCTTTTCAAAACATCCCCACACTTGCTTGTTATCATGGTTGTAGATGCTAGTGAACCAAAAGTCTATCAAAAAAATTTCAAAAAATTGGGCATGGTGTCTCTACAATGTAGAGATCCCCAAAAGTTCACTACTTTAACCACAAATCCTACATCTACAACCATATCCATGTTCAAATAATCAATTTCATAATCATATCTAAAAACAAGCAAGTGGGCATGGGCAAATAACCTAAATAACCTTACTTTTAACAATGTAGCATCAAAATACAACAAATAAGCTTTCATACCTTTGCTTGAAGATGCTAAAGTGCTTGTGAAACAAAAGCTCCAAAAACCCCCAAATTTTTCGAACTAGGGTTTAGAATTCGGACCCTAAAACTGCGTTTTCTCTTAAGTTTCTTGGCAAAATCAGAATCTACGTGAAAAATTAGTCAAGATAGACTCCGATTTCACTCAGTTTGGTCAAGAATTGAAAAGATTATGGAGGATTGAAGGTGAAGAAGGTTATGGGGTCTTGTGGGCTCTTGTGAAGAAGATGATGTTGATAGATGAAGAAAGAGATGTGTGGATAGGGTTATGTCACGTAATATTGTTATTATTTGTTTTTTTTTTATATACACAAAACCGGACCAACATATTCACAAAAAAATGCGTACCGTAAATTGCGGTCAAACCGTAATTTACGGTGAGACCTGGATCACAAACTTTCACCGTAAATCAGTAACGATGTACCGTAAAACTCAACAATTTTCTTAACTCACCGTAAATTACGGTATGACCGTAATTTACGGTGAAACCTGAACATGAATTCTTACCGTAAATCAGTAGAGTTTTACCGTAAAGACCAACCATATTTCCTTACCACCGTAAATTACGGTAAAACCGTAAATTACGGTGGATACTGGGCGATCCGGATTCATGCAAAATGCTGTTTTAAGTCATCATTTTTATATGTTTTTAAATTTTTTTGATTTTTTATGTTTTTAAATTTTTGCAAAAACATGTAAAAATCACCCTACCCCCTCGAAAGTCTCGTGTTGTCCTCAACACAATGTTAGAGTAATTCGTGACCCGAATATCCCCACACTTGTTTCAAACACGGGTTTCAAAGAAATACGGTAATTGTGCAACTATACAAAACAAACAAAATGAAACACTACTATTTACACTACCAAACCTGGGCCTCTCATGGTTGTTCCTCATCGACCGGGCATAAGATGTAGCCCGCTTTGTCAAGCTCCAAGGTGTTTATGTCGTTCCCATCCAAGTACGGCTTTAACCGGTGACCGTTTACCGTTTGTTGCTTCAATGTTTGCTCGCCTTGGATGTCTACGTCACCAAATCTACCAACTCTCCGAATGACATACGGACCCATCCATTTACTTTTGAGCTTGCCCGCGAACATCTTTAGCCTTGAGTTATACAACCAAACTTTTTGACCCACTTCGAACGTTTTCTTTCGTAATTTTGCATCATGCACCTTCTTGAGTTTATCTTTATACGCCGATGCACATTCATATGCAACTTTCTCAATTTACCCGCCTCGTCATAATCCGCGTTGACCATCTTAATTGCCCAACGCGCCCGATGCGCTAACTCCATTGGCAAGTGACAACCCTTTCCATACACCATCCGGTAAGGTGTTGTGCCAATAGGAGTTTTGTAGGCCGTTCGGTATGCCCACAACGCATCATCTAACTTACTCAACCAATCCTTCCTATCCGTTCTTACCGTCTTCATGAGAATTTCCTTGATTTGACGGTTGGACACTTCGACTTGTCCACTCGTTTACGGATGGTAAGGTGTAGCAATTCGGTGATTCACGCTATACCTCTTCAATAATTTCCCAAAGTTGAAGTTCTTGAAATGCGAACCACCATCGCTTATAATGACCCGCGGGATGCCGAAACGAGAAAAGATGTTGGATTGAACAAATTTACAAACACCCGAATGGTCGTTTGTTCGTGTTGCAATAGCTTCAATCCACTTTGAGACATAATCCACCGCTACCAAAATGTATAGAAAGCCATTCGAATTTGGAAAAGGACCCATAAAGTCTATACCCCATACATCAAATATCTCTACAACCAAGATTGGTTGTAATGGCATCTCATCCCTCTTCGATATACTTCCCATCTTTTGACAGTTTATGCAGTTTCTAGCAAATTCACAAGCATCCTTGAAAATTGTGGGCCAATAAAACCCACATGAAAGCACCCGATAGCCTGTTTTGTGCCCACTAAAGTGACCCCCACATGCGGATGAATGAGCATGGGTCAAAATTTCCAACACTTCTGTCTCGGGCACACACCTTCGTATAACTTGGTCCGGTCCAATCTTGAAAAGATCCGGTTCATCCCAAATGTATTGCTTCACTTGGACCATAAATTGTTGTCGACGCTTCTTGGTCCAATGACTTGGGATGGCACCCGTGGCTAAGTAATTGACATAGTGAGCATACCACGGTGCAACAAAGGTGGAAACGGCTAGTAGTTGCTCGTCGGGAAAACTCTCATTGATTTCACTTACATCATCAATCCCTTCCACCAGAATCCGAGACAAGTGATCCGCCACTACGTTCTCACTTCCCTTTTTGTCTCGGATTTCTAAATCAAACTCTTGTAACAATAATACCCACCGAATCAACCGAGGCTTCGCGTCTTTCTTCTCCATCAAGTATCGGACCGCACTATGATCCGAGTAAACCACCACCTTGCTCCCCCAAATATAAGCACGAAACTTATCCAAAGCATACACCACCGCTAGTAACTCCTTTTCGGTTGTGGTGTAATTGAGTTGCGCTTCGGATAAAGTTTTGCTTGCATAGTAAATCACCACCGGCTTTCTATCAACCCGTTGACCCAAAACTGCACCAATAGTGGTGTCGCTTGCATCACACATTATCTCGAACGGCTTTGACCAAATGTTCCTTCAAAACAGTGAAAGCTTGCATACACTCATTAGTAAAATCAAATGGAACATCTTTTAATAACAAGTTGCATAAGGGTTTGGTGATAACACTAAAACCCTTTATGAAACGTCTATAAAAACCCGCATGTCCCAAGAATGACCTTACACCCTTAACATTTTTCGGAGGTGGCAATGATGCTATTACCCTTATTTTCGCCTTATCCACCTCCATCCCTCTTTCAGAAATTACATGACCCAACACAATGCCCTCTTGCACCATGAAATGACTTTTCTCCCAACTTAGCACTAGATTTTTCTCAACGCACCTTTTTAAAACCTTTTGTAATTCGTTGAGACAAGCATCAAAAGTAGTGCCAAAAATGGAGAAGTCATCCATAAATACTTCAAGCGACTCTCCAACCATGTCCGAGAAGATACTCATCATACATCGTTGGAAAGTTGCCGGAGCATTGCACAAGCCAAATGGCATCCGCCGAAAGGCAAAGGTGCCATATGGACAAGTGAAGGTGGTCTTGTGTTGGTCATTCGGGTGTATTGCTATTTGATTGTAACCCGAGTACCCATCTAAAAAGCAGTAATATTTTTGACCCGATAATTTTTCAATAATTTGGTCAATGAAAGGTAACGGGAAATGGTCCTTAGAAGTGGCGGCATTCAATTTTCGGTAGTCAATACACACACGCCACCCGGTAACCGGTCGGGTGGCCATTTGTTCACCACTTTCATCCTTGACTACTTGAATACCGGCCTTCTTAGGCACAACTTGGGTGGGACTCACCCAAGCACTATCCGAAATCGGATAGATGATTCCCGCATCCAACCATTTAATTACCTCCCTTAGGTTCGGGTTCAACCGCCTTTGAGCTTCTCGTGTCGGTTTGGCATCTTCGGTTGTAATGATTTTGTGCATGACAATTGATGGACTAATTCCTTTGAGATCGGCAATTGTCCATCCGATAGCTCCCTTGTTTTCCTTCAAAACTTCCAACAGTGCTTGTTCTTGGGCCAACTCCAAATTAGAGGCAATAATGACCGGTAAAGTGTCATTATCCCCTAAAAACACGTACTTTAAATGGCCCGGCAAGTCTTTGAGCTCCAACTTTGGCGGCTCCTCTAGCGATGGTTTAGTACCCGAATCTATTTCCGCCGGTAAGCCTTCAAACTGGTGGGTCCATGGTGGCCGACCTTCCTTCAATGCCATTGCATCTTGCTTTTCCTCTTCAACCCGGAGTGCATAAGCATGTACCTGTTCAGAAAAATCACACAGGCAAACATCCAAACCATCCTCCTCATACTCATGCGGGTTGCATCCGTCAACTATATCTGCCATGAAACACTCATCAACACCATTAGCATTAGAATTGTTAGTAAAAACATTCAAACGCATTTTCTGATTTCCAAAGGTCATATCGACTGTACCAAATCTACAATCGATGACTGCGTGTGCGGTGCTCAAAAATGGCCGACCCAAAATTACGTTTTGTTGTTGTTTTGGGTCCGCCGACGAGTAATCCAAGACTAAAAAGTCAACAGGGTAATAAAATTCATCAATTTTAACAATGACATTTTGAACCATACCCCGAGGTAACTTATGAGACAAATCGGCTAAAACAACCGTTGTCTCCACCCTTGCTAACGGACCAAAATCATATTGGTCATATAAGCCCCCCGGTAAAATGCTAACTCCGGCTCCAAGATCTAGCAACGCCTTAGCCATTTGAAAATTACCAACTTGTATGTTAATCAATGGCGTGCCTGGATCTTGGAGCTTAGGAGGAAGCTCCCCATTCAAAACCGCACTCACTTGCCCGGTTAAATCGACCCGCTTAGGCATTTTCTTTTTGTTTTGCCTCTTTTGTGTACACAATTCTTTTAGGAATTTTGCATAGGCGGGTACTTGTTTTATTGCATCAAGAAGTGGAAGGTTAATTTTAACTTGCTTGAACATGTCCCACAATTCTTCTTTTTGGGGACCTCTTGATGCAATAAAGTTTTTCCTACCCGGGTCAAGTAAAGCCGATGGAAACGGGACTTGACTCGGTTCACCCTCAACTTTTTCACTTTCTTTATTTTCACCCAAACCCGGTTTATTAACATTTAATTCTTTTGGTTTAACCGGCGAAACATCATCATCACTATCATTACCCGTGATGTCCTCAACTACCCCCTCAACCAATTCGGGTGACAAATTGGCTTTAAACTCTTTTCCACTTCTCAAAACACTAACCTGATGAACATTAACATTACCTCTTGACGAACCGTGTGATGGATTTACCTTGGTGTCACTAGGAAGTTGACCCTTGTTCTTCTTCAATTCAGCCACATCGGTTGCCAATTGACCCATTTGGGTTGTTAATGATTGTATACTTTTGTCACGAACTTCATCTTTTTGCATTCGGACTTCATCAAGTTGATTCCGTTTTTGCATCTCCGTTTGCATGCTCTTTAGCATCTCCATCATCTCATTTCCACCCGAAGAACCCCCTTGTTCTTGACCCGATTGATATTGCTTTTGATAGCCTTGGTTGTTCCCGCCTCGATATCCACTTTGGTTATTATAAGGTTGGCGTGAACCAAAGTTACCTTGGCTACCTTGGAAGTTCGGGTTAGCTTGATTTGAGGGATTCCCATAGCGAAAATTTGGGTGGTTCCTCAACCCGGGGTGGTATGTATTTGAATTCATGTTGTTGTAGTTTCTACCACCCCCTCCTTGACCTTGACCTTGAACCGCATGCACCTCTTCATATTGCCCTTCCACCATCCCTTGGCAATTTTCAGCCGCGTGACCTATTTCATTACACAAAGCACAAACATCATAAATTTGGTTAGTAGTTTGAACATTACCATCATCTATGGCGTGCACTTGTGATCGGGCAATGGCTGGTCGAGCTCTTCTTGAGGCTTGAGCTTTCCTCTTTGATGTAGTTGCCATGCTTTCCAAAAACTCCCAATCATCATTCTCATAATTTGTTCCAAAAGTCCCACCGGTAATAGACATCAAGTCACGTGCATCTTCGGCACTCAACCCCTCGTGAAAGGCATTCATTAACTCCCACAATTCAATTCCATGGTGAGGGCAATTTTTAATCATCATATTGAAACGCTCGAATGCCTCATGAAACATCTCACCATGTTGTTGTTGGAAGCTTCTCAACCCCTTTCTTGCATCGTTGGTCTTTTGGGCGGTGTAAAACTCATCCAAAAAAGTTTGTTGCATCTCCCCCCATGTATATATGGATGCCGAAGGTAACGTGTAGAACCATTTCTTCGCCTTATCTTCCAAAGAAAATTGGAATAATACCAATTTGATGTCATCAGCCGAGAACCCTTGACTCCCAAGAGTGTTGCAAATCGAGTCATAAGCCTCTAGATGAAAGTAAGGCTCCTCCGTTGCCAACCCTTTGTATTTTGGTAAACTTTGCAAAGAGTTGGTCCTCACTTCAAATGTTCTCCCTTGATCATTGTGAGGAATAACTACCGGTGAAGGGTTTTGAGTGATTACCGGCCGAAAATGTGCTTCAATGCCCCTCACATTTTCTCTAAGGTGTCTCCTTGGTACACCAAACCTATCCCTTGGGCGAATAGGACCCATTGGCCTTGGTACATGCCCTTGTGGTGCATTTGGTTGTTGAAATTGCTGTTGCGGCATTGGTGGGCGTTGAATTGGCCTTTGGAATTGTTGAACATTTGGTTGTACATGTTGTGGCCGAACTTGTTGCAATGGGATAGGGCGTTGCATTGGTGGCCCTTGTGGTCTTGGCCGAATATGTTGCGGTATGAGTTGTTGTTGCGACATCCCACCAACATTTGACATTCCTTGAGATTGACTTTGCACATACCCGAACTCTCCTTGATCACCATAACCTTCATAAGCATACCCATCTTCATCATAGCCCTCAAAATCTTCGTATCCTTCCTCATATCCATCTCCCCCTATACCCGAAGTTTGCCCAAATAGAATGGTCGAGTATCGAAAACCCGACTGGTTTGATGGCCTAAACGTAGAGGTAGTATGAACAATGGTTGTATTTGGTGGTATTGAATAATGAGAAGATGATTGACCTGTAGATGGAGGAAAGAAGTGTGATAACGGTGGGATTGTGGCTGAAGGGTTAAAGGTAAGATTGGGTTCATTTTGAGTAGTAATCGGTTGTGTGGTGTTGGTTGGTGTAGCATCATGAAGTGGAGTAGGCATTGTAGTAGAATTAGGCATGGTTGTGTTTGGTGATGGTTGTGTGGAAGTAGGTATAAAAGTTGAGGTTGTTTGACCCGTTGTGGGTGGTACGTGTGTTTCGTCCATGATGTTTCTTGGTGTAATGGGTGAAGTAGGTGAACCAACGATTCTGTTTTCTCGTAGTAACACTCGATTTTGCCTTAACGTTCTTTCAATTTCCGGATCAAATGACAATGGTGACGCTTTGTGAGATCCTCTAGTATGCATGCACCTGTAGAACCTGCACACTAAACACACCAGTGTAAACCCGAAAATAACAAAACAAAACTAACAAACTGACACACGTTGCGCACTATTCCCCGGCAACGGCGCCAAAATTTGACGTGATTGTCGTGGATCACGCAAATTTAATCCCAAAAAACAACTATAGATAGCGGTAATAGGGTATCGAACTCAGGGAGTATGTGGAAAGTGTGTTGATTTTCTAGCTTTGCAATTAACTACAATTAACCTAATTTTGCAGAAAAATAAAGATCAATGGTTTGGATTGTTGTTTTAGAAAACTAAATTAAAAACTAATTTCAAATCAAATGTTGGTTGTAAAACAGATTAGGAGAGAACAATGACCATCTTAGGTTTCAGTTTCTTTAAACAATTGTGTGCAATTCCAACTAGAAAGAGTTACATAGACATAACTCGTGCATGAATAATCGAAGTGATAAAAGGGAACAAAGTACTCGGATTTATAAACGCGAGGTTGTTTCCCGATGATCAATTAATCAATAACCAACCCTAACCCTTCCCGTGATATCTCGATTGCCAACGGCACCAAGAACGTACGATTGAGACTAGAAATTGCAATATCGATTAACAAACTAGAAACAATTAAACATACACCATGATATTCAAGCAACGCAAGTTATCATTCTAGAAATTCAGAAATAAACACACAAAAGTTCAATAGAAACCTTCACCTAAGATGATCACCGAAAAGTTTAGCCGGACATAGTTTGGTGAATCATCATAAAAACAAATCTAATGTTCATTGGAATCATAAACACAAACCGAATGTTAGAAATTGTTCCAAACCAAGCAAGACAGCCAAAATTCGCCCCTAGTGAGTCCCAAAACCGTCCAATCATGAGAACACTTGAAAAGACACAATAAAAACTGATTTATGAGGGCAGTTACACTTTGTATCGTAGCCGCCACCGTAAATTACGGCTCCACCGTAATTTACGGTGGACTTCAACATGTTACGGTGCAACTTGACTGATTTACGGTGAGCTTTAGGTGAAATCCAGGTCCACCGTAAATTACGGTAGGACCGTAATTTACGGTGGTGAGCTGATTTGTCTTCTTTGTTGCATCTTTTGCTCCTTGCTCAACCCGCTCATCTCCGAATCCTCCAAGCTGCGTTTAATCCACTTTTTAGCTCCCTAACCACACCTGAAACATAGACAAGAGTAGTTATCTAATTCAAGATAATTACACGATTAAGTGAAGGATTAATTTGTCTTTTAACATGATTAAGGGTTGTCCAATGGAACACCCGTCAGGGACTCAGGGAGCATTACAGCAGAGACAAAAATAAACTTGTTTTTCCACTCTTTTGGATAAGTGGATGTGGGCATGAATGAGTAGCAAGGGGGAGAGACG
This sequence comes from Helianthus tuberosus, assembly GCA_030545235.1. Taxonomy (NCBI): domain Eukaryota; kingdom Viridiplantae; phylum Streptophyta; class Magnoliopsida; order Asterales; family Asteraceae; genus Helianthus; species Helianthus tuberosus. The sequence continues at coordinate 70,822,247 of CM060426.1, forward strand.
CTATCCTTACGTTTGGCGAAGGTGAACCAATCTCCATCAGACACAAGTGTCTTATAAAACATGCAGAAAAGGGGCACCGACGGTTCGCCAGAACCGCTACACAAGAGAGTTCAAAGTGTACCTTCCTCATAAAGGCAAGAGGGTGCAACTGAGAAAAATGGATGCCAAAATGTCTCAAAAAGTTCCACCTTAGAGGTCGACAAAGGATAACACACACCACAAGAAGAAAATGTCAGAGTGTAGAGGACGATCCTCTCCAGCGTATAAACTGCCGGATCATCAGGAGCGGGAAGAGTCAGAGAAAATTATTCGGGGATCTGATAGGTATCAACAAAACTTTCAAGATCTTCTTCATCAATATTGAATGTATCAACAATTGGCCGGTACGACTCATTGTTAGATGAGGATCGGATAATTTTTAGAGAGAAGTATGAAAGAAGTGATGAGAAAATGAAAAGTTGCTCTGAGATTTTAATAGAAGTACAGGGTAAGAGCGGTAACTGTCAAATCAGTTGTTTAAAAATTAAAACCCGATTAGAAGCACGTGTATCGCGACAACAATCTCGAGCGTCGATCGTTTAGATCTCTCTGATTCTCGAGAACCATGACTGGGATACCATCATTGAAAGGGGGCCCACTCTTCCCACCCAAATAGATGTCGCAACTATTCCGGTGCCTCTCGAATTCAGCCTAGGATTATATGGCTTAGGCCTCATGACCAGGGACTAGAGATGACTTGACGATGAGGCCCACTGATAGTCCAGTGAACCCGTCTTTGGCTTCCATCATTTGGGCCGGCTGGTGAGCCCAATTCAAGCCTTTTCCCTTTAAAAGGAATTAGCAGAAAAGGCGGGAAAACGAGAGGATCCTATGCCACTGCCCTTATTTAATGCAAGACGGAGAGAGAGAAGGTGACCCGCCGGAAAGAGCAACTGTACAGCTGTCTTTATTAATGAGGCCACTGATCCGGCCGTTGGGGGTCAGACACGTGTCTGAGCCCCCCAGAGCCCTTGCTACGATGTTAGATGGTCTCGGAAAGGTTCCCGAGAAGGATAAGCAACCTCCTTTATATAAGGAAGGTAAGATACGTAACACGGGAAAGCATTCAAGACCCTTCACATTAAATACACAAAACACTTCATTTATTCCGACAACCTCGGACCTCATTTATCACTCACATTATCCTGAATTCACACCAAGGAGAATATTCCGGCGATTGTACTCGTCGGAATAGGCTTCTCACATTTTCCGGCAAGTTTACTTACTCTCACACCGGAGCTTGGTCACGGATCCCCCCCCCCCCCCGGGGTTCCCCGTGACGAGGCTAACGGTTTTTTCTCTTGTAGGACAACAGAGCAACACCTTTACAACGTTGACGAGACCCATTGACTGTCAACTGGGGCTGTGTGGACTCGACAGTTACCATGAATACTTTTATTTATTCTGCATTCTCATGGATAATATGGAAGTTGATCAGTATGTGAAGAATGCTTCTAGCAAAATGAAGTCCAAGTAAATAATAAAACTAAGCACTAATAAAAATCATCAATCGGACAACAAACATCTTTGGAATATTTTCCATTTTTTCTATTTTCTATGTTTTTAAATAAATAACAACCTATATCTTACAACCAAAGCCCATGCGCCTAGTTAACACAACCTGCAAGTTTGTATGGTTATGTATCAAACGAAGTCCTAGGAATGTAGGTAACAAACAGCGACATACAAGTGGTTGGTCTCAACCATTGCATGAAACGTTGTGACGTTTCATTGCTCATAGACAGGGTTAAACGTTTGACATTCAACGTTGATTATGTGTTCACCGTGAATACTTGATCAGATCATTAGTTCATATCATTGTTACTAATTCGCAAACACAGTACGATGAATACGGCAAAGATATTTGGTTGGATTGATTCTGGGAACAAAGCCTACAACAAAGCCATCACATGTGTACCCCTAATCACAACAATCTATCAATACAATTACAATCTCAATCTCAATCTTTGATTTAAGTAATCAAACATGATATCCTTAACCTCAAGAAATCAAGGTTCAGAATCTTTAAATCAAAATTTGTGACTCAAAAGTACTTATTCTTGCAATAGTTACATATTGGTTTTTGTTTTAGATTATTTGTAGTATGCGATTTTCTAGCCACTTTATGATGGAAAATGGAAGCAAAATGCACTTTTTGAGACTACAAGTAATATTATTTCTGGCCTAATAGAAGTTACATCATACCCTACAGATATAAAGAAAATTAAAATTGACTAAAACACTAAAATTCAAATTGGACAACTAGATAAAAGTGTGAATTAATGAGATCCATGATACATGCCTTTTTACAGTTTTACATGGAAGGAAAATTATAGAATATCTTTGAAGTCAAGTATCAACTGCCAGCTTAACAAAAAAGAAATTCAATCCCACACATGCAGCAAACTAGTAGTGTCAGATGGGGAAATAAATAGTTTGGCTTCTACTCTCATTTGTAAAGCTGGGAAGTTCCCGTTCAGTTACCTTGGCCCAAAGGTGGGGGCTAATATGAACAGAATATCCCAATGGAAAGAGGTCATTGATATGTTTAATAAAAGATTATCATCTTGGAAATCTATAAACTTATCCTTCGCAGGTAGGGTAATCCTAATCAAAGCAGTTCTTGGCAGTCTTCCAAACCATTATTTATCACTGTACAAGTGCCCTGTAGCCGTCTTAAAGATATTGGAGGGTATACGAAGAAAATTTCTTTGGGGAGGCTGTAATACAAACAATAAAATTCGTTGGGTTAAATGGGAGAAAGTGGTGGTTGCCAAAGACTTTGGGGGCCTTGGAATCGGTAATATTCGAGACTTAAACTTAGCTCTATTACTAAAATGGTGGTGGAGACTAAAAATGGAGCCGGAGAGTTTATGGGCTAGAGTAATTAAGTCGATTCATCAAAGTCAAAGAAAGATGGGCTTTATTCCGATTAATAAATCACTACCGGGAGTCTGGAAGAATATTGGGAGTATAGATAAGGAATTTAGAAGGTGTAACATCGAAGTCAGCAACTATCTAAAGAGCAAGGTAGGCATGGGAGATAAAACCTTGTTTTGGACGGATTCGTGGCTAGGTATCGGGCCGTTAAAATCTCAATTTTCAGCATTGTTTCAGCTCGCAGGCAGAAAGAAAGCAATGGTAAAAGATTGTTATCGGCAAATAAACGGGGGTTGCATCTGGGATTGGTCGTGGGTTAGGACTCCGAGCAGTGACATCGAGAAGCAGGAGATGGATAATCTGAATGGGATGTTACAAGACCAACAGCTCACAGGTACAAACGACGTTTGGTATTGGAAGGATTCGGAGCAAATGGCCTTTACGGTAAAAGACGTCCGTAAATCTTTAAGCTCGGGTTTAGATCTCAATGAGACAGCCGACGATTTCGCTTGGAATAGTTGGGCCATGAGCAAAAGCATTATGTTTGTATGGCGGGAAATTTCAGGCAAGATACCATCAGCGGTGGCGTTAAGGCATAGGGGTGTAAACATACCGGACGTCACTTGCAAAATTTGCGGTGCAGCGGAAGAAACAACGGATCATATACTGGTTAGATGTAATTATGAAACAAGAGTCTGGGAGATGATTACCAATTGGGTCAAAATACCAAAGGTCAATTCGGATGGGAATGTGAAAGACTTGCTAAAGGAGTTGAATGAGATTCATAGAAATGGCAAAACAAAGAAAGTAATTCATGATATTGCAATACAGACGATGTGGACATTATGGAGAGCAAGAAATGATAAAGTTTTTAAAGGAAAACATGGACCTATACAAACAGTGGTGGAGGATATAAAGGAAATGGCTTACCAAAGGTTGAAGATGAAATCCAAAATTAGTAGCTTTTCAAAACAAGATTGGTGGGATTTTAACATAACAATGTAATTTATGTTTCCTTTTTGTTTTTGTATTTGTACTTGTATGATCTCCCCAGCTTCTGGCTGAGGGTCAGTTTTTTAGTTGATTAATGAAGTGTTTGCGTTTGCCATTAAAAAAATGCAGCAAACTAGTGTATGTTTTTAATTTTGAACGGCAGCAAACTAATGTATCTGCCAACAAGAAAATTTGTATTTTTTTTTTTATTTTGAACGGCAGCAATTCAACTAATGTATCTGCCAACAAGAAAATTAGGTTGACTAAGCACTCATGACTCGCAAGAAGGCCAAATGCTATATAACATGGTTTTTATTTTTTTTATTTATTTATTTTTTTTTGCAATGAACTTACGAAATCATTCCCCACGAAAAAAGGCAATTACAAAGCAATGGCAGGTAGTCGGGCAACAAGTTGTGCCACCACCCCCTTTTGAATAGAAAAACCAATTCTACTAAATACAAAGTTTGAAACCTTTAGCGACGTAGAATTACTATTAACAACTTTTTGAATCCGATTCAAGAGTCGCACAGCGTCAGGAGCGAGACCACCAAAGGTATCAAACGCAAACGGGACAAACACATGTTGATTCTCCCGGCAGGCTTTCTCATGTTTTGCCACTTTGCTCGCCTCTGCCTTGAGCACCGCTTGCCCTACGACAAAACCCTTTTCCTTGAGCCCGACAAGGGGGGAGACTCCAGTTAGATCTACACAAGCGTGTTTCCCCCCTTCCCATCCAAACACAAGGATGTCCGCCGGGCGTAAAGTGGACCTCCCCTCTAAGGGGTCAGTCAGGAAATTTACTGGAGCCTCCTTTTTGGCAGAGATCCCGGCCCGCTTAAGAACATCGCATAACACATCTCTCACCCAATCATGCCGATATTTAAACCCTGGTAGTGTGAAAGCACCGGATCGATGACGAACATCAAACATTGCACTTGATTCAAGACATGAAGAACAAACATAAGATGAACAAGATAGAAATATGTAGAAGATGAATCCTTTATTATGAATCAGTCATCACAGATTACACAAACCAAAGGAGTATACATCATCTACAAGCTGGATTTAGATCACAAAGATCTAAACCCTAGCTTTCTCTCACTAACACATAGTCTCTCTGGAGAGGTGCACAAAGCTTCAAGGGTTTTTGATCGATCCCTCATCCATAGATGTGTGCCCTAATCCTATACAACACATATATATAGACTAGGACTAAACTCGGACAAACAATCTACACCAAAACCCTGACTTTTGTCCCTAACATAAACCTCTGACCTTTTTCCTAGACATAAAACTTGGACAAAATGTCCCTAGGATAAAGTTGGGACTATCTTTCAAGACTTGTACAATAAAGACCCTAACAATTGGAAAGCATGCACTTATCACCCAAAGTGCACTAACAAACTCCCCTTGGTCTTCATGTGGTCTTGAATTCTTCATTATCGTTGACTTTAACTTGGACTTCTGCTTTGGTTGACCAGAACTGATAAGCGACAGTTACCCGGCAGGAACTGCACTTACAGTCTCCCCCTTAACTGTTGCATCAGTTCTGTGTGGCATCGATAATCTTCAGTCACCGGATACTGCACTTACAGACTCCCCCTTGACTGATGATATCATGGCTGCTATCAACTTTGGCTGAGACTTGATCTTTCTGGCAGAGCACAGCGATCTTCAACCCTTCTAATTAAAGACTTGCTGACGATCACTTAAGGTCGCTTTGAGAAACCCGAAGAATCCAACATCAAACACTGTAGATCCTCCCCCTCAAACTACTCCCGAATCAAGTTAACGCGAACCGACCTACAACCACATGTAGGAATATCGCTCGATACATTAATCTTCAAACCTAACGGTAGCAGAAAGAAACATTGGATTTCCAATGCCCAACCTTGAACACTTCAAACTTCACAAAGACATGAAGCTCAGTTCGATAAGTTAATAACAAACTGAACTTCGTAAAAGTACATCCACCATCTTGATCAGAGTCTTCAACCCTTCATGTATGATCTCATCTCGTCATGTATCCTCATGATCAATCTCCTATCTTCACAAATCCGCTGAAACCCCGATGGCTTTCATCTCCGACCTTCCCCTCAAATCAAGAAGCCCCACATTATTTCGAGACCAGAACTAATCTTCTCTACTCTAAATAGCAACTTAATAAGGCTCAATCTTCAACTAGTCATCAACCGAGAATTCAGCTTCATCATGTCAACACTTGATTAATAACATAAACACACGTGACAAAAACTCCATCACACACGAGCTATTTCACGCACAAGCTTTATCTTTACAAAGAAAACAGGAACTTCAAAATTTTTACTCCCCCTTTTTCTTTGTAAACTGTCAACGTTTAAGCCAAGTCACGATAATATCCAAGATTGTCCCAAAACTCTAGTAAGTACCGAATCCGAACTCTGAGAATCTTGAAAAGAATACCGTGGACCACCGTTACCGCGTCTCGTCCCCTCATTTAATCCGGACAACATAAGTTCAATGACCCGAAACTGACTTAAAGTTTCACAAAGAAACTCGGAACAACGAATAAAAAAGGATTCTTTAAACCGCAATGTAAGAGCAGAAACTCGGACTTAACACTTGAAATTCAGACTTAAACTCGCAAAACAGAAACTCGGACCCACAAAGGTTACACAAACTCGGACTATATATCAAAGTGCATTAACACCATGTCCGACTTTCACATAGAAGCGAATTGTTAACTGATCTGTTTGTTAACTTTCGGATGACAAACTCGGACCGTTACAACTCATGATAAACCTCGGAGAACAGACTTTGAAACTCGGAACGGACACAAATGAACATGGTCAGATGTATGTAAAATTCGGAACATTAAAAACGATTAAACAACAACTTGAAAACGAATAACAGAACTCGGAATAAGAACTCGGAACAATAAAGAAAACTCGTAATACAGAACTTTCAAACCTCGGAGACTGTTTTTCAAAACTCGGAGTTAAAAGAATAGTTTAACCAAAACTCTAAACTCTAAAAACATCGGAATACAAAATCCTCGAAAAACAGACCTTTTAACTGTTGAAAACTTGGAATACACAAACCTCGGAGACACAGATGAAGTTAAACATCGGAAGAAACAAAAGGTCAAAACTCGGAGCATTGTTTTTTTAATCAAAACTCGGAGCCACCTTTTATAGATCAAAACTCGGTTTGCAAAACTCGGACTCACCTAAGTGTAAAACTAGGAACAGTTAAGACACTACAGTTAGATTTGCGAGTTTTAAAAGGCTCGGAATAGGATAAGGTGCAATATCTGAAACTCGGACACTGTGACACAACAAAAACTGTTTCACAATTTAAAAAACCTCGGACAAACCGATTTGATTTTCACATAACTAAAACTCGGAATATGATGAACTGACTGTTTAAGAATAGGAATCAAACACACTCGGAACCTCGGAACATATACCAAAGGTTGTAAAACTCGGAATACAAGCTGGTTTGATTAAAAAAAAAAGGCTCGGACTCAATAAGGAAGAGAAAATTCGGACTTACATAAGCTCAGACATTAATCTGAAACTCGGAACATGTGAACTGAAAAACTCAGAAACCCTATCACAAGGGTACTCGGACTTTTAATACTCGGACATGGTGAAGATCAGAAACAAGTCTCCGGACTTTCTCCCTAGTGTGACTTCACACTAGTTCACCAAAACCCCGGAAACAACAAACACAGAGTTTTAAAACTCAGACAAGTTTAACACTAAGAAAAACTCGGACAGAGCAATTTTTGGATCAAACCTCATATCTGCAACAACTTGGAAACAAAACAACCACGAACAACTTCATTTTCTTCAACTTTTCTGCAAAATCTTCAAGTCTTCAAGATGTTTGGCGGAAACAAACATCAAATCAAGAGCAATGGTGATTCAGAAGGCGGTTAGACCATTCTGAATCGGTAACCATGCTCTGATACCACTGTGAAAGCACCGGGTCGATGACGAACATCAAACATTGCACTTGATTCAAGACATGAAGAACAAAATATGAAGAACAAGATAGAAATATGTAGAAGATGAATCCTTTATTATGAATCAGTCATCACAGATTACACAAACCAAAGGAGTATACATCATCTACAAGCTGGATTTAGATCACAAAGATCTAAACCCTAGCTTTCTCTCACTAACACATAGTCTCTCTGGAGAGGTGCACAAAGCTTCAAGGGTTTTTGATCGATCCCTCATCCATAGATGTGTGCCCTAATCCTATACAACACATATATATAGACTAGGACTAAACTCGGACAAACAATCTACACCAAAACCCTGACTTTTGTCCCTAACATAAACCTCTGACCTTTTTCCTAGACATAAAACTTGGACAAAATGTCCCTAGGATAAAGTTGGGACTATCTTTCAAGACTTGTACAATAAAGACCCTAACAATTGGAAAGCATGCACTTATCACCCAAAGTGCACTAACAAACTCCCCTTGGTCTTCATGTGGTCTTGAATTCTTCATTATCGTTGACTTTAACTTGGACTTCTGCTTTGGTTGACCAGAACTGATAAGCGACAGTTACCCGGCAGGAACTGCACTTACAGTCTCCCCCTTAACTGTTGCATCAGTTCTGTGTGGCATCGATAATCTTCAGTCACCGGATACTGCACTTACAGGTAGCTCTTTACAGTGGATCGCGTGCTCGCCGAAAGAATCCAAACACGCTTTGCGGCATACCGGACATGGCTCGTCAACTGGGAACAAAGGAATCATCAGTCGGTATCTAAGGATAACATGGTAGGTTAAAGCTAAACACTTTAACACTAATCATGTCACAAACTGACATTAGGTCAAAACAAGAATTCATAATTCTTAATTCAAAGACCTTGTCAAGGCAATGACAGCGAATACAGAAAAAATGTTTCACAACTTCTTTCATTTGTCGTCATTATTAATATGATTATTGAAAAAGGAAAGCGGTTACACCATATGGATCCATAATAGAGTTTGACTTGCTAATAATTAATAATCAACTCTGGTGCAGGCCTGCTAACTGACTTTAAAATCTCAGACCATTATTATTATCCTCATTACCAATCAACATGAGTGCTGCATTAAATTTTTCTTATATCTCTTCCTGCTACCTCACCTTTTGCTTACTTGTTGTAGTGGCCTTATCTATGATAAACTATGATGCTAGGTTATGCCTGGATGATGAGAGACAAGCACTGCTCCAGTTCAAGCGCGGCCTCGTTGATGAAGCAAATCGACTTGCTTCTTGGGCTGGTGAAACGAGCGATTGTTGCAAGTGGACTGGGATCCTTTGTGATAACATTACGGGTCATGTTCACAAGATTCATCTACCTGGTAAATGCCTTTTTGATGATTACAAAACAATCAAAGAGTACGACGAAACTGTTAAGCGGAGGTTAAGAGGGGTTATAAGTCCATCCATCTTGTATCTAAAGCAACTCGAGCATCTAGACTTGAGTTGCAATGATTTTAGGGGAATCCAAATTCCTAGGTTTATTGGATCTCTTGGAAACTTGAGATATCTTAACCTCTCACGTTCTAAATTTGGTAGAACAATTCCTCCTCAGCTGGGGAATCTGACCAAATTAGGCATCCTTTGTCTTGGCAGTTTTTATGATGATGAGACTGGTGAATATGAACGTACTAGCATCATGAATATGCAGTGGTTATCAAGTCTGCATTCGCTGCATCACCTGGATATGAGTGGTGTAGACCTCACAAAAGCAACCGATTGGTTTCAGGTGATTAACACTCTCCCTTCATTGGCCCAACTACATTTTTCTAATTGTCAACTGCCTGACATACATTCCTATATTGGTAGTGTTAATCTCACAGTCCTTTCATTGCTTGATCTTTCTAGAAACGAGTTTAATACGAGTTTCATACCACAGTGGATTTTCTGTATAACTAATCTTGTTTCGTTAGATTTAAGTATGTGTGGCTTACATGGTCCTATTCCTAGTAGCGTCAGTATCTTCCAAAACTTTACTTCTCTGAAGTTTCTTCACATCTCGGGGAATGAATTCATGAGTTCTTCATTAGTTCTAAAAGAGTTGTCTAGCATAGGTGGTAATCTGATTTGGTTAGATATGGGTTCTTGTGGTGTTAAGAGTGCAACTCTTGATTCCCTTCACAACTTGACCTCTCTTCGTAGTCTTGACCTACATGATAATCAACTCACAAGCACAATACCTAAATCACTGGGCAACCTTTGCAATTTGAGACATATCAATATGCGTCGTAACAATTTTCAAAATATTAGTTTAACAAGCCTTCTTGGAAGTTTTTTGGATTGCAAATCACCTAACCTTGAATCTTTATCTCTCGAGTTCTCTGGACTATCTGGTTTTCTACCCAACGAACTTGGACATCTTATAAACTTGGTGCACCTCCAACTAGGATACAATCATATTGCTGGACCGATTCCAGAGTCAATAGGAAGACTATCATTTTTGAGATCACTGGATCTTAATGAGAATCTTATTTCTGGTCCAATTCCATACTCGATTGGAGGACTATTATCGTTGGAGGAGTTATATCTTTCAAATAACCAATTGACCGATGTCCTTCCTGAAAGCATGGGTCAGCTTTCTAGGTTGAATACTTTAGATTTCTCTCACAAATTATTCACGGGTGTCGTGACAGATTCTCATTTTCCCAAACTAATAGAATTGAAATACCTAAACGGAAGAGGAAACACCTTAGCGCTTAGACCACGCCAAGCAAACTGGGTTCCCTCTTTCCAACTAGAAACCTTGTACATAAGTTCTTGGGATTTGGGGCCTCAATTTCCATTGTGGCTGCTAATGCAAAGAAATTTATCACTTTTGGAGATGAGAAATACAAATATATCATCGACCATGCCTGAATCATTTTGGAGGACATTCCCCAATCTAGAATTTCTAGATATGTCTCAAAATCAAATTCAAGGAAGGTTATTTGAAATCCCAGTAACACTAGAAGTAGTTGATTTGAGTTCTAATTTGTTTAAGGGGGAATTACCAAAACTTTTCAACAATTCATTGCTTGCTATGCTCGATCTATCAAATAATTCCTTTACAGGGTCATTACATCATTTTTTGTGTGCTTATGGTCGGAAAAGAATAGAAGCTCTTATTCTAGCAAATAATCATTTGTCTGGAGTCATTCCTGAGTGTTGGGTGAAGTGGCCGAATTTGTCAGTCTTGAACTTGGAGAACAACAATCTGTCTGGTGTAATTCCGACAACTTTGGGATCTTTAACTTTTCTACAATCATTGAATATGTGCAAGAACAAGTTGTCTGGAAGATTACCTACTTCTCTAAAGAACTTGACACGTTTACAGATCCTTCAGTTGGCTACAAATAGACTTGTTGGAAGCATTCCAGCATGGATTGGGATAGAACTATCAAGATTGAGAATTCTAAACCTTCGATCAAACAATTTTGATGGAAACATAACTCATGAGATCTGTTATCTTGCAGCTCTTCAAATCTTGGACATCGCTTATAATAATCTATCAGGAAATATTCCAAGATGCTTCAACAACTTTAGTGTCCTGTCTAAGAACAAAACTCCCGAATATGGTCAATTACTATTCTTAGAATTTAAATATATTGACATCGCTGGTAGTGCTTCACTGGTGGTGAAGGGACAAGAGTATACATATAACACCATTCTTGGACTAGTGATGGTTTTGGACCTTTCGAGTAACAAACTTTCTGGGAGCATTCCAGTTGAGCTAATGGCCCTACAGGCATTACAATCGTTGAATATATCAAAAAATCAGTTAACAGGAGTTATACCAAAGAATATAGGAGACATGAAATTACTTGAATCATTCGATGCATCTCTGAACCATCTTTCTGGGGAGCTTCCTATGAGCTTCTCAGGCTTGAGTTTCTTGAGTAGTTTCAATGTGTCTTTCAACAACTTGACAGGAAGAGTTCCATCAAGCACTCAACTTCAGAGCTTCAACGAATCAAGCTTCATTGGCAACAAACTTTGTGGAGTTCCATTGACTAAGCTTTGTGGAGAAGTAGTGCATAACAGAGATCAACAAGAAGGTGATGCATCACATGGAGTGGATTTTGGATTGATTATTAGCGTCTTTCTTGGATTTTTTGTTGGGTTTTGCTCCATTGTCGTTCCTCTTAATGTTGGCACAATTTGGATTTTGTTAAGTAAATTAAGGAATATGTTGAGTTGTTAATCATAAGTACTATGGTAACATGTTTCATAAGTGAATAGTGTTGTAAAGTTGTAATATAATTGTTTTACCTTCAGAGTATAAGATTATATGACCAGCTTTCTTAATGAACTGCTAAGCTTGGACCTTATTAATTATAAACTATGTAGACATGTTCTTAATGATTATCCTATGGTTCCTATTCTTGAATTTGTAATATACTGACACAATTTATAACCCCGCCATGAACAACCTTGCTTATCAGACACCTAACTCAAAAGGCTTGTCTTAAATATTTTAAACTAAAAGTGTCTTACCATAACTAAATTTTTATTCACACCATTTATATGAGTAAACTAGTTTTTTATCCTATTTTATTTGATATGAATGTTACTATTTTCTTAAAAAAAGTAAAAAAAAAAAAAAACATTTTACATAAACAATGCAGAAGCATCAGAAGAAAAACTTATGTGTACAATGATCTCTAGATCAAGTGGGGGGAGGGCTTGCATTTCTCTTGAGAGATGCACGTTCAACTCCCACTTGATGTAGAGTGACACTCGTGGGCAATAATAGGAGACCCATGGAAACCTGAGTTGGATCCTTGAGTCAAACGAGTTTTACTGGTAATTTGACTGTTGTGTCTACGGGCGGATGGGTTACCGGGTTTTCCCCGGAATTGGTGGTGGACTCGGTTACTCCCGGAGTACTCTGTTTCTCCAGTGGGGTGCCCCGAGAGTACTCGGAATTGATTCTGTTGGCCGTTAAAAAAAGTTATTATAAAGAAATATGTTTTGCATTTATTAAAATCTCCGGTATAAATAATGGCAAATGATGAAAATGAAGACATTGAAGATAAAGAGAAGATGTACAAGACAATAACAAAAGTTTTCATTAAAACACCTTTAGTCATTAGCCTATAAAAGATAAAACTAAGCACTAATACAAATCATCAATCAGTGTATTAATTACACCTTTTTCCTTAGGCTGGAGGGTGTGATTAGAGCCCCCTAGGGGCTTTATCAGACCACGTAATCGACACGTAGGATCCACATCCCCCCTTTAATTTGCATGGTGTGGATGGAGCCCCCTATTAAACAATATTAAAAAAAAATCATTGGATTAAAACTATTGGGCCCCACCTAAACCTTTCAACTTTGGCGTTACCATGGTGGCGAAGTAAGGATGGCGCCCCCTCTTAAAATGGAGGGTGTGATGATGGAGCCTTGTGGGCGCTATATATGGATGAGGTGGAGTGTAGGTCCACCCGGAGGATCGAGTAACCTCTATTCCCTGTTTTCCGACAAACCCGAATGTGCGGAATCCAAACGGGTAAGTTAAACCAAGTTATGAACACGCAAGACACAAAGATTCAATGATTAACACTCAATGTATTAATGCTAGAAAACGGTTACAATGCGGTGTTTACAAGATAAACTTATAAACTCTCTGTTGTGTGTGTGTTCTCTCCGAAATCTATTCAGACTTCTTAATGTTTCTGCTCTGTGTCTGTGCTTATAAAGTAACACAGTGACGAAATCAGGAACTGGACGAAATCGGATTGACGAAATCCAATATCTCGACGAAATCACATGTGATTTCGTCTCATATGGGATTTCGCCATACAAGGGGATTTCGTCCCACACATATGTTTTCGTCACATCAAGTTGAAGCCCAAAACAAGTCAAAGTCCAACTTCAAGTCTTCACGGCCCAAGTGAAAGTTACGGCCGAAGACAAGTTTATGTTATAATCTTTGTAATTTCAACACAATGACATCATCATGACATCACAGAGATGATGTCATGGTGATGTGTCACCTTGTCTTAGTTCGCGGCGCTCCGTGCTTCGCGTGTCGAACTCTGGGGCGCACGACGGAGGAATGTCGTGTCTTCGGGCTTGAGCTGGACCTAACCGAGTCGACCCGAACCGAATCGAACCGAGTCGAGTCGCGTCCACATAAAGTGTACCAACAAACTCCCCCTTGGACGCTACTCGTGATGGTTCGTCTTCCATGTCTTTCATGTCGGAGGATCTTCAAAGTCTTCACGTGACACAATCAGGGAGTGTATCAACAAACTCCCCCTTGAATGTTGCTCGTGAATCTTTTGGACTTCAAAACTTTAGATCCTTGAGGTGTTGATGAGTGATCAACTGCAACCCGATCATCTTGATCTTCTGATTGCATCAACGCGTGTCTTCACTTTACGGCTAGTCATCTGACACGTTCTCTTCGCCTTTAGCTGATTCTGATGTCGCATCTGCACATACAAGAAAGCTAAACACGTAATGAGAAAAACCGCTTAGAATATAGACAAATTAAACAAACGACACATATGAGATAAAATCTCAATCAAACACCGACCGAAAACAGTTTGAAAGTTTAGAAAATGTTCAGTTTTAATCCTTTAACTTTCAAAACTTGTTAACTTCGACTGTTTATGAAGATGCAATTGTTTTCCGGCTTATAATCAGGATTTTGGGTAGGATAGACTCAAGTTCTAACATCGGTCAATCAAAAATAAACTAGAAGCAAAATCTTTTTGGCTTTTATAAAGTTTATATTAAAACACACCTAAAATCTTTTTGGTATTTTTCATTTTTCAAAAATAAAAGACGGAAAGCAAAAAATAAATATATACAGAGATACAGAAACTAAAAGCAATAAACAAATATTTACAGACATTCTTTTTGCGAGTTTCGAGGGTAAGAGAATCATATCAGTGTACGGTCACACCAAAACGCTCTTTTTGTTCAATTAGTTAACATTTAGATAAGCATCCTATAACAATTATCGGTATTGTTGTCCACATAAGCTCAACTTATCAGATGTAATCATGGCGAGGGGATACGTTAAGGTATGATTTATACTTACCGACCGGTGTTCATCCAAACATGACACATTCCCGTATCAAGGTATGCACGAGAGTTCATCTTACCGGTGAGTATACCGATTATCATCTGTTTGACCGTATAAAAGAATGTGAGAAACTCACTTATTTTGATTGAAAACAAGCCCTATGTGATAGAATCACTTATTGATGAGGAACTTGATTTTCAGATGCATGAGGGCACAGGAGCAAGTCCGTGAACAGGTCAGTACTTTCGTATAGCAGAGAGACGAACTTGACTCCTGCAAAGAATCTGTGATATATTATCACTTATTTGTTTGGACATGTGATTGTTGATCACTTATTGAGGTCGAATGCAATATGTACACGTATGTATAGTATCATGGAAGATCTTAGACTTCGTCTCCGTTATTTTTCGGTAAAAGATACAACCATGATACCCAGATGATAAGACAGCATAAAGACCGAATATCACAGAACCTCGGCAATCTCTCAAACGAAATTTCGGTACTAAGACCATATGCCAATGTGTGGTTCCCACCTGGTCTTCAGTCGATTAAGGTTTATAACACCCTGCATACTTTAATCTGATTGTGAGCCTACCGATACATCTTATATAGAGCTGCTTATCGTTTTTCATTTTGCATTTCAGTTCGAAAAGGTTTCGACAGACCACTGATGTACTATCATTTTCTCTTTTTCTCGCCAGGAAACTCATTTTTGCTTTTCAATGTTTTTGGGTTTTGAAATTTTTCGATGTTTTTGAATTTTCAAATTTGGATTTACTCCCCCTAAAATCAACAAACTATGACAAATTTCAAAGACACAAAGGTATTTATAAAAACGATTTCCCGATGTTGGTTAACTCATGTCTTACCTCAATGCCGTTTACCAAAATTAATTTTAATCAGAAATGATTTCTCGAATTTTGGAAAAATCAGTTGGCATGTCGGTAAGCGGTGCGGACCATGACAACATTGATGAGTTTCATATTGAAACGATCACGTGTGAGGTGATATTCGAGTTCAACATGTCAGGTCAAAGAGTGCTGTACGAAATGGTAATAACTCATAAAGCAGCTTAAATATCGACAAGTAAAGGAGAGATTAGAAATTTAAAACCGTATCCTGCAACTGCTTCGTGCATTGCAAGGAATCTGAGCGCTCTCTCAAACTGGATATCCACCCGGTGTGGATTTCAAAGTCGATTTTGCAGCTACTGAGAAATCTCTTCACAGCAACAAGATCAGAAACCTTTGGGTCCAGCTGGTCTTCCACATTGCACCAGCGAAGGTCTTTGTCTTTCTCTTGAGAAGTAGTGTGCGGTTGTTCAATCCATGCCAAGGCATCCGCACACCCAGTTGGTTTGTTCAACAAACACATTTTCTTCAATCACACCGCGAATAAATGTACACTGCACGTTCATCTTGTTGATTTTGAACATCAGACGTGCTGCAGGTGCGTACATTTTGATTGAATCTATCCTGGGGACCCGATCAAAGCCTTTAACAATCAAACTTTGTAATGATTTTCATTTTGTCGAAGCTTTCAATTTCTTTCGATAGACAATTCTGTCTTCTTTTCTTTTTCTCTCCATCAAAGGCAACAATTTCTTTGTCGCCGATCTTGTGCATGGACACTCCACTATCAACAATCCAATGACTATCGATAGTTCCTCCTGGAACATCCTGCACACTCACTTAGAGATTAGATGGAGAGGGGGACCCAAGCCTTAACAGACTTGGGTCGTCCTTCATCATCGAGGATTGTGACTTCGATTTCCTGATGATTCGGAATGGATTGAGCTTCCCCTGAAACAATTACCGATTTTGGTTTCCAAATCTGTTTTTGTTTTTCATTTTTAATTTCTAACTTAACAGACTTTGTTTGGACAACCTCCGGTTTTAACGCCTTTTCAATCACCTTCACATTTTTACATCGTTGTTTTGTTTCCTGTTCTTTAACAGTTCTTTTATCATGTTTTGGTAAAACAGGACGACGTTGTGGGTGAACTTGTTCAGAGGGGGCTCTTTCAACAAAATTTAGTTTGGGCGAGTTTGTGCAGTCTCTAATGATGTGCCCAACATTCCCACATTTGAAACAAGTTCTCCTTTCAACAAACTTAGGAGAACCGGTTCGACTTTCACGTGTTGAACCTGTAGACCCAGAGGTACTTGTTCCTTTATCACACCCGTTTGTGTGTTGGGTGTAATTGTTTTGAGCATTACGTTTTAAAATCTTGACTTGTTGGACAAAATCGGTGTTTGATTTGTTTTCAAAAGTCTCAATTTTATCAGTACCATTGGATGCTACAAATTTAACATCATTGTTTTTCTTTTTGAAATGAGCTCCTTTGTTCTCAACCTTCGGTTGTGAACCTTTAGAATTTTGAGCTCGATGCTGTTGCTGTTTACCCTTAAAAGCGATAGGTTGTTGCTTCGTTGGTGATTTTTTATTTCCAAATTTTCTTCTAACTTCAGCTTTTGGAATCGGATCACACTGAGTTACTGAAACTCTTGGGATCCCCTTTTCCAAAAACTTACTGGTAGTATCTTCAAACACTTTATCAATCAAAGATTGATTGACATTTTTAATTGGAAAATCGTGATCTGTATAGATTTTAGAGTCACCAACCAAAGTGTACAACACATTATTACTCTTAATGGTAGACACAGATTTCTTGTCATTCTTGACAGGATCTATCACTTGTTTGACAACTTGTTGCACAACAGGAATAGGAGGATCACAAAGAATATGATTCTCAATTGGAATTTCTACTCCTTTCGTCTCATCAAGTGATTCATCCTGGTCATTCACATCTGATTCATCATCTGAAGAATCATAGTCCTCAATGGTTGGAGAACTTTGATTTGAAGCACATGATGACTTTTCTTTCCGATCAGATGAGCCCTCCGGTGAATTTTCCGGTTTGAACCCTAGGCCAGTAGTTGAAGCCCAAAACAAGTCAAAGTCCAACTTCAAGTCTTCACGGCCCAAGTGAAAGTTACGGCCCAAGACAAGTTTCTGTTATAATCTTTGTAATTTCAACACAATGACATCATCATGACATCACAGAGATGATGTCATGGTGATGTGTCACCTTGTCTTAGTTCGCGGCGCTCCGTGCTTTGCGTGTCGAACTCTGGGGCGCACGACGGAGGAATGTCGTGTCTTCGGGCTTGAGCCGGACCTAACCGAGTCGACCCGAACCGAATCGAACCGAGTCGAGTCGCGTCCACATAAAGTGTACCAACATGGAGGGATGGCGCCCTCCACAACGTCCAGCCTTATAACAAGTGTGTTAGTTAATTACACCTTTTTTCCTAAGAAAAACGTATAATTCTTAACTCTTAAATAGTTAATACAAATAAAAATTTTGGAGAAATTCAAGTATACATATCATATTTGTATTTATTTCAAACTAGTCTTTAACCCTCGCTTCGCGGGCAAGGTTTTGGGTCCATAAAAAACTGTATGAAGTTTTCAAGGTTTAGTGTCTTTAAGGATTAGTATTACTAATCGAGTTTTATATAGTTGTTATACAGCGTCTAGACAATTATTTTGTCTCGTGTCTTGCGTATGACTAAATGAAAATCTTGAAAATGCAAAAAATGATAAATTAATTTTTAAATCATAATTCCGCAGATACATTAAATCAAATCCGCTAATATAAAATCTAAGTAAAAACATAAAATTATTTTTTTATATTTCACTTCTTTTGTTATTTGAAAGAAGCATTTAAATATCGAATAAAACCTCGTGTGTTTTGAAGATTTGTTTGTCTAGGTTTGAATATTGAAATACTTTTCATTTTTTTTTTGAAGCCCAAATATTGATTGACGTAAAGAAAATATACCCAGTCTATTCTTATAGACATGTCCATGCAATTATTCATCGACTATATATGCGCACATATCATTGGAATTTCGTTATTATTCTCAATGGCAGTATTGTAAATAACATGAAAATTAGTCCAATCAATCTACTGTTCATAAGATCCTACCTAAATTTAGAGGTGTTTAAGATTGGATTATCCGGTTTTCGGATATCCGAAACCGGATATCCGAAAATTTCGGATAGTGAATATTGATATCCGAATTCGTATGTCGGACCAGTTTTCGGATATCCGAAATTTCAGATACGGATTCGGATATCCAAACGGATATCGAATTTATAAAAAAAAATAAAAAAAAAAGTTTTGTGCATAGATTAAAACTAAACATATATTCGATTTTCCAAATTTCCAACATTGAAAACTAAAAACATTCATAAATCCATATCTGAATCCGATTATTTACTATTTTTAACTAGATTTCAAACTAAATATAATGCTCATATACTATATATATTTATAAAAAATATTAGTTTTCTGATATCGGATAATCGGATTATCTGAAATTTTTTAAATTAATATCCGAAACTGAAAATTCGGATTATCCGAGTTTCGGATATCCGAATTTTCGGATATCCAAAATTTCGGATATTTCGGATACGGATTTTCGGATGTTTCGGTTTCGGATACGGATTTTTTTTAACACCGCTACCTAAATTGTTATACAAGAGTAATACAATATTTATTAAATCGTACATATTATTATTATTATTTTCAATTTTCAAAAGCAAATATTTCAAATTACACGCTACATGATAATCCACAAAATCCGTAAGGAACATACAAAGTCTATAATATATAAAACTTAAAAAAAATTATATACTATACTATATACATTTAAATTCACAGGTAGGTTAGTGACAGCCCAATCGCAGCCCGCCACATGGCTATAAAATTACAGGTACATTAGGGCAGGCGGGCGTTACGTGGTGGTGTATGGTGGTTGGGTGACCACGCGTGGAACACCGTCGTCACTAAAGGTGACCACGCATGGTGGTGATGAGGCGTGTTGGTGAAAACGCGTGAATGTTGTTTATTGCCGCACACCATGCTTCTCCTACTGATGGTTTTGTTACGGTGGATATGAGTGTGTGGTGAGTGATGGGTACCCCCACTAAAATCCATCACTAGTGATGAAACCAAGTTCGATAACGTGACGGAACATGATTGGGTGCGGTGAGTGATGGAAAGTGGAGCACCCCACCCCCTCCCCCTACTATATATTGTTTTCCCTCTAACCCTAAAATAAGGAGAACGTCTACGTTTGAAGGCCGACGAAAATCACCGCTGAAGAACCACCACATACATCATCGAACAATTGTACTAGTTGCCAACGAGGGGCGATTGCAGTTCGTAAGAAAGACCAAAGATAAGGGGAGAAGGTGGTAGAAGTTTGAAGAATTTGGAACAAGGGATTTTCCGGTAGCAACTGGAATTATTTTGGGACAACGACAGACCCTTGCCTGGCAGCGAAGAGACGAGAACCTTCACTCTTCTTTGAGCACAAAAAGGCTGAATATAAGAATTAAAACATTGAGATACGAGCTAATACACTCCCACTTCATCCATTCAACTTTTAACTAGTTTCTTTTTACAATATCTTTATCTCCTTAACCTTTTATTGTTTGTTATAACTTTTTCATATTATATATCGATTAATAAGAGAACTGAATGAACAGTGATAAAGGGCATAGTTGGAATTTCACAACATCATCAAAACGCGTGTCACCTCCTTTCCTTGCCACCGTACATTATCCATTCATCTTCACCAAATCTCATATTAACATTGCAGGGAGAAAAACCAAAAAATCAGAGTGAACTGGAGCCACTTGCTGAAAACGACAGTGGTACCGGGGTTTGCGGTCACCACAGCGGTGGTCAACAGTCGCACTCAAGTGTTGGATAGGGTTTAGGTTGCCTTTTCAGGCAGAAACCGATGGTGCCGGTGGTTAGGGTATCACCACAGTGATGAAGATGGCTTCAAGAAGTTCCGATTGTGATTGGTCTCTGTTTAACTCCGGCAAGAATTCCGGTAATCCTCGCTTTAATTGCATGTGTCTTTCACAGTTAGATCGATTTTCGTGGTTTTCATTTAACCTATTTTTTGTGTTGCAGAACTCCAGTGCACATTCTAATTTTGCAACTCTTGATTCGGACGACTATGGCGACTGTTAGAGGTATTAGTGACCCCAAAGGAGTTCACTTCAGAACAGAACGATATCGACAAGTTTCTTCAATTTTCCATCATGAAGGTATCGTATCTTTGTATTTTTGATTTTAGGGTTTCAAATTTGGGGTGAAATTCTTGGTTTCGAGGTCTGTGGAATTCATTTTTGGAGCAGATGGTTGCAGGTACAATCTACTAAATTGAAAGGGTAGCAAATGATGGTTGTGAGAAAAAAAAAATTATGAAGCTTTAGTTTGGGGGAAGCCATAGATGAACTCCACCAGCTACACCACCCAATTTGAGGTAGGGTTCTAATTTCATATAACCTATTTGATAGTCTCATTTGTAGATGTTTGTGAAACTGACAAAAGGATAGGTTTACCCAATATCAATGTGTAGAACACCTCCCTCCCTTGCAGAAGTTTTTACAGCTTGAAAAAATAACGATACATGCATATTTCTTCAATTTTAATAAGCAATCATGATTAACAGTGGTCGTAGTTAGTTTATAAAATATAACTTAGCAATAAAACTATGCAATGAGTGTTGTACCATGTGCTGTTGCGTTTGATTGTATCACTTTTGAAGAGTTGATTCTTTTATTGGCCAGCATGGGCGGTGGGTAATTTATCACCGCCCTAAACACGCATCGCAAACTCCATTCATTCTTTATGGGTAAACCCACACAGATCACCCAACCTCACAAACGTCTCCCTAGGAAGCAAAGTGTGTTGGGATTGAACCCTATCAGAGGAACAGATAATCAAAGCCAAAACTGGGTCAGAGCAGTGGATCCAGAATAAGCAGATGTTATGTATACAAGTCTCTCCCCTTGAAAGTGGTTTCAACATCTGCTGACCTCCAAACTACTGATCTTTACTAACTGCTGGCTTACAACTGCTGTCCAAGTCAAAGACTGATGGAAGACTAAAGCTCTGCTGATTCAATCTACTGCTATGGGTCAAACTCTGCTGATCATAACACGTACTGCTGGGTTCACATCAGTGGAAGGATGCAGCAGTAGTTTAGTTTATATTATGAAATGTAATGTACAACAGTAGTTAGTATAGCAGAGGTTGTATAGATCAGATGTTAGAGTTTGTTAGGAGGTTAGATGTCACTTTCATGGTGACGTCAGCTTAGATGCTTCAGTGGTTTGCTCATGCCTATAAATAGAATAGTGCCCTGTACTGTTCTATTAGCTCTTCACCATCTTTCTCCTGCACGAACAAATCACTGTCAGCTCAGGCTGAGGGGGAGTTTGTTACATACTAGCAATTGTAGTTGAATCTTGTAATAAATTCAAGCATTCGGTTCAATGTTAAACTTGTATGTTAAAAGCAATTCTCTCGTTTGATTGTGTGCAAAGTTTGCTTCCATTATATTCCGCTGCACTACTCATTCATTGTTCATCTTAATTCAAACGTAAAACACAATCAAAACCAAACTCAGATCCTAACAATTGGTATCAGAGCTTGGACAGTCAAATTTGATTTAACAATCATTTTGACATAAATAGTTCAGCTCATAATTGTTGATATCGATAGTTTGTTCGTTTTGTTGAAAAACAGAGCAAGGTTTAATCACCATCAAAGTTGATTTATCAGTGCCTGTAAAACAACCAGGATGACGTCACAATCACAAGATGATAAGAATAACATTGGCTCTCTTTTCAAACCACCCATGCTTAAACGTAATGAATACAACATATGGCAGAGAAGGATGGGTCACATCCTTGCTCAACAGAACACTGGATGTTGGAGGTCTGTTGTTTTTGGTCCCCATGTTCCTATGGTGCCAAGTGCTGAGGATGCAAAGAAGTTCGTACCTAAACCACCTGAAAACTATACTGAAACTGATTTTCAAAAGTTCGAACTCGATGCCAAAGCATTTAGCATCACAGCATCTGCATTACCCAATGAGATCTATGCTGGACTGTTACATTGTAACAGTGCCAAAGAGCTATGGGATGCACTGAAGGAACAGTTTGGGGGAACAGAAGTGGTTATTGAAAACAATGGAGAAATTCTGAATCAGCAGTATGAAACATTTTGTCACATCAAGGGTGAATCATTGACTCGGCAGTTTGAACGATTCAGTTGTCTCATTAGTGAACTAAGGCTTGTTAAAGTAACATTTCCAAATTCAACTCAAAATAGTGTAAGACCCTAACATGTATTTGACAAAAGTCGCAGCGGAAATTCGTACCATAAAATTTCTTTCATTAAAAACGTCTTGACTTACTTGAAGGTTTGTTTTAAAAAGTATCTCTTTCACAAAACAAAAGTATAACTCCCGTTTACTAAAGTACATACTCGATTATTCCCGTACAATCTATCTTATGACTCGGTCTTCGATCTCTATTCCTTGTGATAAACGCCCGTGATCAATACCACCTACACTCACCACATACATTTATAACATTAGCACACATTATATAAACAAGATTCATTCACGTACACTTCACATTTCGTCACATTTCAAACTTTAAGCATTTCATCTGCGTATCCATTTCCTGGTGAGGCTTCAATAACGTACCTGCATTACTTTTCATTCTCAAGGTACACCATTAATAACGTTAACACTCAACATGTCTAAATCATACATACTTACGTACTTACATACATACATACATACACATCTACATACGTACATACCTTTCCTACAACTTTACATACGTGCATACACTCATACATGTCTTTATACATACATACATACACGACAACATACATACATACCTTTCCTACATCTTTACATACATGTATACACTCATACATATCTTTATACATACATACATACATACATACATACACATCTACATACGTACATACCTTTCCTACATCTTTACATACATGCATACACTCATATATATCTTTATACATACATACATACACATCTACATACGTACATACCTTTCCTACATCTTTACATACATGCATACACTCATACATATCTTTATACATACATACATACACATCTACATACGTACATACCTTTCCTACATCTTTACATACATGCATACACTCGTACATATCTTTATACATACATACATACACATCTACATACACGTACAAAATCTTGCATACTTCTTACATACTCATACGTTAATTACATGGGACTTAGACTTTGATTTATAGCCCATAAACATCTAAGGATCGATCAAAATCATGTTTAGGAAGTCCGCCGTAGTCCACGGATAACAAACTGAAGCCTACGATACATAAATCAACTTAAATAACAATTTTCAGACTTTTGGACTTAGGGAGGTCGTCGGCGACGGCCCTAGGGCCCGTCGGCGACGGCCCGTAGTTTTTCCCGTAGCCAAAACCCCGTAGACAGGAAGATAACCCGTCAACAAAAAAACTAACTTTCTAGAGCCCGTCGGCGACGACCCCCTTGCCCGTCGGCGACTACCTTTAGAAATGGCACTTTTCTGCAGTTCCGTTTCGTCGTCTGTACGCACTAAAACGCGCGTAACTTTTGAACCGCTTACCCATTTAACCTCCCGTTTCTTCCTACATGCTTGTAAATTCACATTCTATCATATAAACTTAAAATCCCACATCCGGATTAAGGAAATTCTTAACTTACACGCTATCATCTTATTATTCATTTAAGATTTATTCGACCCGTTCATGCATTCATCCACATAACTTGTTTGTTTGACCATAACTTCTTATGAACCTAATAATGTCAACATTGTCTATCATAAAAGATTAAGTTCTCGGATGTCTTGCATCCTCTTGACCCATTTTCGCTCAAGGGCTTATTTTGACCCGTTAAGGGTATTTGCGCAATATAAGGTCCTTAGCTTACGAAAATCATACTTCTCGCTTTCTTACTTTTTCAAAACATTCATTTAATTAAATAGCTTGTTTGTAATCAACTTTTAAGACCATTTGCTCGTTTTACCCATCAAGGGCGTTTTTGTCAACTTTGCTTTATCCTTAACAACAAAGGACTCCATTGCATAAGTAACCAATCCTACTACTTAGCTACACTTCTTAATCACACATACCTTGCTCGGATCAAAGCTAAGATCCGTTTAATACTTCATCGGTCTCATACAATTCTTTCCTACTTGACCTCGATCATCATACTTAATTAAATTGCATATAACTTTACATAAACAACTAAGAAGTGATTACGAAAATCACTTACCTCATGCGTCCATGTTCAAACTCGTTTCCTCGCCACTTCTTGACCCGATAGCCTTCCGTGCTTGATTCCGTCTCGACATGATTCCTATACTTCCATGTCATCGAAATCACATTCTTATTAGCATACATAATTGTACATGTTAACGATCATATCGATCGCATAATCCCCATTTGACTTTCATTAGTTACTTCTAACAAGCATAATACATGTGACCAATTTCATATCATTTCAAACTCATGTAAACCATCATGTCATCGCATTAAACACACATTCGTCAAACACGCTCCATATAACTTACCTTAATCTTACAATTATGACAACACGTCTAACCATCCTTCTTATACACGGTTGACTTTTAGAAGTCAACGGTTCATTTAGTTTAACTTCCGACTCATCATTATATACCCGTAACATCATAATAGCCTATACGGACAACACTATATACATATCATCTTTTACTTACATACAATTTCATCTATTAAGCTCACCTAGACATTTCATCAAACGCTTGGTGTGCGTACCACTATGTTAGCACAATGTACAACTAATTTATGCATATTCTTCTAATCTTATACATAATTCATCAAATTCCACTTCCTAATCAACACGAATCATTCATGCATAAACATCAAACATACTAGTATTATATTTCTTTTAATTTTTCTAACAAGAACCCATCATGCAAATCAAAATACATCAATATTAAGCAAAATTGGACATGGATGATTCACCCATGTCATCATCTTCATCTTAACAAATGGGTTTCATCCAAAAACATCAAATTAACCTAAATCATGCATAACCCATGTCCAATATGATGATTCTAACACACACCCATTCTCAATTTCATACAAATTCGCGATTTACATCAAAACCCACTTCGTGAAAGATCACCAATCTAACTTCTAAGACATACCTTACGATCCCCTTGTGATGGTGATCATTATTCCATGTTTATTTGCGAATTTGAGCCTTGAATCATCACTTGATTTGAAGCTTTTGAAGAATTAGGGCTTGGCTCCTATGGAGCCCTTTCTGATCGTTCCAGAACACACACGAGATGTGTATGTTTGTGTGTGTTTTTTATTAATTAAAACATAACTTTCCCCTTGTCCATCTTTGGTCCCTCAAGTTTATACCTTTGCTTGTTTTGCTAAACATTTGACTAGGTGTAATAACCTAGTTATTGCATTCTATTTTATTAGACATGGGGTCTTACATACAATTTTAATAATTCGAGTTATGGGGCGTTACAAATAGCAGGTTCCTTAGATCACTACCAGAAAAATGGGATACCATTGCATTTGTTACTAGAAACTCTGCTGAGTTCAAAGATCTGACCCTGACCCAACTTGTCACGGCCCCTCGTCCCGGTTTGACCCGGTCCAGGTGCCGCGGGACAGAAACCCGTGGTATTTATTATTTGAGTTGACAGCGGAAGATTTTAGCAGGATCTTTCTAACTTTAAAAATGCCTGATTATTTTATTTCATAATGCGGGATAAACCCCGTACTTTTACAATAGAGGAATTTTACTAAGAAATTCCCTGGTTTACAAAACATGTTTATTTGTTTAACTGAGCCACTACTTCAAGCCGTATTAGTGCTCCGTAGCACTGTTCCATGGTTCACAGTAGTTACCTGAAACATGTTTTAAAAATATTCTTTTTGTCAGCGAGGAAATACTGGTGAATTATTCATTTTGATAAAACGACGCATAGTTATAAATTACAGCATAAGAACGATTACAATGGCTTCTATCTTATTTTTATCTGGCGCCGTGTCACCTCCTGGTGACGATGGTCATGCCACTATTGGGTCCTTCCCCAAGTAGTGACGATTATCACTTGTTAGGATTTATTAGCCTAACCGTGAGAAATTTAGTAATGTGCACAATACCCCACTAGCCAGTGATTCAAAATAACCACGACTTAATCCCTGTAATTATAACTTTTGAAAATGTTTGGAGTATTGTAAAACATTATTGATAAAAAGAGAATGACTCACATTGCAAGTTTAATTGAGCAGAGTTTAGCCTAATGATAAGCCTGTTAACCTAATTCAAATAACAATGCACATGAACTAGGTCAGTAACTAATACAGCATTTACGATAACTCACGAGATTAAAACCTTCACAACGAATGACAAAGTGCGATACATAAACATCTATCGAATTCACGATGAATGACAAAGCATAACCCTAATTTGGGCAGCACTTAAACATCCATCGGATAGTTTTCATCGATCGGACATTGAATCGTAGTAGCGATCGAGTTATTACCCTGTTATCGCGGCAGTGTTTCGTTATTGTGTGTGTTTTGTAGTAAACTGTGAATATCTGGACGTACGAAATGAATTTGAACGTCGTAATAACAGTTCCATACAAGTGCCACACCCCTCTACTTATACCTGGAAAACGGAGCGGTCGCGCCACGCGACACCCTGTCGCGCCACGCGACGGGGACCCTTTTAGCATAGGGTAGCCATGTCCCTAACTAGCTTAGCTGAGTTGACGGTTCATCAAAATTCAATTTTGACAGCAAATTATAAGGATAATCGTCAATGGGGATATACCCCCTTTGAGTTTTAGGGGCCCTGATCCTGATTCTGATTGTTCTGAAAATTTTAGGGGTTATGCAGGATTACTTGGGGGTCTCAATTAGGTTTCCTATTGAACAAAATAAAATAATAATTAATAGTTTTGGTGAGAGTTGTTACACAACTTCATGGTAGACTCCTGACCTATGAAAGGGAGTTAAACCAGAAAAAGAAGTTGCAAGAGTCTGGCAAAGTTGCTGATGATTATTCATTTGGCAGCACAGCTCTTTTCGGTCAGGAAGAATCTGGTAGCAGTAGTAAGGATCAAGGTTATGATCACTTTATTGATATAACTGTTGGTGGTAATTTCAACAACCCTGATTCTCACTCTGCAAATTATGTTTTTACTGCAAATTGTGAAAACCAGATGTCAGATAACTTGTGTTTTGAACTCAATGATTTGCAACACTTTGATCCCACTGACTTAGAAGAGATGGACATTTTGCATCAATTGGCTTTGCTTAGTGTAAGAACAAGCAAATTCTATAAAAGAACAGGGAGAAAATTCCCAGGGTTACATGGGAATTTAAAAGTGGGGTTGGATAAGTCAAAAATTAAGTGCTATAAGTGCAATAGGCTAGGTCATTTTACTAGGGAATGCAGGAGTCAAACCACTGGTCCAATAATCACTCATCCCAGCTCAAACCCTAGACCACAACATCAAAGCACTGTGCACTATACCCAATATACCACTGCTGCCCATGTTAACACTGCTCACTATGCTGCAACCCATGTGCCTGTGCATTATGTTCAAACCACTGTTCCACAAATTCAGTATGTTCAAACCCCTGTCCCTCAGGTACAAGTGCAACCTGTTGCACCTCAACCAGCTGCTCCAACAGTAACACAACCAGATCAGCAAAGCTTTTTCACTCAAGGATTTGTTGACTAGATCAGTATGCCTGATGAGCTTAGTGATGAAAATTTTGCACTCAATGCTTTTAATGATCCTACTAATTATGGATTTTGTTTGATGGCATTAGAGTGTATACAAGAAGGGGTAGAAACTAAAGGTGAACAGCTACGTGCTGAAATAGTGGATGAAGTGACTGAAGCAGTGGTTACTGCAGTTGCTGGTGAACTACTGCTGGGAGAAAATTTAGAAACCTTGATTGAACCACTGTCTGGCCCCTGGTCCAAAGAAGACAAAGAAGAAAAGGAAGAGAAGAAAGCAGGTGAGAAAGAAGATAGAGCTGATGAAGAAGGTGATCATCAATATGATTGTGCCATGATGGCTGCTGCTAAGGTAACACCTCAAGTTCTTGAAAACTGTGTTCAGACAAATGCATTATTGCATTTGCTAACATTAAATAGGTAAATGAAAACCTTAGGGATAAAGTCTTAACTGATGAAGTCAAATTTGAAAAGTTATTAAAAGAACTTAGAAACAAATTGGCTGAAAAAGACAAAGAAATCAGCAGTCTCAAAGAAGAGCAGAGCATAACCAAGACTCAACTCCAAACTATGGTAGAAAAATACCAAGTTTGCAAAAAGGAGTTGGAGTCCACCCAGATCACTTGTGAAAGATGGGTGGAATCTTGTAAAGGGTATGAGGTTATGCTTGAGAAACAGCTTGAAAGCAATGTCAAGTTTGGTGTGGGGTATAGAAAATATGATGATCTTGTAAACACTTCTGGAAAACAAGCTGGTTCATCTGAAATTAAACCAACCAACAAGAATGGCCAAGAGGTTAAAATAACTAACAAACTTTGTAACAAAATCAATTTGGAAAGATCTGTGGGGTCCTCAACTTTTGAGGAAATTGAGAAATATCAATTTAAACCCATATGGTCTGATGAGTGTGACATTCTTGAAAATTTCAAGCCTATGGACTTTACAACCACTGATGGTGTCACAGCTCCAAAAGCAAAGGTCATTCCTATCAAAGACATCCCAACAGTGGTTCAAAACTCTGTTGCTAAGGAGTCTGAGAAAAGGAAGAAAAGAGAAAAGATCAAAAACCTGTTTTGTGATTTTTGTGAAAAGAGGAATCATCTAACAAAAGACTGTTTTCATCTAAAAGCATTTGATCTAAACAAAAAAAAGTATCATTGTCCCTGCTGAAAGCTGCACCATCTGTGGTAAATCAAACCACAAAACTCAAGCATGTGTGTATCTCAAAAACTTTGATGTAAAAAAGAATGAGTACACTGCTAAAACATCCTTGAGTCCATCAACATCATCTGTCAAATTCACCCAAAACCAACCACTGTTTGTGCCAGTCCAAACAACTGTTAGAAAATAGCTGAATCAAACATCTGTCCAAAGAGATGTTCAAGTGACTGATGCACCCCCTGCCAACCAATACAGAAAGGGCAAGGGACAATCATCTTACCAAAGGATTCCACACGTTTATGAGACCTACAAAAGGCCCTCTAAAGCAAAAGTGAACAGGCATCCTTTTGGTTATCAGCAGGTGATTGGTCAAAACCCACAACAGTGGTTAGAGAGAAACAGTCCTAAAACTGTCCAAACTCCTGACCTAACCACTGCCCATGCATCTGAACTCATCCAAGACACTGTTGAGACCCCATCCAAAGCCATATTGGCTTTGGAGACCCTAATGAACTAATCATTTTCCTTCATGTGCAGGGAGCTTCTGCATGCTTAGATAGCCTTTGGTATGTAGATAGTGGAGGCTCCAGGCACATGACAGTATGTAAAGCCCTTCTCAAAGATTTCAAAATCCATGGAGGGGCTGATATATCCTTTGGTAATATTAGTAAAGGGAAAGTTCTGGGGTCTGGTACAGTACAGTCTGGAAATGTAAAATTTGAAAATGTCAATCTGATAGACAATCTAAAATTCAATCTCCTGAGTGTTTCACAAATGAGTGATAAGGGGTATGGGTCATTCTTCACAAAGGAGTGTTGTAGGATTGTTGGACCAGAAATGGTTGAAAAGATTAAAGCAATAATAAAAACTGGAAAAACCAAACTTGTTGCTCAAAGAAGTGGCAATGTTTATGTGGTGGATATGTCAAAAGAGAGCCCCAGAACTGATGCCTGTCTGTTCTTAGCTGCATCAAACAAAGAGACAGAATTATGGCACAGAAGTTTGGGGCACACAAATCTCAAGACAATCACTGCTATTTCAAAACAGGGTTTAGTAAGAGGTTTACCTCAAAAACTGTTCACCTGTCCTGAGCATTGTGTTTCCTGCTTAAAAGGAAAACAACATAAAAGCTCCTACAAATCCATTGATGAGTCCAAAACAACCAAATGTTTGCAAATGCTTCATATGGATTTGTTTGGCCCAGTTAAAGTCATGAGTCTTAAGAAAAGGAGGTATTGCTTGGTTATTGTTGATGACTTTTCTAGGTTTACATGGACCTACATTTTACACTCAAAAGATGAGACTGCAGGCATTCTGCAAGACTTTGTGAAACAGGTTGAAAAGCAGTTTGACCTTCCAGTAAAAATCTTCAGAAGTGACAATGGCACAGAGTTCAGGAACAAGGAGTTGGATGATTTCTGTGTGTCAAAAAGAATTGTGAGGCAATACAGCATTCCAAGAACACCAGAACAAAATGGGGTTGTTGAAAGAAAGAACAGAACTTTGATTGAGGTTGCCAGAACCATGCTTGCTGATTGGGGTTGCCATTAACTTTTTGGGCAGAGGCAGTAAACACTGCTTGCTATGTCCAAAACAGAGTTTTAATAAACCCCAGGCATCAAAAGACTGCCAATGAACTACTGTATAAAATAAATCCATTGATCTCATACTTCAAAGTTTTTGGTTGCCCATGCTTCATTTTAAACTTAAAAGATTCCATTTCTAAGTTTGCAGCCAAAATTGATTGTGGTTATCATCTGGGATACTCTACCACTGCTAAGGCCTACAAAGTGTTTAACACAAGGACCAAAACAGTGGAAGAGACTTTGAATGTAAAGTTTAATGAACTTTCCTCAATGAAAATCCCAGCAAACCCTGCTGAACTGTTTGATCTTGATAAATTCACTTTTGAAAATACTGTTGTCAAGACTAACAATGCAGGTCCATTAGAGGATTCATCTCCAGGCTATGGGTATGAGATCATCATTCCTCAGCAAAAGTCTGTCAATATGGGAAGAGCAGCAGATGTTCAAAACAGCTGTCAAAGCTCAACCACTGCTACCTCAACTGTTGTTGACCAAAGTAGCCCCTTAACCCCTACTTCCACATCATTAAGCACTGTTGATAAAAGTCCTCAAACAGTGGATCAAAGTCAGCATGTGTCCACACCTTTACCACTTATTCCACCACCTTTTGAAGCCACTGCTGGATCATCAAAGTGATCAGCAGTGGTTAGCTCAGATGATTCACATCTGCAACCATCACCACTGAATGCCATTGTTCCATACCAAGGAGATCTTATCTTCTTCAAATCTCATCCACCAGACCAAATCATTGGCAACATCATTGAAGGGGTGCTCACAAGAAGCCAATCCCAAAACATCTATCTTTTTTCTGGTTTTCTATCTCTCCATCAGCCAGTCAAGTACCAAGAGGCACTGAAAGACAATAGCTGGGCAGAAGCCATGCAAGAAGAGCTCCAACAGTTCAAAAGACAACAAGTATGGGAGCTTGTACCATTGCCAGAGGGTGTAAGTCCTATGGGCACAAAGTGGGTCTTCAAAAACAAAACTGATGAAAGGGGTATTGTTGTCAAGAATAAAGCCAGGCTTGTGGTTCAAGGTTTCAGACAGGAAGAGGGCATTGATTATGATGAAACATTTGCCCCTGTAGCAAGACTTGAAGCTATCAGATTATTTCTGGCCTTTGCTGTCAACCACAACATCAAGGTGTACCAAATGGATATCAAATGTGCATTCCTCTATGGTAAGATTCAAGAGGAGGTCTATGTTTGTCAACCTCCAGGCTTTGAGGATCCATTTAATCCAAATCATGTCTACAAGCTAAATAAAGATTTCTATGGCTTGAAACAAGCACCAAGGGCCTGGTATGAAACTCTTTCCACTTTCCTACTATCCATTGGGTTCACAAGAGGTAGAATAGATAAAACACTATTTTTAAAATGGAAAGGAAAGGATTTGATGATTGTCCAAATTTATGTGGATGCCATCATTTTTGGAAGCACATGCAATAAAATGTGTGAAGAGTTTAGGCAACTCATGACAGCTGAGTTTGAAATGAGTGCAATGGGTGAACTCCAGTGCTTTCTTGGTCTCCAAGTAAGGTAACTGCAAAATGGCACTTTCATCCATCAAAGCAAATATGCCAAAGAACTTTTAAAGAAATTTGATATGGATGATTGTAAGCCATGTTGTACACCCATTGCAACTAATAAAATAGTCATATCTGATGAGAAGGATGAATTGGTTGATCAAACTTTGTATAGAAGCATGATTGGGTCTTTATTGTACATAATTGTATCCAGGCCAAATATCACGTTTGCAACATGTGTTTGTGCCAGATCCCAATCAGCCCCTAGAAACTCAAACCTTATTGCTGTAAAAAGGATATTCAGATACCTTAAAGGTGCTCCCACACTTGGTATCTGGTATCCAGCTGATGGTAAAATTGAGCTTTCAGGTTTCTCAGATAGTGATTTTGCTGGATGTGACAAGACAAGGAAGTCCACTTCAGGAGGGTGCCAATTCCTAGTCAATTGCTTAGTGTCTTGGCAAAGCAAAAAGCAAGCAGCTGTTTCCACATCCACTGCTAAGGCAGAATATATAGCTGCTGCAAGCTGTACAGCCCAACTGCTCTGGCTTCAAAATCAGTTGCTGGATTTTGGTATCACTGCCTTAAAGACACCACTCATGTTAGATAGCCAAGCAGCAGAAAATATCATCAAAAATCCAGTTTCCCACTCAACCACCAAACACATTGACATCAGACATCACTTTGTGAGGGATTGCTATGAAAAAGGTTTGATTTCTCTGCACCATGTTCCAACTAAGGATCAGCTGGCAGATGTGCTAACCAAAGCATTAGACACATCCACCTTTGAAAGCTTGATCTCTAGGATTGGCATTCTAAACATGGAATAACATGCAAAATCCTGTTTTTCTATGAATAAAAGCATTAAAATGTTTACAGAAAATCAAAAATCCATCCTTAAAAATAGCTAAAAATGAAGTTTTCATTAAAATCCTTAAAAGTCTGCCATAACCACTGCTTGTTCAAAAGTCTGCTCTACTTCAAAGTATGTCCACTGCTGAAAGTCAACCCCTGTTCTCTCATTTTCTTGATAAGCACTGATGCTCAAAATCAGTTTTTTATCCACTGATGTGCTATCTGCTGATAGTAAAAATCATCCACTGCTTCCATTTGATACCGGTGTAACCACTACCTTTCATCAGTAGTTTTCATAAAAGTATTGTCCTTCATTTCATTAGGGGTTGGCACGTGGACAGTACATAGTGGTCAGGCCTTTTGTAACCGCTGCCACGTCAACATTCACTTTTTCTCCATAAAACCCCCTTCAAAACCCCAAACAGGGTTTTACTGTCGAATTGAATTCATAAAAATTCCTTTCTCAAAGCAGTTTTTCATCTCTTTCTCTCCAATTTCTTCACAACCATCTTTGATCATCTTCTCCAAAATGAAAAAATCAAAGTCATCTGCTAAATCCACTCAAAATCATCGTCAACACCCACTGAAATTCCACACAAACCTTCTCACAACATTTTGGGTCTTCTTACAAAACCCGGCACCACCGGTCCATTCGATTCCATCATTGATCTCATCTCTGCATCAAAGTATAAAACTTTGCTTACAGCAGATGCTCCAATTTATCTACAAACCCAAAGAGAGTTCTGGAAAAATTGTACCCTTGACAAACAAGGCGACGATGTCATAGCCATTAACTCTACTTTACAGGGTAAAGCAGTCAAAATCACACCACAATCCATCTCGGAAGTCTTTCAGCTCTATGATCAACAAGGTAAAACTTTCTTTCCTAAAAATGAGTTAAAAATTGACTTTCTTGAAAGAGGGTATGCAGATACAATGAAGAAGAGAGATACCTTACAAAAGGTTTCTTCCCTCCAGCAACAAGATTTTTATTTCATACCCTCCTAATGTGTGTGTCAAACAAAACCACTGCTTTCAATGAGATACCATTAAAGATTCAAAACATGGGATATGCTATTCTTCAAGATGAAAATTTCAATTATTCCCAGGAAATCTTTAATGATTTGGTTAAAAATGTTGAGAAAAAGCCATTCTTACTCTTTCCAAGATTTCTAAGTTATTATTTTGAAAAGAAATTTGGTAAGGATGATGCTCATGTAATAAAACAAGGTGACTCTTTTTAA
This sequence comes from Helianthus tuberosus, assembly GCA_030545235.1. Classification (NCBI taxonomy): domain Eukaryota; kingdom Viridiplantae; phylum Streptophyta; class Magnoliopsida; order Asterales; family Asteraceae; genus Helianthus; species Helianthus tuberosus. Next base: position 70,857,278 of record CM060426.1, read on the forward strand.
ATAACCAGCTTAACTGCTGAAACTTTCACAAGAATGTCAACACCTTGCAAAACACAAGCAGAGGTGCCTGAGTAGAATTTAGCAGCTACCACTGCTCCTCAGGTATCTGCTGCTGAGCCCACTGCTCAAGGTGATCAAAGTAGCAAAACAACTGCTTTGAAACCCACACCTAAAATCACCAAAAATCCAAAGTACAAGAAAACTCAAAAACCCCCCAAACCTATCAAAAAGGCAACTCTGGAGGATGAGATACCAGAGCAACTGCCAGTGACAGCACAAAAGTCACAAGAAACCACTGCTGCTACTTCCTCACAGCAGTTGGTACAAATATCTCAACCCATGACTGAAACTCCTCATGTTTCTTCTCAAAAAGAACAGGTTGTACAAATAGGGACACCACAATATGATGCTCTGGAATCACTTGCTTCCATCATCCACAGCCCAATGCCCGGTGCCAATTCTCTTTCCACACCCAACCTCACATCCACAATTCCCCCACCAACTAAATTATTGTTGGATGCTATTGATCTGAACCAGGCACAAACCAGTCCTTGTCAATCACCTATCAATGAGAATATACTTCAACAAATGACTGGGTCTGATGTATCAATCATAGCTAACCCACCAACAAGACCTGAGGAGGTTACACTCCTTGAGTTACAAGTAACTCTTGGTGGTAGTCCAAGTGAAGCAGCCACTACAAGTGTTGAACCCACTGGTTCACATTTGGACGGTGGTTACATCAATAAGACTTCCTTGGAGGCAATTCCTTCCATAGCACCTCTGATATCCACTAGTGAGTTTGTTCTAACCACTGGTACCATCAAAAGGTTATCAAGTGTTGAGGCAAGAAGACCCTAGTACCAAGAAAAAGGGGCATCAGTGGTTAATGTTTGGAGTACACTCCCTACATCAACCCCTGTTACAACCACTGATAGTGGGAAATCAGATTATCCCATTAAATTGGGTGATGGTTTAAAGTACTTGGAATTGACGGAACGAGTTGAAAAACTGGATAACTCTGTTGCAGATATCAAAGAAATGTTGCAGCAGTTGTTGACAGTACGAAAGGTGCAATCCACTGTTGTTCCACCTCAAGCACCTGCTCCACCACAAGCACCTGCTACAGATGAGATATGGAACTTATTTCAACCTTTTCTCCAACAACAAAAACAAATGGCTGATCAGCAACATGCAATACATGTACAAGAGCTGAGAAACACAATGGAGTCTAGGTTCAAGAACACACAAACAGACATTAAGGCTATCAAGGCCCACATAATGAAAACCACTGGCACTGCTCCTCCAACTATTATCTTCATTGATCAACTCCTTCCAGATAATGCCAAAAAGGGGGAGAAAATTAAAGAATGGAAGAAGAAGGGAGTAGATGATGGTCTCTACATAGAACCAGAAAAGGAGAATATGACCAAGAAGATACCCTTCCCAGATGGTAGCAAAAAGGTTGATGTTACCCAAAATGCACTTGATGAAGCAGTAGCAAGTGTAAAAAGGGACAGAGCGGCAAAGGATATGTCAAGGTGGAATGAGGAGAAAAGAGCTTACATGGAGCTGAATGCGCAGGGTTGTTCTGAGCCAAAGGATGTTAAAAATCCTGAGCTAAAAAGAAAGAATCCTACTAGAAAAGTGAGGGAACCCAAATCCATACCATCCAGACTCACAAAGCATACTCCAAAACCACTGTCCAAAAGCCCCCAACATCAAACCTCCACTCAAACAGCTGTTGTAACTCCTGTTGTGTCAACAACTGCTGATACTTCAGTAGTTTACACATCTGCTATCACTTCAACACACACCACAACCACTGCCTTACTACCACCACCATCACCACTAAAAACAATTTCACCACCATCACCTCCTGCCAAAAAGCAGAAGACACCAGATGTTACAACATCTGTTGTAATGACAACAGTGGTTGAAACACCAGTTGTTTCAATAGCTGTTAGTCATTCACAAATCACTGCCACCCAAACTACCACCACTGATCCACCCAAAACATCATCAGCCTCTCCTCAACCAAAAAGGAGAAGGCTAATCCTGAAAGATGATGACAATTCACCACCACCAACATCTTCAAAATCTCAAACACTTGTTACTATACCAAACCCTGTTCCTCTCTCATCAGCTAAAATTCAAAAGCCATTACCTCCTGCAGGTGTTCAATTCCCTCTTGAACTTATAGCAGTCAGAGAAGAAATCAAGTCTTTTTATTATGAGGATGACCCTGCTAAAAAGAGTTTGACATCAGTTGAAGGATATCCCAGGCCTAACAATATTGAAGAATATTTGAAAATCAAGGCTCAGCAAGCAGAGGATATCTCAAATAGAAATACACAAGGGAAATCTGATAGAGAAATTCAGCAGAACTATCAATACTTGCTCACACAAGTCAGATCTTTAGAGCAATTTGCAAAAAAATGTTTGTCAGCAAATCTCAGAGAGAGCAGATGAAACTCTAAGAAAAGACTACATTGAAAGCATCATGGCATCCAAGAAGTACAAGGGAGAAAAGCATATGTACAAAGAGTGGACCATTCCTGAGCTTGAAAAAGAAGCAGCCAGGATTCAAGAAATGATAAATAAGAAGGTCAAACACACTCCTCCAGATTGGGCAAAATACAAAAAGAATGTACCTGATAAAAAGGTAGAGCTGAGGAGAATGAAAGAGGAATTAGCTGCTGCTGATTATGGGTCCTTGAATCAAGTGTTGAGATGGAAAGAAGAGAAAGTCAGGGCTACCTACAAAAGTTTGGAGAGATTAAGAAAGACAGATCCTAATGCTCCACAAAAGCCTGACTATCCTGAAGCAGAAGTTTCAAAAAGACCCCCAAAGCTGCAAATCAGGAGATCCACTGCTCCGGCTGGTGCAGCCATCTTTAAAAGAAGGCAACAAAAACAGTTGGGTGCTGAGACTATCCAAGAGCTAATGGAAGGTGATGACCTTGTAAAAGAAGGCATAAAGAAAATGATTGTAGAAACTCTTGGATTGGATCAAACTGCAAGTACTGCTCAGTCAGTTATCAATAGGCCAGCTTCAGCAAACACTTTATCAAATAAAAATCTCCCAAGAAACCCACCAGACTCAAAGGTACTAAAGTGGAAAACTGACAAACAGACCCATGTACTGACAGTGTTCAAGTCTAGTGGAGAAGTGAAGAAAATAACAAGGAAACAAGCACTTGGCTTAAGTCTTGAAGATTTGCAGGATCTCCTTGATCTTCCACTGTGCAGGGATGATGATGACATAGATGCCTTAGCCTTTGAGTTACAACTCAAAGGGCAAATAAGGGAACTGTTGATGAGGCAATAAAGATCCACCAATAATGAAGAGTTTTGGCATTATCTGTTCCAGGGGAGATTGTTGGGATTGAACCCTATCAGAGGAACAGATAATCAAAGCCAAAACTGGATCAGAGCAGTGGATCCAGAATAAGCAGATGTTATGTATACAAGTCTCTCCCCTTGAAAGTGGTTTCAACATCTGCTGACCTCCAAACTACTGATCTTTACTAACTGCTAGCTTACAACTGCTGTCCAAGTCAAAGACTGATGGAAGACTAAAGCTCTGCTGATTCAATCTACTGCTATGGGTCAAGCTCTGCTGATCATAACAAGTACTGCTGGGTTCACATCAGTGGAAGGATGCAGCAGTAGTTTAGTTTATATTATGAAATGTAATGTACAACAGTAGTTAGTATAGCAGAGGTTGTATAGATCAGATGTTAGAGTTTGTTAGGAGGTTAGATATCACTTTCATGGTGATGTCAGCTTAGATGCTTCAGTGGTTTGCTCGTGCCTATAAATAGAACAGTGCTCTGTACTGTTCTATTAGCTCTTCACCATCTTTCTCCTGCACGAACAAATCACTGTGAGCTCAGGCTGAGGGGGAGTTTGTTACATACTTGCAATTGTAATTGAATCTTGTAATAAATTCAAGCATTCGTTTCAATGTTAAACTTGTATGTTAAAAGCAATTCTCCCGTTTGATTGTGTGCAAAGTTTGATTCCATTATATTCCGCTGCAACTACTCATTCATTGTTCATCTTAATTCAAACGTAAAACACAATCAAAACCAAACTCAGATCCTAACAAAGTGACAACCCTGGCGACCCCTCACTTTCACGGCAGGGCGATACCCATTGTCTATTTGGGAGTATCAGGTAGGGATGAGATTTTTGTGACAACTGTCAAATTTGCATGCATCCGTACAATTATTAAACAACGATTAGTGCTTAATGACTGTGCTGAATTACAATTAATTACTTGAACTGCTTTCTGATTATTACCATATACATACATGTGCATCACATATTGCAAATGACATATCATTATTTCATTCAAACCTTGTTGATTCAAATGATGCACGAAACACAGTTAGCACAGTTATCAGACAAATCAGAAAAATGCTGACAGAGTTCAGAACATACACAGATATGGTATTGAGGTACAGAATGGGCCAGAAACCAAAAGTTGCACTAGTATAGTGTGTAGGAAAGTAAGGATCACAAAACTGTCTTCCTAGAGATAGTTTAAGTGCCGGAAAGTGCCTAAAACTTACACAAACTGCAAAATTCTGCAGAAAATCAGCAAATTCAGCATTTAAACAAACTAATATCATGCAAAAATATGGTTAAATGGTCCTGAATGCTTTCCTAAGTGTCGGGAATCGAAACTGTCACAAAAGGTAACATAAAGCACACTAAACTGCGTAGTTTAGCACCTTAACAAACCGGTAACCAACCGAACAACCGGACACTACCCGAAACACCAAGTTTTCACTAGAAGCACTGTTTTAACATTACCAAGCTAGTTATGATCCCTGAACATCATAACACACTATATAATATCTAGTAACTAAATAACCTAACGAAACACTTGAAATCTAACCATGATCTAACTATATGGTTACGAGCTAGCCTATACCCCCCCCCCCCCACCTAGTTCACGGCTAGACATCATGGCCCACTTGTGATTTGTTTGGTTATTTTATTAGATATTGTTCCTACTTTCCTAAACACTAAAACCAATAGATATCCATGTATGGTGGATTATAAATGAAACCATTAGCATTTCCCCTCATCATTCTCATTCCAACAAAACAAAACAACACAACCTTTCTTTTTCCCCTATCCCACTTACGGCCAAGAACACCCCATCATACATCCCTTCAATCATCGTCCATCCATTCTACATATATACAAAGGTGTAAGAAGGTGCACAAGGAAGCTTGGAGCTTTCGGAAGTTGAAGGAACTTCACCATTTGCTTTTATATCCACATCATTTCTTCCATTGATCATCCCTAGCCTTGAGCTAGTAGTAAGAACACTAAACTCTTCATTTTACATCTTGTTTAAGTGGTTAAAAGAAGATACATGTTGATTATCATGAAGAACACTACGAATCAAGAAGATGAAACATGAACATTAGCTTAAAATTATAAGAAATCTTAAAGAAATCATGTTGTTTAGTGTTGTTGTGATACTTGATGATTGATTGTTTATGTTAATGATGTAGATCATCATATGATCTTGCTAGATCATGATTAAAAACATAATCTAGCAAGATGAGAGGATGAAAATGTTAGAGATCAATGGATCATCCTAACATAAGACATGAACTTGAAAGAATAATTGGTTTTCTTGTAAAATGATGATTTAAGTAAGATGTAAGTCTTGAAAATCTAATATTTCAAGAATGATTTTTCAAGAAACCAAGTTAAAAATACAAAGTTTACTAAATCTTGGTTCTTAAAGAAACCAACCATGTTTTTAAAGGTTAAACAAGTATAAAAACACATAAATAACAAGAAAAATCCAAGAAGAAACATTTTTAGAAAATGAGATAATAAGTTGTAAAGAACTAACTTCTTTAAAAATGATGTTTTTAAAGAAACAACCACAATTAAAAAGGTAACAAGACTTACTAAACACACTAGTAAGTTACTACACATTTTTATAAATTTTCAAATTCATGAAGTGGTAGTTTATGCTTGTTTTTGGCAAAATTGGTAAGTATAGGTCGATTGTTGATTGATTGTGTTGATTTACAAAAGACAATGATATGCCTTGAAGGCATGGAAACCTCCATTTTTAGGGGAAACTATGGCAAAATTTTTCTAAAAATTAAACACTTAGAAAAATATTTCTAAACAAATATTTACAAGTATATTTCAAACCATGGATTTTCACATAAAGTTTGCCATAAATTTTGTTACAAAAATTACAAATATTAGAGGTTGGTTTTTATAAACAAAAGTGACTAAATATGTATTTAGAGAAATATATATATTTAGATGTCACCATGTGTGTGATTATTTGTATATTATGTGTATTAGTTATATTATTTTAGGACTTGAAATAATATAACTTATCAAGATACCAAGAAATTTCAATCCAGAATATTACCAAAATTCCAAGGGAATGAACATATAAAGTATACCCAAAATATTGGACAAACCGAACAAAGGAATATAACTCACAAAATATTCCGAAAAATTATTTACAAGTATATTTTGGTAATTGTATTTTGAACACCAAGGGAATGAAAATGGGCTTTTCATAATTACGACAAAATATATCATATTTTTTACAAGGAGAAAATATATTATTTTTGGCAAGTAAAAGTATATAAATCTTTCTTGTAATTATTCGAAGATACATTATTTTTGGAAGAAAATATATTTTCTTAAATAAACTTTGAATATATTCTTTTAGGAAGAAAAATGGATTTATATATAATTCTAAGTTAGATTTGGAAATATAATAGTTTTGAGACTTGTATGAGGTTTATAAATATTTTTGCCATGGGATAAACTATGAATAATTTTTCTAAGTAATATTTCTCAAAATAAATATTTTGGAAATATATATTGATGTATTTTTATTAAAGATATTATTCCAGAAAAGTTAATACAAAAATCAAGTATAAGGATACTTAATAAACACAATAAAAATACGTATAAATACACACCGGAATACGCCACCGATACTTGGCAAAAATACGCAAAGTATTAGAATACGAATACAAAACACTCATCCTTGGGAAGGATATACATGTACAAATACACTTATGTGTCAAGTTAAAATATATTATTTTAACTAATATTCCAAAATGTAATAAATATAATTTAAGTTAAAATATTTATTATTTTGAAAAATAATCATATACTTGGAATAACATTGATGACACAAACTAACATAACTCAAGACACTAATTAAGACCAAGGTCAAGGCACGACGTACCCGTCTAATGAACTGTAGTACGCATGTAGGTAGTCGTGCATTTTAGAGGAAGCTTTGGGTTACATTGGATACGAAGAACGCAAAAATGTGAGTTCATGTCCCCCTTTTCTTTTAACTGTTTTCAGTTTTACAACTTCGGGGGTGAAATACATGTTACAAATGTTTCGATGATTACAAATGGTATGGTTAGCTAAGGAATGAACTGCTAGATCATGTGAATGGGTAGGTGATTAACTTAAGACCATTAATCCTTGTATAAGGACCGAGGGGCATGAGTGATAGATCTATTGGGTGTTGCGAGCCCCACCCATGGGCTGGCCGCATGTGGTGACTATGTCGTTCCGCCGGAGGGCCCGGTACGAAATACGCATAAAGGGTTGAGTGCTTCCTATACCATGTCACACATATTAATGTATTATCTACACATTAATTGATATGTTTCCTTGTTGCTTCATACCAATTTACAAATACATACATACATACTTACAAATGTTTTCAAGGTTGTTCGCGCACACATACCAAACACATGAACTCGCTCAACTTTTGTTGATGTTTTCAAACTACATGTATTTCAGGAAATTAAGTATGGATCTGGCAGGCGTTGAAGTTACAAGTCATGTCTCTAATAAAAGGTGTCATCCGAAGTCGAAGGGTTTGGGTTATGTATTTTATCTTGGATAAGATGCATGGCTCGAAACCTAGTTTGTTTGTGTCTTTTGCGAAGTCCTTATGGGTCTAAAACTTGCTGGTATTGTATTTTGAACATGAAGTTTGTGTTTTGGGATTTAAAACAATGTTTCTTGTAACGTTTTAAAACTATCTATGGATGAACATCTTGGTTTTACCATATAGTCGTTTGTTATGGTTGAATACAATGATAATAAGCAAGTCACACATAGTCACGCTTCCGCAAAAGTCAGGTTGTGACAGTTTGGTATCAGAGCTTCGATTGTAGCGAACTAGGATTGATTCTCGAGTCTAGACTACAATCATTAGGGCTCTCATGAAAATATTTTTACAACATGTATTCATTGCATAGACGGAATGCCCAGATCCATGGAACAAACATTTTTACAAAAGAAAAGAGAAGAAACACGATTGCAAGGCTTATGTTTGTGGTTTAGTCTGGGAGGCTAGGTGGTCTAGTCTGGGAGACAATGTGGTCTAGTCTGGGAGACTAGGTGGACTAATCTGGGAGACTAAGTGGTTTAGTCTGGGAGACTAGGAAGGATAGAGAGGTTTCATGAGGAATAACAAGGATACATGATTACATGATAAATTGCCTTTGTTTGCATATATTGGGTGTTAGTGGTTACTATACGTACATATGTTAGTATTACGACGTTGCTGGCACACACGTTATCCTCAGAGAATTGGTTGTCGGATGCCCGCAACCCGAAGACATTCGCATCAGACGACGAGGTCATGCCCGCGCCAGAGATATAGACGTCAGACACTGAGAGTGATCCTGACATACAGTCCGAGGACGAGTATGACTTCCAGCCGTTCGCGCTACCAGACTTTGGCGATGATTTACCCCTTGCCAATGGTTTCCCTGACGAGGATCCCTTTGTTCCTATTCCTGTCCATGATCACCTCATCATTGGTCACCTCGATGGCGAGCACATTGTGGCACCGATCCTCGCACTCGTTCCTCTCGTGGTCATCCCTCCTGAGGATTGGCCTTTTGATGATTTGTTTGATGATGAAGTTGACCTGTTTATTGATGGTCCTCCTCATGATGCCCATGATGATGGAGGGATAGACGAGGACGTTGTTACTATTCCACTTCTTGAGATTCTCGTTATTGAGTTATCCTCTGATACTAGTTTGCACTCTGTTTCAGACCCCTTTGAGTCTGTGACATCTTCAGCTTTACAGACGGCCGGATTGCAGCTTTTTGATACTGAGTTAGACGACGACACCTCTATGTCTGCCGCACTATCACCTGCTCGAGATCCCACACCTCCACACGACCCAGAGCCTGCTCCTGAGCTAGCTCATGTTCCTTTTGGGTCAGCCTGATGTTGCACCTATTGATCTTGAGCCGATTCCTGATCCTGACCATGTTCCTTTTTGGTTTACCAGACATTGCACCCATTATACCTGACCAAGTTCCTGCACCTGTTGACCCTCCAGTTGTTGAGCCATTTATTCCTCCACCCACACCAGCTGATGTTGCTCCCCTCCCTCCTGTAGAGTTCGATGTCCATCGCACTGATTTGCCGATTGTTTCCCTTCAGGACATCTTTGCACCCCGTCTAGGGGAAGGTACTTCAAGACAGCACCCGCGTGATGATCCTTTTACTTCAGCAGCTTTTCCATAGATCCCTCAGGATGCACCGTTTGCTCCCTTCACTTCTTCACCGCTAGACAAGCCATTTTGATGGTCCCTACCATAAACTATGCCGATTTCAGACCCCTACCACCCCTCACATTATGGAGGCTACACACGGGATGAGTTGCTCCTATCACTTCAGCTACAATTTGAGGTTTTGAGTCGTAGAGTTTTGGAGCTTGAGCTGACACCACGTCCTCCACCCTGCCTCTGTCAGTATACTTTGTTCCTCCACATTCATCACTGTCTCCTTTTGCACATCCACCTGCTGCTCTTGCACCTTCCTTACTATCGAGCAGCAGATCAGTTACTCGCTTCTTTGTGTATACCAGCTCGAGGAGGAGCTTGCACATGTTCGCAGTTTCCTTTTCTTCTTCGCCTCCGCCATCAGTACAGTAGGTTTTTGGTTTTATGCAGATTGCATTACTTTTGGGTAAAGACACTACTAATGAGCCGAGATTGTGAAGGCTTTTGAAGATCACTTTTGACCACCTGAATTTGGTATATTGATAGACTTAATGGACAAGGGTAGTGTGACCCTGTGTCCCTTTCAATGTGATACACTTTGTAGACACTGTGACTATGGTCGGTAATTGATGAAAGCTCAGTCGTCATGTTCCCACTAAACACATTGTTAATTTAAACGTATGTGCTATAATTATGCTGTTATATGATTACTTGCTAGGACGATTGCTTATATACATATGTATATGCACCTCCTAGGTCTTATTCGTTAAGTAGATGCTTATGTGCTTGTGTCCTTAATAAAACCTGACCGATCTTCTCCTTAGAAGATATCGCTTTAAAGGAACACCGATACCAACAACCCTTTGCCGACAACAAAGGCAGAATTACAAGAGCGTATCTCACTGGCCATCGCACAGCACGAGGCCCTTCGCTCCGAACACACCTCTGGAAATAACCCACCCAACGGTAGTGTTTAGTCACTTAAGACACATTACAAAACGTTTGGACATTTCCAAGTGTGCTTTTCTAATACCTTATGTGAATGATGTTGCTTATGTAACAGGCGGCACCTACAAGCAGTTCTTGGGCTGCAAGCCCCTAGATTACGACGGCACTGGGGGTGCCATAGCTTTTGTGCGTTGGATTAAGAAGACGGATTATGTTTTGCGGTTGAGCAAATGCGCCCCAGAGCATCAGGTCACGTACATATCTGGACTGTTTCTAGATGGGGCTCTGTCATGGTGGAACCTTCAGGTTCAGACGTTGGGCGAGGCTGCTGTGTATGCTTTGACGTGGGACGAACTGAAAGAGTTGATGTGTAAGAAGTATTGCCCGCGGGCAGAAATTCAGAGGTTGGAAACTGAATTCTAGAACCTGAAAATGGAAGGTCCAAAGATAGCTGAGTATTTGCAGAGATTTCACGATTTATCATGAGTTATTCCATATCTGGTGGAACCAGAGTTTAAGAGGATCGAACGCTTCATATGGGGATTGGCACCTCAGATTCTAAGCATGGTGACGGCATCGAAGCCTCTAACAATTACCAATGCTATTTACTTAAGTGTGGCGCTCACCGAAGAAGCGGTTAGACTATGAAAATTTTCAATCTCTGAAAAGAAGAAGGAGACTCCTGTGGAGCCATCCAGAGACAACAAGAGAAAGTTCACAAACTTCAAGAAGGGTACTCGGGCGAAAAACAACAACAATGCCAAAAAGGGAAAAGAGTACATGGGTAAACCACCTAAGTGCGACAATTGTCGACGTCATCGTACCGGGCGATGTAGAAATGGAAAGTGTGATAACTGTGGCAAAATGGGGCACTGCAAAGAGACGTGTTGGCATGGGACGGGACGTGGAAATGGAGGTCAAGGGTGTTTTGACTGCGGTGATGTGGGGCATTTTAGGAAGTATTGCTGTAACAACAAACAGGCACGTGGAGGAGTGTCGAACACCGGAGCTAGGGAAGCACGCCAGGATCCAAGAATGGTTATGGGTACGTCCCCTATTAGTCAACGTTATGCATCTGTGTTGTTTGATACTGGTGCCGATTTTAGCTTCATGTCTCTAGTGTTTAAGAATATACCTGGTTTAGTAGCGAGTAAATTAGATACCCCGTACTCGATAGAACTAGCTAGTGGAAGCCAACGAAGTAATTAGAGGCTGTGAGAGCGTGAGTTCTCGATAGATCTTCTGCCAGTTGAGTTGGGAAGATTCAACGTCGTAGTGGGGATGGATTGGTTGTCGAGTAATCGTGCGGAGATTGTTTGCCATGAGAAGGTTTTCCACAGCCCGATGGCGAGTGAAGAAACGATCATGATTCATGGAGAGGAGCAGGATACGCCTCTACGGATTATTAGTCGTTCGAAGACACGGAAGTTTTTGCGCAAAGGATGTGTTGCCTTCTTAGCTCATGTCGTGGAAAAAGAAGCCGAAGAATCAAAGCTCGGAGATATCCCTGTGGTAAGGGAATATCCTGAAGTCTTCCCCGAAGACTTGCCAGGATTACCTCCTCATCGACAAGTCGAATTCCACATTGGCTTGGTTCCCGGTGCCGCGCCTGTGGCCAAGACACCTTACCTACTTGCGCCTTCAGAAATGCAAGGGTTGTCATCGCAGCTTCAAGAGCTGCTAGATAAGGGATTTATAAGACCAAGCTTCTCGCCTTGGGGAGTTTCAGTACTGCTCGTCAAGAAGAAGGACGGTATTTTTCATATGTGCATCGACTACCGAGAGCTCAACAAGCTAACCATCAAGAATCGGTATCCCCTGCCGAGGATTGATGATCTATTAAATCAACTTCAGGGATCAAGTTACTATTCCAAGATCGATCTTCGATCAGGCTATCGCCAGCTGCGGATCAGGGAGAAGTATAACGAAGTATAGTGAGTCAAAAATTTGTTTTAAACATATGCTAATATTGTGTTTTCTGCATGGTACACAAAACAGTTACACACAGAATACAAAACTTTGAGAATCTAGGAGATATGTACTTAGGACCACCGGGAACATAGGTCGAAACTCATTAAAGGTTATCACTAAGGAACCACGTCTATTAACTCGGGCACACATCATTATTCTGTCATATATGCTATTTTAGTTAACCGAACAGATAAAGTACTCAAAATTGCTTATATTGAAAATTCCACTTTTCACCTAGCAAGTAGATTTCTACATCACTACTCCTCTTAATGGTAGTTGCATCACGACAATTTTTCTTCATTAAAGTAAACACTCCTTTGTTTCGGTACTTGATCATTTCATATGTTACACATGCATCGTTTGTTACGCATGTGGCTTCCCTTCTGATGATCGTTTTCATCAACGTTACAAATATCATTTCGCTATATCCAGTTATTGCCTTGTGTCTCGGATAATCTGCATTATTGTAAGAATCGACTCCTTGATATTGAGTCAACAAAACTTGTAGGATCGTTTGCACGACCAAACGAGTCGTTCAGGAGAGTTCTCGATCAATACGAGAGGCGGAAACAAACGTATTGATGTTGAATTAGCTTGATATACACATTAACTGTCTTGTTTATTGATTTGAAAGCGTTTTACAGGTTAGAGACACTTGGGCAGCACCTCGGCTTTTGGAATTCAAAAGTTACAAATGAATTGAACAAGACACCTATTTATAGAGCAGCCCATTCCGCACAAAACGATTCATACGAAATGGCCATGTTCCATTTCGTACGAAATGGACAATTTCCATTTCGTGCGAAATGGTTAACTCCTACATTTTTCACATTTTTCTCGTATTTCGTGCCCTGATCTATCTAATCTATTACAAGACTCGATACAAGACGAAGTCGACAGACATATGCACTAACAGACTCCCCCTTGGATGTTGACGAAGTCTTCAGTGTCGAGTCTTCGGTATGTCAACCCTTCAGTCTTTATCAGTCTTCTCGCTCACTTCAAATTATTCTCCATTGTAAGCATCCTCAATCTGTATCTTCTCTCTTCCAGAATCTCAACCTGACTTTATCTTCTCTTGATTAGATCTCTTAATTCCTTAAGTTCTTCAGCATCAGCAGCTTGTGTGAACATCAGGATTCAAATCTGGCTCTCTATCATTCAAACTCCCCCTTGAATGTTGATCCATGATCAGAAACTGGCTCTTGCATCTTCAGACTCCCCCTTTCGATAAGCTGCGATCGCAGTCTGGAAGTCTCGTTCTAGGATCATGACCTGGCTCAAATTCTGCTCACGCTTTGCAGCTTTCACAGGTTCAGGAACATTTCCTGTCTCTCCTCATGCTGAAAGTCCATAGGAATCGGAACCTGGCTTTCGCATATCTTTCAGGAGTCGAAACCTGGCTGCTTCTACCTGCACAATCTCTACCTCAAAATAAATTTCACAAATTTAAAATTTGACAAATTTAGAGACCACTTGAAAAATCAATCTCAAACCATCACTTGTTGATATCATCCAATATGATTTAACATTTATAATCTCGGATGACCACTTGTAAGAATAACATTTTATCTTTCAAAATAAACTCTCCCAACCCTGTTCATCATGTTTAGCACTAGTAATTTTGAAAATCAGCTTTTCAACATCAGTTGTCGAAAATCTTTTTGTATTTTTCAAATATGCTAAATCACACTATTTTTTGGGTTTTTGTTTTTAATGAAAAGCTGTAAAGAAATATTTACAAACAATATTTTTGTGAGTTTGTGTAAGAGGATCATATCAGTTTTTGAGACAAATCACTAACACCGTTAAGCTTTAAGCATTTTAAGTTCTAAACGATTCACTTAGATTGTCAGTATACTGATCCATTTAAATTTTCACACAAAGTTTAACTGTTTCAAGATACGAGAATTAGCGTTTTAAGCACTTAAACTTATTCGCGTGTCCCACCTCAGAATATACTCCCGTATCCAGACTCCTATATTCAGTCTTACAGGTGAATGTACACTAATGATATCTGTAATGGGTTAAATGCGAGACCATGAGAGCTCAGGCTATTGCTTCCGCAAAATCAGAGAGATGATGGTTCAACTTTCGGTGGGTTCCCTTTAGAGAATCTTTTCTTCAACATCACATGATTAGCATTTTTCAATGTTTCATCATTTTTTATGTTGAGGGTGGGCTTTAAGATTAAAGCAATGTAAAGTATTATTCGAGGACTAGGCTATTACTCCCGCAAAATCAGAAGTCCTAGTATAATACCCCAGATATCACCACGCACAAAGACCTAGTATGTCAGAAATAGAAAGCCCTTCAAACAAGATTTCAGGGGTTACCTATATATCCGAGAGATGCTCCCCACGAAATAAGCAAGTTTGATATTTAGGTTTATATCTCGAATACAATCTACTAAGCGTGCGAAAACCTACTGGCATATCATCAGTGAGACCGTTTATTACATTTGACTTTCCAATTCTTTAGCATGCTGTGATTGTCCACTGATGTACTATCATTTCCTCTTTTTCACAACAAAACTCTTTTTTATTTTTTCAATGTTTTTGGATTTTTCAAATTTTATCATCCACTTGGCATAAACAATCAGAACTCCCCCTGACAACAAACTATTTTCCCATTATGATTTCAAAATACTTAAGTTTGTTTTAATCAAAATGGTTTTTCCATAAAATAAGTTTTGTTGAATTCAATTGTAAAATCGGGGTTTTGTTCATCACTTTGTTCTTTCAATCATTTGAATGAAAGTTAAATCAAATTCAACTTAATGACCTTGATTAACCACTTGTCGGTGAAAACCCACTTATAGGTTCACTTATCAACCAATACCACTTGAAGATTTAAATATGACAATTTTCAAGAATACTACCACTTGTAGGATGAAATATCAAAAATGATGTTGATTCCTGTTCCGCGATTACCAACTTGGGAGCTCCGGCAAGTCCAGATTTCTAGTCATGATAGGTTCTATCCCAGTTACTAACCTGGGATGACCCATCTTCATCTGGTTTATGCGTTTTCTTCTCATAAAATTCCTTTACCCCTTTGACCTTCCCGTCAACCATTTTCCAAAAATATTTTGAACTGTGGGGTTAAAGGTTTTTTCAACATCAAATTCTTTCTTTTCAGAAAAGAATTGATTTGAAATCTCAACTTTTCCAACTTTTGATTTTAAATTTTCAGCCCGCAATGGTGGAAAATTTGCATCATCCAATGGCGGCACTAAATTTTCACCTTTTTTCACAACTTGTGGCTCTTCTAACTTTGACGAGTCAGATTCATCGCCAGAAAGTAGCTTATCTGATTTTGACGAATCAGAATCATTGCTAGAACTTTCATTTGATTTCTTAACAACCCTGTTTTTCAGAGACTCCCTGTTTTGTTTGTATTGCCTTTGGACAATTCCTGGCAATATGACCAATTGTTTTGCATTGAAAACAGGTTCTAGTCTCCTTCTTCTGAGCAACATCCTTCTTTATTCTCTCTTGCTTCTTAGCAAGGAATTCTTTGTTTGTTTGCTTCCTGAACAATTGCTCTTTTTCTTCTTCTGATGATGTCCCTGATACAAATACAGTTTTTAGCTTATAAATTTTCTCATTTTTATGATTTTTTGGTGGAATAAAACCCAATCCCTTCCTTTTAAAATTACCGTTATGGTTTTTTCTTGTTTAATTTTTGTTGAACTCCTGAGGTGTATTGTTTAGGTTTTTCAGTAAGATTTACATCTTTTATTTCAGAAATATTAATTTTTGTTAGTTTGAAAACCTTTTTGATCATTTCAGTTTTAACACCTCTTATTGGATCGTTTGCACGACCAAACGAGTCGTTCAGAAGAGTTCTTGATCAATACTAGAGGCGGAAACAAATGTATTGATGTTGAATTAGCTTGATATACACATTAACTGTCTTATTTATTGATTTGAAAGCGTTTTACAGGTTAGAGACACTTCGGCAGCACCTCGGCTTCCGGAATTCAAAAGTTACAAATGAATTGAACAAGGCACCTATTTATAGAGCAGCCCATTCCGCATGAAACAATTCACACGAAATGGTTAACTCCTACATTTTTCACATTTTTCTCGTATTTCGTGCCCTGATCTATCTAATCTATTACAAGACTCGATACAAGACAAAGTCGACAGACATATGCACTAACAAAACTTTCTTGAAATTTCTTTTCTTTCTAGTTACATACATGGTTTATCCTTGTAACCATGCCGAAATCCCCTTGTCAATACCTACGTTTATTGTCAGAATGCGCTGAAACCAAGTTCAATTGCTTGAACTTGTCCATTTCGCATATTCAATTCAAGACACCATATGATGTATTGAGGGCATCATATTCAAATTCATTTTTGCAAGTGTTTAATTTGTTCCGAGTCCACCAA
The DNA here is from genome assembly GCA_030545235.1 of Helianthus tuberosus. Lineage (NCBI taxonomy): Eukaryota > Viridiplantae > Streptophyta > Magnoliopsida > Asterales > Asteraceae > Helianthus > Helianthus tuberosus. The sequence continues at coordinate 70,874,166 of CM060426.1, forward strand.
ACTTGTTTGGTCTACGACTCCATTAAATCGTTTGTTGATTTCGACACCTTGTGGTGATACTTTCACTAAATTGCAGCTTGCGCTAATCTCGTTTACGCATCTTATACACGGATTTAAATGTTTATTTATTGACTTGCTCTAAATCCGCTCTGTTTTATCATGATTAAAGAAGTCTTAACACAATCATGTGTTAAGACAATGGTACATAAATTCATTTTATATTCCAGTGTACCTCCTAATGGTTCTTTCATTATCAATCGAATGCCTTGCAGTATTCATTGCTTTTCATTTTCGATCAGGAAACAGTAGTTCTTTGGTGTTCTATATTCAGTTGGAAAATCCTACGATGCCGTTTGAATCAAATTTTCAGGTTTGCTTCATTTCACTTTCACTTGATTTCAAACACAGTGAACTTGTGCTGTCACCGCTATCACTGAATTATGTCATTACAACACCTTGTGGTGTTCGTACAAACTTATAGCTTGTGCTAATCGTGGTCAACCGTTTCATACGAAACTACTTATCCCTTTCGTTTGACTGCCATCTAAACACTCTTAATGCAACTACGAATTACGACAATGATACACCAGATTCGGTTGAAATTCATTTCGGTGTATCCTTACTATTCCATAATGTCAACACGCTATTTTATCCATGTATTTGTTCAAAAGTTGACAGATCATTTTCATGTCACTATTACATTTGAGCTTGCTGATTTTGAGTGCCTCTAGCGGATGCTATTGTTTCTAGAACTCATTTACATATTGTGAACGATCGTTCAGAGTTCTATTGGTCAAAACTCCTCTTTTGTTGAACCCCTGTTAACTAAGTCACACTAGTTAATACGTCTGTACTTCGACATCAAATTCTGAAAACACATACCTTTAACCATTGGGTTCTTAATGTTGTAATGTGTCTGTTGGGATTGAACCCTACCAGAGGAACAGATAATGAAAGCCAAAACCAGATCATGACAATGGATTCACAATAAGCATCTGTTTACACTAAGTCTTCTCCCTTGACAATGATTATAACAGCTGATGATCTTATATCCACTGCCCGGATACAACTGCTGTTGCTCTGCATAACTACTGATGAAACCTAGAAGACTGCTGGAAACTAAGCCCTGCTGATACAAACTGCTGATGACAAAGCACTGCCCAATCAAGGACTGATCAACCTTGAGGAAGGCACTGATGAGCAGAAAGCACTGATGAGTAGAAAGAGCAGTAGTTTAGTATATCATCTATTTTATGTATTGTCAGTAGTTAGGTTTAAGCAGTGTTTGTATAAGAACTGTAGATACAGGTTGTTAGGCTGTTAGACGTCGCTTTCATGGTGACGTCAGCTGAGATGCCTCAGTGGTTTGCTTTGTCTATAAATGGAACAGTACTCTGTACTGTTACATTTGATTCGTTTTGAGAGAGCTCTTCTCCTCAATTCAATCCTTTCATCTTGTACAACCTACCACTGTAGTATCCGGCTGAGGGGGAGCTTAGTTTGTAAGCATGCTTGTAATCTTTTGAATTACTTTGTAATCTTTTGACTGATGAAAAGCATTTGTTTATATAAACTATTTTCTTCCTTGATTGTGTTTATAAAGTTTGTATTCATTTCCGCTGCACTTTACATTGTTTCATATTCATTTGATGTTCAAATCATACAAACAAACACAATCATGAGAGCCTCAGATCCTACCAATTGGTATCAGAGCTTGGACAGTCAAATTCGATCTAACTATCAATTTGACATAACAGTTCGGCTCAAAATTCATTGATACTAAGGTTGGTTGTATTCAGTTGAAAAACAGAGAAACGAGTAAATTATGATCAAAATGGTTATTCAAAAACTCTGTAAATCAACCAAGATGTCATATGACACACAAATCTCACACAACAAGTGATATTATGCACAAGTCACTTATAGTTGTCAGATCTGCAGACATATCTGCTAAACTATAAGAATTATTTTGTCTTTTCAAAATTAATTTCAACTGTTGTTTTGATATTTGTGATGTTTTCATAAAATGCTAAAGTATGAACCTCAGATTAACAAAAACCTATGATTCATAAAACAATAGTGTTTTTGATTATCTAAAAAGAGGAAATTAAAACTTTAGTCATTTAGATCTTATGTGTTGAAAACAGGTTGAGATCCTCAAAAGGAACAAATCAACTTTGTCTAAATACATTAAGAAAAACAGGGGTCAACATAGTCCGTATCATATGTAATGTGAGATTGGTTGAAAAACGTGTGGAAACATGACCAAGTCTCTCAAAACATTACTGCAAAATGATATTGGATTAAGGTTTCTCTCAACAAAGACCTTCCAGTAAGTAATTCTTTACTTATAAATGGGAAGGGTAAAAAGGGAAGAAGAAAATTCACAAAAACTCGAAAGTGTGTTTATCTCAAAACTTTTGAAATCAAAAGAAAAGAGTATAAACATAAAAAACTTGAGAGTCAAAGTTTAGGGTAATAATGGTCATTTAACAACTGTGTGCATTCGTCTGTTCAAGAAAAGGTTGTGGTAAAAATGGTAATTCCGGTGAATGAACTTCAAAGAGGAGTAGACAAATCTTCAAAATCATCACAGGGTAACAAGATCTATAACAGGATCTTCAAAACTCTTGTGTCCATGTGTCCTCATGTTTGCAATCAACTGATAAGAAAATGGTATCAAACAGTGGTCAAAATGTATTCAAAATTTCCTACCACTGCTGTCAAACCACTGACCATTTTCATAAACTTGAGAATGATATGATTACATATTTTATTGAAAATATACCAGATTCTTTTTGATGCCGTTCTCATAAAATCCTTTAACCATTTTTATACAAAGGATTTTCTCGAATAACCAGGATATATTGTTCGTTTTTTAAGAATAATATTCTTTGAACTGTTGCTTGTTTTTGTTTAGCAATAGTTTCTGCTTTCTGTCAGGATATAGTACCTTATTTTTGTTGGTGTTATTGTCCTCATAAATGGGTCAAAAGGAAATGGTACATACATCTTGGTCATGTCATACTCAGGTTTGTGTTGAACATTTAATCAAAGGGTGATTGCTAAACAGTGCTTAAACTACTAGGGCACTCAGGTTTTAATTTGGATATTAAACGAAAATGAGTTGCCTTAGCAAAAAGTCCTCATCATCTGGGGTACCAAACCACTGTCAGTAATTCGTAAGAATCTCAAAAGGAAATTGACATGTGGCAAAACCTTGAATGAAAATTTCTTTAAAAAGTTGCTGAAAATGAACTTTCAGACCACTGCCATTATTTTAACCCTAACCACTGCTTTGCTCAAACGTCTGTTTCCTAATTACTATCCACTGCTGAAAGTCAACCACTAACCTTTCATTTTGCTTGGCAAGCACTGATGCTCAAAATCAGTGTCTTATCCACTGATATGCTATCCACTGATAGTAAAAATCTTCCACTGTTATCACATTATTACCGTTTTAACTACTGATGTTTGGTACATCAGTGGCTCTCAAAACAACTGTCCTCCATTCTACATCCATATCATCAGAGGTTGACACGTGGTAAGTTTTTAGCCCTCAGATCGTTGTAACCGATGCCACATCAGCATTCATTTCTCCCTAAATAAAACCCTGCCCTAAACCCCCAAACAGGGTTTTACACTGTCGAATTGAATTCTAAAATTCTCCTCTCAAAGCAGTTTCTAACCCTTCGTCCCAAATCATTCTCTGTTCTTCTTCTTCATCTTTCAAAATGACGAAATCAAAACCAAAATCACCTTCATCTTCAAAAGAGGTCGCTCAAACGGCCGAAGAAACCATTGAAATCCCATACAAATCACCGCACAACTACTTGGGTCTCCTCATAAAACCCACCAATAACCACACCTTCGACTCCATCATTGATACAATTTCTGCATCAAAGTACAAAACTTTGTTGACAGCAGATGCTCCCATTTATCTACAAACCCAGAGAGAGTTCTGGAAAAAGGCGACGCTTGAAAAACAAGACGATAAAGTCATAGCCATTAACTCCTCGATACAGGGTAAAGAGATTCAAATCACTCCACAATCAATCTATGAAGTCTTTAAACTCGACGATCAGAAAGGTAAAACTACTTTTGATAAAACCGAGTTGAAAAAGGATTTCTTAAAAAAGAGGGTATGCAGAACAATCAAAGGTAGATACCTTACAAAAAGGTTATTTCCCTTCTGCACCTAGGTTTTTATTTCACACACTTTTGAGTTGTGTTTCAAATAAAACAACAGCTTTTAACGAAATGCCATTAAAGATTCAATGCCTGGGTTATGCTATTTTAAATGGTGAAATTATAACTATTCCCAGGAGATCTTGTTAGTGCATGGAATGTCTGTTGACTTCGTCTGCATTAAGTCTTAGGTCTAGATAGGTTAAATGAACTCACAATAGAATTTCATTAGGGTTTTATATGTGTAAACATGTAGATTTCGCTTGAAATCAGTTCAAGCGAAATCAACATCAAATGATTTCGCTTCAAATCAACTCAAGCGAAATCAACATGTGATGATTTCGCTTCAAGCAGTCTCAAGCGAAATCTCATGGTTATATATAGGTTGTGTGGTTCATTTGTCAAGGTAGAGAGGTCATTGTGTGAAACACGAAGTGCTGTCGGATTTGTATCAGAAAACGTTGTAAAAGCACGAATATCAATCAGAAAAGAAGGATTAAAAGGATTAGAGCTGTTATGACTTTGTTTACGTTGATTCTGCCTTCGTACGCAAAGATGAACTGCCTTAACTGACAATTTAAGGTCGTTGAACGGTCCAACAAGTGGTATCAGAGCTCAGGACGAGGAGTTCATACCATAGCAGCTTGATTCTACCGGATTTTCTTATCTCTACTCACTTCTTCTCTTACTTTTCTGATTTGATTGACATTTTACGGTCGAAATGGTCTGATTTTCAAGTATATGGTGTAAAACATAGTTTTAACAAAGCCTACAAAGATTCGGACTAAAATTCAGTTTAAAACTTGTTAAAAATGGACTAAAACCTGATTTAGCTTGAAAGTGTTCGAAATTAGTAGTTGATTTCGCTTCAAAATAGACAATTTTGGCTGGATTTCGCTTGAAATTGTTGAAGCGAAATTGATTAACTGTGGATTTCGCTTGGATTAGATCTGTTCTCAGATTTCGCTTGAATCATTTGAAGCGAAATTGTTCATCAGGTTTTCGCTTGAATCTGTTGGATCTGATCATAAGGATTTCGCTTGAAACTCTTGAAGCGAAATTGAATTGTTGGTTTTCGCTTGAAACATAGTTTATATCAGATTTCGCTTGAAGTGTAATAGTGTATTTTTGCTTGAACAGTTTAAAGTCTTGATTTCGCTTGAAGTGATTTTACTTCAAGTAATTTCACTTGAATTCGCTGATTTTTCAAAATCAAGAAATTTCTAAGTTTGCTGCTGATTATTTTTCAGGAACATACAAGATGGCGAAAAATGATGATCCTATTCCGTGGAAAGACGATCGAACTGAAGAGCAAAAGTATAGATACAGAAAAATGATTGCTGAAAACAAAATAACCAGAATATCTGGTATCTATTTGGAAGCAAAGAGAGCAAATAGATGGGATCCGAACAGGGAGTGTTATCTTGATCCATATGGAAACATTGCGATCGATCACAAAACTCTTGATATCGAAGCTATAATCCAAGAGTATAAAGAGAGAGATGATTATTGGCAAAAGAAATGGTGGGGAGATGAAGAAGAGAAAAAGAAAAAGAAAGAGTTAATAGATGAAATTGAAAGAAACTCAGAAAATATGAGTTTGGTTGAGTTTAGTGAATTAATCAATAAGATTAAAGAAGGAATGACAAAGAATGAAGAAGAAGAAAAAGATGAAATTTCAAAAAGTGAAGCTGTGTGCTCAAAATGTGAAAAATCTGAAGCAGAAAATGTCAATCTCTTGAAAGATGTGAAGAATTTGACATTGGAAAACAAAGCTTTGAAAGACGAGAAGAAAGCTGATGATGAACAGATTTTGGATTTGCGCTTGAACTGCGAAAAACTTAAATCTGAAAATGACAAACTTTTGGATAGTGTTGAGAGTTTGTCATTAGAAAACAAAAATTTTAAAGAAAAAGAAAATGTTGTTGAAAATGAAAAATTAAAAATTGAAAAAGATTTTCAAAATCAAATAAAGATTTTAGAAGATGAGAGAGATATTTTTGGTAAAGATAATCTTGAAAAACAAATTGAAATCAATTCTCATCTTGCTAAAATCATTCAGCTTGAAAAAGAAGCTGAAAAAGCTCGGATTAAAATCAAAGAGCTTGAGAATAAATTGAAAGGTTTTGAGAATTCTACTTCACATGCTTGTTCAAAACCGATCAATTCAGTTCCAATAAGTGACAATGTCACAAATTTTGACAAAGTCAAAGTCAAAATTGAAGATTGTGATGAAATATCTGATGATGAAAAAGAAAAGAAAAGAAAAATATTTTTAGATTTACAACAAAAATTTAAAAATACTGTTTTGCAATCTACTGAAACAGGTGAATGTTCTAAACAAAAACCTGTTAAGAAGAGTGTAGAACAGAAACAAAAAGATAAAAATTTGAAAAATCCTAAAAATGAAAATAAAAGCTCATCAGATAAGTCATCCAATTATTATCAAAAATCACAAAAATCTGAAAATAAAAACTTACAAAATGTTGGTAATAAGTGGTGCAGGTTTGACCACAGTGCTCAAAAGCCAAATCCAGTTTACAAGAGAATATGGGATGAAGATTATTCAAGGACAAATCATTACAATGATAGAAAACAAAGAAATGGTGATTACCACAAGGCAAATCAATGCTTTGATCTAAGTGTGTGGTATGAAGAAGGTGTTTGGTATGAAAGTAATGAGAGGTATGATAACAGAGTGTGTTACACTTGTGGCTATCAAGGACACATTGCTGTTAACTGCCAAATTCAGAGATTCGAAACAAGAAGATGCTATGAATGCCACATCAGAGGACACATTGCCAGAGATTGCCCAATGAGATCAAAAGGAAGATCGAGGGCTGGATCTCAGAAAATGGGAAAGAAATCAGTCAATGTCAAGCCCAAAGAACAGAAAGTTCAAGAACCAAAAGTTCAAGAACAGAAAGTTCAAGAAAAGAAAGTGAAGCTTTCACAAGGGCAGAAAGACCGACTGAGGAAGAAGAGAAAGAAAGCAAGAGAATACTTGGAGAAAATTTTGTCCTCGGATAAAACTGGTAATCCGAGAAAAAGTTCTGATGAATTGCTTTCCCCAACTGCAAAGGCAAGCAAAATGAATTCATCAGATACAAATCTGAGGACAAACGGGAAAGAGAAAAGGGAGTTAAAGAAAGAAAAATTAACTAATCAAAATGATAACCAATCAAAGAAAGTTAATTTTTCTGACAAAATCTTGATCAAGGTTTTCGAATATAAAAGAGATTGTGAAAGTTTATTCATTTCACAGCCTAATAAAAAGGGAAAACCTAGATCTAGTAAGTATTGGGTACTAATGAAGGTTGGCGATGAATTTGTTTCTTCAAAAACAAAGGAGCCACCATCAGGCGATGAATCTGACGTCTCAAAGTCAGACAAGCCACCATTAGGCAATGAAACTGACTTGTCAAAGTCAGAAGAGCCATGTGACAACCCTCATAATCCCATGTAACCGTACAGTTTATTAATAATAATTAATGTGCTTGACGACTGTGTGGCATCACTTAACTGCTTTCTGATATCTGTGTTATGCTTACACGTATTTGTTAATATACTAATAGTGTACAGATAAGTCATTAAATAGTCTGTTATGACTTCCTGAGTGTTAAAAATTAAAAACGTTGCAAAAATATATAGGTAGGACACTTTACGGATTAATTAAGCACTTTAACGGAACAGTGTCAAACCGAACAACCGGACTTTACCCGGAACACTAAAATATTACCCGAGGCATTATCTTTATTTTTCCGAATTAGTTATGGTCCCCGAATATCATAACACACAATACATAAATATCTAGTAACTAATACCTAACTAGAATACTTGGATTGTAAACATAAGCTAACTAAACTAGTTGAAACCCAACCAAGCACACCCCCCCCCCCCATTCGATGGTCACCCTAGAGGGAACCACCTTTGATTTTCTTTATTTATTTAAGGGATATGTCATGTACTAGAGGAGCATATGGACCAAGGGTTAAAGAATGGGTGGAAGACTTGTTAAATACCCTCTAGTTCTTCATAACCATCATATCATCTTCTTCACCTCAACAAACTTTCTCTACCTTCTCTTCTTGATCTCGGCAGCCCCAAGAGCACCATCACCACCATCATTTGATCATCTTCAAGCAATCCAAGAACATCCATAGGTGTAAGAAGGTGAACAACGAAGCTTGGTGCGCTCGGAAGTTGAAGGACCTTCTCCATTCGCTATTAACCGCCACATTTCTTCACTCGAACTTCCCTAGCCTTGAGCTAGTGGTAAGAACTTAGATCCGTTCATTGTTTATGATATTTAAGTGGTTAATAGAGTTTCGTCGGTTAAAAATCGCTAACATATAAGATCACCAACTAAAAGTCTACTAAAGTGATGAACAAGGTGGTTAAAGGATGAATGTTAGTGTAAATCATGTAGATCTTGTGTGATTATGATGATTGGCTGATTATCTGATGTTGTGCTGAATAATATTAGTATGTGATGTTGTTGTGGTCACTAAACTCGTTAACGGAATCGATCGAACACGATTTAGAAGGTTAAACACTTGAAATCAGAATCTGTCCAACTTTTACAGCCCACTTCTGTTGGCTGTAAACAGGTCTTAACCTCAACAAAAAATCGATATTTTGAATCTAAAATATGTTATTATGAAATACGGTTCTAATGGCACCGGAATCGTAATTTTTGGACTCCGTTTACTATTTTTAAAGTGTTAATTTGTAACAGCTACTTAAGCTGAATTTTGACAGCAATAAATGGGTGTCGTACTTTCAGTCATAACCTGAGTTTTGTGATGAATCGGAACATGAAAATTTTACTGTAGATGATAACTGAAGTATTTGTAATTACCCCACTGGAATTTCGCAAATCGGACTTACGATGAATTTTTAATAAATTGTTTCGTGGACTGTGGTCAGAAATACATAAATCTGAGTTCAGTCCCGAATATGAATTTTTATAAAATATTGGTGATGAACCGGACCCCGATATTTTTACACAATAAAATATGGAACGTTTAAGACATTCTGTAAAAATTTGGGAATTTTTGGAACATGTTAACTATTTTATTAAAATCCCCGAAAACAGCCCAGTTTCGAGTATAAAAGCTGAAACGACATAAGTAGTGATTTGCGTGTCTAAATGTCGAGTATGCTATCTGTGAATGATTTGACATGTTATATATGTTATGTGCATTATCGTATGTTTGATTTTGAGTGGGGAATGGACGGGAAACTTAGATGGGCATAAACCGTTACAGTGATGCATGTTATGTGATAGATACGTGTAGGAACTTTGTGTTCTATTTGAAAGCCACTACATGACTAACTGGTAAATCATACTAGGACGTGATTGACCGACCTTGACTGTTAGCTATATTGAGAATCTAACCGAGCAAACCGAGGTGAGTTCACACACTTTCTAAGGCATGGGATTCCCGGTGGTTTGGGAATGGGTTAAAGAATTAAAACTAAATCTACATATCCTCCTTGGGTAGGATATGTACGGCCATCCTCCATAGAGCGGATGCCATTATTAATCCTACGAATTCTCCTGGTGCAGAATACGTACGTTCGTCCTCCTGGTGCAGGACAACAACCTTAAAACTAGCTAGACAAAACTCTATCATGAAGTCCCTCAATTTATATCGACTTAATCGCCGAGGCCAATGGCGAGCGGGTCATTAGTTAATAGCGCTATTAGGTTTAACAAACCTCACACCGTGCCAGTCGGACGGGCGTGTACTAATGGACTATGGCAGACTGTCAGTGATGATAGACACTGATATAGGGCACAACTTATTTGCGTAGCAGTCGATATCATTTCGTCTAGTAGTTCAAACGGGGAAAACCCCCACTGATCATGGTTATGGATTGAGTAAAGAAAAAAGGGAATTGGTTAAACATACTTTCAACTACGGGGTAACCCCCACGGCAAATAAGCCAACGAAAGTCAAACCACGTTTTCAGAAACAACTTAAAACTAAACAACCAAACGTGAACTCACTCAACTTTGTTGTTGACTCGTTGTTACATGCCTTACAGGTCGCTAAATGCTTGGAGCTTGCACGGGGAAGGAGTCGTTGTGGTGTACGGACTGTTATGTTCCGTGCTTAATGTTTAAATCCTTATGAACTTACTAAACTAGCGTTTTGAAACTTTAACTTATGAACTATGGACTTATGCTTTTGAACTCACGTTTATGCTTCCGCTGTTTAAACCAAACAAGGTTAACTAGCTTTGGTCACCAATCGTATTATGTTTGGTTTTATTTACTTAATTGCGTTGTTCAATATGATTGGTGGCTCGATCCTGGTCACGTCACGCCTCCAAGCGGTGATACTCCGCAAGGTGGATTTTGGGGGTGTGACAGATTGGTATCAGAGCCATTGGTTATAGTGAACTTGGTTTTAAAAAGGGAAATGTTTTTGATAAAACCAGACTATAACCGGTACAGTGCTTAACGATCCACAACGACGCTTCGCTCCACGTGCAAGGCTCAACACACTAGGTGGTATGATTTGAGTTTATATTATCTACTTGCTAGATTACTTTTGCATAATGTGATGTGATAGTATGCTTAATTAGGAAAGCAGCATGTTGTCTATTAGCCCTATTGTGTTCTTTATGACACACAATTGTTTACTTGAAATTTGACAAACGGTGGTCAAATTCTTTCTTGATTTCTTTTCACCCCGCTAAAACGACTGTTTATGCATTCTATCTACTCGCACGTTTACCTCGACATGACGTCGCCATCTGACCCTCCGTACAGCCGGTTCGTACGTCAACATCCGCGAAGACCAGACTTGGCTTGCACGAACTCGGGCTTAGGAGAACAAAACCCACGCATCCCGGTTGACGAACTTTATCACCTTCACCTGTCATCGTTGCCAGAAGTGAAGCAGACACAGTTACACGCGTTGGTCATTATGCAACACGAAACCTTGCCCTGTTTTGGACGAGTGATACACTCGCGCGACCGCGATGCAACGAACTTCCCTTTTGTGCCATGCTGCCCCGCACCACTACTAGAGGTTACTTCTAGACAACAGATTAGCTGGTCAAATCCTTCGGTCATTGTTGGACCCCTGTCTTCACTCGATTCTTCGCATGAACCTCATTAATTCCCTATCGCTTCGATTGACAACCGATTTAATGAAACACCAACAACCATACCACGATTTTCACCAATCACAAGACTACCTTATTACCCTGTTGAATGGTTTATTCTTATTCTACTTGATTAGCTCCCTCGTATACCCCACTTAACGAATGGATGCCTTTACTGATGGGATTGCCTTCAGGACATTCGAGGACGGAGTTACGGATCACATAACCTACAGGCGAACACGATGACCTATACGTCTACCCTACCCCTCCTACAATATAAGAGTCGTATTTTAAATTCCATGATATTCTTCTTTAATAGGCAGAATCCTTGCGCTAGCTTTTGCACCGACACATGATTGTTGATTAATGATATGTCCAGTTTCTACCATTGGCTTAGACCAAACCATCACTCTCTTACCACAGTAACATTACGTCCTCGCTTCTCCATGCTGAGGCACCGAAACGAACACCCTCTGGTTTAATTTGTTGTCAGGGGGAGTTCTGATTGTTTATGCCGAGTGAATGGCGAATTGAAGCAATTCGATATTATGTTGTCACTTTATCTGTACAGTTTGTTTTCAAATTTTCTCAGAAAATCAAAATTGAAACATATTTTGATTTTAGGGGGAGAAAAATTTTAAATAAAATTAGAAAATTTGAAAATGCCAAAAACATTGAAAAGGCAAAAATGAGTTTTGGTGTATAAAAGAGGAAATGATAGTAAATCAGTGGACTTTCACAGCATGCTAAAGAATTGGAAAGTTAAATGTGATAAACGGTCTCACTGATGATGTGTCAGTCGGTTTTTGCACATTTAGTAGATTGTGACGAGATATAAATCTAAATTTCAAACTTGCTTATATCGTGGGTAACATCTCTCGGATATATGGGTAACCCCTGAAATCTTGTTTGAAAGGTCTCGTATTCTGATATACTAGGTTTTTATACTCAGTGATATCTGGGGTATTATTCCGGGACTTCTGCTGAACGGTAGTTCTGACCTAGTCCTCGAATAATACTTTCTGCATATGCTTGAAACATAGCATCACCCTCAGCATAAATGATAAGACAATAAAATTGCTTAGCAATGCTGTTGTAAAAAAGATCCTCTAAAGGGGACACACCGAAAGTTGAGTCATGATCTCTCTGCTGAACGGTAGTTCTGACCTGAGCTCTCATGATTCTTCATAAATTATTAACCCCTTACAGATATCATTTGTGTTATAATTACCTGTAAGACTGAATATTGGGATCTGGATATGGGAGTATATTCTGAGGTGGGACACGCGATTAAGTTTAAGTATCTAAGACATTAAACTCATATCTCGAAACAGTTGAACTTTGTGTGAAAATTTAAGTGGACCAGTATACTGATAATCTAAGTGAATCGTTTAGAACTGAAAATGATTAAAGCTTAACGGTGCTTGTGATTTGTCTCATAAACTGATATGATCCTCTTACACAAACTCACAAAAATATTGTTTGTATATATTTCTTTACTGCATTTCTTTAATCAAAAAATTCAAAAAGATTTTCGGAATGTTTTAGCATAAAGTTTTGAAAAATTCAAAAAGATTTTCGACAACTGATGTTGAAGAGCAGATATTCAAAATTCCAAGTGCTAAACATGATGAATTGGTTTGGGAGAATATGTTGAAAATTTTGAATGACATATTAAATTGTTTTGAAAAATTGAGGGGTTAGTTAATCAAGGTCATTTATTTGAACTTGATGTAACTAGTATGTTTGATGAATGAATGATTTCTACCAGTAAGTTTGTTAAATTCAAATGTTATAAATTTGTGAAACTTATGTTGTGGTAGAGAATATGCAGGTTTTAGGAATTCCCACGGAAGCTAAATGACAAAGCTTGAACCAGACATCTCAAATTCTAGCATATCGAGAGGGGGAGTATGTGAAAGGGGGAGTCTGGATCAACAGTCAAAGGGAAGATGGAAGTTAGATTCAGGTTGTGATTCTAAACCTGTGAAGAATGTTTATGATGTGAAGACAGAGAGTTGGAGAAAAGACCAAGACTGAAGACTCAGGAGCTGAAGACTTCGTCAACATCCAAGGGGGAGTCTGTTAGTGCATGGAATGTCTGTTGACTTCGTCTGCATTAAGTCTTAGGTCTAGATAGGTTAAATGAACTCACAATAGAATTTCATTAGGGTTTTATATGTGTAAACATGTAGATTTCGCTTGAAATCAGTTCAAGCGAAATCAACATCAAGTGATTTCGCTTCAAATCAACTCAAGCGAAATCAACATGTGATGATTTCGCTTCAAGCAGTCTCAAGCGAAATCTCATGGTTATATATAGGTTGTGTGGTTCATTTGTCAAGGTAGAGAGGTCATTGTGTGAAACACTAAGTGCTGTCGGATTTGTATCAGAAAACGTTGTAAAAGCACGAATATCAATCAGAAAAGAAGGATTAAAAGGATTAGAGCTGTTATGACTTTGTTTACGTTGATTCCGCCTTCGTACGCAAAGATGAACTGCCTTAACTGACAATTTAAGGTCGTTGAACGGTCCAACAGATCTTTAATGACTTGGTAAAAAATGTTGATAGCAAATCATTTTTACTTTTTCCAAGATTTCTGAGCTATTATTTTAAACAAAAATTTGTCAAAGAAAATGAAAATTTGCCAAAACAAGGTATTTATTTTCAAATAAAAAGTTTAACACCTGAAACATTCACTAGAATGTTGGCACCAATAAAAACAAAAGCAGAGGTGTCTGAGCAGAATTTAGCGGTTACCACTGCTCCTCAGACATCTGCTGCTGAGCCCACTGCTCTAGGTGATCATAGCAGCACTACCACTGCTTTGAAACCCACACCTGACATTACCAAAAAGACCAAAATAAAATCTTACAAAAAGCCCACCAAACCCAAGAAAAAGGCAACTCTAGAAGATGAGATCCCAGAGCAACTGCCTGTGACAACACAAATGTCACCACAAACCACTGCTGCTACTTCCTCACAGCAGTTGGTAGAAAGATCTCCACCATCGGCTAAAAGTCCTTCTGCATCCTCACAAAAGGATCAGGTTGTAATCACAGGGACTCCACAATATGAAGCTCTGGATCCACTTGGCTCCATCTTCCAAAGTCCTGATCCCAAGGACATGTCTCTTTCAACTCCCATGCCCTCACCTATCATACTACCACAATCCATGCTACCTTTGTTGCATGCAGTTGATATAGCTCAGACACAAACCCGTTCCTCTCTATCACCTGTCACTGAGAGTATACTCCCACAAGTGACTGGGTCTGATGTTACTACTTCTGCTATCCCAGCAACAATTGAGGAGGTTACACCCCCTGAGTTACAAGTAACTCTCGGTGGTAGTTCAAGTGGAGCAGCAACTACAACTGGTGGATCAACAGATCTTCAGTTGGACAGTTGTTTCATTAATAAGACTCCCTTGAAGGCAATTTCTTCTATAGCACCATCGATAATCATCAGTGAGTTGGTTCTAACCACTGGTACCATCAAAGATTTATCTAGTGCTGAAGAAAGAAGTCCCCAGTACCAAGAACAAGGGGCATCAATGGGTGATTTTTGGGACTCTGTTCCTAAGTCACACATTAATACAACCACTGCTGGTGGGGATTCAGATGAACCTACTAATGTGGGTGATGATTCAAAATATCAGGAATTGACGGGAAGAGTTGAAAAACTTGAAACTTCAGTTGCTGAAATAAAAGACATGGTGCAGCAGCTATTAAAAGCTCAAAAAGCACAAATCACTGCAGTTCCACCTCAAGCACCTGCTCCACCACAAGCACTTGCTGCAAATGAGCTCTGGAATCTGTTTTAACCCTTGCTAGAAAAAGCAAAAACAAGAAGCTGATCAGCAGCATGAAATGCATATAAAAATGCTGACAAACATGGTGGAGTCAAGATTCAAAGACACTCAAGCAGACATCAAGGCTATAAAGGCCAGCATACAAAAGACTGCCCATGGTGAAAAAGTTCCCTCCACTATCCTCTTCATGGATAACCCCCTTGCAGATAATGCCAAAAAGGGGGAGAAAATCAAGTTGAGGAAGAAAGGAATAGAAGATGGGCTGTACATTGAACCAGAACAAGCAAAACAGCCATCCAAACCACCTCAAACCATAAAATCCCAAACTTCCATCCAAACAGCTAATACAGTAGTAGTTACAAAAACTACTAGCCAAACAACTGCCATCTCTTCAACACACACCACTCCATCACACACCACCAAAACCACTGTCCTCACATCGTCATCATTACCTCCTGCCATAAAGCAGAAGACAGCAGATGTTATAACATCTGCTGTAATGACAACAGAGGTTGAATCACCAGTTGTTTCAACTGCTGTTAGTCAATCATAAACCACTGTCACTCATATCACCACCACTGATCCACCCAAAACATCATCATCCTCTCCTACAACAAAAAGGAGAAGGGTCTTCATACCCTATGACTCACCATCATCATCACCACCATCAAAAACAACCTCCCCATCCTCAACCCCTGCTCAAAAGCAGAAGACATCTACTGATACATCAGCAGTTGTAATGACAACAGATGTTGAGACACCAGTTGTTTCAACAGCTGTTAGTCAACCATCCACCACTGCTCTCATCATTCCTACACCACAACCTCCAAAGCTTCACAAAAGAAAAAGAGAAACAACATAGGCTACTGATGAAAAGTATGATCCTGTTGCTGCTAAATATCCACTGGAATTAGAAGCTGTGAAAAATGAGATGAAACAATTTTACACTGAAGATGATCCTTCAAAAAGGAAATTTCCTTCTCTCATAGGTTTCATAATTCCAGAAAACATGGATGAATATCTCGAAATAAAAGCAAGACAAGCAAGGATAAGAGCCAAAGTTGAATGCAAGGATCAAGGTGATGAAGCCATTTTGGAAAGAAGGGAATTCCTGCTCAACAAAGTCAAGCAAATAGAAGAATATTCCAAGTGATCTGAACAAAGAAATGTCAAGCCTATCCCTTGAAGCAGATCAACGAAATGAATTGAGAAAAGAATACCTTGCATACATAATGAAAGAAAAGTTCTATCCTGCTGAAGAAACAGAATTCAAAGAATGGCCAATAGTTGCATTAAAGCATGAGGCTAAAAGAATTGAAAAGGTTAAAAATGATCCAAGAAAGAAGAAGACAGCTCCAAATTGGAACAAATACAGGAAGCTCATAGCTGATCTTACTTTTGAATATAAAAGAAAGAAGCAGGAGCTGGTGGATGCAAGGGTGGATGCTGCAAATGCCATAGCAAAATCGACTAAGCAGCAAACAGATGAAGCTTATGAAAGGCTTAAGAAAAGGAGGGACACTCCTAAAAAGTCTGACTACAAAAAGCTAAAGGAGCAGATCAAGACTCTTGAAACACAGATCAATGCAGCAGAAACCTCTGTCACAATGTTGAGAAAAGAAAAGAGGGAACAACTGACTGTTGGAGAAGAAAAAGAAAAAGAAACTGATCACTTTGAAGAAGCCATCAAGAAAATGGCTTTAGATAAATAAAAATTAGCAAAGCTACAAGATCTTGCCAAAAAGGTCTTGAGCCAATCATCATCAGCAGATATCACAGACAGTGAGCTTGATCAACAACAGAGACAAGAGCTGATTGACAAAGAAGTTGCAGAAGATATAGCTGCAGCAAATGAAGTCATAGAAGAAGCTTTTAAAAGAATGTCTGAAAGTCTGCAAGTTTTCACAAGGCCAACATCTCCCAACTCATCTTCAAATAAATCTCTCCCAAGAAACCCATTTGGTTTAAAAATACTAAAGTGGCTCTCTGATCAAAAGACCCATGTATTGACTCTGATCAAAACCAATGGAGAAGTGAAGCATATATCAAGGAATCAAGCACTAGGCCTGGGTGTTGAAGATCTACAAGATCTCCTTGAGCTTACACTGTGCAGGGATGAGGATGATTTAAGTTCCAAGGAATTTGAAGAAGAATTCAAAAGACAAGCTAAGGAACTTCTGATGAGGAATAAAGATCCAGAATAATGAAGGGTTTTGGCATTATCTGTTCCAGGGGAAGATTGTTGGGATTGAACCCTACTAGAGGAACAGATAATGAAAGCCAAAACCGGATCATGACAGTGGATTCACAATAAGCAGCTGTTTACACTAAGTCTTCTCCCTTGACAGTGATTATAACAGCTGATGATCTTATATGCACTGCCCGGATACAACTGCTGCTGCTCTGCATAACTACTGATGAAACCTAGAAGACTGCTGGAAACTAAGCCCTGCTGATACAAACTGCTGATGACAAAGCACTGCCCAATCAAGGACTGATCAACCTTGAGGAAGGCACTGATGAGAAGAAAGCACTGATGAGTAGAAAGAGAAGTAGTTTAGTATATCATCTGTTTTATGTATTGTCAATAGTTAGGTTTAAGCAGTGTTTGTATAAGAACAGTAGATACAGGTTGTTAGGCTGTTAGACGTCGCTTTCATGGTGACGTCAGCTGAGATGCCTCAGTGGTTTGCTTTGTCTATAAATGGAACAGTACTCTGTACTGTTACATTTGATTCGTTTTGAGAGAGCTCTTCTCCTCAATTCAATCCTTTCATCTTGTACAACCTACCACTGTAGTATCCGGCTGAGGGGGAGCTTAGTTTGTAAGCATGCTTGTAATCTTTTGAATTACTTTGTAATCTTTTGACTGATGAAAAGCAT
This sequence comes from Helianthus tuberosus, assembly GCA_030545235.1. Lineage (NCBI taxonomy): Eukaryota > Viridiplantae > Streptophyta > Magnoliopsida > Asterales > Asteraceae > Helianthus > Helianthus tuberosus. The sequence continues at coordinate 70,892,172 of CM060426.1, forward strand.
TTGTTTATATAAACTATTTTCTTCCTTGATTGTGTTTATAAAGTTTGTATTCATTTCCGCTGCACTTTACATTGTTTCATATTCATTTGATGTTCAAATCATACAAACAAACACAATCATGAGAGCCTCAGATCCTAACAGTGTCCTTGGAATCACCTGATTCGAATATGTCACACCCTGGCTTTGCGGAAGCGTGGTTAATTTGGTGTGACTTCTTAATACCATAGCTTAACCATAACAAAGCTATATGGAATAAAACCATGCAAGATCATCCATTCGATTAAGTTTTAAAAACCAAATACAATAACATTGTCTTGACGGAAACACATCCTAACGACATAAACATTGTTCAACAAACACAACATAACATAAGCATAGTTTAAGGACTGTGACTTGTCCAGGAAAGAGTCACATTCCCTAAACCCGGATGACCTCGTAACTAGTGCAGCGGGAAAACGTGTCATACCGCGCCAGATCCTTTAATTTCCTGAAATACATGTAAGTTGAAAAATCAACAATAATGTTGAGCGAGTTCATGTGTAAGTGAGTAAATAAACCTTTGTGAGTATAAAAATAGTCTTGGTATGTAGCAAATAAGGGAATTGAGATCACCAATGGTTTGCAAAGCCACTGATATATGTGAAGTGCAAATAGGGAGACTCAAACCTAGCAGATTTCGCCATGGCATTAGTATGTGGACAAAGTCACCCCAAGGTCCGTTTCTAGTTTGGCCTGGGGCTGGGCTCGCTACACCCAGATAGATCTACCGCTCCTGTCCCTCGGTCCTGCCATGAGGACTAATGGCCTCATATTGCTCCTACCCACTCACATGATCTAAGTAGTTAACCTCCTTACGCTAACCATACCATGTATAAAGTACTTGTAATCGAAGTAACATGTATTTCACCCCCGCAGTTAAGAAAACTGAAAACAGTTAGAGAAAAGGGGGACATGAACTCACAGTGGTGCGTCTCTACCAAGTATGCCTCCAAATCAAGTAGCTGAGTGACGACCAACACGTACTAACTCTATTAGACGGACGGCCGTGCCTTAGCTTTATGGTTTAAGTTTTTGGGAAATAGTTAGGCAACTATTTCGTGTTTACATTCTGTATGTACTTGGTAGTCATTTTCCTTCCCAAGGATGGGGGATTTAATACATGTGCGTTCGTATAATTCGGATTACACTATTAAGTCTCACATAATATATTTTATTTCCAACTTCAAAATATAAATATTCTTCTCAAAAATATTATACTTTAATACATGTGATTTTCCCAAAATAATACTTAGTAATATTATTTTTACCCTAAAAATAATATTTACGTAGTTCACAAAATAATCATAAACACTTATACAAGTGATGTTGTGAAAAATATATACTAAATATATTTATGTATCACGTTTTATTTTGTGAAATCCCACCTCCGATATTTTGTAAATAAAGTCGTGGAGAAATTCATAGTTTGAAAACAAGTCGACAAGTATCTCTAACACTTATAGTGAAAATAATTCTAAGTGTTAGGTTTTTAGAAAAATTTCGCCAGAGTTTCCTCTGTAACTGGAGGCGGCCACGCTTTCGAGCGTATCATTTTCTTTTATAAATCAAACCACCCATTTTTATTATTCAATCAAAACAATGTTCAACGTATCAACTAGTCAAAATAGATGTAAATCGCAAAAATACATGAACTTGTGGTTTTTTTTCCAAAATATGTAGTATCTTTACATCATTTTAGTGGATCTTTATATAAATCAATCCGGTTTCGTAAAAGTCTTGTTTTTAAAGAAATTCCATCTTTACAACTTCTTGTCAACTTTTACAAAAATAGTTATTTTGTCGAAACTTTGTGTTACACAAGTGTTTACACACTTGTGTGTTCTAAAAATCATTCTTGTTAGTGTAAGATCCGTCTTTAAAAGTATGTTTTCTCTTGACACGAGGTCCTTTGAAAATACCGCTTGTAGATACGTAGATCTACTAGTTTTAAACACTATTTCACAAGCAAAATCGCTTTTACACAAGTTCATGTTTCGTGTGTGGTAGAGTTTCATCCTTTAACCCTTATTACTTTCGTCACAACCTTATGTCATGATCCATGATCATGACCAACCCGGGTTAAATGATGATCCGAGCTACCACAACATAGATCGGGTCCAAATACTCACACAAATCAAATACTACAAGATTTACACAACATATGAGCTTTTATCCAACACTTATAGCATTTTTAGTAGACTTTTAAGCTTCAACTTGTATGTTCATAACTTTTAACCGTTGCAAATCATATTAACCACTTTAAAATAGTTCGAGTAGGTGATTTAAGTAACATACCACTAGCTCGAGGCTAGGGAAGAATCTATGCGAAAAACGGGTGGATAAAAGCAAGATAACGAGGTCCTTCGCCTTCCGTTTGCACTAAGCCTCCTTATACGTGATCCTTAACACATGAATGACCTTGGAATTGCTTGAACTAAACTCGAAAATGGTTGGGTGTTTGTGGGTGTGTTCGGCCGAAGGCTTTGAGAGAGAGAGAGGAGTGTTTGAAGTTGAGTTGTGTAATGTGAAAGATCAAGTGTGTTTAGTGATGAACTTATAGACAAAGTTTAGGGTAATTAACCATTGGATTATATGCATCCTAGATATTAGACATAATGGAATTAAATAATCAAATTTTGTACAAAGTGTGTCCCCTCTAGTTGGGGACGGTTAGTGAGGGGGGGGGGGGTTCTAGTCCATTTTCAACTAATTGGTTGGACATTAGTTAGGTTAAGTAAGTTAGTTAAGTGCTTAACCTGGTTAGTGGTGTGTCATGCGTTACAATGGGTGTTAGGGTATTCAGGGACCCTAACTAGCTCAGAAAAAGATAAATAATGAAAATAACAATATTTTCAGGTTCCGGGTAAAGTCCGGTTGTTCGGTTGGATAGTAATCCGTTAAAGCGTTAACAAAGCTTTAAAGTGTCGTTAATACCCTTTTTAGTGACACAACTCATTTCTGACACTTTGGAAAGTGTCTAGCAATATTTTTCTCATGTTTTGGCACTTTATTAGTTAGCTAAAAGCTGAATTTTTTATGTAAAGTGCTAAATTTTGTGCTTAGAGTACGTTTTAGGCACATCCAGTCATTGTAACTTATTCCTAGAGACGCAGTTCTACAACCCTTGTATCCCTACACTCACCACTAGTGTAGTAAAATATTTCTGGCTCATACAGGCCTTAGAGGCAGTGTTTGCCTGATGCTGGCTTTATCAGCATGTTCAATAGGTTATCCGTTATAGTGCTACTGTGCTTTTTGTGCATCATGTTTGTCACTAAGGTTCAGCATGTAAATAATGTAGTGACAGTAAGTAAAGTATGATGCAAGTAAGTACATGTATCAGTATTCACGTAGCAGTTTATTCACAAGTTCAAGCAAGCACAGTAATTAAGCAGTAATTAATTATTAATTAAGTCGTACGGATACCTGGTTTAGTGAGGGTTGTCACATTCTCCCCCCGTTAGAAAAATTGCGTCCCGAAATTTTAAGTTCTGCTTGTAGATGCAGGGTTCTTAGGAAATAGGTGGGGGTATTTCTCTTTCATCCGGTCCTCACGCTCCCAGGTGTATTCAGGACCATGTCGGGCATTCCAACGAACTTTGACGTGCTTGACACTGCTCCGGCGGGTCTTGTTTACTTTCCAATCCGTAACCTCAACCGGTTCTTCAACGAAATGGAGCGTGTCGTCAACATGGATCTCGTCGATGGGAATGGCAATGGTATCTTGAGTTGGACTTTTCTTCAGGTTGGATACATGAAATGTATCGTGAACTGAATGGAGTTCAGCAGGTAAGTCCAGCTTGTATGCTACTAGCCCTATTCTTTCCAAAATTCTGAAAGGACCAATGTAGCGCGGATTTAACTTCCCACGCTTTCTGAAGCGTGCCACACCCTTCCAGGGTGAAACTTTCAATAAAACCATTTCTCCAACTTGGAATTCCACAGGTTTCCGGTTCGGATCCGCATAGGCCTTCTGTCTGTGGCGAGCTGCTTCGATGCGTTTTAGAATCTGCGCAATCTTGTCTGTCGTCTCTTGGACGATTTCAGGACCGGCAAGTTGCCTATCACCTGCGTCAGCCCAGCATAGGGGTGATCGGCACTTGCGTCCGTAAAGGGCTTCAAATGGCGCGACGCCAATACTGGTGTGGTAGCTGTTGTTGTATGAAAATTCGACCAAAGGCAAATGCTTATCCCAGCTACCGCCCAAATCCATAACACACGCTCTCAGCATGTCTTCCAAAGTCTGTATCGTTCGCTCGCTTTGCCCGTCGGTCTGCGGGTGAAATGCAGTGCTCAGATTCAATTGTGAGCCAAAGGCTTCTTGGAAGGATTGCCATATCCTTGGCACAAACCTTCCGTCTCTATCAGAGATGATTGAGAGAGGTACTCCATGGCGCGTAACGATCTCTCTCATGTAAATTTCGGCCAGTTTGCTCGTATTATCCTTCTCTCTGATAGGCAAGAAGTGTGTTGACTTCGTCAATCGATCCACTATTACCCAAATAGTGTCATGGCCTCTTGGCGTTCTTGGCAACTTTGTAATAAAATCCATTGAGATTTGTTCCCATTTCCACTTGGGAATCTCTGGTTGTTGCAGAAGTCCTGAAGGCTTCTGGTATTCCGCTTTTACCTTAGCGCACGTTAGACATTTGCTCACATAAACAGCAACATCGCCTTTCATCCTAGGCCACCAATAATAATCTTTGAGATCCAAGTACATCTTATCCGCTCCAGGGTGGATAGAGTACCGCGACTTGTGAGCTTCATCGAAAATAACCTTCCTTAAACCTCTAAACAAAGGAACCCAAATCCTTTTCTCAAAACATAACGTTCCTTCCTCGTTTGGTACAAAAAGCTTCTCCATCCCACGGAGATATTCTTCTTCAAGGTTTCCTTCCTTGAAAGCTTCTTTCTGCGCGGCACGAATGCGCAAGGAAAGATCGGTTCGGATAATCATTTCTAAAGCTCTAACCCTTATGGGCTTGATCCTCTCCTTTCGACTTAGGGCATCGGCGACCACATTCGCCTTCCCTGGATGATACTTTATCTCGCAGTCGTAGTCGTTCAACAACTCAACCCATCGTCTTTGCCTCATATTCAGCTCCTTCTGGTTGAATATGTGTTGTAGGCTTTTGTGATCTGTAAAGATTGTACATTTCGTACCATAAAGGTAGTGTCTCCAGATCTTTAATGCAAATACCACTGCGCCAAGTTCCAAGTCATGTGTGGTATAGTTCTTTTCGTGCACTTTCAATTGACGTGATGCGTAAGCAATAACCTTTTGGCGTTGCATCAACACACAACCCAATCCTTGACGCGAAGCGTCACAGTATACCACAAAATCATCTGTACCCTCCGGTAGTGCTAAGATTGGCACACAGCAGAGCTTATCCTTCAATATCTGGAATACTTCCTCCTGTTTGATTTCCCAATCAAACTTCTTATCTTTCTGCGTGAGGAGCGTCAATGGTTGAGCGATCTTCGAAAAATCCTCAATGAACCTTCGATAGTAGCCAGCCAAACCCAAGAATTGTCGAATCTCGGTTGGCGTCTTTGGCGTTTCCCAATTCTTGATCGCTTCGATCTTGGTTGGATCCACATGGATTCCATTTCCATTAACCACATGTCCAAGAAATTGGACTTCACGTAGCCAAAACTCGCACTTAGAGAACTTGGCATACAACTGTTCCTTCTTCAGCAACTCCAAAATAGCTCTTAAATGTTGTTCGTGCTCAGCCTTTGTTCTTGAATAAATCAAGATATCGTCGATAAACACAATCACGAACTTGTCCAAGTACGGCTTGCAAACTCTATTCATCAAGTCCATAAAGACTGCAGGTGCGTTTTTCAAACCAAACGGCATAACAAGGAACTCGTAGTGTCCATAACGAGTTCTGAAGGCTGTCTTCGGGATACTCTCCTCTTGTATCCTTAGCTGATGGTATCCAGATCGGAGATCGATCTTTGAATAAAAGCTTGAACCTTGCAGTTTGTCAAACAGATCATCAATCCTTGGCAGAGGATATCTATTCTTGATCGTTAGCTTGTTTAGCTCCCGGTAGTCGATGCACATACGAAAACTACCGTCCTTCTTCTTGACAAGCAGGGCTGGAGCTCCCCAAGGCGAGAAGCTTGGTCGGATAAATCCCTTTTCTAACAACTCTTGAAGTTGTGTCGACAATCCTTGCATCTCAGACGGGGCAAGTCTATAAGGTGCCTTAGCCACAGGCGCGGCGCCTGGGACCGAATCGATGTGAAACTCTACTTGCCTCTGAGGTGGTAGTCCAGGCAAGTCCTCTGGGAAGACTTCTGGATATTCCCTCACGACAGGGATGTCTTCTATTCTCGGCACAGCAGCCTTCTTATCCACAATGTGTGCCGGGAAGGCAACACATCCCTTCTGCAAACACTTTCGCGCTTTCAGGCAGCTGATAATTCTTAACGGCGTATCACGCTTCTCTCCGTGAACCACCATTGTTTCTCCATCTTCGGTCGGGATACGAACGACCTTTTCGTGACAAACTATCTCAGCCTTGTTGCCTGATAACCAATCCATTCCTACCACCACGTCGAAGCTTCCCAACTGGACTGGTAGTAGATCCAGAGCAAACTCACGCTCTCCCAATTCGATCACACAGCCTCTGACAACTTCATTGGCTTCTACTAACTTCCCATTAGCCAATTCGATTGAGTACGGAATATCTAACTTACTAGCGGTTAAACCAAGCATATTCTTAAATTCTAACGATACGAAGCTAGAATTGGCACCAGTATCAAACAAAATAGATGCAAAAGTTTTGGTTGATAGAGAACGTACCAATAGTCACGCCTGGATCCTGGCATACTTCACAAGCTCCGATGTTGGATGTCCTTTCACGGTCTTGTTTCAACTTCGGGCATTCCCTCTTAAGATGTCCAACATCCCCACAATGGAAGCATCCTGACACTCGGCCATTTCCTTTCCCATTTCCACCTTGAACATTGTTACTGTTTTCTCCTTGTCTAGGACTCTTCATCCCACAACCATCCTTGTTGTGTCCTTTCCTCCCGCACCTAGACCTTCGACATCCACACTCGTGGTGATACTTGCACCCGGCACGTCTTGGTTTAGTTTCTAAGTAAATCTTATCATTGGCCTGTTTGTTGTTAGGGCAGTCTTTCTTGAAATGCCCTTTGTCCCCGCAATCAAAACAACCTCGAATAGATCTTTGTTCATCCTTATTCGTTTAGGTATCTTCGGTAAGCTTCCTTTTGTTCTTTCCAGACGACTCTACCTGAGTCTCCTTGTCAGGGTTTGCAAGTTTTTCTAGTCTAATTGCCTCCGTAACGAGTGCCAGACCCATCTTACTTGCAACATCAGTTGTTGGTGGCGTTGATGTTGTCATCAAGCTCAAGACTTGAGGCGCCAGTTCCCAAATGAATTGTTCCAATTTCTTTAATTCTGGTTTCACCAGGTACGGAACAACTCGTGACGAATCATGAAGTCTTTGCACGTACTCCAACACCTTCGGACCTTCCATCATCAGGCTCCGAAATTCATCTTCCCACTTCTGGGTTTCCGTTTGGGGGCAATACTTCTTATGCATCATTCCTTTCAGTCCACCCCAGGTTAATGCATATGCTGCAGTAGCACCCTTTGTATGGGTCTGAAGATTCCACCATAATCGGGCTTCATCTAGAAATAACTCAGAAACGTATAGGACTTGTTGTTCCAGCGTACAACCGCTCACTTGAAAGATGGAATCCATACTTTCGATCCATTTCACAAAAGCTATGGCACCTCCAGTGCCGTCGAACTTCGGAGGCTTGTAGTTGAGAAAGTGCCAGTAGGAACAACCGTTATTTTCTGAGGTACCTCTGATAGGTTCGGAGCGTAGGGCCTCGTGCTGTGCTATAGCTGCAGCAATTATCTCTTGAAGTTCCGCCTCTGAGGTGGGCATGCGTATTTCGCGTCTTGGTGGCATCTTCTAAAAGATGTTTCACGTAGGTTAGGTCATAGCAAGTAAAATGTTCGTATGTATTCAACAATATCAACACATAACATCTCGTGCTATAAATAAATCAACCACATAACATCTCTTGTCATAGAACATAAACAGTAAATCAAACATCACAAGTGATGAGAATATTGCGATTGCATTGCCATAAATTGAGACCACAATGTAAAGCTTACAAGTACACAACTGTATCATACAACGTCAATAACTTAGTAGGGGACGACCCTAGACAAGTCGTGCGATTGCTGGACAAGTTCAGGAATTTCTGGTTTGTCCATTTTCAAATTCCTGAACTCCACCTCAAGCTTCTGAATTCCAGTCCTAAAACAACATTTCTTCTCAATCGTTTCCTTGAGCTCGTCCCAGCTCAGTGCATAAGCAGCGTCTGTGCCAAGGGTCTGAGACTGAAGGTTTCACCATGAGAGTGAGTTATCTAGAAATAACCCCGGGATGTAGGTAACACTCTGTTGGGACGAACAGTCACTCATTCTTGGAATGGAGTCAATCTTTTTGGACCAATGAACAAATGCAACGGCGCCTCCTGTTCCGTCAAAGTTCAAAGACTTGCAGTTCAGGAACTGTTTATAGGTGCAGCCAGTTGGAGGGTTATTTCTAGTAATGCCATCGTTATGCTTAGAGCGGAGGGCTTCATGTCGTGCATTTATCTGTGAGATGCGTTCTTGCAGCTCGGCTTCTGTCCTTGGCAACGTACTGGTGTTTGTGTCACGTCTGGGTGGCATTCCCTTTTGTCGAAGTGGTGTGAAGCGGGTTAGACAACGTTTCAATTGTCTATGAGGTATATAGCAACATAAGCCATCATGTAATCACCCAATTTCACACGCGAATATACTCAATGTATGAGTGGGGAAATAAATTTCTGAGCCTTCACATAGCCTTGGTCATTCGTGTTTTAGATATTTCCTGCTACATTGGTTTTCATTAGCTTGACCCGCAGAGTCCACCAGGATTTCTGTGCACTACAAGTCGTTATTACGTGGGCCCCCGTAATAATAAATTGTCTTGCACAGTTACCCCAAATTTTCTCTCGTCCAAGCAGATGATCAATCAAGGAGCAACAGCAGGTGCATCGGCATGAACAGGGTCATGCTCCAATGCGGGGTCAGGAGCAACGCCTGGCTCAGGGGCCACGGCTGGCTCCGGATCAAAAAAACTCCATCTCAAGATCAGCTGGATCAACAAACACAGGGGGTTACAGGATCCTCCAAGGGCTGGTCTAAGTGTATGAACTCAAGGTCATGGTCTGGATCAAAACCAGGTGGAAGAACAAGATCACCCTCAATACTGTGATCAAACTCAAAGCTGGGTGCGGGAACCGGTGCAGCTGATGATGCCGTATCAGGGTCGGCGTCGTGTGAATGGTGCTGCACTCCCTGTATATGCGAAAATGCGGATGTCAGAAACTCAAATGAGTCTGGGACAGGGGAATGGGCATGAGTTTCCCCTGCAGGAGCGTCCGCATGCAGTAGGCTAATACTAGCAGCAATAGGGCCCTGCCCTCGAATGGGTCCTCCTCTAGTAGATCGTTATCGTTGTCAGAGGCCACGTCGGGGGGGGGGGGGCATATCAACAACAGGATAAGCGGCAAGGGGGCACAGGAGCAGGGATCACCGCGAGTGGCAAACTCCCAACAAGATGGCCATCAGTATGCTCTGCTACGACTTCAGGCAGCGCAAAAAGGGCTGAAAGTCGTCATGTCTGTGCCGGTAGTATCGGAAATGTACACCTCGTGCTTCGATGAACTATGTCGTCTGATGCTATGGCCATGGGATTCGTAGTGTCCATCTTTCTATGATGAAAGCATGACGTTTGTAATACAAACACATATACGTATAATAATCAATCATATAATCATATAAACATGTTAGTCAATCAAATAATTCTCCTAGTCCCACTAGCCTCCCAGTCTCCTAGACTGACATTCCTAGTCCCACTAGCCAAATTCTTCCCAGTCTCTAAGACTGCTCTATCATCTACCTCGACCTCTTAGATCGAGCCTCGGCCTCTAAGACCGAGCCTCAGCCTCCAAGACTGAGCCTACTCTTCCTAGTCTTACTAGCCATCTACCTCGATTTCTTAGATCGAGCCTCGGTCTCTAAGACCGAGCCTCAGCCTCCAAGACTGAGCCTAAAAATAATATAATGTGCTCAACATTTGTTTGTAAAAAGTTTTGGATCTGGACTTAAATGGTATGCAGTAAAATGTTTTCGTGAGAGCCCTAGTGATCATAGTCTAGACTCGAGAAGGAATCCTAGTTCGCTATGATCAGAGCTCTGATACCAAGCTGTCACACCCTGGCTTTGCGGAAGCGTGGTTAATTTGGTGTGACTTCTTAATACCATAGCTTAACCATAACAAAGCTATATGAAATAAAACCATGCAAGATCATCCATTCGATTAAGTTTTAAAAACCAAATACAATAACATTGTCTTGACGGAAACACATCCTAACGACATAAACATTGTTCAACAAACACAACATAACATAAGCATAGTTTAAGGACTGTGACTTGTCCAGGAAAGAGTCACATTCCCTAAACCCGGATGACCTCGTAACTAGTGCAGCGGGAAAACGTGTCATACCGCGCCAGATCCTTTAATTTCCTGAAATACATGTAAGTTGAAAAATCAACAATAATGTTGAGCGAGTTCATGTGTGAGTGAGTAAATAAACCTTTGTGAGTATAAAAATAGTCTTGGTATGTAGCAAATAAGGGAATTGAGATCACCAATGGTTTGCAAGGCCACTGATATATGTGAAGTGCGAATAGGGAGACTCAAACCTAGCAGATTTCGCCACGGCATTAGTATGTGGACAAAGTCACCCCAAGGTCCGTTTCTAGTTTGGCCTGGGGCTGGGCTCGCTACACCCAGATAGATCTACCGCTCCTGTCCCTCGGTCCTGCCATGAGGACTAATGGCCTCATATTGCTCCTACCCACTCACATGATCTAAGTAGTAAACCTCCTTACGCTAACCATACCATGTATAAAGTACTTGTAATCGAAGTAACATGTATTTCACCCCCGCAGTTAAGAAAACTGAAAACAGTTAGAGAAAAGGGGGACATGAACTCACAGTGGTGCGTCTCTACCAAGTATGCCTCCAAATCAAGTAGCTGAGTGACGACCTACACGTACTAACTCTATTAGACGGACGGCCGTGCCTTAGCTTTATGGTTTAAGTTTTTGGGAAATAGTTAGGCAACTATTTCGTGTTTACATTCTGTATGTACTTGGTCGTCATTTACCTTCCCAAGGATGGGGGATTTAATACATGTGCGTTCGTATAATTCGGATTACACTATTAAGTCTCACATAATATATTTTATTTCCAACTTCAAAATATAAATATTCTTCTCAAAAATATTATACTTTAATACATGTGATTTTCCCAAAATAATACTTAGTAATATTATTTTTACCCTAAAAATAATATTTACGTAGTTCACAAAATAATCATAAACACTTATACAAGTGATGTTGTGAAAAATATATACTAAATATATTTATGTATCACGTTTTATTTTGTGAAATCCCACCTCCGATATTTTATAAATAAAGTCGTGACGAAATTCATAGTTTGAAAACAAGTCGACAAGTATCTCTAACACTTATAGTGAAAATAATTCTAAGTGTTAGGTTTTTAGAAAAAAATTCGCCAGAGTTTCCTCTGTAACTGGAGGCGGCCACGCTTTCGAGCGTATCATTTCCTTTTATAAATCAAACCACCCATTTTTATCATTCAATCAAAACAATGTTCAACGTATCAACTAGTCAAAATAGATGTAAATCGCAAAAATACATGAACTTGTGGTTTTTTTTCCAAAATATGTAGTATCTTTACATCATTTTAGTGGATCTTTATATAAATCAATCCGGTTTCGTAAAAGTCTTGTTTTTAAAGAAATTCCATCTTTACAACTTCTTGTCAACTTTTACAAAAATAGTTATTTTGTCGAAACTTTGTGTTACACAAGTGTTTACACACTTGTGTGTTCTAAAAATCATTCTTGTTAGTGTAAGATCCGTCTTTAAAAGTATGTTTTCTCTTGACACGAGGTCCTTTGAAAATACCGCTTGTAGATACGTAGATCTACTAGTTTTAAACACTATTTCACAAGCAAAATCGCTTTTACACAAGTTCATGTTTCGTGTGTGGTAGAGTTTCATCCTTTAACCCTTATTACTTTCGTCACAACCTTATGTCATGATCCATGATCATGACCAACCCGGGTTAAATGATGATCCGAGCTACCACAACATAGATCGGGTCCAAATACTCACACAAATCAAATACTACAAGATTTACACAACATATGAGCTTTTATCCAACACTTATAGCATTTTTAGTAGACTTTTAAGCTTCAACTTGTATGTTCATAACTTTTAACCGTTGCAAATCATATTAACCACTTTAAAATAGTTCGAGTAGGTGATTTAAGTAACATACCACTAGCTCGAGGCTAGGGAAGAATCTATGCGAAAAACGGGTGGATAAAAGCAAGATAACGAGGTCCTTCGCCTTCCGTTTGCACTAAGCCTCCTTATACGTGATCCTTAACACATGAATGACCTTGGAATTGCTTGAACTAAACTCGAAAATGGTTGGGTGTTTGTGGGTGTGTTCGGCCGAAGGCTTTGAGAGAGAGAGAGGAGTGTTTGAAGTTGAGTTGTGTAATGTGAAAGATCAAGTGTGTTTAGTGATGAACTTATAGACAAAGTTTAGGGTAATTAACCATTGGATTATATGCATCCTAGATATTAGACATAATGGAATTAAATAATCAAATTTTGTACAAAGTGTGTCCCCTCTAGTTGGGGACGGTTAGTGAGGGGGGGGGGGGGTTCTAGTCCATTTTCAACTAATTGGTTGGACATTAGTTAGGTTAAGTAAGTTAGTTAAGTGCTTAACCTGGTTAGTGGTGTGTAATGCGTTACAATGGGTGTTAGGGTATTCAGGGACCCTAACTGGCTCAGAAAAAGATAAATAATGAAAATAACAATATTTTCAGGTTCCGGGTAAAGTCCGGTTGTTCGGTTGGATAGTAATCCGTTAAAGCGTTAACAAAGCTTTAAAGTGTCGTTAATACCCTTTTTAGTGACACAACTCATTTCTGACACTTTGGAAAGTGTCTAGCAATATTTTTCTCATGTTTTGGCACTTTATTAGTTAGCTAAAAGCTGATTTTTTTATGTAAAGTGCTGAATTTTGTGCTTAGAGTACGTTTTAGGCACATCCAGTCATTGTAACTTATTCCTAGAGACGCAGTTCTACAACCCTTGTATCCCTACACTCACCACTAGTGTAGTAAAATATTTCTGGATCATACAGGCCTTAGAGGCAGTGTTTGCCTGATGTTGGCTTTATCAGCATGTTCAATAGGTTATCTGTTATAGTGCTACTGTGCTTTTTGTGCATCATGTTTGTCACTAAGGTTCAGCATGTAAATAATGTAGTGACAGTAAGTAAAGTATGATGCAAGTAAGTACATGTATCAGTATTCACGTAGCAGTTTATTCACAAGTTCAAGCAAGCACAGTAATTAAGCAGTAATTAATTATTAATTAAGTCGTACGGATACCTGGTTTAGTGAGGGTTGTCACAGAATAAATCTTGTTTCGGTTCGTGGATTAATCACTTTGATAATATTCCTATCCATACACGCATAAGGTAACCCTAGGGAGTTAATGTAGATTAAATTTCGAGGACGAAATTTTCTTAACAGGAGGAGAATGTGACAACTGTCAAATTTGCATGCATCCATACAATTATTAAACAATGATTAGTGCTTAATGACTGTGCTGAATTACAATTAATTACTTGAACTGCTTTCTGATTATTACCATATACATACATGTGCATCATATATTGCAAATGACATATCATTATTGCATGCAAACCTTGTTGATTCAAATGATCCACGAAACACAATTAGCACAGTTATCAGACAAATCAGAAAAATGCTGACAGAGTTCAGAACATAGACAGATATGGTATTGAGGTATAGAATGGGCCAGAAACCAAGAGTTACACTACTATAGTGTGTAGGAAAGTAAGGATCACAAAACTGCCTTCCTAGAGATAGTTTAAGTGCCGGAAAGTGCCTAAAACTTACACAAACTGCAGAATTCTGCAGAAAATCAGCAAATTTAGCATTTAAACAAACTAATATCATGCAGAAATATGGTTAAATTATCCTGAATGCCTTCCTAAGTATCGGGAATCGAAACTGTCACAAAAGGTAACATAAAGTACACTAAACTGCGTAGTTTAGCACCTTAACGAACTGGTAACCAACCGAACAACCGGACACTACCCAAAACACCAAGTTTTCACTAGAAGCACTGTTTTAACATTACGAAGCTAGTTATGATCCTCGAACATCATAACAAACTATATAACATCTAGTAACAAAATAACCTAACTAAACACTTGAAATCTAACCATGATCTAACTATATGGTTACAAGCTAGCCTATACCCCCCCCCCCCCACCCACCTAGTTCACGGCTAGACATCATGGCCCAGTTGTGATTTGTTTGGTTATTTTATTAGATATTGTTCCTACTTTCCTAAACACTAAAACCAATAGATATCCATGTATGGTGGATTATAAATGAAACCATTAGCATTTCCCCTCATCATTCTCATTCCAACAAAACAACACAACATTTCTTCTTCCCCTATCCCACTTACCGCCAAGAACACCCCACCATACATCCATCATCTTCAATTATCTTCCATCCATTCAACATATATACAAAGGTGTAAGAAGGTGCACAAGGAAGATTGGAGCTTTCAGAAGTTGAAGGACCTTCACCATTTGCTTTTATCCACATCATTTCTTCCATTGATCATCCCTAGCCTTGAGCTAGTAGTAAGAACACTAAACTCTTCATTTTACATCTTGTTTAAGTGGTTAAAAGAAGATACATGTTGATTATCATGAAGAACACTAAGAATCAAGAAGATGAAGCATGAACATAAGCTTAAAATTATAAGAAATCTTAAAGAAATCATGTTGTTTAGTGTTGTTGTAACACCTTGTAAAAATTGTGCCCAACGATGTGTAGACACGTGTACTAAACCCTAATGAAGTCAAACGTTGACTAATAGGGACTAATTTTGCAAAAAAAATCAAAAACTTTGAATGTGGAAGGACTGAAAGTGTTAACATGCTTAAACTAAGCCTCTAAATAACAACACATAGTATTCATAATTATATTTGAGCCACTTGTTGATCGAAAGGAACCGTTTACGTAATTAATTAAAAGTTTGAGCGACGAAGGGTTAAAAGCGTCAACATGTTTAATTATACCTCTAAGTGACCTTTTAACAAACTCGAAGATTTATAATATCTGATTGTATTCTGGGGAATACATAATATTGGCCATATAGGGCTTTAATCCCGATAAATGATAATACACACTAGTTTGTGCGTTAAAAGGGTTAAAAGTGTCAACATGTTAATTCTTACCTCTGAGTGACCTTTTAACGAACCCGAAGCATCGTGATGCTTGATAATACTCACGGGAATGCCTGGTATTGGCCATTTAATTCTTTGATGCCATTAAACGATAATACGCACAAGTTTGAGCGTTAAAAGGACTAAAAGCGTCAACGTGTAAATCTACATCTTTGAGAGACCTTTCAAACGAACCGGGAACTCCGTGATGCTCGGTCATACTCCCGGGTGTTCCTAATATTGGTCACAATGGGCATATATTATTATTATTATTATTATTATTATTATTATTATTATTATTATTATTATTATTATTATTATTATTAGTATTATTATTATTATTATTATTATTCATTACTTAAAGCCCACAGATAACTAAAACCATTTGATGAATCTATGGACTTGTTAATGGTTTTAAAAACCTAGTATAACACTTGTAATCAATTCATGAATTCCCTAAACACATGGCATGATCTTATCTTTTCTCAAAAACTATATAAAAGGCCTTGAAATTTCATTTTCAAAGTGCACCATTCATTCTTTCTTCCTATCTTCTCATCTTGGAGGATCCTAAGCAATTGGGAACCACCTTTGAGTTTTCTTCAATCCATAGGACCACTTGTAAGTGTTCCTTTCATAACTAGTTCTTTTATTTGGCTTAAAAAGCCGAAAAGTCAAGCGTTTACAATAAACGCTTTGACTTCTAGTTAGACCGTAAACGGTCAAGCCATTATTCGAACGGACATTGCTAAGTTATTGTAATTAGGTAGGTGTTAAACCCTCAAAAGGGCACCATCTAAGAATCACGTTTGCTTGGTCAATAAACGAGTTAACGTAATATTGTTTTAAAAAGTCAACGGGCCAGTTTTTGAAATAATTGTGATATGAGTTTAAAAATGTTCTAAAATACGTTTTATCACTTAGAAAACTTGGTAATAATTATTAGAACATGTGTAAACATGTTCGGCTCGTCAATTCCAGTTTTAGGGTCGGTTCGCAACCGAAAGTCGCGAAGTTTGACTTCTGCGTTGACTTTCGATTATGAACCGAATTAGATTAGTTTGCTCCTGATTATAGATTCTGTTATGATCGTAATATAATGTAGCATAACCCTATAAGGTTATATTACACGATCATATTAGAAATCTGAGTTTTTGCACATGTTCCGTTAATATGCCGTACTTTGACTATTATGCCCTTTTTAGCAAAAATAAGGTTTTAGACATCAATAAGCTTTCAAACAACTTAGGTACTGATATGTTAACATGTTCAACATATTTTTATGTTACAAATCTGATCATAAACTAAGTTTGCATATAATATCCTAAATTATGCTTTAAATTGACCAAAATGCCCTTTATGCTCGTAGATCGGTTTTAAGCATAATTTTTCATACCAAACTCATTGTCTACTGATGTAACATCATAATTAGGATAATTTGGGAAGTTCATTCAGTTTACAAGTTGAGTTTACACATATCTTTTTTAATTACGTCCTTAAATGATGATAATGCCCTTTTTGCACCTAAAATGATTTAAAAGCACAATTTTCATACAAAACCTTTTTATTACTGATATGTTATATTAATTAACATATTTTGGTCATATAAGCCTGATCATAACATTAGTTTTCCTAAAAGATTGCAAATACCGTCATTTAACGACTTTAACGCCGTTTCGGCGCATAGTAAGATTTTAAACCATAACTACCAATCAAGACTTGTTACCTACTAATTTTATAAATCATTTTAAATATTTTTATAGTAGGTATATGGTATAAACTCAGGTTCCCAAATTAGCCTTCAAAACTATGTGTGAAATTACCAAAATACCCCTACAGAGCATAGTTTGGTTTTAAACTATAAAACACACATATGTTTGATATCATACTAATATTATATCATAAATAAAGTTTTTATAAAGAATGTTTATGATCATAACATCAGATTGTACTCAAGTTCCTTTTAAACGTCGTAAAATGACCAAAATGCCCTTATGGGGCATAATTTGAATTTTAAACTTTAATGGGAATACAAGTTGATATCCTACTGATATTTTAACTTGTTTAAAGTATATTGACATATGAAACTTGTCCATGACTCCTCAGGTTACTCGTTATCGCTTATACGCGTACGGACAAGATTACGTAACTAGTTTACGTAAGTTTACCAAAACGAGTTAAACCTTATCATTTTTACTTCAAAATCCAAAAAGTATTTAGTTTACCCATATTATACAAGCCTTCATACTTGTTGGGTCTAAATTACATTTTATTCCGGTCATCGCTTAATCTAGCGTAACGTACCATTTTTAATATTTCCAGCTAGCCGGTTTAAGTCTATGACTTAAATAAAACCCGTTAGCATTCTAATTGGTTATTTATACCATCATTCCAGACTAGAGCCTTCCGGTAAATTGTACCTACGCTTACTTAATTGAATACGGCTGAGTTTTTATAAATCTTACAATTTAAGACAGGAGCTAGCTCAGGTAAATACTCTTAACCTATTTTCCCTTATACGGGCTTGGGATACGGTAATATAATTACCGCATGGTCAAGTATGGGATTCGAAGACCAATAAGTACGGAAATTCAAATAACCTGTTTTAATTCGTATTGCTTGACTGAAACATTGGGGGTTAATGCGACCGTGTCCTGTATATCCTTGACTCATTAATTGCAAATGGCCACGACCTAAGCACGGGGTGTAGGCATACACCCGATAGATGCAATATGGTTTTTTTAAATAATTTTATACCCAATATGGGTTTCCCTATAAGGGAATAAGTGGTGTGTCGGTTAATCATGAACCGGCATAGTACCGGGCCCCGTATGTAGAGCAAGTTATGTAAAACTGATAACATGAGATATAGTTTGTCCTAAGTATAAAATATTTTGTGCCTTGTGCACCTAAACCAATTTTCATAAACATTTTTCAAATGTATCGGTTGATTGTATTTACCAGTGAAAACTGACGTATTTTCAAAAGTCTAAGTGACAGGTACAAATGCGTAAATAGGCTGGAAGCTACTCGGGACTGTTAGATGAGGAACTTGCAACTCCTTCGCATAAGCCATTAGTCTGATAAACTTATTTTGTTTTAATGATCCGCCTATGGATTATTTCAAGCTTGTCTGTACTTAATACTTTTATATTTTCAGACATTTGGGTTTGTAATAATATTTTATATTCCAAGACTTCCGTTGTGCTATTCTGTGTATGTTTGACCATGACGATACCAATCTTACGTCACGACACTCCCCACCGGGCCCACCGGGCTGAGCTGTAAATATCGGGGTGTGACAGTTGTTGTGATACTTGATGATTGATTGTTTATGTTAATGATGTAGATCATCATATGATCTTGGTAGATCATGATTAAAAACAAAATCTAGCAAGATGAGAGGATGAAAATGTTAGAGATCAATGGATCATCCTCACATAAGACATGAACTTGAAAGAATAATTGGTTTTCTTGTAAAATGATGATTTAAGTAAGATATAAGTCTTGTAAATTTAATATTTCAAGAATGATTTTTCAAGAAACCAAGTTAAAAATACAAAGTTTACTAAATCATGGTTCTTAAAAAACCAACCATGTTTTTAAAGGTTAAATAAGTATAGAAACACATAAGTAACAAGAAAAATCCAAGAAGAGACATTTTAGAAAAGGTGATTATAAGTTGTAAAGAACTAACTTCTTTAAAAATGATGTTTTTAAAGAAACAACCACACTTTAAAGGGTAACAAGACTTACTAAACACACTAGTAAGTTACTACACATTTTTTATAAATTTTCAAGTTCATGAAGTGGTAGTTTATGCTTGTTTTTTGGAAAAATTGGTAAGTATAGGTCGATTGTTGATTAATTGTGTTGATTTACAAAAGAAAATGATATGCCTTGAAGGCATGGAAACCTCCATTTTTAGGGGAAACTATGGCAAAATTTTTCTAAAAATTAAACACTTAGAAAAATATTTCTGAACAAATATTTACAAGTATATTTCAAACCATGGATTTTCACATAAAGTTTGCCATAAATTTTGTTACAAAAATTACAAATATTGGAGGTTGGTTTTTATAAACAAAAGTGACTAAATATGTATTTAGGGAAATATATATTTAGATGTCACCATGTGTGTGATTATTTGTATATTATGTGTATTAGTTATATTATTTTAGGACTTGAAATAACATAACTCGTCAAAATACCAAGAAATTTCATTCCATAATATTACCAAAATTCCAAGGGAATGAACATATAAAGTATACCCAAAATATTGGACAAACCGAAAAAAGGAATATAACTCACAAAATATTCCGAAAAATTATTTACAAGTATATTTTGGTAATTGGTATTTTGAACACCAAGGGAATGAAAATGGGATTTTCATAATTACTACAAAATATATCATATTTTTTACAAGGAGAAAATATATTATTTTTGTCAAGTAAAAGTATATAAATCTTTCTTGGAATTATTCGAAGATACATTATTTTTGGAAGAAAATATATTTTCTTAAATAAACTTTGAATATATTATTTTTGGAAGAAAATGGATTTATATATAATTCTAAGTTAGACTTGGAAATATATTAGTTTTGAGACTTGTATGAGGTTTATAAATATTTTTGCCAAGGGAAAAACTATGAATAATTTTTCTAAGTAATATTTCTCAAAATAAATATTTCGGAAATACATATTGATGTATTTTTATTAAAGATATTATTTCAGAAAAGTTAATAAAAAAATTAAGTATAAGGATACTTAATAAACACAATAAAAATACTTATTCTCGTACATATAAATACACACCGGAATACGCCATCGATACTTGGCAAAAATACGCAAAGTATAAGAATACGAACAAAAACACCCATCCTTGGGAAGGATATACATGTACAAATACACTTATGTGTCAAGTTAAAATATACTATTTTAACTAATATTCCAAAATGTAATAAATATAATTTAAGTTAAAATATTTACTATTTAGACAAATAATCATATACTTGGAATAACATTGATGACACAAACTAACGTAACTCAAGACATTAATTAAGACCAAGGTCAAGGCACGACCTACCCGTCTAATGAACCGCAGTACGCATGTAGGTAGTCGAGCGTTCAAGAGGAAGCTTTGGGTTACATTGGATACGAAGAACACAAAACTGTGAGCTCATGTCCCCCTTTTCTTTTAACTGTTTTCAGTTTTACAACTTCGGGGGTGAATACATGTTACAAATGTTTCGATGATTACAAATGGTATGGTTAGCTAAAGAATGAACTGCTAGATCATGTGAATGGGTAGGCTATTCACTTAAGACCATTAATCCTTGTATAAGGACCGAGGGGCATGAGTGATAGATCTACTGGGTGTTGCGAGCCCCACCCATGGGCCTACGAGTTGGCCGCATGTGGTGACTATGTTGTTCCGCCGGAGGGCCCAGTACGAAATACGCATAAAGGGTTGAGTGCTTCCTATACCATGTCACACATATTAATGTATTAGCTACACATTAATTGATTTGTTTCCTTGTTGCTTCATACCAATTTACAAATACATACATACATACTTACAAATGTTTTCAGGGTTGTTCGCACACACATACAAAACACATGAACTCGCTCAACTTTTGTTGATGTTTTCAAACTACATGTATTTCAGAAATTAAGTATGGATCTGGCAGGCGTTGAAGTTACAAGTCATGTCTCTAATAAAAGGTGTCATCCGAAGTCTAAGGGTTTAGGTTATGTATTTTATCTTGGATAAGATGCATGGCTCAAAACCTAGTTTGTTTGTGTCTTTTGCGAAGTCCTTATGGGTCTAAAACTTGCTGGTATTGTATTTTGAACATGAAGTCTGTGTTTTGGGATTTAAAACAATGCTGCTTGTAACGTTTTAAAACTATCAATGGATGAACATCTTGGTTTTATCATATAGTCGTTTGTTATGGTTGAATGCAATGATATTAAGCAAGTCACACTTAGTCACGCTTTCGCAAAAGTCAGGGTGTGACAATTTTTTACCGAAATACCGGTACCATACCGGTACCGTACCGATGTCGTACCGTACCCATCATAAACGGTACCGGTATCGGTAATAGATTTTTCGATATTTGGTATCGGTAAAAAACGGTATCGGTACCGGTATTTTTCGGTAAATACTGATATTAATACCGAATTTAATAATGACTTTATGTATTTTGCTATTATCTTAGATCCCACTATGAAGTTATATTTTCTTGAACATTGTTCTAATTTTTTACCGAAATACCTTTTGATTTTTTTGACTACTTATATTACTCTATATATTACTCTAGTTCAGTTAATAATGGATGGGTGGGTTGCACATGAAATTTTTTTTAGGTAAAACAATGAATGACACCAAAGCGTTACCAATGTGGTACAGTACCGAAATACCGGTACCGTACCGGTACCGAATCAATAAATACAATACGGTAATCGGTATCCACATTTCCTCAATTTCTGTAACGGTATTTACGGTATCGGTACTGGTACGGTACCGGTATCGTATCGATCTCGTCCCTAGTATCAGGTTGTCAATAGAGCTACTGGAAACGATTAGGGTTCGCCAATTCATCCGGTTAATTTTTTCGAATCCTATCAACTTTTGTATTGTGTCTTCCTTATCTTGATCTCTCATTTTTTTTTTCGAATTAGAAATTCAGAATCGACATCTTAACTTGGGTGTTTATGGTTTTGTTTTCTCAGGTTCTACGATATTTGAAGCACGGATGGTGAACAAGTGATTAGGGTTCGTTAATTCTTCCTGGTAAATTTTTCGAACCCATTAATTTTGGTTTTGTTTCAGATTTATCATAAGCATCTTTGTGTTTAAAATCGTGAGGTTTTTGTTAATAGTAAACTTTTCATTCTCATAGACGGTTTTGATGCAGAAGTTTTAGGTTTACGGAGCATTTCTCATCTAGCCATGAATAGGAGAACTGGTAAGTGTTTTTTGTTCAAAAGTTTTAGGTTTATTGAGTATTTCTTATGCATAATGAATAGTCTAATTAAAGTGGTGAAAATGGTCAATGAATCAAGAAAGATATGTATTTAACATTATGTTGTTTTCAAGTTAGGGCTCTTAAATTTTTGTTGATGTCGAAGTAAAGAGGTTGTAGAATATTGGATTTTATCTAAATAAAGTCAAAAGTAAGGTTTTTTTTTCATGTTGCTTTTGGCTGATGAATCAATATAAAAGTTGTGATGTCTATTTTACTATCTTTGGCTGATGAAACCACAATTTAGGGGCGAGGGTAAATGACAGATTCGGTGGCCCAAACAATGGAGATAATTGAGTGGAACATGGACAGCCGCACCTGCCGGCGATGGTATACGACAGATCCAGTGACCCAAACAGTAGAGATAATCGAGTAGAACAAGAACAGCCGCATGTGTCGGCGATGGTGGTGATCCGGATGGTTTTGGTGTAGTAGAGTTGGAGAAATGGTTGGAACTCAATAGCGGGCTAAACAAACTACTCAGTTTTTATTGACAGATTCAAACGGGTTTGCAAACCGAACACCCGAGAAGGTATAAACCATTCACATTGAACTCTATGAACACGAAATATATTTAGACATGATTTTATAATTAGGCGATTTATATACTATGAATTTGCAACATGTTGCTGCATGTGTGTTGTAAGTTTGGCAGAGATTGTTGTTTATGCTTTGTTCGTTTGTACCCTTGCATATCCTATTTGTATTGTCTTACAAAGTTGTCGCGTGTACTATGAGGCGCCGTCCCTGCCTATCGTTTTCTTCCTGTGATTTGTTTGCAGCTTTCCACTTTTCTCGGTTTTTGATCTGTTGTTCGCTAAATGCAGGCTCGCATGCGTTTGTGAAGCGTAATTTATCTCGATCGGAGTCTTCGGTAACCTGTAACCTGATTGGTTTCCCTTTTCTTTATGATTTGCTCCGATATTTGTCTTTCGTTTTATTGTATCAACTTTACGTTCGGATGGCTTATCAGGTTTTGCAATTTGGTCATTGGCTTTGTTGCTTTTGTGCTTCAAGTGTTGTTTATTTAGGGTTTCTGATGATGGTTGGTTGTTTTCATATGTTGGTCGACTTACTTAGGTAAGTTGTTCATCCTTTTTTGTTATTTTGGAGTGTGTTTAAATTTTTTTTCTTTAAACTTTTTGTTTATGACTTTTTAATTTGGGTTTGATTGTTTTGCATGTTGTCTTTGTTGTTTGGTTCATGTTTTAATTGTTGATACAAATTAGAGATTTTTACCTTAAGATTTCACAAGCTGTAAGATGCAACAGTTAACCGCTGCACAACATCCTCATATTTTTTGAAATACACCAACAGATCTTTTGTTGGCATGTATGAGCTTAATGATCTTAAGTTACTTTTTTAGCTATTTTCAACAGATGACTCATCCGGTTGTTGTGGAAGATGTTAAAAGAGAAGTAAATATAATGCAAGCTTTAAGTGGACATGAATATGTGGTTCAGTTTCATAATGCCTATGAAGATACTATGTGTACATAGATATGGAGTATGTAGAATAACAGAGTTTACTTTTTCTTTCAATGCTTGATTCACTTGTCAAGAACTTGATTTTGTGGTTACATTTTTCAGGTTATGTCTGTTTGACCATATAATGTTGACTTTTGTGGTTAAACCAATTAGTTTTTTTATTAAATTTTATGGCGAATACAATTTGTATAACTTTGTTTTGTACATCCTTCATATATAGGCTAGGCGATTCGACTATAGAACATTGATGTAACAAACACTTGTTTTTATTAAGTATCATGCATATGAATGGATCTCCGCCGCGTCGCGGCAAGTGATAAATCTAGTTATTATAAAAATAAAGTTACTGAAGAAACACTTGTTCGAATGACCGGAATCAGTCGGACCAGGGGTTTAGCTCTGCATAAAAGGGTAGGTCCTCTCGTTTGATTCGGGGTTTGGTTAAGATCCTTCTTCGAATGATAACTGCAAAACGAACAGCCGTTAGGCTCGCCACGGGGAGAATGGGGGTTCTCTCCGTGACCACCCTCCGGCGTGAGAATAAGTACAGGTTTCAATGAATAAGAAGAAGTAAAAGTGAAAGTGAAGTGAGAGTAACATGTGAAATTATACTTGAGTTGTCTTATTTATAATAGGATTTGGGCGGGAAAGTTTGTTGACAGAGGCAAGGACGGAAAGCATTTTCCGTAAGCGGTTACTTCCCTTGCCGTTAATCAATAACGTGATGTTTATTCACATGGATCGTGAGCATGATCAGCGGCTGGGAGATGCCACGTGGAAAGTGGGCATGTGTGGATCTTTTTCTAAATTAGTGCCATCATCGTGACTTTAATGAGCGTCCAGGATGGTGCCACGTCACTATTCAGTTATAACCGAATGGTTGTGCACAATGGAGGCTTCTAGAAGGTTTACAGCTGTAATCCTTATGTTAATTCCGTAGTAACAGAAAGGTCACTTTCTGTTTAAGTCCGGGTTGTAATTGTGCAGAGATATTTTTAGGGTTTTATTCCCAACTTAACTATTTCTTTGTGTGAGCCTGCGCAAGGATGTGTTATCAGTTCTA
Organism: Helianthus tuberosus; assembly: GCA_030545235.1. Classification (NCBI taxonomy): domain Eukaryota; kingdom Viridiplantae; phylum Streptophyta; class Magnoliopsida; order Asterales; family Asteraceae; genus Helianthus; species Helianthus tuberosus. The sequence continues at coordinate 70,917,270 of CM060426.1, forward strand.
TCTCGGCGTGCGGATGTGGAAGACTGCTTTTTCTTAGGTTTCCTTCTTTAGGACCGTTGCGCAGCCGCGCAAGGTTCCCTTAAAGAGGCTTATCGTGATGAATTTGGGGTGTGGTCCTATGCACCTGCACGAGGTTTTTGGGACCATACCCATTCAAGTCCCCCTAGTCCAGTGTTGCTCTTATGCAAGTAAGTGGAGTACTGGACTATATAAGAGAGCTGTGTAAAGTTTTAACACGAAATGTGAGGAATCTTCTTGGAGAAGATACTGTTTCAGGGTGAATTTCTCCTTATGCTATAGTGAGCGTTTTTTAGCATGTGCTGATTGATGTGACGTGGCCCTTGTGTGCCATAGGTTAGAAGAGGAATAGGTTTTTGGCAGATCGCCTCCTTATTGAAACTGTAGCTTGTAGGAATGTGTGTAGGCGTTTGATGCTGTCAGAAATCATTAATGAAATCGATGATTACTATAATGCCCGCCATTCAGGGTGTTTGTTTTTTTTTTTTTTTTGTGAAAAGCACTTCAGAACCTCTTATGTCTGTTCCACGCAGACCATGCGTAGACGGTTGAGTCTGCAGTGTGTTTATTTTTTGAAAGTGATTTCATTAAAAAAACCTCTTCCAAACCTCTTCCTCAATCAGACCTGGCCTCACATCTTCATACCTCTTCTAAAATCTTCTGCTCTTTCAAAACCCTAGTATCCTCTTCTCCACACAGTGATGCTCCATCCTATCTCCACAGCCGTCACCTCCGTCGAGATCTCCACAATAGCGACGCTCCATCATTTCTTCCCCACCTCCGTCGAGACTCCACAGCAACGACGCTCAGCAGTTCCGACACCTCCTCCATCGATTCTCTACTGGTAACTTTAAAATTTTAACCTGCTCCATCTTTTTCTTTCGTTCAACCCTGCGATCCCCTTTCTTCAACCTCTTAGGGTTTTTCTTGTTACGAATTACCTGTATAGAGTTACCATATTACAACTTTCAACTATTGACAGGTATTATTTGTTTGGCATTTTAAGCTAAGATAATCAAATTTGATTGTTTTGATCATAGGATATATGAATTACACTGATTTTGTTTGACGTGTTAATGAATTTACCTTGATTCACTTGATCTTTTTTTAAAAGTTGGTATCCTTCGGGTCGGTCCTTAATTTGTCGGTTATCTCTGGGTAAGGATCGAGACCGAGATCGAAATCTGTTAAGTGCTAGAACCACTGAGAACCCAAGTAAGTTCAATATGGTACAAGTTTTCGTGTTACCTGTAATTGATTAAACGAGTGTTAGGTGTTGTTTATTATAATCAGTCAGGTATAAACTATAATAGATGATAATTGATTAAACGAGTTTTAGGTTCGTAACCAACCGGCTGAAAAACTCTAGTTAAGCCAAGCTTAACCGAGCTTTAGGTTTTGTTTGTTTGAAACTCGTATGTGGTTAAAACTTGATGTAAATTCATATGTCGACTAGTGTTTGTTTGTAAAATCAGTTTATTTATATTTCAGTAGCTTGTAGAAGTTAAAAAAACAAACAGTATTCTTCTTGCAGACTGCAGAGGTTTGGTCCACCTCTTCAGTTGTAGATGTCTGCAGATGTGGTCCGCAGACTGCAGACGTTTTACCTCTGAAAAAACCAGTGTTGTAAAAGTCGCTAGGCGGTCCCTAGTCGGCCGACTGGGGAGTTGGGAGTAATCGGAGTACTCGGAGAGTACTCGGGGAGTACGCGGACATGGTAACTATATAGAAAATTAATTGTTATATATTATATATATGTTAAAATAAGCATAATTCATGTCAACTGAGTATAATTTAAAATGAAACATGTTTAAAGTTCAAATATTCTGAATAGAAGTCCAACTAGTATGAGTACAAGGTCGAGTAGTTCGAGTACAAGGTCGAGTAGTCCGAGTACAAGGCCGAGTAGGCCGATGTTGACTGATTTTGACTAATTAAAAGTCAACAAACCACGTTGACCGACTAGGCCGACTTTTTCCGACTACGTCCGACTAGGCCGACTAGGCGCCGAGTTTGACCGAGGCCGACTAATTGAGTCCGCCTAGGAGGAAGTCGCCTCGAAGGGGTTCCGAGGACCGAGTACTCGGCCTTGGAATCCGACTTTTACAACACTGGAAAAAACAAACAACACCTAACTAACAGATACATAAGCTTATATCATAAGAATTAATTATCATTCCCAAAATCAGTTTTTCTTTTTTTATTATCTAACTACACCCAAAAAAATGGTATCAAAACATATATGGGACATAAAGGCATGAATAGAGAGATTCAATGAGAATGCTCTAACGACTATATTTTTTCTTTGGGTAAATTACTTTTTGAGTCCTTGTATTTTATGGGTTTTAACCACTTGAGTCCAAAAGCAAAAAGTTTAACGACCTGAGTCCCCATAAGCATTTTCTTTAACCGTTTGAGTCCAAATTTCTAACACTGTTAGAATTTTTTGGTTAAGTATTATTAAATGACCAAAATACTCTTATAGTTAAAAAAATAAAAAAAATAAATTATTATTAGAGTTTTTTTTTCTCTCTCTCCCTCTTATCTCTTTCTCTCTCTAAACAAACATTGTGCACCTCCGAACTTTCTTTATCTCTCAAGAACACCTGCTTCCCCCACCACCAAACCACCACCGTCACCACCACATTCACAACCACATCCATCACCAACCACCACCACAACCACAAACCTCCAGCACAGTCACCAACGTTAGCGTCACACCACCAGGATGCAAACTCTGGCTAATCTCTGGTACGCCACCTTGATCTCCACCGCATCGGCTCCGATTTGTATTCCGAGCACGTCGTAGAGTGAAGATTGATTAGTAATCCGTTGAGATCTAGTTGAAATCGACGCCGTTCGTTCAGCTGTGGCAAAATTGGCAGAAATTGGTTGTCGATTGATGGTGAAATTGGGGAAAATGAAGAAGCAGGATGAAGATGAAATAAGCCATCGTTTTGAAGTAAGTGTGCAAATGAATTTGAAGGATATGTGTGGGATTTTTTTTTTTTTTTTTTTTTTTTTTGAGTGGGGAGATGTAATGGATAAGGGGTTATATAGATGGAACGGAAACTTACCGGAGGATTTTCCAGCACAGGATGTCGGAGACGAGATCGGAGCGGAGGATTAGCGTGCATTATTTATGTGGAAAGTCTTGTGATTTGCTTTGAATTTATTTGTTAGCATCAGTTAAGGTTTAAATTTGTATTTTAAGGTTTAAATTTGTATTTACTTTGAATTTGTTTGTGATGTGCTTTGAATCTGTTTTTTTTTTTTCATGTTTGATCAGTCTATGGGAAGTCAACTTTTAAAAGTCAATTATGAGTGTAGAATACAGATGATCAGCTGCTGAAATTGGGTCATGATTTTCGATTAGTGGATTGGTGGTGGCAATGGGGCGGCACTAGTGGTGGAGGTGAGACAGTGGTGGTGGGTGTTTGGAGGTGGCGGTAGTGCGATGGTGGTGGCAGTGGTGGAGATGGTGGCTGTGCGGTGGTGTTTAGAGAGAGAGAGAGAAGAGACTTGTACTGATGTGCATATAAGACTTGTATTTTGTGTGTAAATGACCAAATTACCCTTACAGTTAACAGACTTGGTGGATGGAGTTAGAAATTTGGACTCGGATGGTTAAAGAAAATGCTTATGGGGACTCAGGTCGTTAAACTTTTGGTTTTCGGACTCAAGTGGTTAAAACACATAAAACACAGGGACTCAAAAAGTAATTTACCCTTTTTCTTTGTTATAACTAGCTGTATATACTTGCAATGCAATGTGAAGTTTCATCTACAGTAACTTGCCATGATTACCTTATTTATTTATTATTATTAGAGTAAATTACAATTTTGGCCACTATAGTTATATCACTTTTACTCTTTTTGATTGTTTCGATACATCCGTTATAACAAAGAAAAAATATAGTCGTTAGAGCATTCTCATCTGAATCTCTATTCATGCCTTTATCTCTATAATGCATTTCTGTGCTTATTTTTATACATGTTTTCGGTTGTATTGAGCATGATAATCAGAGGTATTTAAGATAAAAGAAATGGCTAAGAAAATTGTTTTGTATTTCTGTGTGTCAATTACATCAAACATACATGTTTATATAGCCAATACTAAAGACTAGAAAAAGGAAATACAATCAACTGCATTGAAAGAATTGGATGTCGATAGGCTGTATTAGTGGCTGAATTGGAGGATCTTGTGCAGCAAGAGTCAATGGTTTATATTAGGAAATGATGGAAACTGATCCTAATCATATATTCTTAACATTCCCCCTCAAGTTGAGTAGTGGGATTTTCGATACTCAACTTGCCGAGACAGTGATTGAAGATTTTGCCATTGACTGCCTTTGTTAGAATATCTGCAAGTTGATCTCCTGACCGGACAAACAGAAGGTCAATAATCCCTGTTTCAAGTTTTTCTTTGATGAAATGGCGATCTACTTCAGTATGTTTTGTGCGATCGTGCTGGACTGGATTTTCTGAGATTTGAATAGCTGCTTTGTTATCACACACAATTTCACTAGACAGATTTGGAGGATATCCTATTTCTGTCAAGAGTTTCCGTATCCATAGTATCTCTGCTAAACCACGTGATATGCCTCGAAATTCTGCCTCTGCACTTGAGAGCGCCACAACCTTTTGTTTCTTGCTTCTCCACGTGACAAGATTTCCACCGACGAGAGTAAAGTACCCAGATGTTGATCTCCGGTTTCCTTTATCTCCTGCCCAGTCTGCATCGGTATACACTTGGGTCTTAAGGTGATCATTTTTCTTAAAAAAACACTCCATGACCCGGTGTTCCTTTGAGATACCTAATAATTCTCCATACTGCTTCCATATGGGCACTTTGAGGTTGATGCATGAATTGGCTTACGAGTCCCACTGCGTAGGCAATGTCAGGTCGGGTATGTGAGAGATAGATTGGTTTCCCCACTATTCTTTGATATCTCCCCTTGTCTGCTAGCTTAGCATTTTCCTCCATATTGAGCTTCTGGTTTGCCATCATAGGGGTATCCACAGGTTTGCAATCAATCATACCTGTTTCTGCCAGCAGGTCAAGAACATATTTCTTTTGACAAATGAAAATCCCTCGTCTGGACCTCATGACTTCAATTCCAAGGAAATACTTAAGTCTCCCCAGATCCTTCATTTCAAATTCTTTAAATAGATTAACTTTCAGTCTTGCCATCTCTTCTTCATCATTACCTGTGATTATCATATCATCGACATAAATAATTAGGCATGTTATGAGTCTGTTCCTTTGTTTAAGGAACAAAGTATGATCTGAGTTACTTTGTTTGAAGCCATAGTTTTTCATAGCTAACGTAAATCTACCAAACCAGGCACGTGGAGATTGTTTTAATCCGTATAGGGATTTTTTTAAGCGACACACTTCTCTAGGATCTGATTTCTTCACGAGACCAGGAGGAACTTCCATGTAGACTTCTTCTTTGAGCTCTCCATGTAAAAAGGCATTTTTTTACGTCAAATTGAAGGAGGGGCCAATCTTTATTTGCAGCTACAGAAAACAATACCCTGATTGTGTCAATTTTGGCCACAGGAGAAAAAGTCTCAGAATAATCAATCCCGTATGTTTGAGTGTACCCCTTTGCTACCAACCGGGCTTTGTGTCTTTCAATAGTTCCATCTGGCTTGTACTTTATAGTGAAGACCGATCGGCACCCTACTAGTTTTTTTCCCAGAGGAAGCGTACATTTTTCCCACGTGTCATTCTTAATGAGAGCTTCCATTTCGACTTCCATCGCTTCTTTCCATTCCTTAGACTCAAGAGCCTGTTCAACTGAGGTTGGAATTTGTTCAGAACATAGGGATGTGGTAAACGCTTTGGCTTCTGCTGATAGATTTCCGACCGCCACATTTGCCATTGGATACCTAGATTTTCGAGGTTCCTTCTCGGGAGAGTATCTTTTTGGAGGAACTCCTCTGTTGGATCTTGGGGGAGAACATATCTGTCTTGTTCAACCTGTGATGATGATTCTTGTTCTGTCTCATGGTTAGTTTCGTCAGGATGAACAACATCAACATGCTCGTGATTTTCATAATTGGAAGAATCAATATACTCGGGAGTTTGAGAGTTACTTACCTCCGACACCAGGTTGGGATGATCATTGTTAGTGGTACTTTCTTCATGGCTAGTGGATGATGACCCATTAACTTCTTCTGAGGCTGGTATCCACTGTATCTAACTCAATGCGTCATCAGTTTTATTTTCCCCCTGACCATTGTGTTGGGCAGTATAGAAATATTCGGTTTCAAGGAAGTCACAATTCATTGTTGTATACATATGACGTGTGTGAGGATTGTAACACCGATAACCGTGTTGATTGACCCCATACCCAACAAACACACATTTCTCAGCACATGCGTCAAGTTTGGAACGGTCTGTTTTTGGTAGATGAACAAAAACAGAACATCCGAAGACACGAGGTTCAAGAATAAGGTCTGATGGGGGTTTGTGAAATTTTGAGAGGGCTTGAAGAGGGGTTTTTAAATCAAGAGCTCTTGTTGGAAGTCGGTTCATAAGATAGGCAGCTGTAACAAGGGCTTCGGGCCAAAAGGATTTCGGAACTTGGGATTCAATCATGAGTGCACGAGTTATCTCTAAAAGGAAACGGTTTTTCCTTTCAGATACCCCGTTTTATTCTGGGGTATGGGCACACGATGTTTGATGAATGATTTTTTTTTCTTGACAAAATTGTTTCATGGTAGTGTTAACAAACTCCCCCCCCCCCCCCCCATTATCAGACCTAAGTATTTAGATATCTCTTTTGAACTGGGTTTTAACCATAGTACAAAAGAGCATGAATTTTGAAAAAACTTCAGATTTATTTTTTAGAAGATAAATCCAGGTCATGCGAGTGCAGTCATCAATGAATGATACAAAATAGCGGAAATTCTGCCCCCCCCCCCCCCCCCACAACCTTTGCTGGTCCCCACACATCCGAATGAATCAATAAAAAAGGGAAATCAACTTAGTATCGTTTGGTTTGAAAGTGTGTCTATGACTCTTAGCCAAAAACCATGTCTCACAATTCAAAGGTTTATTTGTTGGAAATAAATTAGGAAATAAACGATGTAAGTAACCATTGGATGAGTGTCCCAATCTTCGGTGCCATAACCAACCTTCACGATCTGTGGACCCATGTGCTAACATTACAGTGCCTTGTCGAGTAACTTCATCCACATAATAAAGCCCTTGTCGTTCAGTACCACGCCCAATGATCTTTCCCGTCCTGATGTCCTGTAAGATACAAAAGGTAGGATGCATTAGCACAACACAGTTTAATTCTTTTGTAACATGACTGATCGATAGCAACTTATGAGATAGCGATGGAACATAGAGGCAGTTTGATAGTTTCATATTTTCTAAAATTTGAATAGTGCCTCCTCCTTTTACTTGAAGAATTTCTCCATTGGCAGTGTGATTTCTGGATCTTTGTGGTTCTGACATTGAGCACATGTCAGATTTTTCATAGGTCATTGTATCGGTAGCACCACAATCAAAGATCCATGAATCTTCAATTTCTTTAATTTTTGTCGCCATGTTAGCTTTTCCAACATTAAAAGATTTTTTTTTGCTTTATTTTATTTAAATTAGACATATGAGGGGTTTTATTTGTGTCTCTCGAATCTTGAACCTCATTTAGTAAGTCAAGAATATCTTGACTAAAAAACTTAGGGTTCAAAACTCTCATACCCGATTTCTTTAAAAAAAGAAGAATAATGGGAAAGTGGAGGATTTGAGATATTATTCTCAAACCCTATACCTGTCTCCCCTTTGTCTTCTTGAACCGCCGCAAAGCAGCAGGTACCCCCATTGTTGCCTTTTTCACTCCCTTCTACACTTCCGGCTGCCTTTGGGTGTTCCCTGCCGCTGTCACCGTTGCTGGTGGTTCTTTGACTGCCCACGGAGGCGGCGGCCTTCCCATTCTTGTGCCCATCGGCCCACCAGTCCAGGTACCCTACGAGTTCAAAGCATTGTTCCTTCGTGTGTTTGTTTTTACCACAGTGGTCACATTTAAGGTTACTTTTATCTACCCGGGATGATGACGGATTGTGTTTCCGTTCTGACCGGCGACCCTTGGAGACGAGACCCATCCCAATGGAATCTCCGGTTGAGTTCAGACCCGTCGCCGTCCCTGGTTGAGTGTTTCCGAATATATTTTGGTGTGCCGTTTCCTTTCGGACAGCCGCATATGCGGCTTTGGCGAATGGTAATGGATCCCACCGGAGAATCTCCGGTTTAAGGGAGTCATATTTCCTATCAAGGGCATTGAGAAACTGAAACAATTTGTTTTCTGACCTGAGTTTGTTGTACGCGACAATGTCAGCCGAGCATGTCATTGGATTTGGGTCTCGCCGTTCGATCTCTCCCCAAATACCCTGCATCACAATCCAGAATTCCTCTAATGGTAAGCCGTTTTGCTTGAACTCATTTGCTTTGATGTGGAGATCGAAGGTTTGAAGCTTGTCTTTGCCACTGCTATATGTAACTGTAAGTGCGTCCCATAGCGTTTTCGCTGTTGGGAACTCTGTAAGGTTACTGGCGAGGTTCGGTTCAATATTTTGAATCAGCCAGGAGAAGACGATTAAATCATCTTGCTCCCAGTGCTCATTAACAGGGTCTGGTGGGTTCTGGGTAAGATGGTTTAATAGCGTTTTCGATTTCCCCCCTATGGCGACTCGTATCATCCGAGCCCATAGAGGGTAGTTTTGGCTTGTGAGGTTCAGGCTGATTTTTAGGCTATCGGATGGGTTCTGGGTTTGAGATTGAACTCCATTTTTAAGGAGGTTGGCTATTTGAATAGCAAGGTTATTGTTGTCTTCTTCTGACATTGTGCCTGGTAGGTGATGAGTATTGAAAGGTTTGGATCATAAACACTGCTCTGATACAATATTAAGCATGATAATCAGAGGTATTTAAGATAAAAGAAATGGCTAAGAAAATTGTTTTGTATTTCTGTGTGTCAATTACATCAAACATACATGTTTATATAGCCAATACTAAAGACTAGAAAAAGGAAATACAATTAACTGCATTGAAAGAATTGGCTGTCGGTAGGCTGTATTAGTGGCTGAATTGGAGGATCTTGTGCAGCAAGAGTCAATGGTTTATATTAGGAAATGATGGAAACTGATCCTAATCATATATTCTTAACAGGTTGTTCTATGTTTTATCGTAAATTTTGTTCAAAATTAAGCCAGATCATGTATATTATGTTTGATTAGACGATATAAATTTAAGTTTATTTAGATTTGGAACTAGTGAAACGCGCAAAAAAATTGAGTAGCCATAAAACAGATGAGAGTGACAACAACCGGCCCCACCTCACGTGACTTCAAGAGTGACGGTTATCGTGCGTGAGCTGGCCCACGGCTACCTTCGCTGTGCCCACTCTCGAATAATCTTTATTTTCATGGCTACAAATTGCAAGGTTCCAATTCGATCAGTCACCGTCACTTTCTCCAAATTAAACTGCTCCCCTATATTCTCCCACTTTTTGAATTTCCACTTTATCCGTACTCATTCAATCCACTACACGTTTCAATTAACACCTCTTCAAACCCAACGATCTCAGTCGACACACACCAATTCCAAATTCCAGATTTAATTTCACTGATTTGATCTCAATTACCGCTAGGGTTTTCAATATTTTTGTTTTTTTTTTTCATCTATTTTATAATTTCATTTCGTGTTTCCATTGGAAGGAAAGTAAAAGATTGTAAACATTTTATTTCCCCAATAAAATGGTAAAACCGTATGTTTGTGGTGCGATGATAATGAGTTAATTTTCATAAAAGAATTAGGAAAATACTTGTTGCTGGTTCTTATGTTTATGCAATGTGAAGGCTATATAAATAAAGCCTACTAGTAGTAGTGTTTGGATTATGAATGAAAAATGTTAAGTATCCAATCCTCTCTAAATTTCATTTACTTTCTCTCTATTTTCTTTTGTCCAACATCAAAATGGTAGAAATATGGTGGATTTTAATGGTGATTATTTTGTTTTACCAGATGATCAGCAAAGAAACGGTCCGGAAAGAAGGCCCGGGGGTTTAAAATCGAGACGGGAAACTTCAATTCTATAATGGGATCCGACCATCAATGCAGCAACTTTGTGTTTGTGCAGGGTGGTAACATTTATGATGTAGAAACTAGTGATGATGGTCATTATGCGTTTAAACGAACAACTACGAATTTTGTTAATGAAAAGTGATGCTGAATCGGATAATGTTTCATTAGCAGTTGATAACAGCGGTAATTCAAACCGAGGTGGAATAGAAATGTAGCAGTAATTACCACAACAAAAATATTGACAGAAGGCCCGTTACGTGAGATTAAACATAATGATTTACGGCAAAAGAATGTATCATCGCACACGAAAGAAACTAAAGATGAGACCTTGCAGACAATGGAAGATTTAAAGAAAACGCAACATTGGGATTGTGAATTTACTTCATGTTTTATTATCATGCTGAATTGTTGATAGTATTGCTTGTAACTCTTGTACCCAGTGGCGAAGTATAGAAGGGGCGGGGAGGGGCGTCCAACCCCCCCCCCCCCCCCTGAACTTTCCGCTCAGTAGTGTTATATATGTAGTTTTCGTATAGAAATTTTTGGGTATATACGTTTTCGAACCCCCGTCAATCGGGTTAAGCTTCGCCACTGCTTGTACCCACTTTAGTTACTCATTAGTAATTACCATTGGCATGTTGTAACATTAAAATAGAATGTCACTGTTTCTTGAACAAATTTTCTGTTTATTTGACTTGTGTATGATTACTTTTCAAGTTTGATATAGGAAATGAAAGTTTTTAGTTTTCTTTTTATTAATTTCTTGGGCTAATTGTGAACTTTGGCAAAGTTGATTTTGCCATTCTTGAAATGAAGTAATTTGGAAGCTGACACGGGTATGTTAATCTGTTACTTTCCTGAGTGGTTGCTGGTTAATTTCTTGATTTTGACTAGCAAAAACATCAATATAGCCAGTTAACCTACAAAGTTGCGATAAAGGTCACAGACTTTTTTCTTCAAAGTGGTTTCAACCGACAAAAAAACAAAATGTATTGTATCTGTGCTTCAGGTGGCACACAACTCTTTGTACCTAGGTGCTCAAGCCATCAAATGAGAAGCCGCTACATGTACTTGGGGCGCAAGTACATGTAACTGTGCACCCGCTTTTGTGCTTGTTGTGCGTCGAATTACTCTAGCCACATAAAATTAAGCATGTTTTTCAAAATTTTGCTTACAGAACTGCTGAATGTCTTTAAAGACAACCCTCATTTTTATTTCTCATTCCCTAAATTTTATAAATGTCAATTGTGTCGTGTATCTACTGACTTGTCAACATAGACTAATAAGGTTGTTTTTTAAATGATGTTATTTCAGAATTTTATATGATTATTTTATAAAATTTATGCCTACACCACACGTTGCATCAACACATTGGTTTTACCTTTGTTTCCACTTTTAAATAGAAGTCAAAAGGAATTTTTTACCATTTTGACAAGGTTACAAAGTCAAACTGATGATAACAAACAGTCATCTTATTTTTTTCTAATCAAAGGTATGGAGATTGGTCACTTCTGTAATCCACATGTCATCTTACTGTTGCAAGTAGGAAAAACATGACAAGGGTATCATGGTAATTTTCCTACCCCACAAGAATGAGTTTCATCATGTTCATCTTTTTCCCAATCAAGAGTGAAGACTTCTTCCCCTACCCAACCTTAAATCACAACTTCCAACTAGACTTCCTAACTTCTTGCATTCACCAATTATTTATTATCTTACTACCATCAGAATCAGTGTTCAAGAGTGTAAGTGTGGGAGTGGTTGGAGGTGTGAAATCCCTGATGCCTAAGTGAAACACTTTTTTGACGTCTAAGTGACTTTTTTTCAACGACAAATTTTGAATTAATGACGGACCATCAGAGTATTATTGTGGCATCAGCGAAACCATCTGATCATATCCATTTCCACTAGAAATAATGCGCAAGTGACTTTTTTATAAGTTAAATTATAAGGGGTGTCTTATTCCCACATGATTAAATCGTATTCCCATATAGTTTTCACTCTATCTCTCTCTAAATCTATCTATGTATATATTAACACCCTAAATATAAACCAAAACTCATAGTTCAAAATTCTAAGCTAAATATGATTAGGGCCCAAGAAAAAACATGATCACAATAATATCTGTCAGAAAGTTGCAATCAAAGGTACAGAAACCTCAGACAGCTGGTGATTGATTTTATCTTTTATTTGACTTGACAAAACCCAGTTTGAACTCCAGCATATTCCTAGTACATATGCAGATACATCATATCTATACATATGCACCTTGCTTACATCATCATCATCACCCAAACAAACCAACAAAAAGGGCATTTTAGAACTTTTCATGCTCAACATTTTTGCATGTCATTATCAACATCATCTTTAACAAAATTCAAAGTTTCAAACACAAAAGTAACCTAGAAAATGTCAAAACATGCTAATATACTAATATACTAAATCAGTCACGTTATCAATCTACTTTTTTCACAAATGCGTTAAACATAAACATATAGGGTACGTTTAACCTCACCCGAAAACAAAAACAACCAAATGACTTATTTTCTAGTCAAAAGTTCGTAAAACCACTAAAAAATAACTAACATATATTTGAATTATATGATGAAGAAGCATACCCATTCCCATTCCCACTCCCACCTTCATCTTCTTCCATCATACCGACCGGAACCTCATTCAGATCAATATCAAGAACTTTCCGACCACTACTACCTTCTCCGATTGACGTAATCTGGCTCGACAAAGCCGGTCCCACCGTTGCCCCGGTCCAATGACACCTTTGGTGCCCACCCAAAGCCTGTCCAGTAGCAAAAACCTTGTCACAAATCTTACATTGATGCACACCTTCTTTCTCCATATTCTCACCACATACACTCATCACAAAGGCTTTGTGATTTTTGTGATCATGTTCTTCAACCATATGACGGTTAGGTGACGTCATCTTGGGCTTGTTGTGACTTGACCTATGCCCACCTAGTGCTTGATGAGTTGCAAAACATTTGTTACATGTTGTGCATTTGTACTTACACTCATTAACACTTTGTTGTAAGTGAGTTGACCCACCGTTGACCATGTTTACGACGTCGTTCTGTTCTAATTCCATCAGTTTCATTCGTTTAGGTTTCTTGATCTTCAACTTACAGTTAATCAACAACTGTTCATTATCGGATTCACCGTCTTCCACCTCCTCTTTCTCCGGTGGTCTCCCATTGATTTCTTCCCGCATAACCGCCCTAGAGCCACCGTAGGCGGCGGCGTTAGCTAAACTCATGAGATCCTTCACCGCTTCGAGTAAAACCACATCGTCTTCAGCCGGTTTCACCGCCTTTCTCCCTCTACGTTCCCTCACCGGCCACTGCTCCAAAAACCTCGTCAAATCAACCACGTGATCACGGTGGCGTACGGCGGTGGTGGCGGTGGTTTGCGGTGGAACAATGCCACGCCACACGCGCTCTGGGTGACATCTCATGTGACCGAAAAGTGACTTCATAGATGGAAAAGTTTTACCACATTGAGAACATGTAGGTTTACCTTCATGATTCACACTGTTCATATAATAGGGTTTAGTAATAAGTTGTTGATGATAATCGCCATTGTTGTTTGTTTTTTGAGGTTTGAGAGAATTAGGGTTTTTGTTGTGAACATGAACCCTCATGTGACCACCCAATGCTTTTCCTGAGCTGAACTCTTTGTTACATTCCAAACAAATCTTCTTCACTTGATCTTCTGATTGTTTCGAGTTCAAGATCCCGATCACATCTTTATCTTTATTGTTATTACTCTCTGGTGTTTGTTGCATAGGGATCTTGAGTTTTATTACCATCTTGCTATCGGTGGATGGAGATCGATTGGTGGGGTTGTGATCACCTTCTTCGTCCCACTCGTGGTTGTGGATCTGCTCCATAGATTGATTGATTGAGTGGGTTAGAATGAAAACCCTAATTTTCTCTCTCTAGAATTTGTGGTGGAGTGAGATGGGGGTGTGAAGAAGGTAACGTAACCCTAGCTGGAAGAATGAGCTGAAAGATATTGGGGGGGTTGAGAGAAGATGAAGAAGAAAAGGAGTTGATGATGTTGTTTAAGTGGTGTGTTGTTGTTGATGTTGAGGGAAATTGACCATCATGTTCGTCTTCAGTTTGCCTCTTATTCCGGTTTCTCAGTTACTGTCTCTTTCTCTCTCTCTCTCTCACCTACACACACGCTTACACCTACACACAAGACTCATTTTCTCTCTCTACCTCCTTATATATGGCATTTATATAATAATATTATGTATACCTTTTATTATTATATGATAACTATAATATATTTTATACAATATAATCGCTTCGCTTTACTACCAATCCCAAGAGGCCAAAAGTAGAAAAGTAGCGTAACTTTACCCCACTTGTTCAACGTCTACTTTTTAAGTATTTTTATATCCCCATTTTCACATGTGTGCTAGCTAGTTTCTTATGTTTTTGGTAACTCCATTGGTGTTGGAACCTATTTTCTTTTTGGTTGTGGTGGTTGGACCGGATAGTGTAGAAAACATATGATTTATAGAATGAATAATCTGATTATTTATATCGAGGTATATGGTAAACAGGCAAAAAGTTACGTCGTTACTACTTTTGAATAACAAAACTAAAAACTACGTCCATATATTTCAGAGTCATACCATTACTATGCATGACCCTTTGAACTCGACTAAGTAGGTTTACAATCTCTAGCATCAGGAAACCAAAAGTATCGAAACCAAATGGGATAAATACGTGCTGGTTGTCAAGGCACGCTTTCTCATGTCTGGTCACTTTGCCCGAAGCAGCCTTTAAAGCAGTCTGATTCACCGTGAAAACACTACCCCCTAAGCCCACAAGCGGGGAAACCCCTGTTAGATCCATACATGCATGTTTTCCTCATACCCATCCAAAAACCAAAATGTCGACTGGTCTACGGATAGGTCTCCCTTCGAATGGGTCAGTTAAGAAATTAACGAGTGCCTCAAGCCTGAATATGTCAAAAAGGATATCACTAACCAAATCATGTCAGTACTTGAACGGAAGCTCTATGCAATGAACTTTATGCTACTCAAAAGAATCCAAACACGCTTTATGACAAACATGGCATATCTCATCAACCGGAAATAACGAAATTCTATTAGCATATAAAACTGTATATGTGACTGATTTAAAAGTGTTATTTCTAGTTGATGTTCGTGTGTTAATGTTAATAAAAGATGAAATCTCTTAGTATAGAATAAATAAAATATGGAATTCATCAATAAACTAGTATTAAGTACCCCCGCGTTTCGGCGGGGGCGAGCACTAATGCCACACTACTGTCAGCGACCACTGACACTGAAGTTGCGGTGATAATGCGAAGAAATTATACCGAAACGTAAAATATAGAATAAAATAACTAACTTTATCTAGGACTCGCGCGTTACGATGAACCCGTGTCTAGTTTTTCTCATTTGACAGGTTCATCATAATCTATATCTATATATAATATATATCATTACCACTATACAAACCATAATGCATACATTACAACAACCATTGCATCAATATGTTGCAAATTATATTTATACAAGATTTTGGCTAAATTAATTAGATTATTATAAATAATAATAATTTACAAATAAAACAACACAACTTTGAATGGATCAAACCGATTGAATATGGTAAGATAATGAAACCATTATTTGATTAGGATACAACCACTTAAGCACAATTTACAACCTTACATGCATACAAACAGATTGGATTTGGTAAGGAATTGAAACCATTATTATTTTATTAAGGTACAACCACTTAAGCACAACTTACAACCTATATTTGATTAAGGTACAACCATTTAAGCGCAACTTACAACCAAAGATGCACACAAATGTTTCAAATTAATAGTATATATATTAATAGTTTAAAATGGCAAAAGACTAAGAACCCATTGTATATATCATCCCATCTAAATAACATTGTACAACTTTCAAAGCAAACAATACAACAACTAATGCCCAAGATTGTTAAAAATTGATAGTATATAAATGAGATTTGTAAACAAAATTTATATTTAGGTCCAACCACGTGCCAACACTCAATTTGGTTAGCCGGTCTGACCCGTTGAACTAAAGGCAGTTCAAATGGATTCATGATCTGAATTGGTTTATGAGGACAATGTTATTTTCTTAGTCAAATTTCATTTTTGTAAATGGAGTGACGTCTCTCTTCTTTATTTTCCAAAACAAATGTACCGATTGACTAATTATAATTTAATAGTAATGAATTAAAATCGCTTAGAACACCCGTAGGGGCATTCAATTTGGGTGTTTTTTCTCTCATCCACGCCCTTTTACGCTTGCGTACCGCCCCTGGGGAGTTTTTTTTGCATTTTTTTTGTTGGGCGTATTGATTAAAACGCCGAATTCAATTTGGATGACCAATAGAATTTTTGTGATGGTTTTTTTATTTTTTATTTAATTCAATTATAATATCTAATCATTGCAATAGTTCAAGTCTCACTACACCACTTTTTAACTTTAAGCTCTTTCACTGACTAGGCGTCATGTGTCGCTTTTCGGACGAAAAATATGAAATTTTACACTTTTAACCGAAACATTCGGGGGGGGGGGGGGGGGGGGGGACCCCCCACTTTACACTAAGTTCCGCCATTGGTCACCCGGGTAAATCTATTAATGAAAGACCATCCACGACGTACGATTTATTTTTGAATGAAGAAAGTAATTCATTATTATTACTACCTCCGTCCCATTAAAAGTGTCATATTTTGAATTTTCAAAATCTTTATTTATAAACTTTGACTTTAATTATATATTTTTTGTGTTAGATAAAACTTGATGAAAATTAACCCGTTAAAAACACTTGTAAAACACACTCATATCATATAACTTTAATCAAGTATTATCTAACACAAACAAAATTATTTAAGGTCAAAGTTTATAAATAAAGACTTTGAAAATTCAAAATAAGACACTTTTAATGGGACGGAGGGAGTATTATTTATTGAGATTTTCATATTTATTTTTCTACGAATGAAGAAAGTAGTTCATTGTAATTATTACTAGTATTAGGCCCCTGCATTGCAGTAGTTGTAATAAAATTGCGTTAAGTAGTAGCAATACTATACCATTGTCAGCGACCACCAACACCGGAAAAGCTCGTAAAAACAAAGTAAATAAAAACGGGAAAAATAACGTCGTGCGAAAAGCAGACGTAAATCTTTGAATCACGCATGCTCGTTGCTGAGAAATTAAAGCGAAACGTAAAATATAGAAAAAAATAACTAAGTCCATCCAGTACCTGCGTGTTGGACGAACTTGTCAAATGCAGAAAAATAAATGTGACGCGACGGGCTAATCAAAAGGGAAAAATATACGAAAAAATGTTGAACACCACAAGCACGTTACGGTGCGTTAGCTTACAAAATTTAGAACAAAACGAAAAACTTGAGAAAAGATGAAAAGTATGGTAAACTAAAACTGAAAATAAAAAAGAGTTTGGATTAAATTGTAAAAGATGAAAACCTCTTTGTTAAAAGTAAAAAAAAAACAAAGGGTTTAAATTGCAAAAAAAAAAAGTTATTTATTAATTTTAGATAAAGTTAAGGATAAAAATAAGTTATATTTATATATTGGTTATTAATTAATATTAACATTAAAAGAAATTTATTAAATAAATAAAAATAAAATTTTTGAGGTTGAATAAGAGAATGTCATGTGGCATTATTTGGAGTCTTTTATTACAAGTTAAATTAGATTATTATTTGTTTGAGATTTTCAAATTTATTTTTCGACAAAGTTAGCTACAAGTTGTTTATTTAAACTGTAGCAAAAGTATTTAGATAAAATCTGTTATATCTTTGTAGCGTACAAGTTGTTTATTTAAACTGTAGCAAAAAAATATTTAGATAAAATCTATTAAACACTGTAAAGAAGCAACTTAATTATGCATATATATGTTGTATTGTTGGCTTTGGGAGTCTTTCAATAAAAAAAAGGAAAATTTTCTTTTTTAACCCTAAAGTTTTAATGTTTGATAATTTAAGTTTAAACTTCTAATCTTTGTTTCCTTTTTAACCCTAAAGTTTTAATCTTTAACAATTTACCCTAAAGTTTTATTCTTTGACAATTTAAGTTTAAAATTTTTAATCTTTGTTTTCTTTTTAACCCTAAAGTTTTAATATTTGACAATTTAAGTTTAAAGTTTTAATCTTTGGTAATTTAACCCCTTTGATGAATTTGATTTTTTACTTCTAATTCAAAAGTTTCCATCTTTTGCGATTTAACCACTTTGATTTTTTTTTACTTATGTTTTGTAATCTTGGCTTTGGGGGTTTTTAAAAGAAAAATGGTTATGCATATGGTTGTTGTAACCTTGGCTTTGGGGGTTTTTCAAAAAAAAAATTGATTTTTTTACTTTTCACCCATAAGTATTTCATAAATTACTTTTAACCCAAAACTATTTGTTTTTTTACTTTTAACACAAAACAGTTTATCTTTTGCAATCTATCCTCACAACTTTTTTTACTTTCAACTTTGGTCCTTTATAGTTTTCATTTTCCACAAATTTTTCGCTTTATGCTTCGTTCTAAATTTTGTGACTTAACACATCGCAACGTGCGTCTTTGGTTTAGCGTTTTTACGTTTCGTTCTAAATTTTGCGAGTTAACACGACGCAACGTGCGTGTGTGGGTGAACGTTTTTACATCGTCTGTTTGTTTCCCGTTTGATAGGTTCAACATAACGTGCGCGTCCTAAATCGACTTAGTTATAACTAAAGAATCTGCGCCGCATTGCGGCAGGTCGTAATTCTAGTTAAATAAATATAAGAAACTTACACTTAGATATATGGAATCAAAAGAAATATATGTACTGGGCTTTATGGAATTATGAGACATTAGGATTTGAGACTAAACCTTTAGGATTGATTGCCGTTTTCGGGCTTAAGGCCGGGCTTTTTATAGGCCGGCAGTGGGTTGGGCCCAAGACCAATCTAGAAAAGTACAAAGTACTAACGGACATAGTAAAACTTTAGAAAAGAATAAGATGATAATTTGGAATATCAAAGAAATTATAATTATAAATCTATTAATTGTTAAGAAGACAACGAAAAAACAAGTATAAAAACTTAAAAAAACATGAAAAGTTAACATCGACTCTTTGAACCCATTATATAATTATATAAATATGGTTAGTGAAGCTTGATGAACAGTACTTTAGTTTCATTTTAAGTTTCATTATAAATAGCATTTTACTTCAACTTAAACATGTTATTTAGTGTTGGTGTGGTGGTAATTGTGGATGTTGGTTTAGGTAGCATACCAGGTTCGATTCTTTAAAACCTTATTTTTCCTCCATTTTCGCCTCTTATTTTTTTCCCTCTCGCTTGGTATGTTGTGCCACGTGTCCGTCAGTGTACACGCGTCCGCAAATCAGCATACGTGATTCTCCACTGCATGTATTTGGTTACACAACACACTTTAAGTCCTTTTCTTCTTCAATTAGCTCTGTACGACTTCCTTCCTTACAGGTATGGTTCCTTAATTTTCAGTTATCAGCACTTTTGGTCACCAAAATTTCAACTTGTTTTTAAAAATTGCTTCTTATTGGGTTTTATTTAGGCCATGCTTTTGGTTTTAGGGTTCACTCTGGTTCTTAAATTGAGAGATTATGAATTCCAGTATGATTTTTCTTATTTCAGTTTAAGGATTTTTAATATGGGTTTAAAGGCATTATGAAGGAAATGTTGTAAATTGATTTGCTTTTGGTTTTGATTTTATCCCCAAAATATTTGGGGATTCGTTGTAAATAAAGTATTCTCATTTTGTCACAACTCCTTTGATTATTAGCTGATACATCCTTACTTTATCATTATTATTATGCTATTATATGTGTTTTGACATTTTCATATTTATGTAGTGAAAGAAGAGGCTGCTGTGAGTAGGAAATATGAAGAACTAAGAGTCTGAATAGGTTTTCTATGTACTGAAGTAAGAACCAACTGGTTAGTTATTTGTTTCATGTTTTGTTTAGCTTTGATGAATAATAGCTTTTGCAAAGGCTGATTAGTCATAGTGGTTGTCCTTGAAATGTTTTAGCTTTATCTCGGTACCGACTTTTAACATTTTCGCTACGGGTTCGGTACCGGTTTTTACCCTAAAATATCGGTACCACGTTAAAATTTATCCCACTAGATATTTGGATTATTGGGCCCAATACTAATTTGATTTTAAAAAATAAAAATAATAAAATATAATTGTAAATTCTTAGGCGGCAATTGTTCATCGTGCATATTGAAACCATGCTGGCAAACAAGCATCCAGATGCCATACCCGGGCTAAAAAAATGGACGCCCGCTGAATATCATTAGTTTCTCTGGAGTGAATAATCATATATATGATCATCGGTTGTACTAGACGCACTTATTGCTTATAGGATTTTTATACATTGTAGACTGTAGGTTCCTAAAATGTCTTCATATTTACAATGCCATGGAGAAAGGTCAGCTTAAAAATTTGAATCAGTGAATGAAATGCGAGAATTATACTGCATCTTCTAGATAGATCAGACCTTTTTTTTAATTTTAAGGCTTAAATACAACTATGTGAGACTTTTAACATTTTCGCTACCGATTCGGTACCGGTCTGGTAGCGGTATTTTTCGGTTTTTACCCTAAAATACCGGTACCACTTTAGAATTTATCCCACTTCACATTTGGATTATTGGGCCCAATACTAATTTGATTTTAAAAAATAAAATAATAAAATATAATTGTAAATTCTTGGGCGGCAATTGTTCATCGTGGATACTGAAACGATGCTGGCAAACAAGCATCCGGATGGCATAACGGCACATTTTTTTGATTCCGGGCTAAACAAATGGATGTTCGCTGAATATCATTAGTTTGTCCGGAGTGAATAATCATATATATGATCATCGGCTGTACTAGACGCCCTTATTGCTTATAGGATTTTTGTAGATTGTAGACTGTTGGTTCCTAAAATGTCTTCATATTTTTACAATGTCATGGAGAGTGACTTCAAGAAATAGATTCACATTGAATGAGAGCCAAAGATGATGATGATATCCTTATACACCATGGGCTCCAAAATGGAAACCTTTTGTCTCTTTGTTTGAGTCTATTGATAACTCGAAGATGAAAGCAGTTTGTAGCTCATGATTAACTCAGATATAAATATAAATTATTAACTAACATAACAATATTAATATTACTAAGTGCAAATATGAACATGATTTCTATCCTCTAAAATTATAAATCTTTTAACTATTCACATGATGTAGTAACTGTGTTTTAACTTTTACATCATGGTGTTCTTTAGTTTCATTTTTGCCCCTGACGCTTTTATTTTAGCTGTTTTTTTCTCAGGTTCATTTCGTTGGTTTTGCGTTTCCATGTGCACTCGCATAGTTGACTAAGGTATGTTCCTTCACTTCAAATTATTGTACGTTCAGCTGTGTATTTCTTTAGTTTAGTTTTTTCCCCTGATGTTCAATGTTGTAGCTCTGTCTAGACAGTGCGAGGTTTTGTTTGGTTAGCGTCGTGTATTTGTTACACTTTTCGTTCCAGTGCCTTGGTTAGACATGTCAGCTCCGTCCACCAGTAGGAGGAAGCGAAATGCAGATGCCGTTGATGGTGAAACAGGGGAGTCATCATCGTCTTCTGGTTTTATCCTCGGCTCTCAAACAGCTACTCAGTCAGTAAGGCGCTCTACAATTCTTAGGGCTTCATCATTGCAGCGTGTCCTTCAAAGTCCATTGTCCGCACAACCTAATACTCAGTTGAGTGGACAAACGGCTTCAACATCAGGTGGTGTGCCTGCGCCTGGTCCAGCGTATATTGATTTGGGGGATTGTACTAATATTTGTGAATATTGTGGGGCTTTTTTTGGCATGAAGAAAAGCTGAAATCGTCACCTCAAAAAAATAGACCAAGGTACAATATGTGTTGTAGAGAAGACACTGTACGAATTGACTTCCCAAGGTAACCGCCAGTCTATATAAAGGAATTGTATTCTATGGCGCATTTTATTGAAAATATACGCGCTTACAATTCCATGTTCTCAATGACTTCCTTCGGTGCGCATGTAGATCATGAAATTAATCATACTCCCGGGCCCTATGTTTTTAAGGTTGCTGGTCAGGTATCACATTGGTTGGGGTCCTTATGTCCTCCCGTGGACAACAAACTACGGTTCCTTCAAATGTATATTTACGATCCAGAGAACGAGGTCGAGAATAGGCTTCGGTTTTTTGAAGGTGGCACTCGGAGTCATTTATCAGCGGACATTGTTTCTACTCTGGCACGCGTTCTTTCAGATGTGAGCGGGTATGTAAAGCTTTTCTGGAGCGCAAGAGATATATGTTCTCTTCAGGAGGTACCAAATTTGCGATAAAATTGTACAATAGTCATACCCGAAAAAACTATGAAATGCCGTCTACTGGAACTCTTGGTACTATTATCTGTGATAACGATCCGTTAGCAACTTACTATGACATCGTTATACATAGCAAAGATGGTAATGCAAGACGCGTTAGCAAGTTGCATTCTTCGTATATGCCGCTTCAGTACCCGTTGCTCTTTCCCTTTGCAGAGCAAGGTTGGTCCCCCGATTTACGTTTATCTGGTCGTGCACTATCAAAGGATCGAAATTTGACGATGAACATGTTCTACGCTTATCAGATACATGATCGCATGGGTGTGTACACTTTGTTGTTGAAAGCTGGCCGTCTCTTGCAACAATATTTAGTTGACGCGTATGTGTGCATAGAGCAATGTAGGCTTGACTATTATCGTGCTAACCAAAATCGTTTTCGTTATGAGTTTCTTCGCGGTATCCATGATGCTTTCTCAAAGGGTGAGACTGAGGGTCGTGATGTTGGTAAAAGAACCATTCTACCATCCTCATTCACAGGTGGGCCAAGGTATATGTACAAGCATTATCAGGATGCGCTCGCTATTTTTTAGAGTCCACGGTAATCCACAATACTTCATAACATTTACCTGCAATGTTAAGTGGCCAGAAATCAGACGCTACTTGAATCACACTGATTGCACAGGCGCCCAAGAAAGACCTGACATTATTGCAAGAATTTCCCAACTGAAGGTTGAATCACTACTAATGTTCTTAAAAACACAAAAGACTTTTGGTACTGTTGTAGCAGGTATGAAAAAAAAAAGATTTAGCCACATACATTTTTTTGGAATTTCCTTTCCTTATGTCCACTTTCTTGCTTTGTGATGGAGGTTGTGAAACACGAGCCTAATGTGTATTAGATTACGTGTTTTAATGCGTTGTACGTGATTATACGCTTTTAATATATTAACTACGCAAGTATGTGGTTTTACAGGTTAATCGTGTAATTCGGTGAAGTTACGACGTTTGGTGATGAAGCGGAACAACCGGGACTAATAATCAAGTGAATTATATCATTCGAGACGTGTTCGGGTCGAAAAGACACCTTGGAATGCAAAAGATATGAAATTAATGAAGTCCAGAGGCTGTATGTAATTAATGGAAAGTGTCATATGCTGATACATGAGGCCATGAGGTATATGTTGAATGAAATGTTCCAGCACTTGCAAAGCGTAGCCTACATTCTAACATCCGTAGTCTACGGTCATAATATAAACAAGAACACAGTAAAGACGAACCGTAGCTTACGGTTCCTAAGTGTAAGTTACGCCTGAAAGATAGCAGCGCATGTGATGTTGGGGGCATTTAATGGGTTTGAAAACCCTAATCATAAAGGTGCATGCTAGCCGAAAGAACAAGATGGCTAGCAAGTAAGAGATTATTGGCTAATATATGTTGACTTTTAGAAAATAATCATGGATCCATGCACTGTTGGACGATTGGAAAAAGAAAACATGCAAACTTTTAGACTTTGGGTGATTATTATTTTGATATTAATTATTTTGATATCAAAATAATTAATTCCATGATATACAACTTTGTGGCACATCACGTGACATGGGGAAAAGAAAAACAAAAGATGGCACATGCAAGAATTTCTTTGGGGAAATTAATATTGGGCCGACATATGGGTTTTGTAAGGGCAAACTCGTAGATTTTGGGGGCCCGGTAGTATCATCCATCATCAATATTGATGGCAGAAGGTTTTGGGGGGAGAGGATATCATCTATCATTACGCACAAAGGAGGAGAGGTTTTTCAACCGTTTATCAAGCCATTGACGATCAACCAACCATCATGAGCGGCTACATCGTGGACACTTCGGGTGAATGATTCTTGTTAGACACTTTTAATTCTAGTTATACATAATTAAAATTCAGTTAAGGAATCGGTCCGGTTGAGTGTGAACCGTCTTCTTTTTGATCAGTTGTTTATCATATATATCATTAGATTTTTAAAACTAATTAAACTAATGGGTAAATTACATTTTTCGTCCTTTATGTTTGTATTGGATTAAAATGGATAACATTTAACTTCAATAATTACACTCACAATCATTTATTTGTAAAACATATTACATTATACGTCCTTTGGCCCTAATTTTCTGTTAATTATGGCATGTGCCTTGCACATGAGGGTAAATTGATACGGAGTAATTTTAAACATAAACCATCTCTCTATCTCTAACCAACCCCACCACCTCTAAGACCACCCGTAGTGGGGCGGTATTTTAAAAAAAAAAATTGAAAAAAAAAAAGCCGCAAAACGCCCCCCCCCCCCACCATTACACCCGGCGTTATTAGGTGTGATTTTTGAAAAAAAAAATCGTTTGGCGTTTTTATTTAAAACGCTGAAATTGCATAGGGGGAGAGATTAGACCGTTGCCAACGGTCAAATGTTAAATATTTTTATTTATTTTTAATTTCAAAATTTACCCACTATATAAATATCATCCACTTTCTCCTACTTTTTTATAAAAAAACTCACACTTTCTCCTACTTTTTTATAAAAAAACTCACACTTTCTCTCCTACTTGTTTTATATTTTATACAAACATGCATCCATACCGACCCCCTTTAGTGTCCCCGCAAGACCCATGAACCCGAACACAACCCAAGCGCAACACACGTTTAACCTTCAAGAAATGGACCCGAGCATGTTAACGTACGCGGCTTACTTGAGTGGCGCCACTCGGTTCGTGCCTCCCACCTTCGGCTATGGTCAAGTCGGCAGGTCGCAACCGTCACAACAACAACCCAAATCCGCCACTCCGTTTTGTCTAAACCTATCGACCACCTCCAAGGGAATGCGTTGATCCTTGCGCAAATGCGTCGCCAAAAAATTCGAGAAAAATATGGACTCTAGATCATCTTCTTTTTTTTTAACTTTATTTTTTTTTTCGGTTTTTTTATTTTCTGTTTTTTTATTTTCTGTTTTTTTTTTCTGTTTTTTTTATTTCAAGTAGTGTAATTTTTATTTTAAATTAATGAAGTTTTTTATGTTTTAAATTAAAAAAAATAATAATTGTGAAATGATTGCATGGGCGTTATTGGAATAATGCCCCACTACGCCACTTTTGGAATAATGTCTCATGCTGACTGGACTGCCACGTATCGAATAATACCCCATGGTAGAGGCATTATTTTATTTAACCACTACACATGGTCTAACAACCACCAATGCCTCCACTTTCTCTCTCTAAACCTACCATTCAAACCACTTCCACCACCACTCCTATTAAGTAGGGGCGTGAATTTCTGACACGACCCGAAAACCCGACACGAACCTAACACGAAATTCGCGGGTTTAGGTTTAGTCTAAACGGGTTCGGGTCAGTTTCAGGTTGAACCCGCGAACCCGTTTAGGTTAACGGGTCGGGTTCGGGTCAACCTGGTCGGGTTGGCGGGTTGACCCGTTTAACACATTTATACTATATTATATTTTTTTTACAATATATGTTATGTCATAAATTAAATGGGTTGTGTATTTTATGCAATGATTGTAACTTAAAAAGAAAAATTAACATAGATTTTATAATTTAAATATGATATTATTATATACATTTGTGTTTTTTAAGTAAATTTTAATTTTAATATATTAATTTCAGAAAAAAAAATAAAAAAATTCGGGTTGAACGGGTCGTATTCGGGTCAACCCACGAAACCTCGGGTCGTGTTCGGGTTCTTATGTATGATACGATTTTCGGGTTCGGGTCGGGTTCGGGTTTGTGTAAAATTTTCGGGTTCGGGTCGGGTTGAACCCGCCAACCCGCGAACACGACCCGTTTAGCACCCCTACTATTAAGCACAAATTGGATAGAAAATTTACTTAAATTACTTATTTTAAACATTACTTAAATTTTTAATCGTTGTAGTTTATACATTTTTATTTTAAACATTACTTAAATTTTCATTGTTGTAGTTTATACATTTTTATTTTAAATATCAGTAAAACATTCGTTTGGTAATTGAAGTTAAATTTGAATGAAATTAAATTCAAGTTTTATTTTTCAGAATTATCTTAAAAGAAACAAAATCTTGTTTTATTATTATATCTACTGGTATTAAGCCCCCGTGTTGCAGCAGTTGTCGTAAAACTGTGTCAAGTAATACTAATGCTATACCACTATTAGCGATCACCAACATCGGAAAAGCTCGTAAAAACAAAATAAATAAAAAAGGAAAAAAAAGCCGAACGAAAAGCAGACGTAAAATCTTTGAATCACGCACGCTTGTTGCAGAGAAATTAAACCGAAACGTAAAACATAAAAAAAATAACTAAGTCAATCCAGTACCCGCGTGTTGCGACGAACTTGTCAAATGGAGAAATATTGATGTGTTGTGACGGGCCAAACGGGAAAAAATGCACGAAAAATGTTGAACCCTACACGCATGTTGCGGTGCGTTAACTCACAAAATTTAAAACGAAACGAAAAACTTGTGAATGATGAAAAGTATAGTGGACGAAAATTGAAAAATAAAAAAAAGTTTGGGTTAAATTGCAAAAGATAAAAAGTTTTATATTAAAAGTGAAAAACAAAATTGTCTAAATTGTAAAAGAGTAAAAGTTTTGGGTTAGAAATGAAAAAAAAAAGTAAAAAAAAAAAAAACCATATACATGAGGTACAACGCCATAAATTACCTAAAAGTTAAAAATTTTATTTTTGTAAAACTTGAATAAACTATTATTTTAAATAGAGTAAACTCTAGTTAATGGTTAAATACTTATCTATTATCTGCATAATATACGATATGGTTTCAAATTATTTATTATTCTTTGATTACTTTAATATTTATAAATTAATTATTTCCATATTAGTTCAAGAGATATTAATGATTTATTAGATATTAGATTTAGATATTTATAATATTATTAACTGAATTTATTAATATTAAAATAAAGATAAGGATAAAGATAAAGATAAAGATAAGTGATATCTATATATTGGTCATTAATAATAATAATAATATTAAAATAAATATATTAAAAAATAGAAATAAAATTTATGAGGTTGAATGAGAGAATGCCATGTGTCATTATTTGTAGTCTTTTATTTATATTTAGACTAGGTTAATGCCCACGTAATACGCGAGTTCAACCAAAACCATATTATTTACTTTGAAATGTAATATTCTGTACAAACGCATACATTGGAAGAAACAAACAGAAAATTATTAAATCCCGGAAAAAACTTCCTTGTAGACTACATTTGTTGTTTTACTCGTTACATTTCCATCTTTATCTACCAAAAACAAATTATTTACTTTCAAATTTATTACTATGTAAAAAGACATACATTGGAATTTAAGATCGTTTAAAAACAAATAAATCGGAAGAAACAAACAACAAATCTTCAAATTTCAGTAAAAATTTACTCGTAGACTACGTTGGTTTTTTTATTTGTAACATTTCCATATTTATCTAGTATAAGTAACTTGACACCAGCTCTGCTTTTTACTCTTGACAATACGACATATAGTTGACCATGTGAGATTGCAACTGTATTAATGGCATCAAGAAATGAAATGTCTTTTAACTTCACTTTCATTGCTTCTTATAACAAACTTGATCCTAGTTGCTAATCTGTATGCAATGTTTTATATAATTTTCGGTTTTTTTTCCCATATCAATGGCTTATACAAATCATCATATATGATATGTGATATGGTACATGTTTAGCAAGATTCATATATTTTAATAATGATAAGCATGCAGGAAGTTTCAAAATAATATATTAACTTCAGTAGATGTTAAAAAAATAACTCGCCAGGTGAGCCAATGAATTAAGATTTTCAGTGCAACTCTTCGGCACCAAAAAAATATGGATAATGCAATGAAAAACATTAATAATATTATAAACATATTCACTATAAATAAAACGATAAATCTATACAGCTACCATATAAGTTTTATAAATGGCAACATGCTATTGCGCCTTGTGTAAGAAAAGCGACATGCTCTTGTGCCCTGCATCTCGGCTCGAGACCATATCGCCTTAGTGTGCCCGACACCTTTTAAGTCTAAGCTCCATGCTAATAATCTTTGTTATCCGTTAGTGACCAGCTCAACCATATAGTTTATCATGGTTAGAGACAACATGAGTGGCCCTATTGCCTTAGTGCGACTCACTTTAGCATATAAATGAAACACAAAAGCACAATCCATGCTAATAATCTATGTTATCCGTTAGTGACCAGATCAACAGTATATACATAGCATTAATGTCACAAAATTAAACAATAAACAATTTGGTTTAACAACCTTAACTGTATTCATCACTAACTCGATATGCAAATACAATGCCGTTAACTCATCTAACACAACAATGACATATGCGTTCTTAAGTTCCAGCACCTGCTCATCATTACGTTTCTCAAATCCTTGAACCACACAACCTGCATAATATCGAATCACACACCCTTCCTACAACATGATCAA
This sequence comes from Helianthus tuberosus, assembly GCA_030545235.1. Lineage (NCBI taxonomy): Eukaryota > Viridiplantae > Streptophyta > Magnoliopsida > Asterales > Asteraceae > Helianthus > Helianthus tuberosus. The sequence goes on from CM060426.1 coordinate 70,946,261, forward strand.
GAGACATAGAACAGGTACCTGAGATGTTCTCGAAGTGTGTCGCGAAACTGCGTTCCAAAACGATGGATGTTGTCGTTCGTTTCTTGATATGTTTTGGCAGCCTTAGCGAAACTTTCCATTGGTGTTTAACTCCATTTTGAGCACCGAATAACATCTTAAACAGCTGCAACGAATCGCCACTCGCTGCTGATTGTACCACGCATGATTTTAAAAAACCTCCATCAAATGATTTGAAGAACGAAGTGGGGCTTGTGTTGTGCAAACAACATACCAATGTTCTTCTTCTTTAATTGATCCCCAAGGCCAACGCATTGCCTCCTAAACCCTGAACCAAAACACAAGAATCTACCATTCATATTTCATAGTTTCATATACTGATTACTAATATATATTGATTACTAATATACATTAAGATTTCACAAACTATGATCATGATAAAAACTTTCAAAAAGAATAATCTTTTTACCAAAGCAGTCCGTTATTGCTATACATCATAACTCATAACCGAATCTCACCAACCATCATGGTAACCTGCAATCAACCAGACAAAACACAACCATAATTCCCAACTCCACATACCCTAAGTGTAATTAACCAACCGTAACTAAATGTAACACTAAAAATCCACAAAAAACAAATACTAACTGACCAAATATGCAGAGATGTTTTTTAATCAAGTTCATTAGGAACTTGCAAAGAAAAAAAAATACATAACAGATTATTTGTGGGTCAATTCAACCTACCTACTTTATCATGAAATGTCTCTTGTAATAGCTCCATCCATAGATATGTTTATTCTTGGGTATATTATGAATGAAGAGCTGAAGAAGAATGATTGGTTGACTATTATCTAATCAATCCAAACTGTCCTTTGAATGCTAGGAATACCTGCAACTTTGTTGCTATAGAAACAAAGTTCTAGCCTCCATGAATACCTACCCACTCCTACTTGTTCATCTGGCCAAACGTTACTTCCATATCACAATTTGTAATGTTTATACCATGGTGGTTGAAGTCCTCATTTCAGAAACACATTTTAGTGCAGCACGCTTAAAACTTGAAGATGATTCATCACTTGTCCTTCTCGGCAAACTCCCATTATCCAATGCCTCCTATCATAAGTCACTGACTAACAAAGAAAGCATGAGCACATGCCACATGTGACATTATATGTTTATAGTGATGATAATAGTTACCATTAAAACTTTATACAAAAAAGCAGACATGTTTTTTTATTATTAATAACAAAAGTTCCATCAAACTCACCCTGTGATTCATGATTTAGCTCCTCAGCCAAACACTTTATAGCATTAATACTCAACGACCTGTGACAGAACGGTTAATTTTGTTACAAGTCAATTTTAGTTGTCTTTTATCTCATGATCTCATAAAGGTCAAATTTGTTCAAATCTAAAAGTTTAGCTAAGAAGAGAACGGGTCAAGAAGGGTTGAAGGTTTCCCTAAGTATATTTTTTGGGCATACAAGATTCTAAATCTTTCTATTTAAAGAACTGGTTAAACAGGTTAAAGGTTTCACAAAGTCCATAACCATAATTACTGCATTAGTTATTTACAAAGAAAATGCCATATATACCCAATATAACAATTTTAAAATGATAAAAAGGTAAATATCGAAAAAGTGTCGCAAATCGTGAATTTAAAAAAACTTCACACCTCTTGTGAATTTGGATATCATGAAATATAAATGCTTCCCTCTGTTAGTCCAATAGTTTTGCCATCTAACACATCCATTAAGGTGGTCTTACCAGCACCGCTTACTTCCACTAATGTAGCAAACACACCATGCCTAAATGATCCAGTAACATTCACCAATAATTATAGTCTATCTTCCACAATACTTTGCTGCTTTAGTTCCGAAAGATATTATCATATGATATTAGCCATATATTCCAACAAAAAGAATAATTGAGAAACATGAGGGAATGTTACACACCAGAAGGACATCAATGTAATAATTTATATTATTAAATGCCATAAAAGTGGCTGGAATGGTAGAACCATGCTTCTATGGTTAGTATTTTTTACCTGATATTGATTAATACGGAGAAAAAGCCATCTTTTGACGACTCAAAAGCGACTACTCAAAAGATGACTAATATTGAGAAAGTAGACCCTAGACCCAAATGGGACAAAAACCATCTTTTGACGACTCAAAAGACGACTAATACTGAGAAAGTGAAAATACATTAGTATTTTATGCAATAAAAATATTTTAAAATGTAATTGAGACGCTAATTGTTTATTATAATATAACTAATGGTATTTCAGGTCAATCTAAGCGTAACCATTTAAGACATTATAAAATTGCTTGTTTTGACCCGTTAGCCAACCGACCCATTAATTTGCCTCTAATCTTTATTATGAAAAATGATGCAAAAACTCTCTAAGTTGAATCACAGCACTTTCGCCATTCATTTTTCCGTCTTTGTACTTTTGTTCTTCTTTAGAAACAACATATTAACTCCTTCGCCAGGCTATAAGTAATAAAGAAAGCTATTAGAATTTTATTAGACATCGTTGTTCCTCAGCCAATAATGTGTTGAAAAAAGAAATATTATATAGAAAGCAGGGATGGCATATGGTTAAGGCTTACCTTCAAATTTCAATTGTGTCATTCGAACAATTACTCTAAAAGTTGACAACCATATCTGATCCAGAACATGTCAAAATCAAAATTTCATCCAAAATCAAAGCTGATTTTTATATATTTTTACTCCAAATTATGGTATCATCCAATTCAATAACCTTACAAAACACGTTAAGTTACAGTTTCTTCACGCTCTTGCAATATCGACACTAAGTTTTGCTTCCAAAATCAAGTTAAACTTCTTAATTCCTGATCAGAGTCAATGTAATAAATATCTTAACAAACAGCATATTCTAATCTAACATTATTTGAATATTATGTGTATAAATTCTAAGTGCATTGAAACAAACCATGAAATCATATTCATCACAATCAGTATGTCTAAACCAATACCTTTGACCCGAATCTCGTAATCCATATTATCATAATATATATCTCCCATTTCATATTCATCATCTTCCTGATAGTATGACATGATTCTGCATGATATATAAATTCATCAAGTATGTATCTGCGTTTTGTAAATGATTACAATGGCATGATATTAACAACTTTAATCCAATTGGATCAATACAAATTCGATCCATGTTAGCAAAATCAACCATTCTGACCCTCTTAACCACATAACTATGGATTCCATTCTGACTTAAAATAGAGATAAATTATGAAATTAACTTAATTATTGATTAATTCATATATCACATGTCATAATAGATTAAAACCACAGATTGCACGATGATGAAGAAGATCATCAAGATGAACAACGGGCCTTAGCCAATTTGGATGATTAAAACGTTTAACTTTGTAGATCGATCGATTGATTGGTCGATAGATCAACATTGATTTCTGTTTCGGTCTGGAATTGAATAAATTAGGGCAAAAAACATGTGAATTTTGGGTAATAATGTAATTAATGGAGACTGTGAATCAGGAATTGGGAAATTACCACCGTAGAAGGCAGAAGAAACTGCGAATCGACGGTCGTCGGAGAGTTGTTCGCCGGTGATAGTGGTTATCTTCAGAGGTTTTAGCAAAATTTATTCGTTGAGTTGTTCGCAGGCGATTGAAGGTTGTCGCCCATGGCTGCCATTGATGAATATTCGATTAATTTAACAAAAAAATGACTAAAATCATATTATTACATGATGAATACGATTGAATGAATATTCGATTTAGGATTTTCTTGATGAGCCATGGCTGCCATTGATGAATATTCGAAAAAGCACTTTCGCAATTGAAACCTTCAATGGAGTTCATCGCCGTGTTTATCAGAGAGAGAGAGCAAATAATTAGGGTTAGAAGAGGAACGATGAATGATGACAGAATGAGAGAGAGTATATGAATCTTACAAAAGAATCCAAACCAATCGAGCCCTTAGAGCTATGCCACGTGTCTGATGATGTGTCTGCTAATGTGGCATAACCAAGGGGTGACATGTGTCCCCCAAGGTTTCATTTATTATAGATATATAGATTAGATTAGATGACTATCTTTAATAATGTAATATTTACTTTTTTTTCTCTTTTAATTAATTACAAATTACAAATCATGGTTTAAACTTTTCAGAAAATGTAATTTTGAAAATAGCTAGAATAACTTGCATCAAAATTATCAAAGTATATTCTTTACATGTGTATAACAAACACGATTTTCAAACTGAAGCAGTATGATCTCCAATAGTTAATTGAATTTGACTTTGACTTTTAAAAGTACTTTGGTTTTTCATTCATATTGTTGAATGAATAAAGTGGGGGACCAAAAGGTTTTTTTTTAAATAAACTTTCATTAACAACACCAAGCCCGAAAACCGAGCCGGCAAAAAATGAACAACAAAACAAAACAAAACAAAATAAAATTACATAATTCCAAATTTACACCAATTACTCCACGAGATCGAATGAAAAGATGACCTGTGCTTGAGCTAAAAGAAACCCATGGATCTAATATCACTGAAAACATCCTCCACGCAACGTCGGGCTCCTGAAAAAACCATCTTGTTTCTGGACAACCAAATGCACCAGCATGTAATAACAATGATGCCATGCACGATATTCTAATCCGAGCGCCCCAAGTTGCTGAACTTATGTAATTCCAACAGATCTCTTATCGAAAACGCAAAAATTGGTGAAAGTCGACACCATCTACTAACCTTATGCTATAATTCGGAAGCAAACTGACATGAGATAAACAAATGGTTCACGGACTCGTCTTCACTGTCGCAAAGAGGACAAGATCCAAATTGATTAATAATGCCCCTCGAAAATAAAGCGTCGAACGTCGGGATACGATTCAATTCAAGTCTCCAGGCGAAAATATTACACTTCAAGGGGATCCATTTGCACTAATCAATGACAAAACAATTCGGATCGCCGACATCATGATATAGGAGCTTCTTGACCGACCTGACCGAAAAGAGACCCGCACCATCCTTCGACCCCTTTCATCTGTCATTACCAGACCTAAGGACAACCGCTAAAACCAAGCCCGAAAGGGCAGCCCACTCCTGAATCTCAGCCACTGATTCCGGATCATGACGCCACAACCATAGGCCATTGCCAGCCAATCGATCATATACAGAACAGTTTTTAACCACCTCAAGATGATAAAGATTCGGGAACCTCACTTTTAAAGGAAAATCGATAATCCAAGGATCAAGCCAGAATAGGATATCACTACCCGAACTAATCTCTCCTCTAAAGAAACTCCGAATACTTTTGTTGTTGATAATCAATTTGTTCAAAAGGTTGCAAATATTAAACCAAACGCCCATCACCTCTTTATTGCAAGGGAGAAACTCCCACCTCGACCGACCCGACTGAATGGCGTTGACAACCTTAACCCATAAATTATTAGATTCAGTTTTGAATCTCCATCCCCATTTACTGAGAAAAGCCACAATAACGATCTTTAACTTACATAGACCCAACCCTCCCGCTTTCTTCGGAACCAAAACCTTGTCCCACGCCACCCAATGGGTTTTCCTAATATTATTCGAGCCTCCCCATAAAAACTTTTTAATAATGCTTTCCAAATCTTTGACAACTTTCACCGGCGCTTTATACAATGACATAAAGTAGGTTGGGAGACTTTCAAGAACAGATCGGATTAACGTTACCCTACCTCCAATGGATAACAAAGCCGCCTTCCAAAGAGAGAGTCTTTTTTCGAAAATATCATAAACCGGCCTCCAGTTACTGATGCGATTCATATTGGCACCGACAGACAGACCCAAATAATTAAACGGAACCAATCCGGTCTTACAACCAATCCAATTAGCCATCTCTTCGATCTTCTCGTTACTAACACCAATGCCAAAAATGCTCGACTTACTTAGATTAATTTTGAGACCGGAGCAAGCATGAAAGCACCTCAAAATTCTAATAACATTGACAATATTATATTTGTTCCACTCCCTCATTATTATAGCGTCGTCTGCGAAAAATAAGTGAGAAACACGTAAATCATTATCAGGAAGGGTAACACCATGAAAGACATCAACATCGCAGGCTTTATTGAACAAACAAGAAAGCGCCTCCATCACCACCATAAACGGAAAAGGAGAAATAGGATCCCCCTGTCTCATTCCTTTACTGCATCCAAATTCGAAAGTGGGGGACCCATTCACAAGAACGGACGCTCTGGCGGAAGCTAGAATACCCGAGATCCACCCACACCACTTCTCCCCAAAGCCCATCTGCTGAAGAATATCAAGGACAAAACCCCAATTCACGTTATCATAAGATTTTTCAAAGTCAACTTTAAGGAAGAAAACCTGTTTTTTATATTTTCTGGACCACGAAAGCAGCTCGTTGATGATCAAAGGCCCATCTAAAATGAATCTACCCCTGAGAAAAGCCGATTAAGAGTTAGAGATCACCTCGTTTAGAACCGGTTTCATCCTATTAGCAAGCACTTTGGAGACCACTTTGTTAACAACTCCAACGAGGCTAATTGGGCGATAATCTCCCAAAGGCTCTCTAACTTTAGGGATTAGAGCAATAAACGCGGAACCGCACCCTTTACTAAGCTTATCGGACTCGAAAAACGCATCCATAATAGAGTAAAAATCATTCTCAAGGAGGTCCCAGAAGTGTGTAAAGAATCGGAAATTGAAACCATCGGGACCGGGAGCCCGATCTTTGCCGCATTCAAAAACCGTCGTTTTTATCTCCTCCTTCAAAAAACGGGTCTCTAACTTGGAAGCCATATCCGACGGAACCTGACTCAGCTGCTAACATACCAGATGAGGCCGACTAGCACAATCCTCCACAAATTTGTCTCTAAAGAATCGGAAAACCTCCTTTTTCACCAGAGACAGTTTGGAAATCCAAACCCCATTCACCTCAAGGCCGTGAATAGAATTACTCGCTTTCCGGCAATTAATCATAGCGTGAAAAAACTTAGAGTTTTCGTCTCCATCCTTCGCCCACCTGATACGAGATCTTTGCCTTAGATCCATGGTTAAAGCTTCTTCCGCTTCACGAATTATCTTTTTATTTTCGTCGAAAATCCCTTCCTCCTCCTTCGAAAAATCTCTAGACTCAAGGATCTCTTCTAATTTTTCATTTTCTTCTTTCGCAGTCGCCACCTCCTCTCCTTCTTTTCTGGTCATGATTTCTTTCCATTCTCTCAAACGGTCTCTAATGAAACTCAGCTTTTTAATAAAAACCAAGTCTGGGCTGATCTCAACCGAATTGAACTCACTCACTGCCTTCGTCACAACCTCATCAAAACCATTTTTTTCCAAACCAGGAGTTAAAAATTCTAAACGGACGGGGCCCAAAGTTCTTGCTTTGACAAACCAAAATAATGGGATTATGATCCGACCATAATCTAGGGAGAACACGACAGTATGCCGTCGACCAAGAATTGAAAAACTCCGAATTGATTAAGAAGCGGTTGAGCTTACTAAGCTTGTTGACGTTGTCCGAGTAAAACGTGAACACTCGACCTCTCATATTATACTCAGTCAAGCCCGACTCGAATATAAAATCATTGAAATTATTGGCACAGTTTTGTGTGAAAGAACAATTCCTTTTTTCCTCTCTAAATCGAACCGCGTTAAAATCGCCTGAGATAACCCATAATCCCTCAAAAGAATCAATGACCAGTATCAGTTCCTCCTATAAAATCTTTTTGGTTGATACTCCTTGGGGAGCATACACGTTAAGGACATTGACAGGAGACGAGCAACCCACCAACGAGCCTCTAATATGAAGATAATTCCTGTTCCTCGAACCACCTGTCTGGCGAAATAATTTTTCATCCCAAACACAAATCAGACCTCTCGATTGCCCGACAGAATCCACAAAATCCAACCCAAAGTCATTATTACCCCAGAATTTAGCAATATCAGAACAAGACACACTGGACGACTTCGACTCTTGCAGAGAAAGGAACGAAACACCATGCTCAGAGATCATTTTTTAACCCAGCTTGACTTATTAGAACCCCCAATTCCTCTGATATTTAAAGACAACTGTAACACCCCGTGTTTTGAAAGTCAAAGTCAAGATTGAAGTCAAAGGGAGACAAGATTGCTAATTGCGATCCGTCACTCCTTGCTCAATTCTTGTTTTGACTTCTTTGACTTGTATATTGTCTTTTATGCTTTACGTTAGTTGTATTATGTGGAGTACTTATTAATAATCAATGTTTATTCGATGTTTATCGCATGATTGATCGCTTTATCGCTTATCGAAATCGCACTCGCAACTCGAATTACGCGTCCTTGATATTGTTATATGTGTGTGTGCCTTATGTGTTACTTGTGCATGTTTATTTATGTTTATGTTGTGGTGATTAATCGAAACGCAATCGAAACTCAATCGCAAACGCTAAACGTAAGTCAATTAAGGATGATTGTATGTTGATATAGTAGTTGGGATTAAAAGTAATTTGAATAGGAAACTCTATCGCATCGCAATGCTCGGCACGCAATTCAAAATCGTAAAACACATCGTGCCGTGTCCTCCAATCGAGTGGCCAGCCGATCGAGCTGCCACCCGATCGGGCTGCCATCTGATCGAGGTGCCACTCGATCGGGCTGCCACCCGACCAGGGTAACCACTCGATCGACCAGCCCTTTCCTTTTATGGTAAGCCTATAAATACCCCCCTGTCAACATCATAACTTCACCTTTGCACTCTGTCGTCCGACCAGCGCCTCTTGCCCACTTTTTCTCCGATTTCTCGCGATTCTTGTAAGTTTTCCACCTAAATCTTGTACTCCCTTAATCTACACGCACTCCTACACCTTTCTATCTTTTAAATCTTAACTTTTAATCGTGAAATCACTAGATTTGAGGTGTTCTAGGATGATGTCATCATGGTGTTCTTGTGAACTTCATGTTTTGACTTCAATCCACCAAGAACAACTTAGATCTGAACGATTTCCACACAAACAAACAAAGATCTTGCATAGATCTGAACATATTCATGGTGAAAAAGGATTGAAAGATGGTTTCTAACTTTCTTTCAACTCTTTTACACTCAATACATTTAAAACCGATAGGATCGGACCTTCCTCTAACCTTCTACACTTTCTTGGTAATGTGTTGGTTCAAGATCTGAGTCCTACCAACGAGATAACCGACTTCGGGTTAACCAAGAACAACCGTCTTGAACCGGTTAACTGGTTGAACTTGGGTGATTCCTGTTCGATCAGGTCACTTGGGTCAAGGCAGGGTTATGTTGTTTAGCACGTTGACACACCGTCTCGATAAAACTACAAACTATCAAAAACAACCAAGTGTAAGACGACCAGGTCGACCAGGACGGAGTGACCGCCCAACCGGACTACTGTCAGATCGGATTGTCACCCGATCGGGTTGCCACCCGATCGGCTTGCACCTTGGCCCCACGCTTAACTTTTGTTTCAAACATTTGAAGTTGTGAACATTGAACGAACTACTGTCCGAACGGATTACCACCCAATCGGATTGTCACTCGACTATGTAATGTTCTGACTTCAACACTTAATAATTTTCAACATGTTCAATACAAACGGATTGCCACCCGATCGGACTACAATCCGATCGAGTGACAAACTGCTGTGAACTTGTTCTCACTAAAGTGTCCAACCAGCCGGATTGTCGCCCGATCGAACGATCATTCGATCGATCGACCCGAAAGGTAGAGATACTTCTATGTTTTCAAAATGCTACAACGAAAACTTCAAAAGACAAGCCATCATACACAAATACATCCTTCCCAAACGAAGAAACAATCCACTCGAAAGGTCACCTGATCGGATGACTATCTGAGCGGATTTTCACCCGATCGACCGGCTACCCGATCGGATGGTTATCCGATCGAAGTACCGTCCAATCCTTTGACACATCTCACCCATTTACGTATCGCTTATCGTTATGCTATCGTTCTGATCAGGCTAATCTCACTCTAGCGCTCCCTTCAATCCATCATCGCTGTGAGTATACTTGATCCCTTTTTTCTTTACGCACTTTTGGGTGTTACATACGTTACTTATTCTAAATCACATCGAACACACTACGCAATACTTTAACGCTAACCGTTACCGCATGTTATACATAACTTAATGAATGCTTGTTTGTTATGTTTACACATGGAATGTTGTCTACCTGCCTTAGTAACGATAGTACTATTTGTTTGGACTCAGCACCTGTTCACTCAGGGGTTGTTAAGGACAATTTGTTACATGGCTCATAGTGGTGAGTGTGTATTACGAACTGCCTTGGGCAGTCAACCCGCAGTCATTGGTATTGATAGGTTCATGTCGATAACTTACGTGCTTCATTTCACACTGTGTACGTGCTGGTTATGCGTAACGATTTCGAACTCTATATACTATTATCAAACTTGTATGCTCACCTTTACACTATGTGTGTTGACTTTTACTTTAACGTATGTGACATGTGCTTAGGATGTTTATATGCTTGGCTTGCTGTGAAATCGAGGCTAGGAAAGGTCTAGAAACAAATAAACAATTGTCTGTATTTGAAATCTGAGTTGTCGGAACAGAACAATTTGACTAGATCTTTCCTGTAATAATTATGTTATCTTTTATGACATGGTATGGGACATGTTGCTTTAAATAATTGGTAATTATAGTTGTTGTGGAAACTTCTTGACAATCTGTTTCGCTCAGTGCCACGCCCCGATGTTTCCGCCATCGGTTGGGGTGTGACAACAACAAATTCATATCTTAACCCCATTAATACCTGAAATAATCGAGTTCCTGACTAGCTCTGGGAGGCTGTTCCCATCGATTCCAATCTTCGATCCAACTTCGATTGTCTTATCAACTTCCTTCTCGATCTCTGTTGAAGTTGGTCCTCCATATCCTTTGGCATCGCCACCTTCTTCCCCACCTACCTTCTGGATATCCTCCACTGGTTTATCCACCGACTGATGAACGTCCGGAATCTCGGTCGTACCTACATAGTTTAAATCAAAGCAAAATTGTTCAAAGCCTGTCGATGCATTATCTCCCCTATTGCCCTCTGAATTTTCATCAGCAAGATCCCTGTTCTCCATGAAGGATCTAGATCTTTTCTTTGGTCTTAAATACTCAGCAGTGGGCTCAGATCCAGTAAAAACATTAACGGGTCTAACTCCTTTAATGGAGGTCAATCTCCCCTTGTTGGACTTAAAACAATTTGATTTCCCTATATTGAAGCCCAAAGAACCACCTGGGCCCAAATCCCCCACCCGATTATTGTTGGAACCAAAGTTTGAGCCAAAAACGGAACCCTGGCCCACATACTTTTTAGCGTGATTTTCTTGTGCCTTGGGATCAAGACCGCCGTTTTCTTTCTCTCTCTGCATGGTTACATGCACATCCCACGAAGACTCATGGATTTCCTTCGACTTATCGACTTCCACAACGGGAGTATCAACCAGCTCTTCAGATTCTTTGACGTTTGACCCGCTGTTCCTCGAATCGGTATCCACCTGAGTCACTACGTTGCCCCCCCCCCCCCAGTTCCGACGATGCGGCAATCGACTCCTCATCATCGTCAAGGAAAACAGGGATCCAATGATCTGAATCTTCGACCACCCAAACTTTATACTTTTTATCCTGCCAACTCAAGCTGAGAATCCCGTTTATTCTATTGCCGGAATCAAGTAAAATTCCCAGGCGATCAACTGTTAAATCCCCATCAGTTTCAAGGAATTGAGACGGTTGAATAACCTTGCCGTATCTACCGCCGATCTCGTCAAAAACCTTTCTAGACACCAGATGAGGAGGGACCCCGAAAATGTTAACCCAAGCTAAACGCTTGTAAGGTAAAGGTTGACCCATCCTGGGAGCAGCGAAGAAAACCATCGATTCCAAACTTCCTTCGTCTCTAATAGTCTTTTAATATCCTCCTCATTGTCAAAAGAAATAAGCACAGTAAGACCACCTACTTATTGAAGCGAAGCTCCTTAAAACCCATCTGATTTCAAAGACGACTTAATAAATCTTAATTCGTTGAACCCCAGCGCCCTACCAATCGCTGCTTTCCCGGAAAGGTTGGATAAAGAAAAAATGGATGGGTTAACAACCACCACATCCTCATCACGATCCGAATGTGATTTGTTAGTGAGAATATCTAAAAAAGAAATCCCCTTCTTAACTTGATTAGGTCCAAAGACCTTATGACGAACCCCCTGATGATTAACTTGACCCTCACCCGATCCTTTGACTCTCCCCCCGAACGCAGCCGAGGGTTTAAGATTCACGTTTTCTTTCACAAACAAAGCGATATTAATCAGCAACTTGTTGCCTCCCAGTTTAACTCTAGACAAGTTCATCTTGAGTTCTTCCAAATCCCTCACATCTCTGAAACTTACAAAACCAAAAGTTCTTCCCTCCTTATCTTTCTTCTTAGCAATAAAAGCATCTGCAACCTCCCCATAACTTCTAAAAGAATCTGCCAAATCCCAGGGACGGCAGCCTTGAGGGATATTGGTCACAAAAAACTTGGTGACCACCGGTTTAGAGCCATCACCCAGCCCATTTCCTCTGCGGCTTTTGTTCTGCACCTCCCACGAATCGTCCTCTGCTTCCATGACACAGCGGAACCGGAATGGAACCAAGAACCCGGACGGCGAATGGAAGCTCCGGACTATCAGAATAGAGAGAAAGGACAGGAGAAGACAAAAGGAAACCGAATCCCGAACGGCGAATGGGAGGATCGAAGTCAGATTAGGGTGAAAGGTCAAGCCGATAAACAAGCGACCTCGCACACTAAGCCGAGTTTCTCTTCTCCGTCGAGCCCTCCGGCGACCGGAAAACGAAAAGACTCGAGAGAGAAAGTTTTAGTGGGGAACCTTTTTACACATCTATAATGGTTGATATGAATACAAAGGGGGAACCAATAAGTTATTGTAAAATTGGTATGAAAAATCAAACAACACAAAGTAATCAAACAACACAGAACAACGGAGAAGCGACAAAATGGCGACAAAAACTTTATTAGTTACCCAAATCTGAAAAACACCCCCCCAAACCATAGATCTCATAATATGTGCGATCAGAAATCATAAAAGTACAATACAGAAGTACCTAGATGATCATCGACTGATAATCATCAACACATGAAGATCAAACTCTCAAAACAATAGAGAGTTTTACATTGAACAATCTTCAAACAATACAGAAACAACTGAACAAACTCTAATATTGCCGGAGAACCAGAGAGAGAGATGTGAGATTGAAAGATTGGGGGAATTAAACATCTACACAAAACTTTCTCCTTTTATATGTCCTAGCTTTAATATAGCCCAAATCTATGCAAGGAGATCGCGGTCCCTCAAACATTACATACATCCCCCTTGAACTCTTAACAACCTGTCACACTCAACCAGACCGTTACAACCACAATAACAAACATAAAAACTTGTAAAACAATAAGCCCAATAGTTATAATAGGCCAACTTGACAATAAGCCCACCAGTAACGAATAACAAGCCAAGCCCAGCTAACATGATTTGTGTTTGAACACTTTAGTTTTAAAATCCACCCTTGATTGAAACAGCAGACATGTCATCTAAACCTAACTTAGAACACACCAGATCATGCTGAACACAATTCAATCCTTTTGTAAACAAGTCTGCCAACTGATCTTCAGTGGCAACTTTTTCAGGATTCAATACCGTCAGTTATTTTTTCTCGCAAAAAATGAAGATCAATTTCAAAATGCTTAGTTCGCTCATGAAAAACTGGATTCGATGCGATAGAAAAAAATGATTAGCTGTCACAAAATAATTTAACCGGCAATTCATAGCTAACTTTTAATTCCTTTAAAATGTTCAAGATCCACATTATTTCGCATGTGGCAGAGCACATAGCTCTATACTCTGCCTCTGATGTGGACCGAGATACAACACTTTGCTTTTTTACTTTCCTAGGAAACTAAGGAGTTTCCTAGAAATATACCAAACCCAGTAACCGACTTTCTTGTAGCTAAACACTTAGCCCAGTTGGAGCCAACATACCCTTTTTAAACCAAACACACTTCCCTTTTTAAACATAAGCCCTTTACCCTATAAGACCCTTACTATTATTTAACAATTTTCATATAGTTTACGAACATAAATATGTAATTATGGTTACACATACATTGAAAAATATGGGTTTATTAATAACTTTTTCAGATTTCAGACTGTACAACATAATATATAAGAGTTCGTCATTTAAAATGACGACAAAAACAACATGCGGAAGCTTGTATCTTGATCGTGTTCGGTTCTTCGTTGAGCTTGATCGACGTCCAGCATCCCAAGATAAACCTACATTTCATATACCATGAAATGAGTTAGTCATTTGCAATTTATAAGCGTTTAAATCGAGTCCGGATGCTGAAACGGACTAGAAAACAAGATTTGCCAGATTAATGGCTTCTCGCGGGGCGTGACAACCCCTACCCCGGGCGCTTGCGGTGCGCGACAGTGATACGTTTTCATCGTTGCGTGACGCGACGACCTGTTTTCGACAGAAAGTTATTTTTCTTTGAGCTGCAGATTCCCAGCTCAAAATACTCAAACATATAATTCAAAAAACATACATATCTTTCGATTTACCTATCCGTTTTACGATCCGTCTCTTCCTACGTGATCGTAATTTAATTTCCCATCATATGGAGTTACAACCCGATATTTGAATGCACAAAATTTTGGATTTTAAGCTCTCGGCATAAATTCAAATATAACACTTTTGACCCATTTCATGATTTATCAAACGACTTGCGTCTAAATTGTTAGAAACCTTGGAATATTCTTTATTTCGAAATCTTTAACTCGTGAGTTATAATTTTCATGAATTATGCGACCAATAATCAAGCTACGCGAAATACTTCATTTTGACCCGTTAGAGAGAATTTAAACAATTAAGCTTAAATCTCAACTCTATCCTTTCACACGTCATTTTACTACATTAAGGTATTCACATATCTTCCTTCGCAACTATCCTTGCGGTGAATTAAAAGATGTAAATTGTTTATTCCAAATTTACCCCTTTCGGATTGTCAATTTACGCCGAAGACCATTTTGAGGTATTTGACCCAAAAGGAATTTATACCTACTCTTTTACACTTACTAAAGCTTAACTTTATCATAACACTTATTCTCATACGATTCAAAAGGACCGTTTGCCCGATTTAACGTTCCTAGGCATTTTGGTCAATCTTAGTCTCTTCTTTTATGATGAAGGACTTTTGTCAACATATTTGACCAAAATTTCACCTTAAGCTTTAAACTTACTTATGCGTACCTGGCTCGGGTCATAGGATTGACCCGTTTAATTACCTTTCACTATTAATTACTAGTTAATAGCAATGCGAACCATATGTTATTTCCTGTGATCACAAAGCTCAACAAGCGATTCTCAGATGTTATTGTCAAATGATGTCCACAACACCATTTGACCCGTTTAGTCTAAATGACTAATTATCATTACGAGATGGCATTTAGTTACCATTTCACCCCTTTAACCTATCCAATTTTTCCCTTGAACTCATCTTATTTAAAAAGTCGTTTCTTGTTTTGTTTGACCCGTTATGACTTACGCCATGTGGTGTCTTTTCAAACCCCTTTATCTATTCGTTAATCCATGTCCGGATTACTACTTTACCATTCTTACCCGTCACGGTTTACACCATAACATAGTGTTTCAAAATTTCATATTTGTTCATCATCACACATCTAGTTTACCGTATTTACCCTTTTTACCATAATCTATGGTTTTTACCATTCTCACTTGTTCCGACTCGCATTAAATCGTGCCGGAACATCATATTTCATTCACTTAATACAATTCATATTCAATACTCACAGTAAGTATTTTGTAAATAATAAAAAGGGCGTAAGCTTTACTTACCTTGTATCCGATTATGCACTTTTCCGCGTACTTGATCCGTTTGACCCGCTTCTTTCCCAAGCCTCCACCTAGCTTGTCAAGCGTCAAACTATCATCATAATTCGTAAGACAGTTAGATTTAGTCATCCTTACCTATGACTTTTCCATCTTACGGATTTTACGTTGAAACTATTATTCGACTTCATCGTTGGTTAGTTTGACTTTCAAAAGTCAACTACCTTTAATCATATTATATGGACAATTAAGTTCAATTAACATCACATTTAGAACTCGTATTATCCCATACCACACATAATTAGTCAAGTTAGCCAATTACGCATTTCTTTCATAATTTCATTATATCAACATTCATTCGGGCATTTTAACAAACACCTTGCAGGCAAGATTCTTATACATCTTTTATCTAGTTCATTTCTAACTTTTAACCAAGTTTTTAATTATCAAAGTTAAGCCCTTTTGTCTAATGTTCATGAACAATATCAAGAACTTGGATCATAACATCAATTTTCACGATTTCAACACTCAATTTCACGTCTTCATCATATTGATCTAAAACCCACTTAGCTCATACTTGATTAGTTGACTAATCACTAGTTTATGGCACAAATTCAACAAGTTTGCATCTAGGGTTTTGTTCCTAGACTTATACTCATATCAATTTCACTAACACATTCAACATTCATACAAGAATTTCGTTCATGCATGTTTATCACAAATTCAAAATAGCACCAAAAATCAAAATTCAACATACCTTGTGATCCCCTAGTTTGGGTGATCATGAATTTAGTTAATGCCCCAAATTACTAGCTCGATTTCCCTTCGATTTGCTGAGTTTTTGTGAGTTTAGGGTTTCAAAGAAAAACCCTCTTTTGTTCTCCTGTATGTTCGACCAAAACACACACATGTATGTGTGTTTTTGGTTTTTGTTAATTTTTATTCCATAACTTTCTATCATTTTCCTTTTTGGTCCCTTTAGTTCTAATTTTATAAAAAGGCTACCAATTCATGCTTCTTTATTGTTTTAAAACAATTAACTAACTAGGTTAATCATTCCTAGTTACTTAGTGGGTTCAGGGAAGTCATAACCCGTTTTATTTTTAAGTCCCGTTAACTCGGGCTTCTTATAAACTTTGTTTTTCTCAAAGCGTTTATTCTTCTTTTTAATTAATATAAGATTATTTATTTAAATCCTAATATTTATCGGGTTAATTTTTACCACTAACGGTATTTCACCTGTTCCTTATTATTAACGTGGTTTGACTAAGAAACCCGTTTTCGGGGTGTTACATACTCGGGGCAACTTTAAGTATTTAAGTAATCGTAAAGCAATTTGTAAATGACCAAAATTAGGAGCATGCATAAACTGACTTAAGAACTGAACAACATAGCTGATATCAGGCTGGTTATTGACAATTAAATCAACTTTCCAACTAAGTTTTGAAAATTTGTAACATCTGTAACTAGCTCAAACTTTTTATCTAATTTACCAGCTAAAACATGGCTTTACTCAATAGGAGTATTAACCGGTTTGACTCCTAAATATTCAAATTCATCTAATAACTCAAGTCAATACTTCCTTTGGGTTAAACATAAACCACCATCAGAATACAATACTTCAATACCCAAAAGATTTTTCAAGATTCCCAAATCTTTAATTTGAAAATTCACACTTAAATTTATTTTTTCACATTTAGAACTTCAGACTCAGAGTTTCCAGTCACAATAATATCATCTACATACACTAAAAAAACAACAAACACATAATTTTTAGACAAAGTATACATAGAATGATCACACATACTTTGCACAAAACCCATATTAACTAAGACTTGGGTTAACTTTTCATTCCACTTCCTAGGAGCTTGTTTAAGTCCATACAAGGACTTAACAAGCTTACACACTTTGGTTTCATTTCCAGAAAAATATCCAGGAGGTAAAGACATATAAACATCTTCTGAAATTGAACCATATAAAAAAGCGTTATTAATGTCAAGTTGAAAAACAAGCAAATTATTTTGAACGACTAAGCTTAACACACAACGAATAGTAACCATTTTTACAACCGGAGAAAAGGTTTCTCCAAAATCCACCCCTTCTCTTTGACTATAACCTTTAGCAACAAGTCTAGCTTTAAACCTCTTAATCTCACCATTAGACTTGTACTTTACTTTATAAATCCACCTACATCCTATTGGTTTCATATCCTTGGATAAATCAACAAGAACCGGGTTTCATTTCTATGCAAGGCTTCCATCTCCTTATTCATAGCCTCAATCCATCTAGGATCTTTAACAGCTTCTGAATAAGTAGATGGTTCAACCGTTTTATTTAAACTTGACACAAAACACATATTCTCAACAGACAAATTTGAATAATTAACAAACTTCTCAAAACCATACTTAACTCTGCCTTCAACTACATAATCGTCATATCTCATAGGAAACACAACAACCCCTAGATGATTTCCTAACATTATGGACAGGACCCAAAGATGGGCTGGTCTCATTATTTGACCTTCCAGTGTCCTCTGCCCCGCCATTATTAACCTGATCACTCCTACTCTCCTGCTCCTCAAATGCATGTTGACCACAGTCAACACTAGGAGCAGTGACAGATGTAGAGGGTAACAATGGCTGCTGATCATCACCGGAATGATCATGAGAACCATGTTCACCCTCTTCATCATTGGGTACAACAGGAACTTCAGTTGACAACGTTTCAAAAAAAGCAAAAAAAAAATCATGATTTAAGTTTTTATCAACAAAACACTCTTGATTATCACTTTTAGTCTTAAAGGGATATACACTCTCATAAAATTTTACATCTCTAGAGTAAAAAACTTTTTTACTGTCTAAACTCAACAGTTTATATCCCTTTTTAACATTAGAGTATCCAAGTAACACACACTTATCAGCATGATAAGCAAACTTATCTGACTCGGTTAGATTTTGTACTAAAACATAGACAACCAAAGTTCCTTAAATGAAATAAGGAGGGCTTAAAACCAAACATAACTTCATACGGACTTTTACCACCTAAAATCGACAAGGGCAACCTGTTAATTAAATAGACAGCTATCAGAACACAGTCTGACCAAAACCTAAGTGACAAACCACCTTGAAACATCAAGGCTCTAGCTGTGTTTAAGAGATGTCTGTGTTTCCTCTCCACCACACCATTCTGTTGTGATGTATAGGAACACGATGTTTGATGAAAAATACCTTTAGACTTACAAAACATATTCATTTGATTGTTAACAAATTCGGTTCCATTATCACTCCTAAACACTTTTATTCTGTTTTTTAATGAAATCACCTTGATTAATCTTAGAAGCAAAACCAATTGTTTGACCATCCTTATCGTTTCCAGAATTTCTGTGGGATTCCTCCCTAGAAACTATGGCAAATGCCTCTTTAACAGTTGGCAATGTTTCTTTTGTCAATAAATTAGTTCTTACACTTTGATAACCATTATCGAATCCCATTAAAAATTGCATGAGTTTAATCATTTGATTAAAGTTATTAAAAGATGTGGATGCTTGACAGGAACAAGAAGGTAGTTGCAAAATTTCATCCATTTGTTTCCACATTATATTAAGTTTATGATAATATTTAGACACACTCAAACCACCTTGATTAAAACAGTTAATTTTCTGATAAAGGCTAAACACAACAGAACCGTCTACTTTATCATACGTTTCTTTTAGTTCTTTCCAAACCCCAGATGCTAAACTAGAATAAACTTGACCCAAGTATAACTCTTCTGAAATAAAATTTAACATTCAAGTTAAAACTACTGAATTACATCTATCCCACTGGGCTGCAAGCACTTCATCAGAATCTGATTTAACACAAGTTCTGTCGCAACCCCCACCCCCTATCTGTCCCGGGAACGGGCGGTCGCAAGACCAGTAGTGGTGGCATCAATTTTTGTTTATCATTTATTCATTTGGCAGCGGAAATTTTATCAGGACCGTAGTTAGGAAATGTTTATCAGAGTAAAACCACCATATTTTATATTAATAAAAACATGGGTAAAACCCAAGTTTCTTATTACAACATGTTTATAGGGATAAACTCTATTTTATTGAATTTAAAACATCATCTTTTAGGTAACTTTTATAGCCACATTTTTTCCAAGCCGTCAGTGCTCACCAGCAGGCTTTCTTCTAATTGGCTTTTACATTTTGTTACCTGAAACGCGTTTTAAAAACATTTGTCAGTGGGAAATACTGGTGAGTGAATCCCAGTTTAATCAAGAAACATCTTATCTATAACAGTATTGAGAGCAATCACATTGTTTATTTCTACACAATTACTCATTAAGTATTGTCAATCCTGACTGGTGGGTCATATTACACATTGACTAACTCGTTGTCCAATGGTAACGTGTTCCACATTTTGTATACAAAACCCCAACATACCGGCAGTAATTGAAGAACTACAAAGACTCAATCACTGCTTAGTAGCATTGTAAAACATTTAAGATTTTGTAAAAACAATTTACAAAAAGGAAATTACTCACAAAAAGAGGATTACTCACATTGCTGACTTAGGTTTTCTGTAAGGGTTTCCTGGTGATAATCTATAATTTACACAAATGTACATATGTTAGTATAATAACCCTTTTATTTACATTAGTAATACCCTCCTCGAGACGGCATTCCAACGACTACGTCTGGCAGAACCTCGACAGCCGTTACGGAACCCTAGATCAATCGGGCAGCGTATCTAATACGTAACCGGGGTTATAATACATACATTGGGGCAGAACCTCGTTAATTAGGGGGTATTATACCCGACTATAGTGTCTATTATCAGAAATTCGAGATTGAGAAACAAAAATGAGCGAGTTTCAACTGAAGGCCCGTTGCCCTCTTATATAGGGCTGTAATCCAAGTTTCTCGCGGCCCGCGTAAAGGTAAGCATAAGCTTACGCGGCCCGCGTCATAGGGGGTCTAGGCGTAGGTGATCCGGGTCACAA
Source organism: Helianthus tuberosus (assembly GCA_030545235.1). Classification (NCBI taxonomy): domain Eukaryota; kingdom Viridiplantae; phylum Streptophyta; class Magnoliopsida; order Asterales; family Asteraceae; genus Helianthus; species Helianthus tuberosus. The sequence goes on from CM060426.1 coordinate 70,967,196, forward strand.
CATAGGTTCAACACGCGTCTGACACGTGTCAACACCGGGGCTTGCCTGACCTTGAAGCTGTCGCGGCCCGCGTAAGCTTAAGGGGTGGCTTACGTGGCCCGTATGAACCCCATTTTCTTGTTTTTTATTTAATTTTAATGGCATAATATATTTTGGGCTCGGTTTTCGCATACGGGATGTATTTTAAGACATATAGGGGTATTTTAAATTATAATAGGGTGTCAGAAAAATATTCAGGAGGGTTGTTATATCCTCTCCACCTTGTTTTAGAGCCCGTCCTCGAGGTCTACTGGAATAGGTGTTGGTATTTCTTTTGCATTTCTGATTCAAGCTCCCATGTGTATTCTGGTCCTCTTTTGGAGTCCTACTTCACTTTAACTAGAACTAGTCTCTTGTGCTTGAGATTCTTAACTTTCCTGTCTTCAATCTGTACAGGTCTTTCTACAAACTTTAACTGTTCATTTACCTCTATATCCTTAAGAGGTACTAAGAGTGATTCATCAGCTAAACACTTTTTGAGATTAGATACATGAAATACATCATCTATTCCTACCATTTCCTCTGGCAGTTGTAACTGATACGCTACAGGTCCTATTCTTCTAATAATCTCAAAAGGTCCAACATACCTGGGGCTTAGCTTTCCCCTTTTGATGAATCTTACCACTCCTTTCCAGGGAGAGTGATGTGCGTAAAGTGTGATAGGTATTTAAGTATATTTTAAGCCCTTTTTAAACGTAGTCAAGTTTTAAATTTATAAAACACGATATTTTACTAACACCAAACACACATATGGGCAGGTGCACCCATCGTGAACGTAGTATAGTGTTGGCAAGATACCGAGGTCGTCCAAGGACACAAGAGCTTTTATTACCGGTTTATCCTCAATGTCTAATCAAATCAAAAGTTAGAAAAATGTTTTTGAACTAGAAAAATAAAAACTAACTAAAATGCTGAAAAATAAAATAAAAATAAAACAGATAGACAAGATGAATCACTTGGCTCCGACTCGTGTATAGTGTAACCTTTGATTATTTCCGCACTTTTGCACTTTTTAAGAGATTATCTTAGTTATTGTAGTAGGCCCCTCTTTTGAAGGTGACGTTACCCTCAACCCAGTAGTTCGAGTCAACAAGGATACAATCCTAAAGGGTCGGATTATTGAAAGATAATTAATTAAGTTATTAATGCATATTATGGTAGGCCCCTCTTTTGAAGGTGACGTTACCCTCGGCTAAGTAGTCTGAGTCAGCAGGGATACAGTCCTAAGTAGCCGGGTTAAAGTATTAATAGTAGCTTACATGTGAGGGGATCAAAGAGTTTGGACCCCCGCCATCCAACACCGGTGGGTATTGAAGGAGGTCCTACTAAATTTGACCCAGGTCCTTGCAGGATCTATACACTGAACAAGGCAAGACTCTTACCAAACCGTTCCCTTAACCCCCGACCAGGTAGCCAACATACCTCCATATAGACCATGGAGATATGAATGGTGAAAATATTTTATTTTATATAGACAGTAAAATAATGCCAAGACACCACGGACAAACGACAAGGAAGAATCACCTTCAACATAAGAAACTAGTTATTAAAGTCATTAATACATAACCAAGTAAAAAGTGCGAAAAGATTAAAAACAAAAAGTATCACACTAGACACTTGTCTTCACCAAGTGATGTAAGAGACTTAGGCAAACATGGCCTTTGATTGTCAAGAACTCCTACGATCAATATTGGATTCCGAGACGACTCACACACTCTATGATGGACAATGGATGATTGTGGTGGATGATGGTGGTGGGTGGTGGGTGAAGTGTGAGAGAGGTGGTGTGCCAAGGGATGTTTTGCAAATGAGCCAAGCACCCCTATTTATAGCCTGAACAGCAGCTCGGGCACGGCCTCGTGTCCATCCTCTTGTCTTCCTTCATTAATTGCAGTTTGTCTGCATTAGTTGACCATGCCCCCGTGTTCACTGGGCACGCCCCCGTGTGCAGAAGCATATATGTACTATCAAGATTTCCCCAGATTCTGCGAATCTTAGAGTTGACCACGGCCCCGTGTCCGCTGGGCACGCCCCCGTGGTGGGTGATAGAAGCTTTTATAGCTTTGTCTTTTATGCTGGCACTTGGGCACGCCCCCGTGTTCACTGAGCACGGGGCGTGTTCAGTCTTCTGTCTTCTTGATTTTGCTTGGGAAGATGCTGTCGGGGGGTCGGGCATGCCACGTTTGTTCCTTTTCTTGTATTTATGTTTGATTTAGCTGCCTTTTTGCTTCTTTTGTTAATTTGAGCTCATTTAATCCTGAAAATACAAAAGGAAGACAAAAACACACTTTTTTCCAACATTAGTACTAAAAAGGGTTAGTTTTATGCCACAATTGGTGTAATTTATATGTTGCATTTTGTGCACATCAAATACCCCCACACTTGAATCTTTGCTTGTCCTCAAGCAAAACTCTTTATAATGTGGCTTTACACTCCCAAATGGAATGGGTAGAAGAGAAGGTTTTTGGGCTTGTCATAGAGTGTCGGGATTTCCAAGATTCTTTTTCAAGTTTTATTTTTATTTATTTACAATCCTATTCGTCATGATTTATTTAAAACATTACATAAGATAAATTACTTATTAGGGCATAACATGCCTTTTTAAAATTCCATTTATATACAAGTTCACATACCTCACGGGGATCACTCAACACTCGGCCGAAAATGTATTTTAGTGAATCACTCGAGAGCGGCATGGAACTTACTCCTACCATAGGCTTGCCAAGCAATCAATCCTCCTCCTTTTTAACTATACACCTTTGTAAATATCAAGAGGACTTTTGGGTGAAGGGTTAGGCTAGGGTTAAAGGCAGGTGGTTGGGTTAATGGTTAGTAGAAAAGGGCGAAAAGCGTAAAAAACATCGGTTTTCGTAAGACTCTTTATTTTTGCAATTTTTTTATTTTGATGAAGCCATTATTCAAACAAAGTTATTTTTGATGAACTTGCTTGTTTATTTCTTTTGCTTCATCATCAACATATTTTTTTTTTGAAAAGTCATACGAAAAACCGAGCTTGTTACTAAAACAAAGGGTTAAAAATAAAAAGGGTTTTGGTGGGTGAAAGGGTGTTTGTTTTTGGGTTAAGAAATGAAAAGGTTTAGGCTCAAATGGGTTAACTAGGGGGATTTTGGGTAGGTGGTAAAAAAAAAGAAAACAATGGTGTAGAAATGAAAAAGGGTTAGTCCTAATGCCTCCATCATTTACTTACTTGGGTTTAAGTTGGTAAGGACCGGGAATGTATCGTCGTGACAAGTTCTAGAGTCGTAAGAACCAAGCGGCTATTCACACAAGAAACGAAAAATGAGCATTTAGTTTAAAGATATGTATTTGTATGCTCAATAAAGGCTCAAAACTCACTTTTGTGGGAATGGTTTTTTATGTGATCAAGTATATATAATCAAATTTTAACTAAGCGTGTCATGCCGTTACATAATTTTCTTACATTGGTTCTTTTTATCACGACGCTATCGGTTGTAAATTTGTAAAAATATAACCTTTATAGAATTTGAATTTCCCAAGTTAAACCTAGGCAAGCAAGAAAAATGAAAAATTTTTGAAAAAAATTTGGGGTGATTAGCGGTTCCAATAGAGTTTTGTGTAAGGCTTGTAATTAGGACTTGCAAGATTCAAGATTTTAGCATCCCCCCACACTTAAATTACACATTTTCCTCAATGTGTCCCAAAAATAAGTTTTTAGGTTGATTGAATGTGTAAAAATGTGTGAAAAAGCAAAATTTATGTTACTGGGCGTCTGGACATGGCCCCGTGGTGTCCGGGCATGGCCCCGTGTTCAGATCGCTAGTAACATAATATGTAAAAAGAAACAGAAGCCTGGACACGGGGGCGTGTTAAGTGAACACGGCCCGTGTCCAGTTACCTGAACTGGGCATTTTCTGCAGATTGTGCAGCACGGGGCCGTGTTGGGCGGGCACGGGCCGTGCTGAACTTGCTGTAATGAAGAAAATTTTGTCGGATGGCCCTGTTTTCGTGCATGGGGTGCTGGTTCAAGTTTCCCTTGTTATCCTTCACCATCCGAGTGTGTTTTATCCATTTCAACATCATCCAAACACCAAATTAACTAAAACCATCATTCATAAAGTCATAGAGAGAATTACATAATAATCCTAAAAAGTTAAAACTCTAGATTAATAGGTCAAAGAAGCACAAGAAATCTAAATCAAGAAGTTCTAGTCTAAAATTATTCTATTAGCAAAATTTCCAAAGAGATAATTCTCTTGGTTGGATGCGGCTTTGAAGAACTTCCTTTTTCGGGCATGGGTTCCTCACACGTCGGCGAGTCATTCCTCTATCTCCCGTGGGAGAAGAAAGACGGGCTCATTGGCATTGGTTTAAGGAGGTGCAACCTCCACCGGTACTTCTTGTAGATCTACAAGAGGAGGCTCCGCTGGAAAGTCATCCCACCCAGTAGGATTGCTGATTCCAAGTGCTAGGTTCCAATCCTATTGAGGGAGGATTGGTTCCATGGGAGGTGTTACAAGAATGTTTAACCTCTGGTGCAAGAGATTAATTTCTTGAAAACTATTTTCCAACCCCACCGTAAGATAGTTTATACGGTCTATTAGGACCTCCTCTACCGAAGTCATCTCGTCAAGAGCTTCACGTAATGCCATTACGTAGCGTACGAGAGTTGCTTCAATTGATGGCCTTCTTTCCTTTCAACTGTTTCTGGAGTGCGCAGAACAGGTTCCACTGTTTTGACTAGACATTCTACGAAAACACACCAAAAATAATTCATTTTAATGGAACAGTATCCCTGGACACGGCCCCGTGGTCAATGAGCACGGCCCCGTGTTCACCTTCCTGCAGATTTTTGGAACAAGGAATCTTGGAGTTTCAAATTATTTTACCAACTTATGAAGCATTTTTGAGCAGGAATAACTTAAAACAATGTTGTACAACTTATTTTTAACAAGATTCCTTGAACAAAAACTCAACAAACATCATAACAAAGCTTAGAATCATGGTGATCTCAAGCTTCAATGGAGGTGTTGAAGCAAGAAAGATGAAGAAGAAGGCAATGGATAAAAGAGGAAAGGACAAGATGGTTGTTAGAACCTTCTTTTAGAAAATACCTAGGATGGTAGGTGAGAAGATCATTTCAAATCTCTGTCCCTGGATGGTCCAAATGTGCAGGATTCTTGGCTGCATTTATAGAAAATGACAGCATGCTGGTCACGGCCCCGTGTCGGCTGGACACGGCCCCATGTGCAGGCAAGATCCTGACACATTTTTTTCGCATTCTGACAAAAAGTCATAAAGGAATCTTTTGGTGGACACGGGGGCGTGTTGACCTGGGCACGGCCCCGTGTCGAAAGGCTGTTTTATGAAGTTTGTCTATTTTTAAGTAACTTATCCAGATCAGGTGGTTCCTTACTGGATGGAACAACCCCAAAGTGCCTAAGATACCTTAATTGCTCAAGATTAAGACGAGAACGCAAGAGGTTGTCGGTGAGGGTGATTCCTATGCTAAATGTAGGTGGACAGGTCCAACCCTTTCCCGGCCTCTCATTAAAGAAGGTGTATGCCAAATCGCTCAGGTCTATGTATGCATCGATCGAAGTTGATGGGGAGTCCTTCACGGCACAATCGACACAGGGACGACTATCGCTCAAGTCCTCACTAGAGTTAGAGGTAACATCGGGAACAACGAAGGTGTTTTTATTTGAATGCGATCCCAACAATTCTTCTTAGTTATCGTCTTGGGATAAATTATTGAAATCCATCCTAAGTTCTTTTAACCAATTAAGAATTAGATCTTCCAATTGAAATAGTTCATCAAGAAGCATTTCTCCTAGAAGATCCGGTTGAGAGCATTCGAGGGAGAGATAGGGATTATTTTTACTTTCGCCCCTCTTAAGGCTACGGGAAAACAATTGGTCTATATAGTGGGGCTTATAATTTAGAAAATAACATTCTAATTCTTTATGGGAACCACCACATATTTGACACCACGTACCATAAAAGTGCCGAAAGTAAAAAATATCAGTATTACTCATGTTTGTGTCAGAAATTACCAACCGTCGGGATCTTACGGTTCTGTTTTCAGTAACTGAAACTTGGGCACGGGGCGTGTTAAGTGGGCACGGCCCGTGTTCAGCTTACTGTCTGACTTAAAACAGGATTTCCAGTTCCAAGGATTGGGCACGGGGCGTGTTCAGCGGGCACGGCCCGTGTTGAGTTCTGCAGAAGCTGATAAATTAAGAAAATCCTAAAAAAACAGAAAAATTAGAAAAAAACGATTAGGCCGCTGATTCCTAACTTTCTTAAAATCCTTGTGTCCCTGGAAACGGCGCCAAAAACTTGATGTGCGTAAAGTGTGATAGGTATTTAAGTATATTTTAAGCCCTTTTTACACGTTAGTCAAGTTTTAAATTTATAAAACACGATATTTTACTAACACCAAACACACATATGGGCAAGTGCACCCATCGTGGGCATAGTATAGTGTTGGCAAGATACCGAGGTCGTCCAAGGACACAAGAGCTTTTAGTAACGGTTTATCCTCAACGTCTAATCAAATCAAAAGTTAGAAAAATGTTTTTAAAGTAGAAAAATAAAAACTAACTGAAATGCTGAAAAATAAAACAGATAGACAAGATGAATCACTTGGCCCCGACTCGTGTATAGTGTAACCTTTGATTATTTCCGCACTTTTGCACTTTTTAAGAGATTATCTTAGTTATTGTAGTAGGCCCCTCTTTTGAAGGTGACGTTACCCTCAACCTAGTAGTTTGAGTCAGCAAGGATACAATCCTAAAGGGTCGGATTATTGAAAGATAATTAATTAAGTTATTAATTCATATTATGGTAGGCCCCTCTTTTGAAGGTGACGTTACCCTTGGCTAAGTAGTCTGAGTCAGCAGGGATACAGTCCTAAGTAGCCGGGTTAAAGTATTAATAGTAGCTTACATATGAGAGGATCAAAGAGTTTGGACCCCCGCCATCCAATACCGGTGGGTATTGAAGGAGGTCCTACTAAATTTGACCCAGGTCCTTGCAGGATCTATACACTGAACAAGGCAAGACTCTTACCAAGCCGTTCTCTTAACCCCCGACCAGGTAGCCAACATACCTCCATATAGACCGTGGAGATATGAATGGTGAAAATCTTTTATTTTATATAGACAGTAAAATAATGCCAAGACACCACGGACAAACGATAAGGAAGAATCACCTTCAACATAAGAAACTAATTATTAAAGTCATTAATACATAACCAAGTAAAAAGTGCGAAAAGATTAAAAATAAAAAGTATTACACTAGACACTTGTCTTCACCAAGTGATGTAAGAGACTTACACAAACATGGCCTTTGATTGTCAAGAACTCTTACGATCAATCTTGGATCCCGAGACGACTCACACACTCTATGATGGACAATGGATGACGGTGGTGGATGATGGTGTTGTGATGGTGGTGGGTGGTGGGTGGTGGGTGAGGTGTGAGAGAGGCGGTGTGCCAAGGGATGGTTTGCAAATGAGCCAAGCACCCCTATTTATAGCCTGAACAACAGCTTGGGCACGGCCCCGTGTCCATCCTCTTCTCTTCCTTCATGAATTGCAGCTTGTCTGCATTAGTTGACCATGCCCCCGTGTTCGCTGGGCACGCCCCCGTGTTCACTGGGCACGCCCCCGTGTGCAGAAGCATATCTGTACTATCAAGATTTACCCAGATTCTGCGAATCTTAGAGTTGACCCCGGCCCCGTGTCCGCTGGGCACGCCCCTGTGGTGGATGATAGAAGCTTTTATAGCTTTGTCTTTTATGCTAGCACTTGGGCACGCCCCCGTGTTCACTGAGCACGGGGGGTGTTCAGTCTTCTGTCTTCTTGATTTTGCTTGGGAAGATGCTGTCGGGGGGTCGGGCATGCCACGTTTGTTCCTTTTCTTGTATTTATGTTAGATTTAGCTGCCTTTTTGCTTCTTTTGTTAATTTGAGCTCATTTAATCCTGAAAATACAAAAGGAAGACAAAAACACACTTTTTCCAACATTAGTACTAAAAAAAGGTTAGTTTTATGCCACAATTGGTGTAATTTATATGTTGCATTTTGTGCACATCAGAGAGACTTTCAATAATACCTTATCTCCTACTTGAAATTCCAATGTCTTTCGTCGGTTATCAGCATAACTCTTTTGTCTATCACGTGCTGCTTTCAGTCGTTTCTTGACTTGAATGATCTTGTCTATTGTTTCTTGTACTATTACAGGTCCAGATAGTTTCTTTTCTCCAATTTCTGCCCAACAGACTGGCGTTCAGCACTTTCGTCCATAAAGTGCTTCGAATGGTGCAGCATTGATACTGGTGTGATAACTGTTATTATAAGAAAGTTCTATCAATGGTAAGTGATCGTCCCAATTACCTCCAAAATCAATTACACAAGCTCTAAGCATATCTTCCATTGTCTGAATTGTCCTTTACTTTGTCCGTATGTTTGAGGATGATAGGCGGTGCTTAGATTCAACTTGGTTCCCATTGCTTTTTGTCGGGGGGTCGGGCATGCCACGTTTGTTCCTTTTCTTGTATTTATGTTAGATTTAGCTGCCTTTTTGCTTCTTTTGTTAATTTGAGCTCATTTAATCCTGAAAATACAAAAGGAAGATAAAAACACACTTTTTCCAACATTAGTACTAAAAAAGGGTTAGTTTTATGCCACAATTGGTGTAATTTATATGTTGCATTTTGTGCACATCAGAGAGACTTTCAATAATACATTATCTCCTACTTGAAATTCCAATGTCTTTCATCGGTTATCAGCATAACTCTTTTGTCTATCACGTGCTGCTTTCAGTCGTTCCTGACTTGAATGATCTTGTCTGTTGTTTCTTGTACTATTTCAGGTCCAGATAGTTGCTTTTCTCCAATTTCTGCCCAACAGACAGGCGTTCAGCACTTTCGTCCATAAAGTGCTTCGAATGGTGCAACATTGATACTGGTGTGATAACTGTTATTATAAGAAAGTTCTATCAATGGTAAGTGATCGTCCCAATTACCTCCGAAATCAATTACAAAAGCTCTAAGCATATCTTCCATTGTCTGAATTGTCCTTTCACTTTGTCCGTCTGTTTGAGGATGATAGGCGGTGCTTAGATTCAGCTTGGTTCCCATTGCTTTTTGGAAACTTGTCAAAAAATGAGAGGTAAAACGACTATCTCAGTCAGAAACATTTGATAGAGGAATTCCATGTAATGAAGCTATTTCATTTACATATAATTTAGCTAACTGTTCCATACTGAAAGTTTCTTTCATTGGTAGGAAATGAGCTGATTTGGTTAGTCTATCTACAATCACCCAGATTGTATCATTACCTTTTCTTGTTTTGGGTAATTTAGTAACAAAATCCATTGTTATTAATTCCCATTTCCATACAGGCATTTCTAATTGTTGCAATAAACCTGAGGGTTTCTGATGTTCAGCTTTGACTTGTGAACAAGTTAAACATTTTGCAACGTATGCTGCTATATCCTTTTTCATTCCTATCCACCAGAAATTCTTTCTTAAGTCTTGATACATCTTATCACTTCCAGGATGCATCGTATACTTAGACTCATGGGCTTCTTCTAATATACGGTGGCGTAGGTTTTCTAATTTAGGTATCCACATTCTTTTCTTATGGAATCTCCAAATTCCATCTGTTCCTTGTTCTAATTCTTTAATCATTCCTTTTAACTTTTCAGTATCGTCCCTGATTACTGATTCTTGTGTTTTTCTAATCTGATCATTTAAATCTATTTGCAGATTTAATTTAAGAGAACGTATTCTTTTTGGCTTTTCATGATATTTTCGACTTAAAGCATCAGCAACTACATTTGTCTTTCCTGCATGATACTGGATATCACAATCAAAATCACTAAGTATCTCCATCCAGTGTCTTTGTCACATATTCAATTCCTTTTGTCCAAAAACATACCTTAAACTCTTATGGTCGGTAAATATGGTAAACTTACTACCGTAAAGGTAATGTCTCCAAATTTTAAGGGCAAAAATTATAGCTCCTAATTCTAGATCATGGGTTGAATAATTCTCTTCATGATTCTTAAGTTGTCTAGAGGCGTAAGCTATAACCTTTTGACGTTGCATTAATACGCATCCATAACCTAGTTTGGAAGCGTCACAAAAGATTACAAAATCTTCAGTTCCTTCTGGTAACGCTAGTATGGGTGCATGGGTTAATCTTTGCTTAAGAATTCTAAAGGCTTCTTCTTGTTTTGGTCCCCATTCAAACTTAGTGGATTTACAGGTTAACCTAGTTAAGGGAATGGCTATTCTAGAAAAATCTCGAATAAACCTTCTATAATAACCGGCTAATCCTAAGAAACTTCTAACCTCAGTTGGTGACTCAGGGGTTTTCCACTTGGTTATCACTTCGATCTTGGTGGGATCTACATGAATTCCTTCATGATTGACTAAATGTCCAAGAAATTGTACCTGTTCTAACCAAAATTCACACTTTGAAAACTTAGCATAAAGCTTTTCTTTTCTCAATAAACTTAGAAGTGCGTGCAGATGGGCTGCATGTTCCTCTTTGTTTTTAGAATAAATAAGAATATCATCTATAAAGACAATTATGAATTTATCCAAATATGGCTTACATATTCGGTTCATCATTTCCATGAATGCAGCTGGGGCATTGGTTAAACCAAATGGCATGACAGTAAATTCATAATGGCCATACCTTGTTCTGAAAGCGGTCTTAGGAATGTCCTCTTCCTGTACCTTTAATTGATGATATCCTGACCTTAAATCGATTTTAGAGAAAAATAGTGCTCCTTGCAATTGATCAAACAGATCATCGATTCTTGGTAAGGGATACTGATTCTTAATCGTGACTTTGTTCAATTCACGGTAGTCAATGCACACACGCATTGATCCGTCCTTCTTCTTAACGAATAAAATCGGTGCTCCACAGGGTGATGAACTTGGCTGTATGAATCCTTTTTCCAACAATTCGTCTAACTATTTCTTTAGTTCATGCATTTCCGCGGGTGCCAAACGGTAAGGTGCTTTGGCAATGGGTGCAGTTCCTGGTATCAAATGGATCCTGAATTCAACTTCTCTGTCTGGAGGTTGTCCTGGTAGCTCTTCTGGAAACACATCTGGAAACTGGGATACTATTGGAATATCCTTTAATTCTTTTCCTTTAGTATTAGTGATTATAGAAATCAAATACACTAAGGATCCTTTTCTTATATAACTTGCAGTTTTCGTCACAGAGATGAATTTTGTAGATTTAGGGAACTTATTTCCTTTAATTGTGATCTTTTCACCCCTTGGTGAATTTACTTGAATTGACTTTTGATCATATAAAATACTGGCTTTATTGGATATTAACCAATCCATTCCTAAAACGACATCAAATCCTGCCAGATTCATTGGGTAAAGGTTAGCAAAAAATTTCTGATTTAAAATTTCTATTCTTGCTCCCTGCAAGATTTTAGAAATCTTAATGGTTTCCCTATTTGCTGTCTCTACTAGACATTCTTGTGGGAGTTTAGTTAATGATTGATTAAGAAGTTTGCAAAATGAAGTATTAATAAAACTTTGGTTCGCACCAGAGTCAAATAATACTTTAGCAAAAACATCATTAACTAAAAACGTATCAGTGATCACATCCGGGATCATCTTTGCTTCTTCTGCAGTTAGAACGAGTGCTCTAGCATTTTTAGTATTCTTGGCGTTTGTAGCTGGGGCTAACTTTGGACAGTTAGGCTTGATATGACCTTGTTCTCCGCAGTTGTAACATATTCTGTTGTTAGGCTTTTTCCTGCAATCTTCCTCCTTGTGTCCAGATATTTTGCAAAAATTACAATAGATGGAGCATCTTCCTGAATGCTTTCTTTTGCAATACCTACAGTAAGGTGCAGAGGTAGAACCTACATTTCTCCCACGGTTAGAATTTCTAGAACGAAATTCTTGAGTCAGCTTCTGAGTTAAGTTCCTCCTTTGATCCTCTTCTCACGTACGGACTAACTCATCTGTCAAGGTGTTGGCTAGTTCTACAGCTTCTTCTATGGTTTGAGGTCTAGCTGCCTCATGTCTAATCTCCCCAATTAATCCCCAGATGTAACGGGAGATTAAAACTGGTTCAGGTGAAGCAAGGGTTGGTACTATTCGGGCATATTCAAAGAATAATGTAGTGTAACCCTTACTATCTACCCCAATCATCCTAAGGTTCAGGAATTTGTTTGCTATCTGTTCCTTTTCATTAGGAGGGCAGAATTTCCTTTCTACCATGTTTTTAAACTCTTCCCATCCCATATTGTAAGTTCTATCACTTCCCCTTGACTGGAGGATAGTATTCCACCATTCTATTGCTAAATTCTTAAACAGGTTGGAAGCAAACATTATCTTATCCTCTTCAGCACATTTACTTATTCTTAAGACTGCCTTAGTCTTTTCTATCCAGCGTAGAGATGCAACGGCCCCTTCATTACCCGAGAATTCCATTGGTTTACAAGACCAGAATTCTTTATAAGAACAACCGTAAGACACGGTTCTCCTTCTTTTGGGAATGGGCATTTGAAGTACAGGTCCATTGTTCACGTTGTTTTCAGGTTCAAAGGGTCGCTTACTATCATGTTTACTTTTATTTTTGGCTTCCCTAACTGTTTTTGATAATATATGGCATTGCATCTATTATCCCTTATGCCACTATATGCTGCATGGCACTGTTATCCACTTGATTTCCATTATTGTTGTTGTTGTTCGGATTCTCATTATCCAAGTTAATGTTACTCTGGTTATCGTTATTCTGGTTTTCCTGGTTTACCTCGTCTTCCATCTGGATTTTAAACATTTACCAATTATTAATATCACAAAATAATTAACAATTTGAGTAACAACCACACAACACACATATTAACCAAAAGCGTCGAGCATTGCGACTTTACTCTTTTTGTTATAATATGCGTCAAATACACACTAATGCTAGAAATTAAAAATTACAATACAATACTACTATGCATCGCTAACCACAAGGTGGTCTATACTACAACATTTATTATTATGATTATTATTATTATTATATTATTATTATTACCAACTCCATCATCACATTACTGGTCTGGGTTCATCCAGTAATCCATGTTGCACTCGTCGTACTTCCAGACGAGTCGCTCTCCTACCTGCCTCATCCTCTCACTACTTTCCAAGATTTCTTCTCCGAAAGTTCGGAGTTCATGCACATTATCTGCACTCATTGGGGGTGCAGGTGCTGGTACTGGGTCCGGGTACTGGGGTATGGGATTCTCCTGAGGGTAAGGATTTTCTACTATCTCCCTAATGTATTCATCGTTGTCATAGTAGGAATCTAGAGGGTCCAGACCTGGATAGTCTGCTAAGTTCGGCATGGGTTCGTCGTTTAAGTGATAGCGCGGCACATAATCCCTATGATCATCGAACCATGGATCATAATCCGGGTCTAAGGGATTAGCGGCTGGTATCCTAGGCATCTCCTCAGGGTTGAAATCATGCATTTCTACTTGATTTCCAGGGTTTTCTTCTATCTCCATCGGCTGAGTAGGGAATAAAGGTAAGGGTTGTGGGGCTACTAGTTGTTCCAGATTTGGGTCAGCAGCAGTTGTTGCTAGGATATGGAAATTAGCTAGGCTTCTATTAAGCATATCCTGTGTATGGACATCTGACTCTCGCTTAGCGGCTGCTAGGACTCTTTGCTGTTGCAACTTTCGCATTCTTTTCCTACGCTCAAATGCTCCCTTATTGAACCATCCTCTCTTTTTCTGAGGGAATGGCTCTTCAGACTGAGCCTTGAAGATAAATATCCCTTCTTCATTATCAGCAGCATACCCGGAGAGGACTAGCTGTGAAGAAGTACCTTCACTCCTAGGTGACTCGGACAATTGACGATACATGTCTGAGGGTCCTTGATAACTCATACTGAAAACTAACAAATAGTCAAATAACACACAACAATAAAATACAGATGTGCACGTATTTTCATAATTAATTTTCTAACAATTTAAATAATATATTGATGTCAGCAGAACACTTCTGTGGCTGAATCAGTGGTTTAGCTCTGATACCACCTTCTGTCGCAACCCCCGCCCCCTATCTGTCCCGGGAACGGGCGGTCGCGAGACTAGTAGTGGTGGTATCAATTTTTGTTTATCATTTATTCATTTGGTAGTGGAAATTTTATCAGGACCGTAGTTAGGAAATGTTTATCAGAGTAAAACCACCATATTTTATATCAATAAACACATGGGTAAAACCCAAGTTTCTTATTACAACATGTTTATAGGGATAAACCCTATTTTATTGAATTTAAAACATCATCTTTTAGGTAACTTTTATAGCCACATTTTTCCAAGCCGTCAGTGCTCACCAGCAGCCTTTCTTCTAATTGGCTTTTACATTTTGTTACCTGAAACGCGTTTTAAAAACATTTGTCAGTGGGAAATACTGGTGAGTGAATCTCAGATTAATCAAGAAACATCTTATCTTTAACAGTATTGGGAGCAATCACATTGTTTATTTCTACACAATTACTCATTCAGTATTGTCAATCCTGACTGATGGGTCATATTACACATTGGCTAACTCGTTGTCCAATGGTAACGTGTTCCACATTTTGTATACAAAACCCCAACATACCGGCAGTAATTGAAGAACTACAAAGACTCAATCACTGCATAATAGCATTGTAAAACATTTAAGATTTTGTAAAAACAATTTACAAAAAGGAGATTACTCACAAAAAGGTTTACACAAAAAGAGGATTACTCACATTGCTGACTTAGGTTTTCTGTAAGGGTTTCCTGGTGATAATATATAATTTACACAAATGTACATATGTTAGTATAATAACCCTTTTTTTTACATTAGTAATACCCTCCCCGAGACGGCATTCCAACGACTACGTCGGGCAGAACCTCGACAGCCGTTACGGAACCCTAGATCAATCGGGCAGCATATCTAATACGTAACCGGGGTTATAATACTTACATTGGGGCAGAACCTCGTTAATTAGGGGGTATTATACCCGACTATAGTGTCTATTATCAGAAATTCGAGATTAAGAAACAGAAACGAGCGAGTTTCAACTGAAGGGCCGTTGCCCTCTTATATAGGGTTGTAATCCAAGTTTCTCGCGGCCCGCGTAAAGGTAAGCATAAGCTTACGCGGACCGCGTCGTAGGGGGGTCTAGGCGTAGGTGATCCAGGTCACAACATAGGTTCAACACGCGTCTGACACGTGTCAACACCGGGGCTTGCCTGACCTTGAAGCTGTCGCGGCCCGCGTAAGCTTAAGGGGTAGCTTACGCGGCCCGCCTGAACCCCATTTTTCTTGTTTTTTTATTTATTTTTAATGGCATAATGTATTTTGGGCTCGGTTTTCGCATACGGGGTGTATTTTAAGACATATAGGGGTATTTTAAATTATATTAGGGTGTCAGAAAAATATTCAGGAGGGTTGTTATAAGTTCCATCAGTGAAACCATACTTGTTTTTAACCCTAAGTGCCAATATTATTGAGGCAGCCCATACCCTGTAATTTTTAGTTCCCTTCAACTTTATACTAGTTATAGTTAAATACACAGTATCACTAGCATGCAAATATACGGATTACTAACATCCAACTTACTAATTTGAGTAACAACAGGATCATCCATTATACACTAACTAACAATCAGAAGATATAATACACAAAACAGTTAGCAACAAGAATTCAAGGAAGGAAAAACCAACTGTCACAACAGTTAACAACAAAACACAGAAACGTCAAACCAAAAAACAGATTCAAAACAAATATAACAAGAAATAGACTTACAAATCAACAACAGCAGATCTGTGCCAGGGCCAGATGTAGGTTCGTCACTCAAGGTGCCTACCCAAGTCTTTGCACAGAAGCCAACCCTAGTAATCACAGCACTAATCTAAGTACAAGAAAGATCAAGTATTGAGCACAACAACAAGAAGCCAATCAATACTCAAACAAGCACAGACCCACAGAGTGAACCCTCTTTGTATCCCCAATATCAATAACCGGTCCTCACTACCCCGGCATCAACAACTACAACAATAACGATACAAAAATAAAGGAGACAATAGATCGGAACAGACTTACAGAATAACGCTCCAAGCAAGATCGATCCTGTAACCTTCTAGGGTTACAAAGATCTGATCAGAAAACAACAACGAGCAACAATAATCTGTTGGTTTGCCTCACAACCTTCTAGGGTTGTAAAGACCAACGAGATTCTTCACCACCAAGAACACCGGAAAGGGATCTCTCATATCGGAACCGACATATACAAGTACTACCCAGGTTCTTTATCTCCCGTACACAACTAAAATAGATTTTAAACAGATCTACAACGAACATAGTGGAACGATGATCAGCGAAACCCTAGATCTCCAACAGATCCACAACGAACACAGTGGAACGAAGACCAGTAAAACCCTAGTTCTTCAAGAAATTACCACACGAGCTCTCTTATGGCTCTGATACCATGTTATAAAACATGGAATCAAACTCAGATCTTCAAGAAACAACAGAATACCCAAACCAAGATGTATTATATCCCAATAAAACGATCAGAACAGGTTACAAAAGAAACACTCACAAACAATCTCTCAACTACTCCTAAAAGAATATCAATGTGATAATCTTATCACGACTAACTGATGTTAACACTAATCACACAGATTCAAGATGAATCTGTGTTCACACACTGCTATAAAACCCTAATCGTCAACAGGAAGAGAGAGAATATGAACTTGAGTGAATGACTTGAAATATCTGGAACAAACTATTATATAACAGCAACTATCCTTTCACGAAGCCCAAGTCACAATGAAGTCCAGCCTGTAATGAAGTCCAGCCTGTAATGAAGCCCAATAAGTCTAGCCTATAACGAAGCCCAATCAGCTAAAGCCCAATGCGACATGATATCCAGCATAGCCCAACTCATTATTTGATTTTTATGCATAACAAACAGAACAAAACATTAGAACAACCTAAGCATTTAAATGTAAAAATAAATGAGTGTCCAGTACCAAATGTAACTACCAAAATGTATGTGTAACGCCTTAGAAACACATCATTATATTATTATTAGTCATTGAGATGAACAAGATGTTATAATTTTAACAAATCATTTATCAAAATAAATAGCATTAAATGGAGAACGCTTCCTGTCTACTTTTTGATATTTCAAACGTGATTGTCGAGCTATTCCATATATGTATCAATTAATTAAGTAACAAATCAACACTATAAAAAAGAATGATTTTGATTGTTATTTGACATCTCCATATAATAGTTTTTTTCTATTTTCTATTTTTAAATCATAGAAGGGAATAAACAAAACGACCCGTTTGCCTAGCCTACGGGGATGACTTGTCGTCATTGTAGTTAAACCTATGCTGACGACGACGTCCTGGCGTCGCTACAACTTTAACGTATGACACGACTTTTGTTGTAGGGTATGAATGTCACAAGATTCTGATATTTATGAAAAGAACATATAAGCCATGTTAGTACAATTCACTTTTTAAGAAGTAAATAAAGTTTTGTTTTGAGACTGGAATATATATTATATTTATGCGGGCCTGGGTTTTCGAAGCTGCATTCAGATACTCATTTTTTGCACCCTCTGCGCGCAGGTAGGACTTGTGGTAAAACATGTCATAAAGCTATAATGAAGTAGTAAAGACTTTACCTTATAAACAACCACTAACTTTGTTCACATACCAATGTTGGACAAAGTATTTACCACCTTTTGAGACTTCCATTCACACACCCAACATATAAGTCCTAAACTTTTGCTACTAACTATTAGTTTTTGTTAAATATACATGTAAAATAACATATATACAAGGGTATTTTGATGTAATATACATATAAAAATTTTCAAAAATCTTTTTTCTAGTGTAATTGCTATTTATAAAATAGCCGTCGCTATTTGTCGCTATTCACTATGTAGCCTATAGGTGCCTTGTCGCTATTTGTCGCTATTCGCTATCGACAACTATGGTCACGACTAAACAATCGTATTCATACAAAACACTATACATTTAAAGTTTTAAAAGAAAATTATAATGCCATTAATTTATCATATGCATTACACTTATAAAAAGCTAAGGTTTGATTTTCATCTTTATAATTATAAATGAAAATGTGAGTACACTTGGCTTGATTTGAGCCCACACCTTTTATTTTAGGCTAATTTTTTTAGGAATAATGGATTTTAATAATCCTAACTATTAGTTGTTGGCCGAAAACGGTCCCAACTTCAAAAATAACCAGTGGTGGTCCCACCTTTTCATATATTGTAAACCAATGGACTTTTACTAAACCGAAAAGGATAAGGGGACAAAAAGAAATTAAGGTTCTGTTAGTGAAGGTCCATTAGTTTACAATATGTGAAAAAGTGGGACCACCACTGGTTATTTTTTAAGTTGGGACCGTTGTCGGCCAACGGCTAATAGTTTAGATTATTAAAATCCATTATTCCATTTTTTTATCCTCTCTTGCTGCCACCTGGCATTTTTTACACGTGGCATCTTTTCCTCTTTGTTATTCCCCGTTCAAAATCTCGTTCTAATTCTAATTAGGGCTCTAATTCATTTACGACATTACAAATCCCTCCCCACCCTTCTCCTAAACTTTGCCACCCATGAAGATGATTATGATTTGCAGATTCAGATTAAACGCTAACTTGAAGATTCGCGTCGTATTTGTTCGTGATGATGATGAGGTAATTTGCTGATTCGATTTATATTCTGATGCCTAAGCTGAGGTACAGGGTTTTTATTTTATAAAGGTGATTATGTGAGATTCGTATTACCAGTAACTTTCATGATGATGATTGTGATTCGCGTCGTATTTGTTCGTGATTACGGTGAGGTAATTTGTTGATTTGATTTCTGTTCTGATGCCTATGCCGAGATACAGGGTTTTTTTTTTTTTTTTATAAAAGTGATTATGTGAGCTTCATATTATCAGCAACTTTCATGATGATGATTGTGAATTGAAGATTCTGATTAAACCCTTATTTGAAGATTCGCATCTTATTTATTCATTTGAACACCTATAAGTTTTCCACATAGACACAATAGCAAAAACATATTGAAAAACCATCTCATACAACCCGAATGAATAAACCAGAAGTATAACATGATATTTTTGTGGATAACTTATAGGTATTCATGTGAATAATGTATACATGCAAAGTTTATTTTAAATCAATTCTTACACTCGTGTTCACTTTACTTTCTAACCGAATCATATTGTCAACTACCTACCGGAACCGGACTACATCTTCAAAGTTTCGCTTCGGTTCGTATCATCTTATCTATTTAGTTGCTAATTTGTTTTGATTCGGGAATTCGCCTTTATGAGTATGGTAGGAGACTGGTTTTCTATGTTTTCTGATTAACCTGAACTTTTCTATCCAAGTGTATGTCCAGTTCATGTCAATTATGTATTATGTTCGTGTATGCATAGTCTTTAGTAAGACAATAGTACTCATGTTTACTTAAAAAGACAAAATTACCCCTAGTTATGAACAATTGGAATCACTATGGGAATTGGAATTTGAATTGTAATTTAATGGATTCCTTTGAAATCCATAGATGTGTTTGGTTGATAAATGTATTAATGGAATTAGAATTTAAAAATACCTAAAAAGACAAAATTACCCCTAGTTATGAACAATTGGCAAAAGATTTAAAAACAACTATCTTAGATAAAAATTCCAAAAAATTATAAAAAATCCAAAAAATTATAAAAATTCAAAAAAATAATAAAAAATACAAAAATGCTAAAAATTCAAAAAAAATCGAAAAAATAATAAAAAAAATCCTAAAATTTCAAAAAAAATCTAAAAAATAATAAAAATCCAAAAAAATTCTAAAAATTCAAAAAAAATCTAAAAATAATAAAAAATCTAAAAAATTCTAAAAAATTCTAAAAAATCAAAAAAAATAATAAAAAATCCAAAAAATTCAAAAAAATTTAAAAATAATAAAAAATCAAAAAAATTATAAAAATTCTAAAAAATGCAAAAAATTATAAAAAAATATAAAAATTCAAAAAAATAATAAAAAATCCATAAAATCCTAAAAATTCAATAAAAATCTAAAAAAAATAAAAAATCCAAAAAAATCTAAAAAATCAAAAAAAATTTAAAAGGTAATAAAAAAATCCAAAAATTCTAAAAAATCCAAAAAATTATTTTTTTTTGATTTTTTTTGATTTTTTTTAGAATTATTTGGATTTTTTATTATTTTTTTGATTTTTTAGTTCTTTAGTTCTTTAGTTTTTAATTTTTTTTAGTTTTTTAGAATTGTTTTGGGATTTTTTAGATTTTTAATAATTTTTTGGATTTTTTATTATTTTTTAGAATTTTTTATAATTTTTTAGATTATTTATTATTTTGTTGATTTTTTAGAGTTTTTTTATTTTTTAGAATTTTTTGATTTTTTATTATTTTTTTTTTATTTTTAGAGTTTTTTGGATTTTTTTAGATTTTTTAGTTTTTTTATTATTTTTTGATTTTTTAGAGGTTTTAGAATTTTTTGGATTTTTTATTATTTTTTGGATTTTTAGAATTTTTTGGATTTATTAGAATTTTTTGATTTTTTAGTGCTTTTTTGATTTTTTATAATTTTTTGAATTTTTTATTATTTTTTTGATTTTTTAGAGTTTTTTTTATTTTTTAGAATTTTTTGGATTTTTTATTTTTATTTTTTATTTTTTAGAATTTTTTGGATTTTTAATTTTTTTTTAGATTTTTTATTATTTTTTAGAGTTTTTTTTTATTTTTTAGAGTTTTTTTGGATTTTTTTATTATTTTTTTGATTTTAGAGTTTTTTGGATTTTTTTTTATATTTTTTATTATTTTTTTTTTATTTTTTAGGGTTTTTTTTTATTTTTTAGAATTTTTTGGATTTTTTATTATTTTTTCGATTTTTTAGAATATTTTGGATTTTTTAGATTTTTTTATTATTTTTTATAGTTTTTTTGATATTTTTGAATTTATTATTATTTTTTTGATTTTTTAGAGTTTTTTTTATTTTTTAGAATTTTTTGGATTTTTTAGATTTTTTTGGATTTATTATTATTATTTTTTTTTGATTTTTTTGAATATTTTGGATTTTTTAATTTTTTAGAATTTTTTAGATTTTTTATTATTTTTTTGATTTTTTTGGATTTTTTAGATTTTTTTTTTATTATTTTTTGGTTTTTAGACAAAAATGAAAGGGTAAGGGGTTATTTCCGTAACTTTGAAAACATTCCCATGGTTTTTTAAACTTTCCTTTGAAATTGAGAAGGAATCTGAATTCCATTATATGAGGGATTTTGTTGGAATTGAAATCCAATTCCTTCAACTAATTTGTCCAACCAAACACACAAAGGAATGGAATTCAAATTCCTTTGAAATCCTATGAATTCCTGTCAACCAAACAGGCCCTTAGTATCCAGCTTCAAGTCCTTCAACATTGTACGTTCCACAAAGAATTACTTTTCTAAGAGGAAACTATGAAAGTAGACGGGTATGTTTTGTTGCTGTAATGAACCTTATGTTAATTTCTTTGTGAATTTCTATCTCAATCTGCAACATTACAGTAATCGTATGATAACTATTTGGTGTGGATACATTTCACATTTTTTAAATGAATAATGCTCTTTCTAAGCATAGATGGCTACTAAATTCTGATGGTTGTATATCTTCATATAGTTGTTCTTTGTAGTTATAGCAGTACAATTTATATCAGTTACTTTTTGCTTACTACCTATTTAACTTCATGATTGGTATATTATTTGCAGCAACTCTGGCCAATGCATTGAACAAGTGGATGTGTAGGTTATATTACTTTAGAATGATAAATTTTAAATGTAGTAAATGGCTTCATCAAAATCTAGATGGTAAAACTTTAGAAGTCGTTTTCAATTGTTCAGTAGTAAAATTAGCAAACAGAACTACAGAATCACCCGCTAATCATCCAACAATATTAGCATTTATAAATGCAGTTGAAATGAACAATTCAAATTTCTCAGGTTTGTCTCCGCCACATAATGTTGTATAATTTTGATACAGATCAACAGGTGAAAAGGTGGTATAACATGTAAACGGGTCAAAAGTGAGTACAACACTTGAACGTGGCTTTCTATGCTCTACAATGGCTTTCTATACTCTACATTTTTCTATGCGTAGGGTCGGGTTGGTTTCATTTTCTTTAGTGCTATTGTTTCATGTATGATATAATGTGCATACAAATGTATCAAGTAACATACTTGGTGTTCAAATTGTGAAGAAAAAAGTATGATTATATTACCAGATATGTTTACAAAGAATGAATTTTCTTAGGTTTAAAAATATACGTCTACAAGGTTAGAAGGAAGGAGTGTATAAACCAAACTGTATTGTTGCATAGTTAAGTGCCCTTATGCTAAGAATTGAAAGATAGAGAAAGGATATGGGATTAATATTACTCTTCTTGTGACAAACTTCTTAAAATGTTGGTTTCAAAGAAACGTGATGGTGTAAATCATATGTGCAGCAAAGCTATTAGTGTTTTTAAAGATTGCAATTTTGACCAAGTTAAGACCAATCCATTGGTCACTGGTATTAAAACATGATGATTATAATTTGTCACAAAAATGTTGATCTATCTGTTTGATTGATTTATAAATTCATTTTTTAAAGCTACAAATAAAAGATCAAATGTTGTATACAAAGAAATATTTAAAGATTTATGAATTAACTTTACATATTTAGATTTATATAAGTATTATTTCTAATCACAATTGTATTTTTTTTTTATTAGAGTATTCTATGCAGTTTCATTTAAAATCTATATTTACAAAGATATTAATTAGTCCAGCCCGTGTATTACACGGGTAACTAACCTGGTACATACATTATAACACAATAAAGAAAACATGTGAATGATAATCGAATTTTGTGAGAAAACATCTGAAAAATATTTCACTTTTAAAATTGTCATGTGATATTG
The DNA here is from genome assembly GCA_030545235.1 of Helianthus tuberosus. Classification (NCBI taxonomy): domain Eukaryota; kingdom Viridiplantae; phylum Streptophyta; class Magnoliopsida; order Asterales; family Asteraceae; genus Helianthus; species Helianthus tuberosus. The sequence continues at coordinate 70,990,237 of CM060426.1, forward strand.
TGATAAGAGTATACTGAAGAAACTATTATTTGCATTTTCTTTGTATAATATCACAAAAAGCATTTCAAAACCTTGTATATCATGTGATGAGATTTTATTTTTACATATTTTTCTCATTTATTTAAGCTTGTAATCTCTCTACATATACCAAACAAAAATGTGTAATTGATATAGTTAAGTTTGAAATTTTTTTGATAAATAATGGTAGTAAGAAAAAAACTCTTTCAAATTAGAGTTAATTACATAGTTAGTCCCTGTGGTTTGCACAAAATAACATACTTAGGTACTAATAGTTTAAAATCACCTTCTAGGGTATTAACTTTTCATTTTGTAACGTTTGGAGGTATTAACTTCTAAGGTAGTAACATAGGTAGTCCCTGTGGTTTGTACAAAATAACATACTTAGGTACTAACAGAATGTAATTTTAAGCCTACAAATAAGCTTAATACCCCAAACGTTACAAAATGAAAAGTTAATACCCTAGAATGTTATTTTAAACTATTAGTACCTAAGTATGTTACTTTGTGCAAACCACAGGGACTAACTATGTAATTAACTCTTCAAATTATCTGTTGCGGAACAAAATGAAAGAAACAAGAACTTTAATAACCAAAATAAAAATAATCAAACTATTTTGGCCAAAATAGAAAAAGGTCTTGGTACCAAAATGACCTTAAAATCACACTAGTCTGCTCTCATTATGTGATAGTTAACCAAATGGAGAGAGTCAAAATGGACATGCTTGACTCACCATGAGAACAAGTCAACTCAATCATGCTCCAGTTAACATTCCTGAACCATCTCACACCACACCCGGTGAGTCAAAAGGTGAAGCCTTGCCTGTTTCAAGATCAAAATGGGAAACAATAACCAAGTACAACAACAAACCACAAGTCTAGAGATTAGAGGAGAAAAAGGTTGCGACATGAAAAAAGAATGTGCATTTTATACAACTAAACGCCTTATCTTTCCTCGATCGCCTCTCAACCCCTTGTCCTGATAAACCTACAAAAAACATCAGTGAAACGAAAATTAGTTCCATGAAACACAAAGAAGGTTTCTTGTAAACATTTGTCACTCAAGTTTATGCTACAAGTTTGTTGAATATAAAGAAAAGGGCTAAATGTATAATATTTCTAAAATGTGTTGGAAATTTGGTGAAAATAGCATTTTTCACAAATATAGGAAAATGATTTTACCTATTTTGGACTAGAAATAAATATAAGAAACAGAGGTTTCCTTATATATTTATTTGTGGGTTTGTGTTCTATGTTAGAAGAGCTTCGCAACGAACTAAACCACGTCAAAAAACGGAGCTAAGATAAATGAGATATCGATGCTCAAAGGTTGGTGTTTGAAACATTGATTGCTGAAATAAAAGGGAAAGTGGCACCTTGTCCCACATAGGAGGAGAGATGGAACTTAAATGGGTATTTAAGTGGGAACTCTCCATCCTTAATGTTTCGTGGAAGCACACACTAAGTGTACTCGCAAATAGTGCGGCGCGCGCGCATGGCGTGGGCGATGAGGCGCAATGTGGCGCTTTGATGGCGCAATGGTGCGCATGGTATTGAGCCAGTGTGGCGTACACGCGCATGGAAGTGAGCCAAAATGGCGCACGCGCGCATGAGCATGCAGACCTGCACGCGCAAGGGCGCGCGCGCAACAGTCTGCCTTGCGCGCGCGCGGAGAAGCGTTCAGCATTTAATGACAGTGCAGTTACAGTTCAACAATTGAAACTGTCAAGTCAAAGGCTTTGACTGAGAATTAAATGACGAATTAACTTGCATTGAAGACGTTTAATGCAATTTAATTCTCACCATTTAATTCGTTTTAGCTGTTTCAATTCAAATGTTGTATAAATACAGCATCTCCTCCACTGCAGAAGAACACCAGCAACACAACAGCACATGCAAACAACTTTCTTCCTACTACAGATCTTCTTCTTGCACCTTTCAAGGTAGACGTCGGGTTTCTGTGCCAGCTCCGGCAGTACGCTGCTTCGGCAGTTGTACCCTGGGAAACAAAACGAGTACTCCTGGGAGACTCGGAATTTGTTTTAAGGGAAGCGTGTTGAACACGTGCCTCAGCCATTCTGTTTCATCTCATTTATTGTATTTCAGTTTATTCAATTGTAATTGTAATAGTTTTCAGCTTTCTTTATTTCTGTGTTGTAATTGTTAAATAAAATTTGTTTTATTTTATTTAATTACGCGAACGGTTCCTACAATTGTAATTGTCAAATAAAACTGATGGAAGCATTGATAAATACAAGGCTAGGTTGGAAGATTACTTTGATACCTACTCGCCTGTGATGCGCATAACCTCGATTAGATTGGTTCTTGCTATAGCGACTTTAATAAATTTGGAAGTTCACCAAATGGACGTTAAAACCGCATTTCTAAATGACAATTTAGAAGAAGAGATTTACATGGAGCAACCTGAAGGTTTCTCCGCCCCAGGTCAAGAGGGTAAATATGTAAACTCGTCAAGTCTTTGTATGGCTTGTAGCAAGCACCAAAACAATGGCACAAAAAGTTTGATCATGTCATGATTGACAATGGTTTCAAAATAAATGAGGGCGACAAATGTGTTTATTTCAAAGACACAAATGAAGGTTATGTGATATTATGCCTTTATGTAGACGATATGCTTATCATTGGGAGTAATGATAAAATTACCAAAGCTATTAAAAGCATGTTGAAAGCAAGATTTGACATGAAAGACATGGGTTTAGCGAATGTGATTCTTGGAGTAAAGATCATAAGAACCCAAGATGGTCTTGTGTTAAGTCAATCTCACTATATGGATAAAATTCTTGAAAAATTCATATCAGGAGATACGAGTGTAGCTCGAACTCCAGTTGATACCTCCCAACATCTAACGAAAAATAGAGGAGAGGGGGTTGCTCAGTTAGAGTACTCAAGAATTATTGGCAGCCTAATGTATCTAATGACATGTACTAGACTCGACTTGGCTTACGCGGTGAGTAGGCTAAGTAGATATACTAGCAATCCAAGAAATGAACATTGGAAAAGTATAACGAGGGTGCTTAGATACATAAGATACACACGAGATTATGGACTGCATTATAACCGACAACCAGCAGTGATCGAAGGATACACTGATGCAAACTGGATATCGGATAATAAAGATTCCAAATCAACAAGTGGTTACGTGTTTACACTTGGAGGAGCTGCTATTGCTTGGAAGTCTTCTAAGCAAACGGTCATAGCAAGATCCATAATGGAATCCGAATTTATCATCTTGGATAAGTCAGGAGAGGAGGTGGAATGGCTATGTCAATTCGTGGAATATATTCCAAGATGGTAAAAGCCTTTGCCAGCCATATGAATACATTGTGATAGCCAATCAGCGATTGGTAGAGCTCAAAGCTTGATGTACAATGGCAGATCAAGGCACATGCAACGTAGACATAACACGGTACGACAACTACTCTCAATGGGTGTTATCACAATTGATTATGTGAGATCAAAGGATAACATTGCGGACTCGTTTACAAAAGGCTTAAGCAGAGAGTTAGTTGAAACGTCGTCAAGACGAATGGGACTAAAGCCCGTATAAATGGGAATATGAGGGAAACCTAACTTAGTTGACTGGAGATCCCAAGATCTAAGTTCAATAGGTGTAACAACTCTCATTAAAAGTCCTATTTATTATTTTATTTTGTCCAATAAGAAACTCTAATTAAGACCCCCAAGTAATTCTGCATAACCCCTAAAATTTTCAGAACAATCGGAATCAGGATCAGGGCCCCTAAAACTCAGGGGGGTAAATTCCCGTTAGTATTATCTAAACAATTTTACATGTAAAAAGAATTCGAACGAACGACCAACTCACCTGAGCTACTGGGACACGGGGCTACCCTATGCTAGGGTGGTACCCCTCGCGCCACGCGAAGGCCCCTCGCGCCACGCGAGGGCGCCCTTTTTCCAGTATATATAGTAGACATTGGCACTTGCAATTACGCGTTGGTTTGACGTTAAAATTCGATTCATGCACCGAGATATCGTCCAAATACTATAGAAACACACACAATCTCGAATTTTCGCCGCGATAACAGGGTAATAACTCGATCGCTGCTACGATTCAATGTCCGATCGATTGAAACTATCCAATGGATGTTTAAGTGCTGCCCAAATTAGGGTTTATACTTTGTCATTCGTCGTGAATTCGATGGATGTTTAAGTATTGCGCTTTGTCATTCGTTGTGAAGGTTTTTATCTCGTGAGTTATCGTAAATGCTGTATTAGTTACTGACCTAGTTTCGTGTGCATTATTGTTAAATTAAGTTAACAGGCTTATCAGTAGGCTAAACTCTGCCCGAATAAATCTGCAATGTGAGTCATTCTCTTTTTATCAAATTACTTTCAAAACCCTATTTATTTCAAAGTTATAATTACAGGGATTAATTCTTTGTAGTCTTCAATTACAGCCGGTATGTGGGGTTTTGTATACATTACTTGATAACCGTCACCATTGGACAACGGGTTAGCCAATGGGTGATATGACCATAATCACAGACACCATTGGACAACGAGATAGCCAATAGGTGGTCAAGTGATAAATACCGTGGGTAGATGGTTGATATGTATAAACATTGTAATCGCTCTTAATACTGTAAATTATAACAACGCGTCATTTTAGTAAAAAGAATGATTCACCAGTATTTCCCCGCTGACAAAACATTTTTCAAACATGTTTCAGGTGATCTGTTGTGATCCAGGAAAAGTGCCGTGAAGCACTACAAGCTTAAGGAAGTGGCTCAATATAAATAAAGAAACATGTTTTGTAAAATAAAGATTTCCCAGCAAAATCACCTTATTGTAAACTACCGGGGTTTTATCCCGAATTATGAAATAAAATAATCGGGCATTTTCAGTTTTAAAAAGATCCTGCTAAAAATCTTCCGCTGTCAACTCAATTAAATAAATACCACGGGATTTTCTGTCCCACGGCTCCTGAACCGGGTCAAACCGGGTCGGGGGCCGTGACAGAAAAAGGTGGTATCAGAGCCACTGATTTAAGCCAATTAAGTATTTAGAAAATACTTAATTTTACTGATTGCCATTTTTGAGATTACGTGTTTTATTATTTGAATATTTGTTTACAGTATGGGTAAGTAAAGACTTTCGGATATCTACCATAAATTAGACACTTCACCGAAAGAAAAAGGAACTTCATCCTCAAAATGCCCAACAAATACTGAGGAAGGAATATTTGTCCGTAAGGCACAGTTTGAGGAACCACTTTCTCCTAATAAAAGAAGTTTGATTATTAGGAAAAGTCAAGAGAAAATAAAGAAATCACAACCAAAAGAATTGAGGAATAATCAGGAAATCCAGAAACTAGGCAGTAATCCACCATGGGAAGACGAATTAGATGAAAAATGGGCAGATCTCTATATGTTAGCTACGGTAGCAGTAAATGCTAACATTTAAATACCCTTACCCAGTAGTAGCACCCATATCACCTACAAGCCAGAAACTCTACCCAGTAAGTAAATAAGTTTACAATAAACCCTAGTATGTTTTAATTGTCAGTTGTCCTTTGTATTAAATTAGTCACACGGTATGCAATAATACTTGAATGTTTATCTGTGAAATTTTGTTATAAAATTTTAACTTAGCATTTTTGTGCATTTTTGCATATATGCTAAACAGCATGAATGAGTTATCTGAAGCCCTTCAGAATCTCAATCTCTATCCGGTGAAAGTGGAAGTTTCCAAAGACTTTACTGGTTACATACCCGATGTGGAAGAACCTATGGAATTCCACGCTCCACCTCTGGAGAAACCAAAGCCTAATAAAAAAGAGAAGATTTGTAGGTTGGAGGCGTGTACGCAGGAGGAAACCAGCAACTAGAAAGGTTCCCAAAATAGAGAATCCCATAGATAAAGGAAAATGAATTGCGATCGAAAAAGATTCCAGGCGAGTAGAAATGGAAATTGGGGAAAGTTATAAACAAGTCGAGGAGTTGCCATTACAAGAAGAGTTGGATCGCATATTGGCAAGCTGTGATATCATTAGACCTATCAATACCAACCTTTACCCTTATCCTGTCGAAACTCAACCTCCAATAAATTTGGAACCAGCCATCCCAGAACCTTTAATCCATACCCAACCTTTAGGAGAAATGGACGAATTGTGGACTAATGACTGGCAGTTTCAAAACCTCCTTAATAATTGTCACACCCCGACCACGTGAGACGACGAAACGTGGCAGAAACGTCGGGGAGTGTTGTAACAGAATTAATTGTTTCACAACCATGGAAATTAAAGTTTCATTTTATGAATCAAATAAGAGAGTTACATTGTTTTAAACAAGAAACAAAGAGTACATAACAAAAATTAACTAGTTCTTGTCTCATTTTAAGTCACTAAGGCACAGGTCCGCCTAAGTATGTCTCGATAAGTCCTATGCATCAACTCCTGAAAACACATGTGAAAATAGGTACGTCAGCATAAAAATGCCTATGAGATACATAGGTTTTGTGAAAATAGGATTCATGACTTGTAAGTTTAAGAAAATGTTTAATAAAGTTTAGTCATGAACTTTGTAAATTGATTTGTTTTGTAAATCGTTTGAAAAACAATAAGTTCAGATGATACGTATAAATAAGAGAATAATGTATGGTTAAATGAATAACCATGTAAAATGAGTATGTATAAGATAAGTAGTTTGTAAAACAATGTCTTGTGAAAAGTATGTTGTCTGTATAAAATGTTATATGTCTTAAATTGAAATGATTCAAATAACGCTACGATACGTAATACCATACAAACACTTATATATAGGAAGTACCAGCGGCGTATCCACCATGCTTGTATCATATTACACACGCCTCGTTACTTAAATCACTTACTCAAACCAAACCATCAAGATGTAATGTTTAACAATTGTAGAAATGTTTAGGTATAGTCAAATGTCTATTGTCAAATGGTTCACATGGTTTAATAGATACAAATGGTTCACATAATGTAATATAATGTGTTCATATGCTGGATGAGCATATGCAACAAAATGTAATGTAAAACAATGTACTAAGTATGCACACAATGGACATACATAGCATGAAATGTAATGTAAAACGATGTACTAAGTATGCACACAATGGATATGTGGACATACATAGCATGAAATGTAATGTAAAACGATGTACTAAGTATGCACACAATGGACATACATAGCATGAAATGTAATGTAAAACAATGTACTAAGTATGCACACAATGGGCGTACCTAGCATGAAATGTAATGTAAAACGATGTACTAAGTATGCACACAATGGATATACATAGCATGAAATGTAATGTAAAACGATGTACTAAGTATGCACACAATGGACATACATAGCATGAAATGTAATGTAAAACAATGTACTAATAGTGTACTAATGAACATAGCAAGTATATGATGTGAAAACAGGAAAGCACGAAAGTAACAAGTAGGCACATGTGTTTCACCCCAAAACAGTTTGGAAAACAGTAAAAGAGGGGTCTATGTACTCACTTGAGATTGCTTAGTAGTCCTTGAGTAACAACCAAACAATGCTAGAGATCACGGATATCAAACGACACCTAATATAGGTAACTATGTTAATAAACCGGACCTAAATCGGAGGATTTAGATAGAATGAGGGTTCGTAAACCAAACGAGTATGGAGACTCGTGTCATATGGTTTAACAAAGCCTACATACTAAATGAAACCTAACCTAAGTGCTTACGATCCATTACGACCCATCTAGGTAGCTTATGCTACTTTAACGCGTCATTCGCGTGAAACGCGTTTGGACCGCCTAACTAGTCCTATGACAAGTAGAATATGCCTTAACATGTTTAATATTGTTGATAAATCAGTTTAGAGGTCATAGGTTATGTTACATATGTTTAAAATGAATTTTGGCATCAAAGGGGTATTTTGGTAATTTACCTAAGGCATATAAACTACCTATCATACAACTACTTAAACGAAGCGACCATAAGGTATAACCTCGGAAGGTTATTCCCTATACACTATGGTCACCTAATGTGTTTGGTCGGATCCTAATGATCGACCAAATGGGTCGGGTTCGAAGGTATAAGCGATTTATTAGATCGCTTACCCTTACGACCCTAGACAACGTGGTAATCAGTAGGCATAGTCACAAGGGACTATAACCATCGTGATTACAATCACGTTGCGAAGTTCAAACGAACTTCGCATTGACCATAAACTGGTCAATGCAGAAAGTCAAACAAAGTTTGACTTTCGAACTTGAAAAGCAATAAAAGAACGAAGGAACACTTACAAAGGGTCCCCGAAAGCTAATCTTGATCCAAGTAGCTCAGGTATGAAACAATTGTTTCAACTTAGAGCTTCTCAAATCAGATTCTTGTGGGTTTTGCAATGAAGTGGGTTGGGTATTTATAGGATTCGTAGAGCCGTTAAGATCGTTTCTTGGAAACCGTGCTTTGATCTTGGCCATACACCTCAAGAACATGGTTTTACAAAACCATTTGAGCCCCTAGTATTGAGAAATACCACGTGCATGTGGGTTTTGTGGGTAATGCAGCTGTTAACAGCCTGTTTAAACATTGAATCTGGTCTGAGAGGCTGACGCGGGCCGCGTAAGATATCACCTTGGGCTTACGCGGGCCGCCTGGGCCTTCTGATCAGAAACCAAGTTTCAAAAATGACAGTTTTGGTCCCTGTTGTGTTTTAAGGCCATTTCCGGCACTTCTAAGGCCCGTCAAGCCAAATTTAAGGCCCTAAAATGATGCCTAAACATTGTGGACATGAAACATGCTCAAAAATATGCCGGGTGTTGGTTCGTTTGGTCGTACGATCGCGATGTTCGCTTAATTACGACGGAATGCGCATAAGCGCGAAAAACGATCCAAATGACGCGACGAATGGATTTTTCTCAAGCCAAACACTAAAATAAAATATTTTAGTGCTTAAATAAATTTTTGGATGTCCGGATGTATTCAGAACGTATGTTATGCGCGAAAGTGCAAACTTGTGCACTTTTTGACGCTTTTAGTCCCTGAATGACCCAAAAGTTTATTTTAGCATACCGAACCCCTCAAAGCCTATTTCTAAGCTATGTAAAGGATATTTAGGGTATGTTTAACTTATGGTCATGTTCCGGAATGTCTGTTACAGTTCAAATTGGCATACTTTCGCAGTTTGTCAACTTTAGTCCCTGTAAGCGATTTGACTTGATTTCGGCATACTAAACCATCCAAAACTTATTTCTAAGTTATGTAAAGGTTATTTAAGGTATGTTAAGCCTATTTCACTATTACGGAGTGTTCGTTGCATTAAACTGGTTATATCTTCGCATTAGAGCGCGTATAACCCTCCAGAAAGCGATTTAAAGCTTGAAATCGAACAAGTGTTGATATGTGCAAACGATACACATATTTTTACAAATCCCAAGTATGAAATACAATATTTCATTGGTTTGGAATTTGTTTGATGGTTGAAGTGACACAGGTGTCACAATAATCCTTATACCTTTTTCCCTCAGTTCAACCCAGAACCTATACCAAACCCACCAATGAGCAATGAAAATTTAGCTGAACTCCGCCATTTTGGCGAGGAGTTGATAGGTGCAGGGAATAGGATTTGGGAGGTGGGAAAGCAAATCTCCTGGAAGTACGACGAGTGGGAGCGTCGTTTCTGAAATATCAGCAGAAGGGATGGTGTGAGAACGTAGCTGTGATTGTATAATAATAATAATAATAATAATAATAATAATAATAGTAATAAAAATATAATCTTGTAAAATAAAAATAAAACTTTGTAAAATAACAGTGTGTACGGATGCATAATATGATATATAAAAAAAAGAAATCGAGGAATCGATAATTTTGGATATATATATGTGTGTTGTGAAATTTGTATGATTGTTTGGTGTATAATTGCTATTTACTTTATACTAATAAATTATATATATTAATTACCAGATGGAACCTGCTAATGAACCAGTTAATGAAGTTAATCAATCTAAGCAAAATCAGGGAGATCAATTTATGACTAAGCAAGATATAGAAAATATCGTTGCTCAAGGAATAGCCAATGCTATTCCAGCAATCCTTGCTGCTGCCCAGAAACCTATTGAACCTCAACAAATTATTCATAGCAAACGCACACAAGGCGACAATTTTAGTAATAGTATAAACGGAGGCGAAAACCATATTAATAATGACAATGACGGGTTGCAAGCTCCACTTCTTAAGAAAATGAAAGTTGCAACGCCTGGTTGCACTTACAAAGAATTCCTTGCCTGTAAACCTGCTGAGTTCGCAGGCAATGAAGGGGAGATTGCGGCACTACGTTGGTTGGAGAAAACTGAAGCAGTAATCATGATAAGTAAATGTGCTGAGGAAGACAAGGTTATGTATGCGTCGCATCTTTTTAAAGAAGGGGCGCTAGAATGGTGGAATACGGTACTTCAAGCCCAAAGGAAGAAATACGGCCTATGCCATGAGTTGGGAAGAATTTAAGCAACTAATAGAAAGAAAATTTTGCTCCGAATATGAAAAGGAACAAATGGCGAATAAGTTCCTAAACCATCGAATGATTGGTGTAGATTGTCGAGGATATACTTCGACATTCTTCGAATATGCTAGAGTGGTACCAACACTGGCTTCGCCAGAACCGGTACTTATTTCTCGCTATATTTGGGGATTGATTGGTGAAATCCGTAATATCGTTAAAGCTGCGAGACCTCGCACTATTGACGATGCGGTAGAATTAGCTAACACCCTAACTGACGAGCTGGTACGCACAAGAGATGAAAACCGGAAGAAGGAATTAGCTCAGAAAATTACCCAAGGATTTTGTGTGGGTAATAATAGCAACTTCAAGAAGAAAGGAACCGGGCAATCCTCAACTCCACCGTTCTGCAGGAATTGCAGAAAGAAACATTTTGGAAAATGCAATGTAACCTGCAACTTTTGTAAAGTTGTAGGACATCGTGAAGAAGACCGCAGAAAGAAAACAAGGGTCTGCTATAACTGTGGAAAAGCTGGGCATTTCAAACCAGAATGCCCTAAGTTGGTCAAACCATCAGACAATAAAGCCAAACCGACCGACGGAGCTACCAAGAAGAATGTTCGAGCATTCCAATTAACTACAAAGGAGGCAGAACTCATTCCAGATGTGATAGCTGGTACGTTCTTAGTTCACAACGTTTATGAAAAAGTATTATTTGACTCTGGTGCAAACCAAAGTTTTATAAATACTTCATTCTGCCAAGCTCTTAACTTACCCTTAACCAACCTTAGGCCGATTTTTACAGTCGAAACGGCAGATGGGAATTCTATTAACATAGATAAGGTTTTGCAAAAAGAAAATATAGAACTTTCAGGTCATAAATTTCATGCAAACCTATTACCAATGAATTTAGCTGGGTTCGATGTTGTGTTAGGAATGGATTGGTTAGTAGCCAACCATGCTCGAATCCTTTGTGATACGAACTCTATAGAGATTCGGGTACCCACCGGAGAAGTTATCGTGATTACAGGAGATAAGCCACGTAAACCCATGAAGTTCATTTCAGTAATGAAAGTTGCTAGTTATGAACGAAAGCAAGGAATAGTATATATGATTTCAGTAATCATTAGTACTAAGGATAAAGAACTTAAGGAGATTCCTGTAGTCTCAGAATACCCAGATGTATTCCCAGAAGAGTTACCAGGATTACCACCAGATAGGGAAGTAGAATTTAGAATTCATTTAATTCCTGGAACTACACCGATAGCCAAGGCACCTTATCAGTTAGCACCCACAGAAATGCTAGAACTAAAGAAACAATTAGATGAATTGTTAAGTAAAGGATTCATACAACCTAGTTCATCCCCTTGGGGAGCACCAGTGTTGTTTGTAAAGAAAAAGGATGGTTCGATGCGAATGTGTATCGATTATAGGGAACTGAATAAGGTTACAATTAAGAATCGATACCCATTACCTAGGATTGATGATCTTTTCGATCAACTTCAAGGAGCTAGATACTTTTCTAAGATCGACTTACGCTCCGGATATCATCAATTAAAGGTACAAGAAGAAGACATACCTAAAACTGCTTTCAGAACTAGGTATGGTCATTACGAGTTTACAGTCATGCCATTCGGATTAACGAATGCACCTGCAGCATTTATGGACATGATGAATAGAATCTGTAAACCGTACTTGGATAAATTTGGAATTGTCTTCATCGACGATATACTTATTTATTCCAAAAGTTAGGACGAGCATTGTCAGCACTTGCATGCACTCTTAACTTTGTTAAGAAAGGAAAAGCTTTATGCCAAATTCTCGAAGTGTGAATTTTGGCTACAGGAAGTGCAATTTTTAGGACACATGGTGAATCATGAAGGTATTCACGTAGATCCTGCTAAGATAGAAGCAATCACCAAATGGAAGGTTCCATAATCAGCTATGGAAATTAGAAGTTTTATAGGTTTAGCCGGATATTATAGACGGTTTATTTAGGATTTTTCTAAGATAGCTGTACCATTAACTAAGCTAACCTGTAAAGCAGTTAAGTTTGAATGGGGACCTAAGCAAGAAGAAGCTTTTAAGATTTTAAAGCATAAGTTAACAAATGCTCCAATCTTAGCTTTACCGGAAGGAACAGAAGATTTTGAAGTATACTGTGATGCTTTAAAACTGGGATTAGGATGTGTGCTTATGCAACACAAGAAGGTAATTGCGTATGCATCAAGGCAATTGAAAAAACATGAGATTTGGAGACATTATCTGTACGGAAGTAAGTTTACTGTTTATACAGATCATAAGAGCTTAAGATATATATTTGGGCAAAAAGAATTAAACATGAGACAAAGGAGATGGATGGAAATACTAAGCGACTACGACTGTGATATTCAGTATCACGAAGGAAAGGCAAATGTAGTTGCAGATGCCTTAAGTCGTAAGTATCATGAGAAACAACGACGGGTTCGTGCTCTTAGATTAAATCTACAGTTAGATTTAATGGAACAACTAAAGAATGTTCAAGAAACAGCAATCAAGGATGATGCCGAATGAATGAAAGGACGAATAAAAGAATTAGAGCAAGGAAATGATGGAATTTGGAGATTCCATAAGAAAAGAATTTGGGTACCTAAACAAGGAAAATTAAGAGATAAAATTTTAGAAGAAACTCATAAATCTAGGTATACCATGCATCCAGGAAACAATAAAATGTACCAAGATTTAAGAAATAATTTCTGGTGGATAGGAATGAAAAAGGACATAGCTAGATATGTTTCTAAGTGTCTTACTTGTTCACAAGTTAAAGCAGAACACCAGAAACCTTCGGGTCTACTTCAACAACTAGAAATGTCTGTATGGAAATGGGAACTCATAACAATGGACTTTGTTACTAAGTTACCCAAAACCAGAAAAGGTAATGATGCGATTTGGGTAATTGTGGATCGATTAACCAAGTCAGCTCATTTTCTACCCATGAAGGAAAACTTTAGCATGGAAAGGTTAGTCAAGTTGTATGTAGACGAAGTAGTATCCTTACATGGAGTTCCACTCTCCATTGTATCGGATAGGGATAGTCGTTTCACTTCCCACTTCTGGAAAAGTTTCCAGGAAGCAATGGGAACTCGACTAAATTTAAGTACGGCATATCATCCACAAACAGACGGACAAAGTGAAAGGACAATACAAACCCTGTAAGACATGCTCAGGGCATGTGTAATAGATTTTGGTGGAAACTGGGACGACCACCTACCTTTGATCGAATTCTCCTATAATAATAGTTATCATGCAAGTATCGAAGCTGCCACATTCGAAGCACTGTATGGACGCAAATGCAGAACTCCGGTTTGCTGGGCAGAAATAGGAGAAAGTCAATTATCAGGTCCTGAAATCGTGCAAGAGACCACCGACAAGATTACTCAAATCAAGGAAAGATGAAAGACTGCTCGAGATCGTCAAAAGAGTTATGCCGATAATCGACGCAAGCCACTGGAATTTCAAGTTGGAGATAAGGTACTTTTGAAAGTTTCTCCTTGGAAAGGAGTAGTTCGGTTCGGTAAGAAATGAAAGCTAAGTCCACGATACGTAGGACCATTTCCAGTAATCCAACGTATAGGACCAGTTGCCTATCGCTTACAACTACCAGAAGAACTAGCTGGAGTACATGATGTATTTCATGTATCCAATCTCAAGAAATGTCTATCAGACGAATCCCTGGTGGTACCTCTTCAAGACATAGAGGTAAATGATAAGTTAAATTCGTAGAAAAACCACTTCAAATAGAAGACCGAAAGATCAAGTTTCTCAAGCACAAGCGACTAGTGCTGGTCAAAGTCAAATGGGATTCAAGGAGAGGACCTGAATATACTTGGGAGCTAGAATCAGAAATGAAACGAAAATATCCTCCATTATTCTAGTAAATCTCAAGGACGAGATTTTTGTTAAGGTGGGGAGGATGTAACAACTCTCATCAAAAGTCCTATTTATTATTTTATTTTGTCCAATAAGAAACTCTAATTAAGACCCCCAAGTAATTCTGGATAACCCCTATAATTTTCAGAATAATCGAAATCAGGATCAGGGCCCCTAAAACTCGGGGGGGGGGGGGTAAATTCCCGTTAGTATTATCTAAACAGTTTTACGTGTAAAAAGAATTCGAACGAACGACCAACTCACCTGAGCTACTGGGACACGGGGCTACCCAATGCTAGGGTGGTACCCCTCGCGCCACGCGAAGGTCCCTCGCGCCACGCGAGGGCGCCCTTTTTCCAGTATATATAGTAGACATTGGCACTTGCAATTACGCGTTGGTTCGACGTTAAAATTCGATTCATGCACTGAGATATTGTCCAAATACTACAGAAACACACACAATCTCGAATTTTCGCCGCGATAACAGGGTAATAACTCGATCGCTGCTACGATTCAATGTCCGATCGATTGAAACTATCCAATGGATGTTTAAGTGCTGCCCAAATTAGGGTTTATACTTTGTCATTCGTCGTGAATTCGATGGATGTTTAAGTATTGCGCTTTGTCATTCGTTGTGAAGGTTTTCATCTCGTGAGTTATCGTAAATGTTGTATTAGTTACTGACCTAGTTTCGTGTGCATTATTGTTAATTTAGGTTAACAGGCTTATCAGTAGGCTAAACTCTCCCCGAATAAATCTACAATGTGAGTCATTCTCTTTTTATCAAATTACTTTTAAAACCCTATTTATTTCACAGTTATAATTACAGGGATTAAGTCTTTGTAGTCTTCAATTACAGCCGGTATGTGGGGTTTTGTATACATTACTTGATAACCGTCACCATTGGACAACGGGTTAGCCAAGGGGTGATATGACCATAATCACAGACACCATTGGACAACGAGATAGCCAATAGGTGGTCAAGTGATAAATACCGTGGGTAGATGGTTGATATGTATAAACATTGTAATCGCTCTTAATACTGTAAATTATAACAACGCGTCATTTTTAGTAAAAAGAATGATTCACCAGTATTTCCCCGCTGACAAAACCTTTTTCAAACATGTTTCAGGTGATCTGTTGTGATCCAGGAAAAGTGCCATGAAGCACTACAAGCTTAAGGAAGTGGCTCAATATAAATAAAGAAACATGTTTTGTAAAATAAAGATTTCCCATCGAAATCACCTTATTGTAAACTACCGGGGTTTTATCCCGAATTATGAAATAAAATAATCGGGCATTTTCAGTTTTAAAAAGATCCTGCTAAAAATCTTCTGTTGTCAACTCAATTAAATAAATACCACGGGATTTTCTGTACCACGGCTCCAGAACCGGGTCAAACCGGGCCGGGGGCCATGACAATAGGATAACTTAATCATATTACCAAAACGAAGTCACTGTGGGGGAGTACCCCAAACTAAATAAAAGGGAGTTATATACTTCCTAGTCCATTCCAATCAGTGACATTGAAGTGAGGCTAAGCATATTAAGGTTAACGATTTTGGGAAATCAAATAACCATGATGCTTTTAATGATGTATGGGAATCACCTATGTGAAAGAGAAGTAGGGTCGCTTCGAATGGCTTTGTGGGGTGACAATCCTAGAGCTCTTGTAGAACCAGGCTAGTGTTCCAGGACCATAATAGGGCACGACAATGAGGAGTTGGCCAGACCAGGGAGAGTATTGTGTGAAGTGTATTGTCGTTTACACAAATGGGGGTATGTTCAAGGACATCGCGTCTATAAACCGCTAGTAAGCTAAGTATGCTTCACAAAAGAAGGTTAAAAGGTAACAACCTACCTATCTTGCAATACTCAACTGTCGAAGTATATCGTTGAAACGTGTAAGGAAAGATCAATTTCCATTCAGGTGGGGGATTGTTGGAAATTTGGTGAAAATAGCATTTTTCACAAATATAGGAAAAATGATTTTTTCCTATTTTGGACTAGAAATAAATATAAGAAACAAATGTTTCTTTATATATTTATTTGTGGGTTTGTGTTCTATGTTGTAAGAGCTTCGCAACAAACTAAACCACGTCCAAAACGGAGCTAAGATGAATGAGATATCGATGCTCAAAGGTTGGTGTTTGAAACATTGAATGCTGAAATAAAAGGGAAAGTGGCACCTTGTCCCACATAGGAGGAGAGATGGAACTTAAATGGGTATTTAAGTGGGAACTCTCCATCCTTAATGTTTCATGGAAGCACACACTAAGTGTACTCGCGAAGGGTGCGGAGCACCCTAACTCGCACTCGCACACGCGCGCGCGTAGCGTGGGCGATGAGGCGCAATGTGGCGCTTTGATGGCGCACTTTGCACTTCGCACGCTCGCATCGACTCGTGGTGGAACACAAGGGTTGCAAGGACAAGGTGGTTGGTGACGTGGAACGCAGGCGCATGACCCTGGTGGGTCCGCACACAGTGGCGCATGAAGTGGCAGTCTAGCACGTCCGCACGCGAGTACACATGGCAGGTAGGCGCGCAGTTGCGCGCATGGAGCATGGGCACTGATGTGACATGCGCGGCGCACCAAAGTGAGCCAATACGACGCGACTATGTGGCGTGCTCGTATAGGCTCACAGGTGACGTGGCGCACGCGCGCAAGTGCGCATGGTATTGAGCCAGTGTGGCGCATGCGTGCATGGATGTGAGCCAAAATGGCGCACGGGCGCATGAGCGTGCAGACCTGCACGCGCTAGGGCGCGCGCGCACCAGTCAGCCTTACGCGCACTCGCGCAGAAGCTTCCAGCATTTAATGATAGTGCAGTTACAGTTCAGTAGTTGAAACTGTCGAGTCAGAGGCTTTGACTGAGAATTAAATGACGAATAAACTTGCATTGAAGATGTTTAATGCAATTTAATTCTCACCATTTAATTCGTTTTAGCTGTTTCAATTCAGATGCTGTATAAATACAGCATCTCCTCCACTGTAGAAGAACACCAGCAGCACAACAGCACATGCAAACAACTTTCTTCCTACTACTGATCTTCTTCTTGCACCTTTCAAGGTAGACGTCGGGTTCCTATGCCAGCTCTGGCAGTACGCTACTTCGGCTGTTGTACCCTGGGAAACAAAACGAGTACTCCTGGGAGACTCGGAATTTGTTTTAAGGGAAGCGTGTTGAACACGTGCTTCAGCCATTCTGTTTCATCTCATTTCTTGTATTTCAGTTTATTCAGTTGTAATTGTAATAGTTTTCAGCTTTCTTTATTTCTGTATTGTAATTGTTAAATAAAATTTGTTTTATTTTTTTTAATTAAGCGAACGGTTCCTTCAAAATGTTGATGTAAGGTAACAACAAGAGAAACCACATACTTTCACCCGCTTTATTTGCTGACCATAAAAACTCGTTAGGGAAAGCTCAGGGGCAACAAATACCCTTTTGACCAGTGGGACCAGTCAAAGACCTTCAAGGGTGTCACACCCCAACCGATGGCGGAATCATCGGGGCTTGGCACTGAGCGAAACAGATTGTTCAAGAGAATCCACAACAACTATTAAATTACCAAATCCTTAACGGTAATATCCCATACTACTAACAGATAAAGTAAAAATAGTTATTATAGATAATTGTCTAAAAAACAAGCAAACTGTTCCGACAACTCGTAAATTATTTGTGGCTTTCTAGACCACCTAAACTTGATTTCATCGCAGCAAGCAAGCATCCTAAACACCTGTCACATACGTTAAAATAGATCAATACACATAGTGTAAAGGTGAGCATACAAGTTTAATAGTATACTAGTAGCGAAAAGCGGTTTACGCATAACCAGCATGTAACACGTTTAAATGTGAAGCAAGTACGCTATCGACAATGAAATATGCACAGACATGACTGCGAGTTGTAGAATGCGTAACACATATCACCACTGTGACACGTGAAGAAATACCCTTAACAACCCCTGTCCACGACAGGTGCTGAGTCCAAACTATAGTACTATCGTTGCTAAGGTGTCAGGCAACAATCACTGTGTAAACATAACATACAATTATTCATCAAATAACACGTATAACATGCAGAGTGGTTAGCGTATAAAAGTGTTTGCGTTGTGTGATAGATGTGATTTGATATAAGCAACGTATGTAACACCCAAAAGTGCGTTAAGAAAAAAGGGATTGAGTATACTCACAGATAGTGTTTAATAAATAAACACCGTCTTGGATTGAAGGGAGCGCTGGAGAGTTAGCCTGATCAGATAACGACAGTATAAGCGTTGTACAGTGCATTAAATGGTGCGCTGAGTGAGCTGAGGGACGGATGGTGATCCGATC
Organism: Helianthus tuberosus; assembly: GCA_030545235.1. NCBI lineage: Eukaryota > Viridiplantae > Streptophyta > Magnoliopsida > Asterales > Asteraceae > Helianthus > Helianthus tuberosus. The sequence continues at coordinate 71,008,991 of CM060426.1, forward strand.
GGATGACCTTCCGGACGGATGACCATTCGGTCGGAGGGTTGTCCGTTTGGGATGGATGTGTTTGTGTATGATGTGAACTTTGAAGTTTCGTTGTAGCATTTTAAAATGTGAAAAGTATCATTATGTGTCCAGCCATCCGGTCGGATGGTCATCCGGACAGATGGCCATTGGATCAGACGGCGGTTCGTTTGGAACGTTACCAAAAATTTCAAGTCCCTTGGTAGAATAGTCATCCGATCGGACATTCGATCGGATGGTCGTCCGATCGGATGACTATTCGTTTAGAACTGCTAATCTTTGAGGTTTTGTAAAATGTTTAAGTGTTGAAAACCACAAGTCATCCGTTCGGATTGTCGTCCGATCGGACGGCAATCCGTTCGGTGGCCTGCTCGTTTGAAAACTTATAAAATTTGTTAAGTTTAGAAAGTTGCGGTTTGACCGAGACGGTATGACAACGTGCCAAACAACAGAAACCCCATCAAGTCTAAATCATCCGATCGGATGGGAATCACCCCGTCCGATCAGTAATTGTTCTTGACGAAACTTCATGTTCAACCCGTTAAGTCAGTCATCTCTTCGATAATAATATGTTCTCATACCAGCACTTCACTAGAGGATAAGTAGAAGGCATGAACAAGCTCAGATTCTATCTGTTTTCGAGCAAAAGTTAAGAACATTGAAGAAAAGTGGAAATCAGTTGGATAATGTTTAGATTTAGACGAAATCAGTGTTAAAACATGCTGAAATCCCTTAGATCTGAGTTCTTCTTGATGGAATGAGGTCACACTTTGGTGTTCATGAGAACCCATGATGACATCATCCTAGAACAGCCCAAATCCACAGATTTCATGGTGAAAAGTTGAGATTTGATGGTGAAATTGATGAGAAAGTGTTTGTAGATTAAAGAAGTATAAGATTTGAGATAAAAACTTACAAGAATCGCGAGAAATCGAGAGAAAAGTGGCTGAGAAGGAGAAGGTTCGGAGGAGAGCTGTCACATCACATGAACAGTGACGTGACAGGTGAGTATTTATAGGGGAAGGAGGAGAAAGGCGGTGTGTGTGGTGGGTCGGATGGCCTTTCGATCGGATGGTCATCCGTTCAGATGGCCATTCGATTGAAGGGCTTTGGTGAGTTGGTTTCTGACTTTTTGTTTCGTGCGTTGAGTGTTGCGATGCGTTTAAGCGAATGTCGAATAAGCGATGCGATAGTTTTAAAAAATAGTTACATAACTAATATACAACAACACAAGTAACCTTGCTTTTCCAGTCCGCGATGAGATTGCGTTGTGATAGAGTTGTGATTGCGTTTGCGATTAACACCTTATAACATAATTAAACATGCACAAGTAACACATAAAAGCACACATACGTAAAACAATATCCAGAACTGCGATTCAAGTTGCGATGCGATAGCGTTAAGTAGATTAGCGTTCAACTGCGTTTCTTGCATTGATACTTCACATAATACCACTAAAATAACATAAACTAAAGTAACGATTATCGAGTCAAGGAGTACAAGTAATAATTAAGCAAGGAATGACAGATCGAACTAGCAATCTTTTTTTCCTTCAACTTTGACTTTGACTTGTACTTTGACTTCAAAAGCCGGGTTGTTACAGCCTCCCCTACTTTAGGGAATTTCGTCCCGAAATTAAGGCGCAGGCGTAACGAATAGTTGTGGATACTTAGCCTTCATGTCACTTTCGAGTTCCCAGGTGAACTCGGTGCCGCGTTTGCCTTCCCAGTGAACCTTCACTATGGGAATGCGTGAGCGTCGGAGCTTCTTGGTTTCTCGGTCCATGATCTCGACTGGCTTTTTCTTGAAGTGTAATGTTTCGTCCACTTGTAGATCCTCAAGTGGTACATGTAAATTCTGCTCGGCCAGACACTTTTTGAGGTTTGAAACATGGAAAGTCGGGTGGACGTTGCTAAGTTCCTCCGATAGTTCGAGTCTGTAGGCCACCTTGCCAATTCTTTCCAGAATTTTAAAGGGTCCAACATATCGAGGCGCGAGCTTTCCTTTCTTGTCGAATCTGATCACCACTTCCAAGGTGAAACCTTTAGGAGTACGTGATCGCCAACGTCAAATTCAAGGGGCTTGCGGCGTCTATCGGCGTAACTCTTTTGACAACTCCGAGCTTTCAACAGATTGTCTCGTATTTGGAGGATTTTGTCAGTCGTTTCTTGCAACAGATCAGGACCGGTAATTTACGCATCTCCGATCTCGTGCCATACAATAGGCGATCAACATTTTCTTCCATACAATGCCTCAAATGGTGCCATCTGAATGCTAGAATGATAACTGTTATTGTACGAGAATTCGACTAAAGGTAAGTGTGCGTCCCAAATACCACCAAAATCTATGACACTCGAGCGAAGCATGTCTTCCAGAGTATGAATCGTGCGTTCAGTCTGACCGTCAGTTTGGGGATGGAAAGCGGTACTCAGATTAAGAGTAGTACCGAGAGCAGATTGAAACGTTTCCCAAAGACGCGAGGTAAACCGACCATCGCGGTCAGAGATGATATCACGAGGCGTCCCGTTTTGACAGATGATTTCATCAGTGTAGATCCGTGCTAATCGTTCTACCTTAAAGTCTTCTCGTATCGGTAGAAAATGAACAGATTTTGTAAGACGATCAACGATAACCCAGATGCTATTGTGACCTGATGGCGTGCAGGGAAGTTTCGTTGTAAAGTCCATAGCTATACTCTCCCATTTCCACATAGGGATCTCGGGCTGCACGAGTAAGCCAGAGGGTCTTTGTTGCTTAGCCTTGATTTTCGAACAAGTCAGGCATTTTGAAACATAGATAGCGATATCCTTCTTCATTCCAGGCCACCAATACCGAAGACGAAGGTCATGGTACATTTTGTCGGCACCGGGATGAATGGAATATCGGGATTTGTGGGCCTCAGTCAATAATATCTCCCGAAGGTTATTGTGACTTGGAATCCAGATGCGATCGAGATAGTAGTAGATACCGTTCGATTTGGTGACAAATTGAGATTCAGCACCACACTTCTTCATTTCCTCTCGCAAGGTATTCTCAATGAAGCAGGCGTGCTGAGCGTCACGAATTAAGGCTTCGAGGTCGTGCTGGGCGTGAGTATTTCGAACGCTATGCAAATAGCTTCGTCGGCTTAGAGCATCGACAACGACATTTGCCTTGCCAGGATGGTATCGAATCTCACAGTCGTAATCGTTAAGAAGTTCAACCCATCGGCGTTGGCGCATATTCAGTTCCTTTTGGTTTAAGATGTGTTGTAGGCTCTTATGGTCGGTGAAGACCGTACACCTGGTACCGTAAAGGTAGTGTCGCCAAATCTTCAACGTAAAAACAACTGCACCAAGCTCGAGATCGTGGGTTGTATAGTTCTTGTCATGGATCTTGAGCTGACGAGAGGCGTACGCGATAACCATGTTCCATTGCATGAGAACACAACCGAGACCGAGGTTAGAGGCATCACAATAGACTACTAAGTCATCGTTTTCGTCGGGTAAAGCGAGGAAAGGAGCATTGCAAAGCATATGCTTCAGAGTCTGAAAGGCAGTCTATTGTTCAGTTCCCCAAACAAAAGGCTTGTCTTTATGCGTGAGCGGCACAACGATTTTCGAGAAATCAGCGATGAATCGGCGGCAATAACCCGCCAATCCGAGGAACGAACGAACTTCAGATGGTGATTTGGGTGTAACCCAACTCTTATTTGCTTCGATCTTCGCGTGGTCAACGTGAATACTATGACTATTGACAATGTGACCGAGGAATTAAACCTCCTCCAGCCAAAATTTGCACTTGGAGAACTTGGCATAGAGTCGATTCCCTTGTAGTAACCCGAGAACCAAACGTAGATGTTGCGAATGTTCGGCTTTCGACTTCGAATAGATCAGGATATCATCGATAAACACGGTGATGAAACGGTCGAGAAAGGGTTTACACACGCGATTCATCAGATCCATGAAAACCGCGGGTGCGTTGGTTAAACCAAAGGGCATAACGACAAACTCGTAGTGGTCGTATCGGGTTCGGAATGCGGTTTTTGGTATATCTTCCTCCTGGATTCGTAACTGGTGATAGCCTGAGCGTAAATCGATCTTCGAGAAACACGTAGCACCTTGTAGTTGGTCAAACAAATCGTCGATTCAGGGCAGGGGATAGCGATTCTTGATAGTTAGCTTATTCAATTCCCTATAATCGATGCACATCCAGAACGATCTGTCCTTCTTTTTGATGAAAAGGATAGTTGCGCCCCAAGGAGAGGTGCTAGGGTGAATGAAGCCTTTGTCAAGCAATTCCTAGAGTTGACTCGAGAGTTCGCGCATTTCAGACTGAGCGAGGTGATAAGGAGACTTAGCAACAGGGTTAGCTCCAGGAATGAGGTCGATTCGGAAATCAATATCATGACATACAGCAGGAAAATCACAAACCACATGCACCTTATCCATTGCCTTCTTTTCCTTTTCCTCCGCTACTATGATGTGTGCCAAGAAAGCTTTGTATTCCTTTCAGAGAAACTTGCTCGCTTGTATGCACAACATGAGTTTGAGATCCTTCGATGAGACTTCACCATACACACAGAGTTGATCACCATTAGCGAGCGAGAAACGAATCTTTTTATCAAAACAAACGACTTCAGCACGATTCTCACGAAGAAAATCCATGCCTACTATGATGTCAAAACTACCAAGCTGCATCAGAATAAGGTCGATAGGGAAGACGTGATTGTTGAGTTCAAGCGTACAATGATGAAGAACAGAATGAACAGTGACGGTTCTTCCAGTGGCAACTTCTACGTCGAACATCGTAGGGAGATTAGCGTGTTTACGATTTAGGAGCTTTTCGAATTCTAATGATACAAAACAGTTATCGGCTCCAGTATCAAATAAACACAAAGCATATATACCGTTGACAAGAAACATACCATTAACCACATTGTTGTCAGCTTGGGCTTGGCGGACGTTGATGTTGAAGGTTCGTCCGCGGGCTGCTGTCTGCTGCTGTTGATGTTGTTGCGCTGGTTGCTACTGTGGCTCTTGCTTCACCACTCTGTTTGGGCAGACATTTGCAAAGTCGTTAGGATCACCACATGCAAAGCAGGCTCTTACGTGAGCAGCGGGGGCAGGAGCTACTTATTAGCCCTGGGGAGCAGGAAGAGGAACTGGTAGTGCAGGAGTTTGGACTTGAGCTTGAGCTTGACGGGGATCAGTACACCAGTTGGCAGTAAAGTGGCCGTACAGGTTGCAGTGAACACAAAATCGACATGCGATCCCAACGGGATGATGGTAAGTACAGGTAGGGCACAGTGGGTGTGGACCAGTATATGCACGCTTAGCCGGTGGTGCATTGGTCACTGGTGCTGATGCCTGGCGGTTCTGGTTCTGGGGTTGAGGTTGGGCAGGTACGGCGTTCAGCGGTGCGGCGGTGATTGCACAATTCTTGTAGTTGTTCTTGCGCTTGCGACGTGAAGACTTGGAAGCTTGCGGTGCGGTGGTTTCAGCGGTGGGAGCAGCGGTAACTTGATGGAGACTTTTGGTGGTATTCTTGAAATAACCAGCCCTAACTCGCTTGTCATTGATTTCCGCAATGAGTAGGTAAGTCTCTTCGATGGTTGTCGTCTTCGCGGCTTGCACGAAATCAGCAACACAATCCGGTAAAGCACGGATGTATTTCTTGATGGTGATGTCCGGAGTTGAGACTTGGCCGGGACAAATGATACTCAGCTGCTTAAAGCGGGCAGTTAGACCGGCATTGTCGCCACCCTCCTGCTTGATATTCCAAAACTCATCCTCCAGCTTCTGAAGCTCATGGGGAGGCAGAATTCCTTCATCATGATCTCTTTCAACTCCTCCCAAGTAAGCCCATAGGCTGCATCATTCCCTCGCTTGTTCCTTTCGACCATCCACTAGTCCAAAGCCCTGGACTGGAAAATGCCAGTTGCGTTGACAGTACGGAGGTTATCAGGATAACCGCTTTGGCGCAGGGTGACTTCAATTGATCGAACCATTGAAACATGGCAGTAGGCCCGTCTTCTCCGGTGAATTCTTTGGGGCCGCAGGCCTTAAACTGCTTGAAGCTAAAAGTAGCCTTCGGTGAGTCAGTCCTTGATTCCTCAGAGGACTTTCTAGCGTTTTCATTGAGCTCGCTGACAATCTGCGAAATGACCTTAGCCATTTCTTTTGCAACTAGAGAAGCGATACGCTTATCAGCGTGATTACGGTGGGTAGAGCGAGCAGTGTGAGATCCGAATGACGACATTGTCTGCAACAGACATCGTCACAGGACTCAGACACAATTTTGATTAAATCTAGTATAATCTAGCGTATCACCACGCGCTACTTTTATATATAAAGCTCAGGAACACATCCACACATAACCACGTTATCAAGTAAGCACATAAATCACGTAAGCACGTAAACACATAGACACATAAGCACGTGAGGCACAGAAGCACATGTTCAACTATATTTTGCACGTGTTCACCTACATATATTGCACGTATTCACCTATCATTCAAGGTCGTGAAGCGCGTTCGAGAGTAGCGAGTACACAACGAGTGACATAGCGTAAGCGAGTAACATAGCGTGCGATTTGTTAGCGTATTGAGGTAATTGTGCAGTACGAGATGTGCGTGTTTATCAAAGCGAACAACGAAAAGCGTATAAATCTCCAAAATCGAAACACAAAAACATATAAAATCACATAAAGCACATAAAAACTCCACATAAAAAGCGATAAATCACAGAGTTGGCGGCTTGCGAGCTCTGAATCGAAACACATAAAATCAGTAATTGCGGCTTGAAATCGAAAATAGATTGTCTCGGGTCTGGCGAGACATGTCTAAACACCCAAGTGGTTCGACTATTCTTAAGGACTTCGAGCACACGTTTCGGCCTAAGGGACTGTGCTCTCTCACCGTCATACGGCAATCCGTTCGGTGGCCTGCTCGTTTGAAAACTTGTAAAATTCGTTAAGTTTAGAAAGTTGCGGTTTGACCGAGACGGTATGACAACGTGCCAAACAACGGAATCCCCATCAAGTCTAAGTCATCCGATCGGATGGGAATCACCCCGTCCGATCAGTAACTGTTCTTGACGAAACTTCATGTTCAACCCGTTAAGTCGGTCATCTCTTTGATAATAATCCGTTCTCAAACCGGTACTTCACTAGAGGATAAGTAGAAGGCCTGAACAAGCTCAGATTCTATCGGTTTTCGAGCAAAAGTTAAGAACATTGAAGAAAAGTGGAAATCAGTTGGAACATGTTTAGATTTAGACGAAATCAGTGTTAAAACATGCTAAAATCCCTTATATCTGAGTTGTTCTTGATGGAATGAGGTCACACTTTGGTGTTCATGAGAACCCATGATGGCATCATCCTAGAACAGCCCAAATCCACATATTTCATGGTGAAAAGTTGAGATTTGATGGTGAAATTAATAAGAAAGTGTGTGTAGATTTAAGAAGTACAAGATTTGAGATGAAAACTTACAAGAATCGCGAGAAATAGAGAGAAAAGTGGCTGAGAAGGCGAAGAGTCGGAGGAGAGCTGTCACATCACATGAACAGTGATGTGACAGGTGAGTATTTATAGGGGAAGGAGGAGAAAGGCGGTGTGTGGTGGGTCGGATGGCCTTTCGATCTGATGGTCATCCGTTCGGATGGCCATTCGATCGAAGGGCTTCGGTGAGTTGGTTTCCGACTTTTCGTTTCGTGCGTTGAGCGTTGCGATGCGTTTAAGCGAATGTCGAATAAGCGATGCGATAGTTTTAAATAATAGTTACATAACTAACATACAACAACATAAGTAACCTTGCGTTTCCAGTCCGCGATGAGATTGCGTTGTGATTGCGTTTGCGATTAACACCTTATAACATAATTAAACATGCACAAGTAACACATAATAAATAGCACACACACATAAAACAATATCCAGAACTGCGATTCAAGTTGCGATGTGATAGCGATGAGATAGCGTTAAATAGATTAGCGTTCAACTGCGTTTATTGCATTGATACTTCACATAATACAACTAAAATAACATAAATTAAAGTAAAGATTATCGAGTCAAGGAGTACAAGTAATAATTAAGCAAGGAATGACAGATCGAATTAGCAATCTTTTCTTCCTTTGACTTTGACTTATACTTTGACTTCAAAAGCCGGGTTGTTACAAAGGGTTTAAGGCACGAAACATTAAAAGCCATGGACTCAAACCATGGGCAGACTTAGTGGAAGCAGGGGCGTAGCTTAGTTTAAACTCGGGGGTGCACCCGCCCTCTCCAATGTTTCGGTTAGAAGTGTAAAATTTCTGATTTTTTGTCGAAAATTTTTAAAATTATAAAGGATCCCCCCCCCCCCCATTTATTTTGCCTAAATATTTATATAATATATAAATTGGGTCCCATGACTTTCCGCCCCCCCCCCCCCTAGGAACTTTTGGTCAAGCTCCGCCACTGAGTAGAAGCCCAGGGTGGGTGAGCGCACTACTTGAAAAAAAATTGTGTATTTTTTAGGCAAAAAATCCGACCGCATCCCTTGAAAATATGCTTGAACCACTCATTCGCACCCCTAACAAATAATTTATGGGTCCGCCACTCACTCAAACCTTCTACTAGAGGGAAATCAACCTTCTACTAGAGGGGAATCAGGTGCCATTGTACCACCCCTTAAAGGTTTTACCCACTTATTAATAGCAATATATGTCCTTCAAAAATTAATTAGGTGCTTGCCATTGTGCCACCACTTGAAGGATGCATTCGTGTAATAGATGAATCACTCAAAGCTATTGGTGAATCAGGTATTCGTACTTTGAATTTGGGGGATATTTATTGGGTTATTGGATTTTATCACCTTTAACTATTGGCCATTAGCCGTTGCCACCCTCAACTATCACTTTGACGCCTGCTACCCCCAACTTAACACTTAGTGTGTTTTGTCACCAGATCACTAACTTTTGATCCTTTTACTATACTTTTGGGGGTGTCCTAAGATCCCTAAAACATTCCCAAGATCCCTATGACACCCCAAAAAGTGTAGTAACAGGATCAAAAGTTAGTGTTCAGTTAACGACGTGGTGACAGAACACACTAAGTGGTAAGTTGGGGGTGACGGACGTCAAAGTGAAAGTTGAGGGTGACAGCGGCCAATAGTTGAGGGTGATAAAATCTAATAACCCGATATTTATTTGATTACTGATTTGGGTTGATTACTCAAACCATATTTTATAGGGTTGAGTCGTTTGGGTCAAGAGTCACACCGCTTCTATGTTACGTGTATAAGAAGCCGATGATTGAACGTAAGGATTGTGTATGAGGTAGTGGTGGAGTGGTTGGAGAAAGACTTGGTGTTTCTTGTGACCCAGTTTCGACTCTCACTCTCCCCATTATTTTCTGCGGCATCTAGGTGAAAGGCGAATACGGGTGGCGTCGGTTCGTCTTGGATGGGAGGTGAGGTTTTACCGATTATTCCACTGTCGTGCCTTCGGGCGGGTGAAGGTCAGTTTTCCGCGCATCTAAGAGAGCCAAGGGGCTGGCGGCGGTCGAGTAGCCGACCTTGGTCACAACACTTGATGTCACGGTGGTTGGCACGTCGTTCATTGCCGGAAAAAAAAAGATTCGATTAATTCAAGTGTGTTTTAGGGTTCATCTTCATCTATTTGTTCTTGATTGTTGATTGGAATCGTGGTCTTCCTACGTCCTATACATACACACACCCAATGTAACATGTTTAAATATCAAGGTCAAACTTTGGCTCAATCTAGCTTTGCTAAGTCCAGCAAGTCCCAAAGTTTAGTCAAATGAGCGTATGTTATTTTTATATACTTTTAATTTAATACCCATAAATCTCCGTTTGTTAAATTAAGGATTATTGGATTTTATATGAGCTCTAACTATCGGTCTTTGGTCGTTGCCACTCGCAACTAACACTTTGACACCCGGCACCCCCAACTTGACTTTTCGTTTGTGTTGGCACCACTTAGTTAAATCTTCACCAACTGGGTTTGTTTTTTATCCGACGTGGCACAGACGTGACACAGACTTGATTACGTAGACAGATTATGTGGCGAATATGTGGCATATTATGTCCATATAAAGTTATATATATCTGGTATTTCTTACAAAGATACCTCCCACCGCACACCACCCCTTTCTCCATTTCCACCACCTTGCTACCACCGCCACCATCAGTCGACCCACCCCTTTCTCTCTTTACCACCGCCACTCTCAACCTCCATTGCCACCACCTTGCTACCACCGCCACAATCAGCCTCCACTGCCACCATCAGATTTGTCGAAATTTTGTTGAAATCGACTCAGATCTACTAGTTGTTGTTGAAATTTTGTTGAAATCGACGACATCCCGTCGTCGGAAAGTCGTGTGGCGGCGGATCTAGGGGTGGTTGTTGAAATTTTGTTGAAATCGACTCGCATCACCACCGTCTATGGCCGATGAAGACGACGTTGATGTCATCGATGACGAAGAAGAGGACGATGAAGACAACGTTGATGTCATCGATGACGAAGAAGAGGACGATGAAGACGACGTTGATGTCATCAATGACGAAGAAGAGGACGATTCTACATCCTCCAACGCCGGTGAAGTCGCCGTTGCGGGTATCACCGGAGATTCCGGACTCACCGGTGGTGTTTCCGTCGTTATCGCTACACCTACAGCGGCAGTTACTGGTACGATTACCGTTTCTATACACGCACTGATAGAACACAGGAGGGGTTGTTGAAACTTCAAATTAAGTGATATCAGTTTGCAACAATTGCAGTTACTGGTACGATTACGTTGTTCAAAACTTCAAATTAAGTGATAATCGGAGAGATTTTTGTTATGCCGTTGACGATGAATACAACCGGTCGATTGTTCATCGCCTGAGTGTTTCGAGTCGGTGACGACGGTGCAGAAGACTCGGTTGAGACGTTTGAGATTTTGTATATATAAGGCGTTTATATTTTTTTTTTTGAACGGATAAGGCGTTTATCTGTTCTGCTGAAGTGGATATGATTTTGCCTACGTGGATATTGTTTGCTGACATAGATATAATTTTGCCTACATCGTCGTCACGTAATCAGCTCCAACTCATTAAATTTGTGCCACGTCGGATAAAAAACAAACCTAGTTAGTGAAGATTTAACTGGGTGGTGCCAGCACAAACAAAAAGTAAAGTTGGTGGTGTTGGGTGTCAAAGTATTATTTCGGGTGGCAACGGCCAAAGGCCGATAATTAGGGATGATAAAATCATATAACCCTTAAATTAATAAAATAATAATATCATTTTTTAAGTTATATTAGGCATGCCATATATTATATTTATTTCTAATTATTAATAGGACGGTACTAATAATTTTTTATTCTCAAATCTAATCATGCTTAAGATTGATTTTTTTTAAAAGAATAACAGGTAAAAAGGTGGGAGCACATGGATTCGAACCAGTGACTTCAACTTAAAATTAATATGAAACTTTTAGCAAGGACCAGGGGTGCAACTTAGTGGAAACCGGGGGTGCACCAACCCCCATCCCCTCTTCACACCTAATGTTTCGATTAAAATTGCAAAATTTCTAATTTTTCATCTGAAAATTTAAAATTATAAAGGATCGTCCTCAATTATTTAGTTTAAATATTTATACAATATATAAATTGGGTTCCATGACTGTACGCACACTTTTGGTCAAGCTCCGCCACTAGCGAGGACTATTTGTTAAACTCACGAGGAAAAACAAAACTAATTTACAAACTTGACATATTTATCAACAAGAAGATTATATGCAGTTATGAACCATCAAAAACCTATAGATTTAGATATAACAGTGTTTTTACCAAGTAAATTACGAAACTTGGTTATTACTTTGTGATTTTTTAACAGTTACTTTCTATTTTAGGTTTAACTTAAAAAATAACTAAATAATATCTTTTATATAAATCATGAATTTTTTAATTTTTTTAACATGTATGAAATAGGTATGGAAATTGAATCATTACTTAAATTTGAGTGATTTTGTTACGAAAAAATATGAACTTTATGAAACACATTATTCCCGTAAATAATATGGAGTTTTGATTTAGTTAAAACATTAAATTTGGAGTGTTATTGGTGAAAGTCGAAGAGCAAAGACTCAAATCAATATGGAGTTTTGATTTAGTTAAAACATTAAATTTAGAGTGTTATTGGTCAAAGTCGAAGAGACAAAGACTCAAATCACTTAACGCTATAACGGCTAATAATATATATATATATATATATATATATATATATATATATATATATATATATATATATATATACTAGGTTATCACCCGGGTGCTACCCGGGTTGGAGAAAACTATTAAGATAAATATTAAGTGTACAAATAAAATAAAATACAAAGTCTCATGTTAACACATACCCGCGAATTTCGCGGTGTTGAGAAATGATATGTTTTTTATTTTTTTTAATTACGTTTATACTACTTAGTATACAAAATTGAAAATATATTTGTAAAATTGTTAATCACTATCTAACTCAAAGTAAGTGTGCATCTAAACACACCAACGTTTAAAACTTAAAAACTCAAAATTTAAAATACAATCTTTTAACTTGTAAAAAAAAAGATAACGTAGGTAAAAAAATCATTTCAAAAACAAAACGTGAACGTTTGAAATTCATATTGTAAGTGTATAGTAGTTATTACCACTTAGATGTAGTTGACCTCATGTTTTAAAAGTGGTAGATTTAGCTAAAATTGAGTATTTACACTCTCATTACATTTGATCCTGGTGGTGTCATGAAGATATACTTAGACATATCACAACAAATTTTCTTCTTCTGATTTTTTTTATCCACCCACTCCACTATACACTAAAAATTTTTACTTCAATTTGTTTATTAAAAGAGTTATATTCACTTCGACAAACACTTTTGACTTTTACAGAACACGTTTTTTTATGTAAACATCTATAATAGAACATCACAAACATGTCATAAAAAAGTTGACTCTTAACTGTTTCTATCCTATAGAGTTTTTCTTTAGCAAAGATGTACTCGATTATGGTCTCACCATAAATCTCCACAATCTTTGTGCAAAGCAATCACATCATATATCATCTTCAAACTCCTTGTTCTTGCCCATCATAGGATAGTCGACATTACCCAAAACTATAATTGAGAATCGGTTTTGGTTACCGTTAAAACGCTAACCGAACTGAACCGCCTTTTGCTCACCCCTAATAATTATTCATCCCCCGCGGCCTGCACATTACTTTTGATAAGTGTGACAAAAAAATGAACTGCAATTTAGCTTATGAAAATCATATCCCTTGGCCCCATATTATATCAAATTTCACCTTTATTTTCACTATCATTACCAAATCTTTAATCTCACGGGACATACCTATATAATGCAATCACTGCCCAATAACAAAACAACCACAACTTTCAAAAGTCAAAGCCGGTGGGTAGTGCAACCACTTAGTCGGATCGTTTCCTGTTTCTGCATAAATTTTACACATTTTGCTAAAACAAAAACAAAAAAAACTTACATTTTGGCAATCCGGTAGCAAAGTATAGCGAGCAAACGACGATTTGTAGGTGGCCGAAAAGTTTGTGCCCTAACACGGTTTGTAAACCTGAATGTTTTAAGCATTTGGTTTCTTCAGTGGGCCTTCTTCACCTGCAAGACAGGAGGGAGATAAAGGTCCTTATGTATGGATAATTTTATGAGTACCTATATAACAATAAATTAATTTTTTTTAGTTAGCCACATAGGAGCCATGAGAAAGTAATGCAATCCCTTAAAAGAAACATAAGATAATATAGGAAATTTTGGGAGATACTCTATAATCGTACATAAAAATCAAAGGTACGTGTATCAACTATTATTTGCATCTTGAAATTCGCTAAAAATCAGTAGTGTGCACGATAAACTGAAAAGATCAATATAAAACAATAGAGGTAACAACTTCTTTGAGATTATACATGGAGAATTTGACACACATAAAAACCAATTAATTCCTTTAATACAAATTTTGAAGTCCCAGATTGTGGGTAGCTATTTGGCAATGTACGCTAGACTAACACATTTTGTTTGCCACTAACTAATTACATGGGCAACATGTTGGATAATTTTTTGCTATTTCTAATACTTCCTGATAAAAATTGTGTAGATTTGAAATCTCTACCTAAAAGAAAAGGCCTCACAACAAAATCTTTAAAAGTACTGTTAGTCAATTTGACAAACAACTTACTTGCTATTTCTATTACTTCCTAATAAAAATTGTGTAAATTTGAAATCTCTTCCTAAAAGAAAAGGCCTCACAACAAAATCTTTAAAAGTACTGTAAGTCAATTTGACAAACAACTTACTTGCAATATCAATCGGACATAATGCATGCAATTAACAAACACAACTGGGTATTTACAGAAAAATAGTTACCTGAGTTGTTGCATGAAACTGCAATAATAAATACCCCTTTGATCTTAATGTTCTCTCTCATCAATCAAGTTGTTAAACAAACTGCATTTCGCCTTCCTTTCGTATAAGAAGAAATGAATAGATTTTATTCTTTTGGTAAACAATAACCCAATCCCACCTATTACTTTCAGATGTTCTTCTCTCTTACTCTTTTGAGTTTTGCACAAAATCAGTTGTAGATTTTTTATTAGCCACGAGCAACGATGTACCACCCACGTGCACCGAGCATCATCTTGTCTAGCGCCAACCACAAATATCACCAGTTTATGGTTGCAAGTTGTAAAGGTATTAAACCCAGTTGGTGGATTGTAAAAAATAAATAAAAAGGGTTAGCGGTTCAACTTAGTCAACACAAACATGACTTGCTTACTTAAAAGATCAACTCTAACACAACTTGTTTATTAAAAGGGTTAGATACCACAACCCAGCACCTAATCATTTTCGTGTCATGTTTCAGGTTGGGCCGGAAATTGTCAAGCCTGATTATAACAATATCAAAGGTGTCAAAAAGGATTTGATCACGAAGCTCAGAACCTTTTAAACCTTTATAAATTTGTGAATTATGATTAGGAAAACTATCATTTAACATAATAATCTAAATTGTGAATATGAAAATTTAGATAGATAGAAGATGGAAAACTTGTATGTACTAAAACCACATTGTGAATGACTATTGACCCGTTTGACCACTCCAACCCATTTCCCCTGTTTGTTATTATGATTTGTTTGCAATAAATAACCCAAAATAGGCTAATTTATAAGTCAATGGGCTAAAATTGCCAATTTATCACCTGTAATTAATATACGTCATGAGTTTTTGCACCTTCATTTTCCTATCGGTATTTCAGATTCCTCAACATTGTCATGACCGAAACATTTATCAACCATTTCCATCCTAACAATATGAAGGTAAATCATCAGCTTAGACTAACATCAAACCCCGTTAGTAAAAAAGCATTTACAAAAAATATAAATCATAAACAATAAAAGTTTACCTCTTTAAAACACTATTATTCTCCTGCCACAATATGAACTATCATATCAAAATAGGGTGTTGCATTCAACTTAAATTGCCCATGAATGTTGTAAGCACCCAAAATGTTGCAGATATATGATATTTACCAATTTAAAGTTCTTACATATAAATTATTAATTTATATTGTATAACGTAAGACTCAATCAGAGTACGATCGAACTCAAATTACCGAAGAATCCAGGTAGTCTTGATAAGTAATAAGATGCACCTACATCTGGGAATGACCCTAATGCAGTCTCCGGCATTGCAAAAAGCTGCAAAAATGATACCATCAAATTTGTTGATCTTGAAAAAGAATGTCTTTTTAGAAGATTCACCATCCTTATGAAACAATATACATACATATATGGCTGATGGCAAGAGGCATACCGTATTATCTGTAACAACTTGAAATCTACCATGTATTGCAAGGGCTGCACGGCTGCACCACCTCCCATAGCAATCCCTCTAATGAGTGATACCTTCAAGTATGATCTCAGGTTACATAGAAGTAGATAGAAGTAGATTATTACTTAATTAGCATATAAAGTACTTACAATATTAATATGATTATTTAAAGATGCCGTTTTCTAATCTAACCTGGGTTGTATTCCTTTGAAGTAACCGAAACATACTTCCACTACAAAACAAAGCTCGATCTTCACATCAATATTTTATAACAAACTAATTTAAAACAAAAACCCAACATAATAAACAGATGCAATAACCATCATTAAGTGTAAAAACAAAAAAATCCAAACGATGCCGTTTCATAACTTTTATCTACTATCAAAATCCACATCTAGTAGACAAAAAAGGAGATATAGCAATTATAACGAACAAAAAAACATAGTAGAAGGAAACCCTAGAAATCGATCAGTAACCGTTTTCCCCAAATAGATTTATGCCAGAAACCCTAGAAATCGATCAGTATTCAGGCACCATCGAAACATAGATTTATGCCAGAAACATAGAAGAAGGAAACCCTAGAAATCGATCAGTAACCGTTTTCCCCAAATAGATTTATGCCAAATCGACCCAGGAGTATTCAGGCACCATCGCCGGTGTTCATCTCACATATTTGAAATACGAATCGCAATTTCACACGACATATAATCGAAAAACATCAAGTTTTCACAAATCTGAAACACAAACAAAGTTTTTAAAACCCGAACAGATCTGAACAAATGAAGCAGCGATTTTTAAAGCACTAAATATGAAGAAAAGAATGGTAAATCAAGTTTTTACAAATCATAAAAAAAACTTACGTTGATGAGACTTCAGAGGAGGATGATGAAGAGATGACGAAGTGAAGATGGAAAATCGCCTTGATTAGGAGAGGAACAACTTGTGCGGCCGATCTAGGGTTTAGAAAAGTGAAGTTGTAAACTAATATTGTTTGGAAAAGACCATATATACTATCCATTTATTTTGACCCGAATCCGGATTCTGACCCAATTTAGAAACGGATCCCGCCTCCCATTTTGCTCACATGTTTTCCCGCACAAAAACCTTGTGAGATTGAACCACAAGCTGCCACCTCATATTTGAAGCCCTCATAACATGCCAAGTAAGCCCTTATTTATCATGTTTATATATATATATATATATATATATATATATATAGGGTTGAGTTCATTTCAGAACTCTAAATAACTATAGAACTTTCAGAACTCCTAATAGACAATCACTTTATATATAAGTTTTTGTGTTTAGGATCTTTTTATCATCTATTATATGTCTTTCTTTGATTACATACATGTTAAAAGTAGTTTACATATGTTTAATTGCCAAAATTATATATATGTCACAACTAATTACATATATGTAAAAAAACTAGTTTACATATATGTAATTATAAAATTACATATAAAAAATGATAAAATTACTCATAACATGTATGTAATCGTAAAAATACACATAATAAATGATAAAATTATCCTAAACATAAAAATATATAAATAAAAAGATTGTTTATTAGGAGTTCTTCGAGTTCTATAAATATTTATGGTTCTGAAATGATCCTGGCCCTATATATATATATAGGGAGAAGATCATGCGAGAACCACCTCTTATTGCGAGAACCAATGTGAACACAACCAAAAATGCCTAAAAATAGCTAAAAATCACACAAAAAATTTTTTTTGAATTTTTTAATATTTTTTATAAAAAAAATCGCTACTTTTCGAAGCCAAAAAAAAAATTTTAATTTTTTTTTTTTTTTGGCTTCGAAAAGTAGCGATTTTTTTTATAAAAAATATTAAAAAATTCAAAAAAAAAATTTAGATTTTTTTTTATTTTTTTAGATTTTTTTAGGTTTTTTGGGGGTTTAGTTTTTAGCATTTTAGCTTGGGGGGTGGGGTTTAGGTTTTTTTTTTGGGGGGGGAGGGTTTAGGTTTTTGGGGGGTGGGGGAGGGGGAGGGGGGTTTAGGTTTTGGGGGGGGGGGGGTTAGGTTTTTTTAGCTATTTTAGGTTGTGTTCACATTGGTTCTCGCGGTTCTCACAATAAAGGTGGTTCTCGCATGAGCTCCTCCCTATATATATATATATATATAGGTTGTGTTCACATTGGTTCTCGCGGTTCTCACAATAAAGGTGGTTCTCGCATGAGCTCCTCCCTATATATATATATCACCTCACTAAAAGTTTTTTTTTTGGTGCACGGGGTTTATTTTTATGAGTCTTTGTACACTCCTTATTTTTGAGAGCGCTTGTATTTGATTCTAAATCGTGTGTGTGTGTGTGTATATATATATATAGGGTAAGGATATATAGAAAACCACTTTTATTGAGAAAACCCGGGAAACTCTAAGCTCTCGACTTTTTTTTTTTTTTGAAAAAATTACCACACATAATATACATGTTTTTAAGAGTTTTGGGCAAAAAAATCGAAAAAGCGCCGAAGGATTATTTAAAAAAAAATAAACAAATTTCAGCAACTTTGTTGACTAACACGTGTTAGGCAAAAAATGCTGAAACTTGTTTATTTATTTTTTTAAATTCCTTCGGCGCTTTTTTGTTTTTTTTTTTTTTGCCCAAAACTCTTAAAAACATGTATATTACATGTGTTATTTTTTTCAAAAAAAAAATTGTCGGGAGCTTTGAGTTTCCCGGGTTTTCTCAATAAAAGTGGTTTTCTATATATCCTTACCATATATATATATATACACACACACACACACACGATTTAGAATCAAATACAAGCGCTCTAAAAATAAGGAGTGTACAAAGACTCATAAAAATAAACCCCGTGCACCAAAAAAAAAACTTTTAGTGAGGTGATATATATATATATATGGCCAGGATCATTTCAGAACCATAAATATTTATAGAACTCGAAGAACTCCTAATAAACAATCTTTATATTTATATATTTTTATGTTTAGGATAATTTTATCATTTATTATGTGTATTTTTAAGATTACATACATGTTAAGAGTAATTTTATCATTTTGTATATGTAATTTTATAATTACACATATGTAAACTAGTTTTTTTACATATATGTAATTAGCTATGACACATATATATAATTTTGGCAATTAAACATATGTAAACTACTTTTAACATGTATGTAATCAAAGAAATACATATAATAGATGATAAAAAGATCCTAAATACAAAAACTTATATATAAAATGATTGTTTATTAGGAGTTCTGAAAGTTCTGTAGTTATTTATAGTTCTGAAATGAACTCAACCCAATATATATATATATATATATATATATATAGGGTTAGGTTAACGTACAAATGCCCTTATCGTACATTACGTACGCTACAATCTCAGCCGTCCGATCATTTTCCCGCATTGAATTCGCATGTTGTTTTTTTGTAACAATTTCGCATGTTGGTTTTTTAACATGCGATTTCATCAAAATTACCACATGCGAAATTGTTACAAAAAAACAACATGCTATTTCATCAAAATTATCACATGCGAAATTGGTACAAAAAAACATGCGAATTCATCAAAAATCATCGCATGCGAAATTGTTATAAAAAAACAACATGCTATTTCATCAAAATTATCACATGCGAAATTAGTAAAAAAAACAAAATGCGAATTCATAAAAAATTACCACATGCGAAATTGTTATAAAAAAACAACATGCGATTTTAAAATGCGGGAAGATGATCTGACGGCTGAGATTGTAGCGTACATAATGTACGATAAAGGCATTTGTACAGAACACTTTACCTATATTATATATATATATAGGATCAGGATCATTTCAGAACTCTATATATTGCAGAACTGATCTAGACCATTCAATAATATAATCAATGGCTTAGAAGTATAATGTCAATTTTGTAATTAAATCTAAAAGTAGGGAGATTAAACAAAGAAAATAAGGGTATTATAGGGATTTTAGCCTAAATTCCTAAGACTAGTGGGTATGAGGAGGCTCATCCCCATGAGGATGGGCCGCCACGTAGGCGCCACATCACCATCTTATAGAGGATGGGCCTCCTCCATTTTTTAGGGGGTGGAGAATGGGGCTACCCCACATAATTTTTTATTGTTTAATTTATTTATTTGTTTAACTTTTATTTTTAATGTTTAATTTTTATTGTTTAACTTTTTTATTTGTTTAATTTTATAAAAACAATTCAAAATTTAAATAAAAATAAGATATAAAAGAAGATAATAAAATCCATTACATAACATAAATAAAAATTACATAACCTAAAATTTATAAAAAAAAAGACAAATGTTAAAAATTTATAAAAATTACACTACTCGTCTTCATCACCGTCCCCGTCGTTTGCGTTGTTCCATATATGTTCTACCAAATCCTGTTGAAGGTTTGCATGCGTGTAGTCGTTGGTTAGCGCGAACGAGTTTAAATCCTGTTGTGTCAGATCTACCGGGACAGTATTCCCGTAAGATGCATTCTCATCATACTCACAAATCGCCTGACCTTCGTCTTCAATAATCATGTTATGGATCAAAATGCAAGCGTACGTACAAAGGCGCAACCTCTTCGGTGTGAACGCACGTGCCGGTTGTTGAATGATGGCCCATTTTTTTGTAAAACACCAAAACAACATTCGATGTCTTTTCTTGCAGCTTCTTGACGCTTGGCGAATTTTTTCCTTTTTTCGTCCTCGGGATATAGAATAGTCTTGACAATTGTAGACCAAGACGGATATATTCCGTCAGCAAGATAATACACGCGTCTATACTCAACCCCAGAAACTGTAAAACGGGTGTCCAGACCGGTTCCATTAACGACATCGCTAAAGATCGCCGATTGGTATAGCACGTTGAGGTCGTTGAGTGAACCAGGGAGACCAAAGAAAGAATGCCAGATCCGCAAATCTTGTGACGCCACGGCCTCAAGTATTAAGGTTGGATGGCCGTGATCACCTCGCGTGTATTGGCCTCGCCACGCAGTCGGGCAGTTATGCCACGCCCAATGCATACAATCAATGCTACCAAGCATTCCCGGAAACCTGTGCCGTGCTTCATGAGCTTGGTACAACTGTTGAACATCATACGCGTTTGGTTTCCGCAAATATTGTTTGCTATACAGTTTCACCACATTATGGGAAAACCGATACAAACATTCCCGCGTAGTTCTTGCCGACATCTGTAAGTACTCGTCCAAAGCGTCGGCCACTGTCCCGTACGCCAGTTGGCGAATTGCCGCAGTACACTTTTGTAACGTGGTGAACCCTTCATAATTCCAAGCATCGGGTCGTTGCGTGAAAAACGGGTCTAGCCCCGCAAAATCATCAACAATCTGTGTGAATAACCGGCGACTCATTCGGAAACTTCGTCTGAAAATGTCGGCATTGTAAAGGGGTGCATCCGAAAAATAATCGTTCACCAATTTCTCGTGCGCTCCTGTCGTAAAAAAATATATAAATACGGGGAAATAAGGAATAAGGATAATAAAATTTATTAATGACAAACCTTGGCGGTCTCTGTTAATCCGTATTCGTCTGGTAATAACGCTTTCAGACGAGACGTCTTCCTCTTCCTCCTCCTCCTCCATAAGAATCTGCGCCGCCTTTACCACAGCGTTTGCGAAAAACATCTCCTCTTCGTCCGAAGAACCCGAGGACCACCAAGAATTAGATTCCATTGTGGATGAAAATATATTTTTTTTATAAAAGAATTGTATAAAAATGAGAGTGTTTTAGGTTGAAAGTGGTGAGAAAATGGTGAAAAATGGTATAAAATGAGATGGTTTTATAGAAAAAAGGGAATTTTTTTTATTAAATGTATATAGCCGTTCAACGGCTATATATTCAAAAAATGGGCCCGTCAAGATCGGCTAGACCAAGCCGGTTATCACATGATGGGGCGAGGAGGCGGTGTGGGGGACCGGCGTCGGGCATCGCCGGGCCAAAGCCGGCCCCCATACCGTTTGGTCTAATTAACATCTCCTATAATTACTTATCCTCCCTTAAATCACGTTCTCTTGATATTTCTCTAGCCCTAATTCCACAGTAACTCCAAATCTCTACGAATACTTTCTTTCAATCGATAAGCAGTTCCAAATCATGTAAGTTTCAAGCTTTTTGTCATTTTTATTCAATAAACAAAGTATGCATGTATAAGTTATTAACTTTTTATTATTATTTGAATTTATAAAGACGTTGATATAAATGACAGTTCATCGAACCTTTTCTTGCTCATGATTTTTCCTTTTCTATAGTCCATCAATTTTTTATTCATCATTCAATTTTAAATTGAAGATTATTTTGTAATTTTCTTAATGATTTACATAAATGTCATTAAACATTTAGTTTAAATAAACCAATAACCAGTTGTAAGTATTTACATATATGTAAATATTACACTTACACATATGTAAATATTACAAATATATGTAAATAGGCATTCACTTTGAAGAAAGTGATGATCAATATGAATATTTACATAACATGCAGATACTCTGTTTACATGTATATTAAATATTTACATATACGTAAATAGATATCAATTTTAAAGAAATTGATGATCAATACAAATATTTACATATGTAAATATTATAGTTACATGTATATTAATAATTAACCCGTACATACATGTAAATACATTACATATATGTATTTAAAAGATTGTACACATATGTTAATATGTGGTTTAGAGACGCATAAAGTACTTTACACAGACGTAAAGAATTTTACATATATATGTAAATACACCGAATACACATATGTAATTTCTGAAATTTGTGAAATGAAGAAAAAACATACTACTTTGTAAAAGAGAAATATGTTAAGCGATTAAAAGGGTAGGCCTACTCGAAAGTGACATTTGTGAATCTATGACTAACATGAAACAAACAACAAATGATTAACGGAAATAAAAAACTTATGAAATATATGTAAAATTTAAATCAATGTAATATATTTTACTAGATTGAAAAAAGGAATTAAGACTGAGCAAAAGACATTATAAGTTGCTTCAAATTAATAGGAATATGTAAATCTATGTATTGGATAAAAATTAGTGTGAGGAACAGAAATCAAAAAATAAAAACTTAATTAGGAAGTTTAGTAATTCATAAAATAAACGTAAAAAAAAAGAAGATTCCTCGCATATGAGATAATTTAGGAGATTTGAAATCATGTGAAGATTTAAAAAAAAAGACAAATTGACGTTAATACCCTTAGATTTAATATTTGAAAAATATTATATAGGATAAAATAAGTGGCTGTAAATAGTTCTGTAAGTTCTGATAATATACATAGTACTGCAATGAACTCAATCATATATATATATTTTGTGGGCGGGGGAGGGGGGGTTGGGTGGGTGATTTAGGTTTTTGGGTGGTGGTGGGGTGGGGGTGGGTGTTTAGGTTTTGGGTGGTGGTGTATTGGGTTTAGGTTTTAGATTCTTGGACACTTATCACTCTATAATGTCTTCTTAAACTTCTTATTTTTAGAAGTCTTTGTAGAATAACTTAACTCATATATATACATTAAGGTATTTTTTTAAAGTTCAATCTATTTAGACACCCAAGTATCTAATTTGACACCCATTCGCCACGTATATGACTTGTATACTGTATACAAGTCGTATAGGGCTAACCTTAAACAATCAGAACTGTCAGTTTTTGTCTAGCAGCTGGTTGTATACAACTCGTATAGGTTTGTATGAGGCAGATGGATTTTTCTATCATAACTTGGCAAAATGTAGGTTTTAAATTATTTTCTTTAAATATTAATTTTATATGTTTTGTATTTTATCGTATCTTGTCGTATCATATCGTATCGTATCATACTGTTTCTTATTGTCTCGTATCGTATATTCTTTTAATATTAATTTTATACATTTTATACATCTTGTATTGAATCGCATCGTATTGAATCATTACGTGCCATATCGTATTGTGTCATGTCGTATTATACATTATACGTAACCAACCAAGCATTCAAAATATTGTAGACAAACATCACACATATAAAAAACGGAAATTGCATAAATAAATATGTACATAATAAGTCTATACATACATAACCGTCACCCCCTGATTTCCCGGTAGGCCTAGACTTGGGGTTTATTTGTGACAGTCGAATAACAATATCGCAATAAGCATCAGAAGTAAAGGAATTGAAAAGTACAAATGTAAAAACTTGAAATATAATAAATAAATTTAGAGTAAATTACAAGTTTTGTCATTTATATTTACATCAAATTTCAGGCGGTGTCCTTTAGGCCAAAAGTTGACAGGCGGTGTCCTTTACCTTTCAAAATCTTGCACGTTTTGTCCTTTAGGCCAAACCTAGTTAGAAATCTCAGTTAATTCTTGTCATGTGCAATGCACATGAGGGTAAAATGGTCTTTTTACCTCTCAACCCTTTCTATTCCCCCATTTACTCACCCCCAAATATTAAAACCCATCCAAGTTTTGAACAAATCTTCACCCATAATTATTTTGATAGCACAACCAAACACCCTCAAAACTGATTATTTTGACTTCACATTCTATGCACATACACGTCTCAACTACATTTATACAAATAATCATAAGCACAATATTTTAATCATAACTAACAATAAAAGCATTGATCATAACCAAGATGTAGGACAGAAACACAAACCATCTTAAAATAGCAACTGTGTTAGAATCAGGCCCAACCAAAGCCACATCCTTGTCTCCACCAATCATCTCTTTAGTCTGATCATTGATAGCCAACACAATAGGCAAAGACATATTCACTCTACACCCATCAATCCTCAAAGAACCAAAATGCAAACTCTGCAAATACTCATCTTCCCTCATAAACCCCTTCAAAGGACTAGCCCACCCATCGTTAGACGCCTTCTTAGCACCGGTGCATCTCGAAAACGACATCGTAGGGTTATTAAAAACCCTATCCATCGTTCGTAATTCTGACGACTCAAGGTCAAACTTACCATCAACGGTGGTCTTATGCTTTAAGGTGTTGTACCTTCTGCTTTACCGATCCAAAATTCTTCTTGATTAATGCACATATTCTAGTAAGTTATGGTTGTTGCTTCTAAACCCTTCAATTTTCGGTCATTTTCATGATCCGAATCAAGAAATTTCCACCCTTTTAGATGTTCTTCCGATGCATGAATTCAACTGTTTGATTAATAACGATGTTAGAGAACAAATAGATCAACTTCAAAAGCAATCCGCTAGAGATAAATTGGGGGTTTTTGATTCTTGGGCTTGTAGGGTTGAAATTGAGTTTTTGGAAGAAAAAATTGTCAACCATGAGAGTGATCTGGAGCCGTGTGCGTCTGTTCTTGGTGGTTGGTGGGTTTATTGCGATTAGGTATTGTAGGGTTGAGAGGAAAAAGACCATTTTACCCTCATGTGCATTGCACATGACAAAAATTAACTGAGATTTCTAACCAGATTTGGCCTAAAGGACAAAACGTGCAAGATTTTGAAAGGTAAAGGACGCCGCCTGTCAACTTTTAGCCAAAAGGACAACGCCTGCAATTTGATGTAAACATAAAGGATAAAACTTGTAATTTACTCATAAATTTATAATAAACTTGTTTGGTAAAAATTATCCCACAATGTAGGATCTAATAAAATGGACTTGATACTATAACAGGTCTCTAGCCAAGGAGTCACAAATTCCAAGGTTTATGACCAAGCCCATTCCAACCTATTTCGTACTTGCTTAACCTGCGGTTAATCTTTAAAATATATCAGTTTTCACTGTTAAATACTATTAACTGACTGTTTTGGATTTTTTTCAAAAATCCTTTGAAAATCATTTGGTATCCATTTTTATTTAACATTGGGATAAATTATATTTCTTGTTACCAGTTTTATACGTTTGTCAATACAGTTGGGGACTGAGATAAAAGTCGATACATGATCAATAGACACACCATGTTTATTATTTGCGTCCATTAGGTGTATGTCTACAGCACGCGCTTATTTTCATGGCCTATTGCATTTAAATTAAACGGGACGTCCGAACACGGTCATATTAACCCCCAAGTGTTTAATGTTATCAAGCATTATGGATTAAAATGGATTATTGCATTTCTATGACTTCATTAGCCCTTTTGCAATACCCGGCCAAATGGCTAGTCTAAAAAAACGTTTACTTGCTAAAAAGACAGGGTGTATAAAGAAAGGGTATAAATGTCTTTTCGCATCACAACTAATAGATATGTGATATCATTTAATAGCAAGGTCCAAGATTGATTAAATCAGCCATACACTAGGGGTAGGGTAGCAAAATTTTGAAAATAGGGGTAAGGGTGTCAGCGTCTCCAAACATCAGGGGATAAAATTGAAGTCTACTCAAAATTTAAAAGATAAATATTAGAATCATGTATCAAATATAGATATAATCGGTTCCGGTTTCGGTTCTTGTCCGGATTCGGGTATTAATCGGGTAAGATTGGTTCCGTTCCGGTTCAAGGTATTGAGATCAAAATGCATATCCTATCTATACCCACGAGTAGGGTCAGTTTCAGTTTCACGTATAATATACCCAAGTATTAAAAAAACCAGTTTCAGGTACGGTTTTTTTATGCACCACTGACTTCAAATTCCATGCCCAACCTTTAAAGGGCATACTTACGGCCTTTGTGATAAAGCCCGCTAAGGGAAATGCGAATATTTTAAAAGTTATTGTTGAGCGTTACTTCACTTGAGAGTGAGAACCAAATTGAATATATTGATTTTCACTTGTAAAATTAATAATTAAAAAATAAGACTCATCAGTGTGGGGACGTTCCCCTACCACATAGGCAAGATAGTGTCCCGCACGCCGGCCCGAAGATGTTAAGAGAGGCGTTATCGGGTGATTCGCCAAGCAATTAACGGGTGGCAAAGGCTTTAAACGCGTGGGGTTTTGAATTGTTGACCATTGGCAACGGTCATATTATCAATATATATATATATATATATATATATATGTATGTATGTATGTATGTATATTCAATTTCTTTATGTATATTAACCAATCGTACAAGACAAAGACCCCTTGAACGAGATCGGCTGGGTGCTCATCGACGTTTGGTAGATGATTATTTTTCTCAAAACCCTTTGGACGACGACGCAAGAAGTCTTTGTTTTCACATGAGTCGCCGACTTTTTTGATGATTTCGGGTGACTAAGAACGCGAGTTTACGTTTTATAAACAACGAGAAGATGTAGGACGTAAAATTCAGGGACTAAAATGGCAATTTACTCATGTATATATCAAAACGTTACAGTGAATATAATAATGTAAAACAAGTAATTATACATCTACATATGTGTGAATGTTTATAATATTGGTATGCATAGACATAAATTCAGATACATTAAAATAGTTATCGACGTCCCCTTTAATGCTCGGATTTGCGACAACATTTTGATGTTACGTTTTTCACGATTTTAACCTTCCACCGTAACAGGGGTTCGTAACACTAATTTTGCACTTGTTTTCCTTAGTTCTATTACTTTAATTTACTCGTGTTTGGGTTGCCTAATAATCTAAAAAAATTATTGAAACATAAAAACATATTATTTGTTACTTTTTCGTTGTACTAGTTTGTTTCTTTAATTTTATCAAAAGCATATTAAAAAACGTAAGTTTTCATATTTATTTAATACATCTCTTCTTAATGTTTAGAACATACACAATAAGAATTATGACAAAACGGAACTTCACCAGGTGGACAAAAATTGTAACAATCCTCAAGATACGTGCATGGCTTGATAACTATGTATTTGGTTGAAGTTTTAACACCAGCAACAATAGTTGGAGCCGATTTCTCATTGTTAGCCTCTCGTACTGCTGTAACAAGCGTAAAACCATAAGTACTCAGCACCAATGTGGCTAAAAAGACAACCTTAAATGAAGTATTCACCATGGTATTGAGTTGTTGTGAGCTTGAGAAGTGCCCTCTAGGCAATATTTATAGTCATGAGATTGAATTTTAGATATAAAATATGTATTTGATAAATGACAATAAATTTACGTAAATATGAGATTGAGTGATTTTATTACGAAAACAATATGAATAACTTTTATTACGAAAACAATACGAATAACTTTATAAAAACAATATGGAGTTTTTATTTACTTAAAATATTAAATTTGGAGTGTTATTAAACAATATGGAGTTTTTATTTACTAAATATTAAATTTGGAGTGTTATTGGTCAAAGTCAAAGAGACAAAGACTCAAATCACTCAACCCTATCCGCCAAATATGTAGAATATTTAAGGTATCCTTTTCATTATTCAGGGGACTTTTATCACTTTTATGTTCCGATGATTTCTTTTCTTTTTCTTGAAAAAACATGAGTAGGAAAATCCAACACAATAATAAAATTTGTTAGTTAAAAAAAAAAGAATAGTTATTGGTAACTAAAGTATTTCATAATTTATAATTTACTATTGTAGTTGTAAGGATGGTTTATTGGGGAAGACTAAAAAAAGTGAGGAACCGAAGAATACTATTAAAAATTCAACTTAACATGTTAAAAATCATTTCTTTTAAAAAAATCCGGCGATTTTTCTTATAAATACATGTAGAAGCATTTTTAATAAAAAAATCAAAACTAAAAATATAAAAAAAATGTTTAAAAAACGGTTAAAAATATATCTTATAAAATTAACTTAACATGTAAAAAATCATTTTTTTAATTTTTTCAGCGCTTTTTTCCTTATAAAAATGGGTAGAAACTATTCCAATAAAAAAATCATTTTTGTAAAAAAGATAGCCTTTTTTAATTGTTTTTAAACATTTTTTGGAGTAAATTGTATATATCCTTACAAACTTGCAAAATATCATATCTACTACTTCTAATAAAGCAAAACCAACTTATGCCACATGGCATGAACTTAAACCACTAGATGCCACGTGGCACTCCAATACCACTCCCTCAATCCCTTTGAGCGCCATTCTCTTTTACAGCCGTTTCTTTTCTCCAATTCCTTCGTCACTACGCTACCTTCACACGCTCTTTCTCTCTCCAATCAATTTAATCTTGACAAAATTATGAATTGGTTTCTATTTCATATCAAAAAAACCTAAATGTTAAGAATCATCTACATTCCAGAAAGTAAATCACTGGATTTCTCACTTCTATGACGGCGATCAACTATTGCTGGGGTTTGCACTCGCTGTCTTCAACTTAATCGCACCAAACGGTGCTTCGAAGATTCAAGTAAATCGATGATGCTTACAACCTGGTAAGACAATCTAAACCTAATTGATCATAGTTTGCATGCAGACTCTCTCTTCAAACAACAATTTTTTCCTTCTGATGATTTGTGTGTTTGTTTGTTTTTTGTGGTATTAGCCTTCCACAATTTCAATTTTGGATGGTTATTTTGATTGGAATAATTAATTTTGTTGTGAGAGTAGTGTAGCCAAGGTGTTTGTGAAATTATTAATTTTGGTTGGAATTATTAATTGGTTTAAGATTATGCAACTGGTTTGGGTGATGGACTAAAATAAATGTGATTTAGCATGTTTGTGAAATTAGTTGTGCATTTGACGGCTCGGTTTTACCCCCCAATCAAACTTAATCGAAACCAAAATATTCAGTTATTGGAGAACCTCTTAATATATATTTGTCCTAAGATTTGATCCGTTTTTTTTTTCGAAGTTAAGGTTATCTTCTTTTATGTTCAATCAAATGCCACAATCCTCTAAAAGTTCAAAGAAGAGATCTTATGATGCTCGTTGTATTTGGTTCGTTGTTTGCACCTGCAATGGTTCCAATTGCATTTGCAGAAGAAGGTAAAGACTCATTGAAATTGAATGTGCAATATGTTTATCGAGTCGGGTCTTGGGTTCGGGTCACGCAAAAACTTATTTTAGACATAATTCAAGGTTTATCGAGTCGGCTACAATCATTCTTACATGAAATTGTTGTGTCATATATAATCGGCTTATAACATTCATGTTGGATAGTTTTGCAATGCAAATGTGTTGGAAATGTTGATCCTTTTGATCCGTTTTATTTCTAGCTAAATTTTTATCTTTGTTATTGTTCACTAAGTTCCTTTATGATTAATGCAGACATATGATGGCATGATTGTTGGCGAACACTCACGAGACACAGATCTTGATGTGAGGGGGAAACCTATGTTAATTTCGCTTGGAAATTATGACTTTTTTTATAACTTGAGGATTTGTGATAGGTTAACCCAGTATGAAACAAGGCACTTACAAATATAAGATCTGCTGGAAATGATGAGAATGTGAAGCTATCACCACCTCGCAGAGTTCGTCTCATTTATCTATTTTACTTAATCTTAATTCGCTTATTTGTTTTAGTTTGTTAAATTAACGAAAGATTAACTAAATATTAACCAGAAACTTTGAGCTTACTGATGCTAATTTTTTTCTGTAAATTAAAAAAAAAAAGTTTCTACCATCTTTTTGATTATGTTCTGTACAACTTTTATGCAGATGACACTTGAAGAAGCTATTGGCTATGTGGCATCTAATGAGCTAACTGAGGCAGTTTATTTGGTCTATACTTTGCGTCAAACGGATCAAATGGTTTAACAGTATTGTCGGTTAATATTTTAGGTTTCCATTCGGTCTGACACTTTTAGTATGAATCGAAAATTACGTTTTTCCCTTTAAGCAAATCTTTTGTTTTCCCGAGGATAATACAGGTGTGTAATATGTTAACAACTATTTTGTTTTAGAAATCTGTATATATGTATGCGATGTACTCATATTGTTTGCCCTAAATTCCTAATCGCTAATTGATAATTTTTTATACTGAACCGATTCGCATAATTATTGGCAGCTACTGCAACATAGCCGATTTAGACGGGATGTTATTTGTAGACAATTTTTCGGGGTTGCTTTACCCATTTCTACTTGCTTTGGTCAACTCAAGTTGGGTCAAAGGTATTGAAATAAAGGTTATAGATGTGCATTTGTAGTTGTACCTGTTTGACCCATATCATGAATTAGGTGTAATATAATGTGGTATCTGTTTAAATTGGTTATCAAGTACTGCTAAGGTTTGAAACACTTGATGAAAGGAACACTTTTAATGTACTTTATGCAATGAAATATGTATATTGTTAATTTGAGATTAATCACAAATCATTAGCTGTGAAGCATGAATAAGTTGGACACAAATATGATCTCTTATTACTACATTTTAGTGGGTCCCCTTGAAAAAGCATAGCCAACACGATCTTTATAAAATAAAATTTCAATTTGCAAGTTTTTGTTTCAAGGGTATTTGTGTCATCATTTTGTTGCTTAAACAATGTTTTCAAAACTAGATAGGATATCGAATAGGTAGCCTTATTGGTTCACCGGTCGGGTCGGACTGGTCGAACCGATAGGAGTGGATTTGAGATATCACATTAGTTAGTTCAAAATTTATAAATAAATAGACAAGTTTTTTGTTTATATTTAGCTATGGGTCAGTATGAGTCGGTCTGACACTATATGCTTCTCCAGATATTTTACCAAAAAGTTATATTTACTTCAAAGAGTATCTATTTTTCAAAAATTGATTTAGCTCATTATAAAACAATTTGTTGGTAGAAAAATAAATTCTACATGTTCATATGTCCTAATTAATGTAGGTTGTTTTTTTAATGAGTGTTATGGATGGGATGAAGGGTAAAAAGCCTGGTTATGTGATTGGTAATGTTTGTAATAATGGGTTATCTTGGGACAGCTATTTTTTTTTTTGAAAGGTGAACTTCTTAATGGTGACCATTGTCACATCCGCAAATCGCGGACCCTCGCCAAGAACGTGGGCCCAGATAGCAAGGCCAGCGCTGGGTTAACCAGTCTTGGGTCGAAGGCTTTCCCCCGGAAACCGTACTGCCTCTACACGAGTTGCCTCGCTAGAGTAACAGCCGGATGAAAACCGGAGTGACGCTCAGGATCAAACCCTCCTCGGTAGGTTTTTCACCATCATTGCGCACGGGTGTCCTACTGTAAGACCCTAATTTCTACATGACAAAAGTCGCAGCGGAAACACGTACCATAAAAATTCTTTCATTAAAATACCTCAAACCATTTAAACTTTAACTTTAACATAGCTTTTATTCTTACTTCCGTCACCCTCTTAATTACTAAAATAAAACATAGCTTATGTTTATTTCAATTTACATTCAACGTCCCCGTACAATCTCTCTTGTGACTCGATCTTCGATCTCTATTCCTTGATAATCGCCTGGTCCGTACCACCTGCACTCACCACATACATTCAAACATTAGCACAATGTATAAATAAGATCATTCGCGTACACTTCACGTTTCGTTCTTTAATAAACTTCAAGCATTTCATCTGCGTATCTATTTACTGGTGAGGCTTCATGAATGTACCTGCATTACTTATCATTCTCAAGGTACACCATTAGTAGCGTTAATCCTCAATGTGTCTTAATCATACACACATACGTACATACATTAAACTTACATATACATCTACATACGTGCATACACTCATACATACCTTTATACGTACCTACGTACACAACTACATACCTACATACCCTTCCTACAGCTTTACATACATGCATACGATCATACATATCCTTATACATACACACATACACATCTACATCCGTACATACCCTTTCTACAACTATACATACGTACATACACTCATACGTATCATTATACATACCTACGTACACCACTACTTACGTACAAACCCTTCCTTCATCTTTGCATACATGCATACGCCCATACTTACCTACATACATACTTACATAACTTCTACATACGTATACAAATACGTACAAACATACATACTCGCTTATCTACATATGTGCATACATTCATACATACCTTTATGCGTACCTACGTACACAACTACATACTTACATACCCTTCCTACAGCTTTACATACATGCATACACTCCTACATGCCTTCATACGTACTTACTTATGCAACTACATACGTACATACCTTTCCTACATCATCACATACATGCCTACACTCGTATATACGCTTATACATACATACATACACATCTACGTACAAACATAACTTTCCTACAACTTTACATACATGCATACACTCCTACATGCCTTCATACGTACTTACATAAGTTCTATGTACGTATACCGATACATACAACATACATACTTGCTTGGTCTACAAACGTGCATCCCTATATGCTCATAAGAAACTTTACGAGTCATCGTGTCGAAAACCGGAGCACCAGGACACGTTACGGGTCAACCGGAAACACCAGACGTGAAAATAAAAGCTTACAAACAAGTGCCCGTCGGCGACGGGATGGGAGCCCGTCGGCGACGGGTTGTAATTATGCCCGTCGGGGCCATTAACCCGTAACCAGTGTCTTAACCCGTCGGAGAAAAATGACCAAACCGGTGCCCGTCGGCGACGGGGTGGGAGCCCGTCGGCGACGCCCTCCCTAAAACACATTTTCCTGCAGATCCATTTCGGCGTCCGTACGCACTAAAACGCGCGTAACTTTCGAACCGTTTACCCGTTTAACCTCCCGTTTCTTCCTACATGCTTGTAAATTCACATTCTATCATACGAACTTAAAATCCCACATCCGTATCAAGGAAATTCTTAACTTGCATGCATTCGACTTATTATTATATTCTACTTATTTGACCCGTTCGTGCATTTATCAACATAAACTGTTTATTTGACCTCAAACTCATATGAACTTAATAATTTCATTGACGCCTATCATAAAGATTTATTTCTCGGATGTCTAGCATTCTCTTAACCCATTTTTCGCTCAAAAGCTCATTTTGACCCGTAATGGGTATTTACGCATTGTAAGGTCTATGGCTCACAAAGACCATACTTCTCTCTTCCATACTTGTCTAAAACATTACATTGATCGAACAACTTGTTTCTAAACCACTTTTAATATCGTTTGCCCAAAATACCCATCAAGGGCATTTTGGTCAACTTTAATTCAATCATTTACAACGAAAGACTTCATCACATATATGACCTCAAACATCATGTTTAATTAATTTAAACAATGTATTACTTACTCGTACTAAGAAGTGATTACAGAAATCACTTACCTTATGCGTCCATGCTCGTATCCGATTCCTTGCCTCTTCTTGACCCGTTAACATCTCATGCTTGAATCCGCCTCGACGTGATTCCTATTCTTTCATTTCATCGAAACCACGCTCTTATTAGCATACTCATTCATACATGTGTCAATCATATTACTCACATAATTCACCCTTAACTTTCCTTAGTCACTTCTAACAAGCATTACAACATATAATCAACTCCATAACCTTTCTAACACACGTAAATCATCGGGTAATCAACTTAACACATACTTACATAACATGTATCCAACGACTTCCTCTAATCCTATCTTTACGACAACGAGTCCAATCATGTCTCTTATACTTGTTGACTTTCAAAAGTCAACTATTAATCATATGTAACCTTCGACTTATCAACATGTACCCGTAGCATCATAATCGATTATACGGACGACACTATATACATTGCATCATACACTTGATGTGAGTACTACCTTTTAAGCATAGAGTACAACTATTTCATGTACAAAACTCATAAACTCATACATAACCCATCAAATCCTACTACTAATCATCATATATCATTCCAAATGAACATTTAACATAACATCATCACATTCTTCCTAATTTATCCAACAATAATTCATCATAACCACTTAATACATCAATCATTCAACAAAACTTGAACATAGGAGGTGATTCTAGTTATCATCTTCACCCTAACTAACGGGTTTCACCTCTAATCCTCAAATTAACGTAAACCATACATAACCCATGTTCTATACAAGGATTCTAACCCTTGTACATGATCAATTTCATACTAACTCACGGATTAGAACATAACCCACTTCACCCATGATCACCAATCTTAGATTTAAAACATACCTTATGATCCTCTCGTGTTGGTGATCATTAATCCATGCTCGGTTATGGATTTAGACTTCATCTTGCCTTTCAATTTGGACATAAGGATGAGATTAGGGTTTGAGGCTCCATGGGAGCCTCATGGTCGATCTTTCCAGAACACACACTTGGTGTGTGTTTGTGTGTGTCAAGTTATTCTATAAATTAACTTTCATTTGTTCCACTTTAGCCCCTCGGGTTTTCCTTTAAAACATAAATGACACTACCTTTCATCACTTAATACTTTTGACCATACCCTTAACTAGGATAAATAGCCTAGTTACTTATTTCATGACGTGTCATAAAGGAACACCCGACAATTAATTACATTCAGATTTTGGGGCGTTACAAGTCTACCACCCTTAATTGAGGTTTCGTCCCCGAAACCTTTCTTACCTTTATTTATCACTAATTATTCCTTCTCTACATCCACTCGACACAACCACGAGCTCGTCACAATGACTATCATCGCAATTACCTTATTCCGGTACTCACGACCAAGCTTACCCTTCTTATTCATACTTAACTGATTATCCGGGTCGTAGCCCGTCCTACACTTATGACTCCCATGAGTCGATTACCTACACATCTAACACATCCCGGGTTCAAAACTTCTTTCTTTCATCTTAAAATTTTAAAATTTAGGTTTACGTGCCAATCATGATCCTTCTTTCATTCAATTACTTTACATTTACTCACATGATTCGTTTGACACAATCGTAGCATCCATACATTTCATTATTTCTATATTTTAAATCCGACTAGCGGTTTCGAATATTCTTTTCATGCATTTCATACTTTGAATCCGTCTCGCGGGTTCAAACATTCCATTCATGCCTTTCATGCCTTGAATCCGTCTCACGGATTCAAACATTCCATTCATGCCTTTCATGCCTTGAATCCGTCTCACGGATTCAAACATTTCTTTCATGCCTTTCATACCTTGAATCCGTCTCGCGGGTTCAAACATTCCATTCATGCCTTTCATGCCTTTGAATCCGTCTCACGGATTCAAACATTCCATTCATGCCTTTCATGCCTTTCATACCTTGAATCCGTCTCGCGGGTTCAAACATTCCATTCATGCCTTTCATGCCTTTGAATCCGTTTCACGGATTCAAACATTGCATTCACACTTTTCATCCCTTGAATCCATCTCGCGGATTCAAGCATTGCATTCATACTTTATTGATCCGTACTTTCTTACGGATTCAACATTCTTTATTCTTATCAGGCATGTTTTCATACTTTCATAGTACTCTCAATTCCCCGAGAGTCTTACTTCCCATTTCACCCACACGCCCGCCTGTTACCTAACTCTACCGGACATACATGTAACAATTATCACGGTCTCACGAACGTCATATGCTTCACATGTACTGGCCAGGTACACAATCCACCTACTAGTTTCGTGTCTTCGTGTAATTGTCACCTTATGTACGAAGAACTAGGTTTCAGCACGTGTATCATTTTCAAAACATATTCATTATACCATCATAGCCCTTCATTTAGCATTTTTCTTCCCTTAATGCATTTTACCATTTTACATATCCACATATTGAATTTACATACCTGGCTCATTTGCCTATTTGTCTTATTACCTCTTTGCCTGCCTTAGTATTCATCCTAGACTGCATTCACTTCCAACACTTATGCTTACCTTGCACATACAAAACCGTCAGTTTCTTTATACGTACACATAAGTACATACTTACATTAGCCTTTACCTTTGGATCTTGATCGAGTCTTAGATTGTACGGGTTCCTTATCGTAAGAGCACACAAGTTTGAGTTCAAGTACTTACTTTCTTGTACTTGAGTCTCTCAAACCAGGGCTCTGATACCAACTTGTAAGACCCTAATTTCTACATGACAAAAGTCGCAGCGGAAACACGTACCATAAAAATTCTTTCATTAAAATACCTCAAACCATTTAAACTTTAACTTTAACATAGCTTTTATTCTTACTTCCGTCACCCTCTTAATTACTAAAATAAAACATAGCTTATGTTTATTTCAATTTACATTCAACGTCCCCGTACAATCTCTCTTGTGACTCGATCTTCGATCTCTATTCCTTGATAATCGCCTGGTCCGTACTACCTGCACTCACCACATACATTCAAACATTAGCACAATGTATAAATAAGATCATTCGCGTACACTTCACGTTTCGTTCTTTAATAAACTTCAAGCATTTCATCTGCGTATCCATTTACTGGTGAGGCTTCATGAATGTACCTGCATTACTTATCATTCTCAAGGTACACCATTAGTAGCGTTAATCCTCAATGTGTCTTAATCATACACACATACGTACATACATTAAACTTACATATACATCTACATACGTGCATACACTCATACATACCTTTATACGTACCTACGTACATAAGTTGTATGTACGTATACCGATACATACAACATACATACTTGCTTGGTCTACAAACGTGCATCCCTATATGCTCATAAGAAACTTTACGAGTCATCGTGTCGAAAACCGGAGCACCAGGACACGTTACGGGTCAACCGGAAACACCAGACGTGAAAATAAAAGCTTACAAACAAGTGCCCGTCGGCGACGGGATGGGAGCCCGTCGGCGACGGGTTGTAATTATGCCCGTCGGGGCCATTAACCCGTAACCAGTGTCTTAACCCGTCGGAGAAAAATGACCAAACCGGTGCCCGTCGGCGACGGGGTGGGAGCCCGTCGGCGACGCCCTCCCTAAAACACATTTTCCTGCAGATCCATTTCGGCGTCCGTACGCACTAAAACGCGCGTAACTTTCGAACCGTTTACCCGTTTAACCTCCCGTTTCTTCCTACATGCTTGTAAATTCACATTCTATCATACGAACTTAAAATCCCACATCCGTATCAAGGAAATTCTTAACTTGCATGCATTCGACTTATTATTATATTCTACTTATTTGACCCGTTCGTGCATTTATCAACATAAACTGTTTATTTGACCTCAAACTCATATGAACTTAATAATTTCATTGACGCCTATCATAAAGATTTATTTCTCGGATGTCTAGCATTCTCTTAACCCATTTTTCGCTCAAAAGCTCATTTTGACCCGTAATGGGTATTTACGCATTGTAAGGTCTATGGCTCACAAAGACCATACTTCTCTCTTCCATACTTGTCTAAAACATTACATTGATCGAACAACTTGTTTCTAAACCACTTTTAATATCGTTTGCCCAAAATACCCATCAAGGGCATTTTGGTCAACTTTAATTCAATCATTTACAACGAAAGACTTCATCACATATATGACCTCAAACATCATGTTTAATTAATTTAAACAATGTATTACTTACTCGTACTAAGAAGTGATTACAGAAATCACTTACCTTATGCGTCCATGCTCGTATCCGATTCCTTGCCTCTTCTTGACCCGTTAACATCTCATGCTTGAATCCGCCTCGACGTGATTCCTATTCTTTCATTTCATCGAAACCACGCTCTTATTAGCATACTCATTCATACATGTGTCAATCATATTACTCACATAATTCACCCTTAACTTTCCTTAGTCACTTCTAACAAGCATTACAACATATAATCAACTCCATAACCTTTCTAACACACGTAAATCATCGGGTAATCAACTTAACACATACTTACATAACATGTATCCAACGACTTCCTCTAATCCTATCTTTACGACAACGAGTCCAATCATGTCTCTTATACTTGTTGACTTTCAAAAGTCAACTATTAATCATATGTAACCTTCGACTTATCAACATGTACCCGTAGCATCATAATCGATTATACGGACGACACTATATACATTGCATCATACACTTGATGTGAGTACTACCTTTTAAGCATAGAGTACAACTATTTCATGTACAAAACTCATAAACTCATACATAACCCATCAAATCCTACTACTAATCATCATATATCATTCCAAATGAACATTTAACATAACATCATCACATTCTTCCTAATTTATCCAACAATAATTCATCATAACCACTTAATACATCAATCATTCAACAAAACTTGAACATAGGAGGTGATTCTAGTTATCATCTTCACCCTAACTAACGGGTTTCACCTCTAATCCTCAAATTAACGTAAACCATACATAACCCATGTTCTATACAAGGATTCTAACCCTTGTACATGATCAATTTCATACTAACTCACGGATTAGAACATAACCCACTTCACCCATGATCACCAATCTTAGATTTAAAACATACCTTATGATCCTCTCGTGTTGGTGATCATTAATCCATGCTCGGTTATGGATTTAGACTTCATCTTGCCTTTCAATTTGGACATAAGGATGAGATTAGGGTTTGAGGCTCCATGGGAGCCTCATGGTCGATCTTTCCAGAACACACACTTGGTGTGTGTTTGTGTGTGTCAAGTTATTCTATAAATTAACTTTCATTTGTTCCACTTTAGCCCCTCGGGTTTTCCTTTAAAACATAAATGACACTACCTTTCATCACTTAATACTTTTGACCATACCCTTAACTAGGATAAATAGCCTAGTTACTTATTTCATGACGTGTCATAAAGGAACACCCGACAATTAATTACATTCAGATTTTGGGGCGTTACACCTACCCCCTTTCGCCACAAGCGGGAGTCGAACCGGTGACCTCTAGGAGGACAAACCGGCCCCCAACCACTGGGCTATGAAGGAAGGACTTCTTGGGGCTGCTATTTGATGATTGTAGACGCATCAGGTTGTATGTGGATGCCTTATGAATTTTAGCATTGTAGACTCATGATGTTGGTGTTGCTTGCTATAAGAACTTTTCTGTTTTATCTTTTTTTATTTGACTCGCTTCGGATAGAAAATAATCCAAATCCACCATTCATAAGTAATTGGTCAAAGTTACTACCTCCAATGTCTAAATTACCTTTCATTGTATATATTAATTCAAACTAGGGTTGTGCATGGTTTGGTTTAAAATCATGAAATTGTTTAAACCGGTAAACGGTTTGGCTTCATGGTCGGTTTTATTTTATACTTTCGGTTGGTCGGCTTCAAAATTTTTCAAATGGTAATGAACGGTTTGACTTGCGATTTTACCGAAGATCGGCCGTATAAAATCGTGCCGGACTGTAAAATTTAACTATGTACATTTTTAAATTTATTCATATCAAGTAATATATAATTTTTTATTATTTGTAATATGTAATTAATTAGCTTGAATTGGCCCAAATGTCCACTGGCCACTATGAAGTAAGTTTGCATTCAATATTTGACAACCCAAAATCAAAATTGGTTGATTCTTATAAAAAATGTGTTAATTTTTATCATTTGATTATCTTTGTTTTTGCTTATATAATAGTTTTGAGTGAGTTTTTATGTTAAATTTGGATCTTTATACAAAAAATGTGTTCATTTTTATCTTTGTGAGTTACTTTTCCCTGCTCAAACTTACCACCTGATACAATATGAATGTATGTTTATTCTCATTATATGTATATTTAATTTTGGCTGTAAACATCATAGGATGATTAAGCAACAACTTGCTACAAAGAATTCTGACAATAATAACTATTGTTTATTCACTGCATCTAAGCTACAAAATTTATGAGGAATAAGTTACTTTAAAGGCGAATTCGAGAATTCTCGCGGTTGACATTTGGGTACCTCACATGCTTCTGCTCTGTTGCAGGTATTTTTTAAGCTTTATGGTTTTCTAGATTTATTTCCATTCAGATGTTAGTTGTTTGTCTCATAGTTTTAGCATAGGAAAGAAACTAAATATAAACAAAAGACACTTAATTTTTGTACCAGCCAAATCTTTCACCCCCTACACCCTACTTTTTTTTTGCATGTTTACATGGGGTGGCATGGCACGCTGGTGGGTTGTGCAGGCTGTGTAACAGGTCAATAAAGTTTGTGTGAAAAATGAGTAGCTTTAGTAGGCGTTGTATCAGCTCGAAGTGGTGTAATTTCACAAACCATAAGGAAAAAATATCCAGTTGAAAACTGAAGAAAATAGTTTTCATATCATGGAAGTTGATACATAACCAGTTTAAATCAGTTTGGCTTGCCGTTTTCAACAGTTTGGGATGAGCTTTGCACACCTGTACTTCGTTTGCATGGTTAACGGGTCAAAACAGGTTGGGTTGACCTGAAAAGCTTTCTTTGTAATTCTTTTATTTTTTTAAATAATCGGTGAGTAACATACTATTACAAAATCTATGTGATCCTGATGATAGCGATTTATTCGAATAAATTGATTTAAGATATTTTATGCATTAAAAATAATAGTTTGAATTTGGACTACTTTTGACACTTTGTTTTAGGTAATTTTTATGAATTCAACTTTCGTTGACCCATTATATAAGCAATCGAAGAAAATGACCATCTCTAATGATTTCTATTTTAGTTTCTTACTGTATCTTTTTTATCTACTTTCTGGAACAAAAACAGTTACATTTTAGAAGGCAATGAGTTTGAATTCTATATGAAGTAGCTTCGGGAAAAGAAAAAGAAGGGCAAAGGTGCTGGTGCTGCTTAAAGCTTTTCATGTATATTGTTAAGTATTATAATTTGGAGGCCATTTTAGTAATTTGGAAGCTTTTGTTTCGTTTAGTTTGATTTCACTAAAGTTAAATCTGTTTTAGTTGTTGTGCAATGCTAGCAGTAGCATTAATGTTATTATACTATTGTCGGTTTGTGGTTTTGTATAATTTTACATTAGGAAAATCTTAATTGATGATGTGTGCTTTATAATAAGTTGGTTAAAAGGATATTTGTTATCTATACTATCTATAATAAGAGATTATGAGCTGATGTAAATCTGCCTATGTGTCAACTCCTAAGGTATGCCACATGTTTATGCTGATGTCATTATTCCCTTTTGTATATTTATAAATCTATATCTTATGTCAGCAACAATGAGGTGGAAGCCAAAGAGAGAGCATGGTGACATCATAAATTCAAACTACTGCCCCTCTTTAAAATTCAAAGGTGGCCCACATTCACCTTTTCAAAGGTCTGCCCAACCACTGATGTTCATACAAAATAACCACTGATGTTCGAACCACTGATGTTTCATTCAAATGGGAGGGTAATTGAAACCTCTGATGTTTATTCAAAATTCAAACCTCTGACCAGATTCAAAATTCAAAATATTGGCTCCAGATTTAAAATTCAAACCATATCCATATAAGTTCTTTCAATCCATTACTCCATATTTCTTCTTCTCTCTCTTCTGTCTGGTGATTTTGAATACTCTCTCTCAAATCCAGATTTCCGAAGAAAGAATCCACCAAAATCATAAAAATTGGTGTCAACCGGTAGATCGGAGACCGAGAGAATACTTCGAATCCTAACCCAATCCCAATTTCGTCTTCCCAAACCCTAATCCAAAACGATTCACATCGAATGAAAGTCAGATTTTGAATGAAAATCTGAATCAGATTTTGAATGAAAATCACGAATGCAAAGTCGAAGTCCAGATTGGGTGAGCTGAAACCAGATTTTGAATGAAAATCATGAAGCAAGAGGGGGGTTTGTTGATGACAGCCTGTCTCCAGCAAATACACCATTCAAAGAAATAAAAATCTACAAATAAGAAGACAGTGGTAATCCTTCAACTTTAGTGATTGATTTTGATGTTATTTGAATTCAATACTTTTAATTGCCGTAATCGAGATTGAATTTTGGAGCAATCGGTGGTAATCCTTCTTTAACTACGAATCCACTGAGTCACCAAATATCTCATCACCAGCTGAGACATGTGAAAAAAGGTGTGTTATCCCTTATGATTTGCTTGCTGTTGGTATGTTTTTTCGCTTCGATCACCTTTTTCTCCTTATGCAATACGATTGATTGATACAAGAGTACTTATTTAATTAATAGGATTGATTTGCTTGCTGTTAAGTTAACTTAAAGATTCACGGAAAAAAGATTCGTAGATGCTTGATTTAAGTTCAGGGATCTGTTGAAGTGGAAGCTCAGGGATCTGTTGCTTCTTTGCTGGACTGCTCTTCACCGACAGGTTTTGCAAATTCTAAATATCTGTTTATGTGCAATTTTAATCCCCAAAGTGTGATGTAGTTTGAATGCCAAAACTAAAAGAGGGGTTTTACTAAGTTACCTTGTGAACAGATACAGAATGCCAAAACTAAAAGAGGGGTTTTGCTAAGTTACTTTGAATGCCAAAACTAAAAGAGGAGGCGTGCTTTACTGGAAGCTCAACGAGTTGCGAACACTTCCGCTAAAGGTAATTTTTTGTGTTTTTTTTAATAGAGCATTTGGTAGTGTTAGTTTTTTTTATGAACTATGATTTCCCTGAGCTTATAGGTATTAGGTCATAT
The DNA here is from genome assembly GCA_030545235.1 of Helianthus tuberosus. Lineage (NCBI taxonomy): Eukaryota > Viridiplantae > Streptophyta > Magnoliopsida > Asterales > Asteraceae > Helianthus > Helianthus tuberosus. Next base: position 71,052,139 of record CM060426.1, read on the forward strand.
ATGATATTCTATATTGTTTGAACGAGTCATATGTGTTGTGATGCAGATAATAGTGGAGATGTTGGCGAAGGGGCATCGTAGAAGAATCCAAGGCCATTGAAAGCGAAAACCACTAAGGTTGAGAGGCGTGCTTTACAGGAAGCTCAACGAGTTGCGAACGCTTCCGCTAAAGGTAATTTTTTGTGTTTTTTTAAATAGAGGATTTGGAGCATTTGGTAGTGTTAGTTTTTTATGAACTATGATTTCCCGAGTTCATAGGTATTTGGTCATATCTGATATTCTGTATTGTTTGAATGAGTCATATGGGTTGTGATGCAGATAATAGTGGAGATGTTGGCAAAGGGGCATCGCAGAAGAATCCTAAGCCACTGAAAGCGAAAACCACTAAGGCTGAGAGGCGTGCTTTACAGGAAGCTCAATGAGCTGCGAAAGCTTCTGGTGAAGGTAATTTTTTTGTGTTTTTTCTTTAAATAGATGATTTGGAGCATTTGGTAGTGTTAGTTTTTTATGAACTATGATTTTCTGAGTTCATAGGTATTAGGTCATATCTGATATTCTGTATTGTTTGAACGAGTCAAATGGGTTGTAAGTTGCTCAAAGTGTAATTTTAATATATAAATTTATCTAAATCATTTTATAAAAAAATAGATTGTTGTTGAAAGGGGTTCTCAATTCTGATTAGGCTTGAACATATCCTTGAGAGGATATCGTTAATATCCGATGCTAGAAATACGGAAAAACCGTCATTAGCTACGAGTAGCCTATTCATTGTGTTTGTGTTCTAATGAAATCGTGCAGTCTGAATCTCAACGGACTGACTTATTCGAGTATCGAAACTTCTCTGTAAGTGATTAAACTTATTCGATGCTGGAAATACGGAAAAACCGTCATTAGCTACGAGTAGGCTATTCATTGTGTTTGTAATCTCTAATTGATCTTAAATCCTTATTGTATTCAATGATTTTCGATCTATTAATGTATCTTTTTAAGTTTTGTAATCTCTAATTTATCTTAAATCCTTATTGTATTTTGAGTTGTGTGATTTTCCAAGCAATATTCAAACCCTAATCTGTTTAGAACTCAAGAATCAGTGGTTTTTAGGTAACTATAAATATTGATTTTAATATGGCAGGCATTGATTCCATAAACCCTAATCTGTTTAGAACTCAAACCCAGATGCGGTCTTCACCGGCGATTCAAACCGCCGGAAAAAGTTCGAAGACGATGACCCATGGCCTCCACCACTGCCGCCGCAGAGTCTTCGGCAGCCGCCATGAACTCCGACAACAGGTCAGTAATTATTGTTGAATTTAGAGTAGGATAAATTGCGATTTAAGTTATTATTGTTGGAGTTTGTTGCTTAAAATTAGTGAATGTAGTTCTGTGGATCCGGTGTTAATGATGTAAATGCACAAATCAGTATGATGAGTTGATACGCTGTTAATCCCAGGTCTGCGAATGTGGTTCTACTAAGACTCGATATGTTATTAATCCCAGGTCTGCTCCATTTTATATTGTGTTGTTAACGTAAGTTTAAAATCTTTTGGGCTTGTATTTGTACTTGCAGGCCTGAATCTATTCATGAATACAACCTCACTCTGCAGAGCTTTATGCTGCTGTATCCGTGGGTTTAGAAACGAAAACAATCATTGTTGTTTTGGACAAGCGTTTGAAAACCAAGCTTCCAAAAGAGATGATTGAGTTTATACACACTTCTACAGCAAATTACGATGAACCAGAAATCAGCGGATGTACTTCTGCGAATGTAGTTCTGCGGATCCGCTATTAATCCCAGGTCTGCACAAATCAGTATGATGAGTTGATCCGCTGTTAATCCCAGGTCTGCGAATGTGGTTCTACTGAGACTCGATCTGCTATTAATCCCAGGTCTGTATAAATCAGTATGATGAGTTGATCCGTTTGAATTTTGTCGAGCGGATGGACCATAAGTTGATTTGCAGATTATGAAGTAGATCTGCAAACAACAAACCAAAACTCAAACTATTATTTGCATGTAATTTTGAGGAATGAAAAATATTGATGGATATGAAATTTGATGCCTATTTTGGTTTCGTATTTGAACAATTTGTATACTTTTTCTGCAGCGAATAACAGATCAGTGAACTGAACTGCGCATCAAGGTCAAACTGCGGCTGAACTTCAGTTTACGAATAACACAAAAAGCCACTCGGTGACTGAAACCCCAACAGTTTCTGCCGCTGGTGGATCTGGGAAGACCACTCTGGTCAAAATGTTATGCAATGATCGTGAAATTAAAAGTAATTCATATTCATATATATAATAGCTAACGGATCAGTGGGTCATATTATTTATATTTACTTTATGTACATTTTTTATTAATATTGGATTGATCGGTTGGGGTTTGGTAAAGAAAAGGACATCACTTTATCAGTTCTTTATTGTTTTGAAGTTTGCGTAATGATTTCGCCATATTTTTATTATTGTCATTCGCGGGGGGTTTGTCTTGATATAATGTGATAAGTCTTCTTTGCTGGCCAAAAAATAAAGATATCACATCTGTTGGTTTATACTTTTAAGCTAATGAACCATTAAATTTTTTGAAGTGGTCAGTTATTTGAGTTGGCATACTTTTAGTTTGACTTGGAATAAATGCCTACATCCAGTGAGTGATGATGTTGAGTGAGTGATGATGTTGATGAGGTAGGTGAAATGGCTAAAGAAGTTCAAAACGCACGAAATATAAACAAAACAAGAAAAGATCTTGATGAATTTATAAACAAGGTAGCCTAGGTCTTAGACTTTCAGTATTCTAAGTTTTAGTTTTCATACACTTTTAGATAAAGTACTATGATTTATATATCTTATGTGACAAATATTCAGGTTAAGCTTGTGCAAGTGTTTCCATTGATGAAATTCTGGGATCTACCAAGTTTTTCAATGATCAGCTCACCTTCGATAACATCAGTAGGTTGGTTGTGGTTCCTCAAAACCGTAGTTAGCGGTTCTACCCAGACTTTTTTTTAATCAAAACTGACTTATTTAAATGACTTATTTAATCTCATCTTTACTTTTTATTAATATTATTGTAGAACTTTCAATAATGATGAGTAGTGGTCCTTAAAACCGACTGAACCGTCTAAGTTGAAGCAAGTCGGCCGGTTCAACTGGTGAATCAGCTGTTTAGATAGATAATAAAATGGTAATAATTAACTAATTAATAGTAACGTGTGTTTTAGTACAATATAGGCTAAGTAACGTGTGTTCCAAGTTATTGTAAGTTGTAATTAGACTACGAAACTAACTAATTAAGAAAGTAAATGATGGTAATAATATTTTAAAATAATAGTCTGATCATGTATTTCCTATCTCAGGTATTCAGTTTTAGTACAAGAAGATTAATAAGTAAGATAGTTGTTGACGGCGAGGTTCCTGCCCTCGATTATGACCATACGGGCCAGTTTATTTTCCGCGGAAATATTGTTTATGTTGAGACTCAAAGGTTAGTGTACTAAATGAGTAATAATGAGTTTTATCTTTTAGGATTTTCTTTTTGTTATGGTTTAACACTTAACACCATTGTAATTCTGTCCTTGCAGTCATAATGAGCGGTCTGAAATCGCGTTTGTGACATTAACGGATAATCAAGGAGCTGAGAACGATGTTCTTCTTTCGGTAGTTAGCTTTCATCTTTAGATCTAATCTATTATATATAATAAATGAAAATTATTTGGGCCACTGTTGAGTCAAAACAGTGTTGTTAAAACAGTGGTTTGAAACCACTTTTGGGTTAAAACAGAGTTTTAAACCACAGTTGGGTTAAAACACTGGCTGAAACCACTGTTGGGTTAAAACAGTGTTTCAAGCCACTGTTGGGTTAAAACAGTGTTTCAAGCAACTGTTGGGTTAAAAACAGTGTTTGAAAACACTGTTTAGTCAAAACACTGTTGTTAAAGCAGTGGTTTGAAACCACTCTTGGGTTAAAACAGAGTTTTAAACTACTGTTGGGTTAAAACAGTGTTTGAAACCACTGTTGGGTTAAAACAGTGTTTCTAGCCACTGCTGAGTTACTTTTTTTGTTGGTTTTTTACTAATTTGCCAGAATACAGTCATCTAGCTAACAGAATGGGGTCCGAGCATTTAGGAAAACTGCTTTCCTAGGTAGAGTACATCTTTTCAGCACTATTTATACTTCTTTCAAAACATACATAATTGCTCACTACATGATTCATCATTTCAGCACTTGGAATCTGTCATTAAGTCTCAAATTCCGGGCCTCCAGTCTCTCATTAGCAGAACAATCCTTGATCTTGAAACCGAATTAAACCGTCTCGGGAGGCCCATTGCTGTTGATGCTGGGGTAAATAATTAAAAATGTCTCGTATTCACTTGCTCTTTAACTCTTGATTTATATTCAAGATATCGTCTTCGTATTTCTGTTTTGTCAGGGAAAGTTATATATGATTTTGGAGATATGTCGAGCTTTCGATCAGATTTTCAAAGAACATCTTGATGGCATGTATGCATTAAAATACTTTAAACATTTCATGTGTCTTGAGTTTTATACTTTATTTTAACTTTTTTGATGAAATTAATAATATGCAGACGACCAGGTGGCGAAAAGGTGTACGCTGTATTCGATAATCAACTCTCTGCTGCTTTAAAAAGGTTACAGTTTGACAAGCAACTTTCAATGGAGAATGTGAGAAAATTAATTACCGAAGCTGATGGATATCAACCTCATTTAATAGCCCCTGAACAAGGCTATCGTCGTCTTATCGAATCTACGTTGATTACCATCAAATCTCCTGCCGAAGCTGTTGTTGATGCGGTATGTTCGCAAATATATATTATTTTAGATAAAACAACTTGAAATCTTTGTTGTTTTACTTCTTTATTGGTTTCAGGTTCACAGTATATTGAAGGATTTGGTCCGCAAGTCGATTAAGGAGACCGCAGTGAGTCTGAAGGCCCTTAATTTTCCTTTTTAATTCTTTTTTGAAAGTGATCGCAGTTTTTTCTAATTGCTGTTGATGCTATTGTAGGAGTTGAAACAATATCCTTCACTTAAGGTGGAAGTTATGAGTGCAGCTTGTGAATCATTAGATAGAATGAGGATTGAGAGCAAAAGAGCTACGTTACAGTTAGTTGACATGGAAAGCAATTACTTAATGGTTGATTTCTTCCGGAAGCTTCCACAAGACGTTGAGAAAGGCGGGAATCCAACGCACTCAATTTTTGATAGATACAATTAGGCTTATCTTCGTCGTGTTGGTATGTATTATTAACACGAGTTATAACATTTTGGAGAATGCTAAAGAAAAACTAAATTTTTTAATTAATACAGCAGCATTTGTATTGTCATATGTCCACATGGTGGTTGGAACTTTAAGACACTCGATTCCCAAATCCGTTGTGTATTGTCAAGTTCGTGAGGCCAAACGTAGCTTTCTCGATCGTTTCTTCACCGAGTTGGGGGCAAAAGAGGTAAATTTATGTTTTGTATATGTTAAACAAAAGCAAAATGTCAACACTTTGTGTTTGTTATTATATAGTGTTTTGAATTTATTTTATTTGCAGGAAAGACAGTTGGGTAAATTGTTGGATGAAGATCCAGTGATAACACAAAGGCGTCAAAACATAGGAAAGCGGCTAGAACTATATCGAGCTGCACAATCTGAGATAGATATGGTTGTCTGGACCAAGTAGATTAAATCGCAACGTACATATCATTTTTGGATCATTTTTTGTTTACGAAACATGGATTAGGCTATAGGCTATAACTGTGTAAATTTGAAGTGACTATGCACTTTATTATTCTATTGTTGTGTAAATTTGATAATTGACTTTTCTATTATTCAATAATAATTGTAAAAAAGAGTCCGCCACAATCGCTTTTTAGGGTGGGTTGTATTTGAGACATCATTTTTTTACACATCGGCAACTCTTATAAAAAAAGAACTACGAAACTTATATAAAGATAGTAACGCTATAAATAAAATAACTAATGTTGTTATTTTACGGCTAAATTCTTGATATCTACGTCTCCACAATGATTAAAATACTTGGTTCACCATTTGTACTCATTCATCACTGTCTTTAACATTACTTTATAAAGATATAGAACTAAACACCAAAATTTAAATGATATATCATAATCTGTTTTTTAGTATTTGATTTCGATCATTACTAAACCTACCTGTGTGGTTACACGGGTCCTACACCTAGTTTTAATTTAAGTATCGATTATCTATATTTTTTAGCTGACACGTGGCAAGTAATTAGTCAATGTTGTTTGAAGATTGTAAGCTTTTTAATTCACATTGGATGACATTTAACCCTGAGATTTTAAACTCTTACAACATTTGTTGTAAAATATGATCCAAGTGTACTTCTATTAAAATATAATGGGTTTAATAACCACATCTCTTTTACCTAAAAGATTGATACGATGATATATTTTAATGTGTATGGTACTCTTACCTTTATTTTAGATGCCATATAAATCCACCATGCAACTATTTACTCCGATCAAGTTAAAATGTCGTTTGCCCTCACAATTCATACATATCCTAAGCATCAAACCAAGCGAAGCATCAGAGAAATGCAATATCCGCCTAAATTTTACCATTTGTATGTCACATTACATTTGAAGCTATGGTTAAAACTGTTTGTATCTATATCCATATAGTTACACAGAGATGTCACTTTCAATGATTTTGGTGTAGATATACTAGATCTTAGTAGACTAATTCATTACAAAGTTCATCTCAATGTCAGTAGATATTTATACGTTTATATTGAAAAATTCTTTCATTACAAAGTTCATCTCAATGCCAGTAGATATTATATGTTTGTGTTAAGCCACCCGTGAAACTCGCGGGATCTTAAACTAGTATACCCTTACAGAGTAGTTGAAATATCATATATACCCAATTTATTAAAAACAATTTAGTAAAAAACAATTTTACCATTATTTTTCTATAACTTTGAAATCTCATATATGACCTTTAACTTCAAATATTATATTTACTATTTTCTAGCTTAATTTATTTAGCATATTATATATATAGAGAATACTATTGTTTATGGAAAAAATAAAAAATAAAAACAAAATTGGGTAAAAATAAATTTAAGCTTAAAATGTGTTATATAAAATATGAAGTTAAAAGATGAGCATATATGAAAACTTAGAAGTAAAAAAAATAAGTGCAAAATGATTATTTATTAGATTGTTTTTAATAAATTGGGTATATTTGACATTTTAACTATTTTGTAAGGGCATATCTGATATTTTTAGTTTTTGTAAGGGCATATATGATATTTTTTGCTTTTGTTGGGTATATATGAAATTTTTCAAGTTTGTAAGGGTATATATGAAATTAATCCTTTTTTCATATTTTTAGTTTTTGATTTTTTTTATTAAAAATGTTTCTACATGTATTTATAAGGAAAAACGTCAAAAAAAAAATTAAAAAATTGATATTTAACATGTTAAGTTGAATTTTTAAGAGTGTTTCCCGGTTCCCCACTTTTTTAGTGTTCCCCAATTACCATTGTAAAAACCTAAATGTCGCATTTAAGTATTCCATAATTTACTATTATAAAAACCTAAATGTCGCATTTAAAATAGATTTTAATAAACATAATAATATCAGGGTCGGCCCGTAGAGGTGTGGGGTGGGCGACGACACAAGGCCCAAACCCTCCGAGTGCCCAAATCTTTGAATTTTGTATATAATTTACGTTGTACAAGATATAATATATATGCACTAAATCAAGAGATAATATAAATGAGCACTTGTACTTGTACTAGTGGTTACCGCATTGCTTAAACAACAAGGAGACCCGGGTTCTAATCTTGGCATCTCCAAGTTCTTTATTTTAGCTTATTTTTTGGATTTTTTTTTATTGGCATTTAATGCTTAATTTTGTCAACTCGATTTTTCCTTTTAATTAATAAATTAATTCCTAAACATAGCTAAAAATAATTATTTAAATTACATCCACATAAATTTTAGTGATTGATGAGGTTATATTAAATTGAGATTTTCGAATATGGCCCAATTTTTTTTTATCTCGCACAGTGCCAAAATTTTGTTTGTGATTTTCGGAGACGTTCCTGAATCGTATATTATATTAAAATTATTAGGGTGCAACTAAAGCGATTAGAATAATTAAAGTATCCCCGACACGTTTAAGGGGACGAGAGTGGAGAGTGGACGTGGCAATTGAGGGCGCTAGGTGGTCGGACGGCCTATTAGAGGGCTCGGCCGGTTTTTGGATGGGGATGAATTCGCCAGATTCATATGCGAGTAGGCGACGAAGATGAGCCATTTTCACACACAAACAAAATATTTAATATATACTATTCTGCAATTTTATATAAATAAATGGTGTTTGAAAATGAACGTTGCATCAGAGATAGTAATCTAGTCAAAGCGACTGAGACATAGTAATCTAGTAAAACAATCACTAGATATTATAGTGATCGTAGATAACATAAAGTAGTAACACACTTCCTTTTATAATCTTGCACTTGTTTTCCTTAGTTTTATTACTTCAATTTACTCGTGTTTGGGTTGCCTACTAATCTAAAAAAATTAATGAAACATAAAAATGTATTATTTGTTACTTTTTCATTGTACTAGTTTGTTTATTTAATTTTATCAAAATCATTTTAAAAAACATAAGTTTTCAAATTTATTTAATACATCTCTTCTTAATGTTTAGAACATTGACAATAAGAATTAACACAAGACGGATCTTGACCAGGTGGACAAAAATTGGAACAATCCGCAGGAGTCTTGCATGGCTTGATAGTAACTACGTATTTGGTTGAAGTTTTAACACCAGCAACAATAGTTGGAGCCGATTTCTCATTGTTAGCCTCTCGTACCGCTGTAACAAGCGTAAAACCATAAGTACTCAGCACCAATGTAGCTAAAAATACAATCTTAAACGAAGTATTCACCATATCGATGTTATTGTGGTATTGAGTTGTTGTGAGCTTGAGAAGTGCCCTCTAGGCAGTATTTATAGCCATGAGATTGAATTTTAGATATTAAAATATGTATTTGATAATTGACAATAAATTTACATAAATATTGTACACATTGTATTGTATTGTATTGTATTGTATTGTATTGTATTGTATTGTATTGTATTGTATTGTATCATATTGTATCACATTGATTATATTGTATTGTATCCGATCACATTGTATTATATTAATCACATTGTTTTGTATCGCATTAGAATCAATTACATTATTATATTATATTATTTTATATTGTTTTGTTTTGGGTAAATTACACTTTTCGTCATTTATGTTTGTATCATATTGCAATGGATGCCCTTTAACTTTAATAATTACAGTCACAATCCTTTATTTGTAAAACTAATTACACTCTACGTCATTTGACTCTAACCCAATTAATATTTGTAGTTAAATCAAGTCCCATGGATTCCACAGGAGCGCAAGTTAGTCCTTTCACCTTTTTAATAAAAAAATAAAATAATATAACACCTTCTCAGTCTTTCCCATATTTTCACTCTCCCTCTCCATCAACTCTCTTTCTTTCTCTCTCAACATTCTGTCACCACCATAAGCACCGCCTGCCACCACCACACAAACACACCCGCAACCTACCACTTCTACTCGTCGCCATCACAACTCACCCTCACCATATTTGTACCCTAACCCCAAACAGATCTGAAAACGAGTTTTGACCGGAGACTTGTTTGTTGTTTGTGTAGAGTTGCAGGTTCCGAGTTAGTGTTGGCCGGAACTTCGCATCAGAAATTTGATAGTTGGGGTTTAATTTGTGATTGGTTCTTCTCGCTTAAAATAGGAATTGCAGAAACGGAGACATCTGGGGATTTCAATTTATTAGTTATAATGTATACATCTAAATTACGAATCTCCTCTACCCTTTGTAAGCTTCAACTTTTGGATTTTGTTTCAGATGGATGTTTCTGCTAACATTTATGGGTCAAGTTATTCTACAAAGGTTTCTAATTGTAAGAAGTGTAAGAATGATTTATAGAGTGACAAGTGTCCAATAACCTAAAACCTAAACCCACTACATCACCACCAAAAACCTAAACACCCACCCCCACCCCACCCCACCACCACCCAAAAACCTAACCCCCCCCCCCCCAAAAAAAAACAAAAAGAAAACTATACCTCACCAAAAAAAACCCCCAAAAAACCTAAACCCCCCCCCCCCACCCCCCAAAAACCTAACCCCCCCCAACCCCCAAAAACCTAAAAAAAAAATATAAAAAAAACTAAACACCCACCCCCACCCCCACCCAAAAACCTAAACCCCCACCCCCTCGGCAAAAAAAAAAATGTTTTTTTTTTGGGTGGGTGATGTGGGGGGTGGGGGGGGGGGGGGTTGGTGGTGGTGGATGTTTAAGTTTTTTTTTTTAGTGGGTTTTTTTGTGTAGTGGGTTTTTTTAGGTTATTGGACACTTGTCACTCTATAAATCCTTCTTACACTTCTTACAATTAGGATCCTTTGTATTTGATCCTAATCCAACATTTATATTGATCTAGTAATGAAATATCTTTGCTTGATAATAATATTGCACCATTATCTAAGTAGTGTCGAGCAACCATCTTTCTACAAAATGAAGTATATCATTAACTCAAAATTATGAAGAGTGTTTAAAAATAAAATGTTTGGTGGTGCAAGCCAGTTTATTGTATTTCGTTCGTTTGAATTGTCAATGGCTTCTGATAAACGCGAAGATTCTGTGGTTAGGGTGGGTTCTGGTAGAGGTGGTAGCTTGCGGGTGGAGAGAGATGGTGGTGGAAGGGGGTGCTTTTGGGTGAAAGGACTAATTTGCCCTCATGTGATATCCATGTGACTTGATTTAACTATAAAAAATAACTAGGTTAGGGTCAAAGGACGTAGAGTGTAATGGGTTTTACAAATAAAGTATTGTGATAGTAATTATTGAAGTTAAAGCGCATCCATTGCAATCTGATACAAACAAAAAGGATGAAAAATGTAATTTACCCATTGTTTTTTCCCAAATATTTAATCATCAATCAATAAAAAGTCATAAATAATATTAAATTAATTGACATATATATATATATATATATCATCGTCGCAGTAACCTTTTTTATTATATATCTTATAACTAGGTTATTGTTGGGTTATATAAGATCTGCTGATGATGAAAGCCAAAACTCAAGGGAACCATCTTCGCTGCTGCCTGATGGAATAAAGTTAAGATACAATCATTGGTCCAAAGGTTTCCCCCCTTGAAGGCTTCCCGAAACAACTTCCCAACCTACTGATACATAACTACTGCCTTCAGGAATAGAGAACAGAAGAACAAGTGCTGGATTGTAAAAGTGATAGTCAACAAGTCAACAAAAGTCAAGACTGAAGACTAGAAGATCAAGTCAAAAAGTCAAAGACAAGAAGCTCTTGATTCCTAAAAGTGCTAGTTCTCATCAGCAATTCTTAGGAATTCGGTTGTTTTCCCTATTTTACAACAGAAGCAATAGTTTAATGTAACAGTGTAACTATTGAGCAGTTTTATTAACTGCAAGCAGTTACATCATTTAATGTGTTATTAGGGGTCGCTTTCATGGTGACATCACCAGTAGTTCTCTCCTCCTATATATAATTCTTTGTATTCAATGTAATAGTTAACACTAAGAGCCTAGAGCATAAGAACTTAGTGAGAGAGAGAGAGAGGGAGCACCCGGTGAGGGGGAGTACATTGTACCTTGTGATTGCACTGCATTTGATAAATTCAATATGAAATCATTTTGCAATCATTCCCAAATCCAGTTGTATTAGATTGATGTTTTTATTATAATTGTTTGATTGAATTTCTATATTTGTTCAAATGTTCTATCAAAAACACACACTCTAAGGACCAACAATTGGTATCGGAGCCTATTTCACTGAATTGACTTCATCGTTGATTTAGAAGATAAACTAACTCAAATTGATAATTGAATGAGTGATCAAAGGACATTGAGAATATTTAGACCATTCAGATCAACGTTTTGTTTCTGATACTCTGTTTTCTTAGTTAAACTCAATAGAATCCAGAGAAATGTCAATCACTCATGATCCTCACAATACAAGATCGGCAAACAAGCCTCCGATGCTCGTTCGTCATGAATTCAAGATATGGAAACGAAGAATGGGTCACCACTTGTCACGGCAGAAAACAGGTTGCTGGAGATTAATGATATATGGCCCTCATGTTCTATCTATTCCGAGTACCAAATTACCGGATGTTAATATTCCTACGAAACATGTTGATTACTCCAAGCAAGATTTCCAAAACTTGGAGCTCGATGCTAAGGAATTCGAGATACTGGCCATGGTCTTACTCAATGAAATGTATGTTGGATTACTCCACTGTGGGAATGCCAAGGAGTTGTGGGATGCTTTGAATGAATAATTCGGTGGTATAGATGAGGTTCAAGAGAACAACAGAGAAATTATGAATCAGCAACATGAAACATTCTCACATATCAAGGGAGAATCTCTAACTCAACAGTTTGAGTGGTTTAACTGCATGATCAGTGAGCTAAGGCTTGCAGATCAAACTTATACAAATTCTGCTCTGAGTCACAGATTTTTGAGATCTCTTCCTGATAAGTGGGATACAACTAATTATGTGTTAAGAAACTCTGTTGGTTTTAAGGAGATAACTTTGACACAACTTCATGGGAAACTTATCACTTATGAGAGAGAGGTTGACAAAAAACAAAAGTTGGTGTCATCGGGTAAAACTAATGATGATTACACATATGGTAACACACCCATGGGTGAAGGATAGTAGGGGCGGGAGGGGGCGGCCGACCCCCTGAACTTTTCGCTCAGTAGTGGAGAGTATGTGGTTTTCGTATAGAAATTTTTGGATATATACGTTTTTGACCCCCCGTTTCATAGAAATTTTTGGGTATATACGTTTTCGACCCTACGATCGGAATCCCAAGCTTCGCCAATGAACACACCCCTGATAAGTCATCATCATCTAATAGAATAAATGAACAGAGTTATGATCCCTTTGTTGATATAACTGCCAGTTTCAATTCTCAATTTGACAAATCACATGTTGGAAATCCAAACAATGCTTTGATGATGTATGATCAAAAACCCATCGACCCAATTGACCAGGAAAAGTTTGACCTTCTAGACCCGCTTGCACTATTAAGCATCAAATCAAACAAGTTTTACAATAGAGCTGGTAAGAGATTCCCTGGATTGAACAAGGGCTTAAGGAAGAAACATTAAAGTTGGACTCTAATTAACCTAGACCTCTACTAGAGAGGAATCATGTGCTTATCATTTCACCACCACTTGAAGGTTTCACCCACTTACAAATACCAATGTACATCAAAAATCAACTGAAATAGCAATGTACTTTCATTTTCTTTTACCGGCCATAGCAACCATGACGTAAGTTGCAAGTAACCATGACGTAAGTTACATACATGAATAGGAAAATCCAACACAATAATAAAATTTTTAGTTAAAAAAAGAATAGTTATTTGTAACTAAAATATTTCATAATTTATTATTGTAGGGAGTGTTAATTGGGGAACACCAAAAAATGGGGAATCGGGAAATATTCTTAAAAATTCAACTTAACATGTTAAAATTCATTTTTTTAAGAACGGGGCTTTTCCTTATAAATACATGCAGAAGCATTTTTAATAAAAAAAACTAAAAATATAAAAAAATGTTTAAAAAACAGTTAAAAAATATATGTTATAAAATTAACTTAACATGTTAAAAATCATTTTTTTTTAAATTAGCATTTTTTCCTTATAAAAATGGGTAGAAACTATTCCAATAAAAATCATTGTTGTAAAAAAAATTGCCTTTTTAACTGTTTTCTAAACTTTTTTTATATTTTTAGTTTTTGATTTTTTTATTAAAAATGCTTCTACATGTATTTATAAGGAAAAATACCGAATTTTTTTTTTAAATTGATTTTTAACATGTTAAGTTGAATTTTTAAGACTGTTCCCCGGTTCCCCACTTTTTTAGTGTTCCCCAATGAACCGCACACTATTATTGTAAAAACCTAAATGTCGCATTTAAGTATTCCAGTTATTAACTATACTAAAATAAAACAATCTTATGCCACATGGCATAAACTTAAGCCTATTATTGCCACTAGGAGTAAGACCCGTGTGCAAACACAGGTGGCTTTTAGAAAACCATGCATAACACATATAAATGATGAATATGGTTATATATATATATACTTATAAATAGATAAGTCAGTCGGTACATACTTAAAGTTTAGAGTATAAAAAATACAAAAATATACAATTTATTAATCTTTTGTGAACGAAATAACATTTGCATTCAAGCATGTTCCTTCTCCAAAAAACAATGTTTTAACTCAACAGTCGTTTCAATCCCCTTCAACCTCCACAAAACACTATTTTAACCCAACAGTGGTTTTAAACCACCGTTTTAACCCAACAGCGGTTTCAACCACTGTTTTCTCCACAAAACTCTGTTTTAACCCAACAGTGGTTTCAAACATCTATTTCATCCATCTGTTGACCAAAGTCAACAGATGTATCAACCACTGTTTTATTTTCAAACGTCTGTTCACAACAACAGAGCTTTCATCATTTAAATAGACCTTTGCCAATACTACAAGCTTTTAAACTCTCAAACCTATATATTTATTTAATTAATTTAAATAACAAACATGGTTAATAATTTTAACACAACTAATTATATAAAATATGAAAGTGTCAAACAGAGGTAACTATATAATAAACAAAGTTCGAAACACCAAACACCATTCAGTAAAATACAGCAAAATAATTTCTAATCAATGGGCGAAACGGTAGTCTCGATAAATAAAGCTCCTTTCGGACCATTGTAGTTTTCAACATGTTGGAGGTACTTCAAAACTTCATTGCTCAGATCAACTTCAACCATATCCCCCCAAATGCTTGTTATTAGCCATTTGTTGTTTTCAATTATATTAGTCCTTCGGGGGCTATCTACATAATCAACTACACGAGGATTATTGAAAGCAAACACCTTGATCCATCCTTCTTCTTCGTATCTGAGCAAATCAGCAGTTAGCTCAGCAGACTTTCCAACAACAATCAAATGCAGCCTCTTTGCGATGGTCAAAAATGCCCTTGGCAAGGATTGACTACGATACTCTCGGGAAAACAAAGCATTCTGAAAGTCTTAGAAAAACATCGAAAGCAACTATGTTCCTCTCACCTGGTGGATACCAATAATTTGAAACCATGAAATATATGGTTTTATCAGAATAAATTCCGGGAGACCATGAATAACTGCTTGAACCATAATTATTTACGCTCAAAAAATATATTGTTCTCCATGACTCACGACGTCGTGAGTAAACATGAGCAGTAGCCACATTACGGTAACATCTGATGTGAAGCACTTTCAGATCATTGGATTCATCAAAATACATTCCACCTGTATCAGAGTTTCGATCATGACTATTATTTAAGTAGTCGTCAGATAAAAACTTATAGCGCCTGGTTGTTGGATTCCAAAGGATCAGCTCACAGCAAATCCGTTCATTGCAAACTAACAACAACCCATTAAATGACGATAGAATACGTAAGAAGGTAGGGTGGACATTGTTAGGAAAACTTATGGTTTTGCTTGTAACGACATCCAAATTACCAGCTACTATGTTGTCAACGACAATTGACGTGTCTTTAAAGGAGAGTAGTTTCTTTTGTAGTGAATCTCCACTTCGAAGAGAATGCATCATCTCAAATGCATGACTTGACAGTTCCCTATGAAAATTTTTGGAAAGACATTTCAAACGACCAATAGCTTCTGCAGGGAGCTTTGTGAAAACTTCGTCATCGATCATTTGAAACCCAATGTTTTCCATTTTGCGGTGAACAAATGTGTGTTTGAAAGCCAAAGAGATTGTAATGATATTGATAAACAAAAAACTTTGAAGATGATTGAGTAGATTGATGAAAGCGGTAATGATGAAAGCAATTTCCCAATGTATTTTATATACCCAATGAAGGCGGTTATGATTAAACAGATCGTCAGACTAACTTATTGTTAAAGAATATGATGCGACGATGGTTAGGCTTTTAATGCAAAACATTTTAAAAATAAGTTTTCATGGGAAAACTATAAAATTAAATATCAAGAAATCCAAATGGCAAATTTTAAACCTTCAAAAAAAAAAAAAAAAAAAAAACAGGTTATCATAATTACAATTAACCTCTTCATTTACCATAAGACGCATTTTAAACACTATAAATGATTATTTACCATTATACGCATTTCAAAACCTCAACAATTGTCTTTTAAAATCTTCACATTTCTTGACTTACGAAACATCTGTTCAGGCACAATTCAACATCCACATAATCTAAATCAAACTCAGACACAATGAGAAGAATGCTTTCATCATCATGCTTTTATAAAGATTGCAATTACATCTAATAGCCTAACAAACTCCCTACATCTACTATTAGCCTAAGCACTATTACATTGAAAACCTCTGTTGAGCAGGATCTATTGAATATCATCTGTTGTTCTTTAAGATCTGTTGACCCATAGCAGATCTTTGCTTCTTCAAACTATGTCTTCATCAGCAGAGGATTACTTCAAACAGATGTTCTCTTTGGGCAGAGTTTACCTCTGACAGACATTTAGAGGAGCAAATGTGTATTTGTAATTGAGAGGAAATTCTTCAAAAAACTGTTGACTTACCAAATAATAAAAAAATAATAAAATTTCAAACCTCTGGCATAAAAAATAATAAAAAAACTCTCTTCATTTAAAGACCAACAATACTCTACATAGTAAATACATGCTTCTACAACTCCAGCACACACAGATGTTGCGAACCTCTGTTAGGCAACAACAGATGTTGCCAACAGTACTCTTCATTTAAAGACCAACAATACTCTACATAGTAAACACGTGCTTCTACAACTTCAGCAGACACGGATATTGGGAACCTCTGTTAGGCAACAACAGATGTTAGAAATGGTAGCAAGTCAAACAGTCGTTAGATTAGCAGAGGATCACTACTAAATAGATGTTCTCTTTGGGCGGACTTTACCTTTGACAGAGATTTAAAGTAACAGATGTTGAGTATTTGCAATTGAGAGGAGGAAATTCTTCAAAAAAACTGTTGACTTACCAAATAATAGAAAAATAATAAAATTTCAAACCTCTGGCATAAAAAACAATAAAAAAAACTCTTCATTTAAATACCAACAGTACTCTACATCCTAAACACATACTTCTACCGCTTCAGCGCACACGGATGTTGAGAAGCTCTGTTAGGCAACAATAGATGTTGGCAACAGTAGCAAGTCAAACCGCCGTTAGATTAGCAGAGGATCACTACTAAACAGATGTTCTCTTTGGGCAGACTTTACCTTTGACAGAGATTTAAAGTAACAAATGTTGAGTATTTGTAATTGAGATGAGGAAATTCTTCAAAAAACTGTTGACTTACCAAATAATAAAAAAATAATAAAATTTCAAACCTCTGGAATAAAAAAAACAATAAAAAAAACTCTTCATTTAAAGACCAACAGTTAAAAAACAGATAGATATCAACAGACTTTAAAAAACAGAGGTTTAAAAAGCAGATCTATATAGTAACAGAAATTGATTCTTTGTAATTCTTCAAAAAATTGTTCAAGCACAATTCAACATCAACATAATCTAAATCAAACTCAGAGACAATTTCACATCTACATCAATATCGATCTGCAATACTCAGATGATATTAAAAATTACATAATAATACTTATGCACCCTAAAATTAGTAAAAATAAAATGTTCCACAAAGATTAATAGGATTAAAATTTAACTATGAGATTAAAAGATCAACAATTACATCGAGTACTGAACAACGAAACTTTAAAATCTAACAACAACACCAAGAAATTTAAGAATCTAACAACAAAAATTAAGTGCTTTTAGCTTCAACTCCATCGAGTATTGAACCTCTCAATGTATATCTTTGACCATCGCCATGAACTCCACGGAAGTTGAAGGCATCGCCATCAGGTTTCTGGAAACTTGGTCTCTCGTAAACAGACCAAGATGCAGTCCATCAAAACACCTCTTCAGTTCTTGAAGAGTAGCCCTATCCTCATATACTTAATCCTCAACTTGCTTGATAAAGAGCTGCTTTAAATCATCAGAGCCTGCAGAAGTGTATGCATCTTATATGTATGCATTCTATACATCAAAATTCCAAACTTTATGCATCTTTTAATACAAAAAAGGCAGGAAAGAACAAACTGAATCTACTTATATATCTTATTAAATAAAATCTTATCTTACAGCAGAAGCAGTTACTTTCTTGCATTTAGTATGAACCACTGTAGATTCTACATTATCATCATCTGCCCAAATCATTCATAATCATCATTTAGTCATAACCCAGATTAATTTAACTGTACATTTAATAATCTATCTTTGTGTTTAATTTAATACTATCAATATCCATATTAACATATTCTAAAACCATTATGGCTCCACAAATACTTCTACCACTGGTCGCTCGAAGAAAACAGAGCTGAAATATATCAACAGTTTAAAATAAAAATTATCAACAGTTTAAAAAAAATCCACAAACCTAAAATAACCCGCATATGATTGTATGAATTTCAAATAACTGTGATTAGACTGAAATATAAAGCGAGAATTAGAGTATATCAGTTCAAAATTCAAAATTCAAAATTACAAAAAAAACCATACTTTCAACGATGTTGGAACAATGATGCTGGAACAACTGTCGAACAATCATCATCTGCTCAAATTATTCACAATCATCATTTAGTCATAACGATAAAAAACAATTATGAAAAAACAAAAACAAACATAATTATATATGACATTACCATCATCAAGGCAAACGACATGACCCCAAAATTTGTTCTGAAAGTGGGTCAGAGAGAGCTTCGGTTTTCTCTTTTCCTTTATGAACAAATGTCGAGTATTGAGAAGAAGAAATTTGAGGGAGAGATACATTGGAAGTGTGGTTTGAAAATACAAAAGCAGAGGGAAATGAGAAAAAAAAACCTTTATATAAGAAGATGATTGACAGAAGTGAGTGAGTGACATGCATTAACTGCAAATTACGTATCCCCAGGCATTTTGAATTTGAAATTACCGGCAATTTCTAAACATCTGCTGAGTTACACGCATCCCAAAGGAAGGACTTTCAACATCTGCTGGCTTTAAAGGATAGATATGGGCAGAAGTTTTAGGAGACAGACTTTCAGATAGATTTTAAAATGATTTTATATATTAGGCTTTATGATGCAGTAATGACATAAGAAAAGCATTGTTGGACAACCTCTCTGGCTGCCACATCAGCTTTTCTTATGTCACTCAGATTTCTCCTTTTATAGAAAGTATAGATGTGATAATCCATTTTCTTTGATTTAGTAGGGAAAACTATTTTGCTTTAATTCCCTTAATTAATGACTTTCATTAATTTGCATATATTTATATTATTAACTAAAATACATTGTTATTGATTTTAGTATAATCTATATCTATATATATAATAAACAAAACCATTGGGGGACACTTGTCACCCCTTGGTTAAGCCACATCAACCATCCACGTGGCATATCTCTTAAGCGAGTATTGGAGAAGCTTATAACGTACGTTTCAATTTCTCTCTCTCAATCAAAAAACCCTAATCTAAGCCTCTAATTCAGCTCTCAAGATTAATCCTTGCCACATTCATCTATCGTTCATCTACATCGATTTCTTCTTCACATCAGATGAGACCAATTGAATTGGAGTTTTCTTTTTGATTCTCTCATTTGATTGAATGTTGTTATAATCAAGAATCCTCACCGCCTATGACCCGCTTTATCTTCTGAGAAAGCCCCTAAGACGCCACTGATTCACCAGCCTCTTCCTCTTCCATAGCTTAATCTCTCTTCTCTTTGGATCTCAGTCAACAATCGACGGTAAGTTCTTCGTTTTTCGGTCTTTATTGCTTGATTTTGCTCTTTGGGTATTGTTCTTGATCCCATTTTGTATGGTTATTTGATCCAATTTTGTATAATTGTTGCTCTTGATCAAATTCATTGCAGGTTTCAAGACTCTAAATCGACAGTAATCTCTATTTAGTTGTTCGATTATTCTATTTTGTTGTTTGATTCGTCTGATTTCGTCAATTGTTTAATGTTAGTTAGGTTTTTAATCGACAATGATCGATTATGGATTTGCACGATATGGCTGGGACGACAAAAAGAAGTCTATGGTGAGTATTCAAGTTATTTATCATATTAAACCATGTTGATAACTTTACTTTTAATCGTTTATTATTGTTGAGATTGGTCGTGTATAATTTTGATCTTCCTTTTATGTGAACATTGGTTGTTTTGCTCTGTTTTTAACAACCCGGAGAAGTACGCAGTCATAAGAACTTTAGACGGAAGGAAGTTCAATGTGACTGATTTAGCGAGTGACACTTTTGATGCACATTAATTAATAGGTTTGTAGGGATCCAAGATGGGGCCGTTGCTTTGAAAGTTTTAGTGAAGATCCTAATATCGTACAAGAAATGATTGAGATCATACCAAGACTTCAAGGGAAGATTCCTATTAATGGTCGAAAAGGTGTTCCTTTTGTTGATGGACAGTAAGTTTTCAAGAAGTTGTTTCCACGTCTCAATTGCTTTTTTGGTATGATCGAATTTTTTTTTTGTTTATGCGTTAAATTACTGTTTGGTGTTACAGAACAAAGATTGCAGCTTCGGCCAAACACTTTGTTGGCGATGGTGATCTCTTCGGGGCTTGGTTCAGTTTCCAACTTTTGTTATAGATTTAATAATTAAAATGAGTGTTGTTTCTCGGGTGATATCAAGGTAAGTTGTACCAGCATGTGGCGAGCTTTGCTGCTTCTGCCCTGGATTGAGAACAAGGTCTTGGAAGCCTGTAAAGAGGTATTTGAATGTTATGCAGTTTATCTCTAAACACGTACTTGGTCATCTCTTAGATGTTTTCTTACAACTTTAAGTCAATTAAAGTATGCGGATGCAAAAGAGGTTTGAACTGTATATATATTGTTACAGTTTCTTTGTTATAGAGCGAAATTGTAATATGAAGATATATAAGTTTAAAGTAGATAAGTAGCAAAGTATAGAGAGCCGTACTTTCACTATTGTCGATCGTTGAAATTTGAAAGCAAACCAGACTATTCGTATTTAAAGAGGCTTTTTCGAGATTTGTTCATTCGTGAAGGTGACAAACGCTTTTTTTGTATATATATTTATAGTCGTTACTCGATAATATAAATATATACTGAATATGTTTATATTTGTTAACGTGGGCCTGAATTTTTGTTCACAGGCTATCAGTTTGACTATATCTTTGATTGGACCATATTAAAGTATCCACAAATTGGTGCAAGCTCTAGAACACGGGTCAGTGAAAATACAACATGTACATCGTGAAACGACCTAACGAGTCGATCAGAAGAGTGCTCAGACAGAATCAGAGGCGGAATTCATTGATTCTGTCTTTGTTTAGCTTGTATTCACTATTAATTGTCTTGTTTATTGATCTTGAAACGATTTACAGCACGTAGACACTTCGACAGCACCTCGGCGTCGGAAGCAAAAAGGTTACAAATGAAATCGCATCAAGGGTATTTATAGATGAAGCTATTCCGTTTGAAAGTGGCATGACATGCTTCAAACGGAATGGCACTCTTCAAACGGAATGGCACTCCTCAAACGGAATTAGCTCAATCACATCTAAAACCTACCCTATTTCTCGTATGACGCACCCTGATCTAATACTTCTAACGTAAGACTCGATATAAGACGAAGTCGACAGACGTATGCACTAACAGACTCCCCCTCGGATGTTGACGAGTCTGAAGTATCGAGTCTTCGCATCTTCAGTCTTTATCAGTCTCTGGGCTTCTCAAACTTCTCTTCTAATCCAAGACTCGAATGAAGATGAAGTCGACAGACAACTGCACCAACAGACTCCCCCTTGAATGTTGACGGAATCTTCAGTGAGAGTCTTCATCATAACGACTCTTCAGTCTTGATCGGTCTTCTTTCTTTCTTAGCATGTACCAGAATATTCTCTTAGGCTCTAACCTCGTCAGACTCCCCCTCTCATCATGATGGGATCGTCGTCTGGAATTAGCTATCACCTTGAGATCAAATCCTGGCTTTAATTCTGTTTAGCTCAACTCCTGCACACATTTTCTCACCAAAACATAAGTTTTCACTTAAATCAATAAGAAAAACTTACTAGTAATAGTTACATCAAGTTCAAATTAATGACCCTGATTAACTAATCTCAACTACTTTCTTAAATCAAAATTTTTCAATTCAGCACACACACTCCCAAACCAGTTCATCATGTTCAGCACTTGGAATTTTGAATATTCGCTCTCCAACATCAGTTGTCGAAAATCTTTTTGTATTTTTCAAAAGTTTATGCTAAAACACTCCGAAAATCTTTTTGGATTTTTTTAAATAAAGGAATGTAATAAAGACATATTTACAGACACTATTTTTGTGAGCTTGCGTAAGAGGATCATATCAGTTTTTGACCAATCACTAGCACCGTTAAGCTTTAAACATTTTCAGTTCTAAACGATTCATGTTGATTGACGATATTTTTGTCCACATAAACTCAATCTAAAAACTTTCGAAATGCTTACCGATACGTTAAGGTATATTTAGATAGCACTAAATTCTTATGGACCCCACGATCTCAACATATCCCCTCATCATGTAATACACTGACTCAAGTAATGCCTTTAAACTTTTATCGACTGTGATTTGTGCGAAAACAAAGCAGAATGTTTAAACATTAACAATCAGGTCGATACTTCCGTATACACAGAGAAAGTCCAATGTTTAAACAAAATAAGAAAAATAAAACAAGTTGAAGTTGTTTAGGCTTTAACCACCAGGTCGATACTTCCGTATACGCAAAGGTGATCCAAAGCTTAAACGAAACACCAAAGAAAATAAATCAGAACGTTTAGGCAATAACATCCAGGTCGATACTCACGTATACGCAGAGGATGTCCAATGCTTAAACAAAATAAAGATGTAAAACAAGTTTAAATCTTTGCAAAATGAAATGCACAATCACAGCGACTTTTTAGCAAAGTAGTGAGAGTTCACAAACTTAACCAGTTTTATGTCTTTCGACAATCAGCGATTACTGAGCAGGTACACAATCAAGAAGGACAAAACTAAGTACTATGCTTTTGACCATGTTTCCCACTAGAACTAGGCTTTTTCATTTAGGTTTGTATCGTTATCGCAAATCTACTAGTCTAGCTGAGCCTACCGTCACATCTTTAGTAAGATCGTTTATCACATTTTATCTCTCCATTTCTTTAGCATGTTGTGACAGTCTAACTGATCTACTATCATTTCCTTTTTTTCACAACAAAACTCATTTTTGCATTTTTCAATGTTTTTGTAATTTTCAAATTTTCTAATTTTTTAAAAATTTTTACTCCCCCTAAAATCAAAATATGTCTCAATTTTGATTTTCTGGGAAAATTTGAAAACAAGCTGTACAAGAAATGTGACAACATGATGAGAATTACTTCAATTCTCCATTCACTTGGCATAAACAATCAGAACTCCCCCTGACACCAAAACATTTTCCCATAGTGATTTCAAAACACTTAAGTTTGTTTTAATCAAAATGGTTTTTTCGGAAAATAAGTTTTGTGAGTCATTTCTCAAACATGGGGATCATTCATCACCTTGTTTTCTTTAACCACTTGTAAAAACTAACATTTTTAAGATCAATCCACAAACATCACTTGTAGAAAATCAAGTACAACTTAATGTCCCTGATTTACCACATGTATGACGAAATCACTTTCGTGAATTTCTCAAGAAATATGCCGATACCTGCTCCACACTTACCAACCTGGGAGCTCCAGCAAGTCAGGTTTTTCATTTAAACAGATTCACCCAAGCCTGACGGTCCTTGGGTGATTTTGAATTCTTGTTCAACAATGGTGGAAAATTTACATCATCCATTCTTAGACCAGAATTCTCATTTTTTACCTCAACACATGGCTCTTCTGGCTTTACCACACCAGATTCATTGCCTGAACTTGGCTTGTCTGACTTTGATGAGCCAGATTCATCGCCGAAACATGGCTTGTCTGATTTTGATGAGTCAGATTCATCGCCAACAACTGGCGCCTTTGTTTCCGGAGAAACAAATTCATCACCAGCAACTTTCTCTTTCTTTACTCTCTTCTCTGTCCTCGGATTTATATCTGATGAATTCGTTTTGCTTGATTTGTCATCCTTTGAAGAGCAAGACGATTTATCAGAACTTTTATCTGTTTTACCAGTTGTATCCGAGGACAATATCCTTTCGAGATACTCTCTCGCCTTCTTCCTCTTCTTCCTCAGTCTGTCTTTTTGCCCCTGCGAAAGCTTCTCTTTCGGTTTTAGAACTTTCTGTTCTTGAACTTTAGGTTCTTGAACTTTCTGTTCCTTGGGCTTTGCTTTGACATTGACTGGTTTCTTTGCCATTTTCTGAGATTCAGCCCTCGATCTTCCCTTTGATCTCATTGGGCAATCTCTGGCAATGTGTCCTCTGATTTGGCAGTTGTAGCATCTTCTCGTCTCATAACTCCAATTCTGGCAGTTAACAGCAATGTGTCCTCTCACACCATAAGTATAACACACTCTGTTATCGTACCAATCACCACTTTTTGTCCAAA
The DNA here is from genome assembly GCA_030545235.1 of Helianthus tuberosus. Classification (NCBI taxonomy): domain Eukaryota; kingdom Viridiplantae; phylum Streptophyta; class Magnoliopsida; order Asterales; family Asteraceae; genus Helianthus; species Helianthus tuberosus. Next base: position 71,076,876 of record CM060426.1, read on the forward strand.
CATTCAGATCATAGCACTGTTTGGCTTGGTGATAGTCATTCATCCTCTTGAAAACTGGATTTGTCTTTTGAGCACTGTGGTCAAACCTACACCACTTATTACCAACAATTTTTGAGTTTTGATTTTCTAATTTTTGTGATTTTTTTATCACAATTGGATGATTGAACTGATGAGCTTTTATTTTCTTTTTGAACATTTTTCGGTTTTTTATCCTTTTGTTTTTATTCCACATTCTTCTTTACAGGTTTTTGCATTGAGCATTCACCTTTTTCAGTAGAATGTAGAACAGTTTCTTGAAACATTTCATTTAATTTCAAAAATATTTCTTTTTTCAACATCATCATCAGTTTTCTCATCACAATCTTCAACTTTGACTTTGTCAAAGTTTGTGACATTGTCACTTATTGGAACTGAATTGATCGGTTTTGGACATGGATAATCTGGTGTTGATGATGAAGTCTCAAAACCTTTCAAATTCTCTTCAAGCTCTTTGATTTTAATCCGAGCTTTTTCAGCTTCATTTTCAAGCCGAATGATTTTCTGAAGATGAGAGTTTATTTCAATCTGTTTTTCAATATTATTTTTAAAAATAGCAGATTTCTCATCTTCTAAAATCTTCATTTGACTTTGAAAATCTTTTTCAAATTTTAATTTTTCATTTTCAAATTCTTTTTCCTTTTCTTTCAAAATCTCGTTTTTCAATGTCAAACTGTTCAAATCACTTAATAGTTTAACATTTTCAGATTTCAGCTTCTCACAATTTTCCTTCATTTCAAGAATCTGTTTATCCTCAGATTTCTTCTCATCTTTCAAAGCTGAAATCTCTTCGGTCTGTTCCTCTCCCACTTGGACACCTTTATTTCTGCTTCTTTTTAGTATTGATTTTCCATTTTGACTTTTCTTCTTCTCAGCATTTTTCTCCATCTGTTCTTCAAGTTTCTTAATGAATTGACAAATTGTCAATCTAGAGTATTCTCCATTTCTTTTTAAATCCAAAAGATATGTACCCCACTCTTGTTGAGGTATGGCATTGGCTAATTTTTCAACCCATTCATTTGGACTTTTCTGAATACCCTTCTCAGACATTGAGCGAACAAGATGGCTATACCTCTCAATGATACTCTTTGTACTTTCTCCTGGACAACATGAAAACGAGTCAAACTCTTTCTTTAATACATTTATTCTATTAATTGTTTCACTATTCATATTAAAGAAATTTATATCCATGATTCGGAAACACGTTTATCAAGACAGTCCCGTTAAGCGAAATATCAAGTCCAAGCTAGATCACCTTTCAAACAAAATACCAATCACTTAAAAGTCTGATTGGGCCGATCAATTGGGCTTCAATTGAAATAAATTGTTTGGACCGCAAATATTGATTGGACCGATTATTAAACTAGTGACTTTTGATCAGATAACATGCAAGAGCCAACAAACACATCAAATTCTATTGGGCCACCCAATCCACTTAACCGACAAATCAATTTTATACAAAACTGATTGTATTTTTCAATGGAAATCACGTGATATACACCAACTTTTAAAAACACAATGTTCAATTCTGATTGGGCCGCTTTATTTAGTGGACTGACACCATTAAAACTATTCTCAATTCAAATGGCAACAATATCAATTCTCGACACAATTTTGATTGGGCCGACAATATTTGTAATAAATGGGCCACGTGATTACTTGAAGACAATTGGACCCTTAACATGAACTCATATGAGCCACACATGCAAACTGATCAACATGTGGCCGACAACATCAATTGACAATTCAATTTCAATTAATGAATCAGATGACTTATTCAGAATCTGTTGTTTCACGTGGACTGATTATTTTCAAATGAACTTGCAACCTTCAAACGGAATAGATGTATTCCTCAAACGAAATCACCAAAACAAGCTTCCTTCAAACGAGAAGTTCAAACGGGATCCCTCATTTCAAACGATACAAGAGATTACGTTTGAGACTTTTGCAATTTTCAAACGAGATTGTGTTGTTCAAACGGAAATATCACCAATTTCAAACGAAGTGTCAGTTTTCAAACGGAAAACCAGGGCTTCGTTCAAACGGAATCAAATTTTCAAGCCATTTTTACCAGTTTTACTTTGAGTTTAGATCTGATATTCTCAAGGGTTTGTTAAAACTCAGTTTTACACACACTGTCCAAAATTCAGTCAATTTTGACCGTTGAAACTTGATTAAATTTGAAAAGAAGGTGTAGAAGTCAGAATATTCCAGCGAAAACGAGCTAAACAGTAAGAACTCTTCCTCCTGAGCTCTGATACCACATGCAGGATCGTGAAACGACCTAACGAGTCGATCAGAAGAGTGCTCAGACAGAATCAGAGGCGGAATTCATTGATTCTGTCTTTGTTTAGCTTGTATTCACTATTAATTGTCTTGTTTATTGATCTTGAAATGATTTACAACACGTAGACACTTCGACAGCACCTCGGCGTCGGAAACAAAAAGGTTACAAATGAAATCGCATCAAGGGTATTTATAGGTGAAGCTATTCCGTTTGAAAGTGGCATGACATGCTTCAAACGGAATGGCACTCTTTAAATGGAACGGCACTCCTCAAACGGAATTAGCTCAATCACATCTAAAACCTACCCTAATTCTCGTATAACGCACCCTGATCTAATATTTCTAATGTAAGACTCGATATAAGACGAAGTCGACAGACGTATGCACTAACAGAATCCCCCTCGAATGTTGACGAGTCTGAAGTATTGAGTCTTCGAATCTTCTGTCTTTATCAGTCTCTGGGCTTCTCAAACTTCTCTTCTAATCCAAGACTCGAACGAAGATGAAGTCGACAGACAACTGCACCAACACTGGTGGTAGATTTATGTCATTCTTTAAGATGATTTATTAATTAATTATTAATTGTGTTCTATTTGCATATTCAAAGTGTGAATGTTGGTCAAAATGTTGGGACATCTGCAGAAAAACTAGGAAGAACGTCAGGTATTATTTAACAAACCAGTTTCTCATGGTCAAATTGGTCTGGGTTATATCCTTATTTCTAACGGGCAAATGGGTATACCTAAAAAATAGCTTACAGGGCACACATTATACAGGTTGAAACTCAAAAGTGGCAAACTCGTGCTCGGCTTGGTTACTCTCGAATTTAAAAAGAAAACTTATAGCTTTCAAAATTGATTAGTGTAAAAAGTAATGATTTTAATAATGTCTATTAGAAATACTCTATTTTTATTTATATTATTTTTCATCAATGTAACAGACTTCCGAACCGATGACAGAGTTAGAAAGGCGAACATGGAATATTCGTTTTTTCATAATACACAAACGAGCTTCTTTGTCCAAAACCCCTTTGCAAAAGGTATTTAACAATTTCATTTTCTAAGCATATGTGTATATCTATCAATCTCACAAAGGGAAAAAAAGTTTTTTGCTGACTTGTGTTTACATCTTGCTGCAGTGAGAATAATGAGTTTAATTTCCGAGTGGATCGAAGGAAGCTTGAAGCTGACCTTATCTTGGCGGGGTAACATTGGGTTGTTGAAGCTGTCGTGATGTTTGCAGCCAAGGCGGTTAGTTCTTCTTTGTTTCGCTTATTAACATATCTGAGCTTATTTTTCTTTTTCATGTTTTCCTTTGATTTTGTTTGCAATAAAATTGTGTTCCAGTTTTACTGTAGTTGTGCAATGATCTGTCTATAGTTATAGGATTATCATTATAAATAAGTTGAACATACCCTAAATGAATTATGCTAAATAGTTAGTTAATTTGCTCAGAGGAATAAAGCTTAGGATTGATTATCTCAAACCATTTGATCATCTGATTTGGTTTCATTGCCTAATATGCTTGATTAGACAATGGTGATAGAGATGATAATGGTGTTGCTGCTGTTGTTTCTTTTGATAAGCTGTGATTGTGAAAGTTATTCAAGCAAAATTAGAATTTATAGATCTGACCGGTATCTTGGATTGGCCACTGGGTAGGTATGTGTAGAGGCGGGGAAAAAAGAAAAAAACTCGTTCCTAAATTGAAACCGAATGGCAAGTTTATAAATTGGCTTGACATCCCTTTCATTGAAACCAGTTGAAACCAACCCAAACTCTATGGTAAATTGAGGTCAGTATAAATTTAATCGAAATGTGGGCTATTTCGACCAGTTTATGAGTAAACATGTTGATCTGGTCTACACTTTGCCTCAAACGGGTCAGATGGTTAAATTTCTGGCCCGTTTATGTAAAATATATTTTAATTGTTACCACGTTCGTCACTGAACCTTCTTTACTCGGGACTAATGAAGAACCAAGGAATGGGTCTCAGGAAGCGCAGTTCTAAATCTAAGTTTATTAATGTTCATATCATAATTTTTCTTAAAAATTTGCATTAGCTACCCTAAGTACTTTTTTCATCATCACAATCATAATTTACTTTTCTACATCATATCATGTTCTAAGACCTGGTTCTTTTCTTTCACAAGTGGCACGTTGAACAAACACGTGGGTTAGAGGGAAATCATTAACTTTGGTGCGGCCATTTCAACACCTGTTGTCAATTCGAGAGTAAGTTGTATGCTTTTAATCGAGTGTTTTGTGTTTTCATTTATTTTAGTTTTAAATATCCTGTGTGAATTTAATTTTCTTACAAAAGAGTTTATGCTTTGAACTAACAGCATTATCATCCTGTCTCTAGGTTCTTGAAGATGATAATGCTTCACATGCTGAGCTTCCAAAAGGCCTATATAGGGAATATGACAAAACTACTGAGAGTTAGGTCTCTATTTAATAGAACTGGTTTTCACTAATGAAGAGTTGTAGTGCTATCATAGTAAATAGTAGAGAGGGAGTAAAATTATTAGTATTTGATAGAGATTAAAGCTACGAATCACATATCAATTGATGTTTACAAGGAAATATTTAGGGATTTATATTTTATATGTATGCGGATTATAGTTGTAATTTCGCTTCATCATTAGTTTATGTAATATGTAATCTGTTTTATAATTATTTTTATTTATACGCTTATTAGTTATTTCATTTACACTCATTTGATAAGGAATTAAAGCTCGTGATTAACTTATGAAAAATTTATAACTCCTTATAGCGAAGGTATTAATATGTCATATTATTGTATTAAGAATTAAGAATGTACTAACAAAATTTAATGAAATAATACATCATATTTTAAAAAGTATGCATGTTTAATAACATTACACTTTGTATTTTATTTTGTTTCGTTTATACACTTAATATACGTCTAATCAAATTTATCTTACCCGGGAAGTTCCTGGATGATAATATTTCATTTCAAAGTATATAATATGGTTTTGGTTGAAGCCCGCGTATTACGCGGGCATTAACCTAGTTTGAATTATAAATGACAAATTTTTGTTTTAAATAATTTGAATTAATTATATCTTTTAGAAAGATTTTTTAAATTTAAATTTGATTTGATTTGATTTGATTTTTTTAATCTAATTCTTATTTCAAGTATGATAATAGAATGAATATATTCTTTTGACCAAATAAATGATTTTTTGTGTCAAGTATATATATCTCTTATACTAAAGTAAAATAATTTGGCCACCTCATTTGATGATGTGACATGGCTCTTAATCAAGATAATTCACAAAAAAGGTGGGATTTCAATTCTCTTGCTCCTACTTCTCCTTGAAACCGCGTCTTTGTATTTTAGGAAATCACAAATTTCTCTAAATAAGTTTCAATCTTTCCATAATCATGAAATGGTCTCACATGTTCTATGATAATCTATCTTTCCATAATTATGAAATCCTTCCATTGCAAGCTGTATATTCAAATTATAAACCCAAAATCTTCAATTTTTTGCGATTATTCTCAGCTACTCTCACCTGATGTATTTTTTCTTATGTGGATGAGTTCTTCAGTCGGTAATTTTTATTTTTATTTTAACCAATCTTATTGTTTAATTGATCCAGTATTTGTATATTTTATGCTTAGATTTAGGTTTTATTCATGTCTTTGATGAATCATTGTTTTAATTTTGGGGTTTTTATAAATCAGAAACCCTAATTTTTGGCGAAATCCGATTCAGTGCTTATCTAAAGCTTTTCCTTTCACAAATACTTGATCGTAACCATATAAACTAGATCCTGGTATGTTAAGTTTTATTTACATCAACTTTTGGTACTTTTAATCTTACAATCCTACGTTTCTACAGAAAATCCTAATTATTTGTGGCTTATTGGTGTTAGAATTTGTTGAATTAGTGATGATATGTAACAAGATCTGTTGATTTAGTATTTTAGTTACTCCGATCTGTGGTGTTGAGCGATCTTTGTTAAGGTTCATAAAGTCTAAGTTGAGGAAAGAAGCTGTTATGTGCCCACTAACTCATTCCATGTTCCAGTAGTTGTCAAGTTTTATTTTAGTACTTAGTTTATTTATTAATTAAGCATGTTTTGAATTATAGATAGTGGGTCAAGATAGTTGGTTAGTGGGTAGTTATTTATCTTTTAAGTATTTATAGTGTAAGTCATTTGATGTTTATGGGTATGAATGAAAAATATTGATCTAAGTTTCTCTCTAATTTCTATCCGGATTCCATCTTGTTTCTTTGGCCAATCGATTATCGGTTGGAACCACAACAGTGGTATCAGAGCTGTCGTGATCCCCCGGACCATGGTTGCTCACGCTCTCTCCGAAGCCTAGTTTTATCAATGGATGAGTGAATCCCTTGTAAAACTCGAGTCTTAGTTGCAAACCCTTTTCAAGGAGTTCTAGTCGTTCCGAACCGCGTGGGAAGCCCAATCTCCTACATCTCCACCAACTTCCATCACCACGCCACCACAACCAACTCTAAAAACTGCCCCATCACCGGAGTCTGACCCAGAATGGGAACCGTCACTCCCTCCGTTTACACAACAACAACCACCACCAATCCTTGCATCCCCACCAATAATTACATCACCGACTCTTCATGTATATTTTGGTGAATCAATAAATCATGGGTGGGGCCTCTTTGCATGTCGGAGGATTTTAAAAGAAGAATTTGGGATTAAACGTCATGGTAAGCATGCAATGATGAGGTTTGCAGGACTGAGTAAAAGAATATATAAATATGAAGGAAAGGAATGTTATCTTTTTAACGGTGAAGTCGGGCGACGCGAGTGGCATCCACCATGGCGCCCCATTGTGACGGCTCCTAATGCCGCTAATCGAATCGAGTGGCGGCCACCATGGTCCATATTTTTGTCCTTGAGGACAAGGACGCTTTCAGCCGGGCGGGAATGTTATGTGCCCACTAACTCATTCCATGTTCCAGTAGTTGTCAAGTTTTATTTTAGTATTTAGTTTATTTATTAATTAAGCATGTTTTCAATTATAGATAGTGGGTCAAGATAGTTGGTTAGTGGGTAGTTATTAATCTTTTAAGTATTTATAGTGTAAGCCATTTGATGTTTATGGGTATGAATGAAAAATATTGATCTAAGTTTCTCTCTAAATCTATCCGGTTTCCATCTTGTTTCTTTGGCCAATCGATTATCGGTTGGGACCACAACAGAAGCTGATGAGGTAATAACTTAAATAGTTTGCTGATTTGTTTTTCATCTTTGTTATATTGATTTCTGGTAGTGACTTTGTATTTGCTTCTTTAAATTGTAATATTTCAAGATGGGATGTATCTGACTTTAAAAGAAGTTTTTGAGAGCTTGGATTTAAATGGTAATAAAAAAAATCTTTTGAATGTTGCATAATTTTTTCATGTATATCACTTATTCATAGATTTGCTGTTGGAATTCCATTCAATTGCTCTTAGGGATGTATGCTCTTATCTTGATTTAGTTCTCTAAAATTTTGTGTTTTTATACCTTTATGTATTGACTTGATGACATCCACAAATTCAACACAACTTTTCAAGGGCATTTGATCAGAAGCTGAGGAATTACTTTGTGTTATAAAACTGGTTTTAAACAACCGGTTTATTTAACTGAAATAAAAACTGGTAAAAAAAACCGGTGCAGAATGCAGCACAGTTTGTTGTTTTTCTGCAGAAAAATGCTGCATTTTTTTGTGCTGAAAAAAGCTGCAGTTTTGGTCGTTTTTGCAGAAAAAAACTGCTGTTTTTTTGGGTTTTTTGCCGGAAAAACTGCAGTTCTTCGCTGTTTTTTTTGCTGAAAAAACCAGCAGTTTTTTTTGCTGAAAAAAACCTGCAGATTGCAGCTGCTGTTTATTGCTGTAAAAAAACTACAGAAAAAAAAACTTGTATATTTCTATAAAAACCCAATGTAAAAAACTGCAGAAAATCAGTAGAATGCAGCTCCTGTTTGCTGCTGTTTATTGCTGGGAACACATCGTTATCGGGTTTTCCGGTTAACCTTTTTTTTATAATCGGTTTTTTAACCAGTTTTTATTATCAATAACCCAAACTGCACCCCAAACCGCCGGTTCAGTTTCAAACCCTAACCGGTTAGGAAAAAACCGGTTTAAAAAAATGGTTTCGGTTTTTCATCGGTTTCAGTTGGCAAACCGGGTTTTTTGTACATCTCTACCCGGTATCTTTCTTATGGTTTGTTGTAGCATTATTTTGGAAATTTACGATCTTTTTATTTAGTTTCCATGATTTTCTTCTATTGTTAACTAAGTAAACATTCAAGACTTCGGATTAGATGGCACGAACACTACGCTTCACCCTCCCTTTTCCAATGATTGTTTATCCTTTTTACCTGGTAAGTTTACTTCTTTATAATTTAAAAGATCGATTAATATTCTAAAACATCATATATATCTTTTTAAAGTTAGTAATGTCACATTTACCCTTTTAATAATCTAAAAATATCACATTTATCAATCCACAGTAAATACCGTAAAACCATAATACTAGCTATCCACGGTAAATACCATAATACTAGCTAACTAAACAAACACATAGGAAACAACGATATCAGTGTGAATCGTTTCAACTCTCAGTGCATGATGTTTTTTGCTTATTGTATTCCTTAAATAATGCTATGAGGCTGAGGGGTGTGGTTTAGGGGCTTTATAGTGCCATGTCAGAGCCACGTATGCACCACGTAAGCGAGGGGCTTTATCGTTAACTTGTACGGTATGGTTTAAAGCCCCCTATTAAACAAAATTAAAAAAAAAGATATTATTGGTTGAAAAGAGGTGGGCCCCTCAATTTTGCTCGTTAACATTTATCTGGTGTTCGGAAACTGTTGAAACCGACCGAAATTCTCAAAGCGAAGCAAGTCGGTTCACTTTTGTTATCCTTGTGTTATTGAAGTGCTTGAATATATAGAAATTTCAGCATGGGAACCAATTCACTTTTATTACGTGATGAACCTTACCTGATCCGAATTGTCGAACCGACCCGAAATTTTTTATGTTCAGTCATATGAAATTGGAGTGTCTAAAAAAGTGAACCAAGTGAAAAAAATTCCTGGATCCGCCACTGATCGTTGTTTCGGAAAACTACAAGTTCCTGTATATAAATGACATCATACATATGTTTGAGAGGTTTTTTTACATTGAATACTTATTTGTAGAAGGGATGGTTGGATTGAGGATCCTGAACATTAATCCAGAAGTGTGAGAAGTGTATTATAACACTATATAACACCATATAAACACCGTATAACAATATGTAACACCATATAACACTATGTAACACTATATAACAAATATAACACTATAGTTTGTCTGATAGCATGTCTATGATAGATGTATAGTGTTATATATTATTATATAGTGTCATATAGTGTTATATGGTGTTACATATTGTTATACGGTGTTTATATGGTATTATATAGTGTTATATATAGTGTTATAATACACTTCTCACACTTCTTGATTAATGTACAGGATCCCTACTCTTTTATATTTAGATTCATTTTTATTCGTTTCAAAACACCTGGACCCTGTTAATGTAAAAACTAGAGAGTTAGGGGAGGCATTGGAAGTTGTTACTGCTGAACAAAATTACTTAACTCATCATGTTATCTTAGGAAGTAAGGACTCAGGAATAGAACCTAATAACTCTTTGGAGTTATGGAATTCTTTTCATGTTTAATCATATCATTGAAATAGATTTCTTTTCATATTTGATATAATATTAGTCTGACTTAAAAAGTCATCAGGGATGCCTTTTAACATTAATATGTTACTAATTGATAACATTTAAATAGAATTTGAAATTAAATAGAGTTTAAATTAAAAAAAAGATAGAGATTTTTTTAGAATTCCTTTCATGAGAGTTGAACCATGCCTACATGAATTACAAACATGTTAAACCCCGTCGATATCAGTAATGTATATGTGCTCTATTTTTGTATGTCAAAGTGAATGCAACCTTTAGGATGGCTTCTCAGGATAATAAATGGTATTACGGCGCTCTTTGCCTTGACTATGAATTCTAGGGATAACAAAATTACTCGAGCTCGACGAGTAAACTTGATACGCGACGAGCATGAGACTGAGATACTTTCGTATTCATTTTCTTCAAGTCATTGTAATTTAATATTTATATAAGTAATGGAACGTTTCTTTCATTAAAAAGCCACTGTTAAATACAATAATTTACTTTGAATAACTCGTGTAACATACGAGTACTTAGGCTATTACTAATATTATATAAAGACGGCAAACCTACAGATAAAATAACAAATATGGTTTAAAAAGAAATCTTTAACGACTTGTGATTTTTCGTATTTATTTTTTTTCAGTTTATTGTAATTTAATATCTACCTTAGTAATAAAATATTTCTTTCATTGAAAAAAGTTTATGACAACATTATTAAATAATATATTTTATTGTGACGTCACCCGTGTAGCACACGGGTACTTAGACTAGTATGTGTATATATATATATATATATATATATATATGATAAATACCATTTTACGATTTCAATCTATATTACATATTTTTTGATTTTTCGATTATCTCATTATAATCAAACAATTTGGCAAATATAATGATCAAAAATACTTTACAATATACTAGAATAAATACCACTTTGTTATCGCATTGTATTCACAACTCTCACACCTTACTCCATCAACATCATCGTTCTCACATACGAACATATGTGTACACGTGCTAAGTCTACACTTTAAGTCACAATACATTACTTGATTCTGATTGAGTATTATATTGTTCTTTTTGTTTATCGTATTATAATCTGCTGCTGACTTTTTCTTTTTCACATGCTATGTAGAATGGAACAACCAGCTATCACCTTGTTGAACAATTTGAATCTCAACCAAGACAACTACACCATCAAAATCCACATTGTTAGACTATAGACCCGACCTGCATTCAACAATGCACGAAAGGTGTATTGTTATGATATAATTTTTTCGTGGACCAAGAAGTAAGTATACATGTATTTGTTTTTATTGATACTTCATATATATTTTTATGTTCTGTTTGTGAATTAAAGTATGTAGTGTTTTTTTATTGCAGGGGACCAAGATGCAGTCCTTTGTGTTAGTCAAAACAACAATGGAATATGAATATTTGTTGAAGGAGAAGCAGTGTTTGGTAATTCAAAATCCATCGTTAGGTGAGAATCGACAGAAAGGCAAGTATGTTTAGAGTCCGATGAAGATTAATCTAAACGACAACGCAACAGGTTCTGCCTGCGACGAAGCTGTTGGTTCTGAGTGGGGCTTCGACTTTTCTCCTCTTGATTCTGTTGAAGAGGACTCGAACGAGGACAATAAGTCTTTTAAAAGTCCTATTGGTATTCGCTATCAATATTTTGAAGATTTTTTTAGTATCTAGTTTATATGATGTTTATTTTTTCTAATTTAATAATGTTTTATTTGTAGATGTTATTGATTTTGTGGTATAGAGTTTTCCTTTTAAGCTAAAAGAGGATAATAAAGACGGGAATGAAGAAAAGAAGTTCACATTCATGCTTCGGGATTTACAACATTAGCTATATATTGTTTCCTATAAAAAATGATGTTTGTTCATACATGCATTTTCGATAGACTGTATACTACAACTTTCCGATAGACTGTATACTACAACTTTATAATTAACATACCATTAAGCAATTAGGTTTGACGAAAATATTTATTGGCATTTCTATGATTGATTGTTCATTTGTGGCTAACCAAGCATACTGCTTTTTCAATAAATATTGTGCTCCTTAAGAGTACGGTATTTCGCTTATTTGAATACCTTTTTAGTCTATGTTTAATAAATAAATTGGTTATTATCCACATGGTTCACAAGATATAAAGGAAACATCATTTATGCAAAATTAATTACTCAAACAATTTGTTTCGAAATCATCTATGAAGTCAGTATGTTAGTTAACATGTAATTACTTATATAAAATGTCTTTTGGCAAACGGGGCAGACTTGAACATAAGGTACGCCAAGCATAGCCTACGCCAATTGCAGCTCATATACACCGCATCCTTTCTGTCATACGTTGACCAACTGCCATGTTTATGTTTGATACCGAATGTTGGCGTATGGTGTGCCGGACCAAGAAAAATTGAGTCTTGCCGAGTTTTTAATACCAAGTACTTTCGCATTGGTTCATGTCTGTAATATATTTATGCTAAAAAAGTATTCTTTTGGTGAATACAGGGAAAACATAATTAAAGGTGACTTGAAGATTGATTTTTTGTAAAAGAATAAACCTCATGTAATCAAGAAAACAAAATGCTTACAACTAAGGTGGTTAGGTCAATTTTTACAAGTTGTTAGTTATTCATTGGAACTATTTTTGAATTATGAAATCAAAGTTATAGTGTTTTAAATCTTTAGAATCAAATTGTGTTTATAGTTGTGCTACCTAGAATTAATTTGATACCTTCGGATAAAAGATTCCTTTCGCATTTCAAATGAGGCAATTTCCATTAGCTATATGTTTCGCGATGACAATCAACAAAAGCTAAGGATAATCACTATCTAGGGTTGGTTTGTACTTGAAAAACCATGTTTTCACTCATGGTCATTGTACATCGCTTTATCAAGAGTAAAAACCAAAGATGAAGTCATTTCTTTCAATTTAGTGTAATATAATATTTACGTTAATAATTGAACATTTCTTTCGTTAAAAAAATTATGTCAACAATGTTAAATAATATATTTTATTGTGAGGTCACCCGTGTAACACATGAGAACTTAAACTAGTAATTTACTATTGTAAAAACCTAAATGTCGCATTTAAAATAGATTTTAATAAACATAATCATATTTTATATTAAAACTATTAGGGTGCAACTAAAGCAATTAGAATAATTAAAGTATCCCCGACACGTTTAAGGGGACGAGAGTGGAGAGTGGACGTGGCAATTGCGGACGCTAGTTGGTCGGACAACCTATTAGAGGGCTCATCCGGTTTTCGGATGGGGTCAATTCACCAGATTCATATGCGAGCAAGCGACGAAGATGAGCCATTTTCACACACAAACAAGATATTTAATATATACTATTCTACAATTTTATAGAAATAAATGGTGTTTGAAAATGAACGTGGCATCAGAGATAGTGATCTAGTCAAAGCGACTGAGACATAGCAATCTAGTAAAATTGAGTCAAGCTTCCTCTATTTATAGATGATCGAGCTCAAGCTCAATATTTTACATCGGTTTAGAATTTGAGTTGAGCCCAAGTTGGCGAGTGTAGATTGTGTTACTATGAACCAATCATGTTGAGTAAGATAAGACGGTACAATGATGCATGATCCAAAATTGGATTTTCGCGTGTAATTATAGTGTGTAATCATATTTCATCTAGGGGTGTTCATCGAATCGAATAACGAATTTTCGAATTATTCGAATCGAATTTTTCAAATTTTTATTATTTTTATCTGAATTCGTATTCGATTCGATTAATATTTGAAACTCGAATCGAATTCGAACCGAATTCGAATAAATTCGATTTAATTCAAATTCACCCTAAACAATAAATTATTTTACTTTCATTTTTTAAAACACCACAAACTAATTATATTCAACATAAAATATAATATTCTGCAAAATTAATTAACTATCAATATGTCAAAACACCAAAAATTAGAAGATAGGTTGGTTACTGATAGCGATTTAAGTTAGGTAAAAATTTAGAAATAAGTAGCATGAACTATTTGTCAGTAGGTTTGATAATGTTATGAATAATAAACTTATCAGTTATGGGTAGTTCGTATTTTGGCCATGTTTAGAAGTTATATGTGTGTATATATGTTTGTGTGTGTCTATACATATATCAAAAACAAAATAACCATCTGGGGTAGCCCAGTTGGCCAGTCCCACCCTTTCTCTTCCAAGAGACCCGGGTTCGACTCCAGTGATGGTCACCAGCCACACGCCTCTTCCAGAGGAAACGGAATCAACTCGGGCCAAGGGTATTAACCGCCAGGCAACATTGGGACATTGCTAGCTTGTGGAGTGGGATCACTCCAGCCGCCGGGAGGTCCGTGCAATAACCCCCCCCCCCCCTACATATATCAGAAAAATATATATATAAGTTGAATTCGAATTTCGAATCGAATTCAAAATCACAAATTCGTATTCGATTCTAATTTGATTACTGGATTCGAATACGAATCAACTCGAATTCGAATCGAGTCGAATTTCGAATTTTTCGAATTCGAATTCTGAACACCCCTAATTTCATCATTCGTTGCCTTTAACAATCCATCGATGAAAATATTACGCACTTGATTGTGGTAACCATCACTGACATAATTTTAGAGAACAGAGAAGTTGGGGCAAAAACACTTTTGTAACGTCTACTATGACAACAACCAAACAATGATGACAAGTTCGTAATTTAAAAAAAATATATATAGATAAAAACCATTAAACTTGTATACCACATAAACTAAACTATCCGTAATTTGAATGTTATATAGAAACAAACCAACACAGTTTAGGTTGGTAAAGTAGTTGATACCTGTTCCAAGTTAAAGTTTGACACAAATCTATTTAAATATTTTACCATGAATACATTTTTATCTTTCCTAGAAATACCAAAATCATAAAAAGTTGGCAAACTAGGCCAAAAAGAGTATCTTCTTTCCAGATGTGCATAATCATATCATTAAAAAAAGAACATGCAAATTTCTACCAGATCATGCTTGCCTCTATCATTCTATATTCATCCCAAATGGGTCCATTGTCTTGTTTAAAAAGTTTGCAATGTCACTACATACATCAATACATGTGACATATATAGTCTTTTAAGGGGTAAAAGGGTAATTTTGATGGAGCCAGCAAGGGATGAAGGTGTTACCATATCATCATCATCATCATCATACTCAGTAAATCCCACCAATAGCAAAGCTAAGGTAGGGTCTGAGGAGGATGGTAAGATGTAGACAGCCTTACCTCTACCCCGTAGGAATAGAGAGACTGCTTCCAGTGAGACCCCCGGCTCGATGGTAGTTTTGCATCAAACCTTGGACATAAGACACATAACACTCGGCAATTAAGACAAAGGCCAATTAGTGCATGTACTCCCTCTTTTAACATTATTTTCACGAAATTAGTAAAATAACGTTAAAATTAGTGCACTTTCACTTTTGCCCCCCGAGCGCCACACATATAAACATTATATGAGCATACCGCAAGCGGGGCGAAGGTGTTACCATTTGAAGTTGAATTTTTAAGTTAGAAAATACAGTTGGACTGGTCCTGATTCTGTTCAAGTTTGACCACCTTCAGTCTTGAATTTCTTAACATGAAGATATCAAAAGGGTCTGCCAAATTTAGAACCTGTGATGTTTACATAGGATTTCATAATCAAAATCCAAACTTGATACGATTCTGCAAATGGGTCAAATCAGAACTTGAACTTCAGCGCATTGCTTGCTTTCTTGCAGATAGATCAGAACAAGCAGATCCTCATACCAATGAGACCGCTGACCGGGTCGAATGTTCGGTCACATTCGGGGTTGTGGTGGTCACAAAACACAGCCTTTTGAATAAGGCTGGAAAATAGTGTCTTAACAGTTTTAACAGGTTTCTGACGGCGCGCACAACATAAGTTTCAAACATGATTACGACTCGTTTAACTACTTTCTACTTCATGTTTATAAAAGAGTTTTATGTTTTATGTATAAAGATGAATAAATGATAGATCCTAACATTGTAATTTTAACTATTTTAAAAATTAAAAAAGTCAAAGGGTGTATTTTTCAGTCAAACAGGTCTAATCGTGTCTTAACAGGTACCCAATTGCCAGCCCTACTTTTGAATCACATTGCTTGTGAGGACATAAGGTTCTTTGCTCAAAAGAAGAATCTGATCCCAGTGTTGTTTGACACCAGTTTGAATGAGATTAAAGATTGTAATGAGGTGATTGAATGGTTGATGAAATCACATGAGTTTAAGCTTGAAGCAAATGAGGGTAGTTGGAGATGTGTGTTTAAAACAATAGGGGTCTTGAAGGGTAAATTGGGAAGGAAAAGTGTTGTTGATAAAGGAATTTACAATCTTGATGAAATCCCTTTTCAAAAAAAACAGATTTTTTGTAGGTAGAGAGAAAGAGATTGCGGAAATCGAGACGGGTTTTTTCGGGTTTGGTGATTTTCGACACAAGGAAAGTGACGTTTTATTGAGAACATGAAGAACGCGAAGAATGTTATGTGCATTACTGGTGGGCCCGGAATGGGGAAAACCGAGGTGGCGTACAAGATGGTTATATGGGTAGGTGGAGAATGTCAGTATTTAAGGCAAAATCTGCTGAATTTGTCGTTGGATCTTGACAGGGGCGCAGGATAGAGTACCTCCGGGGGGGGCGCCCGACTCCCCGAACTTTTCGATGCGTAGTGTTATGAATAGTACTTTCGTATAGGTATATACGTTGCCCCCCCCCCCCCCCCCGGTTTCGCGAAAATTGGGGGGGGGGGGGGGGGGGCTGGCTTCGCCAATGATCTTGAGTTAGATGTAAGTGCGGATGTGGAGAAAGAACGAGGTCGGATCAGGAGCTTTGGTGAACAAGAAACCGAATCGTTTAAAAAGATAAAGACAGAACTGTTTCGCGATATACCCTACTTGTTGATCATTGATAATCTTGCAGCAGAAAAGGAATGGTGGGAAAGGAAAGATTTATGCGATTTGATACCAAGAAACACCGGGTCGACCCAATGCAATAACGTGAATGACAGCGAGACGAAAGAAAGAATACCCGAGTCAAGAGATTGAAATTCTGAAGAAATATTATGAGATGTTGGGTGGATCGAGTTTCGGGTTATGGGTCGTTGGGTCTTTGCTATGTGAAGCTGCTATATTACCCTCTGTGCTCTTTCGAGCCATCAACGAGATCCTTGTTGAGCAAAGTTCATCTCATTTTGAGGAACCGTTTTGGGAAAACAATAGCTTTCTCCTCAAAGTTTTGATCTTTTGCATGAATGTGTTGGATGAAATAAAAAATCGGCTTCCGTTGAGGATCAAAAATGTGAATTTACTTGTATCTGCAAATCGGCTTTTAACTGGTGTTTGGTTCGCCCCATCGCTTGTATCTGCAAATTTACTTGCTGCAGCTGCTAACCACATGAGTCCAGCCGCAAACATAGTAAAGAAATGGATCAAAAATGTGAATTTAATGTTCTTTTATTATTCTGGTTTTGCAGACAGCCGATCATGGAAAAAAGAACAACATTCGGCTCTTGTTTTGGTCAAGCGGGGCTCGCGAGAAGAAGCAATAGGCAACCCGGATGCCGCATCGTGTTTCACCCTATAACTCAAGCATTGGCAAGAAGAAAAGGGGGTTTACTTGCAGCGCAAGCAACAATCCAAAGCATAAGACGCGTAGGAAACCCAATCCACACCGCCACTGGTCCAGCTTACACCTTTTGAAACAGTTTGAGTTTATCAAAACGACAGCTCTTCCTTTAGCCGTTCACGCATTCACAACGTTTTCAAGATGTAATTCAGCATTGGAGCTGTTGAAAATTTGTACAAGCGCGCTTGAAGAGTGGAGAAATCATTTGCGGCTCGGATAGAGGATTGGTGCCATGGATCTTTATACTGGAAGAAGAAACAAAAGTCAAACTTGAACCCACGAATGGATGAGTGTGTATGGCAAGACACGACACTATTAAAGGCGACTGTACTAGAGACGAGAGCGAAATTGTTGATGTGAGATGGGCATTTCGGATACGTTGTAGAACATGTATCAGTATCAGTATCAGAATCAGGACAGTGATGCTTGGGCATGGTCATAATGCTCAAACTTTGGCTACTCAAGAAACGTTGTCTAAGTTAGATTAAGGAGCAAAACATAAAGACTAGCATTAGAATGAGTTGGTTAAGAATTAAGAACAATGATACTAATCAGAGAAATCCAATAATCAAAATTGCAACTTCCGGTTATTTTTTTATTTGAGCGAAAAATGTTACTTCAACAATATTTTACACCGATAATATTAAACTGTTATCTTGCCCTGTGCCTCTACTAAGTGGGCTAACCCCACATTGGCAAACCTTCCGGTTATTACAAACAAAACTACTGTAACACTACGCAATCGCTCTTTAACTACAAACTTGAATCATTCGTAAATTTCTGTGGTTTCCCATTTGGAAATAACTTATTTTGTATAGTTCAATCTCGCATTTGAAGTGACTTCCCCCAAATCTAAATAGTTTGGTGGTGATCATTGTTTACATGTATGCACATGTTTACATAACTTCCCAATCTTTGGTTTAGTTAATTTTGTGGGTTAAATTGCATCTAGATCATCTCCAAGCCTGTGGGGGAGGGGCACGCATCGGAAGACGGTGTATGCAAAGATGCCTGTGCGGACAGGTGGTTTAGACAAGAAGGTTGGGTCGGAGATGGTCTAAAGTGCTCGAGCGAAAATAGGTTCCCAAGGTGAGATGCCGAAAACATGCACAAGAACTCTAGACTCACAATGACACCTAATGTTGATTTTAAACTTGGGTCACACAAAATATGTAAAAAAATGATACCTAAACTACAATGGCGTGCACTCTGAAAAGAGTATAATCCACCATCCTTGATTGCATACATGGAGTTTCTGTGATAAAACTAAGATTACTGTACCAAAAGAAACAAAAGCATGTATTAAGTCTTTGATTTCAAATAAAGGCGGTACGTCCTCCCTTCCGACTATGCCTGTCATACGCAATGTTGATTTTATCAACAAGATCGTTCATTGTGCTGCAACAAATGTAAATCAAAACATTACATCCACAGTAAAATATATAACATAACTTTTACCACATGTTAAACAATAAATATATAGATATATACACACGCATACCTTGTGCAATCGGTGAACATGGCCAGATAGCTAATTAGTAACGTGTCATTGTACTCCTACAAGAATATAAAGATACATTCATCAAACGGATTCAAAGTTTCGAATCACATAAACCAAACAAGCTTGTGCAATTTATTTAATAAAATTAAATTTAAAAAAGCTCTCACCATCAAGAAGTCATCTTGAAATTTCTCGGACTCTATAGCTGGTAATCTCCTCAAGAGACTAGAGACCTGTCTTAGCAAAGAATGGTTGCAAGGAATTTCACCTGCATTTTGAGGGAAAAAAAGAAAATTCTCAAGTCTCCTTTTATCATTTTGTGTGTATACATATACATAAACAGACATATATGTATATATGTGTATTATTAATTAGGATATAGAAAAGCTACCTTTTTGCATAGCATTAAGATAGTGATGGAGCACTCGGATTCTGCTATTGAGCATCTTGATGGCACTATGTATGCCAGTCAAGTGAGCCGCCACTGCAGAACATATATAAAATGATCAAGTGTTGAAGAGAAGATGCCTAAAATACAGAACACATTGACAAAAATGACCACAAGAACCTAAGGACTCACATTGGGTAGCAGCTGAACCTCCATCAGATGGTTTGAGGTGTGCAACATGGTCAACAGATATCCTTTCAGCCTCTACTGTCTGGAGAAATATATGAATATATTAGGAAAAGATTAACTTGGGTTGTATTTCTTAAAAATTGAAATAAAGAAATGAAGTAATTAATCGAGACCTCTATAGTGTAGCTTGAGCGTACAAAAATAAGCTGTGGAATCCCATCAATGACATGCATCTCTTGAATTGTTATTATCAGAAAAAAAAATCAAAAGTCAAAGAGGCAAGAATAATGATCATTAGTTTATCAACAATTAAATAAAACCAATCTTAAAACACGTTTTGACTGACCCATTGCCACAAAATTAGCAGTGCCAAGTAATAATGAAATTCATATTTCACAAGAACAAAGGTTAAAGCCAATTTAAGGGTTTAAAAACATATCAATATTAACTAGTATTTATCACAGTGAGATGGCCACAAAACTAATTAAACTACAAAAAATTAATCTGGTCTAGAAGTTTCCATCAAACATTTGGCATGTGTTACATATTCTAGCTGAATCAACACGTATGATGTAATTTCTACAGATACAAAAAAAATATATAGTAAGATAACCAACCCGAAGCATTTTTTTATTAAGAACGCTAGTAATTTGAAGTATGTATCACAATATATATGAAAAGAACAGGGGAAGTGTTATCAATCATGTGAAATCACTGTAGCGTACAAACTTAAACGAACTAAACATACCAAACATAAAGGCTAAAGAGAGAAAATTCCATTACATAATAACATACTTACATAATCTGTAAAAATGTTTGGTCTACTAAGAAACTTATATTTATATATAAACACATCAATAAAAGCTTAAAAACAATGACACTAGTATGCAATTATATCAGCAGAACGGAATCCACGAATAATCACATATCCATTATGAGGCTACAATGTTAGACAACATACCACTTTCATAGATTGTTACTGGAAGATCCTTTTGTGCATGATTGATCAACGGATTCAAAAGAACATACACAGGGTTTTCATTGATATCCATCAACTGTTACAACAAAACCATCATCGTTAGTTAATTTCACGAATTAAAAATTCTTTTTGTCATTTTTCACAGATTATCCAATATAACAATCCGGTTTCCTAAACCGAACGTGGCATGAAGGACTTCTCACATGCAAAACATCTGATACCTCTGGTTAACAAAACATTCTATAAAAACTATTTTCCTAGACGTCAAACTGTAAAAAGAATTGTGGTTAAAGTTGGCAATCGAAAGCAATGATGATGTTAAAACATACTGTATAGAAACAAGATACGAATTGATAAAATTAATAATTTGAATGAACATCCATATCCTAATTATAGGTATGAAAACCGACATGTTATAAAACATTGTGAAGTTTCATAAAGCAGTTAATAACTGTTTTCAACCTAGAAGTCCTTGACCAACACTAATCTAATAAATACATATAAGTTCAATAACAATAATAATACTAACATTAAGTTTTATGATGAACATTAAATACTTTTTCCCTAAAGCATGCTAAGATGAGTGAATTTGGTCCCCAAGTATTCTTTTAAACATCATCAAAGACAAGATCATTAAACATTTTTAATGATCAACCCTCTTAAAACATACAAATGCATCTAATGATATGATCCCTCACAGTTGACAGTCGCATCACAAATCTAAAAGTTTATAAACCTTAAAAACAGTACTCACAGCTTTGTGTATATGCATATCAGATTCTTCAGCATCTGCGCCTGTTGAATACCATCCAAGTATATAAAAGTTCGGAAACACCTTCTTATCTGTTCAACATACAAACACACGTGTCAATCACACTACACAAAAAAACCCTAAGATCCATCTCCTAATGAAAACAAAATCCCGAGAATTCAATTACCAATGTAACTGAATACAGTCGCATACAAACATACACTACACAGAAAACCCCTACGATCCATCACCTTATGCAAACATAAACCCTAGCATGACAAATCATTCAGCTTAACGCGAATTCAAAACCTTAGACTTCACTTACCTACGTAACTGAATACACTCAACACAAACACAGATCAATCCACCTTATACAAACAAACACCCTAGCATAACGAACAGTTCACCTTTATGCAAATTCAAAACCCTAGAATTCAATTACCTACCTAATTGAATACAGTCACATGCAAATTCAAAAGCCTAAACACCTGTGCCAATCGCACTACAAAAGTACAAATTAAAACCCTAGGATCCATCACCTTATGCAAACAAAAACTAGAGATGTAAACAAGGCAGAGTGTCTCGATAGCTACTCGGGCCGGATTGGTAAAAAGCTCGACCAAGCGGAGCCTGAAATGACTCCTTTACTTATCGAGCCCGAACTAGAGCTCATTTTTTATATATAATATACCTACTATTTAACATTGGCAAGCTAAGCTCGTTAGAATTCAATCACCTATATAATTTATACAGTCACATCCAAACACATGTGTCAATCACACTACACATTAAAACCCCTAGGATCCATCACCTTACGAAAACAAAAACAAAAACCCTAGCACAACAAACTGTTCACCTTAATACAAATTCAAAAACCTAAGTAACTAAATACAATACAATAGAATGATGTAAGAATCGAGAGATAGAAACAGCAAACTCACATAATTCCTGTTTCTTCTCGAGAAACGAACGATCGAGAGAACGAGTGGAGGGATCGTAGAGAAGTTCGAAGCTGTTGAAGATCTCAACAGTGCGAGCTTTTTGAACTCCGATGACGCAGCCGAAAACCCTAGGTGCGGGGGAACTGGAGGAGGTTGCATCGGCTGTGGGAGGTTGAGACTGGGACTTGACGCGAGTGTGGTGGTCGGAGATGTTGACGATAACGAGTGGGTGGAGTTTGAAGGTTAAGCCGCTGCTTGATGAAGCCATTGGTGATGGTGGTTGTTTCGGTGGTTGATTGATTGGGGTTTTAGTTCGGTGAGTGAACAAGGGGCTTGAAAGATTGGGTTTTTTTTCCCGGTTTGGGGCTTGAAAGTTGGATTATAGCTCAGGTAGTGTTTGTTTTTTTAGAAAAAAACCTCTTCTTGCCTTTTATGTTTGCGTCGTGCAGATCATGCGTAGACGTTTAACTCTACAGATCGTTTGTTTTTTAGAAGATGTTTCATTAAAAAAAATGTCTTCAAACTTCTGTGTATCCTCTTTCCCAAGCAGACATGATCCAATGCCGTCCCACCTCTTCCAACCCTCTCTCCAGACATGGATGCTTCTTACCCGATCTGAAACGAAAATGAAGATGAAATCGACAGTAGTTGAAGATCTGGAAATTGATCTTGAAGAACATGAAGATGAAATTGACGATCTGAAACGAACATGAAGATGAAATTGATCTGAAACGAACATGAAGATGAAATCGACGATCTGAAACAAACCTGAAATTGATCTTGAAGAACTTGGGAGAAATCGAACATGAAGATCTGGAAATCGAACATGAAATCAACGAGAAACGAAGGCCTGAAGTCGATGGCTGCAACATCAATATTCCCCATCTGCCTCCTTTGTGATATGCCCGCAACATCGATCTTCCTCATCTGCCTCCTTTGGAATACGTTTGTAGATATGAAATGTTTTCAAGAGAAAGGGGTTTGGGAGAAGAGAAAGGGAGAATACGTTTGCAGATGTGGGGTTTCAAAAAGAGGTGAGATAATCAAACACTCTTTTTATTACACTCTGCAGACATTTGGTCCACCTCTTCTCGTGCAGACGTTTGCAGATGTGGTCCGCAGACTGCAGACCTTTTACATCTGAAAAAACAAACACCACCTAAATGGTGGGGTTTTATCAGTCATAATAGTGTCGTATGTACGTCCTTTTATTATTAATTTGCACAGTATAAGATAACGTCCTTTAAAAAAAAGGAAATGAAAAAAGAAAAAAATATGATTAGTTGGAATCATTATGCCCCACCTACACATTCCATTAGTGCTCGAGCCCCCTCCATAGCCCCCCCCCCCCCCCCTTTTAAATCCTTCGGGTCGATGTGTGGGCGCTATCCAGCCTATGTTGCAAGGGGCGCTACCCCATACCGTTTGGTCTTAGGGAGGAGGGGCACTCCTCTCAAGTCCCCTAACACCCAGGAATCATACAAAGTCACTTTTACACTAAACTACTCAAAATCTCTCTCTCATCTCTAACATTTGGTGACATATACCCGCTAGAACTATGTGATTTCGGTACCCGCATGGATGTCAACGGTGTTATCGAATCAGATAGCCTACTCGAAATTTCTTACCTAAACACCCTCATTCTCCTTTAAAGTTCTGGTTGGTTGAATTTGGGTTATTCAGTATTTGAGTTTAAATGTAAAAGGAAAATAAAATGTTTTCATCAAAATTCATCATGCTAAGGGGTGTTCTTCGGGTTTTTTCGGGTTTCAAGTTTTCGGATCGAGTTTTTGTGCTGGTAAAAACTAAAAGGTGCCCCCAAGAACTTACCTATTTAAACTTCGGGTTGGTCAAATTCGGGTTATTCGAGTTTAAGTTTTTTAGGTGTTCTTTAATTCAAGTTCGAGTCGGGTTTCGTTTCGTGTGCGAGTTACATTTCATGTCAACCCATTTGTTGTTATTTGTGAACGGATTTTTTTTATAGCCGGTGATATTTTAGTTGTTTTCATTTTTTTATCCCTCATTTCTTATTAATAAACTTGATTTTGTATAGTTAGCTCGAGATTAGAAGAAGTGAAGGAAAAAAAAAGTAAAGCATGAATAGTTTCAACTAATGAATAAAGTTTTGAAAACTAAGGGTGAGGGGAGTGGTTACCTATTTGGA
Organism: Helianthus tuberosus; assembly: GCA_030545235.1. Lineage (NCBI taxonomy): Eukaryota > Viridiplantae > Streptophyta > Magnoliopsida > Asterales > Asteraceae > Helianthus > Helianthus tuberosus. The sequence goes on from CM060426.1 coordinate 71,101,516, forward strand.
ATAGGTAAACTCCCCGTTCACCCAATCAAACAGTGTCATGTCAATTTACCTATTTTGTTTATCTAAGACTGTGGGGTATGAGGCTTGGGTTGGGGCGTGGGTTGGCTGAAAATGCCCAAGCCACCACCCCGGGTGGGCTTGGGTTGGGGCGTGGCCCAAGGGGCGGGAGTTTGAAGCCGGGCGCGGGGCGGGTCTAGCAAGGTGACATGGCGGGCTCTCAATGACCAAACCAAACTAGCCGTTGGGGGCATTATTTAAAAAAAAATCCTTTATAAATACCTTACCATATTTAACATTTTTTTCACACAATATCAAACACATAAAACACAATCTTGCCATGTGTTGGGATTGAACCCTATCAAAGGAACAGATAATTAAAGCCAAAACTAGATCAGAGCAGTGGATCCAGAATAAGCAGATGTTATGTATTCAAGTCTTTCCCCTTGAAAGTGGTTTCAACATCTGATGACCTCCAATCCACTGATCGGTACAACTGTTGATCAAGACAAAGACTGATGTAGACTAAAGCCCTGCTGTTCAATCTACTGCTATAGGTCAAGCACTGCTGGATATATCAAGTGCTGCTGGGTTCACATCAGTGGAAGGATTCAGCAGTAGTTTAGTTTGTCTTTATGTAATGTAATGTATAACAGTTGTTAGCATAGCAGTACTTGTATAGATCAGTTGTTAGAGTTTGTTAGAAGGTTAGATGTCACTTTCATGGCGACGTCAGCAAAGACGCCTCAGTGGTTTGTCCGTGCCTATAAATAGAACAGTACCCTGTACTGTTCTATTAGCTCTTCACCATCTTTCATCCTATACGAACAAATCACTGTGAGCTCAGGCTGAGGGGGAGTTTATTACATGCATGCAATTGCAATCGTTGATGATATAAATTCAATCATTCGGTTCATTGTTGAAAATGTGTGTTGAAAGCAATTCTCCTGTTTGATTGTGAAAAGTTTGTTTCCATTTATATTCCGCTGCACTACTTGTTCATTGTTCATCTTAATTCAAACATAAAACACAATCAAAACCAAACTCAGATCCTATCAATTGGTATCAGAGCTCGAACAGTCAAAGTTGATTTAACAATCATTTTGACATAAATAGTTCAGCTCACAATCGTTGATACTGATAGTTTGTTCGTTTTGTTGAAAAACAGAGTAAGGTTTAATCACCATCAAAGTTGATTAATCAGTGCCTGTAAAACAACCAGGATGACGTCACAATCACAAGATGATAAGAATAACATCGGCTCTCTTTTCAAACCACCCATGCTTAAACGTAATGAATACAACATCTGGGAGAGAAGGATGGGTCACATCCTTGCTCAACAGAATACTGGATGTTAGAGATCTGTTGTTTTTGGACCACACGTTCCCATGGTGCCAAGTGCTGAGGATACAAAGAAGTTCGAACCTAAAAAACCTGAAAATTATACTGAAACTGATTTCAAAAAGTTCGAACTCGATGCCAAAGCATTTAGCATCATTGCATCTGCATTACCCAATGAAATTTATGCTGGGCTGTTACATTGTAATAGTGCCAAAGAACTATGGAATGCACTGAAGGAACAGTTTGGGGGAACGGAAGAAGTTATTGAAAATAATAGGGAAATTCTGAATCAGCAGTATGAAACCTTTTGTCACATCAAGGGTGAATCATTGACCCAACAGTTTGAGCGATTTAGTTGTCTCATTAGTGAGCTAAGACTTGTTAAAGTTAAATTTCCTAATTCAACACAAAATAGCATGTTTCTTAGACCACTACCTGAAAAATGGGATACAATTGCTTTTGTAACTAGAAATTCAGCTGAGTTCAAAGATTTGACCCTGACCCAACTTCATGGTAGACTCCTGACCTATGAAAGGGAGTTAAACCAGAAAAAGAAGTTGCAAGAGTCTGGCAAAGTTGCTGATGATTATTCATTTGGCAGCACAACTCTTTTTGGTCAGGAAGAATCTGGTAGCAGCAGTAAGGATCAGTGTTATGATCATTTTATTGATATAACTGCTGGTGGAAATTTTAACAACTCTGATTCTCACTCTGCAAATTATGCTTTTACTGCAAATTGTGAAAACCAGATGTCAGATAACTTGTGTTTTGAACTTAATGATTTGCAACACTTTGATCCCACTGACTTAGAAGAGATGGACATTTTGCATCAATTGGCTTTGCTTAGTGTAAGAACAAGCAAATTCTATAAAAGAACAGGGAGAAAATTCTCAGGGTTACATGGGAATTTAAGAGTGGGGTTGGATAAATCAAAACTGAAGTGTTATAAGTGCAATAGGCTAGGTCATTTTGCTAGGGAATGCAGGAGTCAAACCACTGGTCCAATAATAACTCATCCCAGCTCAAACCCTAGACCACAACATCAAAGCACTGTGCACTATACCCAATATACCCCTGCAGCACATGTTAACACTGCTCACTATGCTGCAACCCCGGTGCCTGTGCATTATGTTCAAACCACTGTTCCACAAATTCAGTATGTTCAAGCCCCTGTCCCTCAGGCACAAGTGCAACCTGTTGCACCTCAACAAGATGCTCCAACAGTGGTACAACCAGATCAGCAAAGCTTCTTCACCCAAGGCTTTGTTGACTGGAGCAGCATGCCTGATGAGCTTGGTGATGAAATTTTTGCACTCTATGCTTCTAATGATACTTTTAATGATGAATTTTGTTTGATGGTGTCACACCCCGACCACGTAAAACAACAAAACGTGGCGGAAACATCGGGGAGTGTTGTAACAGAATCATTGTTTCATAACACATGGAAATTGAAATATTGTTTTATTAAATAAAAGAGTTACAATGTATTGACAATCAAAGAAACATAACATAAATAACTAGTCTTGCATCTTTTATTGTCACCAAGGCCCAAGTCCGCCTAAGTGTATCTTGATAAATCCTATGCATCATATCCTGAAACACATGTGAAAATAGGTACGTCAGCATAAAAATGCCTGTGAGATACATAGGTTTTGTGAAAATAGAATTCATGACTTGTGTTTAAGAAAATGTTTAGTCATGAACCTTGTAATTTGCTTTGTCTTGTAAGTCATTTGAAAAGTGATAAATAAACCAAATGATATATATATATAAAAGAATGATACATGGTTAAGTAAATAACCAAGTAAAATGAGTTTGTATTAGATAATTTGTTTGTAAAACAATGTATTGTGAAAAGTATGTTATTTGTATAAAATGTTATATGTCTAAATTGAAATGATTCAAATAACGCTACGATATGTAATACCATACAAGCACTTATATATAGGAAGTACCAGCGGCGTATCCACCATGCTTGTATCATATTACACACGCCTCGTTACTTATATCACTTACTCAAACCAAACCACCAAAGTAAAAATGTTTATGTAAAATCAAATGTCAAAATGTTTTGTGTATATCAATGTCAAAGTGTTTATGTCTAATGTGAATCATGAATTGTGTATATCAATGTCAAAATGTTTATGTCTAATGTAAATCATGAATTGTATAAGTCAAAATATCATGTATGGTAAGTGAAATATATCAGCTAAACCATATGTAAAATGCACAAAACAAGGTATTGAAGTAAAACATGGTTTAAATCAAAGTTATGTTTTGTGGAACAAATGCATGCTATACTGATATAAACATCTATGCGGTATTGTGAAAATTCATACATCCAAGCCTTGCGACTGTAGAATAAACCCTAACACAAAGTCTAAGGTCCACCTAGAAATGTATTCGGATTCGGTCATTCCTTCCAATCCAAACAAACCCGGGATTTCAGGAAAGCACGAAAGTAAACAAGTAGGTATATGTGTTTCACCCCAAAACAGTTTGAAAACAGTAAAAGAGGGGTCTATGTACTCACATAAACACCTTGAAAACATTTAAAAGAGGGGGTTCTATGTACTCACTTGAGATTGCTTAGTAGTCCTTGAGTAACAACCAAACAATGCTAGAGATCACGGATATCAAACGGCACCTAATATAGGTAACTATGTTAATATACCGGACCTAAATCGGAGGATTGGATAGAATGAAGGTTCATAAACCAAACGAGTATGGAGACTCGTGTAATATGGTTTAAAAAAGCCTACATACTAAAATGAAACCTAACCTAAGTGCTTACGACCCATTACGACCCGTTTAGGTAGCTTATGCTACTTTAACGCGTCGTTCGCGTGAAACGCGTTCGGAATGCCAAACTAGTCCTATGATAAGTAAAATATGCCTTAACATGTCTAATATTGTTACCAAATCAGTTTAGATACCAAAAGTTATGTTACATATGCTTAAAATGATTTTTGGCGTAAAAAGGGCATTTTGGTAATTTACCTAAGGCGTATAAACTACCTATCATACAACTAACTAAACGTCGTGAACATAAGGTATAACCTCGGAAGGTTATTCCCTATATACTATGGTTACCTAATGTGTTTGGTCGGATCCTAATGATCGACCAAATGGGTCGGGTTCGAAAGTATAAGCAATTGTTTAGATCGCTTACCTTACGACCCTAGACAAGCACAAAACTAAAAGTGACGAGCTAAGCATGTTAAAACATGCTTAACTAAGTTTAGAAAACAGGTTTGGTATCAAAACAAACGGTTTTGATACCCAGAAGTAGTTTGGTTACAAAATACGCAAGAATGTGCATTTTGGCCGAAACTACGACTCGTCACTGAGCCTAGATAACATGGTAATCAGTAGGTATAGTCACTAGGGACTATAACCATCGTGATCACGCTCACGTTATGAAGTTCAAACGAACTTCGCATTGACCATAAACTGTTCAACGCAGAAAGTCAAACATAGTTCGACTTTCGGACTAGAAAAGCGATAAAAGAACGAAGGAACACTTACAAAGGGTCCCCGCTAGTAAATCTTGATCGAATAGCTCAGGTATGAAGTGATGGCTTCAACTTAGAGCTTTGAAATCAGATTTGTGGGTTTTTGAGGTTGGGATGGATGGGTATTTATAGGATTCTTTGAACCGTTAAGATCGTTTCTTGAATAACGTGATCGAATCTCATCCGTACATGTGTTGGAATGTTATGGTAACTCATTTTGCCCCCACCACCAGAGATTGACATGTGGCATTGGCCTTTGGGGGGTTGAAAGGCTGTTAACAATTGATTAAACAACTTTTTCTGTTCTGAAAGGGCCTCGCGTGACGCCTAGGGGGCTAGGTGTCACGCCTAGGTCCTTCTGATCAGCAACAGTTTCCAAAGTTTCCGTTTCAGTCCCCGTTGTGTATTAAGGCCATTTCCGACATGTTTAAGGCTTGTAAAGCCAACTTTAAGGCCCTAAAATGATGCCTAAACATTGTGGACATGAAACATGCTCAAAAATATGTCAGATGTTGGTTCGTTTGGTCGTACGAACGCGATGTTCGCTTAATTACGACGGAATGCGCATAAGCGCGAAAAACGATCCAAATTGCGCGACGAATGGATTTTTCTCATGCCAAACACTAAGATAAAATATTTTAGTGCTTACATAAATTTTTGGATGTCCGGATGTATTCAGAATGCAAGATATGCGCGAAAGTGCAAACTTGTGCACTTTTTGACGCTTTTAGTCCCTGAAAGACCCAAAAGTTTATTTTAGCACACCGAACCCCTCAAAGCCTATTTCTAAGCTATGTAAAGGATATTTATGGTATGTTTAACTTATGGTCATGTTCCGGAATGTCTGTTACAGTTCGAATTGGCATACTTTCGTAGTTTGTCAATTTTAGTCCCTGTAGGCGAATTAACTTGTTTTTGCCATACCAAAGCCTTCAAAACTTATTTTTAAGTTATGTAAAGGTTATTTAAGGTATGTTAAGTATATTTCACTATTCCGGAGTGTTCGTTGCATTAAACTGGTTATATTTACGCATCAGTGCGCGTATAACCTTCCAGAAAGCGATTTAGAGCCCGAAATCGAACAAGAATTGATATGTGTAAATGATACACATATTTGTACAAATCCCAAGTATGAAATACAATATTTCATTGGTTTGGTATTTGTTTGATGGTCGCAGTGACCCAGGTGTCACAGTCTCCCCTACTTTAGGAAATTTCATCCCGAAATTTATTTAGAGGAAACTTGTGAGAGCTTGAAACATGAAGTTGAAAAGATCGAACAACACTGGTTAGAGTTCTTGAACTTCTAGTAACTTTAAATAGCATCACGCTTACAATGTAGGAGGGATACTTATATACAAGTATATGAAGCATCATTAGTGTGTCCACCGTACCTCCATCACATCGTTCTCATTTTGTTATTGTTGTCACTATCGGTTCTTACACATAATAAATCTTACTGGGTTTCTGTGCACTAAATTTCATAATTATGTACGCGTCCATAATTAGACAATTCCTTGCATAGTTCACACAGTCAATTTTATAATGTGTAGGGGAAAACCAAATGAACAAACCTGTGATGAGTGTGACTAGACCACCATAGGGTCCCTTTTATTAAATCAATAAATGATTTTAATAGACAACCAAGGAGTCTTTTCAGCTTATATCATCACATGTCATTCTTAACCAGATTTTTGAATCAATCTTTTTGGCTAGACCCCTAAAAGGGTCTCTTATGAATCATGGAATGGTACTATATAATCCAAGGGTCTTAACTATTACATAGAAGCCCATTAAGGATTTTAGGTAGTACCTTTGGATAACGAATTATCCAGAGTACAAAAATGTATAAAAGAAAACACGAAATGCATAAACACATAATCACATAATTGTTTAACTTGATTTTTTTTGATTTGTCATTATTTTGTCAATTTGTTCTGTTAACTGTGCACATGTATTTAAAGCACACCAGGTATCAAATCAGTGGATTTTGATTGGTGCTTTAAATATTTTCAAGAATCTAACTATAAAGATAGGAAGATCTTAAAAAGGAAATTCGATTTCGATTATAAGGAATCGAAATGTTCGAATTAAGGCATACAAGGAATCCAATTAAGGACTCTGATTTGAATGACAATTATCCACAAGGATCTAATTGTGAAGATAAAAAGATCCCATATGGATTTTAGAAGTTGAAGATGTTTTGAAACTTGTTTGAAACCTTGCACTGGATGTGCTTAAGTCAAAACATGAAGTAAAAATGCTTATGAAGTTGAGATGCTAGATATGTCAAGGCGACATATGAAGCAGAATCTGAAAGTTAAGTCAATGTATGAGGAAAAAATATTTTGAAAACTATGCATGGGATTTCTTAAAAAAATGTGTTCAATGTTTTTGAAGCCTTATACATAATACTTTTGAAATCATAAAGTAGGTGTATTAGGTAAGTACATTTATAAAATGTTTTAAAATCATGCGAGATAAATTTTGAAATTATGTATAAGGTTTCTGAAAATATGAAAAAATGCTTTTCGAAATCATGCATTTGATATAAGTAATTACACTGTATTAATAACATTTTGAAATCGTGAAGGTTGTTTTTGAAAACATAGACAATGCTTTTGAAATCATGCATTTGATATGTTAAGTAAATACACTATATTAAGAACGTTTTCGAACTATATAAAATGTTTTTGAAATCATGAAGGTTGTTTTTGAATCACACATACTATGTATGTTGAAAAATCAAAACGTAATGGGTATGAGATTTGAAAATACCCTTAGTTATCTAACCAAGGATTCAAAGGCACAGATGTGTAAAAGCACGATTACTCATAATGTCACTTTATTTTCTGTACTTTGTTTCTTAGAGTGAAACGAGTACTTAGAATTTTTCCAAGGGAATCATGAGCAAACGCAAGAATGGGAGAATATTCACAAGAGTAGTTTGTAAGGAACATAGTTCCTTAATGTAGGTATTATAGGGAAAAGCCATACACACATGTAACCACACTTGTATATCAGAATTGTGAACAACGATTTATTTATAAACAAAACAGATTGTTTCAGGGTTCAACAAAAGATACAAAAAGCAACAGATACAAACTATTAAAGTAGCAACATCTCCAAATCAGTCAACTGTTTCATTCGTGGGCCAGATTTGCAACAGCTAGCTTTGGGCAATTTCTTCGGAAATGGCCCATCTCGCCACAGTTGTAACAGGACCCTGGTGAGAAACGAGCTTGAGCAGGATTGTCGCCAGTTTGATTTGGTGCAGCTGTAGTTGGGCAAACCCTTGCTGTATGACCTATAAGTCCACAAATTTGGCATTTGCGGCACTTAACACTAGCATGATGATGAAGGTTACATTGGTTGCACAAGGGTGCAGTTCCATTGTATGGCTTCCTAGCAGGGGGTTGAGCTGGTTGGTTGGGGATGGCATGACCATTGTGAGCGACCACGGCGAAATTCTGAGAAGCCTTTCGCTTCTTTGACCTCTCAGGGGATCCAGTCTGTTCATCCATGGTCTTTGATTCCTTGATTGGTTTCTTGGCTGGTGGTGCTGTCACTTGGCTAGGTCTTGCCTGTTTTGGTGCAACCGCTACGGGAATCTTTGAAGCTTTACGTTTCTTTGGTTTAGGTGAAGGCTTGGCCTCTGCCTCCTTTGGCGACTCTTGAGTGGCTTCATCCTGGAGACGATACATGGCAATGCCCAAATCCATAGTCTTCAGAATCACTTCGCCTATTTGCTGGGCAAATTTGGCTGTTTGCTCGGACATTTGACCGTTGCTGAGAGGAAGAGACATTCTAGAAGAAAATGAAAGATATAGGAAGAAACAAGTGAAACTTCATCGGATAAACAATGCAGAATGGCAATGCATAAGAATTTGCGATCATTTGTTTGTTACCTAAGGCAAACAAATGAGATGGTGACTAATCAAAGTAAGCGGGTCATATTAATGTATCACTGAAGACATGCTCGCCTATAAGTGAACACTCACCCCAAGAGTTCCCAGGTAAGAGTGACTGGTCCGATACTGCGGATTTGTACGAACACTCTAGCCTTCGACAGAAAACTCAGGGTACAGGCATTCACTCTTCCAGTTTGCACGTGTTCACCTTATAAGACCCAAACTTTGACGAGATTTTAAAACTCAAAGGGGTTCAAAACCTTATAACAGAGGGTTCAAAACCTAGTAATCAATCATCCTAGAACAGATGATTAGTTTTCAAAGCGGTTTTGTAATTTGTGTTCTTGTTGAGGTCGTCGCCTAAGGATAGGTGACGGTATTGTTTTATGACTAAATGCAAGTAAACTCGCGTTAGGGTCCTAGGAAGGTTATAGACTAGATCAAAGCATTACTAATAACCTAATTCCCTATAACCATGAGCTCTGATACCAACTTTTCTGTCACACCCCGACCACGTAAAACAACAAAACGTGGCGGAAACATCGGGGAGTGTTGTAACAGAATCATTGTTTCATAACACATGGAAATTGAAATATTGTTTTATTAAATAAAAGAGTTACAATGTCTTGACAATCAAAGAAACATAACATAAATAACTAGTCTTGCATCTTTTATTGTCACTAAGGCCCAAGTCCGCCTAAGTGTATCTTGATAAATCCTATGCATCATATCCTGAAACACATGTGAAAATAGGTACGTCAGCATAAAAATGCCTGTGAGATACATAGGTTTTGTGAAAATAGAATTCATGACTTATGTTTAAGAAAATTTTTAGTCATGAACCTTGTAATTTGCTTTGTCTTGTAAATCATTTGAAAAAGTGATAAATAAACCAAATGATATATATGTATAAAAGAATGATACATGGTTAAGTAAATAACCAAGTAAAATGAGTTTGTATTAGATAATTTGTTTGTAAAACAATGTATTGTGAAAAGTATGTTATTTGTATAAAATGTTATATGTCTAAATTGAAATGATTCAAATAACGCTACGATATGTAATACCATACAAGCACTTATATATAGGAAGTACCAGCGGCGTATCCACCATGCTTGTATCATATTACACACGCCTCGTTACTTATATCACTTACTCAAACCAAACCACCAAAGTAAAAATGTTTATGTAAAATCAAATGTCAAAATGTTTTGTGTATATCAATGTCAAAGTGTTTATGTCTAATGTGAATCATGAATTGTGTATATCAATGTCAAAATGTTTATGTCTAATGTAAATCATGAATTGTATAAGTCAAAATATCATGTATGGTAAGTGAAATATATCAACTAAACCATATGTAAAATGCACAAAACAAGGTATTGAAGTAAAACATGGTTTAAATCAAAGTTATGTTTTGTGGAACAAATGCATGCTATACTGATATAAACATCTATGCGGTATTGTGAAAATTCATACATCCAAGCCTTGCAACTGTAGAATAAACCCTAGCACAAAGTCTAAGGTCCACCTAGAAATGTATTCGGATTCGGTCATTCCTTCCAATCCAAACAAACCTGGGACTTTAGGAAAGCACGAAAGTAAACAAGTAGGCACATGTGTTTCACCCCAAAACAGTTTGAAAACATTAAAAGAGGGGTCTATGTGCTCACATAAACACCTTGAAAACATTTAAAAGAGGGGGTTCTATGTACTCACTTGAGATTTCTTAGTAGTCCTTGAGTAACAAATAAACAATGCTAGAGATCACGGATATCAAACGGCACCTAATATAGGTAACTATGTTAATATACCGGACCTAAATCGGAGGATTGGATAGAATGAGGGTTCGTAAACCAAACGAGTATGGAGACTCGTGTAATATGGTTTAAAAAAGCCTACATACTAAAATGAAACCTAACCTAAGTGCTTACGACCCATTACGACCCGTTTAGGTAGCTTATGCTACTTTAACGCGTCGTTCGCGTGAAACGCGTTCGGAATGCCTAACTAGTCCTATGATAAGTAAAATATGCCTTAACATGTCTAATATTGTTACCAAATCAGTTTAGATACCAAAAGTTATGTTACATATGCTTAAAATGAATTTTGGCGTAAAAAGGGCATTTTGGTAATTTACCTAAGGCATATAAACTACCTATCATACAACTAACTAAACGTCGTGACCAAAAGGTATAACCTCGGAAGGTTATTCCCTATATACTATGGTCACCTAATGTGTTTGGTCGGATCCTAATGATCTACCAAATGGGTCGGGTTCGAAAGTATAAGCGATTGTTTAGATCGCTTACCTTACGACCCTAGACAAGCACAAAACTAAAAGTGACGAGCTAAGCATGTTAAAACATGCTTAACTAAGTTTAGAAAACAGGTTTGGTATCAAAACAAACGGTTTTGATACCCATAAGTAGTTTGGTTACAAAATACGCAAGAATGTGCATTTTGGCCGAAACTACGACTCGTCACTGAGCCTAGATAACATGGTAATCAGTAGGTATAGTCACTAGGGACTATAACCATCGTGATCACGCTCACGTTATGAAGTTCAAACGAACTTCACATTGACCATAAACTGGTCAACGCAGAAAGTCAAACATAGTTCGACTTTCGGACTAGAAAAGCGATAAAAGAACGAAGGAACACTTACAAAGGGTCCCCGCTAGTAAATCTTGATCGAATAGCTCAGGTATGAAGTGATGGCTTCAACTTAGAGCTTTGAAATCAGATTTGTGTGTTTTTGAGGTTGGGATGGATGGGTATTTATAGGATTCTTCGAATCGTTAAGATCGTTTCTTGAATAACGTGATCGAATCTCATCCGTATATGTGTTGGAATGTTATGGTAACTCATTTTGCCCCCACCACCAGAGATTGACATGTGGCATTGGCCTTTGGGGGTTGAAAGGCTGTTAACAATTGATTAAACAACTTTTGCTGTTCTGAAGGGGCCTCGCGTGACGCCTAGGGGGCTAGGTGTCACGCCTAGGTCCTTCTGATCAGCAACAGTTTCCAAAGTTTCCATTTCAGTCCCCGTTGTGTATTAAGGCCATTTCTGACATGTTTAAGGCTCGTAAAGCCAACTTTAAGGCCCTAAAATGATGCCTAAACATTGTGGACATGAAACATGCTAAAAAATATGTCGGATGTTGGTTCGTTTGGTCGTACGAACGCGATGTTCGCTTAATTACGACGGAATGCGCATAAGCGCGAAAAAGATCCAAATTGCGCGACGAATGGATTTTTCTCATGCCAAACACTAAAATAAAATATTTTAGTGCTTACATAAATTTTTGGATGTCCGGATGTATTCAGAATGCAAGATATGCGCGAAAGTGCAAACTTGTGCACTTTTTGACGCTTTTAGTCCCTGAATGACCCAAAAGTTTATTTTAGCACACCGAACCCCTCAAAGCCTATTTCTAAGCTATGTAAAGGATATTTATGGTATGTTTAACTTATGGTCATGTTTCGGAATGTCTGTTACAGTTCGAATTGGCATACTTTCGCAGTTTGTCAATTTTAGTCCCTGTAGGCGAATTAACTTGTTTTTGCCATACCAAAGCCTTCAAAACTTATTTTTAAGTTATGTAAAGGTTATTTAAGGTATGTTAAGTATATTTCACTATTCCGGAGTGTTCGTTGCATTAAACTGGTTATATTTATGCATCAGTGCGCGTATAACCTTCCAGAAAGCGATTTAGAGCCCGAAATCGAACAAGAATTGATATGTGTAAATGATACACATATTTGTAGAAATCCCAAGTATGAAATACAATATTTCATTGGTTTGGTATTTGTTTGATGGTCGCAGTGACCCAGGTGTCACAGATGGCATTAGAGTCAATACCAGAAGGGGTAGAAACTGAAGGTGAACAGCTAAGTGCTGAAACAGTGGATGAAGTGGCTGAAGCAGTGGTTACTACAGTTGCTGGTGAACTACTGCTGGGAGAAAATTCAGAAACCCTGATTGAACCACTGTCTGACCCTTGGTCTAAAGAAGACAAAGAAGAAGAGGAAGAGAAGAAAGCAGGTGAGAAAGAAGTTGGAGATGATGAAGAAGGTGATCGTCAATGTGATTGTGCCATGATGGCTGCTGCTAAGGTATCACCTCAAGTTCTTGAAAAACTGTGTTAAGACAAATGCATTATTGCATTCGCTAGCATTAAAGAGGTAAATGAAAACCTTAGGGATAAAATCTTAACTGATGAAGTCAAATTTGAAAAGTCATTGAAATAACTTAAAAACAAATTGGCTGAAAAGGATAAGGAAATCAGCAGTCTCAAAGAAGAGCAAAGCATAACCAAGACTCAACTCCAAACTATGGTAGAAAAATACCAAGGTTGTAACAAGGAGTTGGAGTCCACCCAAATCACTTGTGAAAGATGGGTGGAATCTTGCAAAGGTTATGAGGTCATGCTTGAGAAACAACTTGAAAGCAATGTCAAGTTTGGAATAGGTTATAGAAAATATGATGAACTTGAAAACACTGCTGTCAAACAAGCTGGTTCAACTGAAATAAAACCAACTAACAAGAATGGCGAAGAAGTTAAGATTACTGACAAACTTGGTAACAAAATCACTCTAGAAAGATCATCTGTGGGGTCCTCAACTTTTGAGGAAATTGAGAAATACCAATTTAAACCCACATGGTCTGATGAGTGTGACATTCTTGAAAATTTCAAGCCCATGGATTTCACAACCACTGATGGTGTCACAGCTCCAAAAGAAAAGGTCATTCCTATCAAAGACATCCCAACAGTGGTTCAAAACTCTGTTGCTAAGGAGTCTGAGAAAAGGAAGAAAATAGAAAAGATCAAAAACCTGTTTTGTGATTTTTGTGAAAAGAGGAATCATCTAACAAAAGACTATTTTCATCTAAAAGCATATGATCTAAACAAAACAAGTGTCATTGTACCTGCTGAAAGCTGCACCATCTGTGGTAAAACAAACCACAAAACTCAAGAATGTGTGTATCTCAAAAAATTTGATGTAAAAAAGAATGAGTACACTGCAAAAACATCCTTAAGTTCATCAACATCATCTGTCAAGTTCACCAAGAACCAACCACTGTTTGTGCCAGTCCAAACAGCTAAACCAAACATCTGTCCAAAGAGATGTTCAAGTGACTGATGCACCCCCTGCCAATCAATTCAGAAGAGGTAATGGACAACCATCATACCAAAGGATCCCACATGTTTATGAGGCTTACAAAAGGCCTTCTAAACCAAGAGTGAACAGGCATCCTTTTGGTTATCAGCAGGTGATTGGTCAGAATCCACAACAGTGGTTAGAGAAAAACAGTCCTAAAACTGTCCAAACCCCTGACCTAACCACTGCCCATCCATCTGAACTCATCCCAGACACTATTGAGACCCCATCCAAAGCCTTATTGGCTTTGGAGACCCTAATGAACTAATCCTTTTACTTCATGTGCAGGGAGCTTCTGCATGCTTAGATAGCCTTTGGTATGTAGATAGTGGAGGCACCAGGCACATGACAGGATGTAAAGCCCTTCTCAAAGATTTCAAAATCCATGGAGGGGGTGATATATCATTTGGTAATAATAGTAAAGGGAAAGTTCTGGGGTCTGGTACAATACAGTCTGGTAATGTAAAATTTGAAAATGTCAATCTGATAGACAATCTAAAATTCAACCTCCTGAGTGTTTCATAAATGAGTGATAAGGGGTATGGATCATTCTTCACAAAGGAGTGTTGTAGGATTGTTGGACCAGAAATGGTTGAAAAGATTGAAGCAATAATAAAAACTGGAAAAACCAAACTTGTTGCTCAAAGAAGTGGCAATGTTTATGTGGTGGATATGTCAAAAGAGAGCCTCAGAACTGATGTCTGTCTGTTCTCAGCTGCATCAAACAAAGAGACAGAGTTATGGCACAGGAGATTGGGGCACACAAATCTCAAGACAATCACAGTCATTTCAAAACAGGGGTTAGTAAGAGGTTTACCTCAAAAACTGTTCACCTGTCCTGAGCATTGTGTTTCCTGCCTAAAAGGAAAACAACATAAAAGCTCCTACAAATCCATTGATGAGTCCAAAACAACCAAATGTTTGCAAATGCTTCATATGGATTTGTTTGGCCCAGTTAAAGTCATGAGTCTTAAGAAAAAGAGGTATTGTTTGGTTATTGTTGATGACTTTTCTAGGTTTACATGAACTTACTTTTTATACTCAAAAGATGAGACTGCAGGCATTCTGCAAGACTTTGTGAAACAGGTTGAAAAGCAGTTTGACCTTCCAGTAAAAATATTCAGAAGTGACAATGGCACAGAGTTCAGGAACAAGGAGTTAGATGATTTCTGTGTGTCAAAAGGAATTGTGAGGCAATACAGCATTCCAAGAACACCAGAACAAAATGGGGTTGTTGAAAGAAAGAACAGAACTTTGATTGAGGCTGCCAGAACCATGCTTGCTGATTCAGGTTTGCCATTAACTTTTTGGGCAGAGGCAGTAAACACTGCTTGCTATGTCCAAAACAGAGTTTTAATCAACCCTAGGCATCAAAAGACTGCCTATGAACTGCTGTATAAAATAAAGCCATTGATTTCATATTTCAAGGTTTTTGGCTGCCCATGCTTCATTTTAAACTTAAAAGACTCTATCTCAAAGTTTGCAGCCAAAATTGATTGTGGTTATCATCTGGGATACTCAACCACTGCTAAGGCCTACAAAGTGTTTAACACAAGGACCAAAACAGTGGAAGAGACTTTGAATGTAAAGTTCAATGAACTTTCATCAATGAAAATCCCAGCAAACCCTGCAGAATTGTTTGATCTTGATAAATTCACTTTTAAAAATACTACTGTCAAGACTAACAGTGTAGGTCCATCAGAGGATTCATCACCGGACTATGGGTATGAAATCATCATTCCTCAACAAAAGTCTGTCACAATGGGAAGAGCAGCAGATGTTCAAAACAACTGTCAAAGCTCAACCACTGCTACCTCAACAGTTGTTGATCAAAGTAGCCCATTAACCCCTGCTTCCACATCATCAAACACTGTTGATAAAAATTCTCAAGCAGTGGATAAAAGTCAGCATGTGTCCACACCATTACCATCTATTCCACCACCTTTTGAAGCCACTGCTGGATCATCAAAGTCACCAGAAGCGGTTAGCTCAGATGATTCACATCTGTAGCCCTCCCCACTTAATGCCATTGTTCCATACCAAGGAGAGCTCATCTTCTTGAAATCTCATCCACCAGACCAAATCATTGGCAACATCAATGAAGGGGTGCTCACAAGAAGTCAATCCCAAAACATTTGTCTTTTTGCTGGTTTTCTATCTCTCCGTCAGCCAGTCAAGTACCAAGAGGCACTAAAAGGCAACAGCTGGGTAGAAGCCATGCAAGAGGAGCTCCAACAGTTTAGAAGACAACAAGTTTGGGAGCTTGTACCATTGCCAGAGGGTGTAAGTCCTATTGGCACAAAATGGGTCTTCAAAAATAAAACTGATGAAAGGGGTATTGTTGTCAAGAATAAAGCCAGGCTTGTGGTTCAAGGGTTCAGACAAGAAGAGGGCATTGATTATGATGAAACATTTACCCCTGTAGCAAGACTTGAAGCAATCAGACTATTTCTGGCCTTTGCTGTCAACCACAACATCAAGGTGTACCAAATGGATATCAAATGTGCATTCCTCTATGGTAAGATCCAAGAGGAGGTTTATGTTTGTCAACCTCCAAGATTTGAGGATCCATTTAATCCAAATCATGTCTACAAGCTAAATAAAATTTTGTATGGCCTGAAACAAGCACCAAGGGCCTGGTATGAAACTCTTTCCACCTTTCTACTTTCCATTGGTTTCACAATAGGTAAAATAGATAAAACACCGTTTTTAAAATGGAGAGGAAAGGATTTGATGATTGTCCAAATCTATGTAGATGACATCATCTTTGGGAGCACATGTAATAAAATGTGTGAAGAGTTTAGGCAACTCATGACAGCTGAGTTTGAAATGAGTGCAATGGGTGAACTCCATTGCTTTCTTGGTCTCCAAGTAAGGCAACTGCAAAATGGCACTTTTATCCATCAAGGCAAATATGCTAAAGAACTTTTAAAGAAATTTGAGATGGATGATTGTAAGCCATGTAGTACACCCATTGCAACCAATAAAGTAGTCATGTATGATGAGAAGGATGATTTGGTTGATCAAACTTTATATAGAAGCATGATTGGGTCTTTATTGTACTTAACTGCATCTAGGCCAGAGATCATGTTTGCAACATGTGTTTGTGCAAGATCCCAATCAGCCCCTAGAAAGTCAAACCTTATTGCTGTAAAAAGGATATTCATATACCTAAAAGTTGCTCCCACACTTGGTATCTGGTATCCAGCTGATGGTAAAATTGAGCTTTCAGGTTTCTCAGATAGTGACTTTGCTGGATGTGACAAGACAAGGAAGTCCACTTCAGAAGGGTGCCAATTCCTAGGCAGTTATTTAGTGTCTTGGCAAAGCAAAAAGCAAGCAGCTGTTTCAACATCCACTGCTGAGGCAGAGTATATAGCTGCTGCAAGCTGTACAGCCCAACAACTTTGGCTTCAAAATCAGTTATTAGATTTTGGTATCACTGCCTTAAAGACACCACTCATGTTGGATAGTCAGGCAACAGAAAATATCATCAAAAATCTAGTTTCCCACTCAACCACCAAGCACATTGACATCAGACATCACTTTGTGAGGGATTGCTATGAAAAAGGTTTGATTTCTCTGCACCATGTTCCAACTAAGGATCAGCTGGTCGATGTGCTAACCAAAGCATTAGACACATCCACCTTTGAAAGCTTGATCTCTAGGATTGGCATGCTAAACATGGAATAACAGGCAAAATCTTGTTCTTCTATGAATAAAAGCATTAAAATGTTTTCAGAAAATCAAAAATCCATCCTTAAAAATAGCTAAAAATGAATTTTTCATTAAAATCCTTAAAAGTCTGCCATAACCACTGCTTTGTTCAAAAGTATGTTCTACTAAAAACTCTGTCCATTGCTGAAAGTCAACCCCTGTTCTCTCATTTTCTTGATGAGCACTATTGTTCAAAATCAGTGTTTTATCCACTGATGTGCTATCCACTGATAGTAAAAATCACCCACTACTTTCATTCTTACCATTACAACCACTGGTCTTGTTCCATCAGTGGTTTTCATAAAAACACTTGTCCTTCATCTCATCAGGGGTTGGCACGTGGACAGTACATAGCGGTCAGATCTTTTGTAACCGCTGCCACGTCAGCATTCACTTATTCTTTTATAAAAACCCTTTTCAAAACCCCAAACAGGGTTTTACTGTCGAATCGGATTCACAAAAATTCCTTTCTCAAAACAGTTCCATTTCCCTCTCTCAAATCCTTCAAAACCTTCATCGATCTTCTTCTCCAAAATGACAAAATCAAAGTCATCCGCAAAATCCACTTCAAAATCATCTCCTAAAAAGGCCGCTCAAAAGGCTACACCCATCGAAATACCATACAAATCTCCTCACAATTATCTGGGTCTCCTTACAAAACCTGGCACCACCGATGCTTTCGATTCCATCATTGATATTATGTCTGCATCAAAGTACAAAACTTTGTTAACAGCAGATACTCCAATTTACTTGACAACCCAAAGAAAGTTTTGGAAAAATATTACCCTTGACAAACAAGGCGAAGATGTCATAGCCATTAACTCTTCACTAAAGGGAAAAGCTATCAAAATCACACCACAATCCATCTCGGAAGTCTTTGAACTCAACGATCAGCAAGGTAAAACTTCTTTTCCCAAACACGAGTTAAAAACTGATTTCCTTGAAAGAGGGTATGCAGACACAATAAAAAAGGATACCTTACAAAAAGGTAATTTTCCACCTGCAACAAGATTTTTGTTCCATACCCTGCTTATGTGTGTTTCAAACAAAACCACTTCTTTTAATGAGATACCATTAAAGATTCAAAACCTGGGATATGCTATTCTTCAAGATGAAAATTTCAGTTACTCCCAGGAAATCTTTAATGATTTGGTTAAAAATGTTGATAAAAACCCATTCTTACTTTTTCCAAGATTTCTAAGTTATTATTTTGAAAAGAAATTTGGTAAGGATGATGCTCATGTAATAAAACAAGGTGACTCTTTTCAAACAAACAGCTTAACTGCTGAAACTTTTACAAGAATGTCAACACCTTGCAAAACACAAGCAGAGGTGTCTGAGCAGACTTTAGCAGCTACCACTGCTCCTCAGGTATCTGCTGCTGAGCCCACTGCTCAAGGTGATCATAGCAGCAAAACAACTGCTTTGAAACCCACACCTAAAATCACCAAAAAGCCAAAACAAAAGAAAACTCAAAAGCCCCCCAAACCTACCAAAAAGGCAACTCTGGAGGATGAGATACCAGAGCAACTGTCAGTGACAGCACAAAAGTCACAAGAAACCACTGCTGCTACTTCCTCATAGCAGTTGGTAGAAATATCTCAACCTATGCCTGAAACTCCTCCTGCTTCTTCTCAAAATGAACAGGTTGTACAAATAGGGACACCACAATATGATGCTCTGGAATCACTTGCTTCCATCATCCACAGCCTAATGCCCGGGGCCAATTCTCTTTCTACACCCAACCTCACCTCCACAATTCCCCCACCAACAAAATTATTGTTGGATGCTATTGATTTGAACCAGGCACAAACTAGTCCTTCTCACTCACATATCAATGAGAACATACTTCAACAAGTGACTGGGTCTGATGTATCAATCATTGCTAACCCACCAACAAGACCTGAGGAGGTTACACCCCTTGAGTTACAAGTAACTCTTGGTGGTAGTCCAAGTGAAGCAGCCACTACAAGTGCTGAACCCACTGGTTTGCATTTGGACAGTGGTTAAATCAATAAGACTTCCTTGGAGGCAATTTCTTCTATGGGAACATTTGTGTATCCAATTTATACTGGGTCACTAAAAAGTGTCTCTCAATTTGAAGGAATAGGTCCCTAGTACCAAGACAAAGGGGCATCAATGGATGACTTTTGGAATACAATCCCTGAGTCAACCACTATTACAACCACTGTTAGTGGGAAACCAGATGATCCCATTAAGTTGGGTGATGGTTTAAAGTACCTAGAATTGACGGATAGAATTGAAAAACTGGATACCTCTGTTGCAGAAATAAAAGCAATGCTGCAACAGTTGTTGAAAGTTCAAAAAGTGCAACCCACTGCTATTCCAGCTCAAGCACCTGCTCCACTTCAATCACCTGCTGCAAATGAGTTATGGACTATATTTCAACCCCTGCTCCAACAACAAAGATAAATGGCTGATCAGCAGCATGATAAACATGTTCAAATGCTGAGAATCATGATGGAGTCAAGGTTCAAAGATACCCAAGCTGACATCAAGGCTATAAAGGCCCACATACTGAACACCACTGGCACTGCTCCTCCCACTGTTCTCTTTATTGATAACCCCCTCCAGATAATGCCAAAAAGGGGGAGAAAATCAGCCAGTGGAAAAAGAAGGGTATTAAAGATGGTATTTACATTGAGCCTCAAAAAGATAGTATGCTCAAAAACATCCCTTTGCCAGATGGATCCAAAAAGATTGATGTTACCACTAATGCAATTGCTGATGCATTAGCTGAGGTAAAAAAGGATAGAGAGGCTAAGGATAAAGAGCCAGGTGGGAACAAGAGAAAAGAGAATTTATGAAGCTGAATGTGCAAGGTCCTTCTAAACCTATGGATGATAAAAATCCCAAGGAAGAAAAGAAGAAGCCCACTAGACAAGTGAGGCAACCTAAAAAGCATGCTTCCAAACCACCTACTAAAGGCTCCAAACCTCAAAACACCACCCAAATAACTGTTGTAACTCCTGTTGTATCAACAACTGCTGATACTTCAGTAGTTTCAACAACTGTCATCCAAACACTTGCCACCACTTCAACACACACCACAACCACTACCTTACCACCACCACCAAAAATCATCTCACCACCATCACTACCAAAAACAACCTCACCACCATCACCTCCTGCTAAGAAGCAGAAGACATCAGATGTTACAACATCTGTTGTAATGACAACAGTGGTTGAAACACCAGTTGTTTCAACAACTGTTAGTCAGCCACCTTCCACCACTCAAATCACCACCACTGATCCACCCAAAACATCATTAGTCTCTCCTACAATAAAAAGGAGAAGGATTTTTATACCTGATGATGATTCTCCATCACCACCACCACCACCAACATCCTCACAATCTCTTTCACTTGTTAATATCCCAAACCATGTTCCTCTCTCTTCAGCTCAAGTTCAACAACCAATCACTGCCATTACTCCTGCAGGTGTCCAATATCCTCCAGAACTCGCAGCAGTCAGAGAAGAAATCAAATCATTCTACCTTGAGGATGACCCTGCTAAAAGGAGTTTGCCATCAGTTGAAGGATATCCTAGGCCTAAAAATATTGAAGAATATTTGGAAGTTAAGGCTCAACAAGCAGAGGATATTTCTAAAAGAGATTCACAAGGAAAATCAGATTAAGAAATTCAAAGGCATTATCAATTTTTGCTTACACAAGTCAGATCTTTAGAGCAGTTTGCAAAGAATGTATGCCGACAAATTTCAGAAATGGCAGATGAATCCTTGAGAAAAGATTATATTGAAAACATCATGGCCCATAAAAAATACAAAGGAGAAAAATATATGTACAAAGAATGGACCATTCCTGAGCTTGAAAGTGAAGCAGCCAGGATTCAAGAAATGATTAAGAATAAGGTCAAACACACTCCTCCAGATTGGTCAAAGTACAAAAAGAATGTGCCTGAAAAGACATTGGAGCTGAAGAGAATGAAAGAGGAATTAGTTGCTGCTGACTCTGGGTCCAAAAATCAAGTGATGAGATGGAGAGAAGACAAAGTCAGGACCACCTACAAAAGGTTGGAGGAATTAAGGAAGAAAGATCCTAAAGTTCCACAAAAACCTGACTACCCTGAAGCAGAGGTTTCAACAAGACCACCAAAGCTGCAAATCAGGAGATCCACTGCTCCAACTGGTGCTGCCATCTATAAAAGAAGACAACAAAAACAGTTGGATGTTGAAACAGTGGAAGAAATGATGGCAGGAGATGACCTTGTAAAAGAGGGAATTAAAAGGATGATTGAAGAAACTCTTGGCCTAAATCAACCTGCAAGCACTTCTCAGTCAGTCATCACAAGGCCAGCATCACCAAACATCTCATCTAATAAAAATCTCCCAAGAAACCCACCAGACTCAAAAGTACTAAAGTGGAAAACTGACAAATAGACCCATGTACTGACATTGATCAAGTCTAGTGGAGAAGTGAAGAAAATAACAAGGGAACAAGCACTTGGCCTAAGTCTTGAAGATTTGCAGGATCTCCTTGATCTTCCACTGTGCAAGGATGAAGATGACACGGATGCCTTAGACTTTGAGTTACAACTCAAAGGGCAAATAAGGGAACTGTTGATGAGGCAATAAAGATCTACCAATAATGAAGGGTTTTGGCATTATCTGTTCCAGGGGGAGATTGTTGGGATTGAACCCTATCAAAGGAACAGATAATTAAAGCCAAAACTAGATCAGAGCAGTGGATCCAGAATAAGCAGATGTTATGTATTCAAGTCTCTCCCCTTGAAAGTGGTTTCAACATCTGATGACCTCCAATCCACTTATCGGTACAACTGCTGACCTACAACTGCTGATCAAGACAAAGACTGATGTAGACTAAAGCCCTGCTGTTCAATCTACTGCTATGGGTCAAGCACTGCTGGATATATCAAGTGCTGTTGGGTTCACATCAGTGGAAGGATTCAGCAGTAGTTTAGTTTGTCTTTATGTAATGTAATGTAATGTATAACAGTTGTTAGCATAGCAGTACTTGTATAGATAAGTTGTTAGAGTTTGTTAGGAGGTTAGATGTCACTTTCATGGTGACGTCAGCAAAGACGCCTCAGTGGTTTGTCCGTGCCTATAAATAGAACAGTACCCTGTACTGTTCTATTAGCTCTTCACCATCTTTCATCCTGTACGAACAAATCACTGTGAGCTCAGGCTGAGGGGGAGTTTGTTACATGCATGCAATTGTAATCGTTGATGATATAAATTCAATCATTCGGTTCATTGTTGAAAATGTGTGTTGAAAGCAATTCTCCTGTTTGATTGTGAAAAGTTTGTTTCCATTTATATTCCGCTACACTACTTGTTCATTGTTCATCTTAATTCAAACATAAAACACAATCAAAACCAAACTCAGATCCTATCACCATGAGTTCTTCAAGTTCAAGTGAATCGTCATCATCATCTGACGATGGTGCGAAAATATTTCTACAAACGATCGCGGCGGTGGTGAAAGCTATTGTGGAAGACGAAGACGAGTAGAAACTTATTTTTAAGGATATCTAGAGATCTTGAGGAGAAGTATGTTTATTTCCAAAAAAAACCGGATGTAACCGAGCAATTAGGATTTAGTACGTGGCAAAAGGTCACGGCCGCACTTAGGCAGTTAGCGTATGGCAATAGTTTGGACATTATGGATGACTATTTAAAAATGTCTGCACGTGTAGCTAGAGAAAGTCTTCACAACTTTTGTTCGTGTATTTTAGAACTTTATAGGAAAAGATATTTGAGAAAGCCCTCGTTCAGCGACATGCAACAAATATTGGAACATCACGCAGATTATCATGGGCTACACGGGATGCTAGGTAATTTAGATTGTATGAAATGGCCTTGGGAACTTTGTCCTACCGCATGCCAAGGCGCTCACACGAGTGGATTTCACGGGATGCCAGCCATCATGCTTGAAGCGGTTGCGTCCCAAGATCTTTGGATATGGCATGCGTTCTTCGGTATGCCAGGTTCACATAATGATATTACCATCATAAACCACTAGCCCCTTTTCAATGATCGGGTAAATGGTATAGGACCCAAAGGAACTTTCTTTGTAAACGGGGTTGAGTACGTGTATGGGTACTACCTAGTTGATGGGATTTACCCAGAGTGGGGGGTTTTCGTAAAATCGCTCACAAGACACGGTACCATAGATCCAAAGAGATTTAAGTTTAACAGGGTCCAAATGGCTGCACGTAAAGACGTCGAGCGAGCATTCGGTGTTTTGAAGAAAAGGTGGCGAATATTGGCAATGCCTTGTCGACTATGGGACAAGGATCAGATTGGAAACGTGATATACGCATGTATCATTCTTCACAACATGATTTTGGAGGATGAAGGTAGAGCGGTCGTTACCTACTATGATGACGATGACCCCCAACTAGGTAACGTTACAGACGAAGATAAAGCGTCAAATGAATATTTGATCAAGTCAAGGGATATACATCACAACCTTCGATCTGATTTGGTGGATCATGTTTCAACGATTCCTGGGTTCGAAACCGACGAAGACGACGAAGAATGATAGTTTTTTATTTTGATAATTATTTTGTATGTTTATGTAGTTTTTAATGGTTATATATATATGGGAGGGTTAGATAGAAAACCCTAAAAATTTGAGAAAACCCTAGAAAACCCAACCTCCCGACTTTTTTTTTTTGAAAAAAATAACACATGTAATATACATGTTTTTAAGAGTTTTGAGCCAAAAAAATCAAAAAATCGCCGAGTGGTTTCTTTTAAAAAAATAAACAAGTTTCAGCAACTTTTTGTCTAACACATGTTAGTGATGAAAGTTGCTGAAACTTGTTTATTTTTTTTTTAAAAACATCCACTCGGCGCTTTTTTACTTTTTTTTTGGCTCAAAACTCTTAAAAACATGTATATTACATGTGTTATTTTTTTTCAAAAAAAAAAAAAAAAAAGTCGGGAGGTTGGGTTTTCTAGGGTTTTCTCAAATTTTTAGGGTTTTCTATCTAGCATTATATATATATATATATATATATATTAAAAAAAAAACCTGATGTGGCTTGGCCACGCCAGCCAAGCCAAGCCACGCCCACTATACCCCATACAAAATGGGTTTGTGAATTGAGTTTTCAAAGTTACACGTGTCAACTAATGCCCCAAACCCCCGCCCCACCATACCCCACCGTCTAATGCTAAAAAACGTTGGCGATGGTTTACCTATTTTGGATTAGGAATCAAGAATACAAAGGTACGCGCTTATAGAACAGTTTACCTATCTTGGATTAGGTAAACTATTATTTTTATTTTTTATTTTTTTAAATTATATGTTTAGATAAAACAAATAAAACATCAAACTTATAAATAAAAAAACCATTACAATAAAATAGGGGTGTTCATCGAATCGAATTTGCGAATTATTCGAATAATTTTTATTTTCCCTTGAATTCGTATTCGATTCGAATTCGATTAAAAGTTACTGAATTCGATTTGAATTCGTATTCGAATAAGAAACCCAATTCGAATTCGATTCGTATTCGAGTAAAAATTCGAACTCGAATCGAATTCGAATAAATTCGATTTAATTCAGATTCTTTAAAAACATGTAAAAATTATCAAAATGAAACATAAATTTTAAAGCAGCCATAAAGTACGATATCACATTAAAAAGTTCCAAATAAAGTACCATAAGTCTAAAATTCAAAACAAGAAGTCGGGAATAACCACTCCACATTACAAGTTAATATTTTTAGGGTTGTAAATTTATTGATAATTGTTACTTAGGTTATAGTTATGGCCATGTAGTGGGTTTGGTAATGGGTAATTTTTATACTTGGAAAAAACTGAAAATAATTTATAGTATAGCTTAATAAAAGTTATATATGCATTATATATAAATATAATAAATAAAAATGTATAATTTTTATTCGAATTTTGAATCGAATCAAATTTGAAATTATAAATTCGTATTCGATTTACTTGACTCGAATTGAATCGAATTCGAATTCTTTTAATCGAAACGAATTCTTGATAATCGAATCGAATTTAAACGAATTTCGAATTTTTCGAATTCGAAACGAATTCTGAACACCCCTACAATAAAATCTAACTTAGAAAAACATAATAAAAAAATGAGGATGGTGAAGAAGTGTGTAAAAAAATAGGTTGAATGGTTTGTTTAAATATGAAAATTAGATTTTTTTAATAAATTTAATGGTTTGTCCACATCTCCCAACGGTCAAAAATATGAAAATTGAATGGTTTGTCCACATCTCCCAACGGTCAAAAATGCATTCCCCTCATCGGTAAACCTTCACCGCATACATAACCTCACTGATCGGTAACCTCACTGATCGGTAACCTCCTTCGGCGGCGGTGTTATCGATCGGTAAACACGTTTGCTGATGGAGTTTACCTCCCACTCCGTTCACCCTAAGAGGTGATAAAAATTTCAAAACTGAGAATAGGAAATTTACATTTGAAAATAAACGTTAAAAGGGATAATTAAGATTAGGAAAAGCCTTTAAATATGAACACTTTTTAAATAATCCTTTCTAAGATTCAAATGTATTTTTTTTAAATAACCATACACGTGGATAGGTTAAACCTATTTATTAAAAGGGGTGTCTTTAGGTTAACCAATTTATTAAGGTCCGGTCTATTCACACACCCATTTGGTCTATTTACACACCCAAACGCCCCGCTATGGCCAAAGCGGGCGCTTTGGATTAAAGTCAACAGACAAAAGCTGAGCACGTCACTTCCTGTCCGACGACCTCGTACCGAAGCGGCCCGCTTTGGCCGAAGTGGCCCGCTTTTGCCAAAGCGGGGTGTTTTGGTCTGGCAGTTTATTTTTTGGGGAAAAAGTAGGGTTTTGGTGAAAAAAAGGGTTATTGGTTTGTTGTTTGATTGTATTTGGTTGTGTTTTTTTTGTTGAAAGATTGTAGATTTTTTTTATTTTTATAAGACATATTTAATTTAAAGTTATTTTATTTTTACAAAAACATATATATATTAGTGTTATTAATTTATCAAGTAATAAGTTACTTTATTTATATTTTTTTTATCAATTTATATGATATCTTTGACTAATTTATATTGTTATGTTTTTCTAGTTTTCATGATGAAACCGGAGTTGTTATCTCGGTTCTTCAGTAGTTTCGTGATAAATACAATGTTCATATTCGTTATCCAGTGCAGAAAAATGCGGTTTCTGTATCGGTTATTCAGATCTTTATTCGGTCATCTTTCAAAACTGTAATACTCGAATGTACAGAAAATCCCGAAGAAGTTTAACAGAGATCACCGGAAGCAAATCCTGTTGAACAACAATGTCCTGTTAATTGTTTCAGATGACATGGTTGGTAACAAAGAGGAACACTGTCTTCTTTTGTTTTTCGATCTTTGTTAGTTGTTAATATTTTATTTTTTTATACTTTTAGAAAGGTTTGAGAGAGAAAGTTGTAGTCAAATTACAGTTAGGCTTAAATGGTACAAAAATGTGATGATACCAAAATGTGATGATACCAAAAGAAGCAGCAAATGGTACAAAAATGTGATGATACCAAAAGAAGCAGCACATGACACATGATAAAAAGCGCTTCTTTAGACAATCTGGGACTATGTTCCGTTTTAGGGTTTCTTCATCACCTATAACAATGTCGATAAACGTTGATTGGAACACGCCGCTTAAATCTCAGTTATGTCTCATTGCATTATGACAATACTCACAGGGGTGCTGGTCTTTTCTCCTGCTGTGCAAACTTGAAAAATCTCACCATAACACATTGTATAGAGAAGCGGTTTTATCATGTGTCATATAACGCAAACAAGTTCTCCACAGTTTGTGCAAATCAATTTCTGTAACATCACTTCATCAATAATCGAGAGAAACTTCTTCGAGCTAACTGCCGATATCTCATCCTTCTTATTCTATTTCACAATCAAATCAACTCATAAACAACCAAAACACTACCATAGGTGAACCCTCCAGAAGAAATCGCAGGCTGATACATAAATGTGCATATAATGCATAGAAAAGAGCTCTGCAATTTGCATCCACTAACCATACTGTTATTACATCCGAGACGATTCAAGTGAGTCATATGAAGCAAGTGTCTGCCTATTCAATTGAGAGGAATCATTGTATTATGTCCCCGTTGAAAACAAGCTTGAAAAGGTTTAGCACCAGCAGGGATCATGTTAAAGGAAGGATGGTGAAGGTTAGCTGACACTCGCCATTCTCTTGCACCTTCTGCAGACATGCATCTCTGAGCAGTCACCGAGAGTGAAAAGACGCTCGTGAAGGTTAGCTGACGCTCCATGGGCTACGAGGCAGTCACGATCCAAATCAATCGTTGTTAAGCCAAAGTCGGTTGAGGATTACGAGTGTTCTAGACTCGTTTAAGGCATGCTTGTTTATGCGATTTACAGAACTAAGGATGAAGCTCTGTATTTTGATGTCGCGGGGAAATATGAAAGATGACCACCTCACGAAATGAGGTTTCATAATCATAGGAGATGAAGAAATTTGATCTTGGAAGATATCCAATATTTGGATACATGTAACACCTCGTAAATTCATGTCCAATATTATATTGACACGTGTCATGGACTTTAAACGTGTAAAGAATTAAGTTAAAGGGACTAAAGTTGACAAACGAAGAATTTACGTGTGTAAAAGGATTCAAGACGATGGATGGAGACTTTAAATGACTATGATTGTGAAATCCGATACCATCCAGGTAAGGCGAATGTGGTCGCCGATGCTTTAAGCAGAAAAGGAAAGGGTTAAGCCCATAAGAATCAATGCCAAGAGCATTGAATTGAAAAACAGTTTGAATGAAAGTTTGTTAGCCGCTTTGAAGGAAGTTGTATTAGAAGCTAACTATCCTAATGAAAAGCTGGGAGTCACTGCAGAACAATTATCATATGGTAAGGATGGAATCCTAAGATTGAATGGACGGATATGGGTTCCAATCTATGGAGGACTTCGAGATGTGATCCTTCAAGAAGCCCATAGTTCCAAGTATTCTGTTCATCCTGTAAGTGATAAGATGTACCAGGATTTGAACACAAATTATTGGTGGATAGGCTTGAAGAAGTCTATAGCTACTTATGTAGCCAAATGTTTGACGTGCGCACAAGTTAAGGCTGAGCACCAAAAGCCGTCAGGTTTGCTACAACAGCCTGAACTTCCCACCTGGAAGTGGGAAATGGTGACTATGGATTTTATCACTAAGTTGCCAAAGACAAAGCGTGGAAATGATACTATTTGGGTTATAGTGGATAGACTGACTAAGTCAGCCCACTTCTTACCAATTAAGGAAACACACAGCTCAGATAAGTTAGCTCAGCTGTACGTGGACGAGATTGTATCTCTCCATGGAGTTCCAGTGTCTATCATCTCTGATAGGGATACAAGGTATACATCGCATTTCTGGAAAAGCTTTCAGCAATCCCTAAGCACTCGATTAAATTTCAGCACTGCATATCATCCTCAGACGGATGGTCAAAGTGAACGTACTATACAGACACTCGAGGATATGCTACGAGCTTGTGTTATTGACTTGGGAGGAAGCTGGGATGATCATCTTCCATTAATCAAATTTTCATACAATAATAGTTATCATTCCAGTATTCAAGCTGCACCTTTTGAAGCTTTGCATGGAAGAAAGTGCAGAACGCCCGTTTGTTGGGCAGAAGTTGGAGATGTCCAACTAACAGGACCTGATATAGTCATGGAGACGACAGATAAGACTGTACAGATACGAGATCGTCTTAAGGCTGCCAGAGATAGGCAGAAAAGTTACACAGATAAAAGGCGTAAACCTCTAAAGTTTGAGGTAAGTGACAAAGTGTTATTGAAAGTATCACCCTGGAAAGGGGTAATGCGATTTGGCAAGAAAGGCAAGTTAAGCCCAAGATACATAGGACCATTCGAGATCATTGAATGTGTCAGAATAGTGGCTTATAAGTTAAACCTGCCTGAAGAGCTCAGTGGTATTCATAATGTATTCCACATCGGCAATCTGAAGAAATGTCTAGCCGATGAATCGCTAGTCATACCATATACGGATGTGCACATAAATGAGAGCTTGAAATTTGTAGAAAAACCTTTGTCGATCGAGGATCGACAGGTTAAGAAGCTTCGAAGAAAGCATGTGCCAATTGTAAAGGTTAAATGGGATGCCCGAAGAGGTCCCGAGTACATGTGGGAGGTAGAGTCCACAATGAAAGAGAAGTAGCGTCATTTATTTCAGTAAGTCTCAAGGTCGAGATTTCTTTTAAGGGGATGAGGATGTAACACCTCGTAAATTCATGTCCAATATTATATTGACACGAATCATGGACTTTAAACGTGTAAAGGATTAAGTTAAAGGGACTAAAGTTGACAAACGAAGAATTTACGTGTGTAAAAGGATTCAAAGTGTCAACAATGAATAATTATACCTTTCAATAACCCTACACGATGTTTATACCCTTAAACGGATGAATTATGGATCATATGAAGCCAATTGTGAAAGAAAGTGAGAGATTACAAACTACAGGGGTTAAATGTGTCAACATGTTTAATTTATACCTCTGAATAACCTTTTAGCAAACCCTAAGCTTTGTAACGATTAATTATGCCCACTAGAATAAGTGATAAAAATTTCACAAGGTTTCGTTATCGTATGAGAAAGTTATGATAACATTCGCATATGAGGGTTTAAAAGCGTCAACGTTGAAATTTAAGGCTTTTCGGGTGATCATAAAGTTAACCAAAGACTTAACAAAGTTTGGTTATGTCTTGGAGCCCTTAAAAGTCAATTTAGAGGGTTGAAAATGCAAGAAATAAAGTTAAAACCACGTTTACAAGGACCAGGGTAAAGTGCAAAACTTGAAACATTTTTAACCTGACACGAGACTCATACCGGCCGCGTAAGACCTGTGTGGTCATTTACGCGGGCCGTGTGACAGGGTACAGCGAAGAAAAAACAGGCAGATGCCTGTAAAACCTGTTCCACCGCCTCTCAAGGCCTGGATTCGAATCCAGGGACTCCTCCAATGGTATTACATGCAATGGGGGCACTTGTACTGATCTGGAATCACCTCATAGACTTGATTGGCATGATCCTAAGTGATTAAACACACTATATAAGAAGTCCTTGGTTGCAACAATTTGACATTCACTTGAAAACTTTCACAACTTCTTTTCTGGAGTTTGCTGGAGCTCAAGGCCACTTCCTATTAATCATTAGTCGTGCTTAGGACTTCAGTAAGTGTCCTTAACCCTTCTTAATTCAGTTTTTCTTAGTTTATTAGCCTAAAGTCAAACCGTCGTAATTAAGGTTTGATTTCGTGATTAATTAAAATTTATCCAGTCAAATCTCGAATTTAAAGTACATATGAGTTGGTAATTATGTGGGTAATAAACCCTTAAAAGGGCACTCTCTGATTCCCACTCTAACTTGGTCAATTGTCGGGTCAAACTTGATTAGAAAAAGTCAACAGAAAGCAATTTTTTGAATAAATGCATAATTAACAATGTAGAAGCCATGCAACCTGTTTTATCACTAATATAACTTGGTAATTAATGTAAGAACATGTCTAAACATGTTCAACCCGACAATTTTCAGTTTAGGCTCGGTTCGGGACCGAAAGTCGCATAATTAGACTTTTGCTTTGACTTTCAGTTCTGACCCAATGTAGCATGATTTAGAAATGCCTTAGGGCCTTATTAGGACCAGGTTACATGTTAGTATAACCCTCTGTGATTATACAACTTGGTTCATTAGTTATCCGATTCATATGCATGTTTCGTTATATGCCTAAATGTTGACTATTATGCCCTTTTGACCTTAAAACAAGAATTTTAAAAATGTGAGAGGACAATAATCTTTATTACTGATTTATAAACATGTCCCTAAATTTTCACATCAGTTGGAGGTCTAGATTAAGAGTTATGCTCAATAGCGTAATTAGAAAGCTTTTTATTAATTAAACGGCGTAATTAGCATAGTACCCATCTAAACCCAATTTTTGATACCAAACTTTTTACCTACTGATGTAAAATAATATTTTGGGATTTTTGAAGATTTTTATTTTCTTTTAGGCTGAGCATAACATAGGGTTATAGCTTTGATTCGGTAATTGTCGGTTTTGCCCTTTTGGCCTATAAAGTGAGTTTTACAAATCATTTTGATACCAAAACCTTTTTCTACTGTTCTTATATAATAAATAAAGTATTTTTAGCCTTCTGGAATGATAAAAATATCAGCTTTTCTTTAAAAACCCGGAAATCGCTTAAAACCGTCTTTTTACGCGTTTAGAACGCATAGTATGCATTAAAACCATTTTTCTCATATGAGACTTAATACCTGCTGATGTTTTAAGCAAATTTTTATATTTTAACAGTAAAGAAAAGTTTTTAACTCAGATTCCCTGTTTTGACCTTTTAAGCTTATGTGAAATTACCAAAATGCCCATACGGTGCATAGTTTGGTTATAAAAGGTAAATTTCACATATATACCATACCCTACTGTTATGACTTATAAAAATAAGTATTTTTACTGAATATATCAGACCTGAAACTCAGATTTATATTTAAACCCTTTTATAAGCTTTAAAATGACCAAAATACCCATACGGGACATAATTTGAGTTTAAATTCGTTTTGGGCATAATGGAAGGTATCCTACTATATCACAACATGTTTAAGGCATATTAACTTAGGAAACCTATTCATTAATCATTTGGTTACCCGTTACGCATTATTCGCGTTTGGTACGGTTTATGTAACTAGTTTGCATAAATTGACCGAAACGGGTCAAACCTTATCATTTTTGTCTCAAAATCCAGAATGTGTTTAGTTTACCCATATTATACAAGTCTTCAAACATGTCGGGTCTAAATCACATTCTATTCCAGTCTTCGCTTAATCGTGCGTTTGAACCGTACCTTCTCTTAAAACTAACCGGTCTAAGTTTAGGCTTAATTAAAGACCCGTTAGGAATCTAATAGGTTATTAAAAACTTTCGTTCCAGATTAGGAGCCCCAGTAAAAGCTACTTGCACTTGCTGTTTGTGAATTATACTTGCTCAGGTAAATACTTTTAACTTATTTTCCCTATACGGGCTTGGGGTACGGTATATAAAATACCGCTTGGTCGGGCATTGAATTTTTAATTGTATGAAGGTTAATTTATTGAAATGTCCCGTTTAAATTGTTTGTTTGCTTAAAGCCTTTGGGGGGTTAATGACCATGTCCAGGATATCCTTGGCATCATTCATAGAAATGGCCACGACCTAAGCACGGGGTGTAGGCATACACCCGCCTGTGCATATATAAATAAAAAGGTATAATCGCCGGTTTCGAGAATAACTCGTCGCGGGACTATATCATGTGGTGTGTCTATTAATCTTTAACCCGGTGTCAACCCGGGCTACTGAACGTATAAGAAACATGTAATTCTTTTACAAGTTTATATATAAATAATTATCCCAAGTTATAAAAAGTTTTGTGCCATGTGCATTCAAATCAATTTTCTTAAACATTTTCAAAATGAGTCAGTTAATTGTATTTACCAGTGTAAACTGACGTATTTTCCCAAAAAGGCTAAGTGCAGATACTAATCGGAATAGGCTGGCCTCTCCTAGCATAAATGAAGAGTCTTGCAAGCTCAGATGCCTTTAAATCTGTTGAACGAAGTTTTCTTTTTATTTGATCCGCCTGTGGATCCTTTACGGTCCGTTTGTAATACTTTGATATTACTTTTTATTCGGTTTGTAATGTGATTCATCTTTTGCTTCCGCTGTGCATTTAAATTGTGTTGTTTGACTATGACGATATCAACTACGTCACGATACTCCCCACCAGGCCCACCGGTAATACGTGGAAATATCGGGGTGTGACAGGTTGGTATCAGAGCCAACATTGAGTGAATTAAACACTAGCCTTTTTGTGTTTAATCTCAATGACACAGTTTACACATTCCTCGACTTCCGAGTCTAGACAAAGAACTTAGGACTGATCCAAATTTGTTTTATTTTATTTTTGTCCTTTATATTTCTTTGTTGTTCTTTTATTTGTTTTGACAGGTTCAACAAGATGCCACCTAGATTTCGTGGAAGAGGTAGAGGCAAGGGGCCACTCGTAGCCCCCAACGATTACGAGGCTGGGCCATCACACCGGCGAACTCCATCGGACTCCTTGAGCAAAAGTCGTCAAGAAAACTGGAGGACCCATATAGAACCCGCGAGGCGTTCAGTCTCGCTGAGCTCCTCACCGTCTTACCTAAACTCTTAAGGGCCTCAATCGGAAATTGAGCCCCACAACTCACACCATTCTTTCATACCCCTCCAAAGCCACAACCCACCCTTCAATGACCCAACGCCCTATTTTCAGAGTCGGTTCAACCCGACAAACCTAATTGAAGAACCAATGGGTTATAACCCGTTGGGACCGGATGACCATTTCTCCATGGATATGGATGAAGATCCGGAACCTGCCCAACCGCCAACCGGCACACCTACTCACCCCATCGAGATTTCGGATGGGTCACCTTTTCTCGAATCACCTTATAGCGGTCCCGACAGCTATGAGGCGAGGTTTAACCAGATCGACTGGGTGTTTACTCCCAGTTACCACAACTCACTGCAGCAGCAGCAGCCATAGCAGGATCCCTCCGAGGATTCCTGTTTTGTAGCGGTCACACCACCGCCACCACCACCAGTGCAGCAACAGCCTCCGGAGCCACCTAGGCGTAGGAGATCAACTGCACGGATGTCCGTGCGAGGGGTAGTCCGAATTAGCACTCCTCAACCATCTAGTGGCAGTCATTATCCACCACTATACGAAGACCCACAAATGGGTAGGCCTTCGAACCCTGTTTCTGAGGTGCAGTCTGCGTCGGTTGCACCGCCACCAGTGGGTTATAACAACCCATTTCCTACATACGCCGGTTCAGCGGCGTACAACCCATTTGAGCAACCGGCCCACACCAACTACAACTACGCCGAGGCTGACCCATACCTGGTAGCGGCAAACTACAATGCCCTTCATCCGGAAGGACCCTTTGGAGTCCCATATCAAGCTGGATATCCATACTATGGGTACCCACCCTATGGGTATCAACAACCACCACCTCCTCAACCTCCGCTGTTTCAGCAGCCCCCACAGCTGCCAGTGATATCGCCACCGCAGCATCAGGAGATTCTTCAAAGGTTGAGTCAGGTGGAGGATGAGGTTCGGGAAGAGCGTAGGCAAAACCGAGGAATTTTCAAGGGTCTGGCAAGCTTAATAAAGGGGAAGACCAAAAAGGGTCATTAAATCCCTTATCTGTTTATTTGTATTTCTTTAATGTTTAATTAGTCCCTGCGTGGACATCTGTTTCCGTATTCAGTCCCTGCGAGGACTTGTCTTTTAGTTGGCCCCTGCGTGGGCATGTTGTTTTAGTTTAGCCCCTGCGTGGGCATGTCTTTTCCATTTAAGCCCCTGCGAGGGCATGTCCTTCTGTTAAGTCCCGTTTAGGGCATTATTGTACTCTTTTGATTTAAATTATGGAATGTGTTAAATTTTAATTATCATTGCATGCATGAATATAATATGTAAAATAAAAACAAAATACCATTCCTTTTAAAAATAAATCTGCCATTATATATTAAATAAATCTTAAAGGCAAAACCTAGTCCACGTGTCATACTAAGACAGGACCAAGATGGTAGATCCTTATTAAGATACAGATTCTTGTTAACATCTAAAAACATGATAACACTCCTGGCAAAATGTGATTCAATAAAATCGCATAAGTCATCCTTATATTGGATTCTTCCAAATCCTTTTAACTAATTAAAGCATCCATTAGGGATGTAATGCCTACGGGCTATACTCATTGTCATATAAGACAAAAGACAGTCGTGGTCTTCGACCCCCTGTTAAGAAGAGGTAATGAATTATAACTAAAACCTCAATACCTTGATCCTATAAGATCATGAATAAAAATTTAAAACTGTCCATATGACTTGGCCTTTTTGCCATTAAAATATTTTAAACTAAGGATTATTATAATGAAAAATCCTGAATATATATATGCCTAACAAATTAATAGAAATGGTTTCTTAAATACCATGATTAATAAATCATCTAGAATGATAAAACTGATATAGACCTCTGAGTAAATTAAAAATCATTTATCTTATGTAGCAATCAAGCTACATGGCTGGGTCAGACGAAGTCAACAGCCACCCCAGAGATAATCATGACACTTCCAGAGTCAACATAGCAGGAGCAGAATTACAGGCATTGATAGATAATGCTATTACGCGAGCTCTGGATAGACAGTTCAAAGAATCCAGTGGTACCCAGGTCAGGACTCAGTCAGTACCACACTCTAAACCACCCTCTAGAACTCATACCGCTCACAAAAGTGATTCTCATCACTCATCGAATCAGAGGAGTGTTCCATCTAAGAGAGTTGTGTTAAATAAAGAGCCACGTGCTAAAGGTTGCACCTATAAATACTTTGTCTCCTGCAAACCCAGGGATTTCACCGGGGAGAAAGGAGCAGTTGATTGCATGTCATGGTTAGACGAGATGGACATTGTGGTAGATATCAGTGGTTGCGCTGATAAGGATATGGTAAAGTTTGTATCTCAGTCATTCAAAGGCGAGGCACTAGCGTGGTGGAGGTCTTTGATTCAAGCCACTGGGAAGATCCCATTGTACAATCTGACATGGGATCAGTTTGTTACTCTCATTAAGGAGAACTACTGCCCTCAGGATGAGGTTGAAAAGATTGAGTCTGATTTCTTGTCTTTGGTTATGAAGAACCTGGATTGTCAGGCCTACCTTACAAGCTTCAATACTATGTCAAGATTGGTTCCTTATCTTGTGACACCAGAACCCAAGTGGATAGCTCGTTTCATAGGGGGTTTAGCCCCAGAGATCAAGGAGAGTGTGAAGGCCTCTAGACCAGCTACTTTTAGATCTGCAGCTGATATATCATTATCTCTGACTCTGGACGTGGTCAGGCAGAGATCGCTGAGAAACACCGATGCTGAAAAGAGGAAGCGTGAGGATGATAACTCACGGCTTTCGGATAAGAAACACAAAGGGAATTCCGACCACAAAAAGAGTTCTAGAACTAAAAAGGATGGTCATCAGTCGGGCGATAAGCCCAAGTGTAAAATCTGTAAGAAGCACCATTTTGGGAGGTGCAGATACGAGTCGAAATCCCAATCACAGCCAAGGCCTTGTGGGATTTGTAAGTCAAGTGAGCACAAGACCTTAGACTGTAAGAAAATAAAGGACGCAACGTGCTACAACTGCAACAAGAAAGGGCATATTAAGTCCAATTGCCCAAAGTTTGTGAAGAAGGCTGAGGATGGGAAAAAGACCAATGCTAGGGTCTTCCGAATGGATGCACGAGAAGCTGTTCAGGACGATAATGTGATAACAGGTACCTTCCTTATTAATGATGTTTATGCAAGGGTGTTATTAGATTCGGGAGCAGATAAGTCATTTGTTGATGATAAGTTTTGTAAGCTGTTAAATCTGCCTGTTAGAACCCTAAGCATAAAGTATGAGGTTGAATTAGCTGATGGAACCATAGAAACCGCATCAACCATGTTAGATGGATGTTTCATATCCATTAGGAACCACTCTTTTCCATTGTCCTTGCTTCCTTTGAAATTAGCTGGTTTCGACATAGTAATAGGCATGGATTGGTTATCTCATAACCAAGCCCAGATCTTGTGTAACAAGAAACAAGTGGTGATCAAGACTCCGTATGGTGAACCACTTACCATACAGGGAGATACTCAGTATGGGTTGCTTAAGCAAGTGTCTGTGCTTAAGGCGTCAAGGTGTATGAAGAAAGGTTGCGTCATTTATATGGCGCAAGTGACCATTGATGAACCAAAACCCAGGGTTGAAGACATCCCTATCATCTCTGAATATCTAGAAGTATTCCCTGAAGAACTACCTGGTTTACCCCCAGATAGGCAAGTGGAGTTCAGAATCGACATCATACCTGGAGCAGCACCTGTTGCAAGGGCACCTTACCGGTTAGCCCCAACTGAGATGAAAGAGTTGAGAACTCAGTTGTATGATTTGTTGGCAAAAGGATTTATTAGGCCTAGCTCATCTCCTTGGGGAGCACCAATTCTGTTTGTAAAGAAGAAGGATGGATCGATGCGTCTATGCATCGATTATCGTGAGCTAAACAAAGTCACTATCAAGAATAGATATCCGTTGCCCAGGATCGATGATCTGTTCGATCAATTGCAAGGGGCAAGTTACTTCTCTAAGATTGATTTAAGGTCAGGCTACCATCAATTGAAGGTTAAAGATGAAGATGTACACAAGACTGCATTTAGGACTCGTTATGGTCATTACGAGTTCCTAGTGATGCCTTTTG
This sequence comes from Helianthus tuberosus, assembly GCA_030545235.1. Classification (NCBI taxonomy): domain Eukaryota; kingdom Viridiplantae; phylum Streptophyta; class Magnoliopsida; order Asterales; family Asteraceae; genus Helianthus; species Helianthus tuberosus. The sequence continues at coordinate 71,139,556 of CM060426.1, forward strand.
GGCTCACTAATGCACCAGCAGCGTTCATGGACCTCATGAATCGCGTTTGCAAACCCTACTTAGACAAGTTTGTCATTGTCTTCATTGATGACATTCTTATTTATTCGAAAAATTAGACCGATCATGAGAAGCATCTTCGTTGTATCCTTTCACTGCTACAACAAGAGGAACTCTATGCCAAGTTTTCAAAGTGCGAATTTTGGCTTCGTGAAGTCCAGTTTCTTGGACACGTGGTTAGTGAGCGTGGTATCCAGGTGGATCCCGCCAAAGTTGAAGCTGTCATGAACTGGCAAGAGCCAAAGACGCCCACATAAATTCGTAGCCTTTTGGGTTTGGCAGGATACTATAGGCGATTTAATGAAAACTTCTCGAGGATTGCTGCACCCCTAACCTCACTAACCCGCAAGAATATCAAGTTTGATTGGGGTCCTAAGCAGTAAGAGTCTTTTGACATTCTTAAGCAGAAGTTGAGTAATGCACCTGTGTTAACATTACCTGAAGGAATAGAAGAATTTGTGGTTTACTGCGACGCATCACACACGGGTATAGGATGTGTGCTCATGCAGAAAGGCAAGGTTATTGCGTACACTTCTCGACAATTAAAAGTGCACGAAAAAAATTACACCACCCATGATTTGGAGTTGGGTGCAGTTGTGTTTGCACTGAAACTTTGGAGGCATTATCTATATGGTACCAAGTGAGTGATCTATTCTGATCACAAGAGCCTTCAACATCTATTTAACCAGAAGGATCTGAACATGAGGTAGCGACAATGGATGGAGACTTTAAATGAATATGATTGTGAAATCCGATACCATCCAGGTAAGGCGAATGTGGTCGCCGATGCTTTAAGCAGAAAGGAAAGGGTTAAGCCCATAAGAATCAATGCCAAGAGCATTGAATTGAAAAACAGTTTGAATGAAAGTTTGTTAGCCGCTTTGAAGGAAGTTGTATTAGAAGCTAACTATCCTAATGAAAAGCTGGGAGTCACTGCAGAACAATTATCATATGGTAAGGATGGAATCCTAAGATTGAATGGACGGATATGGGTTCCAATCTATGGAGGACTTCGAGATGTGATCCTTCAAGAAGCCCATAGTTCCAAGTATTCTGTTCATCCTGGAAGTGATAAGATGTACCAGGATTTGAACACAAATTATTGGTGGATAGGCTTGAAGAAGTCTATAGCTACTTATGTAGCCAAATGTTTGACGTGCGCACAAGTTAAGGCTGAGCACCAAAAGCCGTCAGGTTTGCTTCAACAGCCTGAACTTCCCACCTGGAAGTGGGAAATGGTGACTATGGATTTTATCACTAAGTTGCCAAAGACAAAGCGTGGAAATGATACTATTTGGGTTATAGTGGATAGACTGACTAAGTCAGCCCACTTCTTACCAATTAAGGAAACACACAACTCAGATAAGTTAGCTCAGCTGTACGTGGACGAGATTGTATCTCTCCATGGAGTGCCAGTGTCTATCATCTCTGATAGGGATACAAGGTATACATCGCATTTCTGGAAAAGCTTTCAGCAATCCCTAAGCACTCGATTAAATTTCAGCACTGCATATCATCCTCAGACGGATGGTCAAAGTGAACGTACTATACAGACACTCGAGGATATGCTACGAGCTTGTGTTATTGACTTGGGAGGAAGCTGGGATGATCATCTTCCATTAATCAAATTTTCATACAATAATAGTTATCATTCCAGTATTCAAGTTGCACCTTTTGAAGCTTTGTATGGAAGAAAGTGCAGAACGCCCGTTTGTTGGGCAGAAGTTGGAGATGTCCAACTAACAGGACCTGATACAGTCCTGGAGATGACAGATAAGACTGTACAGATACGAGATCGTCTTAAGGCTGCCAGAGATAGGCAGAAAAGTTACACAGATAAAAGGCGTAAACCTCTAAAGTTTGAGGTTGGTGACAAAGTGTTATTGAAAGTATCACCCTGGAAAGGGGTAATGCGATTTGGCAAGAAAGGCAAGTTAAGCCCAAGATACATAGGACTATTCGAGATCATTGAATGTGTCAGAACAGTGGCTTATAAGTTAAACCTGCCTGAAGAGCTCAGTGGTATTCATAATGTATTCCACATCGGCAATCTGAAGAAATGTCTAGCCGATGAATCGCTAGTCATACCATATACGGATGTGCACATAAATGAGAGCTTGAAATTTGTAGAAAAACCTTTGTCGATCGAGGATCGACAGGTTAAGAAGCTTCGAAGAAAGCATGTGCCAATTGTAAAGGTTAAATGGGATGCCCGTAGATGTCCCGAGTACATGTGGGAGGTAGAGTCCCCAATGAAAGAGAAGTAGCCTCATTTATTTCGGTAAATCTCAAGGTCGAGATTTCTTTTAAGGGGATGAGGATGTAACACCTCGTAAATTCATGTCCAATATTATATTGACACGTGTCATGGACTTTAAACGTGTAAAGGATTAAGTTAAAGGGACTAAAGTTGACAAACGAAGAATTTACGTGTGTAAAAGGATTCAAAGTGTCAACAATGAATAATTATACCTTTCAATAACCCTACACGATATTTACACCCTTAAACGGATGAATTATGGATCATATGAAGCCAATTGTGAAAGAAAGTGAGAGATTACAAACTACAGGGGTTAAATGTGTCAACATGTTTAATTTATACCTCTGAATGACCTTTTAGCAAACCCGAAGCTTTGTAACGATTAATTATGCCCACTAGAATAAGTGATAAAAATTTCACAAGGTTTCGTTATCGTATGAGAAAGTTATGATAACATTCGTATATGAGGGGTTAAAAGCGTCAACGTTGAAATTTAAGGCTTTTCGGGTGATCATAAAGTTAACCAAGGACTTAACAAAGTTCGGTTATGTCTTGGAGCCCTTAAAAGTCAATTTAGAGGGTTGAAAATGCAAGAAATAAAGTTAAAACCACGTTTACAAGGACCAGGGTAAAGTGCAAAACTTGAAACATTTTTAACCTGACCCGATACTCATACCGGCCGCGTAAGACCTGTGTGGTCATTTACGCGGGCGTGTGACATGGTACAGCGAAGAAAAAACAGGCAGATGCCTGTAAAACCTGTTCCACCGCCTCTCAAGGCCTGAATTCGAATCCAGGGACTCCTCTAATGGTATTACATGCAATAGGGGCACTTGTACTGATCTGGAATCACCTCATAGACTTGTTTGGCATGATCCTAAGTGATTAAACTCACTATATAAGAAGTCCTTGGTTGCAACAATTTGACATTCACTTGAAAACTTTCACAACTTCTTTTCTGGAGTTTGCTGGAGCTCAAGGCCACTTCCTATTAATCATTAGTCGTGCTTAGGACTTCAGTAAGTGTCCTTAACCCTTCTTAATTCAGTTTTACTTAGTTTATTAGCCTAAAGTCAAACCGTCGTAATTAAGGTTTGACTTCGTGATTAATTAAAATTTATCCAGTCAAATCTCGAATTGAAAGTACCTATGAGTTCGTAATTATGTGGGTAATAAACCCTTAAAAGGGCACTATCTGATTCCCACTCTAACTAGGTCTATTGTCGGGTCAAACTTGATTAGAAAAAGTCAACAGAAAGCAATTTTTCAAATAAATGCATAATTAACAATGTAGAAGCCATGCAACCTGTTTTATCACTAATATAACTTGGTAATTAATGTAAGAACATGTCTAAACATGTTCAACCCGACAATTTTCAGTTTAGGCTCGGTTCGGAACCGAAAGTCGTATAATTAGACTTTTGCTTTGACTTTCAATTCTGACCCAATGTAGCATGATTTAGAAATTCCTTAGGGCCTTATTAGGACCAGATTACATGTTAGTATAACCCTCTGTGATTATACAACTTGGTTCATTAGTTATCCGATTCATATACATGTTTCCGTTATATGCCTAAATGTTGACTATTATTCCCTTTTGACCTTAAAACAAGAATTTTAAAAATGTGAGATGACAATAATCTTTATTACTGATTTATAAACCCGTCCCTAAATTTTCACATCAGTTGGAGGTTTAGATTAAGAGTTATGCTCAATAGCGTAATTAGAAAGCTTTTTATTAATTAAACGGCGTAATTAGCATAGAGCCCATCTAAACCCAATTTTTGATACCAAACTTTTTACCTACTGATGTAAAATAATATTTTGGGATTTTTGAATATTTTTATTTATTTTTAGGCTGAGCATAACATAGGGTTATAGCTTTGATTCGGTAATTGTCAGTTTTGCCCTTTTGGCCTATAAAATGAGTTTTACAAATCATTTTGATACCAAACCTTTTTCTACTGATCTTATATAATAAATAAAGTATTTTTAGCGTTCTGGAATGATAAAAATATCCGCTTTTCTTTAAAAACCCCGAAATCGCTTAAAACCGTCTTTTTACGCGTTTAGAACGCATAGTATGTATTAAAACCATTTTTCTCATATAAGACTTAATACCTACTGATGTTTTAAGCAAATTTTTATATTTTAACAGTAAAGAAAAGTTTTTAACTCAGATTCCCTGTTTTGACCTTTTAAGCTTATGTGAAATTACCAAAATGCCCCTACGGTGCATAGTTTGGTTATAAAAGGTAAATTTCACATATATACCATACCCTACTGTTATGACTTATAAAAATAAGTATTTTTACTGAATATATCATACCTGAAACTCAGATTTATATTTAAACCCTTTTATAAGCTTTAAAATGACCAAAATACCCATACGGGACATAATTTGAGTTTAAATTCGTTTTGGGCATAATGGAAGGTATCCTACTGATATCACAACATGTTTAAGGCATATTAACTTAGGAAACCTATTCATGAATCATTTGGTTACCCGGTACGCATTATTTGTGTTCGGTACGGTTTATGTAACTAGTTTGCATAAATTGACCGAATCGGGTCAAACCTTATCATTTTTGTCTCAAAATCCAGAATGTGTTTAGTTTACCCATATTATACAAGTCTTCATACGTGTCGGGTCTAAATCACACTCTATTCCGGTCTTCGCTTAATCGTGCGTTTGAACCGTACCTTCTCTTAAAACTAACCGGTCTAAGTCTAGGCTTAATTAAAGATCCGTTAGGAATCTAATAGGTTATTAAAAACTTTCGTTCCAGATTAGGAGCCCCAGTAAAAGCTACTTGCACTTGCTGTTTGTGAATTATACTTGCTCAGGTAAATATTTTTAACTTATTTTCCCTATACGGGCTTGGGGTACGGTATATAAAGTACCGTTTGGTCGGGCATTGAATTTTTAATTGTATGAAGGTTAATTTATTGAAATGTCCCGTTTAAATTGTTTTGTTTGCTTAAAGCCTTTGGGGGTTAATGACCATGTCCCGGATATCCTTGGCATCATTCATAGAAATGACCACGACCTAAGCACGGGGTGTAGGCATACACCCGCCTGTGCATATATAAATAAAAAGGTATAAATAATTGTATTTACCAGTGTAAACTGACGTATTTTCCCAAAAAGGCTAAGTGCAGGTACTAATCGGAATAGGCTGGCCTCTCCTAGCATAAATAAAGAGTCTTGCAAGCTCAGATGCTTTTAAATCTGTTGAACGAAGTTTTCTTTTTTATTTGATCCGCCTATGGATCCTTTACGGTCCGTTTGTAATACTTTGATATTACTTTTTATTCGGTTTGTAATGTGATTCATCTTTTGCTTCCGCTGTGCATTTAAATTGTGTTGTTTGACTATGACGATATCAACTACGTCACGATACTCCCCACCGGTAATACGTGGAAATATTAGGGTGTGACAATACAACTTCAGGTCACGAAGATCACTCTGCAGTAGTTGATCATGACGACTGGTTGAGTCGTCAGGAAAAAGTTTCCTCAGGGGAGGGTGGGTAGTATGAGTCTGAGTATATTGTGGTTCGTGAAGGGGTTGGGATAATGTTTTATGGGTGGTGAGCTGTGGTTGATTTATAGGAGGAGGTTATGAAATGAATATATGTTTATGCGAATTTAAAGGACTTGCAAGGAATGCTACAATCTATGCGGGCTTTCCATCCATATATTCCGTCCAACATATGACACATGATAAAAGCGCTTCTCAAGACAATCTAGGATTATGTTCCGTTTTATTACGGTCTTCATGATCAACTACTGCAGAGTGATCTTCGTGACTGTTGTACCCAAGTCTTCGATCTCTTCCATGTAAAAGCTCGGAAAGATGACCGAATAGAGATCTGAATATCCCCTTTTGTAGTTGTTACCACATGACATATGATAAAAGCGCTTCTTTAGACAATCTGGGACTATGTTCCGCATCGTAGACTGGTGGGCTTGAATGGTTTCAATAGATTTTATCTTGGACTATCTAGTCTAATACTTGAAAATGGACATGATCGTGTCAAGATCTTTATCTATCATGTCATCAACCAAGTGCTTAAATTCCATTCCGTTTCTCGGGTTCGCAATCAACAGAAGACACCAACTTCCAAAAATCAGGGTCGAAACGCCCCGCTTTGGCCAAAGCGGGGCATTTAGGGTTCAAACATTCCACCACACAGAATATAACATCACATCAAGTCTCATCACCCATTTTCGGAATAAAAAACCCTAAACGCCCCGCTTTGGCCAAAGCGGGGCGGTTCAACTGACAACATACACCATCACATCACTGTTTGTCTGGAAAACAGGCCAAAACGCCCCGCTTTGGCCAAAGCGGGGCGCTTCGAAAGGGCGTGGAAATAAGGTTTGGGTGTGTGAATAGCATGACCCTTTATTAAACAGCTCATTTGGAGTTCAGGTGTTTAATAAAACGGAATATATTAGCCGATACAAAACATGTTTATTTTTGTGTCTTCCCTCCCTTATATTTGTTTATGTTCATTGATGTTCATTAACCACTCGGTTGAAATATTAATAAACATATGCAAACACAAAAAACATTTATTCTTAACGTATGAACACAAATAAGAAAATATTGTTTGTATTCAATTGTCTGTTTAATTTAAACACCATTTTCTTCGGTTTTTTACTTGCCTTAATGCAATGTGTTTTTTACGGTGTATTTGGCTAACTAAGTTATTTATATGTGTTATTGGATTTTATCACCCTCAACTATTGGCTACTGGTCGCTGTTACCCCCAACTATCACTTTGACGCCTACCACCCCCAACTTAACACTTGGTTTGTTGTATCACCCCGACATTAACTGAGCACTAACTCAGTTATGTTTTTTTTTCCTACATGGTACTCCATTTCCTAATTGGCATGATGAGGTGGATTGGTGGATCCCTTATCATCCCCTATAAAGCATGTCATATCTTCTCTTCAACATCAACTTATACGAATTCACACTTAAGCCCTAAATTGAATCTGCAGAGCAAAGTTCAAAGGCGTCTCTAAGATTCAAGCCCTAATTTTTCCTTTTCCAGGTACGATTTAGCTTAGGGTTTTCAACATTTTGTTATTATACATGGATTGAATATGGTGGATGCAATTGAAGTGATGTTTTGGTATGGTAAGACTATAGAAGTAGGGTTTGATCAACCTAAGTATATCAGAGGTGATTCAAGGTTGGTTAAAGTAGATGTTGACCACATTTCTTACTTTAAACTAGTCAAATATGCAATGGAATCGAATTGTTACAAAACTAGGGACATTCATATGTATGGTTTGGATGGTGAGGATGGTGGATTGAAGCACTTTGGTAATGATAAAGATATGTTGGACATGGCTAACAAAGTCTGTAGTTGATCTAAACCATTTATGGAAGTACTTATCCAACAAGGTCCAATAAGTATACCTGAAGCCCATTCCAGTTCCAAGCCATTAAACCAGATACCCAGTCCACTTCCCAGCCCAAATAAACCAAAAGCCCAATCCAAAAAACAAGGAACCATAGTTAGAATAATTGCTAGGTCAACTGATAGTGTTTCCCCTAGATTTGGATCTAATAAGTCAACTATTTAAATTAAGGAGCCTTCAGGTAAGAAGGTTGCAGTGGATATAGATAGAGAAGACACTGAAAACTGTGATGATAGTGATTATAAGGTTGAATTAGTTGGGTCAGAAGAGTCAAGTTATGATAATGCTAATGTTTATTATGATGAGTACCCACATGAGAAGAGTGATGATGATGAGGTTCAGAATGAAGTAATTGTTTTCAGAGTCAGACAGAGAGGATGTTGAATGGATACAATCACAAGATGCAGTGAAACAGGCTAGTCAGGTTAAAGTTGAAGCAAAATAAAAAAAGTTGTTTGAAGGGTGCTTAAAAGATAAAGAAGCAGAAGGCGAGTTGCATGAAACGAATGATGCAGGGTGTTCACATATAGAGGGTTATAGTAGATATGAGGAATCTGATGGTGACATTGCCATACCTGGTGATAGTGAAGATAATGACATTAGAGGTAAGAAGTACAAAGAAGTTGCTCCAGCTGTAGGTGAACACACTAACTGAAGAAGTTTACTTGGAAAATTGGAACAAGGTTTGCATCAAGATGTTTTTAAAGATGCAGTGAGAAGGTATTCAATTACTAATGGTAGGAATTTCTTAAAATCATTGTGTCCTCGACAACGGCGCTAAAAACTTAACCTGATGCGAGCATGTACGGATTTTCAATATATGTTTAGTACCTTTTACTCTTTTATCAAGCTTTAAATTTATAAAACACGATATAAAACTATCACTCTCTACAACACGCTAGGGCAAGTGCACCTAACGTTGGCGTAGTATAGCGATGGTAAGATACCGAGGTCGTCCAAGGACACAAGAGCTTTTAATACAGGAATATCGTCGACGTCTAATCTAACCAAACTTTGAGAGAAATGTTTTAAACAAATCAAATATAAAGAAACTAAATAAAAAACAGATAGACAAGATATAATTACTTGGATCCGACTCGTCATTTATGTATCCTTTGACGATTTCCGCACTTTGGGTTTTTTTAAGAGATTATCTTAGTTATAGTGGCATGTCCCTCTTTTGTAGGCAACGCTATCCTCAGCCATACTGGTCTGAGTCCGCAGGGATACAGTCCCGCAAGACCAGATTATTGAAAGATAATTAAGTAAGTTATTAATGAAAAATGTGGCATGTCCCTCTTTTGGAGGCAACGCTACCCTCAGCCATATTGGTCTGAGTCAGCAGGGATACAGTCCCGCAAGGCCGGTTTAAAGTTTTAATAGTAGCTTATTTATAAGTGATTCAAGCCATTCTTACTTCCCATGATTTGATGCTATCTGCCTCAAAGGAAGTCCAAATAAGCTTGAATCAAGTCCTCGCAAGATGTATACACCGAACGAGGCAAGAACTTTACCCAAACCATCCTTCTAACCCCATTCCAGGTAGTTAACACGCTTTATATAGACCGTAAAGACACGAATGAGTGAATCAACAAAACATGAAGAGATGATTGAATAAAATTCACTTTCAATATAAAAAAAAACTAGTTATTGAAGTCACTAATACATACCCAAATAAAAAGTTACCAAAGCTTTGAAATCAAAAGTAATACATTAATTATATTGTCTTCACCAATTGATGTAAGAGATTAGCCAAGCATAGCCTTTGTTTGACAAAAACTCTTACTATCGATCTCGGATCCCGAGACTAGTACACACACTCTAAGGATGAATGATGGATGAATGTGGTGGATGATGGTAGTAGTGATGGAGTGGTGGCAGGTGTGAAAGAAGTGGTTTGACAAGGGATGAGTTGCAAGTGAGCCAAGCACCTCCTTTTATAGCTAAAAAAAGTGAGTTCACACGGCCCCATGCCTGGTAGGCACGTCCCTGTGTCATTATCCTTCTCTGTCTTCATTTAATGCTGTTGTCAGCCCATTTGCACACACGACCCCATGTGTCAATGGCATGGCCCCGTGGCCCTTATACTTGTTGTACGAACCCAGATTTGCAAATCTGAGAGTTAACCACAGCCCGTGTCTAGGAGACACGGCCCTGTATCCCTTGTCGTCTTCTGTTTGTATTTATCTTTAGTGAATCTTGAGTGGGGCACGACCCTATGCCCGGCAGGCATGGCCCCGTGCTTGGGTTCTGGTTTGTTGTTTTTGTTTTTGTTTTTGGGGTGAAGCTTGGAGGGTCGGCATAGTGTATCAACTTCCTTCCTCCGTATTTATGCTGGTTTTTGTTGTTAATTTGTTCATTTAAGCTCTTTTAATCCTGAAAATCAAAAGTAAACAAAGAAACACACCTTTTCCAACATTAGTACTAAAAAGGATTGTTTTTATACCTTATTTAATACAATTTGTATGTTGCATTTTGCGCATATAAAAAACCCCCACACTTGAATTTTTGTTTGTCCTCAAGCAAAATTCTTTAGTATTGCTTACACACCCAAATGGAATAGGTAGAAGAGAAGTTTTTGGGTCTTGTTTGTAGAGTGTCGGGAATCCAAGTTCTTTTTATTCTTGTTTTTATTTTATTTACAATCATATTCGACATGATTTATTTAGAACTTTTTAAGAAAAATAAATATTTTTAAGCATAACATATATTTTAAAATTTCATTTAGCTATATATACATTCACATACCTCACAAGTGAGCACTCAACACTCGCCCGGAGATATATTAAGTGAAACACTCGGTCCTGGTACGGAACTTACTCCTACCATATGCTTGACAAGAAATCAAACCTTCTTCCTTTTTGTCACACCCCTTTCTAAGGCGGAAGCACGAGGTGTGATCTGAAAGGTTCTCATTGCATACGATAAGTAAACATACTACATGAATATAAAACAACTCCAAATTGCCATTGATAGTTTAACATCTATAACAAAAGTTAAGTTTAAAGTTTACAACACACATAAGATAATTGTTTGAAAAGTCTACATCATCATTTCAAAAACAAATATCAAGGTTTTGTTCGCTATATCTCCGCAAGGAGGCGGAATATAACAAACAAATCCAACAAAAGTGGCAACGGATCATCGACACATAATAACTTGAATCATAAACGACATCCTTAAGCAAAGAGACCGCGCATACATACACTTAATTCCCTGAAATACATGTAAGTTTTGGAAAATCGTCAACAAAAGTTGGTGTGAATTCATGCAGTTTTTGTATAGAATGTTTGAATATACTTTGTATGAAAAACATGGTATGTAATTTGGAAAATGTATTAATAATTGTGTTCTGTAAATGTAAGGAATACGAGATCGCTAATGGTTTGCAAGGTCACTAACATATGTCACGACATAGGAAGCATCCAAACCTAGGCATTTTTTGTCGAGATTGACTGAGACATAAAAGCACTCTTTGGTAGAAGTAGGCCAAGAGTGAGGTTGCCTGAAACCCATTAGATCTAACCTTTCGCTCCCCACTCTAAATGTATACGTTGATTAATGGTGCTTATGTTCACCCTATTTATCACATGATCTATATGTCATTCCTTAGTTTTTTTTCTACATACTATAGTACATGTATTTTCCCCAAGTTTAGAAAACAAGTAAAAGTTTAAAAAGTGGGGACATGAACTCACTGTTTTGCGTATTCTGCGTCGGAAACTTCACCGGTTTGTCTTGTAGGCGTCGTAACCTATATGTGTTCTATGTACGTTAATCGCTAGACTTGTAACACACTAAGTACAAGTCACCATCTTAAGTTATGTATTTGTTTTGAATTAGTTCATCATTTGTGAGGGTCGTGCCCTTGTTTGTTGGGTCTCGCCCGTTCATCGCGTTATTGTAATTTGAATTTGTATTTGTATTGTTCACTTGTAAATATATATTTTACTTCCAAAATATATATTTGTGTATGTAGGATTTGAGAAACAGTATGTGTTAAAAATAATCTATATTTTTAACTTATCCAAAATATGTTACTTATATTATTTTCCAAAAATAATTATAAGTAATTTATTAAATAATATTTTCAATATTATTTTTGTGTAAGTATACTTTGGGAAGTATACTTGTATTTTCATGTAAATACTTGTGTATTTTTCATTATTTGTCCAAAAATCAATTCTTTGATTTTTAATACTTTCTAGAATCATCTTTCTTAAAAATAATTTATTTTTAAGGTTTGTTGAAATATATATATTTGGTTATGCTTGTTAAATATATATATTTATTATTGTTGTGACAACTCGAGTTTCCAAGATTCCATGTTCGCACTATTGCACGTTAATTGTTTAGATTGTCCGATACACGACTTGTTTGTTTCACAACCGGACACGTTGTAATATGTTAAAGCGTATTGTAGTCGGTATATTATACTTGATGGGTGTTGAGTGTGTTTATATGTTTTGATGTGGTAATATTATGCTTTGTGTTGTTAATATGTTAGTGAAATTGTAATCAATACAATTGAATCATGCTAAACACCCCCTCATGAAATCATCCCACCCCACGAAAACACCAAGTGTTTTCGTCCACACTTGGAGGTCAACGGAAACAGGTATGGGCCTTGGCCCAGTGATGTTCTATTATATGTTTTAAATTCCAACCTATACGATTAGAGTTTGATCGCAAAACCCTAGAGCACTTCTCTAACTGTGACGGCAACTACAAGCCTACGGAACCTTCTTGTGCCATCAATCCATTAGTTCCTATCTCGGACTTGACTGATAAATTGTGAGCACTTAACTTAGCATACCGAGCAAACCAAGGTGAGTTCACACTCTTACCAAGGCATGGGATTCCCGGGGTTGGGAATGGGTTTGGATGATTACTTATGCTTAAATTGTTATCGGAATTACATACCATAGGCCCCGGGAGAGGAAGGTTATTGGTAGGTACTGCTAGACTAGTGATACATATACTTCTCTTCGCACACACGCCGGGAATGGCTGCGATAATAGAACTAATCTTCGCACACATGCCTGGAATGGCTGCGAACCATACTCTAAACTTCGCACACATGCCGGGTGGGCTGCGATACAAATATACCTAGTCTAGAAAACTTGGGAAACACACCACAATCTTCGCACACATGTCTAGGAGACTGCGATTCAAGTACATACGATATATGGGTTACTAAACGAACATATGGTTTACAATACAATTACTATAACTGAACAACCAACTGTGAACTCGCTCAACTTTGTTGTTGACTCGTTGTTACATGCCTTGCAGATCGTTAGGTACTCATGGAGCTTGCACAGGGAGGCGCGGTCGTTGTGGACATGGATCGTGGATGCCATGTTAAACTTTTAAGACATTACAAACTTATTACTTATGTTGGGTCTTACATTTATGCTTCCGCTAAACATTGATACTATACTTTGGTTTTTGAACACCTTTCATATTGTTTGGTTGATTTACATTTATTAATAATATGGTTCAATATGATTGGTGGCTTGATCCTGGTCAGTCACACTCCCAAGCGGTGGTACTCCGCGGGTGGATTTTGGGGGTGTGACAATTGTCTTTTTCCCGATTTTTGTATAATTCTCATTACTTGGTAGTAATTATATATATTTGTGCAAATATAATTTTATGTCAAAAAATGTCCAATATTTTTTCAAGTCCATATCTTTGAGGAATATATTTATGTTAATATATTTTTTTTATTATCCAAATACCCCTTTTTATGGGTAATTCTTGTATATATATTTATAAATATTTCCTTGTATATTTTTTGTGTGTATTTTGGTATTTATACCCCTTGGGAGTATTTAGTGTATTTTCAAGTTCCTAATACACCACTACATATAATACACATAATATACACTTAGCACAAAATTTGGTGACCACTAAATATATATATTTTTCCTAAAAATAAACATACTTAATATTGATTTTAATTTTGAAGAAAACCTTATTTCTTGACTTGTAATTTTGTATAAAAATTAGGAAACCTTAGTAAATATTTTTAGGTGAATTTTTGGGGAATAAGTTTCACCAAAACTTATATTTTTCTAAGTGTCAAAATTTTTATAAAATTTTGACATAGTTTCCCCTAAAAATGGAGGTTTCCCATGTTTTCAAAACATGTGTTTATTTTCTTTTCATCACCAAAATCAATTTCCAATCAACATCACAAGTTACATACACTAATTTCATCATGTAAAACCCTAGGATGACCTTGATTATTTTGTAAAAACATGTAGTCTTGTAAATCCATACTTAACATACTTGGTTCTTTTAAAAATAAGCTTCTTGAATTTTTTCATGAACTTTTTATAAAACTTAGTTTCATAAATAAATCATCCATACACTTAGTTACTTCATGATTATGAAAATATGCTTTAATAACCATTTTTCAAGTTTACATAAAGACTTTTCAAGTTCATCTTCAAGTTTAACCATGGATCTTTCAAGATCCATGCTTAAACTTGTTAGATGTAAGCTTCTAACAAGATTTCACATGATGAATCTAAACATAAACACAAGATTCAACATTCACAACTTCATCACATACGTCAAACAACTTCAAACAACTTGATTTCACTTAGAGTATGTTAGATCTTCATGTTACCATCTTTTAAAGTTTAGGTTATTTGATGGTGTGACTTGTACATACTTATAACATGAAGTAAAATATTGTTTAGAAGGCTTACCACTAGCTCTAGTGGCTAGGGAAGTGGCACAAATAAGAAGAATATGAAGATTGATAGAGGTTAAAAGCTCCACAAGAAGGTCTTTAAACTTATATCGCTTGTAGCTTCCTTAGATAACCTTCCTTCACCTTTGTATAAGCTTGGAATGGTTGTAAGATGGTTGAAAATGAAGACATGTGGGTGGTGGGGGTTGGCCGTGAGGTGTAGAGAGGGAGGAGAGAAAGTTTGAGTTTGAAGAATGATGAAAATGATAAGGTTTCTTCAACTAATGGTTTCTTATAATCATCCTCCAACAAGTGTTTATCCATAGGTTTAAATGTCCAATATTTAAGACACATATGAAATATTATAATGGAAAAGGTGTGTGGGGCCACTTGGGGCCGGTTACAAATGAGGGAGGGGGGTAATTTGTAAATTTTGGAAGTTAATGGTGAAAGATGTAACTTGGAAGGTTATATGTAATATTAAGTGTGTTTAAGTGTTTTTTTATGATTTTTAAGGTGTTTTATCACCATAACTAGATTTATATCATAAAAACAATGTTTCTAGTCTATTTTTGATGTTTTGGGTAGTGTCCGGTTATTCACTCGGTTATCGGTTTGTTAAACTGCCAAATAGTGCAGTTTTACAAGGTATGAAGTACCTTTTGTGACAGTTTTCATTCTCGACACTTTACAAGTTATTCGGGAGACTAAAACATAAATTCTACATGTTATTTCAGTGTTAAAATGTTGATTTATTGCTGAATTTTGCTGATTTATGCAGAAATCTGCATTTAAAGTGCGTTTCGGATACTCTTTAGTGCTTGTTTTAGCTTCCGAAAAGTGTTTATGTTAACCCTTGTTCCTGTACTTGGGTTTTAATGTATTTTTGATGTTGGAACTACATCTAGGCCCTAAATCTATTATCTAATTGTATTCTGCATTTATGCTAACGCAACTTGTCTTACCGGTGAGTTCACTAGTCGTTTCGACGGAGCGTCTTAATGTAATGCACAATGCGATAATTGAAGTATAAAACATGCATGAATTCATATGTAAAGCAAGTAAGCATATAATGTTGACGTTTAAGCACATAATTGCAGGCAACAAATAACTATTAAAATAGTACAGAAATTACCGGTTTTGTGCCAGTTGTCACACTTTTAACTTAATCTTTGTAAATATCAAGAGAACTTTGAAAGAGTAGTGTTTTGGTTAAGGGTAGGGTAGTTTTATATGAAAAGTGGCTAAAGGCGTAAAATGTCGGTTTTGTTTTGAAAATTTATTTGTGACTTTATGAACTAGCTAAGCGCTTATAAGCAATAGATTTGCTTATTTATTTCAAGCAACAAGAGATTTTTTTATTGAATAAAGTCACGTGCTTTTGCGTTATTCAAAAGAACCATTTTTTACTAAAATAAAATGTGTAAAGATAAAAAGAAGGTTTTTTGGGTGATGGTGTTTAAATGAAAGGTTTATCCTCAAAGGGGTTGACTAAGGGGAGTTTTTGTGGGGAGATAAAAACAGAAAATAAGGTTGAAATGGAAAAAAAAGGTTTAAAATCCTAATGACTCAATCATATACTTACTTGGATTAGTCGGTAAGGACCGGGAATGTATTGTCTTGTCAAGTTCTAGATTTGTAAGAACCGTACGGACTATTCACACAAGAAATGAAGAATGAGCATTTTGTATAGATATGATATTGGATGCTCGTTAAAGGCTCAAAACTCACAATTTTGTGGGAAAAAGGGTAAAAATGTGAAAGTATATATACAATCAAATTTTAAAAATTTGCCATGCCTTTGTATAAATTTTCGTTATATGGTTCTTTTTATCACGACGCTATCGGTTGTAAATTTGTAAAAACTTGAACTTTTTTAGAACTTGGTTTTCTAACTTAAACTCTAAACAAGACAAAACAAACTAAAATTTTTTTGAAAAAGATTTGGGGGTTTTTAGCGGTTTCAAGTAGAGTTTTGTGTAAGGCTCATTTTAGAATAAACAAATTCAAGTTATTCAAGTCCCCCCCCCCACACACACACACTTAAATTACACATTGTCCTCAATGTGTCCAAAATTGGTCAAATTTGATTAAACATGTAAAACGTGTATTAAAAACAACAATTAAAAAAAACAAGCACTGGACATGGGGGCGTGTGCGGGAGCCACGACCCCGTGTCAAAAGTGCCATTAATGAAATTTTACAGAAGACAAACACAGGGGCGTTCCTATGGGGCACGGCCCCGTGTCAAAGTTCCAGAATCAAAATTATTTTTGCAGACTTGGGGCATGGGGGGTGCTTACCTCACACGGCCTCGTGCTGCACTTACCGATTTTAAGATTTTCAGTCGAGAGTCTTCTGTTTTCATGCATGGGGTGCTGTTTCAACGTCCTTTGGCCTTTCTCATCGTTTTTGCATATTTTATTTTTTCATCACATCGAATTCATTTCATTTCATCCATAAAAAGAAAGAGAAAAGCACAAGAAAATTAAAGTCCTAAGATAGATATATTGATGCTTGATGGATGCCCTACGGGGTCTTATTTAGACCCTAATAGTTTTTCCCTAGATAGATCTATGACTATTGAAAACCGAGACTAATATTCGGAGGGCTTCAAGCTATTCTCCGGAAATGCTTTTTCAAAGATCATTGAGCATTTCCTCTATCTCCCTTGGTAGGAAGATAAAAGGTTCCTCGTCGACCTCCTCTTGAGGCAGGGGAGCGGGATTTATTGGAACCTCGAAGTGAGCATTGATTGGAGGCTCCGGTGGTATCTCGTCCCATCTGGTGGGGTTAATGACATCATTGGCGAGGTTCCAATTTTCTTGAGGCCAGATTGGCTCCATTGGGGGCACCACCAAAATGTTCAACCTTTGGTGAAGAAGGTTGATCTTCCAGGGCCATGGTGAGGTAGTTCACTCGGTCGATTAGGACCTCATCCGCTGCGGTCATTTCTTCGATGGATTCTCTCAAAGCATCCACATATCTGATAAGAGTAGCATCTAGAGAGAGTCTTCTCCCCCTGCGGTTACTCCTTGAGCTTGTTGATGATGTACCGCTCTGTTGGCTCGACATGCTAGTTAAACATGACAAACCGTTAAAGATTTGGAATAACAGACAAGTTACACAACCACATGCTTATGAGGTGGCCCCGTGTTGTTTCAACAGCTCATATATTTCAGCCCGAGAACCTCTATTTTAAGTTAAATCTGTTTGATTTCTTACATTTCTGAACGTAAATAACTTAAAATAATGTTATAAAATAGTAGATTTGCAAAAATTTGGGCTAAAAATCATGCTTCTGACCTACCAATTGAAGCTTTAAAGCTTCAATGGAGGTTGTTGAAGGAAGAAGAAGAAGAAATAACTAAAAGTGGTAAAGACAAGAAGGTTTAAGGAAACCTTTTTAACAACTTACCATTCCAGGTATGTGTGCAATATTTGGAAGGATCTTAGTCTTTTAGGAATGAGTCCAAACATTCTTCTCATGGCTGACTTTATAGAAAGTGACAGCACGTTGTCACAGCCCCGTGTCCAGGAAGCACAACCCCGTGTCGCCTGCATTAGTCAAAGAATGTTGTCCGTCAGTGAGACGCGGCCCATGTCAAGGCTGACACGTCCCCGTGTTGAAAAAGACGAGGGGCATAACCCTATATTCTTCTGACACCCCCTCATGTCTGGAAGTAGATGGGACACGACCCCGTGTTCGAGGAACACGAACCCATGTCTTAGGGTTTTTATGAAGTTTAGTTTGAAGTTTTAAGGAACGTGTTTTATCAGGGGGGGGGGGGGTTTACTGGTTGGAACAACATTGAATTGCCTGATGTACCTTAGGCTCATGCGAGAGGTACGAAAACGCAAGTGGTTGTCGGAAAGATAGAATGCTAGTCTAAAAGTAGGAGGGCAAAACCTTCCTTTATTTTCCTTTTCCGGGCTCTTGATAAAGAAGGTGTGAGTTGACTCACTCTCGTCCAAACCGTCGGTGTGAAATTCACACACTGTAAAGGGGACCTTCATTGCGAGGTCGATACGGGGACGACTATCGCCTTCCTTTTCGCAAGTGGCTAGGGTAGATTTGTTGGCCTTGATATTGTTTATTCCTGAATGTGGCTCCATCGAATCTCCTTCGTTTTTATTCCTTGATGAATATCACACATTCATCAAGAATTCAATTTCTTTGAGTTTTTGGAGAATTCTCTTTTCTATTTGACATGCTTCTTTCGAGCCTATGCCTCCTATGGAAGAGGTTTGATGGAATTCAGGTGGATGGAAGTTATTATTATTTTTACTCCCACCCATCTTAAGGTGATCGTCACAAGAAAACGATGGGGCTAAGTAGTGGGGATCAAATCTTAGAATGTCACATTCTAATTTTTTATGCATTCCACCACATAACTTACACTAGTCACCGTAAGAGTGGCGGGGGTAAAAATAATCATTAACATGGTTGCTAGATAAGTTTTAACCGCTGAGATCAAACGGTTACTGTTTTCTCACGAACCGTTGTTGTCACACGGTCCCGTACTGTAGTTTATGTCTTGCAGAAAACAATTTTTTTGTTACTGGGGATGTGACATGGTCCCGTGTTGATCACACACGGACCCGTGTTACTCTTGCAGAAAGTGGAAAACTAGGAGAAAAAGAAGAAAAACCTAAAAAGAAAAATATAAAAATTATTAGGCCGTCGATTTTAGACTTTCTTAAAATCCTCGTGTCCTCGGCAACGGCGCCAAAAACTTGATGTGATGCGAGTGTGTACGGATTTCATTATATTTTTAGTACCTTTTACTCTTTTATCAAGCTTTAAATTTATAAAACATGATATAAAACTATCACCCTCTACAACACACTATGGCAAGTGCACCAATCATTGGCGTAGTATAGTGATGGTAAGATAACGAGGTCGTCCAAGGACACAAGAGCTTTTAATACCGAAATATCGTCGATGTCTAATCTAACCAAATTTTGAGGGAAAATTTTTAAATAAATAAAATATAAAGAAACTAAATAAATAAAAAAACATATAGACAAGATAGAATCACTTGGATCCGACTCGTCAATTATGTATCCTTTGACGATTTCCGCACTTTGGGTTTTTTAAGAGATTATCTTAGTTATAGCGGCATGTCCCTCTTTTGGAGGCAACGCTACCCTCAGCCATATTGGTATGAGTCAGCAAGGATACAGTACCGCAAGGCCGGATTATTGATAGATAATTAAATAAGTTATTAATGAAAAATATGGCATGTCCCTCTTTTGGAACCAACGCTACCCTCGACCACATTAGTCTGCGTCAGCAGGGATACTGTCCCGCAATGCCGGTTTAAAGTTTTAATAGTAGCTTATTTATAAGTGATTCAAGCCGTTCTTACTTCCCCCGATTTGATGCTATCTGCCTCAAAGGAAGTCCGAATAAGCTTGAATCAAGTCCTCGTAGGATGTATACACTGAACGAGGTAAAAACTATACCCAAACCACCCTTATAACCCCCTTCCAGGCAGTTAATGCGCTTTATATACACTGTAAAGACACGAATGAGTGAATCAACAAAACATGAAGAGATGCTTGAATAAAGTTCACTTTCAATATAAAAAACTAGTTATTAAAGTCATTAATACATACCCAAATAAAAAGTTATCAAAGCTTGGAAATCAAAAGTAATACATAAATGATTTTGTCTTCACCAAATGATGTAAGAGATTAGCCAAGCATGGCCTTTGTTTGACAAAAACTCTTACTATCGATATTGGATCCCGAGACTAGTACACACACTCTAAGGATGTATGATGGATGAATGTGGTGGATGATGGTAGTCGTGGTGGTGGAGTGGTGGCAGGTGTGAGAGAAGTGGTTTACCAAGGGATGAGTTGAAAGTGAGCCAAACACCTTCTTTTATAGCTTAAAACAGTGAGTTCACACGGCTCCGTGCCTGGTAGGCACGACCCTGTGTCCTTCTCCTTCTCTGCCTTCATTTAATGTTGTTGTTAGCCTATCTGCACACACTACCCCGTGTGTCAACGACACGACCCCATGGTCCTTGTACTTGCTGTACGAACCCTGATTTGCGAATCTGAGAGTTAACCACGACCCATGTCTAGGAGACACGGCCTCGTGTCCCTTGTCGTCTTCTGTTTGTCTTTATCTTCAGGGAATCTTAAGTGGGGCACGACCCCATGCCTTGTAGGCATAACCCCGTGCTTGGGTTCTGGTTTGTTGTTTTTGTTTTTGTTTTTAGGGTGAAGTTTGGAGGGTCGGTATAGTGTATCAACTTCCTTCCTTTGTATTTATGCTGGTTTTTGTTGTTAATTTGTTTCTTTTATTCGTTAAGCTCTTTTAATCCTGAAATGAAAAGTAAATAAAGAAATACACTTTTTCCAACATTAGTACTAAAAAGGGTTGTTTTTATACCTTATTTGATACAATTTATATGTTGCATTTTGCGCATATCAAATACCCACACACTTGAATTTTTGCTTCTCCTCAAGCAAAACTCTTTAATATTGCTTACAACCCAAATGGAATAGGTAGAAGATGGTTTTTTGGTCTTGTTTGTAGAGTGTCGGGAATCTAAGTTCTTTTTATTCTTGGTTTTATTTTATTTACAATCCTATTCGACATGATTTATTTAGAACTTTGTAAGAAAATTAAATATTTTTAAGCATATCATATATTTTAAATTTAGCTGTATATACATTCACATACCTCACAAGTGATCACTCAACACTCGGCCGAAGATGAATTAAGTGAAACGCTCGGTCCCGGTACGAAACTTTCCAGAGAACGAATCGTCTAAATGCTATGGTTTACGGTTCATGGCTACAAAAAACTTTTCTCAGTTCCGCTTCATGAAAACGATGCCTCTTGATCATTGCCTACGATAACTTTAAAAGTAATATATATATTTTAAAAACATTTTTAAAATTTATATACTTCAAACTTTTTTTAATAAATTGAAAAATTATATACGTGTAAAATACAATTAAATAAGTAAATAAACACTTAAAACAACATTACCAATAATGGGGTTTTCGGATATGTTAACCCAAGTTCGTGTCAATGCTAACTCCTCTTTCATCGACCACTTGTCTTGACTCTTTTTTGTACGTTGCTGGTCGGGTTGCTTTCTACGATGTCTCCGTGAGGTTAACGTTTCGCAATTTTCAGTTTCGGGATCGGGTTACTATTAGGTACTACGGTATGGATAGTGGGTGGCGACATAGGAGAAATAAGAGATATAGGTGTCACGCCCCCGACCCGTTCCCCGGTTTGGGCGCCTCGAGACAGAAAACCGTGGTACCGGTGTTTATTCATTGGCAGCGGAAATTTCATCAGGACCGAGTGTCAAGAAAAATAATATCAGAGTTTTAAAAACACTGAATTATTTTATTTCATAACTTCGGGTAAACCCCGTATTTACAGGAAAGGAATTTCACTGGGAAAATCCTTTAATTACAGAAAAAATGTTTTATTTCGGATTTACTGAGCCACTTTATTTAAGCTGAAGTGCTTCACGACACTTTTCCTTTCTTCACAGTGAATCACCTGAAACATGTTTTTAAAATATTTGATCAGCAAAAAATACTGGCAAGTGCATTCAATTTATACAAAAGACACATTGCTATAATATACAGTATTAAGAGCGATTACAATGTTTATATCAAACAATTACCACCAAATCGGTATTTGTCACTCGACCGGATCTATGACTATGGTCATATCACCCATTGGCTAACCCGTTGTCCAATGGTGAAGATTATCAAGTAGTGTATACAAAACCCCACATACAGGCAGTAATTGTAGATTACAAAGACTTAATCACTATAATTACAACTTTGAAAACAAGTAGGGTTTTGAAAGCATTTTAATAGAAAGAGAATGACTCACATTACAGATTTAAACTGTCAAAGCTTGCCTACTGGTTAAGCTGGTAAACCTAATTAAATATACAATGTAATACGAATTAGGTTAGTAACTTAATACAACCTTTACAATAATCATGAGATCGAAACCCTCACGACGAATGATAAAGTATATCCGAGTATCGGTAACACTTAAACATTCATCAGATCGGTTTTAATCGATCGGATATAGTACCGTAGCAGTGATCCTGATATCGTTGCAGAGTTTCGAGATTTCGTTTGTAAACATGAAAGAAACAGAGAAACGATCAATTAAATGGACGAATTTTTACGTCGTAATGTGGAATCCGAGCAAGTGCTAGACCCTTGACTTTATAGCCAGTTTTGAACTGGCCCGCGTGTTGCGCACGGCTCTGCCCTCCCTGGCGCGAGTGGCGTGGCTAGGCTATCTAGCCTAGGCCTGCTTCGTGTCGTTTATAGCCTGGAGACGTGTCAAGTTCCAGTGATACGTGTCCAGGATTCATTTCACGAGTCACAGAAGAATTAGGGGATCCCCCCATGAGTCTCTAGGGGTTCCTGTTGCTGATTTCGTCCGTTTTTTCGATACGGGTCGCGCTGTACTAGTTCGGGGTTCTAATTAGGGTTTCTTAGTGTGCCTTTTAGGAATAGGAAATTGAAATTTTGTGAGGTTGTTACATCCTCCCCACCTTGTTTAAAATCTCGTCCTCGAGATTTACTGGAACAAATAAGGATACTTTCGTTTCATTTTTGATTCCAGTTACCGTGTGTATTCTGGTCCTCTTTTCGAATCCCATTTTACTTTGACCAGTATTAACCTCTTATGTTTAAGGTTCTTAATTTTTCTGTCTTCTATTTGCTGAGGTTTTTTAACAAATTTTAACTTTTCATTTACCTATATGTCCTGAAGAGGTACTATCAGTGATTCATCAGCTAAACATTTCTTAAGATTACATACATGAAATACATCATGTACACCAGCTAATTCTTCTGGTAGTTGTAACTGATAAGCAACTGGTCATATCTGTTGGATAACTTTAAAAGGTCCGACATATCTTGGGCTCAACTTTCCTTTCTTACAGAATTGGACTACTCCCTTCTAAGGAGAAACTTTTAATAGCACATTGTCTCCAACTTGAAATTCTAATGGCTTACGTTGATGGTCGGCATAACTCTTTTGGCGATCTCGCGCCGTTTTTAATCTTTCCTTTATTTGAGTTACCTTGTCGGTGGTTTCCTCCACAATTTCGGGACCGGATAATTGACTTTCTCCTATTTCTGCCCAACATACTGGAGTTCGGCACTTTCGTCCATAAAGTGCTTCAAATGGGGCAGCATTGATGCTTGTGTGATAACTGTTGTTATAGGAGAATTCTATTAATGGTAAATGATCATCCCAATCTCCACCGAAATCTATAACACATGCCCACAGCATGTCTTCTAAGGTTTAAGTCGTTCTTTCACTTTGTCCATCTATCTGGGGATGGTATGCTGTACTTAAGTTTAATCGTGTCCCCATTGCTTGTTGGAAACTTTTCCCAAAAATGTGAAGTGAAACGACTATCTCTATCGGATACATAGAGAGTGGAACTCCATGTAATGATTCTACCTCATCCATATATAACTCAGCTAGTCGTTCCATGCTAAAGGTTTCCTTCATTGGTAGGAAATGAGCTGATTTGGTTAATCGATCTACAATCACCCAGATTGCATCGTTACCTTTTCTTGCTTTGGGTAGCTTAGTAACAAAATCCATTGTTATTAATTCCCATTTCCATACATGCATTTCTAATTGTTGAAGTAATCCTGAATGTTTCTGGTGTTCTGCTTTAACTTATGAACAAGTTAAACACTTAGAAACGTAACTAGCTATGTCCTTTTCATTCCTATCCACCAAAAATTATTCCTCAAATCTTGATACATCTTGTTGCTACCAGGATGCATCGTATACCTAGATCTATGGGCTTCCTATAATATTCTATCTCGTAGATTTCTTTGTCTAGGTACCCAAATTCTTTTCTTACGGAATATCCAAATTCCACCAGTCCCTTGTTCTAATTCCTTCATTATCCCTTTCATTGCTTCAGCATCATCCTTAATTGTTGTTTCTTGAATATTTTTCAGTTGTTCCATTAAATCTATTTGCAGATTTAACCTAAGAGCACATACTCGTCTTTGCTTCTCATGATACTTACGACTTAAGGCATCTGCTACTACATTTGCTTTTCCCTCGTGATACTGAATGTCACAGTCGTAATCACTAAGATCTGTAGGATCGTGAAACGACCTAACGAGTCGATCAGAAGAGTGCTCGGACAGAATCAGAGGTGGAATTCATTGATTCTGTCATTGTTTAGCTTGTATTCACTATAAATTGTCTTGTTTATTGATCTAGAAGCAGTTTACAGCATGTAGACACTTCGGCAACACTTCGGCTCACCGGAACAAGAACCATCCAACTGATCTCGCTTCAAGGCTATATATAGAGATGAGGTTTCGCTTGAAAGTGACACTTGACATTTCAAGCGAAATATCTTATGTTGATTTCGCTTGAAATGATGTTTGTCACTTTCATTCAAGCGAAATAGCATGTTCAAGCGAAATCAGCTTAAAACAACCTTCAAAACCCTAAATTTCTCATACTTCAAGCCCTGATCTATCAGTTCTAATCTAAGACTCGAACGAAGATGAAGTCGACAGACAACTGCACTAACAGACTCCCCCTTGAATGTTGACGGAATCTTCAGTAAGAGTCTTCATCATAACGACTCTTCAATCTTGAATAGTCTTCTTTCTTTCTTATCATGTACCAGGATCTATCTCTTTGGCTCTAACCTCGTCAGACTCCCCCTCTCATCATGCTGGGATCGCTGTCTGGAATTAGCTATCACCTTGAGATCAAACCCTGGATTTAATTCTGTTCAGCTCATCACCTACATAATTCTCAACAAAATATAAGTTTTTACTTAAATCAATAAGAAAAACTTACTAGTAATAGTTTCATCAAGTTCAAATTAATGATCTCGATTAACTAATCAAACTTTCTTTCTCAAAATAAATTCCTTCATTTAATTACTCACTCCCAACCCTGTTCATCATGTTTAGTACTTGAAATTTTGAATATCAGATTTTCAACATCAGTTGTCGAAAATCTTTTTGGATTTTTCAAAATTTTTATGCTAAAACACACTAAAATATTTTTTGGATTTTTGAAATAAAGGAATGTAATAAAGAAATATTTACAAACAATATTTTTGTGAGTTTGTGTAAGAGGATCATATCAGTTTATGTGACCAATCACTAGCACCATTAAGCTTTAAACATTTACAGTTCTAAACAATTCACATAGATTGACGATATTGTTGTCCACTTAAACTCAATCTAAAAACTTTTGAAATGCTTACTGATACGTTAAGGTATATTAATCTTGCACTAAATTCTTATGGACCCCACGATCTCAGCATATCCCCTCATCATGCAATACACTGACTCAAATAATGCCTTTAAACTTTATCGACTGTGATTTGTGCAAAAACAACGCAGAATGTTTAAACATTAACAATCAGGTCGATCTTTCGATACGCAGAGAAAGTCTAATGTTTAAACAAAAAAAGAAAATAAAACAAGTTGAAGTTGTTTAGGCTTTAACCACCAGATCGATACTCCCGTATACGCAGAGGTGATCCAAAGCTTAAACGAAACACCAAAGAAAATAAAGCAGAACGTTTAGGCAATAACATCCGGGTCGATACTCACGTATACGCAGAGGATGTCCAATGCTTAAACAAAATAAAGAAATAAAACAAGTTTAAATCTTTGCAAAATAAAATGCACAATCACAGCTAGGGGTGTTCAAAAGAATCCGAATCCGAAACCGAATCCGAAATATCCGAAAACCCGTATCCGAAATATCCGAAATTCCGGATATCCGAATTTTCGGATATCCGAAAACCGGATAATCCGAAAGTTCGGATTCGGATTCGGATGTTAATTCTAAAAATTTTCCGATATTCGGATTATCCGAATCCGAAACTTAAAAAATAGAAAAAAAGATATATATTAATTAATATATAATATCCATTACCTTTTTACCTAATACATTAACCTAAACTCACTGTACACCACACGCATTCACAAACCTTCACCATTCTTATTTCTTTCACTATCTAGGGTTTCTTTTTTCACAAATAATAAGCCGTCGTAGTCTCGCCTATCAATCTCCCATCTTCGATCTCACCCTTCTACCACCTTCCATCTCTGGTCAACGAAGGATTTCTGTCTGACGGTAAGTTACGGTTCTGATTTATTTTATTTTTTCGAAAAAAACTACAATAAAAGTAAGAAATTGATGGTAGATACTTGGCTAATCTTTGGTTTTTGAGTTTCGAATATTCATCTGGATACTTTCAATTTCTGCTTCATAAGGTAACATACTTTACTAGATTTGATATTATTGATACATTGTGTGTGTATATTATATATATTATGTTATTGCGAAATTGCAGGTTTGAAAGGTGGAATTGCAGGTTTAAAAGGGATGGATGTTTACAAGCGCTTATGGATGTTTATCGTTTTTATTGATTAATTGTCGAACTACTTTTGGATTTTATGTCTTGTTTTAAATGTTTGTGGTTTGTTTTCAAACTTTGATTTGTTTTGAATTGGTTACTGAACTGTTTAAATTTGAATGTTATTTGATGTTTTAGATGGTTGAATTGGTGGTTTGAAACAGGTTCAGTCGTCATTTACACAGAAAAATGATTTTTTTTTTATTTTTTTCTAAATTTCGGATTATCCGTTTGGATGTCCGAATCCGAATCCGAAAGTTCGGATATCCGAACTTTCGGATTCGGATGTCAATATCCACTATCCGAAATTTTCGGATATCCGAAAAGCGGATAATCCGATGTTGAACACCCCTAATCACAACGACTTTTTAGCAAAGTTGTGAAAATTCACAAACTTAACCAGTTTTATGTCTTTCGACAATCAGCGATTACTAAGTAGGCACACAGTCAAGAAGGACAAAACTAAGTACTATGCTTTCAACCATGTTTCCCACTAGAACTAGGCTTTTTCTTTTAAGTTTGTATCGTTATCGCAAATCTACTAACTAGCTGAGCCTATGGTCACATCTTTAGTGAAATCGTTTATCACAATTTTATCTTTCCATTTCCTTAGCATGCTGTGACAGTCCAACTGATCTACTATCATTTCCTCTTTTGTACAACAAAACTCATTTTTGCATTTTTCAATGTTTTTGAAATTTTGAAATTTTCTAATTTTTATAAAATTTTTACTCCCCCTAAAATCAAAATATATTTCAATTTTGATTTTCTGGGAAAATTTGAAAACAAACTGTACAAGATAAACTTGACAACATGATGAGAATTACTTCAATTCTCCATCCACTTGGCTTAAACAATCAGAACTCCCCCTGACAACAAAACATTTTCCCATAGTGATTTCAAAACACTTAAGTTTGCTTTAATCAAAATGGTTTTTCCGGAAAATTAGTTTTGTGAGTCATTTTTCAAACATGGGGATCATTCATCACCTTGTTTTCAACCACTTGTAGGTTTATCACAAAAAAAATTTCCAACAATCCCACTTGTAAGATAGTTAAATCAAGTACAACTTAATGTCCTTGATTAACCACTTGTAAGTCGAAATATCACATAACAATCATCATTCACATCTGTGATATTTTTAAGAAAGATGCCGATTCCTGTTCCACGATTACCAACTTGGGAACTCCGGTAAGTCAGGTTTTTCTATTTAAACAGATTCACCCAAGCCTGACTGTCCTTGGGTGATTTTGAATTCTTGTTCAACAATGGTGGAAAATTTGCATCATCCATTGTTAAACCTGAATTCTCAATTTTTACCTCAACAAATGGCTCCTCTAGTTTTGATGAACCAGAATCATTTCCTGAATGTGGCTTGTCTGACTTTGATGAGTCAGATTCATTGCCAATACGTGGCTCCTTTGTTTCTGAAGAAACAAATTCATCACCACTAACTTTCTTCTTCTTCTTTCCCTCTTTCGTCCTCAGATTTGTATCTGATGAATCCGTTTTGCTTGATTTATCATTCTTTGGCGAACAAGACGATTTATCAGAACTTTTATCTGTTTTACCAGTTGTATCCAAGGACAAAATCCTTTCGAGATATTCTCTCGCTTTCTTCCTCTTCTTTCTCAGTCTGTCTTTCTGCCCTTGTGAAAGCTTTATTTTCTTTTCTAGAACTTTCTGTTCTTGAACTTTCTGTTCTTTGGGCTTTGCTTTGACATTGACTGGTTTCTTTGCCATTTTCTGAAATTCAGCCCTCGATCTTCCCTTTGATCTCATTGGGCAATCCTTGGCAATGTGTCCTTTGATATTACATTCAAAGCATCTTCTCATCTCATAACTCCAACTTTGGCAGGTAACAGCAATGTGTCCTCGAACACCACAAGTGTAACACACTCTGTTATCGTACCAATCACCACCTTCAGCCCAAACATTCAGATCATAGCATTGTTTGGCTTGGTGATAATCAATTCTCCTCTTGTTTGCTGGATTTGGCTTTTGAGCATTGTGGTCAAACCTGCACCACTTATTACCAACAATTTTTGAGTTTTGATTTTCTAATTTTTGTGATTTTTTATCACGATTGGATGATTGAACTGATGAGCTTTTATTTTCTTTTTGAACATTTTTCGGTTTTTTATCCTTTCGTTTTTGTTCCGCATTCTTCTTTACAGGTTTTTGCGTTGAGCATTCACCTTTTTCAGTAGAATGTAGAACAATTTCTTTAAACATTTCATTTAATTTCAAAAATATTTTTCTTTTTTCAATTTCATCATCAGTTTTCTCATCACAATCTTCAACTTTGACTTTGTCAAAGTTTGTGACATTGTCACTTATTGGAACATAATTGATCGGTTTTGGACAAGGAATCGAAAAAGTATTCACAAAACCTTTCAATTTCTCTTCAAGCTCTTTGATTTTATTTCGAGCATTTTCAGCTTCTTTTTCAAATCGAATAATCGTCTGAAGATGAGAATTAATTACCTTTTGTTTTTCAATATTATTTTTGCTAAAAACAGATCTCCCATCTTCAAGAATCTTTATTTGACTTTGAAATTCTTTTTCAATTTTTACTTTTTCATTTTCAAAAAAATTTATTTTCTTTTCAAAATCTTTTTCATTTTCTTTCAAATTGTTGTTTTCTAATGTCAAACTCTTCAAACCATTTAACAGTTTGACATTTTCAGATTTCAATATCTCAAAATTTTCTTGCCAAATAAGAATCTGTTTATCATCAGATTGTTTTTCATCCTTCAAGTTTTTGATCTCCAATGTCAAACTCTTCAAATCCTTCAAGAGTTTGCTATTGTCAGCTTCAAATTGAACACATTTAGAGCACACTGATTCAGAATTCGAAGATCCAAGCTTATCTGATTCTTCATTCTTTGAAATTTCCTTTGTTTCCGTCTTGAATGTTCCTGCACAAAATATTTTAACGAAATCAAGAGGATTCGCATTCTCATCAATATAACAACCCCTCTTGTTATCGTATTTAAAAACATATTTTGCTCTAAGACATTCATCAACTCTTCTTTTTATTTCAAGAATCACATCCACATCTATTTTATCAACATTTCCTATTATCTTATTCATCAATTCTTTCTTTTTCTCATAAATTTCATACTCATGAGTTTTAAGTTTGCTGATGAAACCTTTTAGATGTAATTTTCAAAACCTTGAATCCTTTTTTAAATTTTTCAAAAATTCAATCCATTCTGTAGGTAATGCATCTGCAAACTTTTCTTTCTTTTCAGCATCTGTCAAATATATCTCATGAGTTTTTAAATGATCAAGTAATACTGTATATCGGTTTTCCAAATAATCCAATTTTTCTTTTTTCAAACACACAAAGTATTTAAACCTTTTCACCCAACCATCTTTTCTTACACTTCTATAACTATCATCCAAATATCCGTGATACCAATCATTTAATCTTTCAATATCATGATTTTCCATCTCATCAAACTCTTTCGTCATATTTCAAACCAATCTACAATCAGTCACCTTCAAACCGAATCAACAACTAGACAACTTCAAATGAAATCCCAATTCAAGCGGGATAACAATCTGAAGTGAAATCAGCACCGTGAAGCGAAATCACGTGTGATTTCAAGCGAAACCTCAATTTCAAGCGAAATCTGATCAAATCATAAGCGAAATCACGTTTTCAAGCGAAATCAACCTTCTGATTTCGCTTGAAATGTTGCTGATGTCATTTTAACGATCTGTTTTCAAGCGAATAAAGTATTTTTACCAATTTTAAACCGAATTAATGTCCAATTCTTTCAAGGATTACTTAAAACACAGTTTCGACCACAATATGTGAAATTCAGGACATTTTGACCGTGAAAACTAGTTCAATTTCGAAAAGAAGGTGTAGAAGTCAGAATTTTCCAGCGAAAATGAGCTAAACGGTAAGAACTCTTCCTCCTGAGCTCTGATACCACATGTAGGATCGTGAAACGACCTAACGAGTTGATCAGAAGAGTGCTCAGATAGAATCAGAGGCGGAATTCATTGATTCTGTCATTTTTTAACTTGTATTCACTATAAATTGTCTTGTTTATTGATCTAGAAGCAGTTTACAGCATGTAGACACTTCGGCAACACTTCGGCTCACTGGAACAAGAACCATCCAACTGATCTCGCTTCAAGGCTATATATAGAGATGAGGTTTCGCTTGAAAGTGACACTTGACATTTCAAGCGAAATATCTTATGTTGATTTCGCTTGAAATGATGTTTGTCACTTTCAAGCGAAATAGCATGTTCAAGCGAAATCAACTTAAAACAACCTTCAAAACCCTAAATTTCTCATACTTCAAGCCCTGATCTATCAGTTCTAATCTAAGAATCGAACGAAGATGAAGTCGACAGACAACTGCACTAACAAGATCTCCGTCCACCTTCTTTGCCTCATGTTCAATTCTTTTTGCCCAAAAATATTCTTAAACTCTTATGTTCTGTAAAGACGGTAAACTTACTACTATACAGATAATGTCTCCAAATTTTAAGGGCAAAATAACTGTAGGTCATGAGTTGTATAGTTTTCCTCGTGCTTCTTTAATTGTCTTGATGCATAAGCAATTACTTTCTTACGTTGCATCAATATGCATCCTAATCCTAATTTAGAAGCGTCACAGTAAACTAAAAAATCTTCTGTTCCTTCTGGTAAAGCAAGAATTGGTGCATTTGTTAATCTTTGCTTTAGGATTCTAAAGGCTTCTTCCTGCTTAGGTCCCATTCAAACTTTACAGTTTTACATGTTAACTTAGTTAATGGGACAACTATCTTAGAGAAGTCTCGGATAAAACGTCTATAGTATCCAACTAATCCTAGAAAACTTCTAACTTCTGTAGCTGAATTTGGGACTTTCCAATTCGTGATGGCTTCTACCTTTGAAGGATCTACATGGATTCCTTCATGATTGACCATGTGACCTAGGAATTGCACTTCTTGTAACCAAAATTCACACTTAGAAAATTTAGCATAAAGCTTTTATTTTCTTAATAGGGTTAAAAGTACATGCAAGTGTTCACAGTGTTTGTCCTTGCTTTTGGAATAAATAAGTATATCGTCAATAAAGACAATTACAAATTTATCCAAATACAGTTTACATATCCTATTCATCATGTCCATAAATGCTGTAGGAGCATTTGTTAATCCGAATGGCATGATTGTAAACTCGTAGTGACCATACCTAGTTCTGAAAGCAGTTTTGGGAATGTCCTCTTCCTGTACTTTCAGTTGATGGTATCCAGAGCGCAAATCTATCTTAGAAAAATACCTAGCTCCCTGAAGTTGATCAAAGAGATCATCAATTCTAGGTAATGGGTATCGATTCTTAATAGTAACCTTATTTAATTCTCTATAATCGATACACATTCGCATTGATCCATCTTTCTTTTTCACGAACAACAAAGGTGCTCCCCAAGGGGATGAACTGGGTTGTATGAATAATTTTTCTAACAATTCATCTAATTGCTTCTTTACCTCTAGCATTTCCGTTGGTGCTAAACGATAAGGTTCTTTAGCAATTGGAGCAGTTCCAGGTACTAGATGAATTCTAAATTCTACTTCCCTATCTGGTGGTAATCCAGGTAGCTCTTCTGGGAATACATCTGGGTATTCTGACACTACCAGAATTTCCTTAAGTTCCTTTCCCTTAGTGTTAATGATTACTAAAGTCATATACACTATGCCTTGCTTCCGTACGTAACTAGCAGCTTTGATCACTGAGATGAACTTCACTGGCTTGCTCGGCTTATCTCCTTTGATCATGATTCTCTCTCCTGTTGGTGCACGAATCTCTACAGAATTCTGATCACATAGGATTCGAGCATGGTTGGCTACTAACCAATCCATTCCTAACTGTTTTGGTCAAAAATTACCGAAGCAATTTAGTGATCAAATTAGTTTTGTGAGGTAGTGTGCTAGTAATACTTCGTGAAAAATATGTTGGCTTGTTAGTTTGCAAAAACAGTTCCAGGATATAGCTCAGGATACCGAGCTATATCTATAATCAAACAATGAGCAGAAAGTAAAGTGGTGACACGAGATATACGAGGAAAGCCCTTGATCAAGCTAGATCTCTGGCACAAAACATCGGGAGCTGACAATCGTAGCTGCCTTGTTCTTCTTATTACTTCAAACGTTAGGATACAGTGCAAGATATTGATCAGATCGCTAAGTGTTACAATAGTTTTTTAGAAAGTGTGAGTTGCGAGAGAGTAGAAGTGTTTGAGAGCAGTGAGTATTGTGTCCTATTTGATCTGATATATCCGTCTATTTATAGCTAAGAAATGAAACAAAATCTCCTACAAATGGGGGATGCCATCGAATATTCCTTAGTTAACGTTGGAGACCAAGTAAAGCGGCTTCAACGTCTTTCTTCAAACAACTTGGACCGAGTCTTCCTGGGAAAAGGTCCTCATGAACGTTGCAAGCTTGGACTCGTACTCCTGCACATAATCCGTTAGTGATCCTCAGGATACCATCCAGGATGTTACCAATATCCTGAGTCAGCATCCCGAGAATGAACATTTACCATATAGCCAAGATACAATTCAAGATATTATCCAGGATATGGTCTCAGAATTTCACCCATAACAATTGTCCTCAAAAATGTTAACGTTAAGTATCCTGATACTAAGGGTTACATTTTTTCACGAATAACGAGGCAATTAAGAGATAAGACCTTGATGTGACTACTTGTAACCGTGCAACCTATAATTACTCATTACATCCCTATAACTTCTCATCCCCATCCTCATTTAATCCTTACCGAAGAGAAAAAAGGTAAAAATTTTCTCTCTCATTTCCATCTTCTTCCTTCTATTCTGCTCAATATTCCGGCAACCATATGGCGAGGCAGACCAGATCCAGCTCCGGTGACTCCGCTCCTACATTTATCCACCAGAATATTCTCCAAGATCCGGAGAAAGAAATATGCTCCTTCGATAGTGCCCACTTGTCGGCTCTCAAAACCTCCGGCATCTTCCCGAAAGGGACGGTGTTCCGGCCGTTTGATCGGGAAATCCGGTAGGACATGGTTTCCGACGAGTGGTTGTGTTTTAATGCTTTTCCCTTTACCTTAGGGTTGCAATTTCCTTTTCCAGATTTCATCACTGAGTTCTTTAACACCACGAAAATCTGTTTTAGTCAAACAATGCCGATGCTCTGGCGAGTCTTGCTTGTTCTTGATCAAATCAAGAACAACCATGTCTCTGATCTTTCCATTCATGATCTCCCCTTAGCATATCGGCTTAGATGCCATGGTTCTTGTTGATTCTTGTTTTATTCTACCTTCGGCGATCCACTGATACTTCGTGCCACCAGGAATGAGGAGGAATGGAAATCCAAATTTTTCTTTGTAAAAAGAGACTCAATCCCTGGTGGAACGGATTATCCGGTGCAGTGGTTGAGAAAGGGTAGGATTTAGGGTTTTAGGATGATCCTGTCTTATATCCTGTTTCATATCATGCACTAACTTTTCTATTTTCTTGTACACAGTCGAATTCAGAAAGCCTGCACCTCCCTTAGCCGACTCACAGAAGAGAATCGACGCCATCAGACTCCTTCCAGAGGCTGAAAGAATTTTCAGTCCGTTTCCACCATCTCCAAGTCCACTCTCCAATTCAAATATGTCTGGTAAGGATCCTGCATAATATCCTGCATACATGTTTTTATTTGATATGTTTAGGAAAGAGTTTTACTCCCTGTATGCAGACTCCAGCAAAGTTCCAATCCTCCTGGACCTTGATAAGCTTGATAGTTACCCCACTCCAGTCAATGTCAAGAAAGAAACTCCTGCTACCACCAGCTCCAAACCGCTTCCGCCTCCTAAGCCCAACCCGAGAACTCGTGCTTCCACCGCCAAGAAGAGGAAATACTCCGAAGTCAGCACCCCAGGCTCTGAAGGGTTCTCCTACGAAGAACTTAGTTTCACTGACTCCTTGGAGCCGATGACATCCTTCCTCAACAAGGTAATATCCTGGTACTATATCCTGCACACATATCCTGACAGAATATCCTGACAGGATATCCTGGTTAGTGAATTTTGATTCATACCTGAATTTTGACTTGCAGGGTCTCCAGCATTTGCTTCACCTCTACACCGATGCCTGCAGCACGACCAAGTTTCAAGATGCCAGGATCAAGCAGCTTGAGACTACCGTTGCTGACCAGGGTGCCATTGCTGAAGTTAAGAGCCGGCACTATGAGGATAAGCTGAAGAAGGTCACTCAGGATGCTGAAATAAAGCTGGCAGCCGTCCAAGTGGAGCATGAGCCGGCTATGGTCTCTTTCCAAGAAGGGATCAAGAATTCAGCCGTTGTCTCCCTGTTACAAGTTCGCATCCAGATGGCTTATGAGGCCAAGGAGACAGGTCTGGAGTGCCCATCCTGGCCGGTTGATTCCTGGGTGGCAAAGCTGAAGGAGCTTGGAGGCAAAGCTGTGCCGTATCCTGCTGGGGCTGGTGAATCCTCGAAGTCAGCAGAGGTGGTGGACAAGGCTGGAGAGAAGAAGGATGCTGGGATGGATGCTGGTGAGGATGCTGGAGAGGATGCTGCCCAGGATGCTAAGGCTGAGAGACGGAGAAGGCTGGTGGAGATGCCGCTGTGTGAGGGCATTAAGTGGGCAATGATGGATGTTGATGCCTAGGCCGGAGCCCACTTTTTTAAATTTGAATGTTGGTTTGTAACCCCCAAAACAATTTACTTTTCCTGCATTTTACTTTTCCTGCACTTGAACAATTTATATTTCCTGCATGTTTTTTGAACAACATAACAGTTGGAGGTGGATGGGTCTCGGTTTGAGATGAAACCTTCAACTGTTATGTAAATATAACTAGGAACTTATTGTGCTTTTGGTGGATGGATCTCGGTTTGAGATGAAACCAAAAGCACAAACTTTTGTCATGTTAATAATATAACTCTCTTTTGGCTTTATCTTTGTTGTTACGATTTTATTGCCTAAATTTTACTTATGAAAAAAGTTTTCCTTGAACATTCTTGGGAACATATGCTGAGAGTATCCTGATAGATATCCTGGTCAGGATACTGCCACATAACTCAAAAATTTAAGTAAAATAAGACAAAAAGGAGGGATCATACCAAAACCTCTTAGAGGGTCGATTCCAATCTTCCATCTTAGGAATGTCCCCAATGCACATTTAAAACTTGAACCCATCCTTTGGATTGTATGGTGTATGTCCCCTGTGTTCAGTATTTTTAAAGACTTAGGAATGCAAACATAGTCATACTTTAGTTTTTCTGTGGATAAAGCCTGAATATCCTGGGGATAATCCCTTAATTTCATGCGCTAAAGGCGGGAGTGTATTAACTCCAAGACTTAGAAAGGTGAAAACCTTTAAACCTTAGAGAGTATGAAAATTCTCTTTCGTGAGAGGGTGATCAATCCTCATATACCTTGAGGATCCAGGATATAGCCAATAGTAACGAAATTTTCAGCTACTTTTACATGAACTGGTCCCGCTACCTTGAACTACCCCTGGATAACTTGCACTCCAGGCGGGATGTTTAAACCCAATTCATAAGAAAGGTGAATACCTTTAAACATGTGAAGGTATCAGGATCCCTTAAACGTGAGAGAGGGGGCCAATCCTCTAATCTTTCGAAATATCCTGAGCGTGTATCCTGGAGCTATATCCTGAGGCATATTCTGCAAAACAATCTTAAACTAAGGTGGGTGTTAGCTTGGCTAACACCCATCCGATGCTTAAGTCAGTATTGGGTTTTAAAGAATAATACAAAATATATTAGAAGGGATAGAACTCATACCATTCTGAGTTAGAAATTAAATTCTAAACTCACTTGAAATAGAGCTTTAAGTGTATAGCATTCCAGGATCTTGGTAGCATATCCCCCTCCATACTCTTGAGTCGGTATGCTCCTTTCCCTGATTCTGATTCAACCTCATATGGTCCTTCCCACTTTGGAGCCAACTTTCCATCGGCAGGATTAGTAGTATTCTGAAAAGCCTTTCTTAACACCCAATCCCCAACTTGGAATCTTCTAGTCCTTATATTCTTGTTATATGCTCTGGATATCCTCTGTTGATATGCTGCCATCCTTAGCTTTGCTGCATCTCTTGTCTCGTCCACAGTATCCAACTCTTGGTACAAGGCTTCAGGATTCTGCTCAAGATCCCAAAGGTTAGATCTTGCTGTCGGTATCACCATTCTGTTGGGATCACTGCTTCTGCTCCAAATACTAAGGAGAATGGAGTCTGGCCAGTTGCATTCTTTATTGTTGTTCTATCAGCCCACAAGACAAAGGGTAATTCTTCTGCCCATCTTCCTTTCTTAGCCCCCAGTCTCTTCTTCAGGTTGTTGACAATTATCTTGTTCGAGGATTCTGCTTGTCCATTTGCTTGAGGATGTACTGGAGTAGATGTGATCATTTTGATTCCCCAACTCTTACAAAAGTCAGTAGTCCTCTTGCTTATAAACTGAGAACCATGGTTTCAGTGGAGAAGCTAGGAATACCGTAGGGGAGATAAAGTTGCCATTATATGTTGAAGGGGTCAACTCGATACAACGCTTCAGTGTGATGGATTCCCTATCCTGTTATAACATCATACTAGGCAGGCCATGGATCCAAGACATGAAGGCTGTGCCATCGACTTATCACCAGTGCATCAAGATCCCTACCCCTTGGGGGGTCGTCAAAGTTGATAGTGATCAGCAGGAGGCGAAGGAATGCTACTCATCCACAATGAAATCCTCAACCAAGCCTAATGCAGCATAGCAATTAAAGACGAGGGCCCAGGATATTGTGGAGGCTTCGGAGCAGGATGTAAAGAAAGTTATCCTGGATCAGGATAATTCCGATATCTCGGTGCTCGTAGGGACCAATATCCCTCAGGATATTGAAAATGAATTGGCTAACTTTTTGAAGTGCAGGATGTCAACATTTGCATGGAAGCATGAGGATATGACAGGTATATCCAAAGACATTATTACTCACAAGCTTGGAATTGACAGGTCGTTCAAGCCTGTTCAGCAAAAAAGAAGGAAGTTTGCTCCTGAACGAAATACAATCATACAAGAGGAAGTTGAAAGATTGTTGAAGTCCAAAATGATCAGAGAAGTCAAGTTTCCAAGATGGCTGGCAAATGTAGTCGTGGTACAGAAGAAAAATGGGAAATGGAGAGTCTGTGTAGATTACACGGACTTGAACAAGGCTTGTCCTAAAGACCCATTTCCTCTTCCCCATATTGATGCAATGGTGGATGCTACTGCCGGGCATGAGATGTTAACCTTCATTGATGCATCCTCAGGATTTCAGCAGATTCAAATGGAGCCTTCGGACCAGGAGGATACTGCCTTCATGACACCAACAGGTATTTATTGTTATACTGCTATGCCCTTTGGTTTGAAAAATGAAGGTGCAACATACCAGAGGTTGGTAAACATGATGTTTAAAGACAAGCTGGGGGACACCATGGAGGTATATATTGATGATATGGTGGTGAAATCTAAAAAGGCTGAGGATCATCTCCAGGATATTAAGGGAGCATTTGATATCCTGGATCAGTATAACATGAAACTGAATCCTGCTAAGTGCCATTTCGGAGTGGGGGCAGGAAAGTTTCTAGGATATATGGTGACCAAAAGAGGCATAGAGGCGAGCCCGGAGCAGATTAGAGCTATCTTGGATAAAAAATCACCTTCGAATATGAAGGATGTTCAACGGTTAACAGGCCGAGTAGCAGCATTGAACAGATTTATTTCAAGATCCTCGGAAAAATGCAAGGAATTTTATGATATCCTCAAGAAGAATAAGAATTTCGAATGGGGAGTAAAGCATGAAGCAGCCTTGCAGGATTTGAAGCAATATCTCTCAACTGCACCTCTATTGATGAAGCCTGAAAATGGTGAACCACTATCCCTATACCTCGCTGTATCAGGGAATGCTGTAAGTGCCGTTCTTATAAAGGACCATGAAGGTCAGCAATATCCTGTCTATTATGTTAGTAAAAGTTTACTAGATGCTGAAACTAAATATTCTCATCTAGAGAAATTGATATTAGCCCTAGTTATGGCATCAACAAAACTTAGACATTATTTTGAGACACATAGGATTCATGTTAAGACCAATTATCCTGTTAAAAACGTGCTTAGGAAACCCGAAATGTCAGGTAGGTTGGCTAAGTGGTCAGTAAAACTGAGTGCTTATGATTTAGTATATGAGCCTAGAAATGCCATAAAGTCTCATGCTTTAGCTGACTTTGTGGCTGATTTCAGTAGTGACATTCAAAATGAAGTAGATTTAGAAGTACAGCAGCTAGGAGAAAACTTAGAATGCTGGACATTGTATACTGATGGTGCATCTAACGTAAGAGGTGTAGGTTTAGGTATACTACTAAAATCGCCACAGGGGGACATATTACCCCAGGCTATTAGGTGTGAATTTCCTGTTACTAATAATGAGGCAGAATATGAGGCTTTAATTGCAGGATTAGAGTTGGCTAAAAATATGAATATCAAGAATTTCCAAGTATATGTTGACTCCTTGTTAATCACTAATCATTTTAATGGATCCTATGCAGTTAAGGGAGAGAAGTTAATCGAGTATCTCGAAATTCTCAAAAAATTAGCAGGATATTTCGATATTTTTACACTTGAACAGGTACCAAGAGAAGATAATGCTGAAGCTGATGCCTTGGCAAATCTGGGATCATCGGTCAGGATACCGGAAGGAACCCAAATACCAATATTACTGTTAGGGGAGGATTTTTAAATGATCAGTGATCCTCATTTACTGTTGGGTTTAGTAATCCTCACTTCTGTTTGAATTAGTGATCCTCAGAAGTATTGCAGGATCAGGATCAAGGATCATCATAAGGATCCTTATACCAACGATTGTCTACTTTGAATATGATGTTGTTTTGCAGGAGTACGAGCTTGGACTTGGTCTTGGCGATATTCCTGGAGCATATTCCATATTTATTCCGCGCGTGCATGGTTGAAGTGGACGTTATGGAGTTCGTGGAGGACTTGCACCAAATGCGGAATGTTTGTTAGCTTAGATATTTTCCATTTTTAAAGGGGATAGCGAGCTAAATAGAGACACTTGGCTATTTTTGGCTAAACACACACTCTTGCAACTGCTCTCACCAACTCTTGACAATTCACGTGGTGATTACCCACTTTTTTGCACATTACACTATAGTGATCCTTGTAATTAGCTCGCTATCATCCGAAGTTGTAATACATTTCTTGTTTAATTTGAGTTGGTGATCGGTAGTTTCCATCACCCGAGGTTTTTTATGCCGGAGATCATTCATTGATCAAGGGCTTTTTCCTCGTATAAATCTTTGTGTCACTTGTTCATTTCATTTCCGAGTGATCCTTAGTGTTGTTCATTGATTCAAGCATCATACCTCACAACAGAAAGTTTGGTTGCATTATCATTGCTTGATTTTTGACCAAAACAGTTTGGCGCCCACCGTGGGGCAATTGGTGCTTCATTCTTGAGAAATTATTGTTCTGGTGATAATTTCGGTTCATTACAACCAAGCATATGGCTTCCTCAACAAAGAATACCTCAAGCTCTACGCCGGCAATCAGTTCTTCACAAGGCGTTCCTCCTTTGCCTCCACCACCTTCTGGATCCCAGAAGAATGCTGAGAATGCTGCGAAGAGACAAACCCCCATTTTCACAAAACCACCAACTTCTTCTGTTTCTTCTAATCCTACTACTAATGATCTTTACGCTCTGATTTTGCAGATGAGGAATCACGCACAAGAGCAGGACAAAACCAACGAAAGGATCCTCCGGGAGATCGCTGAGATCAAGAAACAGAAGAAATCAGTGGAGGATCACTCTCCTCTGATGCCAAGGTCCTTGAATTTTGACACTTCGGTTGTAACTACCTTACAATTAGCAGATTCGGGCATCCAGTATCAGAGTGGTCTATCAGAAAGGCGTTATGGAACAGCAACTATGAGTCAGGAATTTGGCTCTCACTTCCAGCCTCAAGGATCCTCCTCTCAACCATCGGGATCCTCTTTTCAGCATCAAGGATACTTCACGTCAGGAGGATATTTGGGAATGCCTGCAGTCCAAGGATCCTTCCCGGTCCAAGGATCCTCCCAGGTCCAAGGATCCTCCCAGGTCCAAGGATCCTCCCAGGTCCAAGGATCCTTCCCGGTCCAAGGATCCTCCCAGGTCCAAGGATCCTCCCAGGTCCAAGGATCCTCCCAGGTCCAAGGATCCTCCCAGGTCCAAGGATCCTCCCAGGTCCAAGGATCCTCCCAGGTCCAAGGATCCTTCCTGGCCCGAGGATCCTCTCTGGTTTCAGGATCCTTTCAGGTTCAAGGATCATCACAGCTTCAAGGATCCAACGTCTTTCAGGATCGAGGATCCTTAAGGAGCATGCAGCCTCCAAGCTCGGATGTTCATCAAGGAGACTTCATACCAATTGTTAGGGGAGGATTTTCAATTGATCAGTGATCCTCATTTACTGTTGGGTTTAGTGATCCTCACTTCTGGTTAAATTAGTGATCCTCAGAAGTGTTGTAGGATCAGGATCATGGATCATCTTAAGGATCCTTATACTAACGATTGTCTACTTTGAATATAATGTTGTTTTGCAGGAGTACCAACTTGGACTTGGTCTTGGCGATATTCCTGGAGCATATTCCATGACTTATTCCGCACGTGCTTACCTGAAGTGGACGTTATGGAGTTCGTGGGGGACTTGCATGAAATGCGGAATGTTTGTTAGTTTAGATATTTTCTATTTTTAAACGGGATAGCGAGCTAAATAGAAACACTTGGCTATTTTTGGCTACACACACACTCTTACAACTGCTCTCACCAGCTCTCGTTAATTCACTTGGCGATTACACACTTTTTTTACACAATACACTATAGTGATCCTTGTACTTAGCTCGCTATCATCCGAAGTTGTAATACATTTCTTGTTTAATTTGAGTTGGTGATCGGTAGTTTCCATCACCCGATGTTTTTTATGCTGGAGATCATTCATTGATCAAGGGCTTTTTCCTCGTATAAATCTTCGTGTCACTTGTTCATTACATTTCAGAGTGATCCTTATTGTTGTTCATCAATTCAAGCATCATACCTCACAACAGAAAGTTTGGTTGCATTATCATTGCTTGATTTTTTACCAAAATAGTTTGGCGCCCACCGTGGGGCAATTGGTGCTTCATTCCTAAGAAGATTCATACCTTTGTGGTCATTCCGATTCATAACAACCAGGCAGATGGCCTCCTCAGCGAAGAACACTTCAAACTTAATGACGTCATTCAGTTCTTCACAAGGCGTTCCTCCTTTGCCTCCACCACCTTCTGGATCCCAGAAGAATGCTGAGAATGCTGCGAAGAAACAAACCCCCATTTTCACAAAACCACCAACTTCTTCTTTTTCAACTAATCCTACTACTAATGATCTTTATGCTCTGATTTTGCAGATGAGGAATCATGCACAAGAGCAGGACAAAACCAATGAAAGGATCCTCCGGGAGATCGATGAGATCAAGAAATAGAAGAAATCAGTGGAGGATCACTCCCCTCTGATGCCAAGATCGCTGAACTTCGACACTCCAGTTATAACTTCCCAGCACTCAGCAGCTCCGGACGTGCAATACTTGGGTGAATTACCAGGAAGGCATTATGGAACAGCAACTATGAGCCAGGCATTTGGCTCTCACTTCCAGCCCCAAGGATCCTCTTCTCAACCATCAGGATCCTCTTCTCAGCATCAGGGACACTTCACGTCAGGAGGATATTTAGGAATGCATGCAGTTCAGGGATCCTCCTAGGTCCAAGGATCCTCCCAGGTCCAAGGATCCTCCCAGGTCTAAGGATCCTCCCAGGTTCAGGGATCCTCCCAGGTTTAGGGATCCTCCCAGGTCCAAGGATCCTCCCAGATCCAAGGATCCTCCCAGGTCCAAGGATCCTCCCAGGTCCAAGGATCCTCCCAGATCCAAGGATCCTTCCCGGTCCAAGGATCCTCCCTTGTCCCAGGATCCTCTTTGGTTCCAGGATCCTTTCAGGTTCAAGGATCATCTCAACTTCAAGGATCCAACGTCCTTCAGGATCAAGGATTCTTGAGAAGTTTGCAGCCTCAGAGCTCGGACGTTCATCAAGGAGACTTCATACCAATGCAGACCATTGCTCCCTCTGGTCCTTCAATCATGCCAGAGTCTCGTCAATATGGATTCACATCGGCAATTCCAAACATGAATCCTCCGGGAGGTAACACCTTTAATAATTCATATAATACTAACTGTTAGGGGAGGATTTTCTAACAATTAGTGATCCTTACTTGTTATCCTAATTAATGATCCTTACTTCTGTGACAGATAGTGATCCTCAGAAGAGCTTCAGGATCAGGATCATGGATCACCTTAAGGATCCTCATACTAACGATTGTTTGTTTGTGTTTTGTATTACTTCGCAGGAGTAACAAGCTTGACTTGGTCTTGGCAATGGTACTATGGAATATTCCACGGGTATTTCGCACACGTTTGACTGGAAATGGACGTTGTGGAGAACGTGGGAGCTTGGCACAAAAGTCGGATAGTTTGTTATTGTAGCTAACTTCTATTTTTAAAGGGGTGACGAGCTAGAATTAGAACACTTAGCCATTTTCAGCTACACACACTCTCATATAATCGCACTCTTGAAGCTCTCGACGAACACTTATTAGTTTTCACTCGTTTTTACACATTTCACCATAGTGATCCTTGTACCTAGCTCGTTACTATCCGAAGTTGTAAACATTTATTGATTTATTTAAGCTTGGTGATCGGTAGTTTCCATCACCCGGGGTTTTTTGTGCCGGAGATCAACTCTTGATCAAGGGCTTTTTCCCCGTATAAATCCTTGTGTCATTTATGCAATTTACATTGAAGTGATCCTTGTCATTGTTCTACATTTTAAGCATCATACCCCGTAACAGAGAGTTTGGTTGCATTATCCTCATCAGATTTTTTGACCAAAACAGTTTGGCGCCCACCGTGGGGCAATTGGTGCTTCACTCTTAGAAAAATTCGTATTTCTGTGCTCATTTCAGTTCACTGCAACCAAGCAAATGGCTTCCTCAGCGAAGAATGCTTCAAATTTGATGCCCTCATTCACTTCTTCACAAGGCGTTCCCCCTTTGCCTCCACCACCTTCTGGATCCCAGAAGAATGTTGAGAATGCTGCGAAGAAACCAACTCCCATTTTCTCAAAACCTCCAACTTCTTCTGCTTCTTACACTCCCACTACTAGTGACATGTTTACTTTGATTTTGCAGATGAAGGATCACATACAGCAACAAGACAAGACCAATGAAAGGATTCTCAAAGAAATCGGAGATCTCAAGAAACAAAAGAAAACGGCAGAGGATCATTCCCCACTGGTGCCAAAATCTTTGAATTTTAATACTCCGGTGATTACTTCTCAGCCATCAGTGGTTCCAGATGTTCAATATGTGGGTGGACCGAAAGGAGTGCACTACGGAACAACAACAGTGACCCAGGCATCAGGTTCATATTTCCAGCCAGCAGGGTCCTATCCTCAGCATATGGGACCCTTCATGACTTCAGGAGGATATTCAGGAGCACAGCAGATTCAAGGATCTTCCCTTGTTCCAGGATCATCCCAGGTTCAAGGATCCTCCTTTGTTCCAGGATCATCACAGGTTCAAGGATCCTCCTTTGTTCCAGGATCATCCCAGGTTCGAGGATCCTCCTTTGTTCCAGGATCATCCCAGGTTCAAGGATCCTCCTTTGTTCCAGGATCATCCCAGGTTCCAGGA
This sequence comes from Helianthus tuberosus, assembly GCA_030545235.1. Taxonomy (NCBI): domain Eukaryota; kingdom Viridiplantae; phylum Streptophyta; class Magnoliopsida; order Asterales; family Asteraceae; genus Helianthus; species Helianthus tuberosus. The sequence continues at coordinate 71,184,266 of CM060426.1, forward strand.
TCCTCCTTTGTTCCAGGATCATCCCAGGTTCAAGGATCCTCCTTTGTTCCAGGATCATCCCAGGTTCAAGGATCTTCCTTTGTTCCAGGATCGTCCCAGTTTCAGGGATCCTTCCAGATGCCAGGATCCTTGAGGAGTTTGCAAACAGGAAGTTCAGATGTCCATCAGGGAGATTTTATTCCAATGCAGACCAATGCTTCTACTGGTCCCTCGATCATTCCAGAGCCCCAACAATATGGATTAACATCCATTCTTCCTAATTTGAATCCAATGGGAGGTAACACTTTTAATAATTCTTATACTACTAACCATGGTCTTATGCAGGATCCAGGTATCAATCATGCCATGGCCAGAGAATTGCAAAAGCTAAAGGATATGATATCAAGTGTTCCAGGAGTGGTCAAACCTATCCCAGAGATTGCAGATGGGAGCCACAAGATATCTCGTTTTGCACCACCAATCTGTGATGCTGAGATACCCAAGAGGTTCCATGTGCCAACAATGAATCTGTATGATGGTTTGACGGATCCTGAAGAACACATAGCACAATACAGGGAGAGGATGGAGATCAATCCAATCCCAGAAAGGTTAAAGGAAGCATGCCTGTGCAAGGGATTCGGATCCACTCTTACTGGATCAGCTCTCAAATGGCTGCTAAGTCTTCCCCCTACTCTATTACCTCATTTGCTAATCTAGTTAACCTGTTTAATAATCAGTTTTCTTGTAGTAGAAAATTTGAACGATTAACTAGTGATCTATATAGGATAACCCAGGGTCATAATGAATCATTAAGGGATTACATTACCAAATTCAGTAAAGAATCCTTAGACATTCCCAACTTAGATATAGCCACGGCTGTTGAGGCCTTTAAAATGGGATTGCTTAGGGATTCGTCGTTCTATGATGATCTTGTTATGACACCATGCAGGAACTTAGATGAGGTAAGAACCCGAGCACTTAGGTTCATCCGGCTAGAGGATGACAAGAGGATCCAGGAGAGGTTAGCAGGATCCTCAAAGCAAGATAAGCAAGGATCCTCATTCAGGAACAACAAGTTCAGATCCTACAACAGATCTGATAACCAGAACGTGCATTCTGTTGATCAAGAAGAGGATGATGAGGATTATCCTCCAATTTCTGAATATTGTTTTTCTGTTGATAACAATGAACTAATCCTTGCGATGCAGAATCTAGGTGATAAAGCTAGATGGCCCAGAAAAAATGATAGGCCAGCTGCAACTAAGGATAAATCAAAGTGGTGTGCATACCATGAAGATTTTGGGCATCTCACAGAAGAATGCATTGCACTAAGAAAGGAAATTGGATACTTGTTGAGCAAGGGGCATCTAAAAGAATTGTTGGGAAGAAAAAAGTCAAGGACTCAGGATCCTGAAAGGATCCCTGAGAAGGCTCCGGCTCCTCCAGCAGATGCACAAGTAATAAACTTTATTTCTGGAGGATCAGACATTTGTGGCACATCCTTCTCAGCAGCTAAAAGGCATGCAAAGGAAACTAAAATGGATAATGGAGAAAGACCCATTCGAACATCAAGTGTCTCCGAAGGAAAAGTCATAACCTTTGATGAGGATGATCGTATTGATATCCAGGATCCTCATCACGATGGTTTAGTTATTACTCTTTTTATTTCTAACCATTTTGTCCGCAGGATCCTTATAGACGGAGGAAGTTCAGTGAACATTATCCAGCTTGATGTTCTAAAGAAGATGGGTATCCCTGAATCAGATATCATACCAAGATCCTCCGTGCTCGTGGGATTTAGTGGCAAAACTAAGAATACCCTGGGGGACATTAAACTCCCAATATACATCGAAGGCCTACACTCTTATCAAAAATTTTGTGTTATTGACTGTTTATCTTGTTGTAATGTTATCCTTGGCAGGCCCTGGATACACGATATGAAAGCAGTCCCATCTACCTACCATCAATGTGTGAAGCTCCCTAGTCCTTGGGGAATAGTGAAGATTGATAGTGATCAGCAGGAGGCTAAGAATTGCTATACTTCATCGATGAAACCAGCCTCGAAGTCAAGGGAGCAATAGCAATCAAAGTATCCTCCAAGGGATGTCTTGGAGGCAAGAGAGCAGGATGTGGTAGAAGTCCTCATGGATCCTGATGATCCTGAATCCAAAATCTATATCGGATCAGGGATCCTTGGCGGTATGAAGGAAGACCTCATATCCTTCCTCAAAAGGAGAAAGACTACCTTTGCATGGAAACACGAAGACATGACTGGTATATCTAAAGATGTAATCACTCACAAACTTGGCATTGATAGGTCCTTCAAACCAATCCATCAAAGGAGAAGAAAGTTTGCACCGGAAAGGAATGCCATTATCCAAGAAGAGGTAGAGAAGTTGCTCCGGGCAGGTATGATTAGAGAGGTCAAATATCCAAGATGGTTGGCCAATGTGGTTGTTGTTCAAAAGAAAAACGGAAAGTGGAGGGCATGTGTCGATTTTACCGATTTAAATAAGGCATGTCCCAAGGATCCTTTCCCATTACCCCACATTGACTCCATGGTGGATGCAACTGCGGGTCATGAACTGTTAACTTTTATGGATGCTTCATCTGGATTTCAACAAATCCAAATGGAACCATCCGACCAAGAGGATACAGCCTTCATGACTCCAACTGGTATATACTGCTATATTGCTATGCCGTTCGGACTAAGAAATGCAGGTGCAACATATCAAAGGCTGGTGAATATGATGTTCAAGGATCAGATTGGACAAACTATGGAGGTTTACATAGATGATATGGTGGTAAAATCCATAAAAGCTGAGGATCACCTAAGGGACTTGGAGGAAGCATTCGATATCCTTGACAAATATAACATGAAACTTAATCCTTCAAAATGTCACTTTGGTGTTAAAGCAGGTAAATTCTTAGGATATATGGTGACAAAGAGAGGCATTGAAGCTAGCCCGAAACAAATCAAAGCAATAGTGAACATCAAATCTCTGGCCAATGCTAAGGATGTTCAAAGGCTAACAGGCAGGATAGCAGCTTTGAACAGATTTATATCCAAATCCTCAGAGAAGTGCAAAGAATTCTATGATATCCTAAGGAAGAACAAGAAATTTGAGTGGACTGAGAAGCATGAAAATGCTTTAAGAGCCCTCAAAGATTACCTATCCTCAGCCCCGGCCTTGATGAAACCAGAAAAAGGCGATGTGCTATCCTTATATCTTGCAGTATCCTCAAAAGCAGTAAGTGCGGTCCTTGTTAAGGATCACGAAGGTACACAACATCCCGTCTATTATGTAAGTAAAAGTTTACTTGATGCCGAATCCAGGTATTCACACCTTGAAAAGCTTATTCTTGCATTAATTATGGCATCTACTAAGTTGAGACATTATTTTGAAACTCATGTTATTGTTGTTAAAACTAATTTTCCAATTAAGAATGTCCTCAGGAAACCAGAGATGTCAGGAAGGATGGCTAAGTGGGCAGTGAAGCTAAGTGCATATGATATAAGATATGAGCCTAGGACAGCCATCAAATCCAAAGCATTAGCTGACTTTGTGGCTGATTTCAGTAGTGATTTACAAAAAGAAGCTGTGTTAGAAGTCCAGCAGCTAGAGGAGACCAAGGATCCTTGGATACTCTATACTGATGGATCCTCAAATGTCAAAGGCACAGGGCTTAGAATACTACTAAAATCGCCACAGGGGGACATAATACCCCACTCTATAGCTTGTGAGTTCCAAACCACTAACAATGAGGCTGAATATGAAGCCTTAATTGCTGGTTTGCAAATTGCAAAGCATATGGGGATCAGGTATCTTGAGGTACATGTAGATTCATTGTTAATTACAAACCACTTTAATGGATCCTATGCTGTTAAAGGTGAAAAGCTAACCAAATATTTAGAGATAGTAAAAAATTTGGCACTCTCTTTTGTTTCCTTTAGTTTGACGCAGGTACCAAGGGAAGAAAATACAGAAGCTGATGCATTGGCTAACTTAGGATCATCCTTGAAGATCCCGGAGGATATCAAAATCCCTATTATCCATATCCTGACCCCGGCTATCGAGGATCATGTGGCTATGGAGATAGGAAAGAATTCTGCAATTATCCCTAGTGAGGATACTCAATCCCATTCAGGATCAGGATCATGGATCTCACCAATTATGAGATACTTACAACATGGAGAGATTCCTACAGGAGAAAACCCTAGGGCTTTCAAATCTAAGGTATATCAATTCACAATTTTATATAATATGTTGTATAGACGATCTCTTGCAGGACCATACTTGAGATGCATTGAGGATCCTGAAATCCAAGAAGTTTTAAAAGACTTCCATGAATGAGATTGTGGAAACCACACTGGGGGCAGGGCATTATTCTCAAGGATCCTGAGGACAGGATACTACTGGCCGACCATGAAGAGAGATGCTGTGGAGTATGCTAAGAGATGTGATCCTTGTCAGAGACACAGCAATATCCTTCATCAACCAGCTGAATTATTGCATCCTATATCCTCCTCTTGGCCATTTCTGAGATGGGGTATGGATATAGTTGGTAAGCTCCCTAAGGCACCTGGTGGAAAAGTATTCATGCTAGCTATGACTGATTACTTCTCCAAGTGGATAGAGGCTGAAGCTTTTGCCCAAGTCAGAGAAAAGGAAGTTATATCCTTCATTAAAAGAAATATTATAACTAGATTTGGAATTCCTTCTGAAATTATATGTGATAATGGTTCCCAATTTATTGGGGGCAGAACCACTAACTTTTGTGACAGTTGGGGGATTAAGATGATAACATCAACACCAGTCCACCCACAAGCTAATGGTCAAGCAGAATCATCCAACAAGATCATCATCAATAATTTGAAGAAGAAGCTTGGATCCAAGAAAGGGAAATGGGCAGAAGAACTACCTTATGTGCTTTGGGCTGATAGGACAACCCCTAAGAATGCTACTGGTCAAACACCATTCTCTTTGGTATTTGGGGCAGAATCAGTGATCCCAACAGAAATGGTGGTTCCAACTGCTAGAACAAGTACCCGTGATCCTGAGGAGAATGATGAGAACTTGGCTCAAGACCTGGATACTATTGAAGAAATCAGGGATATGGCTAGGATAAGGATGGCCAGCTATCAACAAAGAATGGATGGTGCTTACAACAAAAATGTTAGGATCAGGAAGTTTCAAGTTGGAGATATGGTATTAAGGAAAGCATTTCAGAATACCACCAATCCTGCTGATGGAAAATTGGCTCCAAAATGGAAAGGCCCTTATTTGATTAAAGCTGAAGCAGGAAAGGGGGCATATAGATTGCTAACCATGGAAGGTGATTTGCTACCAAGAGCTTGGAATGCTGTCCACTTGAAGAAGTATTTCATGTGACCAGGATCCTCATGGCACAGATGACCCTTACGTTAGGAGTATCCTTGAAGGATCCTTAAAGTATCGGTGATTCTTACTTTGGTAATATCCTAATCTTAAACTATTTCATTTCTTTATTTTCTCATATACGGATAAGGATCATATGTCCTTTATCCATCTCTCACGTGATCTTAAGTTTTGAAAGTTCAGGTATCCTTAGCATAACATTGGTTATCTGCAGAAGCAATCCGTTCCTTGGGTTTAACCCCAGTTATTTGGGCTTGACCCCAGTTCCGCCTGTAGCGCATGATGATCCTGGTATAGTTCAAGGCAGTGGGACCAGTACTCGCTTTAGGGGCTGATAATTCCATTGTACTGGCTATGCCTAGGATCCTACGTATAACGGTAGACGTACCATACATCCGTTCCTAAGGTTTCTAACGTTTTCACGTTAGCTAAGGTTTTGGCATTTTCATGTCACTAAGTTTGGATAGTCGCCAGTTAGGGCCATACTCCAGTTTACATACGATCCTTGGGCTTGTCCCCAGTTATCCTTGGGCTTGTCCCCAGTTATCCTTGGGCTTGTCCCCAGTTGCTAACTCTTATCTTATATTGGCTTAGTCCCAAGTTATGATCTATTTCAGGTCCTTGAAGATAAGCAACTAGGGATCCTTGATCCTTACTTCTCTCTAAGGTTTATCTTATAGTTATCCTTATTATGGTTAGGATCCTAACTTGGACCCTCAGGTATGATCCTTAACTATTTTTAATTCTGTTCATTATTTATTTGAATAACCCTTAAAATTTGACAACTAGACTTGTGATCCTTAAAACATATTGCTTTTTGGGATTCTTTAACTATAGGATATTTGATCATGTCCTAAATATTTTCAATATGACTTATTCAAAATTGTTTATTCAATAAGTGTGCATCAAAACAAAGGAGAATTAAAGAAACAAAAGGATAACAACACAAGATAAGCGACAAAAGGTTAAGATTTTATTAACAAAAGACTAACCCTTAAAAGGTTGTCAAAATTACCTACCCCGAGCATCTACCAGCAAAACGTGGCCCGTCCGCTGGGGTAGGTAAAGGGTGTCCATGATAATAAGTTCAAAGATAGTGCAGGAATATAAAGGCGGCAGGATCACAATGGCTTCATCCCCCAAACAGAGGATCCCTCCACCATTTGCAATCCTGCCTATTGTACAAAGGATCATACATGATCCTTAATCCTAAAAACTATTGTTCAGTACAAACCATTAAATTGTTCAACAAAACAACCATCAAACTAAAAAAATTGGGCTCCGGCTATGTCTAGAAGTTTCCATCATCGCCCAATCATGCAGCCTAAACCTTCGCTGCATTACCACCTCCAGCTCCACTTGTTTCACCACCTTCACCCTTGCCTCCAGCCTCGATCGTCAGGATCTCTTCAACCACCTCAGCCTCTTCATCGTCCAGTTCAGCCAGCCTTGCCTTCCAGCCTTCAACATCCCAGGTGCTCTTGTCAAAAGCAGGATCCTGAGCTTCCAAGGCCATTTGCAGCTTGGTCTTATACATTGCTATGGCGGCAGAGATTTTGGCATCTTCGGTGATCTCATGCTTCTCATAGTCAACATTAACCAGCACCTTGGCCGTCTCCTGTTTGGCATCCCGGACTTCCTTCTGAAGATCAGCAATTTTGAGGTCCTTTAGCAATGCAACCTGCTGGAGGTCGGCAATCTTCCTATCCTGATCCTCAATGTGGCCAACATAATCCTCAATCTCAGAGAATTTCTGCAAAAGGGATAAAAGATAAGGTCAGGACTAAGTGATCCTCAAATCAGCAGGATATGTCAGCAGGATATGTCAACACGATATACGAGCAGAGATAGTGATCCTTACCTCATTGAAGTACTCGAGGAATTGGTGGCGGATCAGAGGCAGACCCTGCAGATCCTCAGCTTCAGAGGCCTTTCTCTTCTTGATTCCCTTTCCTTTGAGGGGTGCCTTGGGGACCGAAGCTGTCGGACTGGTAGGAGCTTTTCTCTTGGAGGATCTGACGGTGGTGAGATCAGTGACATTGAACTTTGAAGCAGACTTGGTGGATTTTCCAGCACCTACACAACCAAAATAAGATAAGTATCTTCACTTAACTTATATTTCACTATTTATTTAAATTTTAGACAAGGATACTTACTTGACATCGTGACAGAGCCTGAGGATACCTCCTGTGAATCTTGGGTTGTTGTCTTGAAAGATCTTGTTTCAGGATCAAGTTTCTTGAAAGCGATGAGTCTCTCTTTAGCAGCAGGAGACAGTCTGAGATGTGAGACGGTGATAGCTGCATAACAAGAAAGCAAAAATATATAAGTGATCCTTACATCAAAAGAAAGTTTTCTGGTGATCCTCCTCAGGATCCTCCACCCTACCGTGGGTAGCCCATTTCTTGGGTGGATCCTTTCCATCCTCAATAGAATCTCTCTTGACGAAAAAGAAACGCCGCTTCCAATTAGCATTGTTCTTAGTGGCTTTGAAGATCGGGTGTTCCTCACCAGGCTTACGTTTAAACAAATAGCGATGAGAACCAAAGGTAGTAAGATCATACAGCTCTCCCAACTCTGACATTCCTAGGTCTATCCCTTCCTGCTCGATGATCCTTTCAAGGGTGTACAAAACCCTCCAAATCATCGGCATGGATTGGATATAAGAGATACCGGTTAGGGAAAAGAAAGATTGGGTGAAGGCTGGGAAAGGATATGTATAGCCTATGGTGAACGGAGTGACAGGGAAAGCAACCCACTTGTCGGAGATATGATCACTCAGGGCATTGGGATCAAAAGGTCTAAACTCAGTGTTCGCAGGGAAGCAGTGGCAGATCCTATCAATTTGTGCATCATTGAAACAGCAGCGTTCTTTAATGGAATCTTCGATGATCCCCTGGCTTTTCGGAGGGCTGTTTTTCGGGTGATCCTTAGCTGGGGAGTTTCGGAGCAACATCTTTGATGGAATGATGGAAAGAAATGAAAACAAAGCAAGAGAAGGAAGAAGATGAAGAGAGAATACCTGATTATCTTCGGAATGCAGTTATAAAGGGAGTCTCTCTGAAATTTTAAATGCAATCGATCCTATCTCTATCTCCTATTTATAATCATGATTGTGCAGGGTTGTCACTTCTGTGACGTCATGGTTGCAACGGATAGTTCAACAATAACGGCTATATTTACGATAGTTAGTTGCGGATAAGATCAAGAAAACATAACTCGCTCATTTTACATATCACTCCTTATATTTTGGGGGCAATTGTTAGGGGAGGATTTTCTAACAATTAGTGATCCTTACTTGTTATCCTAATTAATGATCCTTACTTCTGTGACAGATAGTGATCCTCAGAAGAGCTTCAAGATCAGGATCATGGATCACCTTAAGGATCCTCATACTAACGATTGTTTGTTTGTGTTTTGTATTACTTCGCAGGAGTAACAAGCTTGACTTGGTCTTGGCAACGGTACTATGGAATATTCCACGGGTATTTCGCACACGTTTGACTGGAAATGGACGTTGTGGAGAACGTGGGAGCTTGGCACAAAAGTCGGATAGTTTGTTATTGTAGCTAACTTCTATTTTTAAAGGGGTGACGAGCTAGAATTAGAACACTTAGCCATTTTCAGCTACACACACTCTCATATAATCGCACTCTTGAAGCTCTCGACGAACACTTATTAGTTTTCACTCGTTTTTACACATTTCACCACAGTGATCCTTGTACCTAGCTCGTTACTATCCGAAGTTGTAAACATTTATTGATTTATTTGAGCTTGGTGATCGGTAGTTTCCATCACCCGGGGTTTTTTGTGCCGGAGATCAACTCTTGATCAAGGGCTTTTTCCCCGTATAAATCCTTGTGTCATTTATGCAATTTACATTGAAGTGATCCTTGTCATTGTTCTACATTTTAAGCATCATACCCCGTAACAGAGAGTTTGGTTGCATTATCCTCATCAGATTTTTTGACCAAAACACTAACCGTGGCTTAATGCAGGATACAGGTATTAATCAGGCTATGGCTAGAGAGCTACAGAAGCTTAAGGATATGATATCCAGTGTACCAGGAGTGGTTAAACCCATTCCCGAAATTGCAGATGGTAGCCATAGGATATCTTGTTTTGCACCACCCTTATGTGATGCTGAGATACCTAAAAGATTCCAGATACCATCTATGAAGCTGTATGATGGTTCGACGGATCCAGAGGAGCAAGTAGCTCAATACAGGGAGAGGATGGATATCAATCCAATTCCTGAAAGGTTAAAAGAGGCATGTCTATGCAAGGGATTTGGATCCACACTTACAGGATCTGCTCTTAAATGGCTGCTAAGTCTTCCCCCTTACTCTATTACTTCATTTGCTAATCTAGTTAACTTGTTCAATAGTCAATTCTCTTGTAGTAGAAAATTTGAACGATTAACTAGTGATCTATATAGAGTAACACAAGGTCAAAATGAATCACTTAGAGATTATATCACTAAGTTTAGTAAAGAATCCTTGGATATCCCTAACTTGGATATTGCTATGGCTGTAGAAGCCTTTAAAATGGGATTGCTCAGGGATTCATTGTTCTATGATGATCTTGTTATGACCCCTTGCAGGAATCTTGATGAAGTAAGAACTAGGGCCCTTAGGTTCATCCGCCTAGAGGATGACAAAAGGAACCAGGATAGATTGACAGGATCCTCAAAACAGGGGAAACAAGGATCCTACTTCAGGAACAACAAATCCAAGTCCTACAACAAGTCTGATAACCAGAATGTGCATGCAGTGGAATAAGAAGAGGATGATGAGGATTATCCTCCTATTTCTGAATACTGTTTTTCTGTTGATAACAATGAACTAATCCTTGCAATGCAGAATCTAGGTGAAAAAGCTAGGTGGCCACAGAAGAGTGATAAACCAGCTGCTACAAAGGATAAATCCAAGTGGTGTGCATATCATGAGGATTTTGGGCATCTCACTGAAGAGTGTATTGCACTGAGAAAGGAAATTGGTTACTTGTTGAGCAAGGGGCATTTGAAGGAGCTTTTGGGACGAAAGAAGTCAAGGATCCAGGATCCTGAAAGGATCCCGGAAAGGGCTCCCGCTCCTCCAGCGGATGCACAAGTCATAAACTTCATATCTGGTGGATCAGACATCTGTGGTACACCCTTTTCAGCAGCAAAAAGACACGCTAAGGAAACCAAGATGGATAATGGAGACAGACCTGTCCGGACCTCCGTTTTCACCCAGGATAAAGTCATAACTTTTGATGAGGATGATCGTGTTGACGTCCAGGATCCTCATCATGATGGTCTTGTAATTACATTGATTATTTCTAACCACTTTGTTCGCAGGATCCTTATAGATGGAGGAAGCTCTGTGAACATCATTCAGCTTGATGTCCTCAAGAAGATGAATATCCCGGAGTCTGATATTATCCCAAGATCCTCAGTACTTGTGGGATTCAGTGGAGAAACTAAGAATACATTGGGGGACATCAAACTCCCAATCTATATTGAAGGATTGCATTCTTACAAAAGTTTTGTGTTATAGATTGCTTATCATGTTGTAATGTTATCCTTGGCAGGCCGTGGATACATGACATGAAGGCAGTCCCATCCACCTATCATCAGTGCGTAAAGCTTCCTAGTCCTTGGGGAGTGGTGAAAATTGAGAGTGATCAACAAGAAGCTAAGAATTGCTATACCTCATCAATGAAGCCAGCCTCAAGACCAAGGGAGCAATAGCAATTAAAGTATCCTTCAAGAGATGTCTTGGAGGCAAGAGAACAGGATTTAAAAGAAATCCTCATGGATCCTGAGGATCCTGAATCCAAGATCTTCATAGGATCAGGGATCCTTAGCGACATCGAACAAGAGCTAGTATCCTTCCTTAAGAGAAGGAAATCCACCTTTGCCTGGAAACATGAAGACATGACAGGTATATCTAAGGATATAATTACTCATAAACTTGGCATTGACAGGTCATTCAAGCCTATACATCAAAAGAGGAGGAAGTTTGCACCTGAAAGGAATGCTATTATCCAGGAAGAGGTAGATAAGTTACTTCGAGCAGGTATGATAAGAGAGGTTAAGTATCCAAAATGGTTAGCCAATGTGGTTGTTGTTCAAAAGAAAAATGGAAAGTGGAGGGTATGTGTCGATTTTACTGATTTAAACAAGGCATGTCCCAAGGATCCTTTCCCATTACCCCACATTGACTCCATGGTGTATGCTACCGCGGGTCATGAGTTGTTGACTTTTATGGATGCTTCATCTGGATTTCAACAAATTCAGATGGAACCATCTGATCAAGAGGATACAGCCTTTATGACCCCAACTGATATATACTGTTATATTGCTATGCCATTTGGATTAAGGAATGCAGGTGCTACTTATCAAAGGCTAGTTAATATGATGTTCAAGGAACAAATTGGACACACTATGGAAGTCTATATAGATGACATGGTGGTTAAGTCCAAGAAAGCTGAGGATCACCTTAAAGACTTGGATGAAGCATTCACTGAAATGTCAGGAAGGATGGCTAAGTGGGCAGTGAAGCTAAGTGCATATGATATAAGATATGAACCAAGGACTGCCATCAAATCCCAAGCCTTAGCTGACTTTGTGGCAGATTTTAGTAGTGATTTGCAAAAGGAAGCTGAGTTAGAAGTCCAACAGCTTGAAGAAACTAAGGATCCTTGGATACTCTTCACTGATGGAGCCTCTAATGTAAAAGGAACAGGGTTTGGAATACTACTAAAATCGCCACAGGGGGACATAATACCCCACTCCATAGCTAGTGAATTTCAAACTACCAACAATGAGGGTGAGTATGAAGCCTTGATAGCTGGTTTGCAAATTGCTAAGCATATGAGGATCAGGTATCTTGAGGTACATGTAGATTCATTATTAATCACTAATCACTTTAATGGATCCTATGCTGTTAAAGGTGAAAAGTTAATCAAATACTTGGAGATAGTCAAAGAATTGGCACTCTCTTTTGTTTCCTTTAGTTTGACACAGGTACCAAGGGAAGAGAATACAAAGGCTGATGCATTAGCTAATCTAGGATCATCCTTGAAGATCCCAAAAGATATAAGGATCCCTATTATCCATATCCTGACCCCTGCCATTGAGGATCATATAACTATGGAGATAGGAGAAGATTCTGCAATCATCCCTAGTGGTGATACTCAACCTCATTCAGGATCATGGATCCTCCCAATCATGAGATATATACAACATGGAGAGATTCCTACAGGAGAAAACCCAAGGGCTTTCAAAATTAAGGTATCTCAATTTACAATATTAAATAATATGTTGTATAAACGATCTCTTGCAGGACCATATCTAAGATGCATTGAGGATCCTGAAATCCAAGAAGTCCTAAAGGATTTCCATGAGGGAGATTGTGGAAACCACACTGGGGGCAGGCCATTATTCTCAAGGATCCTGAGGACAGGATACTATTGGCCCACTATGAAGAAGGATGCTGTGGAGTATGCCAAGAAGTGTGATCCTTGTCAGAGGCATAGTAATATACTTCACCAACCAGCAGAACTCTTGCATCCTATATCCTCTTCCTGGCCATTCATGAGATGGGGAATGGATATAGTTGGAAAGCTTCCTAAGGCACCTGGTGGAAAAGTATTCATGCTTGCTATGACTGATTACTTCTCTAAGTGGATAGAGGCTGAAGCCTTTGCTCAAGTCAGAGAAAAGGAAGTTATATCCTTTATTAAAAGAAACATTATTACTAGATTTGGTATCCCTTCTGAAATTGTTTGTGACAATGGATCCCAATTTATTGGGAATAGAACTACTAACTTTTGTGACAACTGGGGGATTAAGATGATAACATCAACACCAGTCCACCCACAAGCTAATGGTCAGGCAGAATTATCCAACAAGATCATCATCAACAATTTGAAGAAGAAGCTTGGATCCAAAAAAGGAAAATGGGCAGAAGAACTACCTTATGTGCTTTGGGCTGATAGGATAACTCCCAAGAATGCTACTGGCCAAACTCCATTTTCCTTGGTATTTGGGGCAGAATCAGTGATCCCTACAGAGATGGTGGTTCAAACTGCAAGAACAAGCATTTGTGATCCTGAAGGAAATGCTGAAAACCTGGTTCAAGACTTGGATACTATAGAAGAAATCAGGGATTTGGCAAGGATAAGGATAGCTAGTTATCAACAAAGGATGGCTGGAGCCTACAACAAAAATGTCAGGATCAGGAAATTCCAAGTTGGTGATATGGTATTAAGGAAAGCATTTCAGAATACCACCAATCCTGCTGATGGAAAGTTGGCACCAAAATGGGAAGGCCCCTATTTGATTGAAGCTGAAGCAGGAAAAGGGGCATATCGATTGCTAACAATGGAAGGTGATTTGCTACCAAGAGCTTGGAATGCTGTCCATTTGAAGAAATATTTCATTAGATAAGGATCCATGATCCTCACCCGACAAGTATCCTTGAAGGATCCTTACAGAGTAGATGATCCTCATCTTGGTAACATTCTAATCTCAAACTATTTCATTCTTTTATTCTCTTATATAAGGATAAGGATCCTGCATCCTTTATCCTCCTTTTACATGATTCTGAGTTTTGAAGGTTCAGGTATCCTTGACTAAGGATTGAGTATCCACAGAATTATCCAGCTATTTGGGGTTGACCCCAGTTATTTGGGCTTGACCCCAGTTATTTGGGCTTGACCCCAGTTATTTAGGCTAGTCCCCAATTTGGGCCTGTCCCCATGTTTCGCCAGTAGCGCACGATGTTCCTGGTATAGTTCATGGCAATGGGACCAGTACTCGCTTTAGGGGCTGACAATTTCATTGTACTGGCTATATTCAGGATCCTACGTATAATGGTAGACGTACCATACATCCGTTCCTAAGGTTTCTAACGTTTTCACGTTAGCTAAGGTTTTGGCATTTTCATGTCACTAAGTTTGGATAGTCGCCAGTGAGGGCCATACTCCAGTTTACATACGATCCTTTGGGCTTGTCCCCAGTTATCCTTTGGGCTTGTCCCCAGTTATCCTTTGGGCTTGTCCCCAGTATATTGGGCTTGTCCCTAGAATTGTTGGGCTTGTCCCCAGTTGCTAACTTTTATCTTATATTGGCTTAGTCCCAAGTTGTATCCTATTTCAGGTTTTTGAAGCTAAATGACCAAGGATCCTTGATCCTTACCTTCTACTAAGGTTTGTTTTTTGGGTTATCCTGGTTATAAGTGTTAAAGGATAGGATCCTAACTTGGATTCTCAGGTATGATCCTTAACTAATTTGATTTTATTCATTACTTTTTTAAGTAACCCTTATCCTTTGACAACTGATTTTGTGATCCTTAAACTATATAACTTTTCAAAACTTATCAACTATAGGATATGTGATCCTTGATCATATCCTAAAAATTTTGGGGATATTTCTTAAATTTTTTCTTTACTTGATAAGTTTAAACAAAATGAACATCACAATAGTTGGAAAGTAAAATATTAACAAGGATATCAACACAGGATAAGCCAAAAAGTTAAAGTTATTTTATTCACAAAAGATTAAACCCTTTAAGGTTGTCAAAATTGCCAACCCACGTTTCTACCAGCAAAACGTGGCCCGTCCACAAGGGTTGGCAAAGGGTGTCCATTGTTTAAGGGTCTTGATGTGCAGGAATCAAAAGACGGCAGGATCACAATGGCTTCATCCCCCAAACAGAGGATCCCTCCACCATTTGTAATCCTACCTATTGTTCGAAGGATCCATGATCCTTAGCCCTAATTACTATTGTTTAAGTACAACCCATCATTGTTCAACAAAAAACACCATAACCAAATAACCAAATAACCAAACTTAAAAAATGGGCTCCGGCTACGTCTAGAAATGTCCTTCATCGCCCATTCATGCAGCCTATGCCTTCGCTGCATCACCATCTCCTCCAGCTCCCATATCCTTCACCTGATCCTTGCCACTGCCACCATCCTCGATTGCCAGAACCTCATCAGCCTCATCCTCATCCTCCAACTCAGCCAGCCTAGCCTTCCAGCCTTCCATGTCCCAGTTGCTCCTGTCAAAGGCAGGATCCTGAGCTTCTTGGGCCATCTGTAGCTTGGTCTTGTACATGGCAATGGCAGCGGAGACCTTAGCATCCTCCGTGATCTCGTGCTTCTCATAATCAGCATTGATCTGAGCTGCAACCATCAGAGTTTTGACATCATTGAGATCCTTTTCAAGGGAAGCAATCTTGTGATCCTTGAGCACCGCCACTTTTTGGAGGTCAGAGTATTTCTCCCCAAGCTCTTCAACATTCCCAACATAGTCCTCGATCTCAGCAAATTTATACAAAGAAGACAATGCCAAGATTAGAGTCAAGTGATCCTCTAATGAGCAGGATAATTAAGCTAAGTCAGTGATCCTTACATCTGCGAAATACTCGAGGAACTAATGGCGGATCAGAGGCAAGCCTTGTAGATTGTCAGCTTCAGAGGTCTTCCTTTTCTTTCCACCTCTTCCCTTTGAAGTGGTTGCCTTGGGGATTACGACGGAGGGGCTAGCAGCAGACTTTTTCTTTGAGGATCTGACAGTGTCAAGATTAGTGACACTGAATTTGGAGGCAGATCTTGAAGGTTTTCCAGCACCTACACACCCAAAACAGATAAGTATCCTTATCCTATTTCTATTTAATTATTTAAACACATGTAAACATGGATACTTACTTGACATCGTGACAGAACCTGAGGATACCTCTTGAGAATCATGGGTATTTGCTTTGAATGATCTTATTTCAGGATCAAGCCTCCGAAAAGCAGCAAGCCTTTCCTTCGTGGCAGGTGTTGTAATAAGGTGTGCAACAGTAATAGCTGCAAAAAAGGAACAAAAGTACGTTAGTGATCCTTAGACAAAAACAAGGTCATCTGGTGATCCTCCTCAGGATCCTCTATCCTACCATGGGTGCTCCACTTCCTTGGCAGATCCTTTCCATCAGAGATAGAATCCCTTCTGACAAAGAAGAAACGCCATTTCCAGTTGGTATCATTTTTAGTGGCTTTGAAGATTGGGTGTTCTTCACCGGGTTTACGCTTGAGTAGATATCGGTGGGATCCAAATGTTACAAGGTCATACATCTCTGCCAACTCCGACATTCCAAGAGCAATCCCTTCTTGCTCAATGATCCTTTCAAGGGTATATAAAACCCTCCAGATCATTGGCATAGCTTGAATGTAGGAGATGCCGGTGAGGGAGAAGAAAGACTGGGTGAATTCAGGGAAAGGATACGAGTATCCTATTGTGAAAGGGGTGACCAGAAAAGCTACCCATGTTTCAGAAATATAATCACTTAGAACAGTGGGGTCAAATGGCTTGAAATCGGTGTTTGCCGGAAAGCAACGGCGTATTCTGTCTATTTGTAGATCAGTGAAGCAGCACCTTTCATTCGCCAAATCTTTGATGATCCCCTGGCTCTTAAGAGGACTGTCCTTCTTGTGATCCTTAGCCGGTGAGGATCTTAGCATCATCTTGATTATGAAGAAGGTGAAGAAAGAAGAGCAGAGAAAGAAAACGTAAAGGAAGAAGAGGAAGAGAGATACCTGCTTGATCTTCAGATGTGAATTTAAAGGGAGTTTCTCTTGAATTTAAATGCGGATTGATCCCTATCTCTAACTCCTATTTATAATGATGATCTTGCAGGATAGTCACTTCAGTGACGTCATGCTCGTAACAGCTAGTCCGACTCCAACGGCTAGTTATCCGTTAATTTGTTACGGATAAGAACAAAAATATAACTCGTTTATTTACATAATTACTCCTTATATTTTGGGGGCAATTGTTAGGGGAGGATTTTCAATTGATCAGTGATCCTCATTTACTGTTGGGTTTAGTGATCCTCACTTCTGGTTAAATTAGTGATCCTCAGAAGTGTTGCAGGATAAGGATCATGGATCATCTTAAGGATCCTTATACTAACGATTGTCTACTTTGAATATAATGTTGTTTTGCAGGAGTACCAGCTTGGACTTGGTCTTGGCGATATTCCTGGAGCATATTCCATGACTTATTCCGCACGTGCTTACCTGAAGTGGACGTTATGGAGTTCGTGGGGGACTTGCATGAAATGCGGAATGTTTGTTAGTTTAGATATTTTCTATATTTAAACGGGATAGCGAGCTAAATAGAAACACTTGGCTATTTTTGGCTACACACACACACTCTTACAACTGCTCTCACCAGCTCTCGTTAATTCACTTGGCGATTACACACTTTTTTACACAATACACTATAGTGGTCCTTGTACTTAGCTCGCTATCATCTGAAGTTGTAATACATTTCTTGTTTAATTTGAGTTGGTGATCTGTAGTTTCCATCACCCGAGGTTTTTTATGCCGGAGATCATTCATTGATCAAGGGCTTTTTCCTCGTATAAATCTTCATGTCACTTGTTCATTACATTTCAGAGTGATCCTTATTGTTGTTCATCAATTCAAACATCATACCTCACAACAGAAAGTTTGGTTACATTATCATTGCTTGATTTTTGACCAAAACACCAATGCAGACCATTGCTTCATCTGGTCCTTCAATCATACCAGAATCCCGTCAATATGGACTCACATCCGCGATTCCAAACATGAATCCTCCGGGAGGTAACACTTTTAATACTTCATATAACACTAACCATGGCTCTATACAGGATACAGGTATCAATCAGGCTATGGCCAGGGAGTTACAGAAGCTCAAGGATATGATATCCAGTGTTCCAGGAGTGGTTAAACCCATTCCTGAAATTGCAGTGGTAGCCATAGGATATCTCGTTTTGCACCACCCTTATGTGATGCTGAGATACCTAAAAGATTCCAGATACCATCCATGAAGCTATATGATGGTTCAACGGATCCAGAAGAGCATGTAGCTCAGTATAGGGAGAGGATGGAGATAAATCCAATCCCGGAGAGGTTAAAAGAAGCATGTCTATGCAAGGGGTTTGGATCCACACTTACAGGATCTGCTCTTAAATGGCTGCTAAGTCTTCCCCCCTTACTCTATTACTTCATTTGCTAATTTAGTTAATTTGTTTAATAGTCAATTCTCTTGTAGTAGAAAATTTGAACGATTAACTAGTGATCTATATAGGGTAACTCAAGGTCAAAATGAATCACTTAGGGATTACATCACTAAGTTTAGTAAAGAATCCTTAGATATTCCTAATTTGGATATTGCTACGGCTGTAGAAGCCATTAAAATGGGATTGCTTAGGGATTCATTATTCTATGATGATCTTGTTATAACACCTTGCAGGAATCTTGATGAAGTAAGAACCAGGGCCCTTAAGTTCATCCGCCTAGAGGATGACAAAAGGATCCAGGATAGATTGACAGGATCCTCAAAACAGGAGAAACAAGGATCCTACTTCAGGAACAACAAATCCAAATCCTACAACAAGTCTGATAACCAGAATGTGCATGCGGTGGAACAAGAAGAGGATGATGAGGATTATCCTCCTATTTCCGAATATTGTTTTTCTGTTGATAACAACGAACTAATCCTTGCAATGCAGAATCTAGGTGAGAAAGCTAGATGGCCGAGAAAAAGTGACAAACCAGCTGCTACAAAGGATAAGTCCAAGTGGTGTGCATACCATGAGGATTTCGGGCATCTCACTGAAGAGTGTATTGCACTAAGAAAGGAAATTGGTTACTTGTTGAGCAAGGGGCATTTGAAGGAACTTTTGGGACGAAAAAAGTCAAGGATCCAGGATCCTGAAAGGATCCCGGAAAGGGCTCCTGCTCCTCCAGCAGATGCACAAGTCATAAACTTCATATCCGGTGGATCAGACATTTGTGGTACCTCCTTTTCAGCAGCAAAAAGACATGCTAAGGAAACCAAGATGGATAATGGAGACAGACCCGTTCGGACCTCCGTTGTTTCCCAGGATAAAGTCATAACCTTTGATGAGGATGATCGTGTTGATGTCCAGGATCCTCATCATGATGGTCTTGTAATTACAATGTTTATTTCTAACCACTTTGTTCTCAGGATCCTTATAGATGGAGGAAGCGCTGTGAACATCATTCAGCTTGATGTCCTCAAGAAGATGAATATACCGGAGTCTGATATTGTCCCAAGATCCTCAGTACTTGTGGGATTTAGTGGGGAAACCAAAAACACATTGGGGGACATCAAACTCCCTATTTATATTGAAGGATTGCATTCTTATCAAAAATTTTGTGTTATAGATTGCTTATCTTGTTGCAATGTTATCCTTGGCAGGCCATGGATACATGATATGAAGGCAGTCCCATCCACCTATCATCAGTGTGTAAAGCTTCCAAGTCCATGGGGAGTGGTGAAAATTGAGAGTGATCAACAAAAGACTAAGAATTGTTATACCTCATCAATGAAGCCAGCCTCAAGACCAAGGGAGCAATAGCAATTAAAGTATCCTTCAAGAGATGTCTTGGAGGCAATAGAACAGGATTTGAAAGAAATTCTCATGGATCCTGATGATCCTGAATACAAGATCTTCAGAGGATCAGGGATCCTTAGCGACATTGAACAGGAGCTAGTATCCTTCCTTAAAAGAAGGAAAACTACCTTTGCCTGGAAACATGAGGATATGACAGGTATATCTAAAGATATAATTACTCATAAACTTGGCATTGACAGGTCATTCAAGCCAATTCATCAAAAGAGGAGGAAGTTTGCACCTGAAAGGAATGCTATTATCCAGGAAGAAGTAGATAAACTACTTCGAGCAGGTATGATAAGAGAGGTTAAGTATCCAAGATGGTTAGCCAATGTGGTTGTTGTTCAAAAGAAAAATGGAAAGTGGAGGGTATGTGTCGATTTTACTGATTTAAACAAGGCATGTCCCAAGGATCCTTTCCCATTACCCCACATTGACTCCATGGTGGATGCTACCGCGGGTCATGAGTTGTTGACTTTTATCGATGCTTCATCTGGATTTCAACAAATTCAGATGGAACCATCTGATCAAGAGGATACAGCCTTTATGACTCCAACTGGTATATATTGTTATATTGCTATGCCATTTGGACTAAGGAATGCAGGTGCTACTTATCAAAGGCTAGTCAATATGATGTTCAAGGAACAAATTGGAGACACTATGGAAGTCTATATTGATGACATGGTGGTTAAGTCCAAGAAAGCTGAGGATTACCTTAAAGACTTGGAGGAAGCATTCAATATCCTTGATAAATTTAATATGAAACTAAATCCTTCCAAGTGTCATTTTGGTGTTAAGGCAGGTAAATTCTTAGGCTATATGGTGACAAAGAGGGGCATTGAAGCAAGTCCAGAGCAAATCAAGGCTATTGTGAATATCAAATCTCCTGCCAATGCTAAGGATGTGCAAAGATTGACAGGCAGGATCGCAGCCTTTAACAGGTTCATATCCAAATCCTCAGAAAAGTGCAAGGAATTCTATGACATCCTGAGGAAGAACAAGAAATTTGAATGGACTGAGAAGCATGAAAGTGCCCTCAAAGCTCTTAAGGATTACCTATCCTCAGCCCCTGCCTTGATGAAACCAGAAAAAGGGAGATGTATTATCCTTATACCTAGCAGTATCCTCAAAAGCAGTAAGTATGGTCCTTGTTAAGGATAACGAAGGTACACAACATCCTGTCTATTATGTAAGTAAGAGTTTGCTTGATGCTGAATCCAGGTATTCACATTTAGAAAAACTTATCCTTGCGTTAATTATGGCATCTACTAAGTTAAGACATTATTTTGAAACTCATGCCATTATTGTTAAAACTAATTTTCCAATTAAGAATGTTCTCAGGAAACCTGAAATGTCAGGAAGGATGGCTAAGTGGGCAGTGAAGCTGAGTGCATATGATATAAGATATGAACCAAGGACTGCCATCAAATCCCAAGCCTTAGCTGACTTTGTGGTAGATTTTAGTAGTGATTTGCAAAAGGAGGCTGAGTTAGAAGTCCAACAGCTTGAAGAAACCAAGGATCCTTGGATATTATTCACTGATGGAGCCTCCAATGTAAAAGGAACATGACTTGGAATACTACTAAAATCGCCACAGGGGGACATAATACCCCACTCCATAGCTTGTGAATTTCAAACTACCAACAATGAGGCTGAGTATGAAGCCTTGATAGCTGGTTTGCAAATTGCTAAGCATATGCGGATCAGGTATCTTGAGGTACATGTAGACTCATTGTTAATCACTAATCACTTTAATGGATCCCATGCTGTTAAAGGTGAAAAGCTAATCAAATATTTAGAGATAGTCAAAGAATTGTCACTCTCTTTTGTTTCCTTTAGTTTAACACAGGTACCAAGGGAAGAGAATGCAGAAGCTGATGCATTAGCCAATCTAGGATCATCCTTGAAGATCCCGGAGGATATAAGGATCCCTATTATCCATATCCTGACCCCTGCTATCAAGGATCATGTAGCTATGGAAATAGGAGAAGATTCTGCAATCATCCCTAGTGGTGATACTCAATCTCATTCAGGATCATGGATCCTCCCAATCATGAGATACATACAACAAGGAGAGATTCCTACAGGAGAAAACCCAAGGGCTTTCAAAATTAAGGTATCTCAATTTACAATATTGAATAATATGTTGTATAAACGATCTCTTGCAGGACCATATCTAAGATGCATTGAGGATCCTGAAATCCAAGAAGTCCTAAAGGATTTCCATGAAGGAGATTGTGGAAACCACACTGGGGGCAGGGCATTATTCTCAAGGATCCTGAGGACATGATACTATTGGCCCACTATGAAGAAGGATGCTGTGGAGTATGCCAAGAAGTGTGATCCTTGTCAGAGGCATAGTAATATCCTTCACCAACCAGCAGAGCTCTTGCATCCTATATCCTCTTCTTGGCCATTTATGAGATGGGGAATGGATATAGTTGGTAAGCTTCCTAAGGCACCTGGTGGAAAAGTATTCATGCTTGCTATGACTGATTACTTCTCCAAGTGGATAGAGGCTGAATCCTTACTCAAGTCAGAGAAAAGGAAGTTATATCCTTTATTAAAAGAAACATTATTACTAGATTTGGTATCCCTTCTGAAATTGTTTGTGATAATGGATCCCAATTTATTGGGAATAGAACCACTAACTTTTGTGACAGCTGGGGGATTAAGATGATAACATCAACACCAGTCCACCCACAAGCTAATGGTCAGGCAGAATCATCCAACAAGATCATCATCAACAATTTGAAGAAGAAGCTTGGATCCAAGAAAGGAAAATGGGCAGAAGAACTACCTTATGTGCTTTGGGCTGATATGACAACTCCTAAGAATGCTTCTGGCCAAACTCCATTTTCTTTGGTATTTGGGGCAGAATCAGTGATCCCTACAGAAATGGTGGTTCCAACTGCAAGAACAAGCATTCGTGATCCTGAAGAAAATGCTGAAAACTTGGTTCAAGACTTGGATACTATAGAAGAAATCAGGGATTTGGCAAGGATAAGGATGGCTAGTTATCAACAAAGGATGGCTGGAGCCTACAACAAAAATGTCAGGATCAGGAAATTCCAAGTTGGTGATATGGTATTAAGGAAAGCATTTCAAAATACCACCAATCCTGCTGATGGAAAGCTAGCACCAAAGTGGGAAGGCCCTTACTTGATTGAAGCTGAAGCAGGAAAGGGGGCATATCGATTGCTAACAATGGAAGGTGATTTGCTACCAAGAGCTTGGAATGCCGTCCATTTGAAGAAATATTTCATGTGACAAGGATCCATGATCCTAACATGACAAGTATCCTTGAAGGATCCTTATAAGACAGATGATCCTCTTTCTGGTAATATTCTGATCTCTAACTATTTCATTCTTTAATTATCTCATATAAGGGTAAGGATCCTGCATCTTTTATCCTCCTTTCACTTGATTATGAGTTTTGAAGGTTCAGGTATCCTTAACAAAGGATTGAGTATCCACAGAAGTATCCAGTTATTTGGGCTTGACCCCAGTTATTTGGGCTTGACCCCAGTTTGGGCCTGTCCCCAGTTTTGCCAGTAGCGATGATCCTGGTATAGTTCATGGCAATGGGACCAGTACTCACTTTAGGGGCTGACAATTTCATTGTGCTGGCTATATTCAGGATCCTACGTATAATGGTAGACGTACCATACATCCGTTCCTAAGGTTTCTAACGTTTTCACGTTAGCTAAGGTTTTGGCATTTTCATGTCACTAAGTTTGGATAGTCGCCAGTGAGGGCCATACTCCAGTTTACACACGATCCTTGGGCTTGTCCCCAGTTATCCTTTGGGCTTGTCTCCAGTTATCCTTTGGGCTTGTCCCCAGTTATCCTTTGGGCTTGTCTCCAGTTATCCTTTGGGCTTGTCCCCAGTTATCCTTTGGGCTTGTCCCCAGTTATCCTTTGGGCTTGTCCCCAGTTATCCTTTGGGCTTGTCCCCATAATTGTTGGGCTTGTCCCCAGTTACTAACTCTTATCTTATATTGGCTTAGTCCTAAGTTGTACCCTATTTCAGGTTTTTGGAGATAAACAACCACGGATCCTTGATCCTTACTTTCTACTAAGGTTTGTCTTTTGGGTTATCCTGATTATAAGTGTTAAAGGATAGGATCCTAACTTGGATTCTCAGGTATTGTTTTGGTCAAAAATTACTGAGGCAATTAAGTGATCAAATTAGTTAAGTGAGGTAGTGTGCTAAGAAAGTGTATTGAAAATAGGCTTGATTACTTGTTTAGGAAAACAGTGTTCAGGATACGGCTCAGGATATTGAGCTGTATCTATGACCAAACTATGAGCAAAAAGTAAAGTAAATGACACGAGATGTACGAGGAAAGCCCTTGATCAATCTAGATCGCCGGCATAAAACCTCGGGAGCTGACAATCGCAGCTGCCTTGTTCTTCTTATTGCTTTCAACTTCAGGATACAGTGCAGGATATAGACCAGATCGCTATGTGTTACAATGCTTTTTGTATGAGAGTGAAAATTTGCTAGAGAACAAGTGTTAGAGTGTTGCGAGTGTAAATGTGATGTCCTATTCGATCTGGTATACCCACCTATTTATAGTTACTAAATAGAAACTAAAATTCCTATAAATATGGGATGCTCCCGAATATTCCATAAATAGCCGTTTGGAACCAAATAAAGCGGGCTTAACGTCTTTCCTTGAACAACTTGGACCGAGTCTTCCGCGGAATGAGTCCTTGTGAACGTTGCTAGCTTCTAACCCACGTACCTGCACATGATCCGTTAGTAATCCTGAGGATACCATTCAGGATGTTACCAATATCCTGAATTAGCATCCTGGATGTAAACAAATACCATATAACCAAGATATAAATCAAGATACTTTCCAGGATATGGGCTCAGAATTTCGCCCATAACAATTATCCCCAAAAATGTTACCGTTTGTTATCCTGCACCAACGGTTACATTTTTCACGAAGACCGAGGTAATTAATAGATAAGACCAATGATGTGACAGTTTTCAACTACCCGGCCTATATTTACTCATCATACCCTATATCTTCTCATCCTCATCTCTTTTTTATTCATAATCGACAAGGAACAGGTAATCATTCTCTCTCTAATTTTCATACTCATCTTTATCCTCTTTCTCCGGCGAAGAATTCAGGTGACCAAATGCCAAGGCAAACAAGATCTAGTTCAGGTGACTCGGCTCCCACATTCATCCAACAGAACCTTCTCCAAGAACCGGAGAAGGAAGTATGTACTTTCGATAGTGCCCACCTGTCAGCCTTAAAATCCTCCGGTATCTTCCCGGAAGGAACCGTATTTAGACCGTTTGACCGGGAATTCGGTCAGATATGGTCTCCAGCGAGTGGATATGCTTCAGTGCTTTTCCTTTTACCCTAGGGCTACAATTCCCCTTTCCGGACTTCATCACCGAATTCTTTAATATCACAAAAATCTCTTTCAGCCAAACCATGCCAATGCTCTGGCGTGTTTTGTCTGTTCTTGACCAGATCAAGAGAAACCACATTCCTGATCTTTCCGTCCATGATCTACCCCTAGCTTACAAGCTTAGATGCCATGGATCATGTAGATTTCTGTTTTATTCTACTTTCGGTGACCCATTGATACTTCGTGCCACCAGGAACGAGGATGGTTGGCAATCCAAGTTTTTCTTTGTAAAAAGGGATTCAATCCCTGGTGGAACGGATTATCCGATGAAATGGTTGAAGAAGGGTAGGATTTAGGGTTTAAAGATGATCCTACCTCTTATCCTACTTTATATCCTGAACTGACCAATTTTATTTTCTCTGTTGTGCATGCAGCTGATTTCAGGAAGATTGCACCTCCTCTTGCTAATTCTCAAAAAAGAATAGACGCCATCAGACTCCTTTCAGAAGCAGAGAGAAGCTTCAACCCATCTCCACCAACTCCAAGCCCTCTTTCAAGTGCAAACATGTCTGGTAAGGATCCTGCAAGATATCCTGTACACACATGTTTTTATTTGATATTCTTAGGAGAAAAGTTTACTCCCTATGTACAGACTCCAGCAAGGTTCCAGTCTATCTAGATCTCGACGAACTTGACAGCTATCCTACTCCAGCCACGGTCAAGAAAGAGACTCCTGCTGCTACCAGTTCCAAGCCACTCCCGGCTCCCAAGGCCAATCCAAGGACTCGTGCTTCCACAGCAAAAAAGAGGAAAGGTCTTGAAGTCAGTGCTCCAGGTTCAGAAGGGTTCTCCTATGACGAACTCAGTTTCTCTGATTCTTTAGAGCCAATGACATCCTTCCTTAACAAGGTAATATCCTGACGCATATCCTGCACATATATCCTGCACGTATATCCTAATAGGATATCCTGACAGGATATCCTAGTCAATATATTCTAACTTATACCTGAAATTGATGTGCAGGGCCTCCAGCACTTGCTCCACCTGTATAATGATGCCTGTGGTACTGCTGCACTCCATGAAGCCAGGATCAAACAACTTGAAAGCACCGTTGCTGACCAAGGTGCCATTGCCGAAGCGAAGACCCGGCACTACGAAAGCATGCTGAAGAAGGTCACCCAAGACGCTGAGCTCAAACTTGCCACCGTTCAAATGGATCATGATCAAGCCATGGTCAATTTTCGGGAGGGAATCAAGGCTTCCGCTATCGTCTCCCTGTTACAAGCACGCATCAAGATGGCCTACGAGGCCAAGGAGACGGGCCTTGTTTGTCCATCTTGGCCAGTTGAATCCTGGGTGGCCAAGCTAAAGGAGCTCGGAGGCAAAGCTGTGCCACTTCCTGTTGAAGCTGGTGAGTCTTCTAAGTCAGCAGAGGTGGTGATCCAGGCTGGAAACAAGAATGATGCTGGAGCGGATGCTGGAATGGATACTGGTGAGGATGCTGCTCAGGATGCTGGTGCTGAGAAATCTGAGAAGGTTGGAGAAGATGCCGCTGTGTGAGGGCATTCAGGTGGGCGATGACGGATATACGTGCCAAGGCTAGAGCCCACCTTTTTAAATTTGAATGTTGGTCTGTAATCCCTTAAACAATTTACTTTTCTACACTTTACTTTTCTGCACCTGAACAATTTACATTTCCTGCATGCTTTTTGAACAATACAACAGTTGGAGGTGGATGGGTCTCGGTTTGAGATGAAACCTTCAACTGTTGGGTAAATATGGTAAGGAACTATTAGTGCTCTTAGTGGATGGACCTTGTTTTGAGATGAAACTAAGAGCACATCTTTTGGTATGTTAATAATATAACTCTTCTTTTGACTTTATTATTGTTGTCATTGATATACAAATTTTACTCGTGAAAACTGTTTTGTTTGAACATTTTTAGGAATACATTGTAAACGTATCCTAGAAGATATCCTGAAAGATATCTTGATCAGGATATTGAAATACAACCTATAAATTGTCCAAATAAAAAGGAGAGATCATACCAGATATTCTTAGAGAATCAATTTCAATCCTCCATTATAAGTTTGTCCCCAGTGCATACTTATAAACTTGGATCCATCCTTTGAATAGTATAATGTATGTCCCCTGTGTTCGACACAGAAACGTAAATTTATTCATACCTTGACTTGAATAAATTCCGAATACCCCAGGGCAAAACCCCTGATATCCTGAAATGAATCCTTAGCATACTTGGGATAAACCCTTAATATCTTGGGGATAAACCCTGATATCTGGGGATAAACCCTAAATTTCATGCGCTACAGGCGAGAGTGTATAAACTCCAATTCTTAGAAAGGTGAAAACCTTTAAACCTTAGAGAGTATGAAAATACCCTTTCGTGAGAGAGGGTGATCAATCCTCATATACCTTCAGGATCCAGGATATAGCCAATAGTAACGAAATTGTCAGCCACTTTTACATGAACTGGTCCCGCTACCTTGAACTATACCTAGATAACTTGCGCTCCAGGCGAGGTGTTTAAACCCAATTCGAAAGAAAGGTGAATACCTTTAAACCTTTGAAGGGATCAAGATCCCTTAAACGTGAGAGAGGGGGCCAATCCTCTAATCTTTCGAGTTATGCTGCGTGCATATCCTGGAGCTATATCCTGAAACATATGCTGCAAAACAATTGTAAACTAAGGTGGGTGTTAGCTTGGCTAACACCCCTCCGATGCTTAAGTCAGTATTGGGTTCAAGATAATAAACAAATATATTTAAAATAGAATACATACCATTCCGAGATAAAAAATAAATTCTACTCTTACTTGAAATAGAGCTTTAAATGTATTGCATTCCAGGATCTTGGTAGCATATCCCCTTCCATATTCTTGAGTCGATATGCTCCTTTCCCTGCTTCTGACTCGACTTCATATGGTCCTTCCCATTTCGGAGCTAGCTTGCCATCGGCAGGATTAGTGGTATTTTGAAAAGCCTTTCTTAACACCCAATCACCAACTCAAAATCTCCTAGTCCTTATATTCTTATTATATGCTCTGGATATCCTTTGCTGATATGCTACCACCCTTAGCCTTGCTGCATCTCTTTTTTCGTCTATAGTATCCAAATCTTGAAATAAGGCTTCAGGATTCTGTTCAGGATCCTGTAGAATAGATCTTGCAGTAGGTATCGTCATTTCTGTTGGAATCACCGCTTCTGCTCCAAATACCAAGGAAAACGGGGTTTGGCCGGTTGCAATCTTTACCGTTGTCCTATCAGCCAACAAAACAAAGGGTAACTCTTCCGCCCATCTTCCTTTTTTGGCTCCAAGCCTCTTCTTTAAGTTATTGACTATTATCTTGTTTGAGGATTCAGCTTGCCCATTCGCTTGAGGATGTACCGGAGTAGATGTGATCATTTTGATTCCCCAACTCTTGCAAAAGTCAGCTGTCCTTTTGCTTATAAACTGGGACCCATTATCACAAATGATCTCAGCTGGTACCCCAAACCTAGTCAGGATATTCCTCTTTATGAAGGATACTACTTCTTGGTCTCTAACTTGAACAAATGCTTCAGCCTCAACCCACTTAGAGAAATAATCCGTCATTGCTAACATAAAGACTTTTCCTCCCGGAGCTTTTGGTAACTTCCCTACTATATCCATCCCGCATTTCATGAATGGCCAAGGGGAAACTACAGGATATAATGGTTCAGCTGGTTGATGTAGTATGTTACTATGTCTTTGACATGCATCACATCTTCGAGCATATTCTGCAGCATCTTTCCTCATCGTTGGCCAATAATATCCTGTCCTTAATACTTTCGAGAACAATGATCTGCCCCCAGTGTGATTACCACAATCCCCTTCATGTGTATCCTGAAGTACTTGTTTGGCTTCAGGATCCTCCAAGCACCTCAAATATGGTCCTACAAGAGATTTCTTGTATAACACATCATTTATAATAGTAAATCGTGATACCTTCATCCTAAATGCCTTAGGATTTTCCTCCCTGGGAATGTGTCCTTCCTTGAGATATCTCATGATTGGAGCCGTCCAGGATTTGGGATGCTTTTCAAGATACTCTGCATCAGGATCCTGAATACCCGCTACTTCTTTATCCTGGGGATTCGTTGCAGGATACAAGATATGTAATATCGGTATTTGGGTCCCTTCTGGTATCCTAATCGACGATCCCAGATTTGCTAAGGCATTTGCTTCAGCATTATCCTCCCTTGGTACCTGTTCAAGTGTAAAAATATCGAAATATCCTGCTGATTTTTTGAGAATATCGAGGTATTCGATTAATTTCTCACCCTTAACTGCATAGGATCCATTAAAATGGTTAGTAATTAACAAAGAGTCAACATATACTTGCAAATTTTTGATACTCATGCTCTTAGCCAACTCTAATCCTGCAATTAAAGCCTCATACTCTGCTTCATTATTAGTAGCAGGAAATTCACATCTAATAGCCTGGGGTAATATGTCCCCTTGTGGCGATTTTAGTAGTATTCCCAATCCTACTCCTCTTATATTAGATGCACCATCAGTATATAATGTCCAGGATCCTGAGGATTCTCCCAACTGTTGAACTTCTAGGTCTACCTCATCCTGAATGTCACTACTAAAATCAGCCACAAAGTCAGCTAAAGCCTGAGACTTTATGGCATTTCTAGGTTCATATACTAAATCATAAGCACTCAACTTTACTGACCACTTAGCCATCCTGCCTGACATTTCTGGTTTCCTAAGCACATTTTTGACAGGATAATTTGTTTTAACATGAATCCTATGTGTCTCAAAGTAATGTCTAAGTTTCGTTGATGCCATAACTAATGCTAGTATCAATTTTTCTAAATGAGAATATCTAGTTTCAGCATTTAACAAGCTTTTACTAACATAATAAACAGGATATTGCTGACCTTCATAGTCCTCTACAAGGACGGCACTTACAGCATTCCCTGATACTGCTAGGTATAGGGATAATGGTTCACCATTTTCAGCCTTCATCAGTAGAGGTGCGGTTGAAAGATATTGCTTTAAATCCTGTAGGGCCGCTTCATGCTTCTCACCCCATTCGAATTTCTTGTTCTTCTTCAGGATATCATAAAAATCTTTGCATTTCTCT
This sequence comes from Helianthus tuberosus, assembly GCA_030545235.1. Taxonomy (NCBI): domain Eukaryota; kingdom Viridiplantae; phylum Streptophyta; class Magnoliopsida; order Asterales; family Asteraceae; genus Helianthus; species Helianthus tuberosus. The sequence goes on from CM060426.1 coordinate 71,214,604, forward strand.
GAGGATCTTGAGATAAATCTGTTTAATGCTGCCACTCGCCCTGTCAATCGTTGAACATCCTTCATATTTGAGGGCGATTTAATATCCAAGATAGCTTTAATCTACTCCGGGCTCGCCTCTATTCCTCTTTTGGTCACCATATATCCTAGAAATTTTCCTGCCCCCACTCCAAAATGGCACTTAGCAGGATTTAGCTTCATGTTATACTGATCCAGGATATCGAATGCTCCCTTAATATCCTGGAGGTGATCCTGAGCTTTCTTTGATTTTACCACCATATCGTCAATGTACACCTCCATTGTGTCCCCCAGTTTGTCTTTGAACATCATGTTTACCAATCTTTGGTATGTTGCACCTGCATTTTTTAAACCAAAAGGCATAGCTATATAACAATAAATACCTGTTGGTGTCATGAAGGCAGTATCCTCCTGGTCAGAAGGTTCCATTTGGATCTGCTGAAATCCTGAGGATGCGTCCATGAAGGTCAACATTTCATGCCCGGCAGTGGCATCTACCATTGCATCAATGTGGGGTCTTTAGGACAAGCCTTGTTCAAGTCTGTGTAGTCCACACAAACTCTCCATTTCCCATTTTTCTTTTGTACCACAACCACGTTTGCTAGCCACCTTGGGAACTTAACCTCTCTGATCATCCTGGACTTCAATAATCTCTCAACTTCCTCTTGGATGATCGTATTCCGCTCAGGAGCAAACTTCCTTCTTTTTTGCTGAACAGGCTTGAATGATTTATCAATTCCAAGCTTGTGAGTGATAATGTCTTTGGATATGCCTGTCATATCCTCATGCTTCCATGCAAACGTTGACATCCTGCATTTCAAAAAATTAATTAACTGTTCTTCAATATCCTGAGGGATATTGGTTCCTACGAGCACCGAAATATCGGGATTATCCTGGTCCAGGATAATTTTCTTCACATCCTGCTCCGGATCTTCCACGATATCCTGGGCCCGCGTCTTTAATTGCTATGTTGCACTAGGCTTGGTTGAGGATTTCATCGAGGATGAGTAGCATTCTTTCGCCTCCTGCTGATCACTTTCGACCTTGACCACTCCCCAAGGGGTAGGGATCTTGATGCATTGGTGATACGTCGATGGCACAGCCTTCATATCGTGAATCCATGGTCTTCCTAGTTTGATATTATAGCAGGATAGGGAAACCATCACGCAGAAACGTTGTATTGAGTTGACTCCTTCAACATATACTGGCAACTTTATTTCTCCTACTGTGTTTCTAGCCTCTCCACTGAATCCAACAAGTACTGTAGATTTCGAAGTGATATCCATTGGAGATACATTCATTCTTTTCAGAGTCTCTAGTTGGATTATGTTGACGGAGCTGCCATTATCAACCAATATCCTGCGTACAAAATGGTTAGCCACATATAATGTTATTACTAGAGCATCATGGTGAGGATCCTGGACAGTATCCCTATCATCAGCATCAAATGTGATCACTTTGTCAGTTGTGAGGGTAGTCATCCTGACAGGTTTGTCTCCCCTTTCGGCCTTAGCTTCTTTTGCATGTCTCTTCGCCGCCGAATACGAAGTCCCACAAATGTCGAATCCTCCCGAAATAAAGTTGATTATCTTGGCATCTGCAGTAGGTGACGCTGCTCGCTCAGGATCCTTCTCAATATCCTGACCCTTATTCTTCTTTCTTCCTAAGAGATCTATCAGATATCCCTTGCTTAGGAGATAGCTTATCTCTTTCCTTAGAGCGATACAATCCTCAGTCACATGCCCGAAATCTTCGTGGAAAGCACACCATTTTGACTTATCTTTCCAATCAGCTTTTTGTTGACTCTTTCGAGGCCATCTAGCCTTGTCTCCTAGACCCTGCATGGCATTCATCAACTCAGGAATGTTAACAGAAAGCAATATTCAGACAACTCAGGATACTCTTCAGGATCCTCATCTTAGTCAGCATTCACTCTCTTATTTTCATTTCTACCATATGGCTTAGGCCGATATGGCTTGAATGAGGATTCAGACTTCCTGTTAGTTGACTCATAGGTGTTGGATGAGTTCATTCTCTCTTGCATCTTCCTGTCATCCTCCAATCGAATATATCTTAGGGCCCTGTTTCGAGCTTCATCCAAGTTCCTACATGGGTTCATTACAAGATCTTGATAAAATTGAGAATCTTTTTGCAGCCCCATCTTGAAAGCTTGCACAGCTGTTGCAACATCAAGATGCGGAATGTCTAGGGATTCCCGGCTGAACTTGTTCACATAATCCCTAAGGGATTCCTGAGGCCCCTGTGTTATCCTGTAGAGGTCACTTGTTAGTTTCTCAAAGCTTCTACTACAAGAAAACTGACTATTAAATAAATTTACTAAGTGAGTAAAAGATGTAATCGAATGCGGAGGAACATTCAAGAGCCATTTCAAGGCTGATCCTGTTAAGGTAGAACCAAAACCCTTGCACAAGCATGCTTCCTTGAGATCCGGAGGGATAGGGTTAATCTCCATTCTTTCCCTATACTGAGCAATATGCTCCTCAGGATCCGTAGTTCCGTCGTAAAGCTTCATGTTGGGGGTTTGAAATCTCTTTGGGATCTCAGCATCACAGATAGGATATGCAAAACGAGATATCTTGTGGCTGTCTTGGGACACTTCCGGGATCGGCTGGACCACCCCAGGTACACTGGATATCATGTCCTTCAACTTCTGAAGTTCCCTAGTAAGTGCTGATGTTACACCTGTATCCTGCAAAGATCCACTATTGTTAGTAGCATGAGTATTATTATTATTTGACACGTTACCCGTTGGAGGATTTTGCCCATATCCTGAAGCATATCCTGAGCTCCTCATGGTTGACATCCTGACCGAGGAGGGTATTTCAGGAGTATGATTCTGAGGAAGGCTGAGCACAATATTCCCCCTATTATCCTCGGTATACATGGCTGAACTAAAGTTTAGAGTTCTAGGTTGTAGTGGAGTGACAACAACCTCAGCAGATCTGCTCGAACCAGACTTCAAGAGTTGTATTTCCCTCAACAGTATTTGGTTTGTTTCCTGTTGCTGCCTCATTTGTTCCTGCACACTTCCAAATAAGGTTAAAATTTCATCATTAGAAGCTAAAATGGGAGCAGATCCCTGAACATTCCGAGTAGGGATAATATCCTGAGGTTGTGAAGAGGTTGGCATTCTTGGAGGAGGTGGTGGAAGCACCGAACCGGTAGTAGCAGAAGTCATAGCAGACATAGTAGAGGAGCTCATGTTTGATCTTGAGGCCATTGTGGACAATGTGGCAAAAAGTTTTGAAAATAGAAAGCCGATTAACGATTTCACAAAAAAAATTAGTAAAGAGAGCACCACTTGCCCCACGGTGGGCGCCAAATTGTTTTGGTAAAAAATTACCGAGGCAATTAAGTGATCAAATTAGTTAAGTGAGGTAGTGTGCTAAGAAAGTGTATTGAAAATAGGCTTGATTACTTGTTTAGGAAAACAGTGTTCAGGATACGGCTCAGGATATTGAGCTGTATCTATGACCAAACTATGAGCAAAAAGTAAAGTAAATGACACGAGATGTACGAGGAAAGCCCTTGATCAATCTAGATCGCCGGCATAAAACTTCGGGAGCTGACAATCGCAGCTGCCTTGTTCTTCTTATTGCTTTCAACTTCAGGATACAGTGCAGGATATAGACCAGATCGCTATGTGTTACAATGCTTTTTGTATGAGAGTGAAAATTTGCTAGAGAACAAGTGTTAGAGTGTTGCGAGTGTAAATGTGATGTCCTATTCGATCTGGTATACCCACCTATTTATAGTTACTAAATAGAAACTAAAATTCCTATAAATATGGGATGCTCCCGAATATTCCATAAATAGCCGTTTGGAACCAAATAAAGCGGGCTTAACGTCTTTCCTTGAACAACTTGGACCAAGTCTTCCGCGGAATGAGTCCTTGTGAACGTTGCTAGCTTCTAACCCACGTACCTGCACATGATCCGTTAGTAATCCTGAGGATACCATTCAGGATGTTACCAATATCCTGAATTAGCATCCCGAATGTAAACAAATACCATATAACCAAGATATAAATCAAGATACTTTCCAGGATATGGGCTCAGAATTTCGCCCATAACAGGTATGATCCTTAACTATTTTGATTTTATTCATTATTCATTTGAGTAACCCTTATCCTTTGACAACTGAACTTATGATCCTTAAAATATATTACTTTTCAGAACTTATCGACTATAGGATATGTGATCCTTGATCATAGCCTAAACTTTTTGAGGATATTTATTAAAATTTTCCCTTACTTGATAAATTTAAACAAGATGAATATCACAACAATTGGAAAGTAAAGTACTAACAAGGATAACAACAAGGGAGATAGCAAAAAAGTTAAAGTTATTTTATTCACAAAACGTTAAACCCTTTAAGGTTGTCAAAATTGCCAACCCACGTTTCTACTAGCAAAACGTGGCCCGTCCACATGGGTTGGCAAAGGGTGTCCATTGTTTACGAGTCTTTGTAGTGCAGGAAATAAAAGACGGAAGGATAACGAGTGGTTTCATCCCCCAAACGGAGGATCCATCCACCACCCATTATCCTGCCTATTGTTCAAGGATCCATGATCCTTTAACCTAGTAACTATTGTTCAAGATACAACCCATCATTGTTCAACGAAAACACCATAACCAAAATAAACTACCAAATTCTAAAAAAATGGGCTCCGGCTACGTCTAGAAATGTCCTTCATCGCCCATTCATGCTGTAACGCCCCAAAATCTGAATGTTAATATTTGTCGTGTGTTCTTATGTGACACGTCATGAAATAAATAACTAGGCTATTTAACCTAGTTAAAGGTATGGTCAAAAGTATTAAATGATGAAGGTAGTGTTAGTTATGTTTCAAAAACAAACCCGAGGGGCTAAAGTGGGAAAGATGAAAGTTAAGTTATTAAATAACTTATCACACACAAACACACACACACATGCGTGTGTTCGAGAAGGAGCAGGAGGCTCCCATGGAGCCTCAAACCCTAATTTCATCCTTTCACTCAAATTGAAAGGCAAGATGAAGCGTAAATCCATAACCGAGCATGGATTAATGATCACCATCACGAGGGGATCATAAGGTATGTCTTAAATCTAAGATTTGTGGTCATGGGTGAAGTGGGTTATGTTCAAATCCGTGAGTTATTATGAAATTAATCATGTACAAGGGTTAGAATCATCGTGTAGAACACGGGGTATGAATGGTTTGTGTTAATTTGATGTTTAGAGGTGAAACCCGTTAGTTGGGTAAAGATAATGACTAGAATCACCACCTATGTCAAAGTTTTGTTTAAAGATTGATGTATTATTGTGGGCGTGATGGATTCTTGTTAGTTAAATTGGAAGAAATGTGGTGATGATATGTTTAATGCTTATGTGTGAATGATATGTGTTGATTAGAAGTAGGATTTGTTGAGTTATGTATGAGCTTAGAAGATTTATGCATGAATTAGTTGTACGTTATGCTTAAAAGATGGTACACACATCAAGCGTATGATAAAATGTATATAGTGTTGTCCGTATGGTCAATTATGATGTTACGAGTATATGATGATAAGTCGATAGTTAAATATGGTTAATAATTGACTTCTGAAAGTCAACTAAGTATAAGTAACATGATTTGACTCGTTGTCGTAAAGGTAGGATTGTAGGAAGTCGTATGGTACATGTTATGTTGATATGCGTTATCCGTGATTACATGATGAATTACATGAATCAAATGTGAAATATGTGGTTGATATGATCGGTAACGTGTACAATTGTGTATACTAACGAGAATGTGATGGGTGACATGAAAGTATAGGAATCATGTCAAGACGGATTCAAGCGTGAAAGGCTAACGGGTCAAGAGGTGGCAAAGGATCGGATACGAGCACGGACGCATAAGGTAAGTGATTTCTGTAATCACTTCTTAGTACGATTAAGTAATAAAGTGTTTTAATTAAGTAAACATGACGTTTGAGGTCAAATATGTGTTAAAGTTCTTCGTCGTAAATGAGGGGATTAAAGTTGACCAAAATGCCCTTGATGGGTATTTTGCGGCAAACGATTTTAAAAGTAGCTTAGAAACAAGTTATTCGATTAGTGTAATGTTTTGGACAAGTATGGAAGTGGGGATTATGGTTTGGTTAGTCGTAGACCAATTAATGCGCGAATACCCTTAACGGGTCAAAAATAAGCTTATGAACGATAAGGTGTTAAGAGGATGCAAGACATCCAAGAATTTAGTAATTTATGATAGACGACACTGAAATTGTTATGTTTATAAGGGGTTATGGTAAAATGAACAAGTTATGTTGATGTATGCATGAACGGGTCAAAAATGGTAAAAGGGTAATAAGCCGAAGAGTTAAAAGTCTGAAATTTCGTTAAGTCGGATGTTGGAATTTAGTTCCATTAGATGGAGAATTTAATTACGGACATGTAGGAAAAAGAATCGGGTAAAACGGATAAAAAATGAGAGAGTTATGCTTGTTTCCGTAAAAGCGGATCGTGCTGAAAATATGCAGCAATCAGCTGAAATGTTTCTGTCGTTTTTGGGGGGTCGCGTAGCGCGACGGCCCGTCGCGTCGCGCGACGGGTCATATTCCTCCGAAAACTGTTTTCGTGCCTCGTTTTGCCTTGGGAACTCGCTTAAACGCGTTTTAAGTTACGTACGACTAGTTTAACTTACGTTTTTATGAATTTAAGTGTATGAAAGCATGTATGTATCTACGTGGGTATGTTTATAAGTATGCGAGCAAGAATAAGCGGATATATGATGGTATGTATGAGAGTAGGCATGTATGAGTTTGGTATGATGCACGTAGGGTTGTATGTATGTAAATATGTATAATGCCATGAGTGTACTTAATGATGTTGGTATGTGTACATATAGATACGTATATAATAATGTAGATGTGTGTGTATATGTAAGTATGTATGTAGATTGTCATGTACGTGTGTGAGCATGTATGTAAGCAGGTATGTATGCATGTGTGTACGTATGTATATATATATAGAGATAATATGTATGAAGTAGGGTATGTATGTAAGTCTTTCGGTATGAATAAGTGTTTACGATGTTTGTTCGTGTACCTGGAGTTATAAGTGTGATGCAGGAATGGCGAGGAAGTCTCACCACAGATCGTAAGACATGATTAAATAAAAAGCTGGGATGTAAAGAGTATAACGTAACGAGAAGTAACGAGAATAAACTTTGTATGTTTCTATTGCGTACTAATGTTATGAATTATATGTGTGAATGCAGGTAGTACCAGATATGAGGATATCCAAGGATTGGAGATCGAGGATCGAGTCATTAGAGAGATTGTACGGGAACGTTGCTGTATATAATGTCGTAAACATAAGCTATGTTTTCAAATAGTAAATAAGAGAATGACGGATTTAGGAGAAAGAGCTATGTTAAAGTCAAATTTTAAATAAATTGAGGTATTTATAATGAAAGAAATTTTATGGTTCGTGTTTCCGCTGCGACTTTTGTCACGTACAAAATAGGGTCTTACAAGTTGGTATCAGAGCCCTGGTTTGAGGGAATCAAGTACGAGAAGGTAAGTACTTGAACTCAAACTTGTGTGCTCTGGAGATAAGAAACCCGTACAATCTAAGACTCGATCAAGATCCAAAGGTAAAGGCTAATGTAAGTATGTACTTATGTATACGTGTAAGAACATGACGGTTTGGTATGTGCAAGGTAAGCAGAAGTGTTGGAAGAGGATGATCTGTGAATGCAGTCTAAGATGAATATTAAGGCAGGCAAAGAGGTAATAAGGCAAATTTGAATCCTAGTACGTAAATTCGATATGTGGGTATATGTAATAGTAAAACTCATTAAGGGAAGGAAAATTCTAAATGAAGGATAATGATAGTATAGTAATGAAGTACTGAAAATGATACACGCGCCGAAACCTAAGTCTACGGACGTAAGGTGACAATTACACGAAGGCACGAAACTATTATGTGGATGGTGTACCTGGCCAGTACACGAGAAACATATGACGTTCGTGAGGTCATGATAATTGTTACAGGTATGTCCGGTAGAGTTGGGTAGCAGGCGGGCGTGTGGGTGAAATGGGAAGTAAGACTCTCGGGAAATTGAGAGTACTATGTAAGAATGAAAAAAAAACATGTCTAATAAGAATGAAGAATGTTGAATCCGTGGTTAAGTGCGGATCAACAAGATATGAATAATATGTCTGAATCCGTGAGACGGATTCAGGAAATGAAGGGTATGAATGCAATGTTTGAATCCGTGAGACGGATTCAGGGATGAAAGGCATGAATGATATGTTTGAATCCGTAAGACGGATTCAAGGATGAAGGGCATGGATGATATGTTTGAATCCGTAAGACGGATTCAAGGATGAAAGGCATGGATGATATGTTTGAATCCGTAAGACGGATTCAAGGATGAAAGGCATGGATAAGGTGTTTGAATCCACGAGAAGAGTTCAAAATGCAGAAGTAATGAAAGGCATGAATGTAATGTTTGAATCTGTAAGGCGGATTCAATGAATAAGAAAGCATGAGTGATGCATCTACATACGTGAGATAGATTTAAAAATATAAAAAGATGAAATTAATCCGTACAAGAAGATGCCGACAATTTGACCATGATTGAGTCGAACGGGTCAAAGAAATAAGTATAAAGTAAAAGATGATAGTATAATAGATGAAGTTTGGTATGAGCTACGTGTTAGATGTGTTAGTAAATGACTCTTAGAAGTCAGAATGATGACGGGCTGTGACCCGAACCATAACTTAAGTAAGGGCTGGAATGGTAAGTTTGGTAAGAAATACCGAAATGATGTAATGAATGTTTTTGCATGTAAGCATGAATGGAAAGAAGTACGGACGTGTGCCTCAGTACTTATACAATGATTAAGAAATGTCAGTTAAGCTTTGAAGAGTCAAATGAAGGTTGACGAAATAAGTAGCTAGAATGAAAGAATTACATGTAAGAAATGGAATGTGTGATATGTTATAGCCTGGATGTAGGAAATTGTAGAAGGATTATAAGTGGGTAATCCCCTAGTATAATGAATGTTTAAATGAAATATGCTAATCGCTAATTTTGTTGATAAAAAAAAATGTGTTAGAATTATTGATGTGATGGACCCAAGCGTATTGGTGAAAGAATGCACACGAGCGGAAGCTCATTATAAGGATGAATGAAACCTGGTTTGTTAAGGCTAGTACTCGAGAAGAAGATGTTCGATCGGGGTTACGGATCGTCGCTTTGTGAAATGAAAGAGGTTAGTAAGATGTTTAACTTATGCTGGATAGATATAAACTAGTATGACACACATGTATATATGTAAATTAAGAAATGCATGAAGTGAAAGCAATAGTGATGTGAAATGGACAAAATGATTTAAAGGTAACGTAAAGGTATGTAGGGTACAAGTAGCTGTAGAAAAGTAGGAGGATGTTCACACTAAAGTTAAAGTACGTATATATGACCATGAAATGGTAGTTTTGTGTGGTAACAAAACAAGAACTAAATGTTAAATAATATATGAATAGAATGAAATCTTAAGAGATAAGATGAATCTGGTAGATCCGTTATGAACAGATCATATGAATGGATGAATGATTACAGATTGAGGAAGTATGTGTATTGACCCGTTGTTGACATGTTAAGGAAATGAAAATGATATGCGAAAGTATGATAAGGAAGGTATGGGATGGTTATGAAGAAGTCAATTATATGAATAGTTTATGAATTGAGAATGTATAGCTACTCATTACTATGATATATTAGTTAAAATTAAACATATCTGAGTATATACAATTTCGATGCAAGATCGTATAGTTGATAAAAACATTATGAATGAGAAATAAACAAATGAGAATGTTAGTAATGGAATGTTGGAACGGTTGCAAGTAAGTAAGAAGGTATATGATGTATATGATATACGAATGTTAGAATGATGAATGAACAATTAGCTATGAAGGTTGTTAGGAATTTGCGTATTAGTGAAAGCGACACTAATAAGAACTCTGGAGCGGGTTCTTTAAGAAAGAAGATAGTCGTTGTGATGGGCTAGCCATAGAGAAGAATTAATTAGTGTTAAATAAGAGGTAAGAAAGGTTTCGGGGACGAAACCTCATTTAAGGGTGGTAGACTTGTAACGCCCCAAAATCTGAATGTTAATATTTGTCGTGTGTTCTTATGTGACACGTCATGAAATAAATAAGTAGGCTATTTAACCTAGTTAAAGGTATGGTCAAAAGTATTAAATGATGAAGGTAGTGTTAGTTATGTTTTAAAAACATACCCGAGGGGCTAAAGTGGGAAAGATGAAAGTTAAGTTATTAAATAACTTATCACACACAAACACACACACACACATGCGTGTGTTCGAGAAGGAGCAGGAGGCTCCCATGGAGCCTCAAACCCTAATTTCATCCTTTCACTCAAATTGAAAGGCAAGATGAAGCGTAAATCCATAACCGAGCATGGATTAATGATCACCATCACGAGGGGATCATAAGGTATGTCTTAAATCTAAGATTTGTGGTCATGGGTGAAGTGGGTTATGTTCAAATCCGTGAGTTATTATGAAATTAATCATGTACAAGGGTTAGAATCATCGTGTAGAACACGGGGTATGAATGGTTTGTGTTAATTTGATGTTTAGAGGTGAAACCCGTTAGTTGGGTAAAGATAATGACTAGAATCACCACCTATGTCAAAGTTTTGTTTAAAGATTGATGTATTATTGTGGGCGTGATGGATTCTTGTTAGTTAAATTGGAAGAAATGTGGTGATGATATGTTTAATGCTTATGTGTGAATGATATGTGTTGATTAGAAGTAGGATTTGTTGAGTTATGTATGAGCTTAGAAGATTTATGCATGAATTAGTTGTACGTTATGCTTAAAAGATGGTACACACATCAAGCGTATGATAAAATGTATATAGTGTTGTCCGTATGGTCAATTATGATGTTACGAGTATATGATGATAAGTCGATAGTTAAATATGGTTAATAATTGACTTCTGAAAGTCAACTAAGTATAAGTAACATGATTTGACTCGTTGTCGTAAAGGTAGGATTGTAGGAAGTCGTATGGTACATGTTATGTTGATATGCGTTATCCGTGATTACATGATGAATTACATGAATCAAATGTGAAATATGTGGTTGATATGATCGGTAACGTGTACAATTGTGTATACTAACGAGAATGTGATGGGTGACATGAAAGTATAGGAATCATGTCAAGACGGATTCAAGCGTGAAAGGCTAACGGGTCAAGAGGTGGCAAAAGATCGGATACGAGCACGGACGCATAAGGTAAGTGATTTCTGTAATCACTTCTTAGTACGATTAAGTAATAAAGTGTTTTAATTAAGTAAACATGACGTTTGAGGTCAAATATGTGTTAAAGTTCTTCGTCGTAAATGAGGGGATTAAAGTTGACCAAAATGCCCTTGATGGGTATTTTGCGGCAAACGATTTTAAAAGTAGCTTAGAAACAAGTTATTCGATTAGTGTAATGTTTTGGACAAGTATGGAAGTGGGGATTATGGTTTGGTTAGTCGTAGACCAATTAATGCGCGAATACCCTTAACGGGTCAAAAATAAGCTTATGAACGATAAGGTGTTAAGAGGATGCAAGACATCCAAGAATTTAGTAATTTTTGATAGACGACACTGAAATTGTTATGTTTATAAGGGGTTATGGTAAAATGAACAAGTTATGTTGATGTATGCATGAACGGGTCAAAAATGGTAAAAGGGTAATAAGCCGAAGAGTTAAAAGTCTGAAATTTCGTTAAGTCGGATGTTGGAATTTAGTTCCATTAGATGGAGAATTTAATTACGGACATGTAGGAAAAAGAATCGGGTAAAACGGATAAAAAATGAGAGAGTTATGCTTGTTTCCGTAAAAGCGGATCGTGCTGAAAATATGCAGCAATCAGCTGAAATGTTTCTGTCGTTTTTGGGGGGTCGCGTAGCGCGACGGCCCGTCGCGTCGCGCGACGGGTCATATTCCTCCGAAAACTGTTTTCGTGCCTCGTTTTGCCTTGGGAACTCGCTTAAACGCGTTTTAAGTTACGTACGACTAGTTTAACTTACGTTTTTATGAATTTAAGTGTATGAAAGCATGTATGTATCTACGTGGGTATGTTTATAAGTATGCGAGCAAGAATAAGCGGATATATGATGGTATGTATGAGAGTAGGCATGTATGAGTTTGGTATGATGCACGTAGGGTTGTATGTATGTAAATATGTATAATGTCATGAGTGTACTTAATGATGTTGGTATGTGTACATATAGATACGTATATAATAATGTAGATGTGTGTGTATATGTAAGTATGTATGTAGATTGTCATGTACGTGTGTGAGCATGTATGTAAGCAGGTATGTATGCATGTGTGTACGTATGTATATATATATATATAGATAATATGTATGAAGTAGGGTATGTATGTAAGTCTTTCGGTATGAATAAGTGTTTACGATGTTTGTTCGTGTACCTGGATTTATAAGTGTGATGCATGAATGGCGAGGAAGTCTCACCACAGATCGTAAGACAGGATTAAATAAAAAGCTGGGATGTAAAGAGTATAACGTAACGAGAAGTAACGAGAATAAACTTTGTATGTTTCTATTGCGTACTAATGTTATGAATTATATGTGTGAATGCAGGTAGTACCAGATATGAGGATATCCAAGGATTGGTGATCGAGGATCGAGTCATTAGAGAGATTGTACGGGAACATTGCTGTATATAATGTAGTAAACATAAGCTATGTTTTCAAATAGTAAATAAGAGAATGACGGATTTAGGAGAAAGAGCTATGTTAAAGTCAAATTTTAAATAAATTGAGGTATTTATAATGAAAGAAATTTTATGGTTCGTGTTTCCGCTACGACTTGTGTCACGTACAAAATAGGGTCTTACACATGCAGCCTACACCTTCGCTGCATCACAATCTCCTCCAGCTCCAGTATCCTTCACATGATCCTTGCCACTGCCACCAGCCTCGATTGCCAAAACCTCTTCAGCCTCTTCTTCATCCTCCAACTCAGCCAGCCTAGCCTTCCAACCCTCCATGTCCCAGTTGCTCCTGTGAAAGGCAGGATCCTGAGCTTCTGGGGCCATCTGCAACTTGGTCTTGTACATGGCAATGGCAGCGGAGACTTTAGCATCCTCCGTGATCTCGTGCTTCTCATAGTCAGCATTGATCTGAGCTGCAACCATCTGAGTTTTGGTATCGTTGAGGTCCTTTTCGAGGGAAGCAATCTTGTGATCCTTGAGCACCGCCACTTTTTGGAGATCAGAGTATTTCTCCTCAAGCTCTTCGACGTTCCCAACATAGTCCTCGATTTCAGCAAATTTCTGCAAAGAAGACAATGTAAAGTTCAGGATCACGTGATCCTCAAATGGGCAGGATAATCAAGCTAAGTCAGTGATCCTTACATCAGCAAAGTACTCGAGGAACTGATGGCGGATCAGAGGCAAGCCTTCCAGATTGTCAGCTTCAGAGGTCTTCCTTTTCTTTCCACCTCTTCCCTTTGAAGTGGTTGCCTTGGGGACTATAACAGAGGGGCTAGCAGCAGACTTTTTCCTTGAGGATCGAACAGTGTCAAGATCAGTGACACTGAATTTGGAGGTAGATCTTGAAGGTTTTCCAGCTCCTACACACCCAAAACAGATAAGTATCCTTATCCCATTTCTATTTAACTATTTATTTGAACATTTAATTATGCAAAAAACAGGATACTTACTCGACATAGTGACAGAGCCTGAGGATACTTCTTGAGAATCCTGGGTGTTTGCTTTAAATGATCTTCTTGCAGGATCAAGTCTCTGGAAAGCGGCAAGCCTTTCCTTTGTTGCAGGTGTTGTGATGAGGTGAGCGACAGTAATAGCTGCAAAAAAGAAACAAAAGGACGTTAGTGATCCTAAAACAAAAACAAGGTCATCTGGTGATCCTTCTCAGGATCCTCTATCCTACCATGGGTGCTCCACTTCCTTGGCAGATTCTTTCCATCAGGGATAGAATCCCTTCTGACAAAGAAGAATCGCCGTTTCCAGTTGGTGTCATTCTTAGTGGCTTTGAAGATGGGATGTTCTTCACCAGGTTTATGTTTGAGTAGATATCGGTGGGATCCATGGCTAACGAGGTCATACATCTCTGCAAACTCCGACATTCCCAGGTCAATGCCTTCTTGCTCAATGATCCTTTCAAGGGTATATAAGACCCTCCAGATCATTGGCATAGTCTGAATGTAGGAGATGCCGGTGAGGGAGAAGAAAGACTGGGTGAATTCAGGGAAAAGATACGAGTATCCTATTGTGAATGGAGTGACTGGGAAAGCTACCCATGTTTCAGAAATATAATCACTTAGAACGGTGGGATCAAATGGTTTGTAATCGGTGTTTGCCGAAAAACAATGGCGGATTCTGTCTATTTGTTGATCAGTGAAGCAGCATCTTTCTTTCGCCGAATCTTTGATGATCCCCTGGCTCTTAAGAGGACTGTCTTTTGTGTGATCCTTAGCCGGAGAGGATCTTAGCATCATCTTGGTCATGATGGTAGAGAAGAAGATGAACAGAGAAAGAAAATGTAAAGGGAGAAGAGGAAGAGAGATACCTGCTTGATCTTCGAATATGGATTTAAAGGGAGTCTCTCTTGAATTTAAATGCAAATTGATCCCAATCCCTAACTTCAATTTATAATGATGATTTTTCAGGTTAGTCACCTCAGTGACGTCAAGATGGTAACGGCTAGTCCGATTACAACGGCTAGTTATCCGTTGATTCATTACGGATAAGAACAGAAAATATAACTCGGTATTTGTTTTGGTCAAAAATTACCGAAGCAATTTAGTGATCAAATTAGTTAAGTGAGGTAGTGTGCTAAAATTATGTGTGAAAAATATGTTAACCAAGTTAGTTATAAAAACAGTTTCGGGATACGGCTCAAGATATAGAGCTGTATCTATGATCAAACAATGAGAAGAAAAGTAAAGGTTGACACGTGATATACGAGGAAAGCCCTTGATCAATCTAGATCGCCGGCACAAAACCTCGGGAGCTGACAATCGCAGCTGCCTTGTTCTTCTATTGCTTCAAATATCAGGATACAGTGCAGGATGTGGTGCGGATCAACTAGGTGTTACAATGTAATTCGATTACAAATGTTTGTGTGTAGTGATTGTTGAAAGCTAGAAAGCAAAAGTGTTTGAGAGTGTGTGAAAGTTGCGTTGTGCCTTAATCTGATCCGCCCCCATCTATTTATAGTAAAACAAATGTAACAAACTATCCTAAATAACCGGGATCCAGCGAATATTCCTCAGTCGAACATTGTAGACCAAGTCTTTCGGGTTCAATGTCTCTCCCATAACAAATACGCCCGAGTCTTGAGGAGATGAAGTCCATTTGACCGTTGGCAAGTCCCAGTCTTTAACCTGCACGTGATTAATTCGATCAACCTCAGGATATCGCCCAAGATGTTAGCAATATCCTCGTCCAGCATCCTGGTCACAAATAAACAATAAAAGCAGGATATTGGTCAAGATATGTATGCTTAGAAAATGACCCATAACAATTATCCCCAAAATATATCGGTTGGTATACCAATCCAACGGATATATTTTAAAAGTTTTATCTCATAACTTAAGGCAATCAATACGACTAGACCCTTGAAATGACAGAGGTGCAACTTCCAAAGCGTTATTTACTCTTTACCCCTACATTCAGCCTCTATTAACCGAGGGACTTCTCATTATGATTATCTTTATCTTCAACCGAATACCAGGTACTTTCTCTCTCTCTTTTCTATTTTCCTTGTTTACATCTCCTTTTCTCCGATTGTGATCCTTCATGGCGACCCGCACCAGATCACAAATGGCGGACTCTGTTTCCCCCTTCCATAAACAAAATTTGCTTAAGAAACCTTCAAAAGAGGTGTGTTCTTTCGACAATTCCGATATCGCGGCCCTACGAGCTTCCGGTGCCTTTCCCGCCGGGACAATCTTCCGTCCATTCGACCGAGAGGTCCGATCGGACTTTTGTTCCGACGAATGGGTCTGCTTTTTTGCCTATCCTTTCTCCATAGGACTCCAATACCCGTTTTCACCTTTTATTTCTCGTTTTTTCGAACTTACCGGCCTTAGCTTTGCCCAAATCATGCCCATGGTTTGGCGCGTATTAGTCACCTTGGAAGGAATTAAGGCTCGTCACATGCCCGACCTGTGCATCGAGGATTTGCCGATGGCTTATCGTTTAAGATCTCATGGTTCCAGCCGATTCCTTCTATTCTCTATTTCCAAAGACCCTCTCATCCTCAAGGCTACCAAGAATGAGGATAAGTGGACAAGAAAATTCTTTTTTGTGAAAAGAGACTCCATTGATAAGGGTTTTGACCTTCCTAAAAGATGGTTGACTTCCGGTAGGATTTAGGGTTTTAGGAATATCCCCAATCATATCCCGAACCTCCATCCTGAACCGACATCCTGATGTGTTTATTTCTTTTCTTGCAGCAAACTTTAAAGAACTAGCCCCCCTAGTGCTGAATCGGAAGGAAGAATAAAAGAGATCTACAAGCTTCCAGAGGGTGAAAGAACCTTTAACCTGCTACTCACAAGCTCAAGTCAAAGATCAAGTTCCAACATGTCTGGTAAGCATATTTTCAGGAATTATTTTTATTATTTTATTGTATAGAGATATAACAAGTCTAAAACATCTTCCCTTGTGCAGTGCCAGTTATTAACCTCGAAGGCTTCCAACTCGACGAGTTGGATAGCTACTCTAGCCTCGCGCCTACCAAGCAAGAATCCAATCCAAAGTCATCTGTCACACCGAAGCCTACCAGCTCGAAGACCACCACCGCTCCCAAAGCTCCTCCGGCATCCCGGACCCGGGCCTCTAGTTCCCGAAAGAGAAAAGAAGTTGAACCTCCCGCTACACCTCACGTGTTTCCATCCGAGAACCACGGGTTTACGGAATCCAGCAAATTCATGACCGGCTTCCTTAACCAGGTTAGTATCCTGACTCGTATCCTGCATCATATGCTAAATAGAAATGTACATTTAGAACAACACTTGTTTCTTTACCTTGCAGGGCCTTGAACGCCTGGTATTCCTTTATGAGGACACATGTGGTTTAAATGTCATGCTAGAAAGCAAACTAAAGAAGGCTGAAGCTACCATCACGGATCAAGCAGCAATCGCCACCGCCAAGTCTGAACACTACGAAGCTAAGTATAAAGCCATGGCTCAAGATCACCAAGCTGCCATCCAAAAGATCACCCAAGAGGCTCAAGCTAAGTCTGCCGCGGCCCAGGTTCAGCATGAACAAGATGTGGCTTCATACCGGGAGAGCCTTAAGAATTCAGTCATCATCTCCCTCCTCCAGGCCAGACTGAAAATGGCTTACGAGGCTAGGGCTCTGGGCGTCGAATGCCCCTCATGGAACATCAAAGCCTGGGAGATGAAATTGAAAGATCTTGGCAGCAATCCTGTGGAGCCCCCTTCCAAACCTGTCGCAGAGGAGCCCACCAAGGTAACTGAGAAGGTGGACGATGCTGGAGCTTCAAAGGATGCTGGTGGTGATTCTGGAGAAAATGCTGATGGAGAGGATGCTGCTGATGATGCTGAGAGGAATGCTGGAAAGGATACTGGTGGAGATGTCACGATGCAGGAGGGAGCTGACCCTTAAATGCAGCGATGTGGGCGATGATGGATATATGTGCTGAGGCCGGAGCCCACTTTTTAAAATTTCATGGTTATGGTCTGTAAAACAATTTACATTTCCTGTCTTCGAACAATTTATATTTCCTGCATTAGAACAATACGATGACCAAAGGTGGATGGGTCCTAGGTTTTAGGATGAAGCCCTTGGTCATCGGTTAGTATAATCTGTTTTGAATATCGTAACGGTTGAAGGTGGACAGGTTTCGTTTTGAGATAAAACCTTTAACCGTTATGTAGGTATGGTAAAAACTAAACGTGCTTTTGGCGGATGGGCCTTGGTTTGAGGTGAAACCAAAAGCACAACTTTTGACTTGTTAATAATATAACTATCTCTTGACTTATTTGTTGTTGCCTTTTAATTTCTGTCATGCATTACTTAATGTAATTCTTAGCTTTGTAAAAATTTTGTATTGTTATCTTTTGAAAATATCCTGATCAATATACTCAGTGATATATTACCAAAACTTTTATTAAATAGAATTTCTAAAAATTCAATCACCTTTAGAGAAAGTTAAAAGATAACCTATTATGACGATACTTGCTTAATTAAAGTTTCAAACTAGTACCAGTTTCATATATCTTAATCAAATATCCTGAAAAGTATTTTGAAAATATATTTTGAGAATATATCCCGAGAATTTATCCTAATCAGGATGTTTAACCTTTTACCAAACCTAGTATTGTCAAAAACTTAAACGATGTTTACAAAGGAAAGATCATACCAGGAATAGGGTATAACCCTATTATCAAACCTCAATCCCTTTGCAACTTTTCCAATGAAGATGTCCCCTGTCTGAGACACTTAGTGCATTAGTTCCGAGCCTTATCCTTTGAGCTTTACATCATTGCCTTAGTAGGAATGTCCCCTGTGTACAATGTCTTTCAAATACTTAGAAATCTTCTGGATATCGGTTCCCGTTGTATAGATAATTTTTTATGTTACAGGGGTAAAACCCAAGAATGTACTGGAAACAAATCCCTTGAATTCTGGGGGAAATCCCAAATTTTCGTGCGCTACAGGCGGGAGTGTATAAACTCCAAGACTTAGAAAGGTGAAAACCTTTAAACCTTAGAGAGTATGAAAATACCCTTTCGTGAGAGAGGGTGATCAATCCTCATATACCTTTAGGATTCAGGATATAGCCAATAGTAACGAAATTGTCAGCCACTTTTACATGGACTGGTCCCGCCACCTTGAACTATTCCCGAATAACTTGCGCTCCAGGCGGGGTGTTTAAACCCAATTCGGAAGAAAGGTGAATACCTTTAAACCTGTGAAGGGATCGGGATCCCTTATACGTGAGAGAGGGGGGCAATCCTCTAATCTTCCGAAGTATCCTGAGTGAGCATCCTGGAGCTATATCCTGGAGCATATACTGCAAAACATCCTTAAACTAAGGTGGGTGTTAGCTTGGCTAACACCCCTCCGATGCTTAAGTTAGTATTAGGTTTCAAAGAACAAATCAAATCAAACATATTTAAAAGAGATAGAATTCATACCATCTTGAGATAGAAATTATATTCTATTCTTACTTGAAATAGAGCTTTAAGTGTATTGCATTCCAGGATCTCGGTAGCATATCCCCTTCCATATTCTTGAGTCTATATGCTCCTTTCCCTGCTTCTGACTCAACTTCATATGGTCCTTCCCATTTTGGAGCTAGCTTGCCATTGGCAGGATTAGTGGTATTTTGAAAAGCCTTTCTTAGCACCCAATCACCAACTCGAAATCTCCTAGTCCTTATATTCTTGTTATATGATCTTGATATTCTTTGTTGATATGCTGCCATCCTTAGCCTTGCTGCATCCCTTTTTTCATATAGTATCCAAATCCTGACATAAGGCTTCAGGATTCTGTTCAGGATCACGTAGGATAGATCTTGCAGTAGGTGTCTCCGTTTCCATTGGAATCATTGCTTCTGCTCCAAATACCAAGGAAAATGGGGTTTGGCCTGTTGCATTCTTTACCGTTGTCCTATCAGCCCACAAAACAAAGGGTAATTCTTCTGCCCATCTTCCTTTTTTGGCTCCAAGTCTCTTCTTTAAGTTATTGACAATTATCTTATTTGAGGATTCTGCTTGTCCATTCGCTTGAGGATGTACCGGAGTAGATGTTATCATTTTGATTCCCCAAATCTTGCAAAAGTTAGTAGTTCTCTTGCTTATAAACTGAGAACCATTGTCACAGATTATCTTGGCTGGTACTCCGAATCTGGTCAGGATATTTCTCTTTATGAAGGATACTACTTCTTGATCCCTGACTTGGACAAATGCCTCGGCTTCAACCCATTTGGAGAAATAATCTGTCATTGCCAACATAAAAACCTTCCCTCCTGGAGCCTTTGGAAGCTTTCCCACTATATCCATACCCTACTTCATAAATGGCCAAGGAGAAACAATAGGATACAACGGTTCAGCAGGCTGATGTAATATGTTACTATGTCTTTGACATGCATCACATCTTCGAGCATATTCTGCGGCATCTTTTCTCATTGTCGGCCAATAATATCCTATCCTTAATACTTTTGAGAATAATGACCTGCCCCCAGTATGGTTACCACAATCCCCTTCATGTATATCCTGAAGTACTTCTTTGGCTTCAGGATCCTCCAAACACCTCAAATACGGTCCTGCAAGAGATTTCTTGTATAAAACATTATTTATAATAGTGAATCGTGATACCTTCATCCTAAATGCCTTAGGATTTTCATTTCCGGGGATGTGTCCTTCCTTGAGATATCTCACGATTGGAGCCGTCCAGGATTTAGGATCCTTTTCAGGGTACTCTGCTCCAGGATCCTGAATAGCTGCTACTTCTTTATCCTGAGGATTCGTAGCAGGATATAAGACATGTAATATTGCTATTTGGGTCCCTTCTGGTATCCTGATCGATGATCCCAAATTTGCTAAGGCATCTGCTTCAGCATTATCCTCCCTTGGTACCTGTTCAAGTGTAAAAACATCGAAATATCCTGCTAATTTTTTGAGAATATCGAGATATTCGATTAATTTCTCACCCTTAACTGCATAGGATCCATTAAAATGGTTAGTAATTAACAAGGAGTCAACATATACTTGCAAATTCTTGATACTCATATTCTTAGCCAACTCTAATCTTGCAATTAAAGCTTCATATTCTGCCTCATTATTAGTAGCAGGGAATTCACACCTAATAGCCTGGGGTAATATGTCCCCCTGTGGCGATTTTAGTAGTATTCCCAATCCTACTCCTCTTACATTAGATGCACCATCAGTATATAATGTCCAGGATCCTGAGGATTCTCCTAACTATTGAACTTCTAGGTCTACCTCATCCTGAATGTCACTACTGAAATCAGCCACAAAGTCAGCTAAAGCCTGAGACTTTATGGCATTTATAGGTTCATATACTAAATCATAAGCACTTAACTTTACTGACCACTTGGCCATCCTGCCTGACATCTCTGGTTTCCTAAGCACATTTTTGACAGGATAATTTGTTTTAACATGGATCCTATGTGTCTCAAAATAATGTCTAAGCTTTGTCGATGCCATAACTAGAGCTAATATCAATTTTTCTAAATGAGAATATCTAGCTTCAGCATCTAGTAGGCTTTTACTAACATAATAGACAGGATATTACTGACCTTCATGGTCTTTTATAAGAACGGCACTTACAGCATTCCCCGATACAGCGAGGTATAGGGATAGTGGTTCACCATTTTCAGGCTTCATCAATAGACGTGCAGTCGAGAGATATCGCTTCAAATCCTGCAAGGCTGCTTCATGCTTTGCTCCCCATTCGAACTTCTTATTCTTCTTGAGGATATCATAGAATTCCTTGCATTTTTTCAAGGATCTTGAAATAAATCTGTTCAATGCTGCAACTCGGCCTGTTAACCGTTGAACATCCTTCATATTCGAGGGTGATTTTATATCCAGGATAGCTTTAATCTGCTCCGGGCTTGCCTCTATCCCCCTTTTCGTCACCATATATCCTAGAAACTTTCCTGCCCCCACTCCGAAATGGCACTTAGCAGGATTCAGCTTCATGTTATACTGATCCAGGATATCAAATGCTCCCTTGATATCCTGGAGGAGATCCTCAGCCTTTTTAGATTTCACCACCATATCATCAATATACACCTCCATGGTGTCCCCCAGCTTATCTTTGAACATCATGTTCACCAATATCTGGTATGTTGCACCTGCATTTTTCAAACCGAAAGGCATAGCAGTATAGCAATAAATACCTGTTGGTGTCATGAAAGCAGTATCCTCCTGGTCCGAAGGCTCCATTTGAATCTGCTGAATCCTGAGGATGCGTCCATGAACGTTAACATCTCATGCCCAGCAGTAGCGTCCACCATTGCATCGATATGAGGAAGGGGGAATGGGTCTTTAGGACAAGCCTTATTCAAGTCTGTGTAATCTACACAGACTCTCCATTTCCCATTTTTCTTCTGCACTACGACCACATTCGCCAACCATCTTGGGAACTTGACTTCTCTGATCATCCTGGACTTCAACAGTCTTTCAACTTCCTCTTGGATAATCGTATTCCGCTCAGGAGCAAATTTCCTTCTTTTTTGCTGAACAGGCTTGAATGATCTGTCAATTCCAAGTTTGTGAGTGATAACGTCTTTGGATATACCTGTCATATCCTCATGCTTCCATGCAAACGTTGACATCTTGCATTTCAAAAAGTTAGTTAACTGCTCTTCAATATCCTGAGGGATATTGGTTCCTACGAGCACCGAGATATCAGGATTATCCTGATCCAGGATAATTTTCTTCACATCCTGCTCCGAAGCTTCCAAGGTATCCCGGGCCCGCATCTTTAATTGCTATGCTTGATTAGGCTTGGTTGAAGATTTCATCGAGGATGAGTAGCATTCTTTCGCCTCCTGCTGATCACTATCAACTTTGACGACCCCCCAAGGGGTTGGAATCTTGATGCATTGGTGATAAGTCGAAGGCACAGCCATCATGTCATGGATCCACGGCCTGCCCAGTATGATGTTATAGCAGGATAAGGAGTCCATTACACAAAAGCGTTGTATCGAGTTGACCCCTTCAACATATACCGGTAATTTTATCTCTCCTACAGTATTTCTAGCTTCTCCACTGAAACCAACGAGCACAGTGGACTTCGAAGTAATGTCCATCGGGGATACATTCATTCTTTTCAATGTTTCCAGCTGAATTATATTGACAGAACTACCGTTGTCCACCAATATCCTGCGTACAAAATGGTTAGCCACATATAATGTTATTACCAAAGCATCATGGTGAGGATCCTGAACAGTATCCATGTCATCACTATCGAAAGTGATCACTTTATCAGTTGTGTGGGTAGTCATCCTGACTGGTTTGTCTCCCCTTTCACTCTTAGCTTCCTTTGCATGTCTCTTAGCCGCCGAATACGAAGTCCCACAAATGTCGGATCCTCCTGAAATAAAGTTAATTATCTTGGCATCTGCTGGGGGTGATGCTGCTCGTTCAGGATCCTTCTCGGGATCCTGCCCTTTATTCTTCTTTCTTCCCAGCAAGTCCTTCAGATACCCTTTGCTTAACAGGTAACTTATTTCTTTCCTTAAAGTAATGCAATCCTCGGTCATATATCCGAAGTCTTCATGGAAGGCACACCATTTGGATTTATCCTTCCAATCAGCTTTCTGCTGGTTCTTTCGAGGCCACCTAGCTTTGTCCCCTAAACCCTGCATAGCATACATTAACTCGGGTATATTAACAGAAAAGCAGTATTCAGACAAGTCAGGATATTCTTCAGGATCCTCGTCTTCAACAACATTCACTTTCTTGTTATCATTTCTGCCATATGGCTTGGAGCGATATGGCTTATATGAGGATTCTGATTTCCTGTTAGTTGATTCATAGGTTGAGGTAGAATTCATCCTCTCCTGCATCTTCTTGTCATCTTCCAAACGGATATATCTCAAAGCCCTGTTACGAGCTTCATCGAGATTCCTGCAAGGATTCATTACAAGATCCTTATAAAACTGAGAATCCTTTTGTAACCCCATCTTAAAAGCTTGCACAGCTGTTGCAACATCAAGATGTGGGATATCCAAGGATTCTCGACTGAATTTGTTCACATAATCCCTCAAGGATTCCTGAGGCCCTTGAGTTATCCTGTAAAGATCACTGGTTAGTTTCTCAAAACTCCGGCTGCAAGAAAACTGACTATTAAATAAATTAACCAAATGAGCAAACGAAGTAATTGAGTGAGGAGGAACATTTAATAGCCATTTTAAGGCTGATCCTGTCAGGGTAGATCCAAAACCCTTGCACAAGCATGCTTCCTTGAGCTCCGGAGGGATAGAGTTAATTTCCATTCTTTCCCTATACTGGGCAATATGCTCTTCAGGATCCGTAGTCCCATCATACAGCTTCATGTTGGGAGTCTGAAATCTTTTTGGGATTTCAGCATCACAGATAGGATGTGCAAAGCGGGATATACTGTGGCTGTCTTGGGATACTTCCGGAATTGGCTGGACCACTCCAGGTACACTGGATATCATGTCCTTCAATTTCTGGAGCTCCCTGGTAAATGTTGACGTCATACCTGCATCCTGCAAAGACCCATTGTTGTTAGTAGCAAGAATATTATTATTTGACACATTACCAGTCTGAGGATTTTGGCCATATCCTAAAGCATATCCTGAACTCCTCACAGTCGACATCCTGACCGAGGAGGGTATCTCAGGGGTATGATTCTGAGAATGGCTTGGGACGATATTCCCCTTGTTGTCCTCAGTGTAAACTGCGGAACTGAAGTTCAAAGCCCTGGGCTGTATAGGAGTGACAATTTCTTCAGCAGGTCTACTCGAGCTAGCTTTTAAGAGTTGTATTTCTCTTAACAGCATTTGGTTAGTTTCCTGTTGCTGCCTCATTTGTTCATCTTGAGGTTGTGAAGAAACTGGCATCCTTGGAGGAGGTGGTGGAAGCACCGAACCGGTAGTAGCAGAAGTTGTAGCAGACATAGTGGAGGAGCTCATGTTTGATCTTGAGGCCACTGTAAACAATGTGGCAAAAAGTTTCGAAAACAGAAAACCGATTAATGATTTCACAATTTTTTTAGTAAAGAGAGCACCACTCGCCCCACGGTGGGCGCCAAATTGTTTTGGTCAAAAATTACCGAAGCAATTTAGTGATCAAATTAGTTAAGTGAGGTAGTGTGCTAAAATTATGTGTGAAAAATATGTTAACCAAGTTAGTTATAAAAACAGTTTCGGGATACGACTCAAGATATAGAGCTGTATCTATGATCAAACAATGAGCAGAAAAGTAAAGGTTGACACGTGATATACGAGGAAAGTCCTTGATCAATCTAGATCGCCGACACAAAACCTCGGGAGCTGACAATCGCAGCTACCTTGTTCTTCTATTGCTTCAAATATAAGGATACAGTGCAGGATGTGGTGCGGATCAACTAGGTGTTACAATGTAATTCGATTACAAATGTTTGTGTGTAGTGATTGTTGAAAGCTAGAAAGCAAAAGTGTTTGAGAGTGTGTGAAAGTTGCGTTGTGCCTTAATCTGATCCGCACCCATCTATTTATAGTAAAACAAATGTAACAAACTATCCTAAATAACCGGGATCCAGCGAATATTCCTCAGTCGAACGTTGTAGACCATGTCTTTCGGGTTCAACGTCTCTCCCATAACAAATACGCCCGAGTCTTGAGGAGATGAAGTCCATTTGACCGTTGGCAAGTCCCAGTCTTTAACCTGCACGTGATTAATTCGATCAACCTCAGGATATCGCCCAAGATGTTAGCAATATCCTCGTCTAGCATCCTGGTCACAAATAAACAATAAAAGCAGGATATTGGTCAAGATATGTATGCTTAGAAAATGACCCATAACAGTATTTACATTTTTACTCCTTATATTTTTGGGGCAATTGTTAGGGGAGGATTTTTAAATGATCAGTGATCCTCATTTACTGTTGGGTTTAGTGATCCTCACTTCTGTTTGAATTAGTGATCCTCAGAAGTATTGCAGGATCAGGATCATGGATCATCATAAGGATCCTTATACTAACGATTGTCTACTTTGAATATGATGTTGTTTTGTAGGAGTACGAGCTTGGACTTGGTCTTGGCGATATTCCTGGAGCATATTCCATATTTATTCCGCACGTGCATGGTTGAAGTGGACGTTATGGAGTTCGTGGAGGACTTGCACCAAATGCGGAATGTTTGTTAGCTTAGATATTTTCCATTTTTAAAGGGGATAGCGAGCTAAATAGAGACACTTGGCTATTTTTGGCTAAACACACACTCTTGCAACTGCTCTCACCAGCTCTTGACAATTCACTTGGCGATTACCCACTTTTTTGCACATTACACTATAGTGATCCTTGTAATTAGCTCGCTATCATCCGAAGTTGTAATACATTTCTTGTTTAATCTGAGTTGGTGATCGGTAGTTTCCATCACCCGAGGTTTTTTATGCCGGAGATCATTCATTGATCAAGGACTTTTTCCTCGTATAAATCTTTGTGTCACTTGTTCATTTCATTTCTGAGTGATCCTTAGTGTTGTTCATTGATTCAAGCATCATACCTCACAACAGAAAGTTTGGTTGCATTATCATTGCTTGATTTTTGACCAAAAAAATTACATATCCTATATCCTGCGACGAATCCTCAGGATAAGGAAGTAATAAGTATTCAGGATCCTGATGATGAGTATCCTGAGGAGGATACTAAATCCTGGACGGCTCCAATTATGAGATATCTCAAGGAAGGACACATCCCAAAGAATGAGAATCCTAAAGCCTTTAGAATGAAGGTATCACGATTCACTATTATAAATGGTGTTTTGTATAAGAAATCTCTTGCAGGACCATATCTGAGGTGCTTGGAGGATCCCGAAACCAAAGAAGTACTTCAGGATATACATGAAGGGGATTGTGGTAACCATACTGGGGGCAGGTCCTTATTCTCAAAAGTATTAAGGACAAGATATTATTGGCCGACGATGAGGAAAGATGCCACAAAATATGCTCGAAGATGTGACGCATGTCAAAGACATAGTAACATATTACATCAGCCTGCTGAACCGCTGTATCCTATTGTTTCCCCTTGGCCGTTCATGAAATGGGGTATGGATATAGTGGGAAAGCTTCCAAAGGCTCTAGGAGGAAAGGTTTTCATGTTGGCAATGACGGATTATTTCTCCAAGTGGGTTGAAGCAGAAGCATTTGTTCAAGTTAGAGATCAGGAGGTGGTATCCTTCATAAAAAGGAATATCCTGACTAGGTTTGGAGTACCAGCTGAGATAATTTGTGACAACGGATCTCAATTTATAAGTAAAAGGACTACTGACTTCTGCAAGAGTTGGGGAATCAAAATGATTACGTCTACTCCGGTACAACCTCAAGCAAATGGACAAGCAGAATCATCAAACAAGATAATTGTCAACAACTTGAAAAAGAGACTAGGGGTTAAGAAAGGAAGATGGGCAGAAGAATTACCCTTTGTTTTATGGGCTGATAGGACAACGGTGAAGAATGCAACTGGTCAAACCCCGTTTTCCTTAGTGTTTGGAGCAGAGGCGGTGATCCCGACGGAAATGGTGATACCTACAGCAAGATCCAACCTCAGGGATCCTGAGCAGAATCCTAAAGTCCTATGGCAGGAACTGGATACTATTGATGAGACAAGAGATGCTGCAAGGCTAAGGATGGCAGCATATCAACAGAGGATATCTAAAGCATATAACAAGAATATAAGGACTAGAAGATTTCAGGTTGGAGATTGGGTATTAAGAAAAGCTTTTCAGAATACTACTAATCCCGCTGATGGAAAGTTGGCTCCGAAATGGGAAGGACCCTACGAGGTTGAATCAGAATCAGGAAAAGGAGCATACCGACTCAAGAATATAGAGGGGGATATGCTACCGAGATCCTGGAATGCTATACATCTAAAGCTCTATTTTAAGTGAGTATGGAATTTAAATTCCAACTCAGGATGGTATGAATTCTGTCTCTCTTATTAAATTTTTATATTATTTACTATTTTAAACCTATTACTGACTTAAGCATCGGAGGGGTGTTAGCCAGGCTAACACCCACCTTAGCTTATAGTGGTTTTGTAGAATATACTTCGGGATATAGCACCAGGATACACACTCAGGATACTCCGGAAGACTAGAGGATTGGCCCCCTCTCTCACGTATAAGGGATCTTGATCCCTTCACAGGTTTAAAGGTATTCACCTTTCTTTCGAATTGGGTTTAAACACCCCGCCTGGAGCGCAAGTTATTCGGGAATAGTTCAAGGTGGCGGGACCAGTCCATGTAAAAGTGGCTGACAATTTTGTTACTATTGGCTATATCCTGAATCCTAAAGGTATATGAGGATTGATCACCCTCTCTCACGAAAGGGTATTTTCGTACTCTCTAAGGTTTAAAGGTTTTCACCTTTCTAAGTCTTGGAGTTTATACACTCCCGCCTGTAGCGCACGAAAATTTGGGATTTCCCCCAGGATACGAAGGATTTATCTCCAGTATATTTTGGGTTTTACCCCTGTAACAACTGTGCTTGTAATCACTATGAACAGTTCTGTTATCAATAAAACAATGTTATTTGATCCCAATGTTTGTTTTGTTATGATATACATTTTTCATGTTTTGACTTTTATGTAATTTCAAACTCTACATCGCTTTCTGGAGAGTTATACGCAAACTAGTGCGTAAACGTACTCAGTTTAATGCGAGAAATACTCCGGAACATCAACATATACTCAACATACCTTAAATAACCTTTACATAACTTAGAAATAAGTTTTGAAGGCTTTGATATGGCAAAAACAAGTTAATTCGCTTACAGGGACTAAATATGACAAACTGCGAAAGTATGTCAATTTGAACTGTAACGAACATTCCGGAACCTAACCCTAAGTTAAACACACCTTAAATATCCTTTACATAGCTTATAAATAGGCTTTGAGGGGTTTGGTGTGCTAAAATAAACTTTTGGAACATTCAGGGACTAAAAGTGTCAAAAAGTGCACAAGTTTGCATTTTCGCGCATAACTTACGTTCTGAATACATCTGGACATCCAAAAATTTATTTAAGCATGACTACATTATATTTTAGTGTTCGCCTTAAGAAAAATCCATTCGTTGCGTCATTTGGATCGTTTTTCGCGCTTATGCGCATTCCGTCATAATTAAGCGAACATCGCGTTCGTACGGCCAAACGGACCAACCTCCGGCATATTTTTGAGTATGTTTTGAGTTCCCTATACTTTAACTACATTTTAGAGCCTTGAAATGAGGTTAACGGGGTTCAAACGCATCGAAAAATGGCTTAAACACGTGCAGGGACCATTGCTGCCATTTTTCAAACTTTCTGATTCAGGGGAGGCAGTCGCGTAGCGCGAGCCCTAAGGCTCTACCCGTCGCGCTACGCGAGTGAGTGTTCTGGCAGATTCAATGTTTCTAATTGCAAGTTGCAACCAATTAATCCTTAACCACATGTTTTAAGTGATGTGTCACTAAGTTAAGGAGCATTTGTGGCACCATAACATTCCGACAAGTGTACGCACGAGATTCGATCACGTTATTCAAGAAACGATCCTAACGGTTACCCGAATACTATATATACCCCATGCCTTTCATTGTTTTAAGGCACAAGAATCTTATTAGTTGTGTTCTAAGTTGAAACCTTGTTTCATACCTGAACTATACTGATCTAGATTAGCATTCGGGGACCCTTCGTAAGTATTCTTTCGTTCTTTTCCTTATTTTTACTGCTTTTCGAGTCAGAAAGTCAAACTTTGTTTGACTTTCAGCGTTGACCAGTAATGGTCAATGCGAAGTTCGTTAGAACTTCGCAACGTGATTGTAATCACGATGGTCATAGTCCCTTGGGACTATGCCTACTGATTACCACGTTGTCTAGGGTCGTAGGGTAGGCGATCTAATAAATCGCCTATACCTTCGAACCCGACCCATTTGGTCGATCATTAGGATCCGACCAAATACATTAGGTGACCATAGTAGGTAGGGAATAACCTTCCGAGGTTATACCTTATGGTCACGACGTTTAAATAGTTGTATGATAGGTAGTTTATATGCCTTAGGTAAATTACCAGAATACCCTTTTCATGTATAATTGGTAATTAAGCATATGTAACCTAAACCTTTGTCACGTAACTGATTATGTAACATGTTTAGGCATATAATACTTGTCATAGGACTAGTTAGGCGGTCCGAACGCGTTTCACGCGCACGATGCGTTAAAGTAGCATAAGCTACCTAAACGAGTCGTAATGGGTCGTAATCAATTAGGTTAGGTTTCATTTAGTATGTAGGCTTTGTTAAACCAAATGACACGAGTCTCTACACTCGTTTGGTTTACGAAACCTCATTCTATCCAATCATCCGATTAAGGTCCGGTTATTAACATAGTTACCTATATTAGGTGCCGTTTGATTCCGAGATCTATAGCATTACTTGGTGGTTATCTTTAGAAAACTGAGCAATCTCAAGTGAGTACATAGACCCCTCTTTTACTGTTTTCTAAACTGTTTTGGGGTGGAACACATGTGCCTACTTGTTACTTTCATGCTTTCCTGTTTTCACATCATATACATGCTATGTTCGTTAGTACATTATAGTACATGATTTCATTTCATCTTATGCTAGGTGTGCCCATTGTGTGCATTACTTAGTACATTGTTTTACATGACATTTCCTGCTAGGTGTGCCCATTGTGTGCATTACTTAGTACATTGTTTGACATGACATTTCATGCTAGGTGTGCCCATTTTGTGCATTACTTAGTACATCGTTTTACATGACATTTCACGCTATGTATGTTCATTTGATTACATACTTAGTGCATTGTTTTTCACATGTTTACATTTTGGTATGACATTTGGTTTGTTTACATGGGACAATACATTCATTAACATTAGCTATGCCGTTCGTTAGTAGGTAGTGGTACCATAGGAATTGACAACTCCCGTTCCGGACATCCCAGGGAAAGGGGACAGAAAGGAATGACCGAATTCGATGATATAAGACAGATAGACCTTTAATTTGTTTAAAGGGTTTATCACCACAGTCACAAGGCTTGGATGTATGCATTTTCACAATACCGCATAGATGTTCATATTAAATAGTTGCATGCATTTACACAAAACATAGCTTTGATTTAAACCAAGTTTTACTTCAATACTTTGTTTTTGTGCATATGGTTTAGTTGAGACATTTCACTTGCCATACATGACATTTTGACATAGACATTTGACATGGATAATTGACATAGACATTTGACATGGATATTTGACATAGACATTTGACCTGGATATTTGACATAGACATTTGACATGGATATTTGACATAGACATTTGACATAATTTACATTTGACATATTATTCAATACATTTGACAATTGGTTTAAACATAGACTTCTTACATTGGTTGGTTTGGTTTGATTAAGTGATTAGGTAACGATGCGTGTGTAATATGATACAAACATGGTGGATACGCCGCTGGTACTTCCTATATATAAGTGTTTGTATGGTATTACATGTCGTAACGTTATTTGAATCATTTCTATATTGAGACATAGAACATTTTATACAAATAACATACTTTTCACAAGATATTGATTTATAAACAACTTATCTTATACAAACACATTTTTACATGGTCATTTATTTAACCTGACATCTACTTATACATATCATCTGATCTTATTATTTTCAAATGATTTACAAGACAAAGCAAATTACAAGGTTCATGACTAAACATTTTCTTAAATATAAGTCATGAATCCTATTTTCACAAACCTATGTATCTCACAGGCATTTTTATGCTGACGTACCTATTTTCACATGTGTTTTCAGGTGCTTTTCCATAGGATGTTGATCATGATACTAGGGCGGACCTGTGCCTTAGAGACTTTAAAATAAGATAGACTATGTTTAATTATGTTCTGAACTCTTTAATTTCCTGTTTGAAACAATGTAACACCTTTGTTTATAAATAAAAGACAACTTTGTATACCATGGTTATGAAACAATTTATTCTGTTGCAACACGCCCCGATGTTTCCGCCGCGATTTGTTGTTTTACGCGGTCGGGGTGTGACAGAAGAGTTGGTATCAAAGCCAATGGTTATAGGGAATTAGGTTATTAGAAATGCTTTGACCTAGACTATAACTTTTCTAGGAACCTAACGCAAGTTATCTTGTGTTTAGATCTTAAAACATGTACATCACCTATCCTTAGGTGATTAACAAAACAAGGAATCAAAATTTTTCCGAAACGATTTTTGAAAAACAATCATCTGTTTTTGAATAAATTTTTACAAGGTTTTGAACCCTCAATTGTAAGGTTTTGAACCCTCTGTTATATGGTTTTGAACCCTTTTCAGTATTGGTTTTTGGCCTTGTGCCTTCAAATTTTCAAAATCCCGTCAAACGTTTTGGGTTTTAAATAATGTGAACATGTGCAAACTGGAAGGGTGAATGCCTGTATTCTGGGTTTTCTGTCTAGGCAAGCACTTCGTATACATCTCAACCAGACGCGAGACCAGTTGTGCTTACCTGGGAATTCTTGGAGTGAGTGTTCACTTATAGGCGAGCATGTCTTCATAATACATTATTTTTAACCCATTTACTTTGATTAGTCACTGTGTGTCGTTTGTTTGCTTTGTGATACGAACGAATGACCACCATCTTTGCTCTTGTTGATTTTGTTTCATCTCATTCTCTTCATCCAATCATCTCACTCGTTTCTTTTCATGTTTTCCTCTTTTAGAATGCCTCCTCGACGCGAGAACCAGATAGCTACTGCTGAACTGGCAGAAATTATTGCGCAGCAGATGGCTGCTCAATTCCCAAATCTCTTTGCTCAATGGCAACAAGCCAACAACAACAACAATGGTCCGTGCAAATACAAGGATTTTAATCAGGCTAAACCACTCAAGTTTAGTGGTTCTGAAGGAACGACTGGGCTTCTTCAGTGGTTTGAGAGCATAGAGAATACTTTTCGCCACGTGCAGTGTCTCGAAAATCGCAAAGTCGAGTTTGCTTCGAGCGTATTTCAGAAGAGGCCTTTGACATGGTGGAACGGGGTTATGAGGGACCAAGGTGCAGAAGTTGCTCTCGCACAGACATGGGCTGAACTTAGAGCCCTTATGATGAGGGAATTATGTCCTCGTCATGAGCAGCGAGCGTTGGAGAAAGAGTTTGATGTTTTGAAGCAAGATAGTGGTGAGCACAGGGCTTATACGGATCGGTTTGAAGAGTTGAGTTTGCTTTGCCCGACTATGGTTACTCCACTTGACAAGGCTATCGAAAGATACATCGACGGCCTACCTGACTCGGTACAAGACATTCTTACTGGTAGTGAACCTGCCACACTCCGTCAGGCGATCGAGTTATCTGCGACATTGACTGAGTCGCAGATCCGGAAGAACAAGTTACACCGGAAGGGTGACAAGGGCAAGAAACAGTTGGCTGACAAGGAAGATAGCAAGAAAGGTCAAAACGGGAGTGGAAAGAACTCTGGTTCTTCGAAGAGGGCAAAGAAGCGTAAGGCTTCCCAAAATTTTGCTATCACTGCCCAAGCTAATCAGGCAGCTCCCAACCAACCCGCACAGCCGCCAGCAAAGAAACCCTATACAGGGAATGCACCTTTGTGCAATAGATGCAACAGTCACCACCAGCCGCAACTTCCATGCCGTTTCTGTACTAACTGTGGGAAGTCAGGCCATCTTGCCAATGTTTGTCGGTCTGCTCAGAATCCCGCGGTTCAGAACCTGGCTCAACAAGTTGCTCAGCAACAGGGTCAAGCTGCAAGACAACAATACCCACCAGGTGCTTGTTATAATTGTGGGGATCTGACCCACTACAGAAACCGGTGCCCAAGACTAGCCAACCAGAACCAGAACCAGAATCAGGCTCCGGCTCGAGGCCGAGTTTTTAACATGAATGCCCAAGAGGCACAGGCTGACGATAATGTGGTGAACGGTACGTTCTTTATTAATAATCAGCCTGCATCTGTTCTTTTCGATTCCGGTGCCGATAAGAGTTTCGTGTCTTTGTCTTTTGAGCAAATGCTTCGCGTGTCTAGAACGAAACTAGGCAAATCTTTGACAGTAGAGGTTGCTAGTGGTGAACCCATTATTCTTGATTCTGTTCTTCGCAACTGCCAGTTGAATCTTAACGACCATCTATTTCCTATTGACCTCGCGCCTATGCAACTTGGAAGCTTCGACGTTATTGTGGGAATGGATTGGTTATCCAAGCATCACGCAGAGATAGTTTGTTCTAAGAAGATTGTTCGTGTGCCACTTTCGACAGGCGAGATCCTGCAAGTTCAAGGTGAGAAGCCTAACGGTGGTCTCAAACTCATGTCTTGTTTTAAAGCTCTGAAGTATCTGCAGAAGAACTATGTGGCTTTCTTAGCACATGTTACAGAAGATAAAGGCAAGGGTAAGTCTATTTCAGATATTCCTGTCGTTCGGGAGTATTCTGAAGTTTTCCCTGAAGACTTACCAGGTCTACCTCCAGCACGCCAAGTCGAGTTCCGTATTGATCTCGTACCTGGTGCCAATCCCATTGCCAGAGCTCCATATCGTCTTGCACCGTCTGAGATGCAAGAGTTGTCTAAACAGCTTCAGGAGCTCTCTGACAAAGGTTTTATCCGTCCCAGTTTTTCACCTTGGGGTGCTCCCGTTCTTTTTGTCAAGAAGAAGGATGGATCCTTTAGGATGTGTATCGATTATCGTGAGCTTAACAAGCTTACCATCAAGAATCGATATCCCCTACCTCGCATCGATGATCTCTTTGATCAGTTACAAG
Organism: Helianthus tuberosus; assembly: GCA_030545235.1. Classification (NCBI taxonomy): domain Eukaryota; kingdom Viridiplantae; phylum Streptophyta; class Magnoliopsida; order Asterales; family Asteraceae; genus Helianthus; species Helianthus tuberosus. The sequence continues at coordinate 71,249,191 of CM060426.1, forward strand.
GCGCTTCTTATTTTTCGAAGATTGATCTGCGTTCCGGGTATCATCAACTTCGGGTGCATGAAGAAGACATTCCGAAGACAGCATTCCGTATTCGTTATGGGCATTATGAATTCACAGTCATGCCATTCGGTTTGACTAATGCTCCTGCTGTTTTCATGGACTTAATGAATAGGGTCTGCAAACCTTATTTGGATCAGTTCGTCATTGTTTTTATTGACGACATCTTGATTAACTCTAAGACGCGAGCTGATCACGAGCAGCATCTTCGTCTTACTCTGGAACTCCTGAAGAAAGAGCAACTTTTCGCCAAATTCTCCAAGTGCGAATTTTGGCTTAAAGAAGTTCAATTTTTGGGACACATTATCAACGAACGAGGTGTTCATGTAGATCCCTCCAAAATCAGTGCGATTAAGGATTGGGATACGCCTACTACTCCTACTGAAGTTCGTTCTTTTCTTGGTCTAGCGGGTTATTATCGCCGCTTCATTGAAAACTTCTCTAAAATTGCAGTTCCTCTAACTGCTCTAACTCAGAAGAAAATGCCCTTTTACTGGGGATTCAAACAAGAGGAAGCTTTTCAACACCTGAAGCAGAAGCTTTGCGATGCGCCTGTTCTATCATTGCCTGAGGGTGATGATGATTTTGTCGTGTATTGCGATGCATCTAAATTAGGTCTTGGCTGTGTTCTGATGCAAAGGAACAAAGTCATAGCCTATGCATTGAGGCAGTTGAAGATTCATGAGAAGAACTACACCACTCATGATCTTGAGTTGGGTGCAGTTGTTTTCGCTCTCAAGATCTGGAGACACTATTTGTACGGTACAAAATGTGTGGTTTTCACTGACCACAAAAGTCTTCAGCATATCTTCAATCAGAAAGAACTCAACATGAGACAGCGACGTTGGGTTGAGCTTTTAAACGACTATGACTGCGAAATTCGCTACCATCCTGGTAAGGCGAATGTCGTAGCAGATGCATTGAGTCGTAAGGAACGTACTAAGCTTCATTGTGTACGTGTTCAGTCTGTTATTCAAGCTCGATCCGATATTCAAGCACGCATTGCTCAAGCTCAACAATCTTGTGTTTCACAGGGTTTGATGGATAAATAATTTCCTTACCACATAACACCTGCTCTTGAACTGAAGGACAATGGATCATATTATTTCATGGACCGTTTGTGGGTCCCAAGCCAGGATGATCTTCGTACCTTGCTTATGGATGAAGCCCATAAGTCTCGTTATTCTATTCATCCGGGCTCAGATAAGATGTATAAGGATCTTCGTATTCACTATTGGTGGCCTGGTATGAAGAAAGACATTGCCTTATATGTATCAAAATGCCTTACTTGTCTTAAGGTTAAGGCTGAACATCAGCGTCCTTCTGGTTTATTGGAGCAACCAGAGATCCCAGTTTGGAAATGGGAAAACATTACTATGGATCTTGTTACCAAACTCCCGCGCACAAAGAAAGGTCATGATGCCATCTGGGTAGTCGTTGATCGTCTTACAAAGTCAGCACATTTCTTGCCAATCCGTGAGGATTTTCCTGCTGACAGACTTGCTCAAATCTATGTGGATGAAATTGTAGCTCGACATGGTGTTCCGTTGAACATCATTTCTGACAGAGATGCTCGTTTCACTTCTCACTTTTGGAGAACCATGCAATCTGCTATGGGGACCCAACTTAATCTGAGCACAGCTTATCATCCGCAAACGGATGGTCAATCTGAGAGAACAATTCAGACTCTGGAGGATATGCTAAGAGCTTGTGTGATCGATTTTGGTGGTAGCTGGGATTCACATCTTAAATTGATTGAATTCTCCTACAACAACAGTTATCACACTAGCATCAAAATGGCTCCTTTCGAAGCTCTCTATGGTCGAAAATGTCGTTCACCAGTCTGCTGGAATGAGATTGGCGAGGCTCAACTTACTGGACCTGCCCTCATTTTAGAGACAACTGACAAGGTCAAGAAAGTTCGTGATAACCTTCAGGCAGCTAGAAGCCGTCAGAAGATTTACGCGGACCCAAAACGCAAAGCCTTGGAATTTCAAGTCGGTGATCGAGTATTACTTAAGGTCTCACCTTGGAAAGGTGTGATCAGATTTGGAAAGAAAGGAAAACTTGCACCTAGATACGTTGGACCATTCAAGATCGTCGAAAGAATCGGAAAGGTAGCCTACAGACTTGAGTTACCTCCTGAACTTGGAAATGTTCATCCAACTTTTCACATATCAAATCTCAAGAAGTGTACAGCTGATGAGAACTACTCCATACCGCTTGACGAAATTCGTGTTGGCAAAACACTGAAATTTGTTGAGAAACCAGTGGAAATCATGGAACGTGAAGTCAAGTGGCTTAAACGCAAGCGCATTCCTTTGGTCAAAGTTCGCTGGGAAGCTAAACGTGGACCTGAGTTTACTTGGGAACGCGAAGATCAAATGAAGGCGAAATATCCACATCTTTTTCCACAAGTTTCCTCTAAATAAATTTCGGGACGAAATTTCCACAAGTAGGGGAGACTGTAACAACTGTGCTTGTAATCACTATGAACAGTTCTGTTATCAATAAAACAATGTTATTTGATCCCAGTGTTTGTTTTGTTATGATATACATTTTTCATGTTTTGACTTTTATGTAATTTCAAACTCTACATCGCTTTCTGGAGAGTTATACGCAAACTAGTGCGTAAACGTACTCAGTTTAATGCGAGAAATACTCCGGAACATCAACATATACTCAACATACCTTAAATAACCTTTACATAACTTAGAAATAAGTTTTGAAGGCTTTGGTATGGCAAAAACAAGTTAATTCGCTTACAGGGACTAAATATGACAAACTGCGAAAGTATGTCAATTTGAACTGTAACGAACATTCCGGAACCTAACCCTAAGTTAAACACACCTTAAATATCCTTTACATAGCTTAGAAATAGGCTTTGAGGGGTTTGGTGTGCTAAAATAAACTTTTGGAACATTCAGGGACTAAAAGTGTCAAAAAGTGCACAAGTTTGCATTTTCGCGCATAACTTACGTTCTGAATACATCTGGACATCCAAAAATTTATGTAAGCATGACTACATTATATTTTAGTGTTCGCCTTAAGAAAAATCCATTCGTTGCGTCATTTGGATCGTTTTTCGCGCTTATGCGCATTCCGTCATAATTAAGCGAACATCGCGTTCGTACGGCCAAACGGACCAACCTCCGGCATATTTTTGAGTATGTTTTGAGTTCCCTATACTTTAACTACATTTTAGAGCCTTGAAATGAGGTTAACGGGGTTCAAACGCATCGAAAAATGGCTTAAACACGTGCAGGGACCATTGCTGCCATTTTTCAAACTTTCTGATTCAGGGGAGGCAGTCGCGTAGCGCGAGCCCTAAGGCTCTACCCGTCGCGCTACGCGAGTGAGTGTTCTGGCAGATTCAATGTTTCTAATTGCAAGTTGCAACCAATTAATCCTTAACCACATGTTTTAAGTGATGTGTCACTAAGTTAAGGAGCATTTGTGGCACCATAACATTCCGACAAGTGTACGCACGAGATTCGATCACGTTATTCAAGAAACGATCCTAACGGTTACCCGAATACTATATATACCCCATGCCTTTCATTGTTTTAAGGCACAAGAATCTTATTAGTTGTGTTCTAAGTTGAAACCTTGTTTCATACCTGAACTATACTGATCTAGATTAGCATTCGGGGACCCTTCGTAAGTATTCTTTCGTTCTTTTCCTTATTTTTACTGCTTTTCGAGTCAGAAAGTCAAACTTTGTTTGACTTTCAGCGTTGACCAGTAATGGTCAATGCGAAGTTCGTTAGAACTTCGCAACGTGATTGTAATCACGATGGTCATAGTCCCTTGGGACTATGCCTACTGATTACCACGTTGTCTAGGGTCGTAGGGTAGGCGATCTAATAAATCGCCTATACCTTCGAACCCGACCCATTTGGTCGATCATTAGGATCCGACCAAATACATTAGGTGACCATAGTAGGTAGGGAATAACCTTCCGAGGTTATACCTTATGGTCACGACGTTTAAATAGTTGTATGATAGGTAGTTTATATGCCTTAGGTAAATTACCAGAATACCCTTTTCATGTATAATTGGTAATTAAGCATATGTAACCTAAACCTTTGTCACGTAACTGATTATGTAACATGTTTAGGCATATAATACTTGTCATAGGACTAGTTAGGCGGTCCGAACGCGTTTCACGCGCACGATGCGTTAAAGTAGCATAAGCTACCTAAACGAGTCGTAATGGGTCGTAATCAATTAGGTTAGGTTTCATTTAGTATGTAGGCTTTGTTAAACCAAATGACACGAGTCTCTACACTCGTTTGGTTTACGAAACCTCATTCTATCCAATCATCCGATTAAGGTCCGGTTATTAACATAGTTACCTATATTAGGTGCCGTTTGATTCCGAGATCTATAGCATTACTTGGTGGTTATCTTTAGACAACTGAGCAATCTCAAGTGAGTACATAGACCCCTCTTTTACTGTTTTCTAAACTATTTTGGGGTGGAACACATGTGCCTACTTGTTACTTTCATGCTTTCCTGTTTTCACATCATATACATGCTATGTTCGTTAGTACATTATAGTACATGATTTCATTTCATCTTATGCTAGGTGTGCCCATTGTGTGCATTACTTAGTACATTGTTTTACATGACATTTCCTGCTAGGTGTGCCCATTGTGTGCATTACTTAGTACATTGTTTGACATGACATTTCATGCTAGGTGTGCCCATTTTGTGCATTACTTAGTACATCGTTTTACATGACATTTCACGCTATGTATGTTCATTTGATTACATACTTAGTGCATTGTTTTTCACATGTTTACATTTTGGTATGACATTTGGTTTGTTTACATGGGACAATACATTCATTAACATTAGCTACGCCGTTCGTTAGTAGGTAGTGGTACCATAGGAATTGACAACTCCCGTTCCGGACATCCCAGGGAAAGGGGACAGAAAGGAATGACCGAATTCGATGATATAAGACAGATAGACCTTTAATTTGTTTAAAGGGTTTATCACCACAGTCACAAGGCTTGGATGTATGCATTTTCACAATACCGCATAGATGTTCATATTAAATAGTTGCATGCATTTACACAAAACATAGCTTTGATTTAAACCAAGTTTTACTTCAATACTTTGTTTTTGTGCATATGGTTTAGTTGAGACATTTCACTTGCCATACATGACATTTTGACATAGACATTTGACATGGATAATTGACATAGACATTTGACATGGATATTTGACATAGACATTTGACCTGGATATTTGACATAGACATTTGACATGGATATTTGACATAGACATTTGACATAATTTACATTTGACATATTATTCAATACATTTGACAATTGGTTTAAACATAGACTTCTTACATTGGTTGGTTTGGTTTGATTAAGTGATTAGGTAACGATGCGTGTGTAATATGATACAAACATGGTGGATACGCCGCTGGTACTTCCTATATATAAGTGTTTGTATGGTATTACATGTCGTAACGTTATTTGAATCATTTCTATATTGAGAAATAGAACATTTTATACAAATAACATACTTTTCACAAGATATTGATTTATAAACAACTTATCTTATACAAACACATTTTTACATGGTCATTTATTTAACCTGACATCTACTTATACATATCATCTGATCTTATTATTTTCAAATGATTTACAAGACAAAGCAAATTACAAGGTTCATGACTAAACATTTTCTTAAATATAAGTCATGAATCCTATTTTCACAAACCTATGTATCTCACAGGCATTTTTATGCTGACGTACCTATTTTCACATGTGTTTTCAGGTGCTTTTCCATAGGATGTTGATCATGATACTAGGGCGGACCTGTGCCTTAGAGACTTTAAAATAAGATAGACTATGTTTAATTATGTTCTGAACTCTTTAATTTCCTGTTTGAAACAATGTAACACCTTTGTTTATAAATAAAAGACAACTTTGTATACCATGGTTATGAAACAATTTATTCTGTTGCAACACGCCCCGATGTTTCCGCCGCGATTTGTTGTTTTACGCGGTCGGGGTGTGACAACCCCTGTAACACAAAAAGTGTCTATACAAGTGGAACTATTGTTCAAAAAATTCTAAGTGTTTAAGGATTTCATGCACAGGGGACATTCCATCTAAAGTAATTGTATGATGCACAAAGGATCAAAGTTGAGCTAAGTGTCTCGAACTGGGGACATCTTAGTAGGAGAAGTCGCAAAAGGGATTGGAGGTTAATACTAGGGTTAGACTAAGTTCCTGGTATGATCTTTCCTTTATTAACCTTACATAAATTTTATAACTCAGATTAAGGTTTAAGTATCCTGAAAAGGATATATCTTCAGGATATATCTTCAAAATGTGTTTTTGGGATGCGTTTCGGGATATTTGATTGAAAAATTTGGAAGTGATACTAGTTTGAAATTAAAACCTTGATCAAACAAGTATTGTCAAAACAGGTTTTAGAAAGTGGACTATCTTTTATTCTTTAGAAGTTTTCTCTAAAGTTGATTGAATTTTTAGAAGTTCTATTTAATAAAAGTTTTCATAATATATCACTGAGTATATTTATCAGGATATTTTCAAAAGATAGTTGTACAAAATTTTGCAAAGCTAAAATCTGCACTAAGAAATATAGAAAACAATAGCAAGTCAATTGAAAGATGAAATTATTTGAAATAAGCAATACCAGTTGATAACCGAAGGTTTCATCCTAAAACCCAGGACCCATCCACCTTCGGCTATCAAGTTGTTTTGATACAGAAATAAAAATTGTTCGTAAGACAAGAAATAAAATTGCTCAAACATAAGCACAACTCTCGAATTTAAAGAAAATAAGTTTTAGGAGGCAGCGCCTTCTTCGTTCATGGTAATTTCAGCAGCATCCGTCTCGGGATCCGCCTCAGCATCCCTCTCAGCACCGGTTGGTTTTTCAACTGCTTTTAAAGATCCTTCAGCAGCAGGTTTGGTAGAAGTGCCGCCAAGGCTCTTTAGCTTTGTTTCCCAGGAACTGACGTCCCAAGAAGGGCATTCGAAGCCTAGTGTTTTGGCTTCGTGGGCCATCTTTAGCCTGGCCTGGAGGAGAGAAGTGACGACGGAACTTTTAAGGCTTTCCCGGTAGCTGACCATATCCTGTTCATGTTGAGCATGGGCAGCGTCAAGATCGGCTTGGGCCTGGAGAGTAGCTTTGTTGAGAGCTGTCTGGTGTTCTTGGGTCATAGCCTTGAACTTCTCCTCGTATTGCCGAGATTTAGCGGCTGCAATCATGCCTTGATCGGGGATAGTAACCTCGGCTTTCTTTAACTTGGATTCAAGCGTCTTGTTGAGCCCGCAGGATTCTTGATATAGATGAACCAGACGTTCAAGACCCTGCAAAAATAAGAGGACAGTTATTGGTTTTAATAAATACTTATAAGGGGTATAAGTTGCAGGATATGGTTCAAGGATACTAACCTGGTTGAGAAAAGAAGTCATAAATCCGCTTGCTTCGATGAACCCGTAATTCTCATAGGGGAATGTATCAGAGATGACGGGGGAATTGGGCTCTTTCCTTTTACGGGAGCTTGAACTCCGGGGCCTGGTAGCTGGCGAAGGTTTGGGAATGACGATGGCCTTAGAACTGCTGGGTTTGGATGAGGCCGTGGCCTTGGGACTAGGTTCCTTCTTGATCTGAACCTGATCGGAATAACTGTCCAGCTCGTCAAGGTCAAAGACTTCAGGGATCTTGGCCGATGCTGTGTAAAGGGAAAAAGTCTTACATCTTTATTATCTTTCATTATATTGTATTATCTTACATCTTTTCTCTGATTCCGCAGTAGGGGGAGCTACTTCCTTGAAGTTTACTGCAAAGGGATCAAAAAGGAGGATATTAGCAAAAGATAAAAGTCTAAAGGTACATGGGAACATTCATGATCCTACCGGTGGTTAACCACTCCACCGGAAGGCTAGCACCCTCATCAATGGAGTCTCGTTTGACAAAGAATAATTTGCGTTGCCATCCGTCTTCGTTTTTGGTGGCTTTGAGAATAAGGGGTTTGTTGGAAGTCAAAAAAAGCAAAAACCGGCTACAACCGTGGGATCGGAGGCGGTAAGCGATTGGCGGATCTTTGATACAAAGGTCGGGACAGTGAAGATTTTTAATTTGGTTGAGTACAATTAATACCCTCCAGACCATGGGCATGGTCTGAGCAAAGGAGATACCGGTGGTTCGGAAGAATTGCATCATAAATTCGGGAAAAGGGTATCGAAGACCTAGTGAGAAAGGGTATGCTGGGAAGCAAACCCAATCAGTAGAAGAAACGTCCGATCGAATTGACCGATCGAATGGTCTAAAGACCGTGTTATCGGGGAAAGCACCGGAAGCTCTCAAAGCCGCAATGTCTGCGTTATCAAAAGCGCAGACCTCCTTCTCGGGATTTTTGAGAAGATTCTGCTGAATGAAGGTCTCGGATGATTCACCGGTTTGGGAATAAGTTCTGGCAGCCATTGCAAATAAAGGAGGAAAGATTGACAAAAAATGAATGAGAAGTAAGGAATTACCTGGAGACTCCGTTGGAGATATCTGCTTTTCAAACAAGAAGAGAGAAGATATAGGAGCATTGTAGATCTCCATCGAGTTAAAAGCGCGTTGGAAGTTATGGTGTAATCTTGACCGTCGTCTCGATTTAATTGCCTTGATTTACGAGATAAAATTTTTAAAATATATCCGTTGGATTGGTATACCAACAGATATATTTGGGGACAATTGTTATGGGTCATTTTCTGAGTATATATATATATCCTGACTAATATCCTGCTTTTGGTTGTTTACTTGTGATCAGGATACTGGATTAGGATATTGCTAACATCCTGGGCGATATCCTGGTGTTAACTAAATTAACCACGTGCAGGTTAGAGGCTGTGTGTTACTAAGGGTCAGATGGACTTCTTCTCCTCAAGACTCGGGCGTATTTGTTGTGTGAGAGACGTTGAATCCGAAAGACCAGGTCTACAACGTTCGAGTGGGGAATATTCGCCGGATCCCGGTTTATTAGGATAGTTTGTTGCATTTCTTTTACTATAAATAGATGGGGGCGGATCAGATTAAGGCACGCAACTTTCACACAAACTTTCGAACACTTTTGCTCTCTAGCTCACAACAAACACTATACACAAACACTTGTATTCGAATTACATTGTAACACCTAGTTAATCCGCATCACATCCTGCACTGTATCCTGATATTTGAAGTAATAGAAGAACAAGGCAGCTGCGATTGTCAGCTCCCGAGGTTTTGTGCCGGCGATCTAGATTGATCAAGGGCTTTCCTCGTACATCACGTGTCAACCTTTAATTTTTTGCTCATTGTTTGATCATAGATACAGCTCTATATCCTGAGCCGTATCCTGAAACTGTTTTTACAATTAACTTGGTTAACATATTTTTCACATATATTTCTAGCACACTACCTCACTTAACTAATTTGATAACTTAATTGCTTCGGTAATTTTTGACCAAAACAGCAGGAAATTCACATCTAATAGCCTGGGGTAATATGTCCCCCTGTGGTGATTTTAGTAGTATACCCAATCCTACACCTCTAACATTAGATGCACCATCAGTATATAATGTCCAGGATTCTGAGGTTTCTCCTAGTTGCTGAACTTCTAGGTCTACTTCATTTTGAATATCACTACTGAAATCAGCCACAAAGTCAGCTAAAGCTTGAAACTTTATGGCATTTCTAGGTTCATATATTAGATCATAGGCACTTAACTTTACCGACCACTTAGCGATTCTACCTGACATCTCAGGTTTCCTAAGCACATTTTTAACAGGATAATTGGTTTTAACATGAATTCTATGTGTTTCCAAGTAATGTCTAAGCTTTGTTGATGCCATAACTAGGGCTAATATTAATTTTTCTAAATGAGAATATCTAGTTTTAGCATCTAATAAACTTTTGCTAACATAATAGACAGGATACTGCTGACCTTCATGATCCTTTACAAGGACAGCACTTACTGCACTCCCTGATACTGCAAGATACAGGGATAATGGTTCACATCCTCAGGCTTCATCAATAGAGGTGCGGTTGACAGATACTGCTTCAAATCCTGCAAGGCTGCTTCAGGCTTTTCCCCCCATTCGAACTTCTTATTCTTCTTCAGGATATCATAAAATTCCTTGCATTTTTCTGAGGATCTTGAGATAAATCTGTTTTATGCTGCTACTCGCCCCGTCAGTCTTTGTACATCCTTCATGTTGGAAGGTGACTTGATATCCAAGATGGCTTTAATCTGTTCCGGGCTTGCTTCTATCCCTCTTTTAGTCACCATATATCCTAAAAACTTTCCTGCCCCCACTCCAAAATGGCATCTAGCAGGATTCAGCTTCATGTTATATTGATCCAGGATATCAAACGCTCCCTTAATATCCTGGAGGTGATCCTCAGCTTTCTTATATTTTACTACCATGTCATAGATGTACACCTCCATAGTGTCCCCCTGCTTGTCTTTGAACATCATGTTTACCAATCTTTGATAGGTTGCACCTGCATTTTTCAAACCAAAGGGCATAGTAGTATAACAATAAATACCTGTTGGTGTCATGAAAGCAGTATCCTCCTGGTCTGAAGGTTCCATTTGGATCTGCTGGAATCCTGAGGATGCATCCATGAAGGTTAACATCTCATGGCCGACAGTAGCATCCACCATTGAGTCAATATGCGGAAGAGGAAATGGGTCTTTGGGACAAGCTTTATTCAAGTCTGTGTAATCTACACAAACTCTCCATTTCCCATTTTTCTTCTGCACCACAACTACATTTGCCAGCCATCTTGGAAACTTGACCTCTCTGATCATTTTGGATTTCAATAACCTCTCTACTTCTTCCTGAATAATCATATTTCGCTCCGAAGCAAATTTTCTTCTCTTTCGTTGGATAGGCTTGAATGACCTTTCAATACCGAGCTTATGAGTTACAATATCCTTGGAAATACATGTCATATCCTCGTGCTTCCACGCGAATGTTGACATCCTGCATTTCAAAAAGTTAGTCAACTGATCCTCAATATCCTGAGGGATATTGGTTCCTACGAGCACCGAGATATCTGGATTATCCTAATCCAAGATAATTTTCTTTACACCCTGCTCTGAAGCCTCCACGATATCCTGGGCTCGCATCTTTAATTGCTATGCTGCACTAGGTTTGGTCGAGGATTTCATCGAGGATGAGTAACACTCCTTTGCTTCCTGTTGATCACTATCCACCTTGACAACCCCCCAAGGTGTAGGGATTTTGATGCATTGATGATAGGTTGATGGCACAGCTTTCATATCATGGATCCACGGCCTACCTAATATGATATTATAGTAGGATAGCGAGTCCATCACACAAAAGCGTTGCATTGAGTTGACCCCTTCAACATATACTGGTAACTTTATCTCTCCCACTGTGTTCCTAGCCTCTCCACTGAACCCAACAACTACAGTGGACTTTGAAGTGATATACATTGGAGATACAGTCATCCTCTTCAACGTCTCTAGTTGGATTATGTTGACAGAGCTGCCATTATCTACCAGTATCCTGCGTACAAAATGGTTAGCCACATATAACGTTATTACCAGAGCATCATGGTGAGGATCCTGAACAGTATCACTGTCATCATTGTCGAAGGTGATCACTTTGTCAGTTGTGAGGGTCGTCATCCTGGTTGGCCTTTCTCCTCTTTCGGCCTTAGCCTCCTTTGCATGTCTCTTGGCCGCAGAATATGAAGTCCCACAAATGTCGGATCCTCCTGAAATAAAGTTAATTATCTTGGCATCCGCAGGAGGTGATGCTGCTCGCTCGGGATCCTTCTCAGTATCCTGACCCTTATTCTTCTTTCTTCCCAAGAGATCCTTCAGATATCCCTTGCTTAAGAGATAACTTATTTCTTTCCTCAGAGCAATGCAATCCTCAGTAACATGTCCGAAATCCTCATGGAAGGCACACCATTTGGACTTATCCTTCCAATCAGCTTTTTGTTGGTTTTTCCTAGGCCATATCGCTTTGTCTCCTAAACCCTGCATGGCATACATCAGTTCAGGTATGTTAACAGAAAAAGAATATTCAGATAATTCAGGATACTCCTCAGGATCCTCTTCTTCGACGGCATTCACTTTCTTGCTGTCATTTCTGCCATATGGTTTGGAGCGATATGGTTTATACGAGGATTCTGATTTCTTGTTGGTTTACTCATATGTTGTGGATGAATTCATCCTTTCTTGCATCTTTTTGTCATCCTCCAGTCAAATATATCTCAAAGCCCTGTTCCGAGCTTCGTCTAGGTTCCTGCATGGGTTCATTACAAGATCCTGGTAAAATTGAGAATCCTTTTGCAACCCCATCTTGAAAGCTTGTACAGCTGTTGCAACATCAAGATGTGGAATATCTAAAGATTCCCAGCTAAACTTGTTCACATAATCTCTTAAGGATTCCTGAGGTCCTTGAGTTATCCTGTAGAGATCACTTGTCAGTTTTTCAAAACTCCGACTACAAGAAAACTTACTATTAAATAAATTGACTAAGTGAGCAAATGATGTAATTGAATGAGGAGGAACGTTTAAAAGCCATTTTAAGGCTGATCCTGTCAAGGTAGAACCAAAAACCTTGCATTGCTTCCTTGAGATCTGGAGGGATAGGGTTGATCTCCATCCTTTCCCTATATTGGGCAATATGCTCCTAAGGATCCGTAGTTCCGTCATAGAGCTTCATGTTGGGGGTCTGAAATCTTTTTGGAATTTCAGCATCACAGATAGGATATGCAAACCGAGATATCTTGTGGCTATCCTGGGATACTTCTGGGATCGGCTGGACTATTCCAGGTACACTGGATATCATGTCCTTCAACTTTTGAAGCTCCCTGGAAAGTGCTGATGTCATACCTGCATCCTGCAAAGACCCAATACCATTAGTAGCAAGAGTGTTATTATTATTAGATATGTTACCAGTCTGAGGATTCTGTCCATATCCTGAAGCACATCCTGAGCTTCTCACAGTTGACACCCTAACCGAAGAGGGTATCTCAGGAATATGACTTTGGGAATAACTAGGCACAATATTACCCCTGTTATCCTCAGTATATACTGTAGAACTGAAGTTCAAAGCCCTGGGTTGCAAGGGAGTGACAGTATCCTCAGCGGGCCTGCTTGAGCTGGATTTCAATAGTTGTATTTCTCTCATCAGCATTTGGTTGGTCTCCTGCTGTTGCCTCATCTGTTCCTGTACACTACCAAACAAGGTTAGAATTTCTTCATTAGAAGCTAAAACAGAAGTAGATCCATGAACACTCCGAGTAGGTATAACATCCTGAGGCTGTGAGGAGGCTTGCATCCTTGGAGGTGGCGGTGGAAGCACTGAACCAATTGTAGCAGAGGTTGCAGCAGACATGGTGGAAGAGCTCATGTTTGATCTCGAGGCCATTGGAAATAATGTGGTAAAAAATAGAAAACCAAGTAATGGTTTTGCAAAAGCTTTTAGTAGAAATAGCACCACTTGCCCCACGGTCGGCGCCAAATTGTATTGGTCAAAAATTACCGAAGCAATTTAGTGATCAAATTAGTTTTGTGAGGTAGTGTGCTAGTAATACTTCATGAAAAATATGTTGGCTTGTTAGTTTGCAAAAACAGTTCCAGGATATAGCTCAAGATACCGAGCTATATCTAAAATCAAACAATGAGCAGAAAGTAAAGGGGTGACACGAGATATACGAGGAAAGCCCTTGATCAAGCTAGATCACCGGCACAAAACCTCGGGAGCTGACAATCGCAACTGCCTTGTCTTCTTATTACTTCAAACGTCAGGATACAGTGCAGGATATTGATCAGATCGCTAAGTATTACAATAGTTTTTTAGAAAGTGTGAGTTGCGAGAGAGTAGAAGTGTTTGAGAGCAGTGAGTGTTGTGTCCTATTTGATCTGATATATCTGTCTATTTATAGCTAAGAAATGAAACAAAATCTCCTACAAATGGGGGATGCCATCGAATATTCCTTAGTTAACGTTGGAGACCAAGTAAAGCGGCTTCAACGTATTTCTTCGAACAACTTGGACCGAGTCTTCCGGGGAAAAGGTCCTCATGAACGTTGCAAGCTTGGACTCGTACTCCTGCACATAATCCGTTAGTGATCCTCAGGATACCATCCAGGATGTTACCAATATCCTGAGTCAGCATCCCGAGAATGAATATTTACCATATAGCCAAGATATAATTCAAGATATTATCCAGGATATGGTCTCAGAATTTCACCCATAACACTAACACTATGTCGAATCCTGCTAGATTCATAGGTAGAAGGTTTGCTGAGAACTTATGTCCCAATAGTTCTATTTTTCCTTCTTGAAGTACTTTGCGTATATCGATAGGGTTTCCTTCAGCTTTTTCTACCGTACAAGTTTGACTTAACTTAGTTAATGGTTTCTTAAGAGCTTGACAGAATGCAGTATTTATAAAACTTTGGTTTGCACCAGATTCAAATAATACTTTTGCATAGATGTCATGGATAAGGAACGTACCGGCGATCACGTCGGGAATCATGGCTACCTCTTGCGTTATAAGCTGAAAAGCTCTTACGTTCTTCTTGTTGGTTCCTTCGGCTGCTTTCGCTTTGTTATCAGGTGTCTTGGCTAATTTAGGGCAATTTGGCTTGAAATGCCCTGCCTCCCCGCAATTGAAGCACATCGTAGATCTCTTCCTACAATCTTCTTCTCGGTGCCCCGGTATTTTGCAGAAATTGCAGAACTCCTTACATTTTCCAAAATGTTTCCTTTTACAGATTCTGCAAAATGGCGGTGCAGAAGACTACCCGACTCCCTTCTTGAAGTTATTACCCGAGCGAAAACCTTGGGTAATCTTTTGAGCCAACTCTTTCTTTCTATTCTCATCCCTCGTATGAACTAATCCGTTAGTCAAGGTATTGGCCAATTCGACTGCGTCGTCGACAGTCCGAGGTCTAGCAGCCTAAACTATATCGCGGATTTCGCTAATCAATCCCCAAATATAGCGAGAAATAAGTACAGGTTCTGGCGAAGCCAGAGTCTACTCGAAGAAGTTCGATGTATATTCATGGCACTTAACATCCACCATTTTATGGTTTAGGAACTGGTTTGCCATTTGTTCCTTTTCATAGGAAGGGCATAATTTTCTTTCTACCATTTCCTCAAACTCTTCCCAATTCATGGCATAAGTCATGTCGCTTCCTTTAGTTTGTAGAACAGTATTCCACCATTCTAATGCTTCCTCCTTGAAGAGGTAGGAAGCATACATTACTTTGTCTTCTTCTGCGCACTTTCTTATTTTGATAACGGCTTCTGTCTTTTCTAGCCATCGTAGTGCAGCAGTGGCTCCTTCACTTCCTGCGAACTCGATTGGTTTACAGGCTAGGAATTCTTTATAGGTACAACCAGTTATCATTACTTTCATCCATTTAGGTAATGGGGCTTTGATAATATTATCATTGCCTCCATTTACGCTATGACTGAAGTTATCATCACGAGTGCGTTTGCTATTATCGGCTTTGGAAGGTTCAACTGGGTTTTTAATAGCTGCTATGATTGCTGGGATAGCGTTAGCTATACCCTGAGCAATTATGTTTTCTAAATCTTCTCTATTTAGGGAATTTTCCTGGTTATTCTGACCTGATTAATTAACTTCATGTGATATCTAAATTTCAAACATAATACACCGATTAATATCACAAAATAGATAGCAAATAAGCAAAGTATGGCAATCACAAACACAACTAAGCCAGGACATATAGCCAAAATTGTCGATCATTGCGACATGTAGATTTATATATATATATATATATATATATATATTATGCTTCCGTACGCAACCACATATTTACAGATGTTTTATTTATTTATTAGGTGATATATATATATTATTTCCATAAACTATTAAATATTATACAGACGCCCATTCTATAGTTATCTCTCCTCAAAAGTCGAACTCCCGTTCGTTATACTTCCAGCTGAGGCTCTCGCCCACTGACTTAATTCTATTCCCTGCATCTATCAACTCTTCGCCATAATGGCGCAGCTCATAAACATTATCGGGATTCATGGGTGGAAAAAACTTGGAATGTATGGTGGAAATTGTGGTGGTGGCTGGAAATATGAGTCTCGTATGTGGTTTAGAAATTCCCTGTTATCGGCCTGCCATTTTTCCATTGGATTTTGTGTTGGTGCAGGTATCCTTGAGGTTTCTCCTGAGTTAGATGCGGGTATTGGTTGAGAAATCATTTGGATAGGTTCTGAATAAACATGTAAGTTTGGGTTTGTTTCTTCGACTATAGGTTGAAACATATCACAGTTTGCTAATCTACGGTCGAGATCCTCCCACAGTCGTTTGGTTACTGGAATTTGAGTGGTTCCTTCAGATAAGGTTAGGGTAGCTACTGTGGTTTTCCTTTTCTTTTTAGGTGGTATAAGTTCAGTAGATTTGGCTTTAAAAGTGAAAGATCCTTTCGCATCCGTTTCATATCCTGATATAACTCTGGATGGTCCTTCGCCCATCTTCGAATCAGGCGTATGTTGGAAAGCATCGGTCACCCTTTTATTCCTCATACTGTTGGTCAACACAATGAAAATACGAACTACGAAAATAAAATATACTATTGATTAGTAGCACATATTTTTCACAGAAGCCTCAAATTCCTGACTATTAATTTAAGTATTTTTCAAAATACTTAATTAGCTTATACCAGTGGCTCTGATACCACCTTTTCTGTCACGGCCCCCGACCCGTTCCTCAGTTCGGGCGCCGCGAGACAAAAAACCGTGGTACCGGTGTTTATTAATTGGCAGCGGAAATTTCATCAGGACCGAGTGTCAGGAAAAATAATATCAGAGTTTTAAAAACACCGAATTATTTTATTTCATAACTGCGGGTAAACCCCGTATTTATAGGAAAGGAATTTCACTGGGGAAATCCTTTAATTACAGAAAACATGTTTTATTTCTGATTTACTGAGCCACTTTATTTAAGCTGAAGTGGTTCACGACACTTTTCCTTTCTTCACAGTAAATCACCTGAAACATGTTTTTAAAATATTTGACCAGCGAAAAATACTGGCGAGTGCATTCAATTTATACAAAAGACACATTGTTATAATATACAGATTAAGAGCGATTATAATGTTTATATCAACCAATTACCCAAAATCGGTATTTGTCACTCGACCGGATCTGTGACTATGGTCATATCACCCATTGGCTAACCCGTTGTCCAATGGTGAAGATTATCAAGTAGTGTATACAAAACCCCATATACCGTCAGTAATTGTAGATTACAAAGACTTAATCACTGTAATTACAACTTTGAAAACAAGTAGGGTTTTGAAAGCATTTTAATAGAACGAGAATGACTCACATTGCAGATTTAAACAATCAAAGCTTGCCTACTGGTTAAGCTGGTAAACCTAATTAAATATGCAATGCAATACGAATTAGGTTAGTAACTTAATACAACCTTTACGATAATCACGAGATAGAAACCCTCACGACGAATGATAAAGTATAGCCGAGTATCGGCAGCACATAAACATTCATCAAATCAGTTTTAATCGATCGGATATAGTATCGTAGCAGTGATCGAGTTATTACCTTGATATCGTTGCAGAGTTTCGAGATTTCGTTTGTAAACTTGAAAGAAACAGAGAAACGATCAACGAAATGGATGAATTTTTACGTCGTAATGTGGAATCTGAGCAAGTGCCAGACCCCAGGCTTTATAGCCAGTTTTGAACTGGCCTGCGTGTCGCTCACGGCTCCGCCCTCCCTGGCGCGAGTCGCGGGGATAGGCTATTTAGCCTAGGCCTGCTTCGTGTCGTTTATAGCCTGGAGACGTGTCAAGTTCGAGTGATACGTGTCCAAGATTCATTTTGCGAGTCGCGGAAGAATTAGGGGATCCCCCCATGAGTCTCCAGGGGTCCCTGTTGCTGATTTCGTCCGTTTTTCGATATGGGTCGCGCTGTACTAGTTCGGGGTTCTAATTAGGGTTTCTTAGTGTGCCTTTTAGGAATAGGAAATTGAAATTTTTCGAGGTTGTTACAATAGGAGACAAGGGTTGTGACATGTATTGGCCAAGCACGAACAGGTACACGTAAAGACCCGGCATTTGAATGAGCGGAGGTGTGTGTCGAGGTTGTAGTGATTGCATGTTCCATGTTGGTGAGTTATCGGTCGGTATTCGCCTTCACCGGTGTTGGCGTTGATGGTCCACGAGTGTTGTGGAGTTTGTGTGTAACGTGGATTGTTTGGAGAAAAGGCGTTTAGGTCGTTATTAAACGGAAGCATGATGAAGATATGGGTGTTATGGGTTGTGAGAGATGGTTTTTGTTAAAAAAAGATTGAATGAACATGTGAGTTGGGAGTTAAAAAAATGAGTTGAAAGGTTTTATTTATAGGATAAGAAGTAGGTTTTAAAATAAAAAATCTTTTTTTTGAAGTAGTTATTGCCAACAGCTAGTCAATCAAAGGGCCCACCTTCACGCTCACTAAAACTCGTAATTGTGTTTATTGGCTTTGAATAGTGCCCCCAATGATGCCCAGGGTATAGTTGGTGGGAGGGGGGGGGGGGGATTGTTCAATTTTGGCTGAGGTGGCGGGCTGACGACGCTCTATACCGAGCATTCTAAATATTACTACTACGATACGTTACACCAATTATACTAAAATATTCTTATTATTCGAGTTTAAGCCCTTACCAAAGACAAAAACTTAGGGTGGAGGGAGTGGTCTCAGGCTGGGAAGGGTGTTTACCGATCGGGGATGTATTGCCGGTGGTTGTTCGATGATCGGGGAGAGGTGTACGTGGTGAATACTCACCGAGAGAGAAACCGAAAGAGAAGAGACGAGATAGAGGAGATAGAGAGAAGGTTAATGGTGGGCCTCGCCCTTTTTCAAACAATCACGATTTTTTTTTAAATTGTTTACCACTCTCCATGTGTTTGAGCATTGTTAGTGATTGAGTGTAAAATGAAGAGTGAAGAGGAAAGTTGACATATCATGAGATTATTGGATATTGAAAATGGGGAGTGTTTGAACACTCCTTCTACCCTTAGACCATGTATAATGGTTAATGCCTTTTAAGGGGCATTTTTTGCCACATCACCATCATAATGCTTCATGTAATGGTTAATGTTTCATAATGTCCTTTCATTTATTAGTTTCCTTGTTTTTCCTTCTTATTGGGCATTATTCTAGTGATGTCCCTCCCGCTTCATGCCCCTATAATGCCCATTAGGAATGGTGTAAGGGTATTACCAAAATCTTTCACGTCCTTATAAAGCCCCATTACATATGGTCTTAGAGCAACCCGAGCTGTTTTTAGTGATTTTTAGATGATGTGGCAGTTTTTTCATGTTTGTCACTACTGGATGGGAGCCATTTCTGAAAAAATGTTTTTCACCAAGAATTAAAAAAACTTGAACAAAGTGGCAAGGGTGGAGCCAGATGCAATGTGAAATGTTGGATGATAATTAAAAAAAAGGAAAAATTCATATATTTAATATCTATTAATGATTTATAAACATAAAAATCTTATTAGTTTTACATACATGAAAAGTTATTATAAAATTTATAAGCATGATATATTATAAGTTTAAAGTTTTATAAAAAAATAATTTTTAAATTTTATAATCTATAATTCATATTTTAAAATTTTAACTTTTACTTTTTACATTTTGAAATGTTCTCTCGAACGATAAGTATTTAAAAATTTTATTAAAATAAAAAGACTGGTAATTAAAAATAATTGTAAAAGGTTGTGACGATGTGGCAATGTTTTTGATGTTTTTAAGATTTTTTATTGGATGAGTTTTGAGAGTTTTTAAAGAATGATTTTTTTTTTTTAATATGACAGATGACTAGAAACGTTTTTAAAGTTCCTTATTGTGGTTGCTCTTATACAAGTCATACAACTACAACATTTCCGCTTTGATAAAGACAAGTAAAAGATAGAAGGTAGTGACATCTTGGAAGTGTGATAAGACTAAGGACCATTAGGTTCTGAATTCGATTCACACAATGGAGGTTTTTCTCAGATTTATTGGAATGAATATGATCTTGTGATTTCGCTAGACGCTAATGGTACAATAATACTTCAATGGTACGTCAGTATCCCAAATTTATCGTTAAAAAAATGGAAGGAAGATTCTCTTTAAAATGGGAAAATGGTGGAATTTAAAGACGAGCAGGTCAAATCAAGAAAGGAAAGTTGGTGAATTTGGAAGAGACCAAAGCAGCTTTTTAATGCTTGCACTCCAAATGATAAATCGAGAAAAGTGAAGGACATTCCTCCATCATTCTATCACTTCTCAAGAGTTAATATTTGTCGTAATTGTTTTGTCATCGAGATATCATATTTATAAAAGAAATAGCTATGTTAACGGGTGTTTTTATCTTTATATTCGGTTTCACTCGTATAGCCCTCGGATATTATATTTCCACACGCATAACATTATCAATCATTCTTTAGTTTGTAGCTTGCCGGAAATATATCAATATATACGAGTGTCGTATCAGCTATTTTCTTTACGTACTAACTACAAAAATAACAATATAATACTTTGGGTTATAGCTATAAAACCATGTGATACTAGAAGGGTTATAGTTATAAAACCATATGATACTAGAACATAAGTACATGAAAGTTTGACAATAAATGTCGCTAACATGTGGGTGTGTGTGTCTGTGTCTGTAGAGAGAGATATCGTAATGATCAAGGGAGGAGTTTGGTTAGGGCTAGAGGGTGCTCCGGCCACCACTGATTTTTTGCTCGTAGTGTTAGTTTTATCGATAATTTATTTTGATATTTTGCTCGTAGTGTTAGTTTTATCAAGAATTTATTTTTTGTAGTGTAAAAAATTGGATTTTTATAAGGCTGACCCTCACTGATTTAGATTTTAAGTGTTCGGCGGCCCCTACTGATTTTTCCTTCAATCTCCGCCGTTGGTAATGATGTGAGGTTTGTTAGTAAGAATGGTGATACAAACATGAAGATTGTGAATTAATATCAAGGTATTTCGAGTCACAATATCAATCGTTGCTCGTTGTTGGTTCATAATGTATGTATCGGATACTCATGCCACTGGTCTTGTGCAACATTTTAAAGATACCATTTGAAGAGAGCTCGACTGATGGAGCACACACTCATTTATTGTTTGTATTAAGAAGGTTGTGTCATTCGGCCTCTTTGATGACATAACAATTGCACGTCTCATCCATGACTTGCCATGTTGGTGACATGGCCTGGCAGATGGCTTATGTGTTGGCCACATATTCTACTCGTCCTTATATATATATTGAACTTTGTCACCATAAAGATCCATCATACCTCCCCTAATAACCACTCACATATATTCTTTCCTCATAACTGTTATGGGTGAAATTCTGAACCCTTATATCCTGGAAAATATCTTGGTTTATATCTTGGTTATGTAGTATCTGTTTACATCCGGGATGCTGGTTCAGGATATTGGTAATATCCTGAAAGGTATCCTCAGGATTACTAATGGATTTTGTGCAGGTACGTGGGTTGGAAGCTGGCAACGTTCATAAGACTCATTCCGCGAAAGACTCGGTCCAAGTCGTTCAAATGAAGACGTTGAAGCCGTATTACTCGGTCAATAACGTTCATAATGGAATATTCGAAGTACCCCATATTTGTAGGGATTATTGTTTGTAATTCATTACTATAAATAGGTGGGTATACCAGATCAAATAGGACATCACAATCGCACTCGCTACACTCTAACATTTGCTCTCTAGCAATTTTCACTTTCATACAAAGGCATTGTAACACTTAGCGATCTGGTCTATATCCTGCACTGTATCCTGAAGTTTAAAGCAATAAGAAGAACAAGGCAGCTGCGATTGTCAGCTCCCGAGGTTTTATGCCGGCGATCTAGATTGATCAAGGGCTTTCCTCGTACATCTCGTGTCATTTCCTTTACTTTTTGCTCATTGTTTACTCATTGTTTGATCGTAGATACAGCTCAATATCCTGAGCCGTATCCTGAATACTGATTTTCTAAATAACTCAACAAGCATATTTTCTACACACTTTCTAGCACACTACCTCACATTACTAATTTGATCACTAAATTGCTTCGGTAATTTTTTACCAAAACAATTTGGCGCCCACCGTGGGGCAAGTGGTGCTCTCTTTACTAAATTTTTTTGTCAAATCGCTAATCGGTTTTCTATTTTCAAAACTTTTTGCCACATTATCCATAATGGCCTCAAGATCAAACATGAGTTCCTCTACTGTGTCTGCTATGACTTCTGCTCCTACCGGTCCGGTGCTTCAACCACCTCCTCCAAGGATGCCAGCCTCTACACGACCTCATGATATTATCCCTACCCGCAGTGTTCAGGAATCTGCTCCTGTTTTAGCTTCTAACGATGAAATTTTAACCTTATTTGGAAGTGTGCAGGAACAAATGAGGCAGCAACAGGAAACAAACCAAATGCTTTTAAGGGAAATACAACTCCTGAAGTCTGGCTCGAGCAGATCTGCTGAGGATATTGTCACTCCATTACACCCCAGAACGTTGAACTTCAGTTCGGCTGTGTATACTGAGGATAACAGGGGGATTATTGTGCCCAGCCTTCCTCAGAATCATACTCCTGAAATACCCTCCTCGGTCAGGACGTCGACCATAAGGAGCTCAGGATATGTTTCAGGATATGGGCAAAATCCTCCAACGGGTAACGTGTCAAATAATAATAATGCTCATACTACTAACAATAGTGGATCTTTCCAGGATACAGGTGTGACATCAGCGCTTACTAGGGAACTTCAGAAGTTGAAGGACATGATATCAAGTGTACCCGGGGTGGTCCAGCCGATCCCGGAAGTGTCTCAAGACAGCCACAAGATATCTCGTTTTGCATATCCTATCTGTGATGCTGAGATCCCAAAGAGATTCCAAACCCCCAACATGAAGCTTTACGACGGAACAACGGATCCTGAGGAGCATATTGCTCAGTATAAGGAAAGGATGGAGATTAAGCCTATCCCTCCGGATCTCAAGGAAGCATGCTTGTGCAAGGGTTTTGGTTCAACTTTGACAGGATCAGCCTTGAAATGGCTCTTGAATGTTCCTCCACATTCGATTACATCTTTTGCTCACTTAGTAAATTTATTTAATAGTCAGTTTTCTTGTCGTAGAAGCTTTGAAAAACTAACAAGTGATCTCTACAGGATAACACAGGGGCCTCAGGAATCCCTTAGGGATTATGTGAACAAGTTCAGCAGGGAATCACTAGACATTCCCCATCTTGATGTTGCAACAGCTGTGCAAGCTTTCAAGATGGGGCTGCAAAAAGATTCTCAATTTTATCAAGACCTTGTAATGAACCCATGCAGGAACTTGGATGAAGCTCGGAATAGGGCCCTAAGATACATTCGGTTGGAGGATGACAGAAAGATGCAAGAAAGGATGAACTCATCCAACACTTATGAGTCAACTAACAGGAAGTCAGAATCCTCATTCAAGTCATATCGGCCTAAGCCATATGGCAGAAATGAAAACAAGAGAGTGAATGCTGTCGAAGATGAGGATCCTGAAGAGTATCCTGAATTGAATATTGCTTTTCTGTTAACATTCCTGAATTGATGTATGCCATGCAGGGTCTAGGGGACAAGGCAAGATGGCCTCGAAAGAATCAACAAAAAGCAGATTGGAAAGAAAAATCAAAATGGTGTGCTTTCCACGAAGATTTCGGACATATGACTGAGGATTGCATCGCTCTAAGGAAAGAAATAAGCTATCTTCTAAGCAAGGGATATTTGAAAGATCTCCTAGGGAGAAAGAAGAATAAGGGTCAGGATACTGAGAAGGATCCTGAGCGAGCAGCATCACCTCCCGCGGATGCCAAGATAATCAACTTCATTTCGGGAGGATCCGACATTTGTGGGACTTCGTATTCGGCAGCAAAAAGACATGCAAAAGAAGCTAAGGCCGAAAGGGGAGACAAACCTGTCAGGATGACTACACTTACAACTGACAAAGTGATCACATTTGATGCTGATGACAGGGATACTGTCCAGGATCCTCACCATGATGCTCTGGTAATAACGTTATATGTGGCTAACCATTTTGTACGCAGGATATTGGTTGATAATGGCAGCTCCGTCAACATAATCCAACTAGAGACGCTTAAAAGAATGAATGTATCTCCAATGGATATCACTTCAAAGTCTACCGTGCTCGTTGGGTTCAGTGGAGAGGCTAGAAACACAGTGGGAGAGATAAAGTTGCCGGTGTACGTTGAAGGAGTCAACTCGATACAACGTTTCTGTGTGATGGACTCTCTGTCCTGCTATAACATTATACTGGGAAGACCGTGGATTCACGATATGAAGGCCGTGCCATCAACATATCACCAATGCATCAAGATACCTACCCCTTGGGGAGTTGTTAAAGTTGATAGTGATCAGCAGGAGGCGAAAGAATGCTACTCATCCTCGATGAAATCCTCAACCAAACCTAGTGCAGCATAGCAATTAAAGACGCGGGCCCAGGATATCGTGGAGGATCCGGAGCAGGATGTGAAGAAAATTATCCTAGACCAGGATAATCCCGATATTTCGGTGCTCGTGGGAACCAATATCCCTCAGGATATTGAAGAGCAATTAATTAACTTTTTAAAATGCAGGATGTCAACGTTTGCATGGAAGCATGAGGATATGACAGGCATATCCAAAGACATTATCACTCACAAGCTTGGAATTGATAAATCATTCAAGCCTGTGCAACAGAAAAGAAGGAAGTTTGCTCCTGAGCGGAATACGATTATTCAAGAGGAAGTTGAGAGATTATTGAAGTCCAGGATGATCAGAGAGGTTAAGTTCCCAAGGTGGCTAGCAAACGTGGTTGTGGTACAGAAGAAAAACGGGAAATGGAGAGTCTGTGTAGATTACACAGACTTGAACAAAGCTTGTCCTAAAGACCCATTTCCTCTTCCCCACATTGATGCAATGGTAGATGCCACTGCCGGGCATGAAATGTTGACCTTCATGGACGCATCCTCAGGATTTCAACAGATCCAAATGGAGCCTTCTGACCAGGAGGATACTACCTTCATGACACCAACAGGTATTTATTGTTATACAGCTATGCCTTTTGGTTTGAAAAATGCAGGTGCAACATACCAAAGATTGGTAAACATGATGTTCAAAGACAAACTGGGGGACACCATGGAGGTGTACATCGACGATATGGTGGTAAAGTCAAAGAAAGCTCAGGATCACCTCCAGGATATTAAAGGAGCGTTTGATATCCTGGATCAGTATAACATGAAGCTGAATCCTGCTAAGTGCCATTTTGGAGTAGGAGCAGGAAAATTCCTAGGATATATGGTGACCAAAAGAGGGATAGAAGCAAGCCCGGAGCAGATTAAAGCCATCTTGGATATTAAATCACCCTCAAATATGAAGGATGTTCAACGATTAACAGGGCGAGTGGCAGCATTGAATAGATTTATCTCAAGATCTTCAGAAAAATGCAAAGATTTTTATGATATCCTGAAGAAGAACAAAAAATTCGAGTGGGGTGAGAAGCATGAAGCAGCCCTACAGGATTTGAAACGATATCTCTCAACCGCACCTCTGTTGATGAAACCTGAAAATGGTGAACCACTATCCCTGTACCTTGCTGTATCAGGGAATGCTGTAAGTGCCGTTCTCATAAAAGACCATGAAGGTCAGCAATATCCTGTTTATTATGTTAGTAAAAGTTTGTTAGATGCTGAAACTAGGTACTCTCATTTAGAAAAATTAATACTAGCATTAGTTATGGCGTCAACAAAACTTAGACACTACTTTGAGACACATAGGATACACGTTAAAACAAATTATCCTGTCAAAAATGTACTTAGGAAACCGGAAATGTCGGGTAGAATGGCTAAGTGGTCAGTAAAGTTAAGTGCCTATGATTTAGTATATGAACCCAGGAATGCCATAAAGTCTCAGGCTTTAGCTGACTTTGTGGCTGATTTTAGTAGTGACATTCAGGATGAGGTAGACCTAGAAGTTCAACAGCTAGGAGAATCCTCAGGATCCTGGACATTATATACTGATGGTGCATCTAATATAAGAGGAGTAGGATTAGGAATACTACTAAAATCGCCACAGGGGGACATATTACCCCAGGCTATTAGGTGTGAATTTCCTGCTACCAATAATGAAGCAGAATATGAGGCTTTAATCGCAGGATTAGAATTGGCTAAGAGCATGAGTATCAAAAATTTACAAGTATATGTTGATTCTTTGTTACTTACTAACCATTTTAATGGATCCTATGCAGTTAAGGGTGAGAAATTAATAGAATATCTTGATATTCTCAAAAAATTAGCAGGATATTTCGATGTTTTTACACTTGAACAGGTACCAAGGGAGGATAATGCTGAAGCGGATGCATTAGCAAATTTGGGATCATCAATCAGGATACCTGAAGGGACCCAAATACCAATATTACATGTCTTATATCCTGCAACGAATCCTCAGGATAAAGAAGTAGCGGGTATTCGGGATCCTGAAGTGGAGTATCCTGAGCAGGATCCTAAATCCTGGACGGCTCCAATTGTGAGATATCTCGAAGAAGGACACCTCCCCGGAAATGAAAATCCTAAGGCATTTAGGATTAAGGTATCACGATTCACTATTATAAATAATGTTTTATACAAGAAATCTCTTGCAGGACCGTATTTGAGGTGCTTGGAGGATCCTGAAGCCAAAGAAGTACTTCAGGATATACATGAAGGGGATTGTGGTAATCACACCGGGGGCAGATCATTGTTCTCAAAAGTATTAAGGACAGGATATTATTGGCCAACGATGAGGAAAGATGCTGCAGAATATGCTCGAAGATGTGATGCATGTCAAAGACATAGTAACATACTACATCAACCAGCTGAACCATTATATCATGTAGTTTCCCCTTGGCCATTCATGAAGTGGGGGATGGATATAGTGGGGAAGTTACCAAAAGCTCCGGGAGGAAAAGTCTTTATGTTAGCTATGACAGATTATTTCTCCAAGTGGGTTGAGGCTGAAGCATTTGTCCAAGTTAGAGACCAAGAAGTAGTATCCTTCATAAAGAGGAATATCCTGACTAGGTTTGGAGTACCAGCTGAGATCATTTGTGATAATGGGTCCCAGTTTATAAGCAAAAGGACTACTGACTTTTGCAAAAGTTGGGGAATCAAAATGATCACATCTACTCCAGTACATCCTCAAGCGAATGGACAAGCTGAATCTTCAAACACGATAATAGTCAATAACTTAAAGAAGAGACTTGGGGCCAAAAAAGGAAGATGGGCGGAAGAGTTACCCTTTGTTTTGTGGGCTGATAGGACAATGGTAAAGAATGCAACCGGCCAAACCCCGTTTTCCTTGGTATTTGGAGCGGAGGCGATGATTCCAACAGAAATGACGATACCTACTGCAAGATCTATGCTGCAGGATCCTGAACAGAATCCTGAAGTCTTATGTCAGGATTTGGATACTATAGACGAAAAAAGAGATGCAGCAAGGCTAAGGATAGCAGCATATCAACAAAGAATATCCAGAGCATATAATAAGAACATAAGGACTAGAAGATTTCGAGTTGGTGATTGGGTGCTAAGAAAGGCTTTTCAAAATACCACTAATCCTGCCGATGGCAAGCTAGCTCCGAAATGGGAAGGACCTTATGAAGTCGAGTCAGAAGCAGGGAAAGGAGCATATCGACTCAGGAATGTGGAAGGGGATATGCTACCAAGATCCTGGAATGCAATACATTTGAAGCTCTATTTCAAGTAAGAGTAGAATTTATTTTCTATCTCGGAATGGTATGTATTCTATTTTTAAATATATTTTTGTTTATTGTCTTGAACCCAATACTGACTTAAGCATCGGAGGGGTGTTAGCCAAGCTAACACCCACCTTAGTTTACAATTGTTTTGCAGGATATGTTTCAGGATATAGCTCCAGGATATATACTCAGGATAAGTCGAAAGATTAGAGGATTGGCCCCCTCTCTCACGTTTAAGGGATCCTGATCCCTTCAAAGGTTTAAAGGTATTCACCTTTCTTTCGAATTGGGTTTAAACACCTCGCCTGGAGCGCAAGTTATCTAGGTATTGTTCAAGGTAGCGGGACCAGTTCATGTAAAAGTGGCTGACAATTTCGTTACTGTTGGCTATATCCTGGATCCTAAAGGTATATGAGGATTGATCACCCTCTCTCACGAAAGAGTATTTTCATACTCTCAAAGGTTTAAAGGTTTTCACCTTTCTAAGGATTGGAGTTTATACACTCTCGCCTGTAGCGCATGAAATTTAGGGTTTATCCCCAGATATCAGGGTTTATCCCCAGGGTATTAAGGGTCTATCTCAAGTATGCTAAAGATTCATTTCAGGATATCAGGGGTTTTGCCCCAGGATATGCGGAATTTACTTAAGACAAGGTATAAATGCATTTGTGTTTCTGTGTCAAACACAGGGGACATACATTATACTGTTCAAAGAATGGATCCAAGTTCACAAGTATGCACTGGGGACAAAACTTATAATGGAGGATTAAAATTGGTTCTGTAAGAATCTCTGGTATGATCTCTCCTTTTTATTTGGACAATTTGTAGGTTATATTTTAACATCCTTATCAAGATATCTTTCAGGATACCTTTCAGGATACATCTATAATATATATTCCTAAAAGTGTACAAACCAAACAATTTTTACAACTACGATTTTCATAGCAATGACAACAGTAATAAGGTCAAAAGAGAAGTTATATTATTAACATACCAAAAGATGTGCTCTTAGTTTCACCTCAAAACAAGGCCCATCCACTAAGAGCACTAATAGTTCATTACCATATTTACCCAACAGTTGAAGGCTTCATCTCAAACCGAGACCCATCCACCTTCAACTGTTGTATTGTTCAAAAAGCATGCAGGAAATGTAAATTGTTCAGGTGCGGGAAAGTAAAGTGCAGAAAAGTAAATTGTTTATGGGACTACAAACCAACATTCAAATTCAAAAAGGTGGGCTCTGGCCTTGGCACGTATATCCGTCATCGCCCACCTGAATGCCCTCACACAGCGGCATCTCCTCCAACCTTCTCGGACTTCTCCGCTCCAGCATGCTGACCAGCATCCTGCGCAGCATCCTGACCTATGTCCATCCCAGCATCAGCTCCAGCATCCTTCTTGTCTCCAGCTT
This sequence comes from Helianthus tuberosus, assembly GCA_030545235.1. Taxonomy (NCBI): domain Eukaryota; kingdom Viridiplantae; phylum Streptophyta; class Magnoliopsida; order Asterales; family Asteraceae; genus Helianthus; species Helianthus tuberosus. The sequence continues at coordinate 71,278,484 of CM060426.1, forward strand.
GGACCACCACCTCTGCTGACTTAGAAGACTCACCGGCTTCAGCAGGAAATGGCACAGCTTTGCCTCCGAGCTCCTTTAACTTGGCCACCCAGGATTCAACTGGCCAAGATGGACAAACAAGGCCCGTCTCCTTGGCCTCGTAGGCCATCTTGATGCGTGCTTGTAGCAGGGAGACGATAGCAGAAGCCTTGATTCCCTCTCGGAAGTTGACCAAGGCCTGATCATGATCCATTTGAACGGTGGCAAGTTTGACCTCAGCGTCTTGGGTGACCTTCTTCAGCAAGCTTTCGTAGTGCCGGCTCTTCGCTTCAGCAATGGCACCTTGGTCAGCAACGGTGCTTTCGAGCTGTTTGATCCTGGCTTCATGAAGTGCCACAGTACCACAAGCGTCATTATACAAGTGGAGCAAATGCTGGAGGCCCTGCACATCAATTACAGGTATAAAGTTAGAATGTATGTTGACCAAGATATCCTACCAGGATATCCTGTTAGGATATACGTGCAGGATATATGTGCAGGATATACATGAAGGATATACGTCAGGATATTACCTTGTTAAGGAAGGATGTCATTGGCTCTAAGGAATCGGAGAAGCTGAGTTCGTCATAGGAGAACCCTTCTAAGCCCGGAGCACTGACTTCAAGACCCTTCCTCTTTTTCGCTGTGGAAGCACGGGTTCTTGGATTGGCCTTGGGAGCCGGGAGTGGTTTGGAGCTAGTAGCAGCAGGAGTCTCCTTCTTGACTGTGGCTGGAGTTGGATAGCTGTCAAGTTCATCAAGGTCTAGATAGACTGGGACTTTGCTGGAATCTGCACACAGGGAGTAAATTTCTAAATCTCTCCTAAGAATAGCAAATAAAAAACATATGTGTGGAGGATATCTTGCAGGATTCTTACCAGACATGTTTGCGCTTGAAAGAGGGCTTGCAGTTGGTGGAGACGGATTAAAACTTCTCTCTGTTTCTGAAAGCAGTCTGATAGCGTCTATCCTTTTTTGAGAATCAGCAAGGGGAGGTGCGATCTTTCTGAAATCAGTTGCATACAAAAACAGGAGAAATAAAATTCATTAGCTGAGGATATGAGACAGGATAAGAGACAGGATCATTCTTAAACCCTAAGTCCTACCCTTTCTTAACCATCTCATCGGATAATCCGGTCCACCAGGGATTGAATCCCTTTTTACGAAGAAAAACTTGGATTGCCAACCATCCTCGTTCCTGGTGGCACGAAGTATCAATGGATCACCGGAAGTAGAGTAAAATAGGAATCTAGATGAGCCATGGCATCTAAGCTTGTAGGCTAAAGGGAGATCATGGACAGAAAGATCAGGTATGTGGTTTCTCTTGATTTGGTCAAGAACAGACAAAACACGCCAGAGCATTGGCATGGTTTGACTGAAAGAAATTTTGGTGATATTAAAAAACTCGGTGATGAAGTCTGGAAAGGGGAATCGTAGCCCTAAGGTAAAGGGGAAAGCATTGAAACAAATCCACTCGTTGGAAACCATATCTGACCGGATTTCTCTATCAAAGGGTCGAAATATGGTTCCATCCGGAAAGATACCGGAGGATTTCAAAGCCGACAGATGAGCACTGTCAAAGGTGCATGTTTCGTTCTCCGGTTCTTGGAGAAGATTCTGTTGGATGAATGTGGGAGCCGAGTCGCCTGAACTAGACCTCGTTTGCCTAGGCATTTGGTCGCCTGAATTCTCGCCGGAGAAAGATAAAAGATGAATATGAAGATGAGGGAGAGAATATTACCTTTTTCTTGTCGATTGTGGTTAAAAAAGAAGATGAGGATGAGAAGATATAGGGCATGATGAGTAAATATAGGCCGGGTGGTTGAAAGCTGTCACATCAATGGTCTTATCTCTTAATTACCTCGGCCACCGTGAAAAATGTAACCGTTAGTGCAGGATATCAAACGGTAACATTTTTGGGGACAATTGTTATGGGTGAAATTTTGAACCCTTATATCCTGGAAAATATCTTGGTTTATATCTTGGTTATGTAGTATCTGTTTACATCCGGGATGCTGGTTCAGGATATTGGTAATATCCTGAAAGGTATCCTCAGGATTACTAATGGATTATGTGCAGGTACGTGGGTTGGAAGCTGGCAACGTTCATAAGACTCATTCCGCGGAAGACTCGGTCCAAGTCATTCAAATGAAGACGTTGAAGCCGTATTACTCGGTCAATAACGTTCATAATGGAATATTCGAAGTACCCCATATTTATAGGGATTATTGTTTGTAATTCATTACTATAAATAGGTGGGTATACCAGATCAAATAGGACATCACAATCGCACTCGCTACACTCTAACACTTGCTCTCTAGCAATTTTCACTTTCATACAAAGGCATTGTAACACTTAGCGATCTGGTCTATATCCTGCACTGTATCCTGAAGTTTAAAGCAATAAGAAGAACAAGGCAGCTGCGATTGTCAGCTCCCGAGGTTTTATGCCGGCGATCTAGATTGATCAAGGGCTTTCCTCGTACATCTCGTGTCATTTCCTTTACTTTTTGCTCATTGTTTACTCATTGTTTGATCGTAGATACAGCTCAATATCCTGAGCCGTATCCTGAATACTGATTTTCTAAATAACTCAACAAGCATATTTTCTACACACTTTCTAGCACACTACCTCACATTACTAATTTGATCACTAAATTGCTTCGGTAATTTTTGACCAAAACAATAACCACTTGCAGTTCTTTACTTGAACACATTGTTAAATTACAATAAGGTAACATCTATACATGTTCAATCCAACCAAGATACATTTATAATGTTTGTACCTTTTCAACACTACGTTATAACATGTTCCCGTCTTATGATAAGGTTTAATAGTTTCGGGACCAATATTAAAAATACAATGAAACGATGTAGCATACATTTATTTATATTAATTAACTATAATACAATTAGCAAGCTTAGTGAATAGTGGATTTACATTTTGATTTTTTTTTAGTAAACTGCTAAATTCGTCCCTGAGGTTTGACTCAAATTGCTAGATCAGTCCAAAATCAAGTTTTGTTGCTAAAACAGTCCCTGAGCCTAGTTTCTGTTGCTATTTCAGTCCAATAAATTAACACCGTTAGAACCTCTGTTAATGAATGGGTAAAACTGCTAAATTCGTCCCTGAGGTTTGATTCAAGTTGCTAGATCAGTCCAAAATCAAGTTTTTTGAATTTGTTAATTATAAACTTATTTAGGTATATAATTTTTCTAGACTTGCATTAATTTTTTGAATTTGTTAATTATAAACTTATTTAGATTATAAACTTATTTAGGTATATAATTTGCAAGTCTAGAAAAATTATTTGTTAGTTATTTTGATTATTATTATTATTATTATTATTATTATCATTAAATGTTTACTAATTATATACTTAAGTATTTAAATAAGATAATACTTAATTTAAATAAAATTAGTTTTAAAAATATAAATGTAGCTTTTTTTAAGAGCGCAATTTAACCGGACAGCCTTAAATACTGATTTTATTTTGATGTTGTTATTGTTGTTGTTGTTACCATGTAAATATTTAGTATTTATTTAAGGATTTAAATAAGACAACAGTTAATTTAAACAATATTTAGTTATGAAAAATACAAACATTATATGTAAACTTAAATATTAAGAAATTAACATAATTTTTATTTATTTTTATTTAAATCGTAATATTTAATGTTTAATATTTATCAATTATTTTAATTTAATATTTGTATTATAAAGTTCTTTTATTCATTTTTTCTACTTAATTAAGTGGTTTCGTATTTAATAATATTATCATTCAGGTGAGGTCAGACAACATGTCGTGTCAAACCAGTGTTTAAGACAGGTCAAATAAAATTGCGCTCTCCAAAAGAGCTACATTCTGTTTATATTTTTATAACTAAACACAAATTTAAATTATATATTTAGGGTAGACTTGTAATTTATCTTAAATTTTAAGACATTTAAGAAAATATATAATGCATTTGGTACAAGTATTGATGCATTAAGAACCTGTCATTTACCATTTTTTTTCTCTTGTGATATTAATGATTTATTCAACGAACATAAATATAACTGGACCCGCCTTAAACTGTATTTGGGTATTATTATTGTTATAACTTTGTAAATATTTAGTAGTTATATACGTAATTATCTAAATAAGATCACACTTAATCTAAATAGTATTGAGTTATAATTAACAAATTATATACCTAAATAAGTTTATAATCTAAATAAGTTTATAATTAACAAATTCAAAAAATTAAAGCAAGTCTAGAAAAATTATATACCTAAATAAGTTTGTAATCTAAATAAGTTTATAATTACCAAATTCAAAAAAATAATGCAAGTCTAGAAAAATTATATACCTAAATAAGTTTATAATTAACAAATTCAAAAACTTGATTTTGGACAGATCTAGCAACTTGAATCAAACCTCAGGGACGAATTTAGCAGTTTTACCCATTCATTAACTGAGGTTCTAACGGTGTTAATTTATTGGACTGAAATAGCAATAGAAACTAGGCTCAGGGACTGTTTTAGCAACAAAACTTGATTTTGGACTGATCTAGCAATTTGAGTCAAACCTCAGGGACGAATTTAGCAGTTTACTCTTTTTTTTTTGGTCTCTTTTGAGTTTTTCTTTTTTTTATACTTTTATCCCTCAACTGTTAGTATTTACAATTACAACCCCTTAACTTTTTAAAGACTTTGTGATCGAGATTTACGTGTTTATTTTTATATAAGTGTCGGTATAAATTCAAGCCGATTTATGTTTCGATTTAAATTATTATTATTATGTACATTTTTAGTTGGCTTACGTTTCCACGTAAATTTTTATTCGGAAATATGTCGGGTCAAATATAATATGTTTTCGTGCATATTTTTAAGTACGTTTTCAGTTGGTCTATATTTTGATGTAAATTGCAATTAGCAGGTTGTGTGAACAGTGTTTTCATCCTTGAGTTTTTTTTTCTGAAATATATTATTTTTATTTTTTACTTTTCTTAATGTTTAATGTTTTACTTTTACGTTCCTTTATCATTAAAGTTATATTTAAGATAGTGTTTATGTTTACGTTTCCATTTACAATTAATTTAAAATTCAGCCTGTGCCTCTACCCAATTTAAAGTTATACTTTTGGTTTTCGGTCAATTTAAAAATGTATCGATATTCTTTTGAGCATATTTTTTGGGTTGCTATACTGAACCAAGATAGATATCGACCTTAACAATTAACAATTGAGGTATGGGGGGGGGGTGAAATGATCATTCTAGTAGAAGTTTATACAATAACAAAATATTGAATATTGTAGTACAAACATCTAGTAAAATACTTAGTTCTGGTTTTTACTCCATCAACACCTCTTTCTTTTTGTAAGACATGCACTACATATATGCCTATTAACGAACCTAACAAACACGAACATGTGCATGTTCGTATTCATTCATTTAACTTTAACCAGTGGCGAAGCTTGACATTTTCGACGCGCAAGGGGAGGGGGGGTGGTCGAAAACATATATACCCAAAAAATTCTATAGAACCGGGGGGTCGAAAACATATACACCCAAAATTTTCTATACAAAAAACTACATATATAACACTACTAAGCGAAAAGTTCGGGGGGTGGGAACCCCCCCCCCCCCGCGGCCCCTTCAAAGCTGATCCAATGACTTAAACCGAACATGAACATGGACATATAATCGAACAAAACTTTTTGTTTATGTTCATTAATTAATAAAATGAGCATGTTCATGTTTGTTCGTTTAAAACCTAAACGAACAGTTCATAAACACAAACGAACATGATAAACAAACACAAACACGATAAAGAAACACAAATGAACATACTAATAATAAGTATTTTTTAATTGTATATTGTGACAACTGACACTTTTCCATGTGTTTCTGTACAATATAAACAGTAATTGTGCTTTAATGACTGTGTATGCTTGAACCAATGATATGAATGATTTTCTGATTACTGTCATAGACATACAAATACATTACATGACTGCATATTATTTATGAAAGATGAATGCAACATGAGACAGTTGAATTAGTGCACAGAACGAAACTAGCACAGTGATTAGACAAACTAGAAGTACTGACGGGAGTTCAGTACTCAGACAGACATGTTGTTAAGACACAGAATGAGCCCCGGAACCAAGAGTTACACTAGAATAGTATGTAGGAAAGTAGGGATCATAAAACTGCCTTCCGAGTGATGATTTAAGTGCCAGAAAGTGCCCGAAACACACTAAAACTGCAGAATTCTGTAGAAAACAGCAAAAATCAGCATTTTAACATCAAAATATAATGCAAAATTATGGTTTAATGGTCCAGAATAACTTGATAAGTGTCGGGAATCAAAACCGTAATAAAAGACATCATATTGCACACTAAACTGCGCAATTTAGCACCTTAACAAACCGGTAACCAACCGAACAACCAGACACTACCCGAAACACCAAAATTCAACTAGAAGCATTGTTTTAATGTTACAAAGCTAGTTATAATCACTAAACATCATATTACCACTTAAAACATATAACACACTTAAACACCAAAATCTAACACTTAAACATGTAACCGAATGTTTAACTAGAAATTGAAATCCAACTAGACCCCCCCCCCCCTCATTGACGGTTACATGTGGGGTCCCACACCCCACATTTCTTTTAAATTGTTTAATAGATTTGTTGTTTTGATTTGGAACATATTACCCATAGTTTTAATTGATGTTGGAAGTAATTATAAAGAAACCACAAGTCCTAAACCTTCTCACTTTCAACATTTCAAAGAAAAATAACCTCCTTCTTCTCTCTCCCAACTCACGGACACACCTCCATCTCTATACATCTCCATTTTCAATCCATTCTCAAGCATTCTAAGGTGTTCTCAAGGTGTTTCAAGCCTAACTAAGAAGGTTGTAAGCATAGGAATTGGAAGGACCATCTCTAGGAGCTTTTAACCACCTTATTTCTTCATCAACTTACTTCTTGTTCTTCCCTAGCCATAGTGCTAGTAGTAAGCCCCTTTGATCTTGTTTTTATTCATAATTTTAGTAGTTAAAGTAAGATGTAACTTGGTAAACTAAAGAATCTAAACTAAACAAAACATAAAGATGAACATGAACATAAAGCTTAAAAACATGAAGATCAAAGTTGTTTAAGTGTATGTAGTAGACTTGTTTGTTGATTTCTTGTATGTATGGTGTTGATCACCATAAGAAGCTTGCTAGATGATGATTAAACACATGATCTAGCAAGTATAAGGATGGATCTTGAAAAATTCATGTTGATCATCCTTTCTATGAACCATGAACTTGAAGATGAGTTTGTTTTTGTGTAGGCTGATGAATCCTACAAGATGCAAGTCTTGAAAGTAAAGGATTTCAAAAATAAAAATTTCAAGAAAACTAAAAGTTTACTACTAGATTCAACGTGATTTGGTTTTAAAGGAAAATAATCATGTTTTAAGAGTTGAAATAGAACTAGTAAAGTGTATGTAATATGAAAAATGCAAGAAGATTGATTTTTGTAAAATCACTTTACAAGTTGTAAAGGATGAAATTTTATAATAATGAGTTTTATGAAACAAAAACCATGGATTTAGTGTTATTAGACCATACTAAACAACATGTTAAAACACTACAAGGTTTTGTTAAACTTCAAGTTCATGACATATTGTGAAAATGCATATTTATTGCTTATGGTAAGTTGTGTGAAACTTGTTGTTGATTGATGATGAATTTTCAAAAGAAAAAGATATGTTATTAAGCATGGAAACCTCCATTTTTAAGGGGAAACTATGGCAAAATTTTTGTCAAAATTAAACACTTAGAAAAATATTTTTAAACAAGTGTTTACAAGTAAATTTTGATCATGGTTTTAATATAAAAATTTGCCATAATTTTTATTACAAAAATTACAAATATTGGAGGTTGATTTTTGATAATAAAAATCACTAAGTATATATTTAGGAAAATATATATTTAGATGTCACAAAATTATGTGCTACTTGTATATTGATTGTATTAGTTATATTAAAATTAGGACTTGAAAATAATGCACCACACCAAAATACCAAAATATGTAATAAGAAATATTACCAAAATCACAAGAAAATAAATATATCTTATACCCGAATATCTGACAATGGACATTGGACTATATTTATATAAATATTTTGAAAAATAAATTCGTAACTTAACAAATGTGATAAACGGTATTTTTGAAACCGAAGAAACGGTAAAATAAGAATTTTTATAACTATTACAAAATATATCATATTTTGTCAAATAGAAAACGTATTATTTTTTAGTGGATATTTTCTTAAACAATTCAAAAATATATTATTTTGGTGAAAACTAGAAATATATATATATATATATTTTCTAAGTTTAATCTTAAAAATATATTATTTTTAAGATATATATGAAAGTATACTTATTTTTGCCAAGTAAAGTTTATAGATACTTTTCTATAAAAATCCTCTTAAAATATATATATTTTAAGAATATAAAGTGGTGATTTTTAGTGTATAAAAATAATATTCCAGAAAATAATACACAAATTAAGTATAAAATACTTAATAAATACAAGAAAATACGTATTCCTATACGTATAAATACATACCGAATACACTACCAATACTTGACAAAATACACGAATACAAGCATACTATACTTGGAAAATGCATATGTGAGAAATACATGATAAACCAAGTTAAAAATATATTATTTTTAACAATATTCCAAATAATTGGATAAAAATAGTTTAAGTTAAAATATTATTATTTTAACCAATAATTATATAATTTGGAATTATATAATACATATCAACCGTATAACTCAAAGAATACTAAATTCCCAAAAAAATAAGTCTTAATAAACAACTAAGACTAGGAGTCGTTACACGACCTAAACGTATAATAAAACATGGCACGTGTGTAGGTAGTTGTACGACTCGTAAGAAGGATCTTCGAGTTACAAGACTGCGGACGCAAAACCGTGAGTTCATGTCCCACTTTTCTTTTAACTGTTTTTGGTTTTATAACTTACGGGGTGAAATACATGTTTCAAATGGTATGGTTAGTTAAGGAATGAATTGTTAGATCATGTGAATGGGTAGGCACAACACTTAAGACCATTAATCTTTGTATAAAGACCGAGTGGCATGAGTGATAGATCTATTTGGGTGTTGCGAGCCCCACCTATGGGACCGGGAGTTGGCCCATGTGGTGACTATGTCATTCTAGCCGGGTGGCCCGGTACGAAATCCGCAAAGGTTTGAGCCTTCCTACACCATTGCACACATATTAATGTCCTTGCAAAACATTAATTGATCTGTTCATAGATGCTTTCATACCGGATTACAAAGGAATACTTACTAATGTTTACAAGATTATTCGAGCTCACATACAAAACACATGAACTCGCTCAACTTTTGTTGATGTTTTCAAATTACATGTATTTCAGGAAACTAATTGGATCTGGCGACGTGAGAAAGATTTCAAGAAGATATTTCAAGTTTGATGTCATCCTTTTGGAAGAGTTTGGTTAGTATATTTTATCTTCGATAAGATATACGAACTAAAGCCTTAGTTTAGAAAGTCTTTTGTTTTAAAAAGTCCTTTTTGGAACTTATTACTTTGAATGGTTTGTAAACTTAACTTGAAGTTTGTTGGTTTAACTTAACAGCTTAGGTTTGTAATATTTTGAAACTTATGTATGGATGAACATCATGTTTTGATCATGTAGTTGTTTATTATAATTGAATGCAATGAAACTGATCAAGTCACACATCACATGCTTCCGCAAAAGTCAGGGTGTGACAGGTTGGTATCAGAGCTTCGATTGTAGTGAACTAGGATTCCTTCTCGAGTCTAGACTACAATCACTAGGATTCTCCCATAAAAATATTTTTACAAATATTTTTCATTGCATTCACAAAAGAAAACACCAAGATCCATGGAACAAACATTTTTCAAAGGAAAGAAAGAAAGACAAGCAAGGACATTAGTAGGGAGGGAGAATACCCCGACTAATGTGCCAATTGAGGTATAGTCAGTCTACGTGAGATAGACTTGCCGAATACAAAATGACCCCCGAAAGAACAAACGAGAGTTATATGTGACATGTTGCATTTATTTGCATGTATATACTAAGTAACATATTTACAAATTAATATATATGCATATATGTGTACGGAATAATTATTGATGGGAACGAGATACCTTCGACTTCGAATTCTATTATTGTTCTTGGCTCGCACAATGAGATTATCAACCTCACGTATGTTGCGGAGCTTAGGGCTGATGTAATTACCAAACGAGACCCTGAGCTCGATTTCGTAGAAGATGGTTGTTCTTCCCCCTCGAATGCGAAGGTGCCTGACTATGGCAGAGACGGCGAGGCGGATGAGGTAACCTTGGACAACAACCTTATCAGTGGGACGAGGTCCCTGTGGCATTTACGAAACATGATTGACGACACTCTTGTCTAGACAAGGAAGATGAGGTACTCATCTTGAAGGTGCCCCTCCAACTACTATTAATAGGAACTCTCCTTATCCCTATTCTGTCTAAGCATTGTGCCAACTCGCGCGTAACAAAACAGATGATAGCGCGTGGACCACCATAAAGGTCCCATCTATGTCGAAGGTATGAAGACCGTAGTGTCCCCTCTCTGACTGATCGGCTGCTTTGAACGAGAGAAAATTAGGGTGACCATGCAAGACAATTTATTATTACGGGGACCCACGTAATAACAACTTATAGTGCATGGGGATCCTGGTAGACTCTGCAGGTCAAGCTAATGATCATTACACATTCAAAAATTCCTAAGTTGTTTAAATCCCCATCTAGTAGAACGCTAACCGAGATAGTTACTATAACACTCTACAAGTAGGAAGCCTGTCTTTTCCTACTTCGTGCCTAACATCCCTACCTGTAGTACGAGTCATTGGGAACCGGTATTCAAGATGGTAAACACTCAGGAAAGATTTTCCTCAACACTTTGGGATTCTCGTGTTTAAATTTGTACAGAGCCTATGACACCCCAAACTTATCCATTATAGTTGCGATGATAGACCCCAACGCTTGACACCCGTTTGCCCCAAGGAGGTGGCGTGGCGCAAGCTGTAGTAGAACCCAATTACCGCACTCTATTCGGAATTCATGAAGATCGTACCAACCATATTGGGACTCTTGGAGCCCACGCAAAATCAATGTATGTGTTGCACAGTCCAGTGTGGCAAAGGGGTCCTCCATACATCAGACAATCGAGGATTCGTGAAGTATGGAGTACACATTATAAGGACGGAAACGACCACTCGAATCTCCCCTTCACAACAGATTCCCATTCTATTTAGGCACACTGATGACACATGCAAGAAGATTCTTCACGTCCTTCACCTCACATGCACCCTATCACCCACTAGCTATATCATCGCCACCAACACCCCTATCAGTACCTCCACACTCTCTATCCCATAGTGCACTCCATCGTTTGGGTAGTGCATTCACACCCTGAAAATCACTATACATTTGCTACAAAGCACAATTTGGTCCCGAGGATGAAGTCACGTACCCTCACGACCTTACCTCTGCGTTTTCTGTATCAACCCCCTACACGTGGTAGCAATGCACAACCCCCATCTTTTGGGAAGTATACCCATGTTTGGTAAAACTAAAGACAATGGAACAGTCAGAGACTTGAGGAATAATCAAGGAATAAGGTGAAGCGAAGACCTCATCGAATTTTGTATAGCACTGGATGACTTGCATCAACCGGAGTAAAGTGACTCCGAGGAGGTTATCTTCACAAAAACTGATTATAACAAGTTGATATGGTATATAAAAGTCGATATATCCTTAGCAGGACTTGGTTGTAACACAATTTACCTCCCTACAATGATGAAACGATTATGATGGAAGGATTTGTATAAGCATCATTACGAATTATCTTACCCTTATACTCATAGAGCGTGACGAAAGAGCTTTACTTTCACTCATAAATGACAACATTCATTTTAAGATAAATGTCTAATTTCGTCGATATGTTTTATACATGTGAAGCTCATGGAACCACAACATAGGAACATTGGTCAAACCCAACCGGAACCTTTACCTGCAACAAGAGCTGAGCTCGAAGCTCTAGTGAACCAGCAAGTCGCTAAAGCAATCGTCCAATACGAAGCAAGCAACATTGCAAACAGCGGCGGACTAAGAGGAACCATAATGGGGATCGCTCAGGCGTAACTCTTGCCCTAGGTCCTGCCAAGGGTGGAGTAACGGTGGAAAAATCAAATGGAAGTCCAGTGAAAAAGAAGACGCATGTGGAGTCTTCAGGCGACAACAAAAGAAAGTTTTCAAACCTGGAGAAAGGCACCCAAGCAAGTCATGACAACTCAAATGAAAATAAAAGAAGGGAAGCAAAACCGCCTCATGGCACGAAAGCTTATGGAGCCACCACTAAGGCCAGTAGTAAGGGTTATATGGGGACTAAGCCGAGATGTGACGGATGCAAGTTTCACCATGAAGGTCGATGCCCGAGACCTAACTGTGACAGATGTGGAAAAAAGGGTATAGCAAGGATACCTGTTGGGCAAGATATCCCAACCAAGGAAGAAATGGTAACTACAAACAAGGGGATAACAACAACAACCAAGGCGGAAACGGTAATGATAGAGCTCAAGGTTGTTTCAACTGTGGTGACATGGGGCACTTTAGGAAAGATTGCCCTAAGAAGAACCAAGCACGAGGAAGAGACTTCACGATCGAAGCTCGTGAAGCGCGCCAGGACCTGAATGTTGTGACGGGTACGTTCCATATTAACCAACACTATGCATCCATTTTGATTGATACTGGCACCGACTTTAGCTTTGTATCTATAGAATTTAAGAACCTACTTGGTCTAGAAGCAAGTAAGCTAGCCACATCCCCCTATTCAATAGAGTTAGCAAATGGGAAATTAGTCGAAGAGGATGAAGTTATTAAGGGTTGTACACTTGAACTTGGAGAACAAAAATTTTCTATCAACCTTCTACCAGTTTGTTAGGTATTCTTGATGTTGTAGTCAACATGGATTGGATATCCAAGAATGGAGCTGAAGTTGTTTGTCATGAGAAAAATCATTTGCATCCCTCTTGCGAATGATGAAACGCGTATAGTACACGGCCTTCATGCAGTTAATGCGAGGATGCTGGGCCCCATAAGGCGGAAGACTGTGACAACCCACAATGGTTATGAAGGCACAGAAGTATCTCCGAAAAGGGCCGCATAGCGTTCCTTGCTCATGTTGTGGACAATGAGACCAAGGAGCCAAGATTAGAAGACATTCCCGCTGTGAAGGAATTTCCAGAAGTCTTTCCTGAAGACTTGCCTGGGCTACCTCCACAGCGACGAATAAAGTTTCGAATAGACCTAGTGCCAGGAGCGGCACCAGTGGCGAAAGCACCTTACCATGCAAGAGCTTTCGACACAACTGCAAGAGTTGCTAGATAAAGTAATTATCAGGCTGAGCTTCTCACCCTGGGGAGCTCCCATGTTATTTGTTAAGAAGAAGGATGGCAGTTTCCGTATGTGTATGGACTATAGGGAACTGAATAAGTTAACCATCAAGAATCGGTATCCCTTACCGAGGATTGATGACTTGTTCGACCAATTACAAGGCTCTATCTACTACTCGAAGATTGACTTGAGGTCGGGATATCATCAACTGCGAATACAAGAAGAAAGTATCCCTAAAACGGCCTTTAGGACTCGCTATGGACATTACGAGTCCCTTGTCATACCGTTGGCTTAACGAACGCACCAGCAGTATTCATGGACCTCATGAATCGGGTGTGTAAGCCTTATCTGGATAAGTTCGTGATTGTGTTTATCGATGACATTCTTATTTACTCGAAGACCAAGGAAGAACATGAGCAATATATGCGAGCTATCTTGGAACTTTTGAAGAAGGAACAGTTGTATGCAAAGCTGTCGAAGTGCGAATTTTGGATTCGCGATGTGCAATTCTTAGGTCACGTGGTGAATGAGAATGGAATTCATGTTGACCCTGCCAAGATTGAAGCAATCAAGAACTGGGAAGCCCCAAAGACGCCAACTGAGATATGACAATTTCTGGGGTTAGCGGGCTATTACCGATGGTTCATTGAGAATTTTTCAAGTGTTGCCCAACCGCTAACATCCCTAACCTAGTAGGATAAGGAATTTGGTTGGGGAGAGAAACAAGAAACAGCTTTTCAGACGTTGAAGGATGAACTCTACGACGCACCTATCTTATCTTTACCTGACGGTACCGATGGATTTGTGGTTTGTTGTGATGCTTCTTGATAAGTTCTTGGTTGCGTGTTGATACAACGGGACAAAGTCATCACGTACGCGTCACGTTAATTGATGGTGCATGAGAAGAACTATACAACGCACGATCTCGAGTTAGGAACAGTAATATTCGCATTGAAGATTTGGCGTCTTTACTTATATGGTACTCGCTGCATGATTTTTACTGACCATAAGAGTTTGCAGCACATTTTTTATTAGAAGGATTTGAATATGAGGCAGCGTAGATGGGTTGAGCTGTTGAATGATTATGATTGTGAGATCAAATATCACCCGGGCAAAGCGAATGTTGTAGCAGACGCCTTGAGCCGCAAGGAGTGTGCAAAGCCACTAAGGGTGCGAGCCTTAGAGATGACAATACAAACTGATCTCACAGTTCGGATTCGTGAAGCCCAGCAGGAAGCACTTAAGCCAGATAATCTATGAGCCGAAGCATTACGGGGAATGGAAGTGCAATTGTTGCCTAAGGATGACAGAACATTGTACCTCATGGAACGAATTTGGGTACTATTCTTCGGCGATTTACGAGCATTTATTCTGGACGAAGCTCATAAGTCAAGGTACTCGATCCATCTTGGATCCGACAAGATGTACCAAGACTTGAAAGATTTTTATTGGTGGCCCAAGATGAAAGCCGATATTGCTACATATTACTTGTGCTAAAGTTAAAGCGGAATACCAGAAACCTTCAGGGCTACTGCAATAACCTGAGATTCCAGTTTGGAAGTGGGAATAAATCTCAATGGATTTCATTACCAAGCTACTAAGAACACAACGAGGACACGATACGATTTGGGTGATTATTGATCGACTCATGAAGTCTGTGCACTTTCTACCGATCAGCGAGAAAGACAGCACAAAGAAGTTAGCAGAAATATACCTCAGAGAGATTGTGGCACGTCACGGAGTGCCTGTTTATATCATATCCGACCGAGATGGTCGTTTTGAGTCAAGGATTTGGCAGACGTTTCAACAAGCTTTTGGATCACAATTGAACCTTAATATTGCCTTTCACCCTCAGACGGACAACCAAAGTGAACGGACGATACAGACTTTGGAAGATATGCTACGTTCTTGTGTGATGGATTTTGGTGGAAGTTAGGATACTCACTTACCTTTAGTGGAGTTTTCCTACAACAATAGTTATCACAACAACATTTAGGCCGCCCCATTTGAAGCTCTATATGGACGTAAGTGTCGGTCCCCGTTGTGTTGGGCGGAGACCAGAGATAAACAGCTTATTAGTCCAGAATTGGTTCAGGAAACTACAGACAAGATTGCTCAGATACGTGATCGTATCAAGTCAGCACGTGATAGACAGAAAAGTTATGCCGACAAGCGAAGAAAACCGTTGGAATTTGAGGCTGGTGATATGGTTTTATTGAAAGTCTCGCCTTGGAAAGGCGTGGTACGGTTTGGAAAGCATGGGAAGTTAAACCCACGGTACATTGGACCCTTCGAGATCCTGGAAAGGATCGGAACCGTTGCATACAAACTAAAGCTTCCAGAAGAACTTAGCAGTGTTCATGACATGTTTCACTTGTCTAATCTCAAGAAGAGCCCTACTCAGGAAGCAGTTGTCATTCCCGCAGACGAGATTCACATCAACGACAAACTCCAATTTACAGAAGAACCTGTTGAGGTTACGGACTGGAAAGTCCACAAAACACGGAGAAGTCGTATTAAACTTGTCAAAGTCCGTTGGAAATCACGTCATGGCCCAGAGTTTACTTTGGAGTGTGAAGACCAAATCAAGTCTAAGGTGCTGTTTGTTTTTTCAGAGGTAAAACATCTGCAGTCTGCGGACCACATCTACAAACATCTGCAGCTGAAGAGGTGGACCAAACCTCTGCCGTCTGCAAGAAGAAGACTGTTTGTTTTACAGAAGGGTTTTTTAACTTCTTCAATCTAAACTACTTCCTTAACATGCGCATCAGTAAACTACTTCGATAGTTCGAACAACAATCTAAAACAACCATAATATTTGAAATTTAATTCAGATCTGCAGAACTTTGAAGTTATAATGATCTGTAACTGATGTATAATATCCAAAACATACAAACGTTCACCGTATCTAATCAAAACAGACCGAAACGAACAGAAATGAACCAAAATACAGCTAGAAACAATTGAAATTGTTCACAGAAACTGATTGAAAAGAACAAAATTCTTTACATTATTTTTTTCAGTTTCAATCGTTCATACAATTTTTAAGTGATAAGAACAATCCGAAATGTTTTCAACTTTGATCGAACCAAAGAAACTTGTCCGAAATGTCCGGAATCACACCGAAACTCAATCGAATCAATCCGATATACACAAACGATACATCGAAAGATCCGAGTCAGTTTGAAATGTATCAATCTTCAATTGAAAATCATCTAAACAGAATGAATTTCAACCGATTCAAATCTCAGTGCGATTAAATTCAAAACAACATAACTATGATGCGCATAAGCTGCAGATCCAAAGCAAACAGTTTCAATTCATTATTTCATTATTGATTCAGATTCAGATGTTTATAAAAGATCTGATGAAGTTTGTATTGTATCAGTCAAAGAACAATGTTTTTTTTTTTGCTTTCAAAACAATTGTATATAACCATTTTATGAACAAGATGCAAAAACTTTCAGTTTAAAAACAATTTTAAGCGATTTGTATTATCTGAATCGTTCAAAAGTTTCACCGAAATGATCCGAAAATCAAACGAAATCGATCTGATTTCACCGAAACTAATCAATTTAGTCTGAAACACATGAACAATAGACGAACAACACCGAAACTTGATCAAATCAGTTCAAAATTCGATGAAACTTGTCCGGTTCGTAACTCGATTACTAACCTCACAATAAACACTACAACATCACGCGACGGCGGCTTCGACGGAGGTGTGGTGGCTTTGACGGAGGTATGGTGACTTCGACGGCGGCGTACGTATTACAACGGGAAGATGTGATGGCTTCGACGGAGGTGGAGGAGACGGAGGTGTGGTGGCTTCAATGTCGGTGTACGTATTACATCAGGAAGATGGCAGCCATATGTGTGGAGGTGGAGATCAAACTAAGGTGTCGGCTGGATGAATGCTAGGGTTCATTTGTTTTGAAAGAGCAGTGAGGAAAGAAGAGGATAGAAGAGCTTTGAAGACACTAGTCCACATCTGCTTGAGGAAGAGGTCTTGAAGACCTTTTTTAATGAAAGCACTTCAAGAAAACAAACACACTGCAGACTCAAAAGTCTGCGCGTGATCTGCGTGGGGCAGACATAAGAGGTTCTGAAGTGCTTTTGACAAAAAACAAACAGCCCCTATGTGACAACCCGAACCATTGACCTGCGTCTCTACGTTTTGCACCACTGAATGTTTAGGTGTGTCATTTAATTAAGTTAGGTGATTAACTAGATAGATTGAACCGTGAAATTACTTGATACACTTGGGCCGCAAACTTGTTTAGCATACACACACTTTGCATTTGGGCCGATTATTGTAATATACATATGTGGGCCGTAAATGGGCATCTTGGCACACACACCTTATTTAAGCTCTTAATCAATTCGGCCCAATCCACCAAATGCGAACCAACTCGGCCCAATCTCCTCCTTTGCTTCATATTTACGTAAATGTGAGTGTTTTAAGTTACAACTTAAGATAACAAACCCTAAATACCCTCACCCCTTTCCTTGAATCGCGACGGCAGTAGACACCCCCCCCCCTTGTGAATGACGGCAGTCCCTAGATCATCATCACCCGATGCCCTTCTCCTCTCTTGTATTCGGGTACGTTCAGTATAATGTTTGTACATTAATTTGGTGTGTTTTGATCATCTGAATGTGTTGCAAAAATAAGGAATAACATGATGTGCTAATGTATAGATTAATGCAAATCGGAGATGCTAGATAGTGATTGTTGTTAATCAGAATTGATAGTGATAGCCTTATGTTTGTTTATAAATAATCTAATTTCTGGATTGTGGAAAAGTCGTTGTATTACCTGTTTCAAAACAAGTATTAATGATTGACGAATTTATGATGAATGTATATATGACAAGTTCTAAATTATGTGCACGATGTGTTAGGAAGTGATTAGGGTTCTAGGAACTGATTTGGATCTGTGACTGTTAGATGAAACATAGAGGTTCCGTTATAATTCATCTCGACGAAACATAGTGTTTCGTCGGCCTGTCTTTCATCGAACAATGATGTTTCGTCGACATGGTTACAATGGGTGTTTCGTCGACATAGTAATAATAGGTTAAGGGACAGGTTGTTGGGCCGGGTAGTGTTGTTTGGGTCGAACAGGAAGTATGGGCCGCATATATTGTTTCGGCCGCACATTTAATTAAGGGTTACACGAAACTGTTGTGTTTTGGGCCACATGAGATTAATCCTGTACTGGATAGCTCATTTAGTATAATTGTGTAAAAGACTGTTAACTGATTATTTGAGCAATGGGCCGCATATTTATAACAAACTTGTGTGAGGCCCAAATACTTGCTAGATGATTACATGAGGATAATCGGCTGAAATACGTTGCTTGATTTCTTATCAGAATTAACATGTTCACTTGAATGTGAACCGAACCACTTGACATGTGATAGAGTATGGTATGAACTTGTATGTGGAATGCAACATAAACCCGGATACTTACTAGGACTAGTATAGTGATATATGCAATGTTTGTTTGATACTTGAGTAATGTGTGCGACGAATATGTGTATTATATGTAAGCAAAACTGACTGTTTTTGGGTAACCACGGTAGGGTTTGGATTGATTAACTGGAACGGGTAACTTGTTAAACACCGAGCAAATCTAAGGTGAGTTCACTGCTCTTTTTCCAAGCATGCATCCCGGGGAGGGATATCGGGTAACGTTCCGGGGAGGAATGTCAGGTTATTGGGATGTTGGTGATTACACTCATTTCTATCATTAAGACCCCTTACATCCACCGATTAGTTGCCGGGGAGGCAACGAGGTTATTAGTTGATAGCGCTATTAGGTTTGGCACCCTCACCCCGTACCAGGGAGGATGGGCGTGAACTAATTACCTTAACCACTTGACCAATGTTTTGATAAAGACATTAGGGTTTGGGCAAATAAATCTAGCTGCCATATGTGGTAATCGAGTTAATAACAACATCAAATCAAATCATTGAATTGTCTTACACTCATATCTGGTAACTAAAACGTATTAACAAACTTTGAACTCACCAGCGTCGTCTGACACACTTGTCTGCATGCTTGTAGGTCGTTAGATACCTGATTATGGACTTGCTATCTGGGAGTGCTGGAGTGGTCATGGGTCGAGACTCTTGGATACTTGCTTTGTTGATTATGAACACATGTTTTGAAACAATTGATTTACAGTTTACATTATGCTTCCGCTGAACGTTCACTTTGGTTTAACTTATGATTTGGATTTATATTTTGAAATGAATAAAATATTTTATTTAAATATTATGCGTAGTTCAATGTGATTGGTGGCTTGTTTCCTGGTACGTCACACGTCCCTCGGTGATTCCGCATGTGGTATTTTGGGGGGTGTGACAGTTTGGTATCAGAGCCACTGGTTATAGTGAACTTGGTTTTAAAACATTTTTATAAAACCAGACTATAACCGAACTGTTTTGAAAACAAGAATATGACCATGACACTCAGCTCCAGATAGCAAGGTTCGTCTCTCGTTTACTCATTGTACAGCATAACTATTGAACACTTACATATGATATTGTATGTGATTGCACGTTAAGCACAAAAATATGAACTCATGTATTACTTGTATGTGTTATATGATTGATAGGGTGGTATTTCCCTAAACATTCATGACTCATGTTTTGTGATGCTCTTTGTTTGCTACTCGAGTTTGATGAACCATTTGACATGAGTTAGGAAGAACTGAGATGAGCATGCAAATCGCAATATTATTGTGGGTGCACACATAATAATAATGTGGGGTGCATGCGGGTCCCAGTGAGGCTTAACAAGTGAAAAAGGGGTTCCGTTCCGTTATTTGATCGATGCGAAACACAACAGTCTATAAGAGTCATAGCAGTGATTGTCTCTTACTTGAACGTGATCTTTTCACTCCTCTCTGAATCCTTACGAATCTCGATGCTATCGAGTATTACCTGAACACCCATCTGAACGCCTAGCGAACTGTGTAGAACGTTAGGTGACTGTATGAACGTCCCTGAATTGGATGCCGCAGCATTGAATGATTTGTTTATACCTTTCTCAATTACCTTCGTTTACTAGAACTCAACGTATTAACGCCTTAGATCCCGGAGTGCGATCACTTCTGCAACACTCTCGCAACATACCGTGTATTACTCCATCAACTAGCTGGATCGATGGACAAGGGGGATGAGCGTAGTATCTCACCAACCCCAGTATTAGAACGACTCTGGTTACCGGCAACGAACACCAGCAGATTGACTTCAACCGAATCCCTAACCCTAGTCAGCGACTTATGGGAGTCAACTCTTACGAATCAATCGGGACATAAGCGATGACAACAGAGCATAGTGTGGAATATGTGACTGCCAGCACAAAGAGTAGCGCCTTAGGACGTGGCACTGAATGTGAAAAGATGAACTTAGTTGGCGAAAGGTCACAGGACTCCGTTTCAAGCAACAGCATTAGAGGCAACAATCACAGCAACATCAAAGTACTCGTAATCGTAGCCCCCAGTATGGAAATGAAGGTGCCTATGGCATAGATTGGCCGTTGATAACCTAAGACGACAACAACCAAGGGGATGACTATAGTACCGGAAAATCCTTGTAATGAAAAATGATGCTCATGGAGGGGCATTTAGGATTGGCGTGGGCGATGCCAAGATTATAGCAACATGGTAGCTTGAATGGGAAACTAAACACTTCATCTCTGTTCTGTTTAACCCTGATGCTTCTTGAAACCGAAACTGTTGTGGAATCGGTTGATGGCAAGGAAAATGAACCCTCATATGTTCGTTAGGATGCAAACTCGACCTTGTGGGACAAGTATTCGACATCGATCTTCCTTCTACTATTCTTGATGGTTTTGATGTAGTAGTTAGTGTGGAATGGTTATCCAGAGATCGCGTAGATATACCCTGTGAGAAGAAAATTTCGCGTATCTTTCTCCCTAATGGAGAGTCGTTATCTATTCTAAAGCGTCAGAGTGGTGCAAGGGTTAGCACCGTTTCAGCTATGAAGGCCCGGAAGTGTCAACGGAGGGATTACCCCGCTACGTTAACTAGGGGTGTTCAAAACCGGATATCCGAATTTCGGATATCCAAAATTTCGGATAGCTAAATTTCACTATCTGAATCCGTATCCGAAATTTCGGATATCCGTTCGGATAATGAAACAGATATCCGAAATTCTAAAAATAATTTTTCCAAATTAAAAATCAAACAAAATATAATCTTTTCAATCCAGCAAATTGTTAACTAAAAAGTAACAAATCAAAAACAAAGCATGAATATCTTATACAATGGAAGAACAGATTACGTTTATCTATAAATGATAAGTTTGCACATAAACATCTATGTATTTCCAGATTCTTAAAAGCAAAAAAAAAATATATTCAAATAGATAATGTTTTACAACTAAATCAAAAACAAACTTCTTGTCTTCTTGATTAAACACCTGCACAAATCCATTCTATATCCAAACAGATCTCTATATTACAAAATGGAGAAAAATTAAAACATCAATCACATACACTAGATTTTATCAAGAATGTATCCTCCGCATCGACTTCACCGGCGAATCAACATTATCAACCTGGTAATCACGGAGGCCAACTAGGAGGATGTCACCGGCGGCGACGGGCGTTTATTACCGCACATACGGCAACATATTTTTTATCGTCTTCTTTGAAAATGAGCTCAGATCTATTGGTTTCGGCTTCGTTCTTACCTCTGTTGCGATTCTTATGTAGTCGGAAGTCTGATTTCAACCAATTAGGCTTGAAAGATTGAATTTAGAAAAGAAAGTTAGAGGTCTGATGTTTGAGGGAGGCAACGAACAAATGAAATTAGGGGACTAGGGTTTCTCTAAATGATATATATATTTAAATAAAATTAATAATTAAAAAATAACAAAATTTAACATTTCGGATATCGGATATCCGAACTATCCGAAATTTTTCAAAACTGGTATCCGAATCCGAATTTTCAGATATCCGAAAATTCGGATAATTCGGATTCGGAATTTCGGATATTTCGGATTCGGATTTTTTTGAACACCCCTAACGTTAACAACCGTTACTGACATTAAGGCTAAGGAGGTGAGGATCAAGGAT
Source organism: Helianthus tuberosus (assembly GCA_030545235.1). Taxonomy (NCBI): domain Eukaryota; kingdom Viridiplantae; phylum Streptophyta; class Magnoliopsida; order Asterales; family Asteraceae; genus Helianthus; species Helianthus tuberosus. The sequence goes on from CM060426.1 coordinate 71,301,115, forward strand.
CCACCAATTGTTCGTGATTCCTCTGGTGTGTTACCCGTAGAACTCTCAGGCTTACTTCCATAACTGTTAGGTAGAATCTCAGTTTGATCTCGCGTCAGGGACAGCCCTGATTACTCATACTACATACAGTCTTGCACTTGGAGGGTTGCAAGAGCTATCTAATTAACTACAGCAACTATTGGACATGAGTTTTGTTGGACATAGTTTTTCGCTTTGGGGAGCCCCAGTTATATCCGTGAAGATAAGCCTCATCGTTGGACGTGTGTACCGACTACCGAGAACTCAGCAAGGTGACAGTCAAGAACCGTTTACCGCGACCATGTAATGCCAGCCAGTCGACCAGTAGCGAGGGTCGAGCTTCCATTCGAGGATTGTCTACCGAGCGAACTATTGCCAGATGGAAGTCTAAGGGGAGGATGTTCCTACAACGGCATATCAAACGCAGTGAGATCATTTCAACATTGTATTCCATGACCTTTGGGCTGATCATCACACCAACAACTTTATAGATCACATGAAACGACTAAGCTTATTAATGACGTGAAGAATCATTTCAGGAGAAAGAAACATCATGGACGACATCTGTATCTTATTTTAGCGCTCCTGAGGGAGGAGCCATTACGTGCGAAGTCTTGTTAAATGTCACATCTGGATTCGAGAGATGCAATTTGATCATGTAACCAACGAAGTGGGAATACACGTGGGTCTCGCTAAGATGCATTTTGTTAGAAACTGATCGACACCAAAATTCCTTCGGGGATGCTGAAATTCCTTGGTTACGCTAGATACTATCGCAGATTCATCGAGTGATTTTCGAAGGTCGCACAACTTTAATCTCTTTAGCACAGCAGGATGCTGTGCATTCGTGGGAGACAAAACGGGAGAGCGTCTTTTCAGCTTTTGAGACCCAATACTAAAACGCACTGAACATCGTCTTCACCTGAGAGTACGGGTAATCTAATGGTATACCATAATGATTCGAATCAGAGTCCCAGTTACACGCCGATACAACGCAAGAAAGTGATAGCTTACGTAGTGGAGTTACAAGAAGAGTTGCATGAATCACAACCTGCGATGGAACCCATGGTCTTTGGATTTAAGTGGGAGGCATTACTTGGACGGTACCAGATGCGCTACTTAGACTGATCACAATAGCCTCCAGTGTACCGTTATTTTGAAGGAGCTAAAGCATGTAATGATACCGCTGGTTGGAACCTTAAATGATTTCAACTGTGAAACTTAGACATGTATGAGCCCCACAGCACACCATCGATTTTAACTTACCTGATCAGATTTGCCCTGCTCAAACCGAAGCATTGAAGGAAGAGGAATTCCAAGTTGGGTCCATGCGAGGCATGGAAGAGCAACTTTTGGAAAGTAGAATGGTATTCACTACTTCATGGAATGAATGTGGACCCCCCCTATACAGCAATCCTAGGGAACTTGTGTCGAGTGAAGCACACCAACCTTGATATTCTAGTCGCTTGGATTTTGATAGGAGGTATTAGGATCTACAAACCTGGTACTGGTAACCGGATGTGAAGGCCCGTATAGCAATGTATGTGAGCGATGTTCGCCTTGTGCGAAGGTCAAGGTGGAGTATCAGGACCCTTTAGGTTTGTGCCAGCAACCGGAAACCCTCACTTGGAAATGAGAACAGACTGCCACGGATTTTGTCACTGGTCTAACGGAAACAGTATCACATGGATGATCGTTGATTTTCTCATGCAACCAGTACACTCTATTGCACTCCAGGAAACTAACGAGTCTTCTCAGCTTGTGAATATTCCTCTGGGAGAGAGATGGCTTTTAGGCACGAAGCGCCAACCCCTGTTACCTTTGATTTTAAGATATACCTGATTTATGACAGGCAATACACAACACCCTTGGCTCACATCTAGACATGAGCATTACTTATCGCTGTAGGACAACCGGATAGAATAATGAACCATCCTGACACACGAAAACATGCTGCAAGCATGTGCGGGATTGACTTTAGTAAACATTTGGGAATGACACTTATCTTTGGGTGAACTCCACTGCACCAATTACCGTATTAGTATGCATACAGCTCTATTTGGGGCATTGCACAGATGATAATACCAATCTTCTTGTTGGACTAAGGTGGGTGACAACCTAATCACAGATCCAGGACTTGTACTTGAAACTCTTAGGAAGATTGCTTAGATCGGAAATTGTTTGACGGCAACGCGTGACTGTCAGGAAAGATGATAAGCCTAGGAAACATTGGGAGGTCGCTGTAGGAGAATGTGTCATAATCGAAAGTCTCACCCTGGGAGGGTGCGGTACACTATGGAAAACGTGGCAAGCTTAGTTCACGATGCGTTGGGACATTCGAATTTCTGGAACGAATCGGGGACATGGCTCACAAACTTAAGTTAACTGACGGATTGGATAATGTCCGCGATGATATTTATGCCTCAAATCTAAGGCAGTGTTACCCTTATTAGTGGATCAGGACGTCAAAGTTCGTTAGCATAGTCGAATCTTGATCGCGAGAGTTCGTTGGAACTCAAAGCGTGGATCGGAATCCACATGGGAAAGCAAGGATCTGATAAAGCTTTAGTATCCTCAATTGTTCAGACTGTTGAATCAACTTTTGCTATCACTAGTGAATTTCGGGACGAAATTCCTTTTCAAGTTGGGGATGATGTGGTACCCGCGGAAAATTCCACTGTCATCCTGATTTAACACTTTGCCGTTTTGGATTACTTGTCAAATTTCGGGACGAAATTTCTTTCAAGTTGGGGATGATGTGACAACCCGAACCTTTGACCTGCGTCTCTACGTTGTACACCACTGAATGTTTAGGTGTGTGATTAGTTATTACGCGAGAAATAACTGAATGTGTTATGTGTCATTTAATTAAGTTAGGTGATTAACTAGATAGATTGAACCGTGAAATTACTTGATACACTTAGGCCACAAACTTGTTTGGACACACACCTTATTTAAGCTCTTAATCAATTCGGCCCAATCCACCAAATGTGAACCAACTCGGCCCAATCTCCTCCTTTGGTTCATATTTACGTAAATGTGAGTGTTTTAAGTTACAACTTAAGATAACAAACCCTAAACACCCTCACCCCTTTCCTCGAATCGCGACGGCAGTAGACACCGCCCCCCCCCCCCCTTGCGAACAACGGCAGTCCCTAGATCATCATCACCCGAAGCCCTTCTCCTCTCTTGTATTCGGGTACGTTTGGTATAATGTTTGTAGATTAATTTGGTGTGTTTTGATCATCTGAATGTGTTGCAAGAATAAGGAATAACATGATGTGCTAATGCATAGATTAATGCAAATCGGAGATGCTAGATGGTGATTATGTTGTTAATCAGAATTGATAGTGATAACCTTATGTTTGTTTATAAATAATCTGATTTCTGGATTGTGGAAAAGTCGTTGTATTACCTGTTTCGAAACAAGTATAAATGGTTGACGAATTTATGATGAATGTATGTATGATAAGTTGTGAATTATGTGCACGATGTGTTAGGAAGTGATTAGGGTTCTAGGAACTGATTTGGATCTGTGACTGTTAGACGAAACATATAGGTTCCATCATAATTCATCTCGACGAAACATAGTGTTTCGTCGGCCTGTCTTTCGTCGAACAATGATGTTTCGTCGACATGGTTACAATGGGTGTTTCGTTGACATAGTAATAATAGGTTAAGGGACAGGTTGTTGGGCCGGGTAGTGTTGCTTGGGTCGAACAGGAAGTATGGGCCGCATATATTGTTCCGGCCGCACATTTAATTAAGGGTTACACGAAACTGTTGTATTTTTGGCCACAAGAGATTAATCCTGTATAGGACCGCACATTTAGTAGAATTGTGTAATAGACTGTTAATTGATTATTTGAGCAATGGGCCACATATTTATAATAAACTTGTGTGAGGTCCAAATACTTGCTAGATGATTACATGAGTATAATTGACTGAAATACGTTGCTTGATTTCTTATCACAATTAACATGTTTACTTGAATGCGAACTGAACCACTTGACATGTGATAGAGTATGGTATGAACTTGTATGTGGAATGCAACATAAGCCCGGATACTTGCTAGGACTAGTATAGTGATATATGCAATGTTTGTTTGATACTTGAGTAATGTGTGCAACGAATACGTGTATTATATGTAAGAAAAACTGACTGTTTTTGGGTAACCACGGTAAGGTTTGGATTGATTAACTGGAACGGGTAACTTGTTAAACACCGAGCAAATCTAAGGTGAGTTCACTGCTCTTTTCCAAGCATGTATCCCGGGGAGGGATATCGGGTAACGTTCCGAGGAGGAATGTCAGGTTATTGGGATGTTAAACGTATACATCCAAGCCTTGAGACTGAAGGACAAACCCTAGAACAAATCAAAGGTTTATCAAAAATGTTTTCGGATTCAGTCATTCCTTACGTCCAAACAAACCTAGGATTTCAGGAATGGGAGTTGTCAAGTCCTATGGTACCACTACTTACTACCGAGTGGCGTGATCAATGTTAATGAACGTATTTCAGTTTCGTTATACAAACCAAATGTTATACCAAATGTAAGCATGTTATGTGAAAACATTGTACCTAGTATGCTAAGTGAACATACAAAGTAGAAAATGTTTAATGTAAATCAATGTGTCCACATGCTGAGTGAACATATGCAACAGAAATGCAATGTAAATCAATGTGTCCATATGCTGAGTGAACATATGCAACAAAAAGTGTTTATGAAATCAATGTGCTAGCATGCTAAGTGAACATACATAGCAAAACATAATGGAAATCATGTACTATATGCGTACAAATGAACATAGCAAGTATATGATATGAAAGCACGAAAAAACACGAAAGTAACAAGTAGGCACATGTGTTTCACCCCAAAATATTTGAAAGCGGTAAAATAGGGGACTATGTACTCACTTGAGAATGATTAGAAGTCTTGTAATAACAACCAAACAAAGCTAGAAGGATCACGGAATCAATCGGCACCTAATATAGGTAACTACGTTAATAAACCGGTCCTAAATCGGAAGATCGGATAAAATGAGGTTTTGTAAACCAAATGAGTATGGGAACTCATGTAATATGGTTTAACAAAGCCTACGTTCTAAATCGGAACCTATCCTAAGTGCTTACGACCCGTTACGACCCGTTTAGGTAGCTTACGCTACTTTAACGCGTCGTTCGCGTAAAATGCGTTCGGACCGCCTAACTAGTCCTATGACAAGTATTATATGGCTTAACATGTCTAATAATATTGCCTAATCAGTTTAGATGTCAAAATTTAAGTTACATATGCTTAAAATGAAATTATGCATAAAAAGGGCATTTTGGTCATTTTCCTAAGGCATATAAACTACCTATCATACAACTAACTAAACGAAGTGACCATAAGGTATAACCTCGGAAGGTTATTCCCTATACAACTATGGTCACAAAATGTGTTTGGTTGGATCCTAATGATAGACGAAACGGGTCGGGTTCGAAAGTCTAAGCGGTTGTTTAGACCGCTTATCTTACGACCCTATATAAGCACTAAACTAAAAGTGACGAGTTAAACATGTTAAAACATGTTTAACTAAGTTAGAAAACAAGTTTGATATCAAAACAAAGGGTTTTGATACCCAAGAATAGTTTGGTTACAAAATACGCATAAACGCGTATTTTGACCGGAACTATGACTCGTCACTATGCCTAAATAACGTGGTAATCAGTAGGTATAGTCACAAAGGACTATGACCATCGTGATTACGCTCACGTTGCGAAGTTCAAACGAACTTCGTGTTGACCATTGACTGGTCAAAGCAGAAAGTCAAACACTGTTTGACTTTCGTGCTTAAAAACGCATAAAAGCATGAAAGAAACTTACAAAAGGTCCAAGCGATGATGAATTTGATCTAAAATACTCAGGTATGAAGCTAAGGCTTCAACTTAGAGTATAAATCAGATCAAATGTGAGGAAAGAAAATGAATCAAGGTGGGTATTTATAGAATTTAGACAACCGTTAGGATCGTTTCTTGGATTACGAGCGTTGATCTTGACCTTACAAGTATTACCCACTGATTTAGCATTCTATGGGTGCCCAAAACCAGCTCCATGTTTGAATAAACCATGTACAAAATCCAGAAACCAGCTGCTGTTTGTGAAAAACTGGTTTTTGCAGATTTGGGGAGCTCTCGCGCCCCGCATAGGCTTGAGCCTACTCTTACGCGGCCCGCGACCTCCATGGTTCACATAAACAGTTTCAAAAGTTACAAGTTTAGTCCCTGCATGCATATAAGGCCATTTTTGACTCGTTTAAGGCCCGTTAAGCCATTTTCAAGGCTCTACAATGATGCCTAAGCATAGGGAACATGAAATATGCTTGAAAATATCTCAGATGTTGGTTCGTTTGGTCATACGATCACGTTATTCGGTTAATTACGACGAAACACGAACGGACGCGAATAACGATCCAAATTACGCGACGAATGAAATTTTAGCATTCCAAACACTAATATAAAATATTTTAATGATTAAAATTTTTTTTGGATGTCCGGAGATATTCAGAACGTAAGATATGCGCAAAAATGCAAACTTATGCACTTTTTGACGCTTTTAGTCCCTGATTGACCAATAAGTTTATTTTAGCATACCGAACCCCTCAAAGCCTATTTCTAAGCCATGTAAAGGATAATTAGGGTATGTTTAGCTTATAATAAAGTTCCGGAATGTTCGTTACTACACGAATCGACATAGTTTCGTAGTTTGACGTAAATAGTCCCTACGATCGAATAAACTTGCTTTTGCCATACCAAACCCTTTAAAACTTATTTCTAAGTTATGTAAAGGTTATTTAAGGTATGTTAAGCATATATTGATGTCCCGGAGTGTTTGTCATGTTAAACGGATTACGTTTACGCATTAGTTTGCGTATAACTCTCCAGAAAGCGATATAGAGTTTGAAATTGAACAAAAATCGAAACGTGCAAAACGTCAAACATAAATAAACAAACATTGGGGTCAAATCACTTTGTTTTATTGATAATTGAACTATTCAGAGTTTATACATTGATTACAAGCGTATATGTCAAATTGTTGATTGATGATAAATTTTCAAAAGAAAAAGATATGCTATTAAGCATGGAAACCTCCATTTTTAAGGGGAAACTATGGCATAATTTTTGTCAAAATTAAACACTTAGAAAAATATTTTTAAACAAGTGTTTACAAGTAAATTTTGATCATGGTTTTAATATAAAAATTTGCCATAATTTTTATTACAAATATTGGAGGTTGATTTTTGATAATAAAAATCACTAAGTATATATTTAGGAAAATATATATTTAGGAAAATATATATTTAGATGTCACAAAATTATGTGCTACTTGTATATTGATTGTATTATTTATATTAAAATTAGGACTTGAAAATAATGCACCACACCAAAATACCAAAAATTGTAATAAGAAATATTACCAAAATCACAAGAAAATAAATATATATATTATACCCGAATATCGGAGAAATCGAACAATGGACATTGGAATATATATTATATAAATATTCCGGAAATAAATTCGTAACTTAAATAATGTGATAAACGGTATTTTTGAAACCGAAGAAACGGTAAAATATGAAAATTTTATAAGTATTACAAAATATATCATATTTTGTCAAATAGAAAACATATTATTTTTAAGTGGAGAAAAATATATATTTTCTTAAACAATTCAAAAATATATTATTTTGGTGAAAACTAGAAATATATATATATATTTTCTAAGTTTAATCTTAAAAATATATTATTTTTAAGATATATATGAAAGTATACTTATTTTTGCCATGTAAAGTTTATAGATACTTTTCTATAAAAATCCTCTTAAAATGTATGTATTTTAAGAATATAAAGTGGTGATTTTTAGTGTATAAAAATAATATTCCGGAAAATAACACACAAATTAAGTATAAAATACTTAGTAAATACAAGTAAATACGTATTCCTATACATATAAATACATACCGGAATACACTACCAATACTTGGCAAAATACACGAATATAAGTATACCTATACTTGGAAAATGCATATGTGAGAAATACATGATAAACCAAGTTAAAAATATATTATTTTTAACAATATTCCAAATAATTGGATAAAAATAGTTTAAGGTAAAATATTCTTATTTTAACAAATAATTATATAATTTGGAATTATATAATATATATCAACCGTATAACTCAAAGAATACTAAATTCCCCAAAAAATAAGTCTTAATAAACAACTAAGACTAGGAGTCGTTACATGACCTAAACGTCTAATAAAACATGGCACGGGTGTACGTAGTTGTACGACTCGTAAGAAGGATCTTTGAGTTACAAGACTGCGGACGCAAAACCGTGAGTTCATGCCCCCCTTTTCTTTTAACTGTTTTCGGTTTTATAACTTACGGGGGTGAAATACATGTTTCAAATGTTTCAAATGGTATGGTTAGCTAAAGTCTGTTATTTTGGTGTTATAGTAGACTATTTCTTCAATATAATAATTTTGTCTGCCTTACATGATTATAATGTAAATCACTCCAAGTCTTTCTTTAAGTTTGTATCTCATCTATTTCATTCACTCTAATTTCAAAAACTTAAGATGTTTTGCTTACTAAAGAGTTTCTATAAAATTTGCTCTTATTTGGATTGTTGATTACCGTTTAAGACATGACAATCCCCCTGCTCTTTTCTGATAAAAGTATTACAGAAGAAAATTAGAGCATGATTAGTGGGATACGTTAACCATTATATCTCTTATGATAATCATGAACTCGCTTAATTATTGCTATCATAGGAGTTATTCCCTATTCTAAATTTCCTAAGACTAATATGTTTTCTTTGGAAGAATCAAAATAACTCCTAAGACGCATGCATTACTCTAGATTCTAACCTTAAAGTTTACTGGCATCTGTGAATACATCATAATGTACAATACCATGACCCATAATTTAAGGGTTTACACATGGAAATCAATACACTTTTTCATCGCATTACATAGTCACTTTTCCACTAATACTATAAGTTGCCTTAAGAATCAACTATACCACTCAGAAGTACCAAAGAAAAATGAGTGTGTTGATTAGAAACAATTGTATAGGAAAATGAATGCATGAAACTAGAAAATTAGATGTTGTTCATCTCACCGCCACTAAACCTAAAAGGTGGATACTTTTAAGATTCCGAGATAGTGTACAAGTACTACTTCCAGCTATAAGTTTCTTCAATGGAACAACTGGCTAAGATAAGTAGTCAAATATTTATGGTATTTAAGCCTGCTAATGAAAATATTCCAAATTAACACATAATGGTTGACTCTAGTTCTATGCGTTTCCTTACCAAACATCATCAAATACTTAAGATGAGAGTTAGTGACAAAATTTATTGTTAAGACTATAGAAACCATAATAAACTGTTTTATAATTGGGCTTCATGATACCTTATATATTCTGTAGATTATTCAGAATTTAGTATCAATACGAAAGCTACATTATGACAGTTGTGAGGTTTGAATGGTCAAGACAAAGTCACTCTTACCTTAAACTCTCATATTATTTGTCATCACAATCTGGATAGAAACGTTATAAGATAGAACTAGATGATACTACACTTTTCACAACCTTTTATTATCATGAAAATGAAAATTTAACAAAAGAAAAATGAGACCTACAAACTTCATCCATTGAGACCAAATTTCATGAGAAATCATGACTAGGTTAATGAAGGATGAAATATTATCAAATCTCATTCTTAGTGACTTACGAGCATGTGTTAAAAGCCTTAATAATTAAATGGCTAAGGGAATAAATCAAGTTCCATTATAAATTATATTTCATTGGAACTTATCCCAAAATGGAATATTCAGACATAATTCATTTATCATTTCAAATAATATGTCTCCTATGGATCAAGGTATTAAAAAATTAATTCATATATACTATGAGTCCTTCTAAATATGTCCCTCAATTTTTTTAACATTTGGACATTAAAGAAATCAAGTTTAACATATATGACAGGTTCCCACAACACGTACATCATTGAAACTTATCTTGTAGCATTCCTAGAGATCTAAAAGGTTAGTGAGAGCATTAAGTGTCTTAATCTTAACTTGCGAGAGTTGCAAGAGGTAGAGGAGTGAAAACTTGTTGTTACCTCAATTTGTACCTCTTGTGCAAGACATTGCTCCTTCACAAATTTTCTCTTTAAGAATCTACTGCTACTCTAACAAAAGTTTCATTGTTGCTTAAATGTGGGGATACTATAATCCTCAAATAGAGAAACTACAATGAGTTACATCATTAACTTATTTCTCTATTAGACTATTGCCATTCTAGTGTTGACCATAAGCATGCTAAATTTTAATGATTTCTAAAATAGTAGGAGTAGTAAAAGTCCTTATCATGACTTGCAAGAAGTATAAGAGGCGGGGGGAAGAGACTTATTAAATTTTACTCCGATTACACCTCTTGTACACAATACTCCACCAACTCTTAAACTCTTAGAATCTTGAAAGTGATAGCAACTTAATCAAAAGTTAATCTATAAAACTGAAACCCATAATACAACCCAATAATCAACTACGGAGGTTATCTAGGTTTAACTATGATTATTATGTATCCTCCCTGACTGAAGTTGAAATGGATATTGGAAAGTTTACTGATCCTACCTTTTCTAATTAAGCCATTTGCAAAAATCAATTTTCTAAATGGAATAAAAATTGTTTTAGTAAAATTGATTTTTTGTTTAGAATAACGTTTGTTATCAAAGAATCATCTTATCTTTTTGCAAAAGTTTTCTTTGAGGATCATTGTTGTTTTAGTAGCTTATAATCATTTGTAGCTACATCAAATGAATATTAAAACAACTTTCCCTGAATAAAGACTTACATGTTCAAAACAACCTAAAGGTTCTAAACTGAAAGATCAAGGGCACTTACTTTGTAAGTCAATTAATTCCATGTATGGGTTTAAAGCAAGGATCAAATATGATGAAATCTGTTAAAATATATATTATATATATTTTTATCAATTCAATATATTTATGAATATTATAATTGGTCTAATGTTTTTTTTTTCTTATTTTTGCATATGTTTGTGGGCTTTTGGGCTGCTGCTGTTTTGTGTGTGGAGCTAAAGTTTCTCTCTGTGACACCTGTATCACTTCAACCATTAAACAAATACCAAACCAATGAAATATTGTATTTCATACTTGGGATTTGTATAAATATGTGTATCGTTTGCACATATCAATTCTTGTTAGATTTCGAGCTCTAAATCGCTTTCTAGAAGGTTATACGCGAACTGATGCGTAAAACGTAATCAGTTTAACGTGACAAACACTTTGGAATAGGGATATAGGCTTAACATACCTTAAATAACCTTTACATAACTTATAAATAAGTTTTGGATGGTTTGGTGTGTCGAAATCAAGTTTATTCGCTTACAGGGACTGTGTGCACAAAATGCAACATATAAATTACATCAATTGTGGCATAAAACTAACCCTTTTTAGTACTAATGTTGGAAAAAGTGTGTTTTTGTCTTCCTTTTGTATTTTAAGGATTAAATGAGCTCAAATTAACAAAAGAAACAAAAAGGCAGCTAAATCTAACATAAATACAAGAAAAGGAACAAACGTGGCATGCCCGACCTCCTCAACAGCATCTTCCCAAGCAAAACAAGAGAACAGAAGGCTGAACACGCCCCGTGCTCAGTGAACACGGGGGCGTGCCCAAGTGTCAGCATAAAAGACAAAGCTGTAGAAGCTTCTATCGCCCACCACGGGGCCATGCTCAGCGGACACGGGACCGTGGTCAACTATAAGATTCGCAGAATCCTGGAAAATCTTGATAGTACAGATATGCTTCTGCACACAGGGGCGTGCCCAGCGGACACGGGGCCGTTGTCAACTAATCCAGACAAGAGCAATTAATGAAGACATAGAAGGATGATGGACACGGGGCCCTGCCCGAGCTTCTGTTCAGCCTATAAATAGGGGTGCTTGGCTCAATTGCAAACTATCCCTTGGCACACCACCTCTCTCACACTTCACCCACCACCCACCACCATCACAACACCATCATCCACCACCATCATCCATTGTCCATCATAGAGTGTGTGAGTCGTCTCGGGATCCAAGATTGATCGTAAGAGTTCTTGACAATCAAAAGCCATGTTTGCCTAAGTCTCTTACATCACTTGGTGAAGACAAGTGTCTAGTGTAATACTTTTTATTTTTAATCTTTTCTCACTTTTTACTTGGTTATGTATTAATGACTTTAATAACTAGTTTCTTATGTTGAAGGTGATTCTTCCTTATCGTTTGTCCGTGGTGTCTTGGCATTATTTTACTGTCTATATAAAATAAAAGATTTTCACCATTCATATCTCCACGGTCTATATGGAGGTATGTTGGCTACCTGGTCGGGGGTTAAGGGAACGGTTTGGTAAGTGTCTTGCCTTGTTCAGTGTATAGATCCTGCAAGAACCTGGGTCAAATTTAGTAGGACCTCCTTCAATACCCACCGGTATTGGATGGCGGGGGTCCAAACTATTTGATCCCCTCATATGTAAGCTACTATTAATACTATAACCCGGCTATTTAGGACTGTATCCCTGCTGACTCAGAATACTTAGCCAAGGGTAACGTCACCTTCAAAAGAGGGGCCTACCATAATATGCATTAATAACTTAATTAATTATCTTTCAATAATCCAACCCTTTAGGATTGTATCCTTGCTGACTCAAACTACTGGGTTGAGGGTAACATCACCTTAAAAAGAGGGGCCTACTACTATAACTAAGATAATCTCTTAAAAAGTGCAAAAGTGTGGAAATAATCAAAGGTTACACTAAACACGAGTCGGAGCCAAGTGCTTCATCTTGTCTATCTGTTTTTATTTTTATTTTATTTTCAGCATTTTAGTTAGTTTTTATTTTTCTAGTTTAAAACCTTTTTCTAAACTTTTTATTTGATTAGACGTTGAGGATAAACCGGTACTAAAAGCTCTTGTGTCCTTGGACGACCTCGGTATCTTGCCAACACTATACTACGCTCACGATGGGTGCACTTGCCCATATGTGTGTTTGGTGTTAGTAAAATATCGTGTTTTATAAATTTAAAACTTGACTAACGTGTAAAAAGGGGTTAAAATATATTGAAACTTATATACACACTCGCACACATCAGGGACTAATTTCGACAAACTGTGAAAGTATGCCGATTTGTACTGTAACGAACATTTCGGAACTTGATCATATGTTAAATATGCCCTAAATATCCTTTACATAGCTTAGAAATAGGCTTTGAGGTGTTTGGTGCGCAAAAATAAACTTTCTTGATCAATAGGGACTAAAAGCGTCAAAAAGTGCATAAGTTTGCATTTTCGCGCATATCTTACGTTCTGAATATATCCGGACATCCAAAAATTTATGTAATCATTAAAATACTTTATTCTAGTGATTGGCATGATAAAATTCCTTTTGTCACTCAATTTGGATCGTTTTTGCGTTCGTTACGACTTCCGTCGTATTTAACCGAACAACGCAACCGTACGACCAAACGAACCGACAACCGAGATATTTTTGAGCATATTTTAAGTTCTCTATACTTTAACTTCATTTTAGAGCCTTGAAATGAGGTTAACGGGGCTTAAACGTGCTAAAACGCATCAAAAATCAAGTTTGGAGATGCAGGGGCCTGTTCTGCCAATTTTGCAAAGTTGCTGCCAGCACCTAGGGCCCTTACGGACCATATGGGACCTCTTACGATCTGTAAAGGAGTCCCAGACCAGAAAATTTAAGAAACAATGAACCTGGTCCAATTCAGCTCATTTGATGGTTTTCAATCCCTGATTTTTGATTCTATGGACTGGTATTTGAGTACCCATTGTATTCTAAACCATGGGCCCAAGTGTAAGGCCAAGATTCAAGCTCGGATTTCAAGAAACGATCTTAACGGTTCAAGGAAATCTATAAATACCCAACCCCAAGTTCATTTCAACTCACCTTGATCTGAATTCATTCTCTAAGTTGGAGCTCTTATGCTTCATACCTGAGAATATTTGGATCAAATCTCCATCGCTTGGACCCTTTGTAAGCTTATTTCGTTCTTTTATGCGTTTTTAAGCGTGAAAGTCGAACAATGTTTGACTTTCTGCTTTGACCAGTCTTTGGTCAACACGAAGTTCGTTTGAACTTCACAACGTGAGCGTAATCACGATGGTTATAGTCTCTAGTGACTATACCTACTGATTACCACGTTGATTAGGTGTAGTGATGAGTCATAGTTTTGGCCAAAATGCGTATTTATGTGTATTTTGTAACCAACTATTTTTGGGTATCAAGACCCTTTGTCTTGATATCAAACTTGTTTTTAAAACTTCATTAAACATGTCTTAACATGTTTAACTCGTCACTTTAGGTTTAGTGCTTATATAGGGTCGTAAGATAAGCGGTCTAAACAACCGCTTAGACTTTCGAACTAGACCCGCTTGGTCGATCATTAGAATCCGACCAAGCATGTTTAGTGACCATAGTTGTATAGGGGATAACCTTCCGAGGTTATACCTTATGGTCACATAGTTTAAGTAGTTGTATGATAGGTAGTTTATATGCCTTATGTAAAATGACCAAAATACCCTTTTCATGCATAATTGAATTTTAAGCATATGTAACATAAACTTTTGTCACTTAATTGATTATGCAACATGTTTAGGCATATAATACTTGTCATAGGACTAGTTAGACGTCTCGAACGCGCGTTTGCGCGAACGATGCGTTAAAGTAGCGTAAGCTACCTAAACGAGTCGTAATGGGTCGTAAGCACTTAGGTTAGGTTTCGATTTAGTATGCAGGCTTTGTTAAACCATATCATATCAGTTCCAATACTCATTTGGTTTACGAAACCTCGTTCTATCCGATCTTCCGATTTAGGTCCGGTTTATTTACCTAGTTACCTATATTAGGTGCTGTTTGATTCCGTGATCCCTCTTAACATGTGTACCTATTTGTTATGTTCATGATGATTTCGAAGTATAATTGATTATACATGTTAGTACTTATCTTTTGACAAACTGAATGATTATTTATGGTTTAAACACTAATTTTCCAAAGATTATAAAATTAATTGTTGGATTGTACTTATTTTATATGTTCACCAGGCCGATTGGTAGTATGATATAGAACTATAGGATTAGACACCCCATTCATGTTGTCATGGAATGTCAGAAACCAATATTTTTATCCAAATAGAGATTGCCTTTGTGGTATTTCTATAGTCTCAATTGGTGTAGTTTGATGCACTAAGGTATGGTTGAATTCTAAAATCACATTATTATTGTATATTTTGTTATACTCCCAAAAGTATAGTTTGATATGCTCTCATGTGTGATATTGTACAAAACAACATATATTTTGTTAATTACTAAAACATAGTTTAATATGTTATTTATAAAACCAAAGCATAGTTTAATATGTTATTTATAAAACCAAAGCGTAGTTTAATATGTTATTAATAAAACCAAAGTATACTTTTGATATACTACTGAAAACTTTTATTTTGACCACTAAAGTATAATTAATATACTATCTGTTTAATTATTTTGGAACTGAAATATATTTTAATATATTACTTATTCGACTTTCTTAAAACCAAAGTATATTTTTATGTATACTACAAACCTTTTTATCAAAACATATTTTATACAAACTCATTTTACTTAATTATTTATTTATGCATCTTTCTTTTATATCATCTGATTTCTAATCACTTGATATATGATTTATAAAGAAAACATTTTTAAGTTCATGACTATTTTTGTTAAAACATTATTTTAAACTTATAAGTCATGAATCCTGCATTAATAAAACCTATGTATCTCACAGGCATTTTATGCCGACGTACCTATTTTTACACATGTTTCAGGTGCTGGTATGTGATGATTGTTGATACATGCTATACATAGGATGGACTCGTGCCTTAGCGACTTTAAAACTTGAAAGATAATATTTGTGTTTATCTGATTTGTCATAAAACAATAAGTTCAATAATGCAATAAAACAAAATTTATTAATCCATGGTTGTGAAACAATGATTCTGTTACGACACTCCCCGACGTTTCCGCCACGAATTGTTGTTTTACGTGGTCGGGGTGTGACAGAAAAGTTGGTATCAGAGCCAATGGTTATTGGGAATTAGGTTATTAGTAATGCTTTGACCTAGACTATAACCTTCCTAGGATCCTAACACAAGATTCTTGTGTTTAGATCTTAAAACAATACCGTCACTTATCCTTAGGTGACAACCACAACAAGAACACAAGTTTCGAATCTGCTTTGAAAACCAATCATCTGTTCTAGGATGATTTATTATAAGGTTTTGAACCTTCAAAGTTTTCAAAATCTCGTCAAAGTTGTGTCTTTTAATGTGAACACATGCAATCTGGAAGGGTGGATGCCTGTACTCTGAGCTTTCTGTCTAAGGCTAGAGTGTTCGTACAAATCCACATAATCGGACCAGTCACTCTTACCTGGGAACTCTTGGGGTGAGTGTCCACTTATAGGCTAAAGCATGTCTTCGCGATACATTAATATGACCCGCTTACTTTGATTAGTCACCGTCTCATTTGTTTGCCTTAGGTAACAAACAAATGATCGCAATTTTTATGCGTTGTCATCCTGTTTTCATTTCCCTTGTTTTCTCCCATATCTTCTATTATCTTCATGATGCCTCTTCATCGCAACAACACTCAAGTATGCGAACTAGGTGCTACAATTGCTCAACAAACAAGCGTTGTATTCCAGGGGACCGTTGATTTAGCTGTCACCATGACTCGCCTCAGGGATGAAGCCGTATAAGGGAATTGCTCCTTAGTGCAATCAATGCAACCGTTATCATCCTAATCAAATACCCTGTTTCAGATGTACCTACCGTGGACGATAGGGACATTCGGTTGACATGTGCCGCTTTGCTATCCAAAACAAAGCTGTTACAAATCCTGATGCTGCTCAACCTCTTGCAAGGAAACCTTATGCCGGTACTGCGCTGATGTGCAACAAATGTAATGCACCTCACCAAGCTTACCTGCAGTATCGTCTGTGTGCATCATGTGGACGACTCGGTTACCTGACAAATGCTTGTCAATTCAACCCAAGCCAAGGTGGTCCAAACCAACCCCAAGTCTACCCTGCTCGTATGATCGACTTAACATACGTAGTACCCAACCTTCAAACTCTGCTTCATATGTCGCTTTGGCATATCTAGTACCTCAACCTCATGAACTTTCTACCTTGTGTATCGACTTAAGCACGTTTAGTGCAAGGTTTCGAAACACCTCTCGTTACACAAAATTCCAAAATCCAAAATAGGATCTTTCTATCCTCATAATTAGATCCTTGTGGATAAATATCGCTCAAATCGGAGCCCTTAATTGAGTTATTCGTATGCCTTAATACGTACATTGCGATTCAATAAGGACAAAGCCGAATTCTTATTAAGATCTTCCTATCTTCATAGTTAGATTCTTATGTTTAAAGTGCCAAATGAAATCCATGGATTGGATTCCTGGTGTGCTTTAAATACCCGTGTCCAAAGATAACAAATTAAAGATCAAGTTAAACAATTATGTGATTATGTGCTTATGTGTTTTCTTATATGTCTTGTGTTTTTGTGTGATCCAAATATTCATTATCCAAATCCTCATAGAATCTTCCATATCTCATATGAGGGATTCATAGTAGGATATCCAACGGTACTATCTTAAATCCTTAATGGGCTTCTACGTTGTAGTTAAGTCCCTTGGTTTATGAAGTACTATTCTATAATTGGACCCCTTGAGTGGTCTAGTTAAACAGATTGATTCAAAAATCTGGTTAGGAATATCATGTGATGATATAATTGAAAAGATCCCTTAAGTGGTCTATTTAAGAAGATCGTACGACGGTCTAGTTAAGGTGATCATGTGTTGATCTAGTTAAAAAGATCGTTCGTTGATCTAGTTAAAAAGATCCTTTGGTGGTCTAGTAAAGTCACTTCATGTTTATTCAATTGATTTTTTCCCCTACGCATTATGAAATGAACTGTGCGGACTGTGCAAGGAATTACGTAATTATGGATGCATACATAATTATGGAATTCAGTGCACAGAAACCACAAAAAGTTTTGTTATGTGTTAAGACCTATAGTAATGAGAATAACGAAATAGGAACAATGTAGAAAGGGCATGGTGGATACGCCGCTAGTACTTCCTATATATAAGTGTTCCTTATTACATTGCGAACATAGCGTTATTTAAATTACTAGAAGTCCTGGACCTTGACCAATGTCATTTTATCTTACACTCTCCGATTCTAATTTCGAGCACACACAAGTTTCCTATGACAATCTTCATAAGAAACGTTCTTCTGTTCGTAGTTCGAAACTCCATGTTTTGTTACTACAAGGACTTCATTTTGATAGTTGAAAATTTCGCTAAAAATCCAAACATGGCCCAGAGTTTTACTTAGGGTTCGAGGGATTCATTCGAAAGCGAAACCATCACAGTTGTCTTCACAAGTTTCCTCTAAAATTAAATTTCGGGACGAAATTTCCTAAAGTAGGGGAGACTGTGACACCTGTGTCACTTCAACCATCAAACAAATACCAAACCATTTAAATATTATATTTCATACTTGGGATTTTTATAAATATGTGTATCGTTTGCACATATCAATTCTTGTTCGATTTTGAGCTCTAAACCGCTTTCTGGAAGGTTATACGCGAACTGATGCGTAAAACATAATCAGTTTAATGCGACAAACACTCCGGAATAGTGATATAGGCTTAACATACCTTAAATAACCTTTACATAACTTAGAAAAAAGTTTTGTATGGTTTGGTGTGTCGAAATCAAGTTTATTCGCTTACAGGGACTAATTTCAACAAATTGCGAAAGTATGCCGCTTTGTACTGTAACGAACATTCCGGAACTTGATCATAAGTTAAATATGCCCTAAATATCCTTTACATAGCTTAGAAATAGGCTTTGAGGTGTTTGGTGCGCAAAAATAAACTTTCTTGATCAATAGGGACTAAAAGCGTCAAAAAGTGCATAAGTTTGCATTTTCGCGCATATCTTACGTTCTGAATATATCCGGTCATCCAAAAATTTATGTAATCATTAAAATACTTTATTCTAGTGATTGGCATGATAAAATTCCTTTCGTCGCTCAATTTGGATCGTTTTTGCGTTCGTTACGACTTCCACCGTAATTAACCGAACAACGCAACCGTACGACCAAGCGAACCGACATCCAATATATTTTTTAGCATATTTTAAGTTCCCCTATCCTTTAACTTCATTTTAGAGCCTTTAAATGAGGTTAACGGGACTTAAACTTGCCAAAACGCATCAAAAATCAAGTTTGGAGATGCAGGGGCCTGTTCTGCCAATTTTGCAAAGTTGCTGCCAGCACCTAGGGTCCTTACGGACCGTATGGGACCTCTTACGGTCTGTAAAGGAGTCCCAGACTAGCAGATTTCAGAAACAATGAACCTGGTCCAATTTAGCTCATTTGATGGTTTTCAATCCCTGATTTTTTATTCTATGGACTGGTATTTTAGTACCTATTGTATTCAAACCCATGGGCCCAAGTGTAAGGCCAAGATTCAAGCTCGGATTTCAAGAAACAATCTTAACGGTTCAAGGAAATCTATAAATACCCAACCCCAAGTTCATTTCAACTCACCTTGATCTGAATTCATTCTCTAAGTTGGAGCTCTTATGCTTCATACCTGAGAATATTTGGATCAAATCTCCATCGCTTGGAACCTTTGTAAGCTTATTTCGTTCTTTTATGCATTTTTAAGCGTGAAAGTCGAACAATGTTTGAATTTCTACTTTGACCAGTCTTTGGTCAACACGAAGTTCATTTGAACTTCGCAACGTGAGCGTAATCATGATGGTTATAGTCTCTAGTGACTATACCTACTGATTACCACGTTGATTAGGTGTAGTGACGAGTCATAGTTTCGGCCAAAATGCGTATTTATGCGTATTTTGTAACCAAACTATTTTGGGTATCAAGACCCTTTGTCTTGATATCAAACTTGTTTTTAAAACTTCGTTAAACATGTTTAACTCGTCACTTTAGGTTTAGTGCTTATATGGGGTAGTAAAAATAAGCGGTCTAAACAACCGCTTAGACTTTCAAACTAGACCTGTTTGGTCGATCATTAGGATCCGACCAAGCATGTTTAGTGACCATAGTTGTATAGGGGATAACCTTCCGAGATTATACCTTATGGTCACATAGTTTAAGTAGTTGTATGATAGGTAGTTTATATGCCTTAGGTAAAATGACCAAAATACCCTTTTCATGCATAATTGAATTTTAATCATATGTAACTTAAACTTTTGTCACTTAATTGATTATGCAACATGTTTAGGCATATAATACTTGTCATAGGACTAGTTAGACGTCTCGAACGCGTGTTTGCCCGAACGACGTGTTAAAGTAGCGTAAGCTACCTAAACGAGTCGTAATGGGTCGTAAGCACTTAGGTTAGGTTTCGATTTAGTATGTAGGCTTTGTTAAACCATATCATATGAGTTCCAATACTCATTTGGTTTATGAAACCTCGTTCTATCCGATCTTTCGATTTAGGTCCGGTTTATTTACTTAGTTACCTATATTAGGTGCCGTTTGATTCCGTGATCCCTCTAGCTTTGCTTGGTTGTTATTCAAGACTTCTAAGTATCCTCAAGTTAGTACATAGTCCCCACTTTTACTGTTTTCAAATGTTTTGGGGTGAAACATGTGTACCTATTTGTTATATTCATGATTTCGAAGTATAATTGATTATACAAGTTAGTACTTATCTTTTGACAAACTGAATGATTATTTATGGTTTAAACACTAATTTTCCAAAGACTATAAAATTAATTGTTGGATTGTACTTATTTTATATATTCACCAGACCGATTGGTAGTATGATATAGCGCTATAGGATTAGACACCCCATTCCTGTTGTCATGGAATGTTAGAAACCGATATTTTTATCCAAATAGAGATTGCCTTTGTGGTATTTCTATTGTCTCAATTGGTGTAGTTTGATGCAGTAAGGTATGGTTGAATTCTAAAATCACATTATTATTGTATATTTTGTTATACTCCCAAAAGTATAGTTTGATATGCTCTCATGTGTGATATTCTACCAAACAACATATATTTTGTTAATTACTAAAACATAGTTTAATATGTTATTTATAAAACCAAAGCATAGTTTAATATGTTATTATTAAAACCAAAGTATACTTTTGATATACTACTGAAAACTATTATTTTGACGACTATAGTATATTTAATATACTATCTGTTTAATTATTTTGGAACTGAAATATATTTTAATATATTACTTATTCGACTTTCTTAAAACCAAAGTATATTTTTATGTATACTACAAACCTTTTTATCAAAATATATTTTATACAAACTCATTTTACTTAATTATTTATTTATGCATCTTTCTTTTATATCATCTGATTTCTTATCACTTGTTATATGATTTATAAAGAAAACATTTTTAAGTTCATGACTATTTTTGTTAAAACATTATTTTAAACTTATAAATCATGAATCCTGCATTAATAAAACCTATGTATCTCAAATGCATTTTTATGCTCACGTACCTATTTTTACACATGTTTCAGGTGCTGCTATGTGATGATTGTTGATACATGCTATACATAGGATGGACTTGTGCCTTAGCGACTTTAAAACTCGAAAGATAATATTTGTATTTATCTGATTTGTAATAAAACAATAAGTTCAATAATGCAATAAAACAAAATTTATTAATCCATGGTTGTGAAACAATGATTATGTTACGACACTCCCCGACGTTTCCGCCACGAATTGTTGTTTTACGTGGTCGGGGTGTGACATTCTCAAGGTTCCAAATATTATTTATAGGATGGCTTTTGGTGTGTACCCTCTTGTTATTTATTCCTGCTTTGAAGACTTTGTAAACATCTTGGTGATTTAATAAGAGATCCTTTATTCTAGATATTGTGTTGTTTACATGGTATCAGAGCTTAGGAAAGCTCTTGATTGTGCACACAAACCAATCCCAGCTGCCTGTTAGGGGTTCACCGACATTAACACATCATCGGCCACCATCGTTTCTGGCAAATTAGGGTTCCACCTCCACTGCCTCCTCTGTACAGAATGACATCCCTGCTGTTTCTGTTCGCTGTCGCCTCTGAATAGAACAACATCACAACTGTTTTCTGATCTGCTTTGCAGTCACTGCCAGTCTCTCAGCGTAGGTGCTCTTGGTGGTAATTAGAGTCTAGGTAGTTCCAGTTGGCTCTACCAACTCTGGTTTTCCGTGTTCTTCTTCCTTTGGTGTTCGTGCCGCTGCAGAAATTGAAACCCTAATTTTTGGGGTTTTCTGGAGTTCTCAGCTTATGAATCAGTTGCTTGTAACCCTAAGTGAAGGTTGCAAGTCTGATTACTGGAGTTATACGTACCCACTATGAGATTGTTCCTTCTCTCTTTATTTTTATTTTATGCATCACTGTGTTTGTGAGTCTAGGCATATTGGTACCGGGTTTAGTTAGACCGGTTTGATTATTGACACAGAGAGGGTTCACTCTGTTGCATTCATTGTGTCTTCTATTTTTTGTGCTACCTGTCTTAACTGTTGCTTGAGTATTTTGTCTTATTTGCAAATTCTTACTTATCTTGACTGCATGTTTGCTTATAATTTTTGGTGCTAATCTTGACTGTCTGCTATGCGTGGTGATGATTCTGTGATTATTACTGATAATATGACATCTACTAGTGCTATTTGGGTTAGTAAGATTGATGATGGTGATCCATTGTTTCTTCATCCTAGTGATTCTACTAATTTGACAATTGTTAGTGTTAAACTTAAATGGTCAAAGAATTATAGAATTTGGTCAAATGCTATGTATCTTGCACTCCAGGTTAAAAATAAAATAGGGTTTGTTGATGGTACTTGCCTTAGGTCTAAATTGGATGAAGTTTTGGGTAGACAATGGGATAGGTGCAACTCTATTGCGCTTACTTGGATTCTTAACTCTGTGTCTGAAGAATTATATCTTGGTCTTGTTTATTTTAAAATTGCCTCTGATGTGTAGAGTGATTTAAAGGAAACTTGTGATAAGATAGATGGGTCAGTTGTGTTTAATCTGTATCAAAATATTAATTCCTTTAGTCAAAATGGCATGCCTGTTTCTGAGTATTATCATAAGTTGAATTATATGTGGAAACAATTAGACCAGTTACTTGCTTTACCTGCTTGTTCTTGTGATGCATCTAAACAATTTAATGATTTTAATCATCTTATTAAGCTTATGCAATTCTTAATGGGTCTTGATAGTTCGTACCAGTCTGTAGGGGTGCTAAACGGGTCGTGTTCGCGGGTTGGCGGGTTCAACCCGACCCGAACCCGAAAATTGTGTCATACCAATGAACCCTAACCCGACCCGAATATTCGTAGGTTGACCCGAACACGACCCGTTCAACCCGAAAAATTTTATTTTTTACTTTTTTTTTACACAAATTAATGTATTAGATTTAAAGTTTACTTAAAAAAACACAAATATATATATATAATACAATTCAAATTAAAAGACAAAATGCAATTCTTTTTCTTATAAAATCTTATATGAATTTCTTTTTCTTTCTTATAATTATAGCATAAAATACATACCCAATTTAATTTATAACATAAAACATATTGTAAAAAAAATATTATATAATATAAAGGGGTTAAACGGGTCAACCCGCCAACCCGACCAGGTTGACCCGAACCCGGCCCGTTTAGCTAAATGGGTTCGCGGGTTCAACCTGAAACTGACCCGAACCCCTTTATACTAAACCTAAACCCACGAATTTCGTGTTAGGTTCGTGTCGTGTTTTCGGGTCGTGTCAGAAATTCACACCCCTACCAGTCTGTGAGAACAAATTTGTTAACCAGAGAAACTCTTCCTTCTGTGAAGGATGCTTTTTCAGTCATCTCTAGAGAAGAGGCACATCTTCATTCAAAAAATATTTCTAATAAAACTCTAAACAATGTTGTTGGTTTTACTACTAAAACTAATCAAATTAATGAATCAAAGAAAAAGGGTGTTAGAATTCCTAACCCTAATCTCATATGTTCTCATTGTAATAAGACTGGTCATACTATTGAGAAATGTTTTGAACTTGTTGGCTATCCTTCTTGGATGAAGTCAAAACCTGGTGGGAACAAGGGTAACAAGGTTAGTAATAATGTTACTGCTGATACTACTGATACATCTTCTGCTGTGAGTTCTCTAACCAATGATCAAATAGCCCAATTGGTTAGTCTCTTGAATAATAAATCTAAGGGCGAACCTCAGAGTAGTGGTTTTGCTGGTATGTGTGCTAATTCTGTTTGTCTGAATAGTTTTGTGCACTTATGATCCGAACCTACTTGTGATTTTAGACCTGTTTACTGCTTTTCAAACTTTATTGAAACTGGAAAAAAGGTAGGGTGGATAGTTGATTCGGGTGCTAATCAACACATAGTAATGACTGATGAGTGTCAAAAGGATGTAACTGAATTTAATATTAAGGTTAAACATCCTAATGGCACTAGTGCCTTGGTAACTAAAATTGGTGACATTAAATTAAGTGATAAGGTTATTCTAGATGATGTGTTTGTCGTGCCTGATTATTGTGTTAAATTGATTTCTGTTCATAAACTTGCTAGACATTGTAAACCGATTGTTTCCTTTGATAAACACAAATGTTATATTCAGGATTCTCAAACAAAGAAAGTCCAGGTGACTGGTAGTCAGTTTGATGGTCTATACTTATGTGGTAGTTCTTTTGTTTCAATTAAGGTTTGTAATTCTAGTTGTGATATTAATCTTTGGCATGCTAGGTTAGGTTACCCTGCTGAACCTGTATTACATGTTCTTAAAAATGATTTAAATATTAAAACTAGTATTAAATTAGATCCTTGTGAAACATGTCATAGAGCTAAGCAACATAGAGAACCTTTTCCATTAAGTGATCATAAAACTAAGGGATTACGAGATCTCATTCATCTTGATGTTTGGGGTCCTTATAGAGTGCAAAGTAGGGATGGTTTTAGATATTTTCTTACTATCGTTGATGATTATACTAGAGCAGTGTGGGTATATCTCATGAAGTCAAAGGATGAAGTGTTTTACAGTATTAAAGGTTTTTTATAATCTGCTTAAAACTCAGTTTAGTAAATCAGATAAAATTTTTATGAGTGACAATGGTACTGAATTTATAAATAAACAAATGAGTGGTTTTTGTTATGAAAATGGGATTATACATCAGACCTCATGTGCTCATACTCCACAGCAAAATGGAGTAGTTGAGAGAAAACATAGGCATTTATTAAATGTAGCTACGGTTTTACGCTTTCAAGGTGGTTTCCCACTTAAGTTTTGGTCTGAATATATTCTAACTGCTACTTATTTAGTTAACAGGGCGCCTTCATCTGTTTTGAGTGGGAAGTCTCCATACGAACTTGTGTTTGGTTTTGCTCCTGTTTTGGTTCAACTTAGGGTTATAGGGTGTCTTTGTTTTAGCACTGTGTTAAACAACTCTGATAAGTTTACCACACATGCTGAAAAATGTGTTTTAGTTGGATATTCAAATGAAAAAAAAGGTGCAAACTTTGGAGTTTAGATAAAAGAATGATGTTTTTTCTAGGGATGTTAGGTTTTACGAAACTGTGTTTCCTTTTAAAGAGAAGAAAACATCTTTTGATCTTGATACTCCGTTTGAAGTTAACACCTTAAAGTTTTTTGATTTATCCGATTTAAACTTTACGCAAAGCCCTCAAGTTGACCCAACTCCCGATGATGAGAATACACAAACAAGTACTTCAACAGATCATGGGTCTGAGCAGTTTGGAACTGATTCAGAAATTGCTTTAGGCATGGCTGTTAATTAGCAACCTAGCAATATAGAATCAGATTCAGACAGGGCTGAGCATGATGCTGAATATGAAGACAATAATAATTCTGAGGGAGATATTGGGGAATAAACTAGCACGGTTTTACGGAGATCTTCTAGAAACATTAAATTTCCTTCTAAACTTGATGATTATGTGGTTGATGGAAAAGTTAAATATGGTCTAGAAAAAGTTCTAAATTATGCTAATTTATCTCCTGAAAGTTTTTGTTTTGCTTCTGTGCTAAATAAAAGTTATGAACCTAAGAATTATTTTGAAGCTAAGAATGATATTAATTGGATTGATGTTATCAATTTGGAACTTGAAGCTTTACATAGGAATAACACTTGGGAGATTGTAGACTTACCACCTAAGAGGAAAGCTATTGGGTGTAAGTGGGTTTATAAAATTAAATAGAAGTCAAATGGTGAAATAGAAAGATATAAGGCTAGGCTTGTTGCTAAGGGTTTTAGTAAAAAAGAAGGAGTTGATTTCTTTGATACTATTTCTCATGTTATTAAGATGGTTATAGTTAGATGTGTGTTGTCTATGGTTGTTCATTTTAATTGGGAGATATATCAACTTGACATTAACAATGCTTTTCTATATGGTGATCTTAATGAAAAAAAATATATGTGTTTGCCTGATGGTTATAATACTTCTTATGAGTCTAAAGTTTGTAAGTTAAAAAAGTATTTGTATGGATTGAAACCCGCTCCTAGAATGTGGAATGAGAAACTTGTGTCAGTTCTTGTTGATCTTGGTTTTGAACAAAGTAAGCGTGATCATTCCATGTTTGTTATGACAAAAGATTCTGCTTTTATTGTTCTTCTTGTCTATGTGGATGATATTATTGTAACTGGTAGTTGTTCAAAACAGGTTGATGAAATCAAACTTTTACTCAAGTCAAAGTTTTTAATAAAAGACTTAGGGAAGTTGCAATATTTTTTAGGTATTGAAGTTGTTAGAAATACAACTGGCTTATGTTTAACTCAAAGGAAATATTGTTTAGATTTGCTTGCTGAATTTGGTATGACTGGTTGTAAACCAGTCGGTTGTCCTATAGAGGCAAATCATGTTTTGTCTCATTTATTTGAAAAAGGATAATCAACCTTTAACAAATGTAACTGTTTATCAAAAACTTGTTGGTAAGTTGATTTATCTTTCTCACACTCGGCCAGATATAACATATTCGGTGCATTATCTTAGCCAGTTTATGCATTCGCCTACTCAAGCTCATTTCAAAATTGCTTTAAGGCTTTTAAGGTATTTAAAAGGTGCTCCTGGAAAAGGAATTTTGTTTAAAAAGGGGACATTTTAGATATAAAAGTTTTTTTCTGATTCGGACTGGGCTAAATATTTAGGTTCCCTAAATTCTGTTACTGGTTTTTGTGTGTTCTTAGGAAATAATCTTGTGTCATGGAAAAGTAAAAAACTGTCCATCGTTTCAAGATCTTCTGCTGAAGCAGAATATCGATCGATGTGTGCTGCTACATGCGAGATTATATGGATTTCAAATCTTTTAAGGGAGCTGAAAGTTGATGTTAAACTTCCTGTTCAACTGTGTTGTGATAATACGGTTGCTATCTCCATAGCAGCCAACCCTGTCTTTCATGAACGTATCAAACATTTTGAGGTTGATCTTTTTTTCTTAAGAGAAAAGATTGCTAAAGGTGTAATTTAAACTCTTGGTATTAAGTCCGAGGACTAGGCCGCTGACATATTTACAAAAGGTCTTTCTATTGGTCCTCATGAAAAGGTTTGTCATCTCCTCCACATGTTTGATTGCTTCAAATATTGAATTGAGGGGGGGGGGGGTGTTAAAATGTATATTATATATATATATATATATTTTTATCAATTCAATATATTTATGAATATTATAATTGGGCTAATGTTTTTTTTCGTATTTTTGCATATGTTTGTGGGCTTTTGGGCTGCTGCTATTTTGTGCGTGGAGCTAAAGTTTCTCTCAAGGTTCCAAATATTATTTATAGGATGGCTTTTGGATTCTTCCTGGACAACAACTCATCTCTCGAAAACAACTTTTGCCCTCTTTGAAGTTGCTGCTCTTTCTTTCTATCTAGAACATTCTGTTTGTTGGGTTTATTACCTTCAGTCATTCGAGAGTTTTTTTTTATTGTTAACCTTTGCAGATCATATGTTTATGATCTGTTTGGCTTAAGCAATTGTTCTTAACAGTGGTGTGTACCATCTTGTTATTTATTCCTGCTTTGAAGACTTTGTAAACATCTTGGTGATTTAATAAGAGATCCTTTGTTCTAGATATTATGTTGTTTACAAAATCTTAATGCAATTCTTTTCATCAAGAATTAAGTGGATATATGTACCCACCTCAAGATGAGTGGAAGCAATTAATGTAAACTTGTCCTTGTATAGATGACATTTGGTGTGCGTGAAGCGTGATATGATTTTATTAATATTTTAAGTTCGTTTTACGCATTAGTCAAGTTTTAAATTTATAAAACACGATATTGTACTAACACTAAACACACACTAGGGCAAGTGCACCCATCGCGAGCGTAGTATAGTGTTGGTAAGATACCGGGGTCGTCCAAGGACACAAGAGCTTATAATACCGGTTTATTGTCAACGTCTAACCGATTTAAATTTTTGATAAAGTTTTTAAACAAGAAAATAAATCTAAAAATTAAAAGATAAATAAAATGAAAAACAAATAGACAAGTAAGAATCACTTGGTAACATTTTGACTCTATTACTTTTGGTTGTGATCAGGATACCGGATCAGGATATTGGTAACATCCTGATGCAGTATCCTGATAATAACTAATTAGTTCAAGTGCAGATTAACAAGGCAAGCTTATAACGTTCGAGTGGACTAGTTCTCCTGAAGACTCGGACTAATTAGTTGAAAAGGGGAAGTTGAAGCCAGAAAAAGTGGCCTACAACGTTCAAGAAAGGAATATTCGCAGCATCCCGCTTTTATAGGCTAGTTTGTTATTTTCATTTTACTATAAAAGGGAATGTACGAATCGATAGACACACACAATTTTTTTCACACACTTTTGCTTTCTACTAGCTGCAATCACTCGCAATCACCAACACTTACACTCGAAATTCATTGTAACACTTAGCCGATCCGTATCATATCCTGCACTGTATCCTGAAATTTGAAGTAATAAGAGGAACAAGACAGTTGCGATTGTCAGCTCCCGAGGTTTTGTGCCGGCAATCTAGATTGATCAAGGGCTTTCCTCGTACATCCTGTGTCACCCTTTACCTTTTTTTCTCATTGTTTGATTATAGATACAGCTCGATATCCTGAGCTGTATCCTGAAAACTGTTTTTGTTAACATGATAATCTGAATATTTTCAATACATATTGCTAGCACACTACCTCACTTAACTAATTTGATCACTAAATTGCTTAGGTAATTTTTGACCAGAACATTACCATTGGAACAAAAATTATTATTATTATTATTATTATTAAAATTATTATTATTACGCCAACCCGAATTAAAATTACTACTAAACCCACTAGGTTGACCTCTACCTAGACCCCCTCCTACGAAATCGACCTGCTTCTCACCAACTAACAATGGACACGCATTCGTATCGTGAGACCCTCGAAAAAACTCACATTTATCAACCTTTGCCTTAATCTCCTTGAGCTCTCTAGTGACGTTTATAAGACAGCGGCTATACTAGGGTCCATAGTGATATGGTTCACCCCACGAGTGGGTGCACTAGAAGTGGTATTTGAATTGCCACTTTGATACCGCTGATCAAATCACGACTGAGACTAAGATTGGCTAAATGCCTCAAAACGCTCTAAATACTCGGCAACAGTGAGAATACCCATCATATGACCTCCCGCATTAGTGTCAAAACGATCACGAGTCTCTTGGGTGAGACCGTTATAGAATTTTTCACAAAGGCCCCAATCAGTAAGACCATGCTGGGAGCATCGAGCGACCAGGTTTTGTAATCGCTCCCAAGCAAGGTAATAGGGCTCGTCGGGCTCCATGCGGAATGAGTGAATCTGATCGCGAAGACGTGAGGCTTTAGCGGGCGGAAAGTATTTGTTCAAAAAGGCTTGACGGAGGCTTGCCCATGTGGTAAAAGTACCGGTTGGCTGAGAATCCAACCAAGTAGCCACACGGCCGGCTAGTGAAAAGGGAAAGAGCTGTAAATAGGTAGCATCGTTTGGGGCTCCAAGAAGGCTAAAAGTAGCAAGCATACGAGAGAAATGGTTTATATGGGCGGGGGTGTCCTCGTCCTCGCGGCCGTGTAACTGAATGGTATTCGTGATGGCTTACATGGCATACAATGGAATCTGCCATGAGTTCTCGTTTACTATGGGTGGAACGGTGATGGGTGAAGCAAGACCGGTGAAGCCTTGGGTGGCTTGATGATGGATGGTCTGTCTTGGATTGGCCATTTGTTCTAAGTTTATGTCAACTGGGGCGCTAGAGGTGCTAGAAGTGGGACTATCGGGTGGAGAAACCTTAGGTGAAAGGTGTGGTGATGGAGGTGGGGTGGGTAACGGAGTGGTATCGAAATTAGGAAAATAAGAAGAGGATGAAGTACTAACCTGCGGGCCTTGGCCCAATTGAGATGATGACTCAGTGACTGGTGGCTTCGGCGGTGGTCCGTGCGAACACAGATGTGGCATCCACTACAAGCAAAAACCTAAATATGAGAAAAACAAACACTAGTCACTAAGACTTAAAAATAAAAAAAAAGAAAAAAAGAAAAGACTCAAACAAAACAAAACACGTAGCACGTATATGTCAATTAAGCCTATCAAAGCTAATAAGCGCAATTGCCAAGAGTCCCCGGCAACGGCGCCAAAAACTTGATGTGTGCTAAACACAGTATTAAAATTAACTACTTTAGATTCTCTAAGCTAGACACTAAAAAGCTTTAATTCTAGACTCGACCAAAACCACACAATCGGCAAGTGTACCGATCACTGTAGTATGACCTAAGGAAGTCCGGATATCGAACCACGAGACTCTACTAATCACGCTAATTAAACTCTAACAGACTCTGATAGACACGACTCAAACTGTTTAATTGTTTTGGGGGGGGGGGGGTGTTACTGAAAATCTAAGGAAATCTATTAAACTAATTATTAAACTAGAACTATTCTAATACGAACTAATGTGAAGATTGTTCTTATATGATGATGAAGACCACCTAGACTAGAATCCTATATTGATTTTAATAATTTACTAATTAAGTTAACCGCATGTTTTATTGAACCAGGATCTTGTGATACTAAACCTATTAAGACACCAACTAAGGCCCTCAACCCTTCTTGAGGTGAAACTTATGGCACTACCTAGGCCGTTAATCCTACCGGTTATTAGACTTCCTTCCAGTTATCTAATTATTGTGTAAGTACCCTAATATTGACCTACTCTTTTCCAATTATAGATCTAGGGTAGTTTGAGTTTCTTAACTTGACTTGATAGACTAATAAACCGACGGGGCAACTAAGGCACGACTTTTTCCAAAGACTGTCTAAAGCAATTCGCCGGGTAAGACCTACCAATAGCCCTGCACCCTCCAACTATTAGGACTAGTAGAATACTGAAATCTAGCAAATTATTAACTATCACTTCTAAGGTTTATTGGCCAATTCACCCTAAAGGTCAAAGATCTAGCATGAACCTATTCCGTAGCAGACAACCACCTAGATTCACACGAAGCAATTGATAATAATTAACCAAATTAAAGTACGCATACACATCAAATTAATAAACCAAACCTTTTACAAAACACAATTAATCCATAAACACATGCAATTAACTAAAAAGGTTCAAACTTTATTCAAATCCATTCATCATAGTCTAGGCAGTTTAAACGTTTAGCCAATCATATTAAACAATGAAAACAAAGCAAAATTGTTCTAACAAGAATTCATGGTTACAAGTTTTGAAAGAGAAATCAACAAACAAGGAACTAAAGAACCCGTGCAAGTCTTCAATCTTCAACCCGAACTCGAACCAATGATTCCCGTGATAAAAAACGCTCCGAATAGCTCGATTTGTGCTCTTGAAATTGCCCTTGGGTTCCTTAATTCGTAAGTAGGATTTTTTTTAGGTTTTATGATGAATATATATGAGTTTTTCATTCAACCCTTGATTTAATTCGAAATAAACTGCTAGCTGTTGCTTCTGGCGGGGCGCGACCCACATAGGGAATGGGTCGTGGGGCGCCACCTTGTTCCTTTAATCGTCTAATACTTTCAGTCTCTCGCCGGTTGCGAGAGACTTGCTTAATCTGTCACGGGGTGCCAGAGACTCTTTTTTCACTTTTTAACTTCTTTTCAGCTACCGATCTTTCCAACGCATTCCAAGACTTGATGTTTCAATATTTTGGCTTGTTTTACTCAGTTTCCAGCAAATTTAAGCATCAAGACATGTGAAACACGATTGGATCAATAGTATGCACATTCTAATGAAAACAAAATTAAATATAACGGAAAACTATACAAACTGTACACGAATAAAGGATCTTTTTTCATCCTCGAAAAAGAATTATGCAACAGAATCAGAGATGAATAAATACTCGGATCAAAAACTATTTAAATTTTGTTAAAATCAAAGCCTGTGTTAGCCGCGATTGCAAATATAATTGTCCCTTTAAACCCAAATCCGGTTCTAACCCCCTTCTTTTTTCTCTATTTTTCCTTTTTCTTTTTTCATGATTAAAAATTCTAACGGTTTTGACTTATAACGGTGTTCCTTATACTATTATCGGCAGTTTCAATTTCCCATATTTCCCAGATGAAAACCCACTAGTAGACCGACAATTAAGGTATATTAACTCAAAGGGACCTAAAACCAAACCCGGGCCTATTCACATATTCTAAACTGGACACAAACCCGACTTAATTAATCTCATATTATTATTATTGATGCCAAGCAAAACTCATCTTTTCTATCATTTTCCGTAATAATTTTGCAAACTTCTTTAATCAAAAGACATTTTTTTCTAATTTTTTCAATATTTTTGGATTTTTTAAATTTTTTAAGTTTTTTTATTTATATTTTTCATATTTATGACTCGACTACTACTATGTACATGTATCCCATCCCCACACTTGAAGGTTGCATTGTCCCTAATGCAAGAACGAAAATACGACTCAACTAACTACCTAAATTACCATTAAACTAAGAAAACTAAAACCCAAATAAAATAAAAATACAAAACATACAAGTGGAAAATGACTTAGCTGATCTGAATATGTGAGACTGTCAAAGTGCCAGTCAATTCCACATATGCCCTCTAGTCCGTACGCGCTCAGCAAACAATTCCTAACTCGGATACGCTAATGGAAGCGGCAACAAATACCAACCTAATCAAGCAAACACCAAACACTAGCAAAAGATAATATATAAGATACTAAGTGTTAGTGCAAACATCCACAAACCAAACGTCAACCATCCCCAAAAACCCAACCAACCTGTTTAACGTATTTAAGTACAAAACAGCAAACGAGGATTGAAACAACATAAAGATAAAAATAAACAAAAGATATGAAATATCAGCATCGCTGCATCCTCGCACTACTCCTCGTCAGACTCCTCATCACCCGCATGCATCCCACCGGGCCCTGCCTCAGACTACTGCCAAGAAGGCGGTGGCTGCGAATGAAGACTCTGCGTAATGACCCGCATACCATCCTCCAATCGCCTCTGACCTGCCACCACCTCCTGTCTAAGCCCACTGATCTGATCATCAACATACATATGCAAGTCCGCGAAACCCGCCTGCATAGAATCATATAACAAATCCAAGGTAAGTGGATCGGGTCATGGCTGCGCTAATGGGTACTGCCTAGCAGGAATATCCTGTCGAAAACGGAGAATACGGGGCCTCTGATAGCGGGTAGCAACCACACCATGCATAGCCTCTGCAACACCTGAACCAGGCGGAGGCTGAACCTGTGGACCCTCTCGTATCGGCTCCCAAGTAAACGGGTAAGTGTAGGCTATAATCCCAGCAGACTGCAAATCCCGGACACTCATAAGACAAGGATTTGGGCCCTCCTTCATCCTATCCACCGGGAACCTCTCAAACACACCTAGGCTCTCGGCTAACCAAGTCACCAACGGCCTACAGTAAATACGGGCTCCAGCACCACCTCTCCATAACCTCTTCATAGACATTTCAAACACAGTCGCCAAGTTGGCTGGCCTTTGCTCCACCATACACAGCAAGCAGAATAAACCCACCTGATTAATCTTGTTGTCCCCCTGTCCTCTACCAACCAGAGTAGATGCTAGAATTTTGTGGACATAACGAAGAACTGGATCGGTAATATCACTAGCAACTGCCCCTGTAGAGTATGGCACCCTCGATATGGTGCTCCAAAATCTTGCTAAATCACCCGACAGAACACAGAACCCATGCTGCTTCTTAAACACTCCCTGCATACTAGTGATAAACTCGGGAGCCCTAACCTCCTCTTATGTGTAAAACTGAGTTGCCACCGCAAACTCAGGGACTATCATCTCATAAGACTTCCTGCCCAGGGCAAACAATATTGCACCTTTTTCATTAAAACTGCCTTGCTTATAATCGAATGTAGAGTGAAATTCCAACGTGATTTCCTTGTACTGTCGCGCATCACAGTCCAACACTCTCCTAAATTTTGGTCTTAATAACTGTTCCACCTAGGCCCTTGCCCCTAAACGAGCCAACACCTCCCAATCAATCCTCCTATACGGCAGCAGCTCTACCGCGTACAGAGTAGCTAACCTCTGTGACTCCCCCGAATTCGACTCAAACTGTAAAAGAGGGCTATCTAAGATCCTTTGACTTGGACCATGAGGAAGTCCCGGCCCCGTATATTCAACAACCCTGCTATATTCTGGCTGTTCCTCTTGTTGTGCTGGTTCTGGTTAAACTTGCTGAACCGGTTCGGGCTCCCTAATCACGGGGCCCCTTCTTGAGCGAGTATATCGGCCTCGTTTCCTACTGGGCCGACTGGATGATCCTGCACTTGACATTCTGCAAAACAATTCAAGAATGGCAAGACAAAGCAAACAGAATATTAGAAACAAACTATTTTTGGTATTTTTGAATTTTATTTTTTTGTATTTTTGAAAAAAAATTCTAATACTTAGAATAGTCGTATAGCATTTCATTCAGCTGAATTCTGAAAATAAAGTTGAATTAAAAACAAACGGGTTACCTTTTACAATTGCTAATTGATAACTAAACTCGCCCGAATGGAGATTGAGTACAGGTGAGCCTAGTTAACTTGTACATGCAAGTAAACCAAAAAACGACTAAACTAAACTTGAACTAGACTAAAACACCTAAAAACGACTAAATCGACACTCTAACTAAGACTCAATGTACACTACCCTCTCCTGGCACTTTAATTGTCCTCAATTAAACTCTAGTGTCTACCAAACCGACATTGACGTACAAACTTGCTTAAAATCAGCTATGTATTAGTTCAAAACAAACTTTAGCGTCGAAAAATTCCGCCTAATTAAAGGATGTTTTTATTCTTTGCAAAATTCGATTCAATAATGCAAGTTTGGCACTTTAGGCGTCAATGTATTCCAAACCAACCAGAATTCAGAAAATCAAGTTCCCAAGTTCAACCCGACAAACATCCATACTCATATCAAACCACAAACCAAACCAACATTGAGTGGCAAACAAGGTAAAGTTTAAAACTTTAGTGTCGCATTAATGAAACGGGTCAAAACGGTGAATAAATCTGATTTTTATGTCAAAAATTCACCAACCGAATCCCCACACTCAATGTTGGCAAACCCTTGACTAAGATGAAGTAAACACTGGCATCATGCCCCAACCCGAACCATCCGCAACCTATATTCTGGTGAAATACCCAAACCGAACCCAACAGAAACCTCAAACATCCTCTAACTCGTGCAAGACACCACATTCAACCAAAACCTAACCCTAAACCAAGACTAAACTAAGCAAAAACTAAATTTACTGGACTCAAAGTACAAAGATTTGCAAGAAACATACCTGAGATTCGAAATAGACAAAAGAGAGAAAATTTTTGGTTGAAGCTTGAGTCCCAAAGCACAAAAACCCGATTTAATGGTGAAATATGGTAGAATGATGGTTGAAAGCGGATATTAGATGGTTATAGATGTAATGGTGAGGTGATTTTAGGTGATAATGGAGGAAATCAGTGGAAAATGGTGGGTTAAAGGGGTTTACGGCGTACAGGAGAAGAAGAACTAGGTCAACGATTCGATTTTTGGGACTTAAAAGGTCTCGGCTGCAGCCTGCAGGTATGCTATCTGGCGGGCCGTGGCAAACTCAAGGTATACATCGCGCCCCGCCACCAAGTGAAAAACGATGGAAATGTGTTATGTTCTGGCGGTCGGCGAGAGACTGATCTTACTGGGTGGCGGCCCGCCAATGGGCATTTTCCACAGAAGGTTTGCTCAAATTTTGAGCTCAATGCCTTAGAAATTTTGTGTGCTTTTTTCCCAAACCTCCCAAAAACCAACCAAAATTTTTTTTCTAAGTGTGAAACTTACCCGGAACCTTATTTTTCTCGCAAATTCCTGCAAATCCTCGGTAATGCACTCCTACAAATGACTCAAAACACAAACAAAGAACCGAAAAACTACCAAAAACGACTGTTAGCTACCAAAAATTACGAAAAATTAACGAAAATACAAACGGTACAAAATGTACACTTGGGCTTTCACCCAAAACACTAAGTGGCGGCTTTTGGTGGAATTTCGAGAGGAGTTTCCTCCATCTCGTTCTTATCTATCGCTCCTCCAATATAGTGCTTCAGAAGGTGGCCATTTACCTTCCAACTAAGGCCATCAGACTCATCGATAATCTCAACCACTCCGTACGGGAATACATAGTGAATCATATACGGCCCCGACCATTTCGACTTCAACTTCCCCGCAAACAACTTCAATCTCGAATTGTAGAGAAGCACTCTATCACCCTTGCTAAATTCCTTGATCTTTCTTAACTTGCGATCATGTAGAGCTTTCGTTTTCTCCTTCATGCCCAAAGATCGAGCATAAGCCGCATCCCTAAGCTCCTCGAGCTCACGGATTTGAAAGAAACGTTTCCTAGCGGCTTCGGTCATATCAAGGTTAACGGTTTTTAATGCCCAAAGTGCTCGGTGTTCTAGTTCTACGGGAAGACGACAAGCTTTTCCATAGACGATCATAAATGGTGTGGTTCCTAAGGGTGTTTTGTAAGCGGTTCGAAACGCCCACAATGCATCGTCAAGCTTGTCGGACCAATCCTTTCTATTCTTTCCGACGGTTTTCTCTAGAATACGTTTGATAGCACGATTCGCGTTCTCCACTTGACCACCAGTCTATGGATGGTACGCAGTAGACAAACGATGCGTGACTCTGTAGCATGCAAGCAACTTCCATCAATGCGTTGCAAAAGTGAGTACCACGGTCACTGATTAAAGCTTTAGGTGTACCGAAGCGGGAAAAGAGTTTCTTGAGGAAACTCAATACTACTCGGGCTTTATTCGTAGGAAGAGCTTGAGCCTCGACCCACTTAGACACGTAGTCAATTGCCAAAAGTATATAACGATTCGCTTTTGAGACGGGAAAGGGTCCCATGAAATCTATGCCCCAAACATCAAAAACCTCCAACACTTGGATTGGGTTTTGAGGCATCTCATCTTTGGCTGAAATGTTACCGGTCCGTTGACAAGCATCACAAGTTTTCACGAACTCAACGGCATAACGAAGTACGTTAGGCCAATAAAATCCATAATCGAACACCTTCTGTGCGGTGGCGTATGCACCATGGTGGCCTCCCGTTAGACCTTCATGCACATGTTTAAGGATATTAAAACACTCCTCTCGCGACACACATCGCCTTAGAATCCTATCTCCCCCTATTCTAAAGAGAAACGGATCATCCCACACATACTTCTTCGACTCACTAAGGAACTTCCTTCTTTGTTGTGTGGTCATTCCCTTTACAATATTGCCACTTGAAAGATAATTCGCTAAATCACAAAACCATGGCAATCCCTCCTTCTCGGCCTCTATATACTCAATCTACTCGCGAGGAAATGTATCTCCTACCTCCTCCTCACGAATCTCCTCGCTCCTAGGGTCTTCTAAATGTGATAGATGATCGGCTGCTACGTTTTCGGCCCCCCTCTTATCTCTAATTTCGATGTTAAACTCTGAAAGCAATAGAATCCACCGAATAAGTCGGGATTTGGCGTCTTTCTTTTGGAAAAGAAAAAGCAACGCAAAATGGTCGGTGAAAACTATGGTCTTGGAGAGAACGAGGTACGAGCGGAACCTTTCGAAAGCAAAAACTATGGCTAAGAGTTCTTTCTCCGTGGTGGTGTAGTTCTCTTGAGCATCATTTAATGTTTTGCTCGCGTAGTAAATGGGGTGGAAGTGCTTGTCCTTTCTTTGTCCTAATACCGCCCCAACGGCATAGTCACTCGCATCACACATGAGCTCAAACGGCAAGCTCCAATCGGGCGAGATAAGAATAGGTGCACTCACAAGCTGTTCCTTCAAAAAGTTGAAGGCCTTAAGACACTCCTCGTAAAAGACAAATGGATCATCGTTCTCTAGAAGACGGGTCATGGGGCGAGTGATCTTAGAGAAATCCCTAATGAACGTCTATAGAAGCCCGCATGACCTAGAAAACTCTGAATCGACTTTACGCAAGTGGGTGGAGGCAACCTACTAATGGTATCTATTTTCGCATGATCCACCTCTATACCATCCCTCGAGATCTTATGTCCCAAAACAATACCTTCAGTCACCATGAAGTGACACTTCTCCCAATTCAACATCAGCTTCGTCTCAACACACCTCTTTAACATCTTCTCAAGATTCCTCAAACACTCATCGAACGAGTTACCATAGACCGAAAAATCGTCCATGAAAACCTCCATGGAACTCTCAATCATATCCTGAAATATGGCAACCATGCACCGTTCAAAGGTAGCTGGAGCGTTACACAGCCCAAATGGCATGCGTCGGTACGCATATGTGCCATAGGGGCATGTGAAGGTAGTTTTATCCTGATCCTCCGGTGCGATGGGGATCTGGAAGTACCCAGAAAAACCGTCGAGAAAACAATAGAATTGTTGACCCGCGAGACGCTCCAGCATCTGATCGATAAAGGACAATGGGAAGTGGTCCTTTCGGGTGGCATCATTCAACTTTCAGTAGTCGATGCACACACGCCAACCCATGACCGTACGAGAAAGGATAAGCTCATTCTTGGAATTCATTACAACAGTCATCCCTCCCTTCTTAGGGACAACCTAAGTGGCACTAACCCATGGCGAATCTGAGATGGGATATATCATCCCGGCATCTAGGAGTTTTAGAACCTCCTTTTTCACTACGTCTTGCATATTGGGGTTGAGGCGCCTTTGGGGTTGCACCACCGGTTTGAAATCATCCTCCATGAGTATCCGGTGAGTGCAATAAGAAGGGCTTATGCCCTTAATGTCGGACAACCTCCATGCAATGGCCTCTTTGTTGGCCTTCAACACTTCCAACAACCTAAACTTCTCTCCATTCTCCAACTTCGATGAGATGATAACGGGTAGCTCGGAACCCTCCCCTAGAAAAGCGTATTCTAAATGAGATGGAAGGACCTTAAGCTCTAAGGCTGGGGGTTGGGTGGTGTCCTCACTAACGGCCAACGCCTCGGGAATCAAAGGAATCCCCTAATCTTCTACTTCATCCGCCCTCAACGACTCCTTCTCAACATTCTCTCCTCCTAGTAAGTCGGCTCCACTAATGTACTCTAGACAATGGTCAACACATGAGATAAATGAGTTCAAGAAATAGACGGAATGGCAAGGACCACTATAGTCATCGAAACCACTCGGGTGGTTCATGGAACGATCTATCTCAAAGGTGACTCTCTCCTCACTGACCCTAAGTGTGATCTTACCATCGTAGACATCTATGAGGGCTTTAGCGGTACGCAAAAACGGACGACCAAGTATGATAGGAACTCTCTCATCCGCTTCCATATCAAGAATGACGAAATAAACGGGGAAAACAAACTTGCCGACCTTAACAAGCAAATTCTCGACTACACCTCTCGGGTATTTCACAGACCGATCGGCTAAAGATAATGTCATACGGGTAGGTGAAAGCTCGCCTAAGTCTAGCTTCTCGTAGAGAGAAAATGGCATCAAATTGATGCTAGCACCTAGGTCGGCTAAGGCTCGAGTATTGGTGTTACTACCAAATAGACATGGAATAGTGAAAATGTCGGGATCGGTGAGCTTCTCTGGAAGTTTATTCAGAACGAATGCGGAGCACCCTCCATTCAATGGAACATTCGACAACCCCCTAACTTCTCCTTGTTTCTAAGAAGGTCCTTTAAGAACTTCACGTACTTGGGCATAGATTGGAGTGCCTCGATAAAAGGTAGATTAATCTTCAATTGCTTGAAGATATCTAGGAATTGCCCGTATTCCTTGGAATACTTTTGGTTCCTAAGACGTGTAGGAAACGGGACACGAGAATGATCTACGAATGGAGAAGGCCTAATGTCTACGAGTGGTTTCTCTACTCTCTTCTCTCCTTAAGGCTCACCGGGTTCTGCGGTACTTGCTGGGCTTAGCCTCGATTGCACTTTGGCGGGAGCCTCCATCTCGATTTCTTTATCTACAATCTCCTCATCTTTCTCTACTACTCTCTCCTCAACTCTCGGGTTCCCTATGGTTTTGCCACTACGAGAGGTAATGGCTTTGGCATGGGCGTTAGGGTTTGGTTGGGTGTTACCCGCAAACTGACCGGGTAACTGTGACAACCCTCACCAAACCAGGTATCCGTACGAATTAACTAATATTTAATTACTGCTTAATTACTGTGCTTGATTACAACTGTGATTAAACTGCTTACTGATTTCTGATACATACATACTCATGCATCACATTTTATACTGTCACTCTATTATTTTTGCACAAACATCAGTGACAACCTTGATGCACAAAAAGCACAGTGAGCACACTATACGGATAACCCAGTAAACATGCTGACATAGCCAGCATCAGACAGTTACTCTCTCTGAGGCCAGTATGAGCCGGGAATAGATTACTACACTAGTAGGGAGTGTAGGGAGGTGAGGATTGTAGAACTGCGTCACTAGGTGATAATTATAGTGACCGGATGTGCCTAAAACGTACTTTGAGTACAAAATTAAGCACTTTAAATAAAAATTCAGCATTAAGCTAACTAGTAAAGTGACAAAACATGAGAAAAATATTACTAGACACTTTCCAAAGTGTCGGGAATAAATTGTGTCACTAAAAGAAATATTAACGACACTTTAAATACTTATTTAGCATTTTAACGGAGTAATATCCAACCGTACAACCGGACTTTACCCGGAACATAAAAATATTGACATTGACATAGTTTTTCTTTTTCTGAGCTAGTTAGGGTCCCCGCATACCCTAACACCCGTTATATTTAATAACACACAAGTAAATTATTAAAGTCCCTAATTATCAAACTAGTTATCACTTAATCACTTAGTTGAAATCAAACCAAATGCCCCCTCTCTCTTGACCGATCGTTCCCATGTGGGGACACACTCTTACAATGTTGACTATTTAATTAAGGGTGGTCTAATATCTTCCATACATGTTATACATTGGATATTTAGGAAAGATGGTTTATAAATTAACCTAAGGATCACTCCACTCACTTCAACACAAAAAAAAAAAAAAAAAAAAAAAAAAAAAAAAAAACTTTCTTCGCTTCCCCTCTTGTGTTCAGCCGAGAGTTGCCACCCACCCACCATCCTTTTCAAATTTGGTTCTTGCCATTTTACATACTTACTAGTGTATTAGAGTTCATTCAAGGAAACTCGGTGCTTACGGATTGCCAAGGACCTCACCACAACGCTATTAACCACCCGTTTTTCGTCTAGTTTCTTCCCTAGCCTCGAGCTAGTAGTAAGTGACTCTAAACACCCTATTGTTCATATCTAACGTGGTTAATAAGAAATTTAACGGGTAAAAATTATGAACACTAGAGATCGAAACTAAAAGTCTACTAAAAATAATAAACATGGTGGTTAATGAATGAATGTTAGTGTAAAACTTTTGAAACTAATTTTGTTATGATTATTTATTGTTGTTGATTGCTAGTGTTGGAATGGATCGTCACCAAACCACGCTAGATCATGTTCATGGAACATGAACTAGCCTTATGATAAGTCGTAAAGTTATTAGATGACAAACCCTTTCAAACATAAACATGAACTTGTGTAAAAACAATTTTTCTTATGAAATGGAGTTCTAAACTAGTAGATCTAAAGTTCTACAAGTGGTATTTTCGAAGAACCAACTGTAAGACGAAACCTTGTTTTAAAACCGGATCTTTCCTAAACTAAAGGTATTTTCGAAGAACCAACTAAAGGTTTTAACAAAGAATTATTTTTGAGATTTTTGACAAGAAGTTGTAAACTTACACTTTCTTTAAAAATAAGATTTTTAAGAAACCGATTTCATTTATAAAAATAGAAAGATCTACTAAAAACACCGGAAGGTTACTACACACTTTTACATAACCCACAAGTTCATGTGTTTGCGACTTACGTATATTTTTGACTAGTTTAGTGTTGAAACATTGTTTGTTGATGTTGAGAAAATTGTTGATTGAGTTTTGAAAAGAAAATGATACGCTTGTAAGCGTGGCTACCTCCAGTTACAGAGGAGACTCTGGCGAAATTTTTCCAGAAATATAACACTTGGAAATATTTTTACAAGTGTTATGAGTATATTTTTGACTTGTTTTTCCGAATAAAATTTCGCCATGATTTTATTACAAAATAACCAAGTGTCGGAGGTGGGATTTTCATAAATAAAACTTGTTAAAATATATATTTAGAATATATATTTTTCATAGTAACACTTGTGTAATTTTTATGATTATTTTGTGAACTACATAAATATTATTTTTAGAGTAAAAATAATATTACTAGAATACACTGAATATTAACGGCTCCAAAATAATACGAACGCCTTCACAAATAAGTGTCTAAGTTACACCGGTATTATTTATACCACCCGAACCTTACAACGTAACTTACGTATTTTCAGAAAATACTCATAAGTGTGTATTTTGACAAGGATATTATTTTGGAAAATTATATGGAATAAAATATAATATTTTTGGGAAAAATATTTATATTTTGGAAGTAGAATATTTTAGACAAATGAAATAAAATATATTTTATTGAGTGAGACTTAATAATATATTTCGAAGTTATACGAACGCACATGTATTAAAACCCCCATCCTTGGGAAGGAATATAATCAATACATAATTACGAAGTGTAAACACGAAATAGTTGCCTAACTATTTCCCAAAAACTTAAACCTTAAGCTAAGGCACGACCGTCCGTCTAATAAAAGTTAGTACGTGTAGGTCGTCGCACAGCAGGTTGACAGGGAGTTTACTAGTTAGAGACGCACTTCGGTGAGTTCATGTCCCCCTTTTCTCTTAACTGTTTTCAGTTTTTATACTTCGGGGGTGAAATACATGTTACAATTATGAAGGACATTTTTATACACGGTATGGCTAGCTTAAGGAGGGTTAGGACGTACAGATCATGTGAGTGGGTAGGTGGAACTAAAGGCCATTAATCATCGTTGTAGGACCGAGGGACATTAGTGATAGATCTATTTGGGTGTAGCGAGCCCCACTCCTGAGCCCGCTTAATGGACCAGGAGGTGACTAAGTGCCCGACGCACAAATCCGCTAGGGTTGAGTCTTCCTGCATCACTTCACACATATCATTGGCTTTGCAACCCAATGGTGATCTCTTTTTCCTTATTGCTACATACCAGGGACATTTTTACATCGGGACGTACTTAAACATTTTTACATCGGGACGTACTTAAACGATTTTTACATCGGGACGTACTTAAACGATTTTTACATCGGGACGTACTTAAACATTTTTACATCGGGACGTACTTAAACCTTTTTACATTGGGACGTACTTTAAAGGTTTTACATACTCACTTTCACATGAACTCGCTCAACTTTATGTTGATTTTTCAACTTACATGTATTTCAGGGAACTAAGGATCTGGCACGGTATGCTACGTTTTCACGCTGCGTAGAGTTATGGGATCATCCGAGTTTAGGGTTTGTGGCTTTTACCTGGACGAGTCACAGTTCTTAAACTACGTCTATTTTAAGTTTGTGGTTGTGTCTTTCAAACAATGTTTTTATGTTATTAGGTTGTAATTTCTGTTGCATGTGTCAACGCCTTAAGACAATGTTGTGGTATTTTACTTTTCAAACTTAAATCAATGGATGATCTGCATGGTTTTATTTTCATATAGCTTTGTTGTGATTAAGCTATGGTATTAAGAAGTCACACCAAATAAACCCACGCTTCCGCAAAATCCAGGGTGTGACAGTAACCTCTCTTCAAGTTTCCTAGACATGTCACCTACGACTCTTTGAAGGTCTTGGAAAGAGGCT
This sequence comes from Helianthus tuberosus, assembly GCA_030545235.1. Lineage (NCBI taxonomy): Eukaryota > Viridiplantae > Streptophyta > Magnoliopsida > Asterales > Asteraceae > Helianthus > Helianthus tuberosus. Next base: position 71,345,617 of record CM060426.1, read on the forward strand.
TGGTGGTTCTTAAGCCTAAGGTCGTGTTCGGTAAGGATCTTTTGGGTGGTTTGGTCCTTAACGACTAACTGGCTCATCATTGCCTCTATCCTCTCAAGGCTACCCCCTAAATCATAACTTGAACCCTGAACTGGTTGAACCTGACTACTTGACCCCCCATCCTTGACCTGTCCATTGAACCCCTTATTGAACTGCCCATTTGAACCCCCACCAAAGAATGTACCTTGTCCCCTATTTGGATTTTGAGCTAATTGGAAACCAGGGGGGTTACCTGTTATATATCCTAGATAATATTCTGACTCTATTACTTTTGATTGTGATCAGGATACCGGATCAGGATATTGCTAACATCCTGATGTAGTATCCTGAAAATAACTAATTAGTTCACATGCAGATTAACAAGGCAAGCTTATAACGTTCGAGTGGACTAGTTCTCCTGAAGACTCAGACTAATCAGTTGAAAAGGGGACATTGAAACCGGAAGAAGTGGTCTACAACGTTCAAGAAAGGAATATTCGCAGCATCCCGGTTTTATAGGCTAGTTTGTTATTTTCATTTTACTATAAAAGGGAATGTACAGATCGATAGACACACATAATTTTTTTCACACACTTTTGCTTTCTACTAGCTGTAATCACTCGCAATCACCAACAGTTACACTCGAAATTCATTGTAACACTTAGCTAATCCGTATCATATCCTGCACTGTATCCTGAAGTTTGAAGTAATAAGAGGAACAAGGCAGCTGCGCTTGTCAGCTCCCGAGGTTTTGTGCCAGCGATCTAGAATGATCAAGGGCTTTCCTCGTACATCCTGTGTCACCCTTTACCTTTTTTGCTCATTGTTTGATTATAGATACAGCTCGATATCCTGAGCTGTATCCTGAAAACTGTTTTTGTTAACAAGATAATCTGAATATTTTCAATACATATTGCTAGCACACTACCTCACTTAACTAATTTGATCACTAAATTGCTTAGGTAATTTTTGACCAAAACATTACCATTGGAACGAAAATTATTATTATTATTATTATTATTATTATTATTATTATTATTATTATTAAAATTATTATTATTACGCAAACCGAATTAAAATTACTACTAAACCCACTAGGTTGACCTCTACCTAGACCCCCTCCTACGAAATCGACCTGCTCCTCACCAACTAACAATGGACACGCATTCGTATCATGACCCCCTCAACAAAACTCACATTTATCAACCTTTGCCTTAATCTCCTTGAGCTCTCTAGTGACGTTTTCTAATACAGTGACTATACTAGGGTCCATAGTGATATGGTTCACCCCACGAGTGGGTGCACTAGAAGTGGTATTTGAATTGCCACTTTGATACCACTGATCAGATCATGACTGAGACTGAGATTGGGCAAATGCCTCGAAACGCTCTAAACACTCGGCAACAGTAAGAATACCCATCATATGACCTCCTGCATTAGTGTCAAAACGATCACGAGTCTCTTGGGTGAGACCGTTATAGAATTTTTCACAAAGGGCCCAATCAGAAGCACCATGCTGGGAGCATCGAGCGACCAGGTTTTGAAATCTCTCTCAAGCAAGGTAATAGGGCTTGCCGGGCTCCATGCAGAATGAGTGAATTTGATCGCGAAGATGTGAGGCTTTAGCAGACGGAAATTATTTGTTCAAAAAGGCTTGACGGAGGACCGCCCACGTGGTAAAAGTACCGGTTGGCTGAGAATCCAACCAAGTAGTCGCACGGCCGGCTAGTGAAAAGGGAAAGAGCTGTAAATAGGTAACATCGTTTGGGGCTCCTTGAAGACAAAAAGTAGCAAGCATATGAGAGAAACGGTTTATATGGGCGGGGGCGTCCTCGTCCTCGCGGCCGTGGAACTGAATGGTATTGGTGATGGCTTGCATGGCATACAATGGAATCTGCCATGAGTTCCTGTTTACTATGGGTGGAACGGTGATGGGTGAAGCAAGACCGGTGAAGCCTTGGGTGGCTTGTTGATGCACAGTCTGTCTTGGATTAGCCATTTGTTCTAAGCTTATGTCAACTGGGGCGCTAGAGGTGCTAGAAGTGGGACTATCGGGTGGAGAAACCTTAGGTGAAAGGTGTGGTGATGGAGGTGGGGTGGGTAACGGAGTGGTATCTTAATTAGGAAAATGTGAAGAGGATGAAGTACTAACCTGCGGGCCTTGGCCTAACTGAGATGATGACTCAGTGACTGGTGGCTTCGGCGGCGGTCCGTGCGAACGCAGATGTGGCATCCACTACAAGCAAAAACCTAAATATGAGAAAAACAGACACTAGTCACTAAGACTCAAAAATAAAAAAAAAATAAAAAGAAAAGACTCAAACAAAACAAAACACATAGCACATATATCTCAATTAAGTCTATCAAAGCTAATAAGCACAATTGCCAAGAGTCCCCGACAACGGCGCCAAAAACTTGATGTGTGCTAAACAGACTATTAAAATTAACTACTTTAGATTCTCTAAGCTAGACATTAAAAAGCTTTAAATCTAGACTCGACCTAAACCACACAATCGACAAGTGTACCGATCACTGTAGTATGACCAAAGGAAGTCTGGATATCGAACCACGAGACTCTACTAATCACGCTAATTAAACTCTAACAGACTCTGACAGACACAACTCAAACTGTTTAATTGTTTTGGGGGGGGGGTACTGAAAATCTAAGGAAATCTATTAAACTAATTATTAAACTAGAACTATTCTAATACGAACTAATGTGAAGACTGTTCTTATATGATGATGATGAAGACCACCTAGACTAGAATCCTGGATTGATTTTATGAATTTACCAATTAAGTTAACCGCATGTTTTATGGAACCGGGATCTTGTGATACTAAACCTATTAAGACACCAACTAACCCCCTCAACCCTTCTCGAGGTGAAACCTATGGCACTACCTAGGCCGTTAATCCTACCGGTTATTAAACTTCCTTCCGGTTATCTAATTATTGTGCAAGTGCCCTAATATTGACCCACTTTTTTTTCCAATTATAGATCTAGGGTAGTTTGAGTTTCTTAACTTGACTTGATAGACTAATAAACCGACGGGGCAACTAAGGCACGAATGTTTCCAAAGACTGTCTAAAGCAATTCACCGGGTAAGACCTACCAATAGCCCTGCACCTTCCAGCTATTTGGACTAGTAGAATACTGAAATCTAGCAAATTATTAACTATCACTTCTAAGGTTTATTGGCCAATTCACACTAAAAGTCAAAGACCTCATGACGAATGACAAAGTATAGCCCGAATTTAGGCAGCACTTAAACATCCATCGGATCGGTTTTAATCGATCAGACATTGTATCGTAGCAGTGATCGAGTTATTACCCTGTTATCGCAGCAGAGATTCGAAATTTGAGTGTTATTAGAAAGATCAGAGCACAAAGTAACGTAGAAAATGAATTTTCACGTCGTAACAGACATTCCATGCAAGTGCCAGGCCCCTGATTTATATACTGATTTTGGGCCTCCCCCGCGTGTCGCGCCAGGTCCCCTAGACCCTGGCGCGTGTCGCGACAATGACCCACCTAGGCTAGGGGTTCCTGGTGTCCTGCTTAGCCTTGCTGAGTTGTTAAAACTCAAAAATTCGTTTTATTCTTTGTTTTATGTGGATAATCATCAATTAGGGGATCCCTCCTTGAGTTTTAGGGGGCCTGATCCTAGTTTTGACAGTTTTAAAAATTTACGGGTCACGTCACACCACTTGGGAGTCTCAATTAGGGTTTCCTAATGGGCCTTATTTAAATAAGAAATAACAATTTTGGCAAGGGTTGTTACAGTTTGTCAAGGGATGCCTTCGAAGTGAACCAAGCACCCCTATTTATAGTCAGAACAGTACCCTGGCCACGGCCCCGTGTCCATTGGGCACGGCCCGTGGCTAGCTCCTTCTCTTCCTTCATTAATTGCAGCTGTCAGCAGAGGGCCCCACACGACCCCGTGGCCTTTGGACACGGCCCCGTGGTCAACTCTTTGTTGTTCTATCAAGATTCTGCAAATCTGAGAGTTGACCACGCCCCATGGTGAGCTGGGCACGGCCCCGTGGTGGGCGTAGAAGCTTCTGCAGGTCTTGTCTTTTTGTGTGAGGTCTGACCACGGCCCATGCCTGGCTGGGCACGGCCCTGTGGTCAGCTTCTGTTTTCTTGTTTTTCTCTTGGGAGATGCTACCGAGGGGTCGGGCATATCACGTTATTCCTTCTTCTTGTATTTATGTTGGTTTTTGGCCGCTTATTTGTTCCTTTTGTTCTTTTAAGCTCATTTGGTCCTGTAAATTCAAAAGGAAGAAAGAAACGCGTTTTTTCCAACATTAGTACTAAAAAATGGTTGGTTTTATGCCACTATTGATGTAATTTATATGCTGCATTTTGTACACATCAACATTCTTTTAATAAGTATATGTTACATACTTTAATATAATGAATTTCGGAGATACCACTTATGTGAGAGATATCAAAATATACCAAGATAGACCCAATGTGACATTAGTTTCGTCCCATAAGCTTTACTCTAAAGCGGGCTCTTACATGCTTAACAAATAATATTGTTGTCCTTTAGAGGATAAAATGATAAATGAGATTACTTCCTTGGGCTTCATTAATTAGAAGCCGTACGAAGGTTCAATTCTATACTCGTTTAAATATTGCTCACATTGATGGACATTAGACCACTCTAGATTATTGTGAAGCATCTTACAATATCTTTAAGAAACAAGAAAGACTATAAGAAGAAGTTGATTACTCTTACCTTAATTTTGTAATATTGAAAAGAAAGTCAATGTGGGGTAATCCTTGTGTCTACGGACAAATCTTACTCATGGAGGAGTCATAAGAAACTGTTAACAACAACCTAAATTATAATGACATAAAATGTTGTTAATTAACAATGCAATTATCACTAAATGTTGTTGAAAACTTATCAGTGGACTCATACACTTATGAACTCCATATATATACTATATTGAAGACTTACTGTGAAAAGTCAGCTACCTTGTTTCCTCGAACAGTAACAGTTCGAGAGCTGCTGCATTAAACTTCAATACAAAATTATTGTTCATTTATGAACAAGAAGAGGAAACTAAATATTTGTATCGAATACATTTACATTCATGATATGCTTGCGGATCCGATAAACTAAGGTCTACACCCAAATTCTTTTTAAGAGCTTATAATAAAGACGAGTTTTACTAAAGGCCTTACATAATAGCATATCGTACTTATGAATGATTAGTTATTTTTTCCTCAATTATACAATTTGTTTGTCTATAATTACGTATGTGCACCTAATGACGTATAGACAAGAATTATACAAATTAATTTCAAAGGGCTTACCTGAGTCATTTTGGTCTTAAATTTACGTATGTTTTGATTTGGGGTTGTAACATGATTAATGGGGGTCTTGAGTTGAAAGTAACTCAATGACTGTACTTTTCTATTATAGTTTCAATTTGAAGCATTAATTAATGTTTTAACTTGGCCAAACTTACTTATGCTTATCACAAATGATCACTCAGCCAAGTGGGAGAATGTTAGAAATAACCTGTTGATGTGGCCTTACGGATCATTTGAGTAACATTGCCAATATGACATAACTAGTCCCCTACAATTACTTGATGGTAGTAATTGTAAATATTGAATAGTTTAAGGGGGTAATTAAGATTTCCCTTTAGTTACCTTTTAATAAGAGAATATATAAAGTTTCCCATAACCTACCATCACTTATGATCATTATATATTTATCATAGGTATTGATAAAAATATATGAAAAACTCATGTAGAACACCAATACTAAGAATTTTCTCTAGTGTGATCCATCAACACAAGGTACCATAACGGGAATCATGACTTCATCTTTATCCTCAAAGATAATCATCCCTGTAAGTAAGTATCTCTAACTTGGCATCTATATTTACGTTATGATTGAATAAACATGATTAGGGTTCTTTATTTTTTACTCATGTTTAATGATATAATCAACAATGTTTTCATCGGTTATGTATCTCGATTATTATCTCTCTACATGTTAAGTTTCACATTAACTATGCTTTCGTATTCAATTAGCCTTAATTTATGGTGGGGTTTGAGCGTGTTAATGGTGGTGACGGTGGTTGTGGGTTTTGAATTTAAATATCATAAATTTGTATCATGTTTTAGCTATAAGTACATTGTGTTAATTTTTTGTTTCCTGCTATTATTTGTTGTATATTTTGCATATTTGGTGGCACACCGGTTTCTCCTTTTACATTGCAGCTAACGTGCATTGAGAGGCAAATAAAAGAAGGATTAGAGAGAGAAAAGGAAGGAGGGGGAGCCAGCCATGGCCTTCGGCTGGCCTCCCTAATCCGACAATTATCACCGACACCGATTCATACTAATAGTTGACACTAAGTATCGCTCCTTTTTCTCGCCGTGGTCGCTGTCCACTACTTCTGCCCACTTAAGTGAATTGAAACCCTAACAATTGTGTCTTAGTGATTCAGAGTGAATTGTTTGATTTTTGGTTATTTATTGTGACTATAAGTGATGAATTTTGTGTTTTGGAAATCGAATGATGTGTTTTTCCATTAGGTTTGGTGGGATTAAAAAATGTCCCAAAATGCTTGAATCGTGAAGTAACTGAAAGGAAGCATGAAATTATACCTCTTAACAGGTGACATACGGAACTTCACTAAGGGGTTGTTGTGATTAAACATTTTTTAACAGGAAACTTTCCTTGCTCTATTTTACTTTCAGGGTTATTTTTTGTCTATGTGTTCCGGCTTTGATATGCATGGGAGAATCAACATGCCTGGTGCATTCTTTATCCGACAATCATGTAAGTTTTGATACATTAAGGGTTTTTTATTGAGTACCAAATGTTTGATGAATGCTTCAATGAATTGAATTTGTTTGAAGCATGTTTTATTGTAATGTTCGTGGTTTTGGGTTGGTTAATTGCGGTTTGGGGTGTTGTTTGGATCGTAATTTATAGGGAAACAATGTACATGCTCTTGGGGATTTGGCTGACCCATGGGGGTAAGGACAGGTTATGTTTTAAATAACTTTTTTTATGTTCAAAATGTTGATGTTAGCTAAGATGAATCCTTTCGCAAACAAAAAAAAGGTGTTCTAATTGTAAATGGTATTCTTAAAAAAATAATAATTTGGCATAATAATTGCAAGGGTTTTTTTTAGGAATCAGAATCAGTGAAAGAAGGAATTGGAATTAGTTCCACTAGATAATTATGAGGTCTTTGGTTCATATATTGTTCAAGGAATTTGGTGAAAGCATTATGGAAATCATTAATGAAGAAATTGGTGATTGCATGTAAGATGCCATGGTAATAATTCATTTAATTTACTTCGTTGTTTATTGAAATTGACTAAATTTTTTTATTTGTTCTTTAAAATGTCAGCTATACGTTTTTTCCTGCTTTGTGGACAAAGTAAAAGGCGTAGACTGGAGGATCATGTACATGGTGAAAAATCTAATCCTAAATAGCAAGAATTTGCAGAAGTTAAGGTCCGTGTATAGTTTTGTCGGTTGCCTGTGTTCATAGTTTCACAACAACACTAATAGTGGCCTACACTTTTCTTCGACGCGTTTGTCGATCTCAAACGAATCACTTATCTCTGTTTTTCACATTACCAGACACTACTGTCCCTCTTTTTCAACTAAAATTAACACCAAAACCCTATCAACAACTCTTTTCCTTTTCCTTCAATTTATTTGTCTCCATGTTTTGACCATTTACTCTTGAAGCTTTATTCATTATTTTGGAGTACAAAGTGATTATATGTGATATATTGGACTATTGTATTTTTAAAGAAATGGTAGTCCTGATAGTTATAAATTCGTTGCTTGATAAACTATTGTTCGTTATGGACCTTTAAAGTCAATTTTTTTGCAATTGAAGTCAAGAATTGCGTATTGTAGGATTCGTAGCACATTGCAGCGTGTCCTTTTTTTGCATTTTCAGCCAATCTGCCACCAAATATGGATGTTAATTACTCTTAAGTAGATCTGGAAAAAGGGGTTCGGGTCAAAATGGGTCGAATAAATAGACATATATTAGTTCAAGTAAAAAAAAATTGATGTGTTTTGCCACGACAAAGTTAAAAAGTTTGTTTGAGGTCATACGTTATAACACGTGTTAGCATCGTTTTTGGCTTCGTAGCCTGCGTCGCAGCGCACACAGGTCTAATTTCTAGTTATGTTTTATAATACAAGTTTTTTTTCATTTATTTTTTAAATTGTGTTTTGTAACACAACGATTTTAGTTTTATAACACAATTTGATTTCTCATTCTTACCTAAATATATTATGGTTGATGTAACACTCTAACCCGAATACAATAATATTTTAAAGTTTCAGATATTTAGGTCCCATATTCTTTTAGAATATCAAACATGTCTAAGATGATTGACAACCCAAACGAACCGACATAACGTCTTATTACACAAAAAAAATTACAGACGAAAATGATAGGGTTTTATACACAAAACTTTGTCTCTCCATCCGATTATGCTTAAACTTTCCCAAAAGTATGCTCCCGCATAAATGGCGGTTTTGGAGTGTTCGGTTCTTCGCGTGCTTGGTCGTCCTTCCATCCAGTTCCCACCTTATAGAAAGCCACGGCATAAACACTAAAAGCGATTAGTGTTTAAGTCCATCGGTCGACGCGATCTAAATCAACGAAGAAAAACATTTTTTTGCTGAAACAGGGTCCCGTCACACTATGCGAAGTCGCGTGGCGCGAAGGAGACCATTTTCCAGCAAGTTTCCAGAAGTGGTAGTTTTAACTCATGTATGGAATTTTTCCAGAATTTCATAGTTTTTGCACCGAACTTGACCCAACTTTAAGTTTACCATTTTTAAAACTTTCCCCCATAATTATGGGTTCAAACCCTTGATTTGAACCCGGATCCTTTAGCTTTTTAAATCACTCTTTTGGTTCGAAGTTAATTACCCATCTGACCCGTTAGGAGGCATTTCACATTCTAGTTCATGCCTCCTACTTTCTTATCAATATTCTAGTTGTTTTATCAACCACAAATCAAATGTGGTTGATTACATTAGACAAACACGACCCGCTAGGAGGCATTAAGCCAAAAAGATTACGCCTCCCACTTTTATGTTACCGGAAGGATCAACCAAATTATATGACTCATTTTTAATCTACCCTTAAGGGTAGTTTACCCGATTCATCAACCGGGGGCGTTTTAGTCAATTTAGTCATATTTTAGCATAATCGACATGCCCTTGGCTCAAATGGTTGTTTTTACCCAAAATGCTAAATGTAATTCACTTGGGTTAATCTATTACCCAAGTTTGACCCATTCTTCTTTAGTCGGGCCATAAGTCCCTACCGAAAGCATTGCCTTTTATACATACCTGGCGCGAGTCAAAACCATGATCTGTTATCCATACCTAGCGATTCTAATTACCGTCCATGACATTTCATGCCCATACATCATGCTTACCTTTAAGTATGGGAACTTAAACAAACAAGCATTAAATATCATATTAGAATGGTGATAACTTCACCATTCGACCCGTTTGATCTGGTTGTCCATTTGACCCATTCTTGGCTTACCTTTTTGGTTCGTGTCAGCAAGTGTTTACCAACAAAAATTCATTTTTACTTGTTTGACCCGTTTTGGTTCGAGTCAGCAAGTGTTTACACTAAAAACTTATATTTACTCGTTTGACCCGTTTTGGGTAGCGTCAGCAAGTGTTTACCATCAAAAACCCATTTTTACTCGTTTGACTAGTTTTGTTTCGCGTTAGTAAATATTTACACCAAAAACTCATTTTTACTCGTTTGACCCGTTTTGGTTCGCGTCATCAACTGTTTATCAATAAAAACTCATTTTACTCGCTCGACCCATTTTGGTTCTGTAAGACCCTAAAACGTATTTGATAAAAGTTGCAGCGGAAAATTCGTACCATAAAATTTCTTTTCATTATAAGTCTCTTTACATACTTGGAAGTTCGTTTTGAATTAACTCTTTTACAAAATAAGAGCATCACTTGTATTTACCGAACTACATACTCCAACATTCCCGTACAATCTATCTTGTGACTCGGTCTTCGATAGCTAATCCTCATGATGATAATCTGTGATTCGTATAACCTGCACACGCCACATACACTCATAACGTTAGTGCACATTATGTATAAGCCAGATTAACTTATGTAAACTTCCCATTCCGTTATCTTTCTAACTTTAAGCATTTCATCTTTATATCTATCCCCCGGTGAGGGTTCAATCATGTACCTGCATTGCGTTTCTTTCTCAAGGCGTACCATTAATAATGTTAATACTCAACGTATCTAAATCATGCATACATACATTCTTACATACATACATACACATCTACCTATGTACATACCTTCCTACATCTTCACGTACATACACACACTCAGACACACCTTCATACGTACATATATATTCATATCTACAGATGTACCTAACCATACATACACGTACAAGTTCTCGCATACCTCTTACATAACCATACATTAATTACGTGGGTCTTAGAATTAGATTTATAACCCATAATCATCAAAGGAACGATCAAAATCATGTTTGGGAGGCCCGTCGTAGTCCACGGTTAACCTACCGAAGACCACGACCCGTAAATCAACTTAGATAACATTTTTCAGTTTTTTGGACATGGGGAGGGCGTCGGCGACGGCCCTAGGGGCGTCGGCGACGGCCCTTACATTTACCCGTAGCCAAAAACCTCCGTAGGCAACCAATTAACGCGTTTGGTAAAAACAGATTTTGTAGAGCCCGTCGGCGACGCCCTCTAGATTATGCCTTTTTCTGCAGGTTTGTTTCGTCGTCCGTAAGCACTAAAACGCGGATAACTTTTTAACCGTTTACCCGTTTAACCTCCCGTTTCTTCCTACATGCTTGTAATTTGACATTCTATCATGTGAACTTGAAATCCCATATCCGGATTAAGGAAATTCTTAACATACGCGCTATCGGCTTATTATTCATTTACGATTTATTCGACCCGTTCATGCATTTATCCACATAACTTGTTTGTTTGACCATGACTTCTGATGAACCTAATAATATCAATGAAGTCTATCATAAAAGATTAAATTCTAGGATGTCTTGCATCCTCTAAACCCCTTTTCACTCAAAAGCTTACTTTGACCCATTAAGGGTATTTGCGTATTTCAATGCATTTGACTCTCAAAAACATACTTTTCGCTTCCATACTTATCCTAATTATTCACTTGATCATTTAACTTGTTTCTAAACATATTTTAAAGGTCGTTTGCCCGATATACCTACCAAGGGCATTTTAGTCAACTTTAGCCCCATTATTTACGACGAAGGACTTCAACACATATTAACCAAATCCCATGATTTAACTATGACTCTAATCACACATACATGGCTCGTGTCAAAGCTATGACCCGTTTAAATTCTTTATTAACTAAGTTGCTAATTAATAGCAACGCAAATCCTTTCGTTAACTCGTAATTAAAATTACCATGATACCCATTTTAACCATCAAGCACAGTTCTTACCATAGACCCATGTTCCGACCCGTATCAATACTTATCGGAACATCGTACCTTACATATATAAACTTGTCATATTCATAATTTATACATTGAATAGGTATTATATAAGCAGGGTGTAAGATTAACTTACCTAGCGTCCGAATTTGCTTCCCGTGCGCATTAGTCCTGTTTGACCCGCTTCTTTCCAAAGCTTCCATGTCGCTTATTAAGCATCAACTATCACATATCATTCTCAAGATAGTTAGCTTATTCATCATTCATCAAAACCTTTTCATCATACAGATCTTGTATTAAGTTTATCATTTAACCTTAAAACATGCTAATCCGTCATTTCTTATCCAATTTCTTTAAACGTTCACACACATAAACGATTTCAAACATCAATAATATAAACATATTATCATTTTCATCATATCATCAAAACCCACTTCATAACTATTTTGCTAATCACTTACAAGTGATCTAATCTTAAGTTCTTCATATTTTCTTCATGCTTTTGATGCGTGTACTACCTCCTAAGCATAGTGTACAACTAGTTCATACATATCCTTCTAATCTCATACATAATTCATCAATTTCCTCCTTCTAATCAACATGAATCATACATGCATAAACATCAAACATACTAGTATCACATTTCTTTCAATTCCTCTAACAAGAATCCATCATACAAATCAAAATACATCAATATTAAGCAAGAATTGGACATGGGTGATCATTCAAGTCACCATCATCACCATAATCAACGGGTTTCATCTCTAAACATCAAATTAACCTAAACCAAGCACAATCCACGTGCTATATGATGATTCTAACACATACTCATTCTTAATTTCATACAATTTCGTCAATTACAACATAACCCACTTCGTGAAAGATCACCAATCTAACTTTTAAGACATGCCTTATGATCCCATTGAGAAGGTGATCATTAATCCATACTCGGTTATGGATTTAGACTTCATTTATGTGACAACTCGATATTTAGAACCCTTCATTCGTATATTGGTGTAACATGCTTGAACGTTATGTGACTAATTGACATGTCGGTTTAGTGAGTGTTATGAATGAATATTTTGTGACTATGTACTATGCTTATATGTATGCGTGTGATTATGTGAACCGAAACACAAGAACCCAACTCGAGACCACTCAGTCTCGAGTGGATAGTGTAACTATTGGGCCGGTTGGGCCATGCTCCTCTTCACCCCACTCGAAAACCCACTAGGGTGAACCAACTTAGAGCTGGTATATATATCACACTCTTAGCCAACTTTGCCATTCTTTGTGCAACCCACACTCACTCTCACACACACTCTCCTACTTCCTCTCTCACTAAATCCCTAGAAGCATAAACCTTCTCTCTCGGATCAAACCGGTCGACCACAAGAGGGTTCTCGGATTAGCTTGTGCACACCAAGTAGAGCTTCATTCTTCACCACCACTTCTCTAACCGGTTAGTGATTCTTGTCATGTGTATTTAGGTTTGATGATGATGTAGGATAAAGTGATGTGATAATATGATTGCTTGATAAGTTTGATGCATGATGAATATACCTTTCTCGATTGATCGATATTAAGATTGTTGTTGAATATGACAAAGATGTTTGTTGATTTAATGGGTTCTTGGTTATTAGATGATTTATGCTTGGTTCCAATATCCTATGTGAACATGACTTTTGTGAAGGACAACACTTGGATAAGATGTTTTGAATATGATAGTTTAGAATTATTTATGGTCATCCGATTTCATGCTAGAGGTTATAGAACAAAGGTTTAGTTGTTAATGATTTGCAAGAGGAGTTTGATATCTAGAATAGGTGTGTGATTCGGGTTCATAGAATGCATAGTTATAAAGGATGAACATGTTTAATGTAATGTGAAAACCCTAAAATGATGAACTACTTGAATGTATGATGAACAACATGTATATGCTATGAATGTGCCTTGAATATTTGAAAATGAGGTGTTTGATCCATTTCGGTTGATTGTTAGACAAGGGAACATGTTTGTGCTTTACCATTGGATAGTACACCATATCATGAAATCAAAATTCTATTGGATAGTACACTGTGTAGAATCAACAGATGTTCCAGTCGAGACCTCTGGTTTCGACTCGAGACCATGAAGATGATAACTCGAGACCCACGGTTGTGACACAGGTTGCGAGTCGAGAACCTCTAGTCTCGACTCGAGACCACACAGTATCAGCACACAAACATCATAACTCGAGACCATGATTTCAGGTCCGGTTGCGACTCGAGACCGTCTAGTCTCGACTAGTGCATGTGTAACTCGAGACCGCACAGTCTCGACTCGAGATCTCTATTCTCGACTCGAGACCACGTACACATACTAGCTGGATTGGACTTGCATTGTTACGGGCTTAGGTAATTGGGCCGGATTTATGGGCTTTGTTTACTTATATACATACTACTGTTCAATTCGTAGGTATTATTGTAAACCGCCATGTTTATACGTGTATGCCATGAATAATACCTGTATGCAACTTGCTAGTATACGTGTAGAAACCATACGTGCATTTCTTGGTTTGAACCTGACATGTATGATGACCATGTTAGGACGTGATTGACCACTAACATCTAGACCTAACTCTCTGTGTATCTGCCGTGCAAACCAAGGTGAGTTCACACCCTCTACAAAGCATGGGATTCCCTGGGTTGGGAATGGGGTTAAGGAACGTAGATTCCTCGTCCTTTCTTGGGTAGGACAGTATTGGTTCAGGAATGTAGTTCCTCGTCCTCATGGACAGATAACTCGTACTAGACCAAAACTCTATCACGAAGTCCCTCCTTTTTATATCGACTTAATCGTCGGGCCAATGGCGAGCGGGTCATTTGTTAGATAGCGCTATTTAGGTCTGACAAGCCTCACACCGTGCCGCAGAGGACGGGCGTGAACTAATGGATCTGGGCACGTCAATGATGATAGACATTGACAGTTCAGGGCACATAAACATGACTACAGTCAGCAGTCGATATGGTAACGAGTGTAGTGTATACATGGGGTAGCCCCCACGGCCGAAATGCCAGATAACTAACATGGGGTAGCCCCCACGGCTGTAATGCCAGAGTAAACGGGTAAACAAATCACGTTTTCAACTATGGGGTAACCCCCACGGCAGGACGCCAGTTAAAGGAAACTGTTTTTGGAACAACTTAAAATGAACACCCAACCGTGAACTCACTCAACTTGTTGTTGACTCGTTACTACATGCTTTGCAGGTCTTTAGGTGCTTAGCTGGAGCTTGCATGGAGGAAGGTCGTTGTGGGACATGGACAGCTGTGTGCCATGTTAAGCTTTGAAACAATTAAACTTATGTTTTGATTTTAAACGTTATGCTTCCGCTTGCAACTTAAACTATGTTTTGTTTGGACACCAATTGTATTGGTTGGATTTTATATATTACTTACATGCTTGTTCAATATGATTGGTGGCTGGATCCTGGTCAGTCACGCCTCCAAGCGGTAGTATTCCGCAGGTGGATTTTGGGGGGTGTGACAGATTGGTATCAGAGCCATTGGTTATAGTGAACTTGGTTTTAATAAAGGGAAAAAGTTTTTTTTGTTAAAACCAGACTATAACCTGTACAGTGCTCAACGGTCCACAACGACGCTCCACTCCACATGCAAGGCTCAGCATTCTAGGTGATGTGATCTGTGTATATATTGCCTACTTGTTAGTTACGTAGTACATTGCTCAAGGTATGCTTGGTTAGTATAACTACTGTTGCTTGAACACGTGTGTGCTTACCCCCTTTTGCCATCGCACTTTCACGAACCTCTCTCACTCATGTTTCCCTCTTACATGAAGATCATGAGTGGACGCGTTAACATGACTCAAGCCCAGTTGATGGCTCTGATTAACGAACGAGTTGCTGCGGCACTTGCAGCTGCACACGCAGTAGGTATATCCTGCAGTCCGAACTCATTCTAGGATTCTTAGATCCTACTCTCGTGAACCAACATTTGTGTTAAACTCTGTCTTTTCTTTCACCCACAATAGGTCAACATGCTCAGCCACCTGTGTGCACTTTTAAAACTTTTATGGACTGCCGACCCACTACTTTTAGCGGCACTGAAGGAGCTGTAGGTCTCCTCCACTGGTTTGAGAAGCTCGAGTTAGTCTTCGAAATGTGTGAATGCCCTGAGGCGCGCAGGGTGAAGTATGCTACCGGTACTCTCGAGGGTTTAGCCCTCACATGGTGGAACGCTCAGGTTCAAATGCTGGGGTTGGTTGCTGCCAACGCCACCCCATGGGAAACTTTTAAGGAGATGATCAAGGAGGAGTACTGCAGTCGTGATGACATTCATAAGCTGGAAGTCGAGTTCTACAACCTCAAGATGACGGGGTCAGAAATTGAGGCGTACACTAAGAGATCGAATGAGCTTGCCTTACTGTGTCCTACTATGGTGGACCCTCCAATTAAGCGAATTGAACTCTTTCTCAAGGGCTTGGTGCCAGAGATCCAAAGTCATGTCACTTCAGCAAACCTCGCTACTATCCAGCAAGTTGTCCAGTTGGCTCACCGTCTTACTGATCAGGCGGTGGAGCAGAACAGGTTACCCAAGCGCATAAGTGCCACAGCTACTTCGGATGCCCCTAGTGACAACAAACGGAAATGGGATGGAGCTTCAAGCAAGGGTTCAACTTCTGTGCAATCTCAGTCTCAGCAGAGAAAGACTGATGACTACAAGAGCCCCAGTCAGCAAACATCTGGTGGTCAGAGTCATGGTGGGTACAAGGGGAATCATCCCAAGTGCAATCGCTGCAACCTACACCACAGCGGGCCATGCACCAGGGGCAACTGTCATCGGTGCAACAAGCCAGGTCACGCCGCCAAAGATTGCAGAAGCTTGTACCCCGCCAACCAGAATCGTCAACAACAGGCCCCTCAGAACCAGCGACAGCAGCAGCAGGGTAACAACAAAGGGTGCTTTCAGTGTGGAGCTGAAGGCCACTTCAAGAAAGATTGTCCCCAACTGAACAGGAACCAGAACAACAACAACAACAATAACCAGGGGAATGGTAACAATGGGAACCACAACAACAACAATGGTGCCAGGGGGCGGGTGTTCGTGATTGGTCAAGGTGAAGCTAGGAACGATCCCAACGTGGTGACGGGTAAGTTCCTTCTCGATGACTTTTATGTTACAGTTTTGTTTGATTCGGGTGCCGATACTAGCTACGTGTCACTAGAATTTAGTCAAATGCTTAAGCGTATTCCAACACCCTTGAGTAGCGAGCACACAGTAGAGCTAGCAAATGGTAAGAGTTTAGAGGCTGCACACGTAGTCAAGGGTTGTAAACTTATTCTCGCTGACCAGACCTTCTCTATCGACCTTATTCCTATCGTCTTGGGTAGTTTCGATGTTGTCATTGGGATGGATTGGTTATCCCAGCACCGAGCAGAGATTCTTTGCAACGAGAAGGTTGTCCGTATTCCAGGTTCCGGTAGTGAACCTCTCATGATTCGTGGCAACAAGAGGAGTGCTGTTGAGAACGTCATCTCTTTTCTTAAGGCCCAGAAGTGCTTGCGAAAGGGCCACACTGCCATTTTGGCTCTCGTTACTGACACCTCGGAGAAAGAGAAGAAGCTAGAAGATTTTCCGGTTGTACGCGACTATCCTGAGGTATTCCCTGAGGAATTACCCGGCCTTCCGCCTCATCGCCAAGTCGAGTTTCAGATTGAACTAGCTCCTGGAGCGGCGCCTATAGCTCGTGCACCTTATCGTTTAGCTCCATCAGAGTTGGAAGAACTCTCTACGCAACTGCAAGAACTCTTGGATAAGGGTTTTATTCGTCCTAGCTCATCGCCCTGGGGAGCTCCAGTGCTTTTTGTGAAGAAGAAAGACGGTACCTTCATAATGTGCATCGACTACCGGGAACTCAACAAGGTGACGGTGAAGAATCGTTATCCTTTACCACGTATTGATGACTTGTTCGACCAGCTGCAGGGGTCGAGCTACTATTCAAAGATTGATTTGAGATCGGGATATCATCAGCTGAGATTCCGAGAAGAGGATGTCTCTAAAACAGCCTTTAGAACTCGCTATGGGCACTATGAGTTTTTGGTCATGCCTTTTGGGCTGACAAACGCACCTGCGGTTTTCATGGACTTGATGAATCGAGTGTGCAAGCCTTACCTGGACAAGTTCGTTATAGTCTTCATCGACGACATCCTGATCTATTCTAAGAGTCAGGAGGAACACGAGCAGCATCTACGACTTATTCTGGAACTCGTTCGAACAGAACAGCTTTACGCCAAGTTCTCGAAATGCGACTTCTGGCTTCGAGAAGTCCATTTCCTAGGCCATGTGGTAAACAAGGATGGGATTCATGTTGATCCATCCAAGGTGGACTCGATTAAGAACTGGCCTGCACCTCGTACACCAAAGGAAATTCGCCAATTCTTGGGTTTGGCAGGTTACTACAGGAGGTTCATTAAAGATTTTTCCAAGATTGCACAGCCTCTCACCTCACTAACGCAGAAAGGCGTTGTTTATCACTGGGGAAATGCACAGGAGTTAGCATTTCAGCATTTAAAGGATAGACTTTGCAGCGCACCTATCCTTTCACTGCCAGAGGGCACAGACGATTTTGTGGTTTACTGCGACGCATCAATTCAGGGTCTTGGTTGTGTATTGATGCAACGAGATAAAGTTATAGCCTACGCCTCACGCCAACTTAAAGTTCATGAAAGGAACTACACCACGCATGATTTAGAGCTGGGAGCTGTTGTTTTCGCACTTAAGTTATGGCGACATTACCTGTACGGTACCAAGTGCGCCATCTACACCGACCACAGAAGCCTCGAGCATATCTTCAAGCAGAAGGAACTGAATATGCGACAGCGACGATGGGTCGAACTACTGAATGACTACGAGTGCTCGATCAGGTATCACCCGGGCAAGCCCAATGTTGTGGCCGACGCCCTCAGTCGAAAGGACACCGCGCCTAAGCGCGTGCGAGCGTTACAACTCACTATACATTCTAGCCTTCCTTCCCAAATACGAGCTGCTCAGATAGAAGCATTGAAGCCAGAAAACGTCAGGGCTGAAGCCCTACGCGGCTCAAGGCAACGCTTAGAACAGAAGGAAGACGGTGCTTACTATGTAACGGGACGCATTTGGATCCCACTCTATGGCAACCTACGAGAGCTTGTGATGGACGAAGCACACAAGTCTCGCTACTCGGTACACCCTGGTTCGGATAAGATGTACCACGATATCAAAACTACGTATTGGTGGCCTAGCATGAAGGCCCACATAGCAACTTACGTCAGCAAGTGTTTGACTTGTGCGAGAGTCAAGACGGAATACCAGAAACCCTCAGGCCTACTCCAGCAACCAGAGATACCACAATGGAAATGGGGCCAAATTTCCATGGATTTCGTTACTGGCCTGCCTAGATCTCAGCGCTGAAACGATACTATTTGGGTGATCGTGGATCGACTCACAAAGTCCGCACACTTCTTGGCTATCAAGGAAACGGATAAATTCTCCACTCTAGCAGAAGTATATCTCAAGGAAGTTGTCTCAAGGCACGGGGTGCCCACCTCTATTATCTCGGATCGAGATCCACGTTTTACTTCAGAACTGTGGCAAGCAATGCACAAATCCTTTGGCTCACGATTAGACATGAGCACAGCGTATCACCCTCAGACGGACGGGCAGTCCGAGCGCACTATTCAAACCTTAGAAGACATGCTTCGTGCATGTGTAATCGACTTTGGCAACAGCTGGGAGAAGCATCTGCCACTTGTGGAATTCTCGTACAATAACAGCTACCACACTAGCATTAAAGCTGCTCCGTTCAAGGCATTGTACGGACATAAATGTCGGTCACCTCTTTGTTGGGCAGAGGTGGGAGATAGTCAGATCACTGGTCCAGAACATGTGGCAGACATAACCGAACAAATTGCTCAAATACGAAAACGCATGGCGGCAGCTCGTGACCGTCAGAAAGTCTACGCCGATAAGGGCAGGAAACCACTAGAGCTCCAGGTTGGGGAGCGAGTATTACTCAAAGTTTCACCCTGGAAGGGTGTGGTTCGTTTTGGTAAACGAGGCAAACTTAACCCACGATACGTCGGACCTTTTGAAATCATCGAGAAAATAGGCAGGGTGGCCTACAGACTGAACTTACCAGCAGAACTCAGTGTAGTTTACAACATTTTCCATGTGTCGAATCTGAAGAAGTGTCTGTCAGATGAGACCCACATAGTTCCTCTGAAGGAACTCACTATCGACGAGCAGTTACGATTCGTCGAGGAACCAGTTGAAATCACGGACCGGGATGTTAAGGTCCTCAAGAGCACTAGAATACCTCTCGTTCGAGTTTGTTGGAACTCACGTCGCGGCCCAGAGTTCACCTGGGAACGCGAAGATCAGATGAAACAAAAGTATCCCCAACTGTTCGCAAACAGTACAACCACTACTGAGGCTGAAGCTACGCCCGAAATTCCAGATCAACGGGGGGAGGATGTGACACCCCAGGAAAACCGCGAATACCATACAACTTAACTAGCTTCCTCAGTGAGTGCTTACCAAATTTCGGGACGAAATTTCTTTCAACTTGGGGATAATGTGACAACTCGATATTTAGAACCCTTCATTCGTATATTGGTGTAACATGCTTGAACGTTATGTGACTAGTTGACATGTTGGTTTAGTGAGTGTTATGAATGAATATTTTGTGACTATGTACTATGCTTATATGTATGCGTGTGATTATGTGAACCGAAACACAAGAACCCAACTCGAGACCACTCGGTCTCGAGTGGATAGTGTAACTATTGGGCCGGTTGGGCCATGCTCCTCTTCACCCCACTCGAAAACCCACTAGGGTGAACCAACTTAGAGCTGGTATATATATCATACTCTTAGCCAACTTTGCCATTCTTTGGGCAACCCACACTCACTCTCACACACACTCTCCTACTTCCTCTCTCACTAAAACCCTAGAAGCATAAACCTTCTCTCTCGGATCAAACCGGTCGACCACAAGAGGGTTCTCGGATTAGCTTGTGCACACCAAGTAGATCTTCATTCTTCACCACCACTTCTCTAACCGGTTAGTGATTCATGTCATGTGTATTTCGGTTTGATGATGATGTAGGATAAAGTGATGTGATAATATGATTGCTTGATAAGTTTGATGCATGATGAATATACCTTTCTCGAATGATCGATATTAAGATTGTTGTTGAATATGACAAAGATGTTTGTTGATTTAATGGGTTCTTGGTTATTAGATGATTTATGCTTGGTTCCAATATCCTATGTGAACATGACTTTTGTGAAGGACAACACTTGGATAATATGTTTTGAATATGATAGTTTAGAATTATTTTTGGTCATCCGATTTCATGCTAGAGGTTATAGAACAAAGGTTTAGTTGTTAATGATTTGCAAGAGGAGTTTGATATCTAGAATAGGTGTGTGATTCGGGTTCATAGAATGCATAGTTATAAAGGATGAACATGTTTAATGTAATGTGAAAACCCTAAAATGATGAACTACTTGAATGTATGATGAACAACATGTATATGCTATGAATGTGCCTTGAATATTTGAAAATGAGGTGTTTGATCCATTTCGGTTGATTGTTAGACAAGGGAACATGTTTGTGCTTTACCATTGGATAGTACACCATATCATGAAATCAAAATTCTATTGGATAGTACACTGTGTAGAATCAGCAGATGTTCCAGTCGAGACCTCTGGTTTCGACTCGAGACCATGAAGATGATAACTCGAGACCCACGGTTGCGACACAGGTTGCGAGTCGAGAACCTCTAGTCTCGACTCGAGACCACAGAGTATCAGCACACAAACATCATAACTCGAGACCATGATTTCAGGTCCGGTTGCGACTCGAGACCGTCTAGTCTCGACTAGTGCATGTGTAACTCGAGACCGCACAGTCTCGACTCGAGATCTCTATTCTCGACTCGAGACCACGTACACATACTAGCTGGATTGGACTTGCATTGTTACGGGCTTAGGTAATTGGGCCGGACTTATGGGCTTTGTTTACTTATATACATACTACTGTTCAATTCGTAGGTATTATTGTAAACCGCCATGTTTATACGTGTATGCCATGAATAATACCTGTATGCAACTTGCTAGTATACGTGTAGAAACCATACGTGCATTTCTTGGTTTGAACCTGACATGTATGATGACCATGTTAGGACGTGATTGACCACTAACATCTAGACCTAACTCTCTGTGTATCTGCCGTGCAAACCAAGGTGAGTTCACACCCTCTACAAAGCATGGGATTCCCTGGGTTGGGAATGGGGTTAAGGAACGTAGATTCCTCGTCCTTTCTTGGGTAGGACAGTATTGGTTCAGGAATGTAGTTCCTCGTCCTCATGGACAGATAACTCATACTAGACCAAAACTCTATCACGAAGTCCCTCCTTTTTATATCGACTTAATCGTCGGGCCAATGGCGAGCGGGTCATTAGTTAGATAGCGCTATTTAGGTCTGACAAGCCTCACACCGTGCCGCAGAGGACGGGCGTGAACTAATGGACCTGGGCACGTCAATGATGATAGACATTGACAGTTCAGGGCACATAAACATGACTACAGTCAGCAGTCGATATGGTAACGAGTCTAGTGTATACATGGGGTAGCCCCCACGGCCGAAATGCCAGATAACTAACATGGGGTAGCCCCCACGGCTGTAATGCCAGAGTAAACGGGTAAACAAATCACGTTTTCAACTATGGGGTAACCCCCACGGCAGGACGCCAGTTAAAGGAAACTGTTTTTGGAACAACTTAAAATGAACACCCAACCGTGAACTCACTCAACTTGTTGTTGACTCGTTACTACATGCTTTGCAGGTCTTTAGGTGCTTAGCTGGAGCTTGCATGGAGGAGGGTCGTTGTGGGACATGGACAGCTGTGTGCCATGTTAAGCTTTGAAACAATTAAACTTATGTTTTGATTTTAAACGTTATGCTTCCGCTTGCAACTTAAACTATGTTTTGTTTGGACACCAATTGTATTGGTTGGATTGTATATATTACTTACATGCTTGTTCAATATGATTGGTGGTTGGATCCTGGTCAGTCACGCCTCCAAGCGGTAGTATTCCGCGGGTGGATTTTGGGGGGTGTGACAATTTACCCTTCCAAATTGATGATCTTCATGCTTAGGGTTTTAGAGCTCTCATGGAGCTTCCTGGCTCTTCTCGAACACACATACGTGTGTGTGTTTATGTGTGTTTTTCATAAATAAAATTTAACTTTCATTTTGCCCCATTTTAGCCCCTAAAGTTTGCCACTAAATAATATTGGCAAAACTCTTGTCTTTTAATACTTTTAACCACACACTTAACTAGGTTAAATAGCCTAGTTATTTATTTCATGCTAAGTCATATAGGAACATACGACAATTATAAACATTCGGGTTTTGGGGTGTTACAAGTCTACCCCCCTTAAACAAGGTTTCGTCCCGAAACCTTTCTCACTTCCGTTTACACATACACATATCTATGTTTGACTTCACGGTCACGTCATAATTATAAGCAATCATCCTATCTCAATTCATAAGTATTTATACAATTGACTTCTTCCTAACAAATCTATACTTTCCATGCCATACTTCCACGTAACCTTCTCACTTCCTTGACCGGTTAGTAACAGTTCAACGTACATATACATTCAAACCTATAATAATGCTTACTTTTATATGATCCGTTTATAACCAGTCTAATACCTTCATTTCCTCCTTTAAGATCGCATTCTATACATATATTACATAATATTTAATTTTGTTTCGTTATCGCAACGAAGTTACTATTTCATAGTCGTGCACTCGTGCTTAACTCCAAAGTCAACATCGTTATACGTTCTCTATAGTTATTTGTACTATACATACATTTACGTTACCTTTGAATCATTTCATTCGTTTCACATTACTATCGCTCTCACTTCATGCATTCCTTAATTTACATAAGTAAATGTGTCGTACTAGTTCATCGCACGGAGTTAAATCAATATGCAAAAGTTCCACTCAAAACTTTTGTAATTAACTTTTTAATGACATAATTTTCTTCGTATGTTGACTATTAGAAATCAAACATTTCATACTATACCACACCCATTCCGTCATTCATTTCGTAGGTTGTTTTCAATTTACCAATTCATACTTATCCGACATAAGTTAAACTTTTACTAACCTCATCTTAAATCATCAATCCAAGATCCTTGATCCAGATTGATCCGCATTCTTCCCGAACACTAGTTGTACCAGGCTAGATTTCATTTATCCACATAAGGTATCCCCACTTGTACACATCCATCCACCAAATCAATTGGTTTCATTGTGTCAAGAGTTCTAGCATTATTATCAACCATTTAGCGGTTAGCACACTTCATTCAAACATTCATTCTACTAGGTGTTTACTCACCTATAATTCTCCTACAATTTCTTACGTACACGCTATAACGTGTCACACATTTCATTTCTCACATGCAATTATTTCATCTGGTTACTTATTTCGTCATCTTTTGCAGTTTGACCTTTTAAGGTTAAACTGACTTTTCTTACTTATCATAGATGCATTGAAGTACACATTCTTACCTTTTCTTCCTTCTATGATTTGAATCCATCTCATGGATTCAAACATATCATTCTCATCTTTCATTCCTTACATGTGTTGAATCCGTCTCTCGGATTCAGACATATCATTTCTACATTTCATTTCCTTGAATCTGTTTTATGGATTCAAACATTCCATTCACGCCTTTCATCCCTTGAATCTGTCTCGCGGATTCAAACATTGCATTCACACTTTTCATTATTTGAACCCGTCTCTTGGATTCAAACATTTCCTTCATACCTTTCTTTCCTTGAATCCATCTCGCGGATTCAATCATTTCATTAATACATTTCATTCCTTGAATCCGTCTCACGGATTCGAACATTTCATTCATATCTTGTTGATCCGTACTTTCTTACAGATTCAACATTCTTCATTTTTATCACTCATACTTTTCATTCCTACATAGTACTCTCAATTTCCTGAGAGTCTTACTACCCATTTCACCCGCACGCCCACCTGTCACCCAATTCTAACGGACATACCTACGATAATTACCATGGTCTCACGAACGTCATATGCTTCTTGCGTACTGGCCAGGTGCGCAATTCACATACTAGTTCGTGCCTTCATGAAATCATCGCCTTATGTCCGAAGTAGGGGGTCCCAGTTCGTGCAACATTTTTAAAATCTTACCAAGACAGTATCGTTGTCTTCCGTTTAATACTTACCCCTCTCCCCCCCAAGGAGATTTCTTCCTTTTTCTTTTAACACCGGTACCCATACATATTAATATTGTGTACCTGGGGTCCATCTGTCTATTTGCATCCTTGCCTGCCTTAGCATCCATCTTAGACTGCATTCACGGATCATCCTCTTCAGACTTTTAAGCTTACCCTAGCACATACAAAACCGTTAGTTTCTTCATATAAATGCATACATAAACGCTTTCATTCCATTTCTACCTTTAGATCTTGATCGAGTCATGGATTGTACGGGTTCCTTATCACAAGAGCACACATGTTTGAGTTCAAGCATTTATCTTCTCGTACTTGATTCACTCAAACCAGGGTTCTGATACCAACTTGTAAGACCCTAAAACGTATTTGATAAAAGTTGCAGCGGAAAATAAGTACCATAAAATTTCTTTCATTATAATTCTCTTTACATACTTGGAAGTTCGTTTTGAATTAACTTTTTTACAAAATAAGAGCATCACTTGTATTTACCGAACTACAAACTCCAACATTCCCGTACAATCTATCTTGTGACTCGGTCTTCGATCGCTAATCCTCGTGATGATAATCCGTGATTCGTATAACCTGCACACGCCACATACACTCATAACGTTAGTGCACATTATGTATAAGCCAGATTCACTTATGTAAACTTCCCATTCCGTTATCTTTCTAACTTTAAGCATTTCATATGTATATCTAAACCCCGGTGAGGCTTTAATCATGTACCTGCATTGCGTTTCTTTCTCAAGGTGCACCATTAATAATGTTAATACTCAACGTATCTAAATCATGCATACATACATTCTTACATACATACATACACATCTACCTACGTACATACCTTCCTACATCTTCACGTACATACATACACTCAGACGCACCTTCATACGTACATATATATTCACATCTACAGATGTACCTAACCATACATACACGTACAAGTTCTCGCATACCTCTTACATAACCATACATTAATTATGTGGGTCTTAGAATTAGATTTATAACCCATAATCATCAAAGGAACGATCAAAATCATGTTTGGGAGGCCCGTCGTAGTCCACGGTTAACCTACCGAAGCCCACGACCCGTAAATCAACTTAGATAACATTTTTCAGCTTTTTGGACATGGGGAGGGCGTCGGCGACGGCGACGGCGCTTACATTTACCCGTAGCCAAAAAACTCCGTAGGCAGTCAATTAACGCGTTTGGCAAAAACTGATTTTGTAGAGCCCATCGGCGACCCCCCTTAGGCCGTCGGCGACGCCCTCTAGATTATGCTTTTTCTGCAGGTTTGTTTCGTCGTCCATAAGCACTAAAACGCGCATAACTTTTTAACCGTTTACCCGTTTAACCTCCCGTTTCTTCCTGCATGCTCGTAATTTGACATTCTATCATGTGAACTTGAAATCCCATATCTGGATTAAGGAAATTCTTAACTTGCGCGCTAACGGCTTATTATTCATTTACGATTTATTCGACCCGTTCATGCATTTATCCACATAACTTGTTTGTTTGACCATGACTTCT
This sequence comes from Helianthus tuberosus, assembly GCA_030545235.1. Classification (NCBI taxonomy): domain Eukaryota; kingdom Viridiplantae; phylum Streptophyta; class Magnoliopsida; order Asterales; family Asteraceae; genus Helianthus; species Helianthus tuberosus. The sequence continues at coordinate 71,372,017 of CM060426.1, forward strand.
TATGAACCTAATAATATCAATGACATCTATCATAAAAGATTAAATTCTAGGATGTCTTGCATCCTCTAAACCCCTTTTCACTCAAAAGCTTACTTTGACCCGTTAAGGGTATTTGCGTATTTCAATGCATTTGACTCTGAAAAACATACTTTTCGCTTCCATACTTATCCTAATTATTCACTTGATCATTTAACTTGTTTCTAAACATCTTTTAAAGGTCGTCTGCCTGATATACCCACCAAGGGCGTTTTAGTCAACTTTAGCCCCATTATTTACGACGAAGGACTTGAACACATATTAACCAAATCCCACGATTTAACTATGAATCTAATCACACATACATGGCTCGGGTTAAAGCTATGACCCGTTTAAATACTTCATTAAATAAGTTGCAAATTAATAGCAACACAAATCCTTTCGTTAACTCGTAATCAAAATTACCATGATACCCCTTTACCCCATTTTAACCATCAAGCACAGTTCTTACCATAAACCCATGTTCCGACCCATATCAATACTTATCGGAACATCGTACCTTATATATATAAACTTGTCATATTCATAATTTATACATTGAATAGGTATTATATAAGGAGGGTGTAAGCTTAACTTACCTAGCGTCCGAATATGCTTCCCGTGCGCATTAGTCCTGTTTGACCCGATTCTTTCCCAAGCTTCCATGTCGCTTATTAAGCATCAACTATCATATATCATTCTCAAGATAGTTAGCTTATTCATCATTCATCAAAACCTTTTCATCATACAGATCTTGTATTAAGTTTATCATTTAACCTTAAAACATGCTAATCCATCATTTCTTTTCCAATTTCTTTAAACGTTCACACACATAAACGATTTCAAACATCAATAATATAAACATATTATCATTTTCATCATATCATCAAAACCCACTTCATAACTATTTTGCTAATCACTTACAAGTGATCTAATCTTAAGTTCTTCATAATTTCTTCATGCTTTTGATGCGTGTACTACCTCCTAAGCATAGTGTACAACTAGTTCATGCATATCCTTCTAATCTCATACATAATTCATCAATTTCCACCTTCTAATCAACATGAATCATACATGCATAAACATCAAACATACTAGTATCACATTTCTTTCAATTTATCTAACAAGAATCCATCATACAAATCAAAATACATCAATATTAAGCAAGAATTGGACATGGGTGATCATTCAAGTCGTCATCATCACCATAATCAACAGGTTTCATCTCTAAACATCAAATTAACCTAAACCAAGCACAATCCACGTGCTATATGATGATTCTAACACATACTCATTCTTAATTTCATACAATTTCATCAATTACAACATAACCCACTTCGTGAAAGATCACCAATCTAACTTTTAAGACATACCTTATGATCCCATTGAGAAGGTGATCATTAATCCATACTCGGTTATGGATTTAGACTTCATTTACCCTTCCAATTTGATGATCTTCATGCTTAGGGTTTTAGAGCTCTCATGGAGCTTCCTGGCTCTTCTCGAACACACATATGTGTGTGTGTTTATGTGTGTTTTTCATAAATAAAATTTAACTTTCATTTTGCCCCATTTTAGCCCCTAAAGTTTGCCACTAAATAATATTGGCAAAACTCTTGTCTTTTAATACTTTTAACCACACACTTAACTAGGTTAAATAGCCTAGTTATTTATTTCACGCTAAGTCATATAGGAACATACGACAATTATAAACATTCGGGTTTTGGGGTGTTACAGGTTCACGTTAGCGACTGTTTACACCAAAAACTCATTTTTACTTGTTTGACCGGCTTTGGTTTACGCCAACAAGTGTTTACCACCAAAAACTTATTTTTACTTGTTTGACCCGTTTTGGTTTACGTCAGCAAGTGTTTATAATAAAAACTCATTTTTTACTTGTTTGACCCATTTTGGTTTACACCTTAGGGCTGTCCAAAAAGGTCGCGGCTTGGAGCTCGCTCGGATTTAGGTCGGAAAAAGCTCGCTCGATGTGGCTCGGTTTGAAAGTGAGCTGAGCCAGCTCTGATCGGTTAGAAAGTGAGTCTAACTCGACTAGGCTCGTAACGAGCCAGATTGGCTCGGTTTGGCTCGTATACCAGCTCGGCTCGGCTTAGCTCGGAATATTTTACTTTTAATATATTTTTGTTTTATATTCATTATAATATATCACAAAAATTGATTATTATTTACATGTGATTAGGTGTGTAATTTCATATCTATATGACATTTAAGGTTGATTACCATGCTAATGAACTTATATTGTATTTTGTTAAAATTAAGAACATATTTTGTGTTGTTAAACTTGATTTTGGTTTGTAATGTATTAGGTTGAGTTTATTTTTAATATGTTCTTTTGAATTATTGAATAATATTTTAGATTACTGAATTTTCAGAGCTATGTATTAAATTTTCTTTTCAAAATCTAGCCAAACCAAGCCGAGCCGAGCCAGCTTGATTTAAAACCAAGTCAAGCCCTTGCCTAGATTTCCAGCTCGGTTTCAAATCCGAGCCAAGCCAGCTCGGTTTATAATCGAGCCAGTCCCGAGTTTTGCACTAGGTCAGCTCGGTTCGGCTTGTGAATAACCCTAACCTTAGGGTGCTAATTCTAAAATTCTTTATTTGATCACCAAAGTGTGATCTAACATAATCTTACCTATTTTGACTCATTTGGTCTACACTGTGGGTCTCGACTTTAACAAGTCATTGTTTATTTACAACTACTTCACTTTTCTTATATAGTGATCCTATTATAAGAGGTGTAAGTTTTACTTACCTTGCATCCGACCATGTTTTATCGTGTTTTTGACCCGCTTGACCCATTCCTTTCCAAGTTTCCACCTAGCTTGTCAAGAGCCAAGCTATCATATAACATCCACAACATGGTTAGATTAGTCATCCAATGTCATGACCATCACACCTCATGGACTTTTATACTATATTTCTCAACCAACTCTACTATATGCCAGTTTGGCTTTCAAAAATTCAAACTACCAATTGACCAACAAAATACACAAACAAGTTCAATAGAACTTATTTAGGCATATTATCAAACACTTGGTGTTCATCATTTTTTAGGCTATCATTTTAGCTAATTGTGCTATACAAAATCACCATGTTTCTTTCAATTCAACAAGTTCATACATTTCTAAACATCAAGTTAACATAAACTTTCAATTATCATGAGCTAATTCATCATTTTGACCAAATAACCATGGCTTCATCTTTCATGTCAAAAACTCATTTCTAGACATATATGAACACTTAATCAGACCTCTAAAATGATCAAGTAATTTACACATACAAGCAAATTTGGTGATCATAAGCATTAAAACAACATCAAATTTCATTATATCATAAAAACCCATTTCATGTCATGTATGGACATATACTTAAATCTCTAAATTGTTCAAGTAGTTCACATATACTTGCAAGTATGATGATCCTACACATAATATCATTTTCAATTTCATCATACTATCAATAATATTCAACTCAAGGTTACCACCTTCAAGTTCCTACTCATATGAAATTCACCAAATCAAGTTTTACAACAAACCTTATGCTTTGTAGACTTAGATGATCACAAATTTGAGATCATACAAGGATTTGGCTTGAATTTCACTCTAAACATGACACACACACATATGTATGTGTGTTTTTAAATTTTTTCCACTTTTTATATCTTCATCTTTTAGAATGTACAATTCAGCCCTCGTAATTTTATAAGTTGTTAAGTAGGTCATAACCTACTTCATTCCACAAATATTACCTCTTATTAAGTAGGTTAAACATTCCTAGTTAATCTAGTAAGTTCGGGGAGCTTATAACCCGTTTTATTTCAACTCCTGCAAACCCGAGCCTTTTATAAACTTTATTTACTAAAAAGCATTCGTTCACCTTTTATTTATTAATTCTAAAATCTTAATGTTTATCGGGTTAACTTTTACCACTAATGGTATTTTACCCGCTCATCCCCAGTTAATTTGGTTTAATCACCAATGATGTTACAGTCGATCCATGGTGCAAATGAGAGCCTCATGCCAAAACCTATTTATCATGGTTTTTTTTTTTCAGCTTGACCCTTTTATGAGGTTTACAAATAATTTTTTTCTAACCTACTAACTAAAAATTAACATCTTATATAATATCAAAGTTGCTCACTTCTCTAGGAAGTGATCTCAAACACTATAGGCACGTTTTAAGTTAAAACATGTGTAAGGTACCAAATGGTCCAAATTTTAATCAAAATATACAGTTGAGTTTTCATGATTCTAAAACATTTATTTGTACAAGGGTTTTTAAAAACTCTCGGTCACTCTTTTGTAACAACCCTCAGCAAAACCGACACTCTCGAATATTTCCGACACCCCATTATATTTTCAAATATCTTAATATGTATTTAAATACACCCCGTATGTGAAAACCGAGCCCGAAATATAGTATAGCATTAAAAATAAAATTTAAATCTGAAATATAAGTTGAGGCGGGCCGCGTAGACCCACCCCAACCACTTACGCGGGTGGTATCAGGGTTAGAACCTGATTTCGCTGATTTCTTTAAGTTTAAAAGGGCCACGTAGGATATCCCCTAAGCTTACGCGGGCTGCGTGAGATCAATATAGTGGCGCAGCCCGGTGATGACACGTGTCATCATCGTGGCGGGTCTAGAGGACGAGCCGGACAAGCTAGTCCGTTGACCAGGGTTGACGCGGGCCGCGTAACCCTTGTCTGTTCTTTACGCGGGCCGCGTGAAGACCAGATTTCAGCACTATATAAAGGAGGCCTCGGATCTCAGTCGAACTCGCTCAAATTTCATTTCTCAATCTCACTTTCTGATAGTAGGCTTATTATACTCGGGTATTATACCCCTAATTAGCGAAGTTCTGCTCCGTTGTAAGTATTATAACCCCAGTTTCGTAATAGATACGCTGCCCGATTGATTTAGGGTTCCGTAATAACTGTCGTGGTTCTGCCCGACGTAGTTGTTGGAATACCGTCTCGGGGAGGGTATCATTAATATTTTCAAAGGGTTATGATACTAACCAATGTACATTTGTATAAATTATAGATTATATCCAGGAAACCCTTACGCGAAGTCTAAGATAGCAATGTGAGTTTATCCTCTTTTTGTTAACCTTTTTGTAATATTCTACAAAACCTTAATTGTTTTACAATGTGATTAAGCGGTGATTGAGTCTTTGTAGTTCTTCAATTACTGTCGGTATGTTGGCGTTTTGTATACAAAATTTACTACACTGTGAGTAGTAAGTCGGGGATGACAGTACGTTACCAATGGACGACGAGTTAGCCAATGTGTAATATGACCCACAAGTCAGGATTGACAGTACTGAATGAGTAATTGTGTAGAAATAAACAATGTGATCGCTCTCAATACTGTTTTAATTGATAAAATGTTCTTGATTAAACTGGGATTCACTCACCAGTATTTCCCACTGACAAATGTTTTTAAAACGCGTTTTAGGTAACACAATGTGACAGCCAATTAGTAAAAAGCCAGCTGGAGAGCACTGAAGGCTTGGGAAAAATGTGGCTATAAAAGTTACCTAAAAAGATGATGTTTTAAATTCAATAAAATAGGGTTTGTCCCTATAAACGTATTGTAATAAGAAACTTGGGTTTTGCCCACGTGATTATTAATATTAAATATGGTGGTTTTACTCTGATAAACATTTCCTAACTACGGTCCTGATGTAAATTCTGCTGCCAAATTAACAAGCTGATACCACCGAAATTTTGAGTTCGCGTCCGCCCGTTCCTGGGGATCAGGGATCGGGGGTTGCAACAGGAGGTGGTATCAGAGCCTAGCCACTGGTCTGAGCCAAAGAAGTGTTCTGCTGACACTTAAAATTTAAACTTTGTGTTAGGAAATAAATTATGGAAATACGTGCATAACTGTATTTATTTGTTATGTGTTATTTGACTATTTGTTAGTTTACAGTATGAGTGATCAAGGACCCTCAGACATGTGTCGTCAGTTGTCTGATTCACCTAGGAGTGAAGGTACCTCATCACAGCCTGCCCTTTCTAGGTATTCTGCTGATCAGGAAGAAGGAATGTTTGCTTTTAAAGCTCAGTCAGAAGAGCCATTCCCTCATAAGAAACGAGGATGGTTCAGTAAGGAAGCCTTTGCACGTAGGAAAAGAATGCAAAAGTTGCAACAGCAAAGAGCCATAGCAGCTATTAAGCAAAAGACAGATGCCCATACACAGGATATGCTTAATAGAAGCCTAGCCAATTTCCATATCCTAGCTACAACTGCTGCTGACCCGAGTCTGGAACAATTAGTTGCCCTACAACCACAAATCCCAGAACAACCCATGGAGATAGAAAACCCTGAAAACCAGGTGGAGATGCATGACTTCAACCCAGAAGAAATCCCTAGGGTACCAGCACCAAATCCCCTAGACCCAAATTACCATCCCTAGTGGGATGACGTTAGGGACTTTGTGCAACGTTACCCGATACATGAAGACACACCTATACAGAACATAGGAGCCTACCCAGGTATGGACCCTTTAGATCCCTATTACCATAATGAATATATTACGGAGATTTTAGAAGATCCTTACCGATTTCAGGCACTTTCACCCCCATATCAGGAACCCGCACCCCAGATTCCAAACCCAGTCCTAGAACCTGCACCCCCAATGAGTGCAGAAAACGTGCAAGAACTTAGGACTTTTGGGGAGGAAATTTTGGAAAGCAGTGAGAGAATGAGACAGGTGGTAGAGCGTCTCGTATGGAAATACGATGAACGCAATATGGATTTTTGGATAAATCCATATCCGTGATGTGATGGAGGAGACGGTAATAGTAAAAATAATAAAATAAAATATGTGTGTACGGATGCATATTACTATTAGTGTGATTCTATTTCTTTTGGTATTGTAATTTTTATTTCAGTACTAGTGTGTAATAGATGCATAATAGTATATGGAAATAGAGTAAAAGTAGCAATGATCTACGTTTTTGGCTAGATTACATATCATATGATTAACTATATTAAATATTATCTTGTAATATTAATATGGGATAAATGTTTATAATTCAGATGGCCGACGAAGGAAATCAAGGAAATCTGAATAATGATAACCAGAGTAACATTAACGTGGTTAATAAGAATCCAAGCATCAATAACAATGGAAACCAAATGGATAATAGTTATGTTCAACATATAGTGGCACAAGGAATCATAGATGCCATGCCATTTATTATTCAAACTATTCAAGAAGTGAATAATAAAAGTAAGCATAGCAGTAAGCGACCCATCGAACCCGAAAACAGTATAAACAATGGACCTTTACTTCAATTGCCTATTCCCAAAAGGAGAAGAACCGTGTCTTACGGTTGTTCTTATAAAGAATTTTGGTCTTGTAAACCAATGGAATTCTCGGGCAATGAAGGGGCCATTGCAACTCTACGCTGGATAGAGAAGACTGAGGCAGTCTTAAGAATAAGCAAGTGTGCGGAAGAAGATAAGATACTATTTGCTTCTAATTTGTTTAAGAATTCAGCACTAGAATGGTGGAACACTATCCTCCAATCAAGAGGAAGTGATAGAACCTACAATATGGAATGGGAAGAATTTAAGGACAAGGTAGAAAGGAAATTATGCCCACCAAATGAGAAGGAACGGATAGCTAACAAATTCTTAAACCTTAGGATGACTGGTGTGGATAGTAAGGGATACACTAAAATATTCTTCGAATATGCTAGAATAGTGCCAACTCTTGCTTCACCAGAACCAGTGTTAATCTCCCGTTATATTTGGGGATTAATTGGAGAAATAAGACATGTAGTCAAGGCAGCTAGACCTCAAACCATAGAAGAAGCTGTAGAACTAGCAAATACCTTGACAGACGAATTAGTCTGTACCCGAGAAGAGGACCAAAGGAGGAACCTAACCCAGAAACTCACACAAGAATTTCGTTCTGGAAATTCTAACCGTGGGAGAAATATAGGTTCTACCTCTGCACCCTACTGTAAGAATTGAAAAAGAAAGCATTCAGGAAGATGCTCCATATACTATAACTTTTGCAAAATATCGGGACACAAGGAAGAAAACTGCAGGAAGAAAGCTAATAACAAGATATGTTACAACTGCGGAGAACAAGTTCATATCAAGCTTAATTGTCCAAAATTAGCTCCAGCTATAAATAACAAGAATACTCAAAATGCTAGAGCATTTGTTCTGACTGCAGATGAAGCCAAAATGATTCCAGATGTCATAGCTGGTACGTTTTTAGTTAATGATATTTTTGCTAAAGTATTATTTGACTCTGGTGCAAACCAAAGTTTTATTAATACATCATTTTGCAAATTTCTAAATCATTCATTAACTAAACTACCACAAGAATGTCTAGGAGAGACAGCTAATGGAGAAACCGTTAGGATTTCTGAAATTATGCAGGGAGCAAGAATAGAAATTTTAAATCAGAAATTTATTGCAAACCTTAATCCCATGAATCTAGCAAGATTTGATGTTGTTTTAGGAATGGATTGGTTAATAGCCAATAAAGACAGTATTTTATGTGATCAAAAGTCAATTCAAGTAAATTCACCAAAAGGTAAAACGATCACAATAAAAGGAGATAAACCATTTAGATCCACAAAATTTATCTCTGTGATGAAAACTGCAAGATACATAAGAAAAGGGTCATTAGTGTATTTGATTTCCATAATCACTAACACTAAGGGAAAGGATTTGAAAGATATTCCCGTAGTATCTCAGTTTTCAGATGTATTTCCAGAAGAATTGCCAGGGCAACCTCCAGATAGAGAAGTTGAATTCAGGATCCATTTGATACCAGGAACGGCACCGATTGCCAAAGCACCTTACCGTTTGGCACCCGCAGAAATGCAAGAATTGAAGAAACAATTAGACGAATTGTTGGAAAAAGGATTTGTACAGCCAAGTTCGTCGCCATGGGGAGCGCCAATACTGTTTGTTAAAAAGAAAGACGGATCAATGCGTATGTGCATTGACTACCGTGAATTAAACAAGGTCACGATTAAGAATCGGTACCCATTACCAAGAATCGATGATCTGTTTGATCAATTGCAAGGAGCTCGATTTTTCTCTAAAATCGATTTAAGGTCAGGATATCATCAATTAAAGGTACAGGAAGAAAACATTCCTAAAACCGCATTCAGAACAAGGTATGGACATTATGAATTTATTGTCATGCCATTTGGTTTAACCAATGCCCCAGCTGCATTTATGGACATGATGAACCGAATATCTAAGCCATATTTGGATAAATTCATAATCGTCTTTATAGATGATATTCTCATTTACTCTAAGAATAAAGAGGATCATGCAAAGCATTTGCACGCACTTTTAAGTTTATTAAGAAAGGAAAAACTTTATGCTAAATGTTCTAAGTGCGAATTTTGGTTAGAACAGGTACAGTTTTTTGGACATCTAGTCAATCATGAAGGAATTCATGTAGATCCGACAAAGATCGAGGCAATTACTAAACCGAGGTTAGAAGTTTCTTAGGATTAGCTGGTTATTATAGAAGATTTATTCAAGATTTTTCTAGAATAGCCATTCCCTTAACTAAGCTAACCTGTAAATCTGTTAAGTTTGAATGGGGATTAAAACAAGAAGAAGCTTTTAGAATTCTTAAGCAAAGATTAACCCATACACCCATATTAGCATTACCAGAAGGAACTAAAGATTTTGTAGTTTATTGTGACGCTTCCAAATTAGGTTATGGATGTGTATTGATGCAACGACAAAAGGTTATAGCTTATGCATCTAGACAACTTAAGAATCATGAAGAGAATTATTCAACCCATGATTTAGAATTAAGAGCTATAATTTTTGCTCTTAATATTTGGAGACATTACCTTTATGGTAGTAAGTTTACCATATTCACTGATCATAAAAGTTTAAGGTATATTTTCAAGCAAAAAGAGTTGAATATGAGACAAAGACGCTGGATGGAGATGCTCAGTGATTATGATTGTGATATCCAGTATCATGAAGGAAAAGCAAATGTAGTGGCAGATGCTTTAAGTCGAAAATATCATTAAAAGCCAAAAATGGTACGTTCTCTCAAATTAAATCTACAAGTAGATTTAAATAATCAGATAAGAGAAGCACAAGAATCAGTAATCAAGGATGATAGTGAAAAATTAAAAGGTATGCTAAAAGAATTAGAACAAGGAACCGATGGAATTTGGAGATTCCATGAAAAGAGAATGTGGATACCTAAATTAGGAAACCTACGTCATCGTATATTAGAAGAAGCCCATAAATCCAAATATACGATGCACCCAGGAAATGATAAAATGTACCAGGATTTAAGGAAGAATTTCTGGTGGATAGGAATGAAAAAGGACATAGCACCCTATGTTTCTAAATGTTTAACTTGTTCACTAGTCAAAGCTAAACACCAGAAACCCTCAGGCTTGTTACAACAATTAGAAATGCCAGTGTGGAAATGGGAATTGATAACAATGGATTTTGTTACTAAATTACCCAAAACAAAGAAAGGTAATGATACAATCTAGGTGATTGTAGATAGGTTAACCAAGTCAGCCCATTTCTTACCAATAAAGGAAACTTTCAGTATGGAACAGTTAGCTAAGTTATATGTAAATGAAATTGTTTCTTTACATGGAATTCTTTTATCAATTGTTTCTGATAGGGATAGTCGATTTACCTCTCATTTTTGGTCAAGTTTCCAAAAGGCAATGGGAACCAAGTTAAAACTTAGCACAGCTTATCATCCTCAAACGGACGGACAAAGTGAAAGGACGATTCAAACAATGAAGGACATGCTTAGAGCTTGTGTAATTGATTTCGGAGGTAATTGGGATGATCACTTACCTTTAATAGAATTTTCTTATAACAATAGTTATCACACAAGTATCAATGCTGCACCATTTGAAGCACTTTATGGACGAAAGTGCCGAACCCCAGTCTGTTGGGCAGAAATTGGGGAAAAGCAACTATCTGGACCTGGGATAGTGCAAGAAACAACTGACAAAATTATTCAAGTCAAGGAACGACTGAAAGCAGCTCGTGATCGACAAAAGAGTTATGTTGATAACCGACGCAAGCCATTGGAATTTCAAGTAGGAGATAAAGTATTGTGAAAAGTTTCTCCTTGGAAAGGAGTAGTAAGATTCATCAAACGGGGAAAGCTAAGTCCCAGGTATATTGGACCTTTTGAGATTATTAGAAAAATAGGACCTGTAGCCTATCAGCTACAACTGCAAGAGGAAATGGCAGGAATACATGATGTGTTTCATGTATCTAATCTAAAGAAATGCTTAGCCGATGAATCATTGATAGTACCTCTTAAGGATATAGAGGTAAATGAACAACTCAAGTTTGTAGAAAGACCTCTACAAATTGAAGACAGGAAAGTCAAGAACCTCAAGCATAAGAGACTAGTTCTGGTCAAAGTAAAGTGGGACTCCAAAAGAGGACCTGAGTACACATGGGAGCTTGAATCGGAAATGCAAAAGAAATATCCATACTTATTCCAGTAGATCTTGAGGATGAGCTCTAAAACAAGGTGGGGAGAATGTAACAACCCTCAGTAAAACCGACACTCTCGAATATTTCCGACACCCTATTATATTTTAAAATAACTTAATATGTCTTTAAATACACCCCGTATGTGAAAACCGAGCCCGAAATATAGTATAGCATTAAAAATAAAATTTAAATCTGAAATATAAGTTGAGGCGGGTCGCGTAGACCCACCCCAACCACTTACGTGGGCGGTATCAGGGTTAGAACCTGATTTCGCTGATTTCTTTAAGTTTAAACGGGCCGCGTAGGATATCCCCTAGGCTTACGCGGGCCGCGTGAGATCAATATAGTGGCGCAGCCCGGTGATGACACGTGTCATCATCGTGGCGGGTCTAGAGGATGAGCCGGACAAGCTAGTCTGTTGACCAGGGTTGACGCGGGCCGCGTAACCCTTGTCTGTTCTTTACGCGGGCCGCGTGAAGACCAGATTTCAGCACTATATAAAGGAGGCCTCGGATCTCAGTCGAACTCGCTCAAATTTCATTTCTCAATCTCACTTTCTGATAGTAGGCTTATTATACTCGGGTATTATACCCCTAATTAGCGAAGTTCTGCTCCGTTGTAAGTATTATAACCCCAGTTTCGTAATAGATACGCTGCCCGATTGATTTCGGGTTCCGTAATAACTGTCGTGGTTCTGCCCGATGTAGTTGTTGGAATACCGTCTCGGGGAGGGTATCATTAATATTTTCAAAGGGTTATGATACTAACCAATGTACATTTGTATAAATTATAGATTATATCCAGGAAACCCTTACGCGAAGTCTAAGATAGCAATGTGAGTTTATCCTCTTTTTGTTAACCTTTTTGTAATATTCTACAAAACCTTAATTGTTTTACAATGTGATTAAGCGGTGATTGAGTCTTTGTAGTTCTTCAATTACTATCGGTATGTTGGGGTTTTGTATACAAAATTTACTACACTGTGAGTAGTAAGTCGGGGATGACAGTACGTTACCATTGGACGACGAGTTAGCCAATGTGTAATATGACCCACAAGCCAGGATTGACAGTACTGAATGAGTAATTGTGTAGAAATAAACAATGTGATCGCTCTCAATATTGTTTTAAATGATAAAATGTTCTTGATTAAACTGGGATTCACTTACCAGTATTTCCCACTGACAAATGTTTTTAAAACGCGTTTCAGGTAACACAATGTGACAGCCAATTAGTAAAAAGCCAGCTGGAGAGCACGGAAGGCTTGGAAAAAAATGTGGCTATAAAAGTTACCTAAAAAGACGATGTTTTAAATTCAATAAAATAGGGTTTGTCCCTATAAACGTATTGTAATAACAAACTTGGGTTTTGCCCACGTGGTTATTAATATTAAATATGGTGGTTTTACTCTGATAAACATTTCCTAACTACGGTCCTGGTGTAAATTCCGCTGCCAAATTAACAAGCTGATACCACCGAAATTCTGAGTTCGCGTCCGCCCGTTCCCGGGGATCAGGGATCGAGGGTTGCGACATCTTTAATCTCTCATTTTCATCGAGGAGATAATTTATGAAATTGAATGTTTTAATTTTGGTAAAAAGGCTTTGGTTTTCAAAGTATTTACCATGCAAGGTCTTCAAAGAGTACTCAAGCCTAAGAAGTCGGGAGATTTGGGTGTCGGGAGCATCAAGAAATTGAACTTAGCTTTGATTTCAAAATGGTGGTGGCGAATCAAGAACTTGGGGGACCAACTTTGGGCCAAGGTGGTAAGAGCAATACATGGGAGCGACCGAAACAATACTTTTATCCCTTGCAAGAAAACGATCACGGGAGTGTGGAAATAAATAACATCAGCAATAAAGAATTTTTGAAGTTTAATGTGGGGATTCAAGACTGTTTCCAGTGCGCAGTGGGGAATGAATCATCAGTACAATTCTGGAATGATTTCTAGGTGAACAAAGGCAGGTTGCGGGATCAGTTTCCAATGGTGTTTGAGTGTTCTAGGAAGAACACAAGTTTAGTTACTGAGCACTACAAATAAGTCAGGGGCAATAATATGGGATTGGGGATGGAGCCTTCTTCCTGTATTAACTGAAGAAAAATTACAACATAAAAAGCTTCTGGATGTCTTGGGGAATATAACAATTTGCTTCAGGTTAGGGAAAATTGCTTTAGGTGCAGTAACTGTAACACCCCGAAAATATAGATTTTATATTATAAGTTAAAAGACGGTAATAGTAGAGATAAAATAACTAGGAATAAATAACCCAGTTAGTTAAAAGTATTGAAATAATAGGAAAATTATGGTTAAAACACCCTTGATACAAACTTGGGTTAAGTTGAGGGGCTAAAGGTGACAAAACTGAAAATGATTTTAATTATATAAAACATCACACCAAAACACACAACTAAGTGTGTGTTCTGGTCGAGACATCCACAGGAGCCAAGAGCTCTCCTACTCAAAACCCTAACAAACATAAAATCAAGCAATTGGAAGGGCAAATCAAACCCAAATCGAAATCCAAGCACACATTAGTGATCATCTCAGTGAAGTGATCACAAGGTATGTCAAAATTCACAATTTGGTTTCATCTTGAATTCTTGATGAACATAGGAAATTGAAATCTGAACTTGAATTTTGGATGTTTGAAGGAAAATGTGATAGTTAATGGTTAGGAACAAACCCTAATAAATAATTTGGTTCATTAATGTTCATAGATATGAGATTCATAATCATGCACTTATGAGTTAAATGGGTTTTGTAGAAACATGAAGAACACTAGAATTATGATTATCAAACTAGTGTTATTTGATGTGTAAGTCTAGATATTGATGTGTAAACTAGACATTTGAATTTGAAAATGATGTTTAAAATTGGCAAAAAGAACTAGTTATGAACTTGATTGTGAATATGTAAAATTATGCCCATTAGGTGTTCGTTAAAATGCCTAAATGAAAACTAAGTGTTAAAATTTTGAACAAAAACGCATATTTAAATGTTATGGCAAATTATGCATTATATGATATGATTAGAGTTCTAAACGAGTCGTTGGTTGAACTCTATAGGCAAAGGAATCAAATCCTCAAGCGAACAAGCCGGAGCGAATACGCGCTTAAAGGGAAAGCTCTAAAGGTACGTAACTATGGTTTCATTACATTATGCTCGTACATAGATGGTAGTTTCGTTGAATTTGAATTAGCATTATATGTGGACTTGGTATGTCGTTGAAGTGACGAAGCTCACTAGACAAACAAAACGGGTCAAAATAATGAGTAGAATATGTTTGGTTTGTTGTTGAAGTGATGGTCTTCACTTGACAAACAAAGGGGTCAAAATTGTGTTTTAAACGGTTGTGTTAGAAGCGATATGAATATCGCAATTTATGATGAGTATTATAAATGCGTAAGCCGAGAAACGGATACGCTAAATCTGGTGAATGAGCCCTTGAATATGGGACATTAGTTTGGAAAAATGATCATGTCGAAATTATTCAAAAAAATGCAAGCTTGAATCGTTGATATCAAGCATGATGTTAATGCGTACGCAAACCATGTGATGGGAGTGGTACGTTAATGGTTGATAGCCCGGGAATGGGTAAGAATACTTAGAAGTACTTATGAATGGCAAACATGTAGTGTAACATGTAAAACAAACGGGTCGAATAATCGAAAAAGGGGTTTATAAGCCATTCGCTTATAAACCGGGTTTTGATACGAATAAAGCTGGTAAATAGGTCCGTATTTTAATTATGGACGCATAGGAAAAAGAATCACGTAAAACAAACTTGTAGAATAAAAGTTATGGCAAATTGAAGTTTGATTTTTTTGTAAAAATGGAGTTGGGCAAATATGCAGGTCCAGAGAGTGGACCTGCTGGAAAATCATCTTCCCCGCGGCACACGAGGGGATACTCCGGATCAGGAGCGACATGTGGGGCCTGTCGCGGCCCGCGAACGAATCAAAAGAGTCTCTCGCGTGGCGCTAGAGACTTAGATCTGAATTTTTATTTTTATTTTCGTTTATTTTGATATTGGAACTTGTTTATACTTGTTTCTATGCTATCAAAACTAACTTTTAAGTTGTTTTGACATTTGGTGGTGATAGCAAGCTTCCGGATGGCGATCAAGCAACAAACAAGAACCGAACACACATCCGAACAAAGCTTCCGCGTTAATATATTTTGTTTTGGTTAAATATGAAAACATGTAAACATTTGGTGCTACATTTTGAATGTTTTAAACTAGTAGGAATGTTAACTTTATAAATTTTTTGTAAAGTCAAGTTTTCACATAAATTGCATATTTAATACTATAATTGTGTTTAAAATGAGACGGGTCTTACAGTAACGCCACAAACTATATGGGCGGTTTCAGTTGGAATAAAATTGCCACTCAGATAGTAAATTACTTTGTGTGGAGGGCTACAATCAACGGGATTCCAACAGCTGGGACTCTAGCTGATAGAGGTATCATTTTTGGGGATGGTAGATGTGTAGGATGTGGAACAAGTTTGGAAGTAATCGATCATTTGTTTTCTAGTTTTGTCGTGGCAAGATCCTTATGGTGGCATATTTGTACTTGGGTCAAGATGCAAGTCCCTTCTCGGTTCGAGCCGCTCTAGCAGATTTTAGAGTTTTGCCTAAATCAAGATGGGTCAGACAAAAAAAAGAAGGCGATTCAAGTTGTATTCTTTATGACGATATGGAGGCTATGGCAAATGAGGAATAACAAGGTCTTTAAGGGATACAACACATCACAGTCGAAAATGCTCCAGGACATTAAGGAGAATACTCTATGGTGGGTGCTTAAGAGATCATAAGTTAGGGGTGTAGATATTGTTAACTGGTCTACGTTTTCTAATTTAGACTATGGTTAGGGTGGAAGAAATTGTAATGTCATATGGGTGGGTGAGGGCTTTGTTTGGTTTCATTAAGGAAATACTTGTATAATTTATGGTGTATGTCTGCATAGTTTCTTGCTGTTTGGAGGCTCTGTGGTGGAATACAATATTTGGTTTAGTTGTTCAAAAAAAATAAAAAACGTAATGTATTTCTAACTTCTAACCTTTTTGATGCAACAAATAAGAGACCAAGGGTGGTAGCTGGGCTGGTTAGGCAAAAAGGTTGAAGGGTTCAACTTTGCCTAACGCAGGTCGTGGGGTCCCCCCATGTTTGCAAGACGTGGAAGGAGGTTCACTAGTTTATTGTTATTGTTTGCTGAAGGTCCTCCTCTGAAGTATATTCAGATTCAGATGTGGGAGCGAACGGAATGTGTGTGTTGGATGTGAAAGTGAGTAACTCGCATAAAGCAAGTACTCAATATGAATGACCAGAGTTTAAGGAAACAGGCCTGGCCAAGAATGTCCCAACTCAGTAAATGAAGTGTCAATTATATAGGAGAAGACATCTCCCAAAGAGGCATTCATTTGACTAGTGTCCTTGCTTGCAGCGAGGGGCTTACCCTTTCGGGGGTTGAAGCCTTTTGACCCCTGGATAATAGCGTGTGCTCTGCAGACCTGCATTGCTTTTGCAGCTGTGGGTTGGTGAAGCAATCCCTGGATGTGACTGGCTACTGTTTCCGCATTGCTTTTCCCCACCTCACAACTTTTCAACCATTGAACCATTTAACCCTTTGAGCGTTTACATATTTAGTCATTTTATTTAGTCTTGGGCTACCCCCGTCATCAGCCCCCCAAGTCAGAGGTTTTTGGGAAAGGAGCTCAAAGACTTCTGACTTTTATTTGTGTGTTTTATTGCGCAAAGACTTCGAAGGTTCAAGGGTCGGAAGGTTGAAACGGTTTTTGAATTTCGGAATTTGACAAGACAGTTGACAAGACCCGTGGCAGTTTGTCAGGCGGCGGTTTTAAATTCCTGCCTGTTGATAATTATCCCTAATCTCATTTATTTTCTTATTTTTATTTTTGAAGAGCATTACTTCTCCTTATTTCTCTCCAGTTTCCCCTTTTTCAAATCAGGTCAGTTTTCTTTGCTTTCTCTTTTTAATTTTCTATCATGGGTGCTCGTAAGGATATGGCTAAATCCTTTTCTCGAATGACCCAAGAGGAAGTGGATTTATTTTGTATGGAATGGGGGATAGGGACGTAGTATAAACCGATCGCACCGGCTTGCGATAAATTTATCAATGCCTGTCCTTCTGGTATGATTGCCTTGTATTGTCGTCATTTTGAGTTTTCCAATCTTCGTTATCCGTTTTCAAACTTTGTCCTAAATGTTTTGGAATATTATCGAGTGTCTTTTGGTCAAGTTCATCCCCTTGGCATGTCTAGGGTTTTACATTTTGAGATTTTGTGTCGGGCTTGTGGTTATGATCCTACTCTTTTAGCATTCCGTCGCTTTTTCCGGCTTGCTAAGAATGGTGATTGGTCCACCTTTGAAACCAGTCAAGTTGACACTTGTTTAATTTCATCCATGGTTTCTACACTTGGGGTTTGGAAATATCGGTTTTTCTGGGTGTCAAAGGAAATTGTTCCCTTCAAACTTGTTTGGAGACACCCGGATGCTGTTTTGAACGAGCCAGAGCCCTCTGATGATAAACACTCGTTTTTTTAGAAATTCTTAGGGAGTGTCCTTCGAGGCTTCGTCCCTTCCCTGAGCATTTGTTGGTGTTGTTGGGTATAAGTAAAGTGTGGGAAAAGGCTAACCGGGATCCGGTGCTTATTAGAGATGTGAAGGGTATGCATTTATTCTTTTCTTGTTTTTTTGTTCCTTTCTCTTTGTTTGCTTATGTGCTTTTACATTTGTGTTGTAGCTATGTCTGCCCTCGATTTTATCAAAAGTGATGATACCTCTGACGTTGCTTTTGATGATGTTGCTGCTACCCCTGATGAAAATGCGGTTGTTAAGGGTTCTGATTACCGGTTTGAGGGTTCTGGTTATGTGAATGTTCCGAATGTTAAAGGCTTTACCAAGGTTACTGCTTCCAAGGGATCTACTCGTCGTTACCAACGCCATCTGAAGAGTGTTGACCAACCTTCTGGTTCCGAGCCTATTGATGTTAGTGATGATATTGAGGCTTCAGGGGATCAAGTTGTGGATGTTGGTAAAGGCAAGGAAAAGGAGTTGATTGTTTCAAGCAAGAAGAAGAAATTGGTTAAGAAGGGTGTCATTCCTGCTATTCAAGGTTCGTCAGCTAAAAGCGTTGAAAGTTTCGAGGGTTCAAAGGACATTTATGTGCCTAATTGGGGGGTTAAGGTTGATGACAATTTTAAGGATCCTGCTGTTTGTGCCGAAACCTTGACTCATTTTGCTCCTCCCGGTGTTCGAAGTGCCATATCTGAGATGGAGGTTGATCATCTTATTTCTAGGATGATGCTCAGTTCCTGTAACCTTTCTGCCTTTTTGGCTGAAGGCGTCACTCGCTTTGCTAAAGGGATGCAGGAATATGAGGAGGCCTCCAAGAAGAAGGAGAAAATGAAAGCTTCAATTGCTGCCATGAAGAAGGAAATTGAGATTTTTTCTGAGAAGGAATTGGCTTGGACCAAGAAAGAGGAGGAGCTAACAAAGAGGCACGGAATTGAGATGGGTGATCTCAAGAAGAGCTTTGAAGCTAGCTTATTGAAATTGAAAGCTGACCGGGAGGCCTTGGCTGTGCAAAAGAAGGCTTTTGATAAGGAGAAGGAGGGTTTGAAGACTTTGGTTGCCCAGGCTACTGGAGATAACCAATGGCTTGTTGAGCAGGGCTTTCACTAGGTTGTTACCTATCTCTTGCATTCTAAAGAATTTAACTCCGCTCTTGGTGATGTCTACACTAAACTGCTCAATCTTGGAAAACACCAAGGTCTTATTGCGGGTTATAAGCTTCACGAGTCTGGTCACCCCTTAGAGAAGTCTCCCTTGTACCGTCCCGAGGCTTCTGATGTTTTTAAGAGTTCTGTTGAGCAAATGGAGAGGCTATCATATCCATATGTAAGTCAGGTTGCTTCTTGTTATGGTAAGCCTCTCTCCGTTTTGCAGGAACTGAAGCCGGATGGTTTGAATGAAAAGTTATGTGCTGAAATGCTTAGCTCCCTTTCAAGGAAGCGTTCCTACTCGGGAGATAGTGAAGATACTTTTCCTGGGGAATCTGATGCTCCGAAGGATGTCAGCTTGGAGGGTTCAGCTGTTGAGGATCTAGGTCCAAAAGCTAAAAAGGCTAAGAAGACTAAGAAGGCCAAAGGTAGCAGTTCTGGGGCTTCTAAGCCTTCTACTGATGCATGAACTCGTAGCTTTCTTAGCACTCTCAAGACAATTTATGGTTTGTAACCTTTAAACGATGTTAGGTTTTCAGGAACCCTTAAGGTTCTTGTTGGTTGTGTTTAAGGCCCGTATGGCCGTTTGAACAGTAGTTAAACTTGCAAGTTACTAGGACTTGCCTTAACTTGTGTTTGAAAGTCTTTTAGGGCTTTCTTTTGATATGGTATGATGTTTGACTATTTTCTTTGTGCTATGTTTTTATACTTGTGCCTGTTTCGTTAAGGCAGTTTGTTTGGCATTAACCTTCCAAGCCTTTTGGCTGTTTGTTAGTAAGTTGAAGCCTTTGAGGTTTGTTACCCGGGTGGCTTGAAGCCTTGAAGACTTCTTAGTTTTGTGATCTGACTTGGTTTGTATCTTTATAATTTTTTGTCTAAGTTGTATTGTTCTTTTAGATTTTCTTTGTCTTTTTGTAACTTTGTCTTTGTCGAGTTTGCGCTGCCCTTATGTTTTTTATACCTTAAAGGGTTCAGTGCTGCAGTCACTTAGCCTTGGTATTTTTAACAAGAAGACATAGCACCTATCCTTTTTATTATTTCCTTGTTCTTCACTTGACTTTATAAGCCTGTTTGTTGAATAAATTTTAAGGCTTAGGGAACATTTGGTGTAGGCTGTTCAAACCTGTCTATGAGACAATTTTATTTTTTACTTAACAAGTCTCATGGAGTTGTATTGGTTTAGGAACTCACCCCTTATATAGGCTCATTCAACCCTTGAACCTATTGAGCGATGTGGCATGGGAGCTCATCCCCTTACATGGCCCTTGCCATGGAGTTTTTTGCTAGGTTCTCAACCTGATCTTAGGATAGAAAGACAAGTTTGATGAAACAACTTCATTCATTTAAGCAATATTTGCTTTTTACAAAAGGTATTCATAGTGTTTTTCGAAATACATTTTGATACAAACCAAACTTTCCTGTCTAAACATGGAACCTTTTCAGGGTTTTGCCATTCCAATGCCTTGGAAGCCTTTTACCTTCCGAATCTGCTAGCTTGTAGGATCCACCCTTGTGTGCTTCGAGGATGGTATATGGACCCTCCCACTTTGGGCCGAGTTTTCCTTGATTTTCCTTTTTGCTAGCTTCATTGTTTCTGAGGACCATGTCCCCTGGCTTGAATCGTTCATTCTTGACTTTCTTGTTGTAGTAAGCTTCCATTTGTTGCTTGTATTTGGCTTCTTGGATTGCAGCTTGATCTCGTGCTTCCTCTAGGAGTTGTAAATTCAACATGGTCTCTTTTTGGTTTGTTTCGGGATCTATGTTGACGATTCACTGTGTTACAACTCCTATCTCAGCGGGGATTACAGCCTCGGATCCAAACACCAAGCTATAGGGTGTTTTCTTATGGCTTGTTTTTTCGGTTGTTCTAATTGCCCATAGAACACTAGGAAACTCTTCAAGCCAGTTGCTTTCGTATCTTCCCAGTCTTGTCTTGATACCTTCCACTATGCTTCTATTCATCCTTTCAACCTGACCGTTTGATTGCGGATAAGCCACTGAGCTAAAAACCTAGTCGATTTTGTATTCTTTGCACCAAACGCTGAAAGGCTTTTCAGCAAACTGCCTTCCGTTATCAGTGACAAGTACTCCCGGCAATCCATAACGGCAAATGATGTTCTCCCAAACGAAGTCAATGACCTGTTTTCCCATGATCTTAGCAAGTGGTTTGACCTCGGGCCACTTGGTGAAATAATCTATTGCCACCAGCAAGAATTTTACTCCTCCTTTGCTTGGGGGAAATGGACCAACAATGTCCATTCCCCATTTATGGAATGGCCATGCCGAGGTTATCGGGACTAAGTCATGCTTGGGATTTTTTGGGATTGGTGCATGAATCTGGCAAGCATCACATTTCTTCAATTCTTCAGCTGTATCACGATGCATTGAGGGCCAGAAATATCCAAGGTTCATGAGCTTTGCGACCACTGACCTAGCTCTAAAGTGACCTCCGCATATACCTTCGTGAATTTCTTTGATCAAATACTTACTTTGCTCAGGACCAACACATCTTAGCAAGGGAGCAAGGTAACCCTTTTTGTAAAGGGTTTCTCCTTGTAGTACATATTGCCTTGCCTTGATTTCAACCCTTTTAGCTTCTACTTGATCATTGGGCAATTCACCGTTTTTGAGGAACTTTTTGATGGGAGTCATCCAGTTTGGATCTTCTTCTGTAACTACATCTTGAACTTCCAATTCATTGATTGATGGAGCCTTCAACACTTCTACCAGCACCTTCTTGGTAAGGTGGGCGAAAGTGAGAGATGCAAGCTTACTTAGGGCATCAGCCTTTTTGTTTTGAGATCTGGGGATCTGCTTGATGTTGCATGCTTGGAAAGTACTCATCAGCTCCTTGGATTTTTTTCTCTATATTTTTTCATGTTGGGCTCTTTAGCTATGTAGCTATCATTTACTTTGCTTGAAACCAGCAACGAGTTTGTGAACACTTCAAGCTTTTCAACCTTCATTTCTTTAGCCAGCCTTAAGCCAGCTATTAGTGCCTCGTATTCAGCCCCGTTATTGGTGGTCTGAAAATCAAAACGGAGGGCATATGTGAATTCTAATCCTTCGGGGTTGATCAAAATTAGCCCAGCCCCTGACCCTTCAACGCTTGAAGCCCCATCGGTAAAAAGCTTCCAGGCTTCAGGGTTGGAAGGTTCAGTGGTGGTAGTGTTTATTTCGGTAATTGCTTGGTTTGGGACTTCCACAATGAAATCACCCTGGACTTGGGCATTGATAGCTTTTCTTGGGACATAGGTGATGTTATGCTCACCTAGTTCTATGGCCCATTTGGCTAATCGTCCCGAGTTTTCAGGTCTTTCAAGCACACTCTTAATAGGTTGGTTGGTGACCACTTGTATAGGGTGTGCTTGGAAATACCTTCGAAGCCTTCTAGCTGTTTGAACTAGGGCTAGGGCAAGTTTTTCAAGGGGAGGATATTTCGTTTCAGCTAGTTTTAAAGTTTTGCTAAAAAAATAGACGGGTACCTGGGCCTTGTCCCGCTCAATGGTGAGGACTGCACTGATGGCCTCGTCGGCAATTCAGAGGTACACTGATATTAACTCCCCAGCTTCAGGTGCCGCAATATCTGGTAAGGAAGCCAGATGTTGCTTCATCTGGCTGAAAGCTTCCTCAGCTTCCTCGGTCCATTTAAAATCCTTCTTTTCTGAGCAGTTCTTGAGCGTTTTGTAGAAGGGCAGAGATCTTTCGGCCAGCTTTGAGGTAAAACGCTTCAAGGCTGCAAGCTTCCCGTTTAAGCTTTCAACCTCCTTCTTGGTTTTTGGTGGATTGGTTTTGAGGACAGCTTTCACTTTGTTTGGGTTAGCCTTGATGCTTTGTTTCCCCACGATATGGCCCAAGAACTTTCCTTCCTCAAACCCAAATGAGCATTTTTCAGGATTGAGTTTCATGTTAACCTTTCTGAGATTGTTGAAAGTTTCCTGAATATCGTCAAGCATTTGATACTCCGTCTTGCTTTTGATTACCAAGTCATCGACATATGCCTCCATGTTTTTACCAATTTGGCTTGCAAAGGCTTTGTCGACGAGTCGTTGGTAGGTTGCACCGACATTTTTGAGGCTAAAAGGCATCTTTTGATAACAAAAGATCCCTTTGTCCGTGTGAAAGGCTGTTTTTTCCTCATCCTCTTCCTTAATGAGGATTTGGTGGTAACCTTTGTATGCATCAAGAAAGCATTTGAACGAGTATCCGGTGAGGGAGTCAACCTTGAGATCAATTTCTGGTAGCGGATAGCAATCCTTAGGACAAGCCTTGTTGAGATCCTTGAAATCTATGCACATTCTCCAAGAGTTGTCAGGTTTCTTGACCATAACCGGGTTTGCAACCCATGACTGGTACTTAACTTCTCGGAGAATGCCGGCTGACACAAGCTTTTCGACCTCTTGGCTAGCTGCCAGACTTCTCTCGGGTGCTAGGCTTCTTTTCTTTTGGACCACAGGCTTGACATCCGGTGGTATTCTTAACTCATGCTCGGCAATATTTCGAGGGATCCCTGTCATATCCTCTGGACACCAAGCGAAGACATCGCTGTAATGTGTTAGTAGCTTCTCGAGATACGAAAGGGTCTCTTGAGAAAGGCTTGGATTGACCTTTATTCTTTGTTCAGGGTGCTTAGGGTTTATGATCAACCTTTGCCTGTCTTCTTCACTGTTTGAGCTTTCACCCTCAACCATGTAAGCTTCCAAGGAGGGTTGAAGGGTTGCTATTCCCCTTTCGGTAGGGAATTTGACAGTGCCATGGCCCACAGACACAGCCATGTAAAACGTACACTGTCCTGGCCTCCCAATAATCACGTCATAATTTGAGGGGATATTGATAACCACGAAGGTGAGTAGTTGGATTCTTTCCTTCAGTCCTTCACTGAAACGAACACCAAGCGTTAGCTGCCCTAAAGGCTTGAGAGGGATATCAGCGATACCTTTTATGGAGGTTCCGGAGGGTTGAAGCCTTGAACGTTCCTCATTTCTTAGTTGGTTGAAGAACTTTTCAAACATGATTTCGGTGGCAGCTCCAGTGTCTATGTAGGCTTTGCTTGTTTGTAACATTCCCACAGTAGCCTCAACCACAAGAGGGCTTGAAAGGGGGTCTTTATCCGTTGGGGGGAAGCAAACACACTGAAGCTCCCAAGCTTCCAACCGCTGTCTTTTATGAGGAACCCTTCCATCAAAATCCACCATATTGACTTCCTTACCGTTTCCTTCAGCCATTTTGTCTCGGACCCCCTTACCAAATGAGCGAGTTCTCCGGACTTAACAGCTTCTTCAATTCTTTTCTTGAGTTAGAAGCAATCATTGGTGTGGTGACATTTTTCTTCATGAAACTCACAGTATTGTGTGGAGTTCTCATTTTTTCTGCATTTGGGAGAGGCCTAGGAGGCCGAAAGTTTTGCTTGACTTCTTCCGTTGCGAGGATTTCTTGAGGGGTCTTCGTGAGGGGTGTGAAGCTTATGCCTTTCTCCCTGCTTGAAGGGTTCCGGCCTTCAGACCTTCGAGGGTCTGAACCCTTTGACCGCCTGTCATAGGAGTTGAAGTTTCCCCTTTTCCTAGCTGGACTATTGCTTCGCCAGCCGGATCCCCTTTTTCTTTGTTCTTTAATGTCTACCGCCTCCTCTCCCCGGATGTGAGCTTCAGCCCTTTCGAGAGCTTCTTCCAAGGTCTTGGGCAGGGACTTGTTGAAATCTCTTGTGAGATATTTAGAGGTGATGGCATTCATGAAACCAGCCACCCTCATTTTCTCATCCGCCCCTACATAAGTCAGACCTTCCTTCTTGTATCGTTCAATGAACGCACGAAGACTTTCGTCATCACGTTGTTTTATGTCACACCCCGACCACGTAAAACAACAAAACGTGGCGGAAACGTCGGGGAGTGTTGTAACAGAATCATTGTTTCATAACACATGGAAATTGAAATATTGTTTTATTGATTAAAAGAGTTACAATGTCTTGACAATCAAAGAAACATAACATAAATAACTAGTCTTGCATCTTTTATTGTCGCTAAGGCCCAAGTCCGCCTAAGTGTATCTTGATAAATCCTATGCATCATATCCTGAAACACATGTGAAAATAGGTACGTCAGCATAAAAATGCTTGTGAGATACATAGGTTTTGTGAAAATAGAATTCATGACTTATGTTTAAGAAAATGTTTAGTCATGAACCTTGTAATTTGCTTTGTCTTGTAAATCATTTGAAAAGTGATAAATAAACCAAATGATATATATGTATAAAAGAATAACACATGGTTAAGTGGATAACCATGTGAAATGAGTTTGTATAAATTAAGTTGTTTGTAAAACAATGGATTGTGAAAAGTATGTTATTTGTATAAAATGTTATATGTCCAAATTTAAATGATTCAAATAACGCTACGATATGTAATACCATACAATCACTTATATATAGGAAGTACCAGCGGCGTATCCACCATGCTTGTATCATATTACACACGCCTCATTACTTAAATCACTTACTCAAACCAAACCAACAATGTAAGATGTCTATGTTTAAACCAATTGCCAAACGTATTGAATAATATGTCAAAATGTTTATGTCAAGATGTAAGTCATGTAATGTATAACCAATGTTAATAATGTTTATGTGTCAAATGTAAATCATGTAATGTGTAACCAAAATGATATGTATGGCTAGTGAAATATATCAACTAAACCATATGCACAAAAACAAAGTATTGAAGTAAAACATGGTTTAAATCAAAGCTATGTTTTGTGGAACAAATGCATGCTATACTGATATAAATATCTATGCGGTATTGTGAGGATGCATACATCCAAGCCTTGAGACTGTGGCGATAAACCCTTAAACAAATTAAAGGTTTATCTAAGTTATGTTTATCGAATTCGGTCATTCCTTCCAATCCAAACAAACCCAGGATTTCAGGAATGGGAGTTGTCAATTCCTATGGTACCACTACCTACTAACGAACGGCGTGATCGGTGTTAATGAATGTATATTGATCCATCAAAACAAACCAAATATCATATCAAAATGTAGGCATGTGATGAAAACAACTGTACTAAGTATGCAACAATAGACATACATTGCATGTGACGTGAAACAATTGTACTAAGTATGCAACAATAGACATACATAGCATGTGACGTGAAACAACTGTACTAAGTATGCAACAATAGACATACATAGCATGTGACGTGAAACAACTGTACTAAGTATGCAACAAATGGACATACATAGCATGTGAACTGTAATGTAAAACAATGTACTAAGTACGCACACAATGGGCATACATAGCATGAAAACAATGAAATCATGTACTATAATGTACTAACGAACATAGCAGGTATATGATGAGAAAACATGGAAAGCATGAAAGTAACAAGTAGTCACATGTGTTCCACCCCAAAACAGTTTGGAAAACAGTTAAAAGAGGGGTCTATGTACTCACTTGAGATTGCTTAGTAGTCCTTGAGTAACAACCAAACAATGCTAGAGATCACGGATATCAAACGGCACCTAATATAGGTAACTATGTTAATAAATCGGACCTATATCGGAGGATTGGATAGGATGAGGGTTCGTAAACCAAACGAGTGTAGAGACTCATGTCATATGGTTTAACAAAGCCTACATACTAAATGAAACCTAAACTAAGTGCTTACGACCCATTTCGACCCGTTTAGGTAGCTTATGCTACTTTAACGCGTCGTGCGCGCAAAAGCGCACTCGAGACGTCTAACTAGCCCTATGACAAGTGTTATATGCCTAAACATGTTACATAATCAGTTATGTGACAAAAGTTTAGGTTACATATGCTTAATTACCAATTATACATGAAAAGGGTATTCTGGTAATTTACCTAAGGCATATAAACTACCTATCATACAACTACTCAAACGATGTGACCATAGGGTATAACCTCGGAAGGTTATTCCCTATATGTTATGGTCCTAAAGTATTTGGTCGGATCCTAATGATCGACCAAAATGGGTCTGGTTTGAAGGTATAAGCGATTGTTTAGATCGCTTACCTTACGACCCTATATAAGCACTAAACTAAAAAGCGACGAGCTAAACATGCTAGAACATGTTTAGAAAATAGGTTTTGATATCAAAACAAACGGTTTTGATATCCTAGAGTAGTTTGGTTACAAAATACGCGTAAAGGCGTTTTTTGACCCAAACTACGACTCGTCACTGAGTCTAGATAACGTGGTAATCAGTAGGTATAGTCACTAGGGACTATGACCATCGTGATTACGCTCACGTTATGAAGTTCAAACGAACTTCGCATTGACCATAAACTGGTCAATGCAGAAAGTCAAACAAAGTTTGACTTTCGGACTCGAAAAGCAATAAAAGAACGAAGGAACACTTACAAAGGGTCCCCGCAAGCAAATCGTGATCGAATAGCTCAGGTATGAAGCCAAGGCCTCAACTTAGAGCATTTAGATCAGATTTGGTGGGTTTTGAATGGAAGGGGGGTTGGGTATTTATAGTGTTTCTCGAACCGTTAGGATCGTTTCTTGGAAACCGTGCTTTGATCTTGGCCATACACTTCAAGATAGTGGTTTTACAATACCATGTGAGCCCCTAGTATTGAGAAATATCATGTGCAAGAGTGGATAGGACCTGATTCAATCTTTCTGCCAAGTTTCTGCTGTCTGGGGACTACTTAGGGACCTCAACACTAACAATGTTGAGGTCCATAAGGACCTTGCAGACCAGAAACTTTGATTTTTGGCAGTTTTGGTCCCTGTTGTGAAATAAGGCCATTTTCGACACGTTTAAGGCCCGTTAACCCCATTTCAAAGCTCTAAATTGAAGTTAAAGTATAGGGAACTTAAAATGTGCTCAAAAATATCTCGGATGTCGGTTTGTTTGGCCGTACAATCGCGATGTTCGCTTAATTACGACGGAATGCGCATAAGCGCGAAAAACGATCCAAATGACGCGACGAATTGATTTTTCTTATGCCAAACACTAAAATAAATATTTTAGTGCTTACATAAATTTTTGGATGTCCGGATGTATTCAGAACGTAAGTTATGCGCGAAAGTGCAAACTTATGCACTTTTTGACGCTTTTAGTCCCTGAATGACCCAAAAGTTTATTTTAGCATACCGAACCCCTCAAAGCCTATTTCTAAGCTATGTAAAGGATATTTATGGTATGTTTAACTTATGGTCATGTTCCGGAATGTCTGTTACAGTTCAAATTGGCATACTTTCGCAGTTTGTCAAATTTAGTCCCTGTAAGCGAATTAACTTGATTTAGGCATACCAAACCTTCCAAAACTTATTTCTAAGTTATGTAAAGGTTATTTAAGGTATGTTAAGCTTATGTCACTATTCCAGAGTGTTTGTTGCATTAAATTGGTTATATTTACGCATCGGTGCGCGTAGAACCTTCCAGCAAGCGATTTAGAGTTTGGAATTGAACAAAAATTGATATGTGCAAATGATACACATATTTATACAAATCCCATGTATGAAATACAATATTTCATTGGTTTAGTATTTGTTTGATGGTCGCAGTGACCCAGGTGTCACATTTTATCTGGAAGATTACTGTTGCGTCTTTAACATATCGCCTTTGTTGGGAGAAATTGGCCAAAAAACCCTTGCTGAGGTCGTCAAAGCTTCGAACGCTTCGAGCAGGTAAGTCGTTGAACCAGATTCTGGCTGATCCAACAAGGGTTTGCATGAACATTAGGCAACATTCAGCGTTTGACCATTTCTCTATTCTTGCTGCACCGGTAAAGATCTGAAGATGGTCCTCAGGATCTTCAGTCCCATCATACGTCCTGATGTGGGATGGCATCTTGATCTTTGTTTGGAAATCATAATCAGCTATTTGCTGTGAAAAGCATGAAAGGTTACTTGGCTTATATGGTTTGGCCAAGTCTTCTTCAGCCCTTGCATCCACATTATTGCTATTACCGTTATTTCCCTGAGTGGCTAGCACCTGATTAATAAAGTGTTGCCACGGGAAGTTGGCCATCATCTGAGTCATCATGTTAGGCATGAGGTTGAAGCCTTGTAGGCTTCCAGGTGCAGCTGAGCAGCTTATTCCAAGGGGGTGCTCATAACAGCACTTCGTGCCAAAGGGAGCACGGACAGAGCTTGCTCCCACGCGATTGTTGTAGATGCTGGAAAGCTTGTTACGGGGGACTGTAGGAGCTGGTCAAGGGTTAGCTCATGTCCCAAAGGAGCACCACTAGTAATCGGTTGGGAAGAGAAGATGGGATGCACTGTGGGATTTGTCATTGTGGACAGATATGGGTGAGGGTTTGAAGGATTACTGGGACCAGCCTCATTTCTAGTTGTAAAAGGAAGGGGAGGTGGTCCAGGAGACAACGTTGGTTCTGGCTCGTCATAATCTAGACGGATTCTCACCCCCTTTTCTCTTTCTCTATTCACATGCTGGTTGAGGAGAGACCTCAGTTCCAGGAAATTGTTGGCAACCCCCTCGGGGGTAAGTTCAACATGCGCCGGGGTGTCGGAGACACCGACATTGGGAGAAAGAACCCCGGATCTGGACGGAGTTGGTGTGTTGAAGGTGAGGAACTCGGGTGTGCTCCCCGGAGTTGAGAAAGAAGTTGGTATAGCCACATGAGCTTGGCTGCTACCCGGGGTAGAGGTGTTTGGAGTCTGATTTACTTCATCCGGGGATCCACTTTCAGACATGGTGATTTTAAGTGAAGAGAGCTACACTACTAGGTCTTTTTGAGGAGAAATAGCGGCGTAGCCCCACGGTGGGCGCCAACTTGTTGATGCAACAAATAAGAGACCAAGGGTGGTAGCTGGGCTGGTTAGGCAAAAAGGTTGAAGGGTCCAACTTTGCCTAACGCAGGTCGTGGGGCCCCCCCACGTTTGCAAGACGTGGAAGGAGGTTCACTAGTTTATTGTTATTGTTTGCTGAAGGTCCTCCTCTGAAGTATATTCAGATTCGGATGTGGGAGCAAACGGAATGTGTGTGTTGGATGTGAAAGTGAGTAACTCGCATAAAGCAAGTACTCAATATGAATGACTAGAGTTTAAGGAAACAGGCCTGGCCAAGAATGTCCCAACTCAGTAAATGAAGTGTCAATTATATAGGAGAAGACATCTCCCAAAGAGGCATTCATTTGACTAGTGTCCTTGCTTGCAGCGAGGGGCTTACCCTTTTGGGGGTTGAAGCCTTTTGACCCCTGGATAATAGCGTGTGCTCTGCAGACCTGCATTGCTTTTGCGGCTGTGGGTTGGTGAAGCAATCCCTGGATGTGACTGACTATTGTTTCCGTATTGTTTTTCCCCACCTCACAGCTTTTCAACCATTGAACCATTTAACCCTTTGAGCGTTTACATATTTAGTCATTTTATTTAGTCTTGGGCTACCCTCGTCATCAAACCTCATACTGGATTATGTAACAAATCAATTTCAAATCAAGTATGTCATATGTTATGCGAAGCAGATGCTTTGTAGAGCAAATAGCCGTTCTAAATGACCAGTCGCATTACTTTGATCAACAAATTTCATAAATAACATGTATATAATATTTTCAAAAATATTTAGGACTGATAACTTAAAACAAGTTGAGAAAGTTAGGATCCATACTCGTGTAGCGAAATGTAGCAATCAAAATGAATCCATTGCTTAAAATCAAGAGTTGTATAATCTACAATGTTAGTCGTCTTTCAAGTAATAACACATTATCATTCCATTATGTCGTTTTGCTTCTATATTAACTAGTTTTCATTTATTACCTCCTTATATATGGATATTTTATATCATATTTAAGCTAAATATTAAATAGAACTAGTTTTCATTTATTACCTCCTTGGAGGTCGCCGGTTCGACTTCCGGCTGCGGCATTCGGGGGGTGGGACGTCTCAAAGATGGATCGTTCCTACCGAGGCATGGTGCGATCCTGAGGGCAACCCGGTTTTACCCAGCTGTTACCCCAGCGAGTCTCTCGTGTGGGGGCAGTACGGTTTCCGGGCGGAGGTCAGCTTGCGCACCGGCCGGGGCCCGATCGAACATCGCGTCCGAAAGAGCGGGGCTGACGGGGGAATGTCATCGACATGACCCCGGTGACCAATTCGGTCCTGTACAGAGAAAGTCACCTTACAAAAAATATATATATATATATATATATATGGATATTTTATATCATAGGGGACCGCTAAAATGAGAACTACCTCCAGTTGTAAGAACCGTGAGAACTTTTTGATCCGGAGCGAGTTGGACCAAATTTTTTTTTCATAAACGTAGATGCTTGTATTATAAACACATTTGTAAAAAAAATTCAAAAAAAAATGTCGCGTGTGTAGTTTTGAACACCACAAGTTTTTGTTTACGGGTCCCGTAAACGCAAACTTTGGGTGCTCAAAACTACACACCCGACATTTTTTTTGAATTTTTTTTACAAATGTGTTTATAATACATGCATCTACGTTTATGAAAAAAATTTGGTCCACCTCGCCCCGTACGGTGTAGTTCTCACGGTTCTTACAACAGGAGGTGGTTCTCATTTTAGCGGTCCCCTTATATCATATTTAAGCTAAATATTAAATAGAAAGTATGGTTTTGGTGAGAAGACTAAGAAGGAATGTGATTGTGACACGAGACAAGACATTTTAGTCAATACCCCATATTCCAAAGCCTCATCTTACAAAGGGTGCTACTTTCGACACCCCTCTAATTACTTTTTACACCTCTCTCCTCTCACATAGTTACAGGTGGAGCCCGCGTGAGACCGGCAGTTTTCCTCTCACAATAGGGGGTATAATCAGGAGGGGGAGGGGTGTCTTTAGAATGAGCCCTTACAAATCCCATATTTGAAACCTCATCTATCCTCCATTTCCAAAAACCCCATCTTTCAAAACCACACACCACCATATCATAATCACGACCACCACCTACCATCAAAACACAGTGAAATTAGGGTTATGATTTTAGGTTTTTATTTCTCAACTCAAACACACCCAAATTGATTGGTGATTTTTTGTAATTTAAGATCCGATCGTTCTAAGCTATGGTGGTTTTGACTGATTTTAGGGTGTGGGTTCCACTTGATTCTGATATGAGACCAAAAGAGCAAGATATAAAAATTTATTGCAGAAGCTTTGGTTTGACCAAAATTGCGTTTTACATTAGGTTAGCTTTTGGATGAATTGTGTTTTATTTCAAAATTGTGTTTATTTTGAATTGCGTTTTTTTTAACATACTTGTGTTTAATCTCCCGGTTGATAATAGCACACTCAGTTCATTGCGTTTTTGAATTGTATTTTATAACACACCTAGTTCATTTGAATTGTGATTTAACCCCTATCAACCGCCCATTGCGTTTTTTAAGCCACAATTGTGTTCTTAAAAAACACAATGAATATAATCAGCGTTCTTTTTAAAAATTCAATGCTAAAACACAATGAATTGTGTATACCCAATTCATTTTGTTTTTTATTTTATATATCCATAATATACCCGTTTTAAAAAATACCTGTTTTTATGTGTAATTTGTTTAGAAGAAAATAACGTCATATGAAAGAGTTAGCAACGTTTTAAAAAAAATTGGGGAACTGGAAGAGAGAGAAAATGTAATTTTGCATGAACCATAATACCCTTATTAAAACTCCGACGCATTTTTTTTTTTTATGAATTCTTCCCATCCAATATAGGCCCTTAATTACTCAATTAGATTGATTATAAAGGCTGCTTCTTAGACTTCCTACAAAAATACAACTTCCTATTACATCCTAACCTTCATATGTTAAATATTTGGGTAAAGTTATCCTAGAAAGCCTCTCAAATCACAATAGATCGCAAAATTTAATATAATGCCAAGAAATATAACATAATGTCACGTACAAAAGTAACAATCAATCACAACAAAAAAAAAAAAAAAAAAAAAAAAAAAAAAAAAAAACACAATGAAGAAAAAAACACAATAAAAAGACAATAGTTTATGGCATGCGTAATTAATTTCGTACGCTTTACACGTTAATTCCTCTTTATACATTAACCATTCTATAAAACTAAATTAACTAAACATAATGATAGATCGTATCCTACCGAGGCATGGTGCGGTCTTGAGGGCAACCCGGTTTTACCCAGCTGTTACCCCAGCGAGTCTCTCGTGTGGGGGCAGTATGGTTTCCGGGCGGAAGTCAGCTTACGCACCGGCCGGGGCCCGATCGAACATCGCATCCGAGAGCGCGGGGCTGACGGGGGATTGTCTTCGACATGAATCCGGTGACCACTGGTCCAGTACATAGAAAGTCACCTTTCAAAAAAAACTAAACATAATTAAGTGTAACTTATTTAAATGAGTAATCAAGTAAGATTGAAATTTGAAAATGGATCGAAACAAGCATAGAGGTAAAGGGAGGTGTACCCTGATTTTAACCAAAATCATCAAAAGGAATCAAATGACACGACACGGTTGTTGAATCAAATAAAGGAGTACCAAAAAACTGATCTAGAAAACATGTTATATGACCCACGTGCTCTTATAATCTTCTTACTTGATTACCAAGTGCTATACATTAGTCAATTATTAACTTTTAGTCATCAAATTAGTTTTATAAAAGAATGTATTTTCATAAGTATATCACACGTTCTCGCCCAATTTTGGCTTCCCTTCTACTTTTAGATTTTGATTTCATGGTTGGGGGGCAAACCACATATGTGCGATAATTCTGTATAGCGTGAACGATTATACCCTTTCACTGTTATAAGAGACCTCACATCCCTCAAGCGGAATCTTATCACATGAAGCTAAAGTGATTCCAAGAAAAAAAAAACATTGATACTCAAATTTAAGATGATTCTCATTCGAATGGTTTTCTAGCATTCGAATGATATTTTATTACATTTGTTTGCTTTTTTCTCAGTTAAATGTTAAAATGAGAAAAAAAAAATATTTTACTTATTTAATTATGTTATTTAAACTCAATGTCAAAACTTTTGAGCATGTTTGATTATTTATGAATCCTATAAATTGATAGAAGTAAATGCGTCAGAAATTATGGAGCTTGAATAGATATATGATTAGCGAAAGAGTGGGCATGTTGCATTTACACCCTTGCGTGTATTTGGCGTTATCTTTCGGTAAAGCCATCATCTCCCCCCACACATTTACATCACCATAAAGTAAAAGATAAAAATATTTTTTTAACACTTGTGATAAAAAAAGCTCAAACTATCTACACACCAATGTGTAGATAGCCAACACAAAAAGGTGTTTTTTTGTCCTATGCGCATACCCTATAGTGTCGAGCTGTGGCCAAAGCTCGGCGTTTTGGTCCAGTCAACAGACCCGTCAGCCTTTGTCTGGTTGACCGGACCAAAACGGCACGCTTTGACCACAGCTCGACACTACAGGTTGTGCATATAAGACAAAAAAAAACATTTTTGGTGTGCCAATAGACAAAATGGTATGCAAATAGGTACACCCTAAAAAAAACCATAATTGAATTTCAATAAAGTAAGAATTTTTTTTTTTTTTGAACGGAAAATTAGGATCACTGACGGACCACTGGAGTATCATCGTGCCACCAGCAGAACCACCCGATCATATCCATCTCCACTAGGCAATAATGTCTATACACCAATTCAGGAGGAAACCCAATAAATCTGGGAAAACTCCCTTTGTGGGAATTGAACCCATGACCTAATGGTCATAAGCCTTATCCCACCACCAAGATACCACTAGGCTATAATGCCATGGGTAAGTAAGAATTAATCACACGAATAGTCAATGTGGTATGCTTAAATTGCGGAAAAGATAAATTGTTATCACTCTTGTTTGTGAAATGTTTACGAGTTGATCATTTCATAGTTGAGGTACATATTAAATTATTGCTTAGTAGTCGATCAACACCCTCTAGTCGAAGTTTTACTTATGGCCGGTGGAGATTAGCCATTAATCAGTTTTGGATTTTACTTCAACTTTTGGATCACCTATCTTGATTCTTGAGCGATCCTAGTGGTAGTCAACGAAAGTGTTTGGATGTAGAATCCGATCGACTCTTTGGTGCTTTTGGAAGGTCAAAATGGAACAGTATACAATTGCCAAAGGGTGTGCTCTAGGAAGTAGCGTACCAAAGTGTAAATTTGTAAAACAAATTAGAGTCATGCTACAAAGACCAAAGTGAAGTTTGTCAAGTGTCAAGGGGTTAGAGGCAATATGTTAAAAAGTTAGTTTAAATATCTTGTTGTTAGTCATAGGATTTAAGTCCGTGATTAGAGGTCTAAGACTTATGAATCAATCAAAAGATGTGAAATGATGTAACCGAATGAGAATGTGGGAGTAATGTCATTTGAATTCATTATTACGATGTTACATGTATACGATTTTTAGAAAGAATTAAACAAATAAATCATGTGCTATACATGTTTTCTGGATTTGATCCCAATATATGAAAATTTATACCTTTAATTTATTTGATCCCGATATATGAAAATTTATTCCTTTAGTTCTCACTAAATTTACTCATCGATAACACATCTAACTATTGGCTCAACGCCCCTTCAAAAGTCTGTTAAATTTTAAAAAATGACTATTACACATACCTAAGATGTCTTCGAGGAAACGGTGGAGCATCTGTTTACTGCTTGCAGGATGGCTACTAGGGTGTGGGCGGCCTTCAGCATTTGGTGCTATACTCCTCCGCTTTTTTTTTTTTTAGTACAAAGACATCTTAGACATCCATAATTTCATCAAGTGTGGTAAGAAGGTGATAGATAGCTGAATTTAATGGAGATGATGAAAGCAAATATGAAACTATATTGATTGACTGAACAAGATAATACAAATAACTAACCACCGAAGTGGTCCAGGGCTATGCCCTTCTCATGCTAATGCAATAAGCCTAACAACTTCCTAAAATCTCTCATACCTTCCTAAATGACTATTGATCCTTATTTATAGAAATAACAATTACACTTTACCCCCTCCTAGAATAGACAAATGACAATTAACTATAAACCAGATTATGATTCCTATCATTACTCCCCCTTTCAAAACAGTCTTGCATGTCACACCCTGACTTTTGCGGAAGCATGATTATGGTGTGACTTCTTAATACCATTGCATACAATCATAACAATACTATATGATTAAACCATTAGATGTTCATCCATAAATTAAGTTTGAAAACATCACAACATAATTGTCTGAAACGTAGACTCCAAATCTAAATTACAAACCACAACATGTTTTAAAGAGTTCACGAGGACTCGACAAAAGACCTTAATATAAAAACCGAGTTTAGAACCATGTATCTCGTCCAGGAATAAGATACATCTCCTAAACCCTAATGACTTCGGATGACATCTTTTTATTCATAACGCAGCTTGGAACATGCAATCACCAACTAGATCCACTTAATTCCCTGAAATACATGTATTTTGAAAACATCAACAAAAGTTGAGCGAGTTCATGTGTTTGTGTATGCGTATGTATAAAACCTTTGTAAACAGTGTATGTATGTATGTTTGTAAATCACGGTATGAAAGCAAACAAGGAAACAGATCACCAATGGTTTGCAAGGCCACTGATATGTGTGACGGCGTAGGAAGGCTCAAACCTAGCAAATTTGTACCAGGCATCCGGCTGTAAGACATAGTCACCTCATGGGCCACCCTGGTCCTCATGGGTGTGGGCTCGCTACACCCAAATAGATCTATCACTCATGCCCCTCGGTCCTTATACGAGGATTAATGGTCTTAAGTGTGCGTCTACCCATTCACATGATCTACTGTACTTTCCTATGCTAACCAAACCAATTGTAATTGTATGTCATCATTTTGTAACATGTATTTCACCCCCGAAGTTAATAAACAAAACAGTTTAAAGAAAAGGGGGGCATGAACTCACTGTCTTGCGTCTTCGATAAGCGTAACTCAGGTTCCTTCAGCAAACACGACTACCTACAATGTACTAAGGTCTATTAGACGAACGGGTCGTGCCTTGTATTAGTATTAATGTTTTTTAGTTACGTTTCTGATATCATTCCAATTTATATAATTATTGTCAAAATAATTAATATTTCAACTTAAATTATATTTATTACTTTTTGGAATAATCGCTAAACAATATTTTGTAACAATAATTCTCAAGTATTTATACTTGTATTTTCTTCCCAAGGATGAGTATATTTGTACTTGTAATTGTATATTTTTGCCATGTATCGGTGTCCTATTCCGGTGTGGATTTATACGTACCAGAATACGTATTTTCTTGTAATCGTTAAGTATTCTTATACTTAATTTTTGTGTTAAACTTTCCGGAATATTATTTCTAATAAAAATCCACTAATATATATACATTTCCCAATATATATGTATATATATATATTTAAGAATTATTACTTAGAAAAATTATTTGTATATTTTCCTTTTGGCAAAAATATTTGTAGTTCCAAAATAATATATTTTCAAGTCTAAATTTAGAAAATATATATATAAACTTATTTTAATCCAAAAATAATGTATTTCAAGTTTATCCAGGAAAATATATATTTTTCCCAAGAATATTATATTTCCTAGTAATTTCCAAGAAAACATATATATTTTTAATCGCCAAAAATTATATATTTTCGTTTTTCCAAAATATGATATAACTTTGTGACAATTGTAAAAATCATATTTTCATCTCTTTGTTATCCAAAATACCATTTACCAAAAATATACTTATAAATGTATTTTCTGGAATATTTTGTAAGTTACATCCTTTCGTTCAGTTTCTCAATATTATGTGTGTAACCTGTGTATTTATTCCTTGAGATTTTTGGTAATATTTTGGATTGTAATTTCTTGGTATTTTGTTAAGTTATATTATTTCAAGTCCTAAAATAATATAACTAATACACAAAGTATACAATTAATCACACACATGTGTCTTCTAAATATGTATCTTTTAAATACATATTTAGTCATTTTTATTTACAAAAACCAACCTCCAATATTTATACTTTTTGTAACAAAAATCATGGCAAACTCTTATATGAAAAACCATAGTTAAAATATACTTATAAATACTTGTTTAAAATATTTTTCTAAGTATTTAATTTTTACAAAAATATTGCCATAGTTTCCCCTTAAAAATGGAGGTTCGTATGCTTTCAAAGGATATCATTTTCTTTTAAAATCATCATCAATCATCAACAATTCCATTAAGACTTACCATGAGCCAAAATCATGCAATTTATACAACAACATGAACTTGAACTTTTATAAAAACTTGTAGTAACTTACTATGTTGTTAAGTAAGCCTTGTTACCCTTAAAAATATGGTTATTTGTTTGTAAATCTTATTCTTGTAAAATTTAGTCTTTTACAACTTGTATGATGATTTTTCAAAAATCAATCTTCTTGTATTTTTCTTGTTAACAATGTAGTTGTATACTTGATTCACCACTAAAAACATGGTTAATTCCTTTAAAATCCATGATTATGTAAATCTTGCAAATAAACTTGGTTACTTGAGAAAACTATGTTTAAAATTACTTTTATACAAGACTTCTAACATGCTTCATAACTCATCATACATAAAATCATATTTACTTTCAAGTTCACGAGAAACATAAAGTATGATCATCTTGGTCTTTCACAAGATTATCACCTCAACTTGCTAGATCATGTGTTAAATCACAATCTAGTAAGTTTCATATGATGTCTAACATCATGAACACAAGAATCAATCATCAAATATCACACATATACTAAAGCAACATATGTTCTTATGGTTTTGAGCTTTATGTTAGAGATTATCAGCTTATTCTTTGATGTTCTTCATGATTAGCAACATATATCATCTTTTATCCAACATTATAAGAAGTAACAAAGGATTATAAGAGCCTTACTACTAGCACAAGGCTAGGGAAGAACACAAGTTGATGAAGATGATAAATGTGATGGATAAAAGCAAATGAAAGAGGTCCTTCAATCTCCAAGAGCTCCAAGCTTACTTGTATACCTTCTTACACCTTGGGATGAGTATGGAATGGATGGACTAGAGGTGAGAATGATGGTGGTGGGGGTGGGGGTGGGGGTGGTGGCTCACGGCCGTGAGTGGAGGGAGAGGAGGGAGAGAGTTGGTGTTGATTTGTGATGACGATGAATGATGGTAATGGACCTTAGGTTGTTCTTATAATCTTTCAACAAGTGCTTACCCAAAGTGTAATGTGTTTCATTAGTACATAACAAATCTATTAATCAATTAAGAAAATCAAGGTGGGGTGGCCCACCTTGTAACCGTCCACCATGGGGGAGGGGTATAGGGTTGGGTTGTAATGGATGGTTAAGAGAACTAGTTGAAATCCAAGTGTATGTTTAGGAGTTTTAGTTAATATGATGTTATATAGTGTGTTAGGGTGTTCGGGGATCATAACTAACTTGGAAACATTAAAACAATGTTTCTAGTGTAATTTTGATGTTTCGGGTAGTATCCGGTTGTTCAGTTAGATACTGGTACGTTAAAGTGCTAAACTATACCGTTTAATGTTCTTTATGTACCCTTTTGTGACACTTTTAATTCCCGACACTTAGGAAAACATTCAGGACCATTTAGTCGTATTTTTGCATGATACTAGCTTGGTAAAATGCTGATTTTTGCTGAATTATGCTGAATTCAGCACTTTGGGTGAGTTTTAGGCACTTTCCGGCACTTAAACTATCACTTAGGAATGCAGTTTTGTGGTCCTTACTTCCCTACACACCAAACTAGTATAGTACTTAGTCTCTGGCCCATACTGGGTCTCAAAACACTGTCTGTCTATGTGCTGAGTTTTGTCAGCATTTTTCTGAGTTATCCGCTAACTGTGCTAACTGTGCTTTGTGCATCGTTTATGTCAATTTGGTTTGCATGTAATAATGATATGACATTATGCAATATGTGATGCACATGTAAGTATGATGTAGTAATCAGAAAGTAGTTAATTGTAATTCAGCACAGTCATTAAGCATTAATCAATATTAATTAATTATACGAATACCTGGATTTTTGACAATTGTCACATTCTCCCCCTATTAAGAAAATTTCGTCCCGAAATTTTAGTTCTGCTATTAGCTGTAGGGGAGTTGGGGAACAAATGCGGGTATTTGCTTTCATGCGGTCCTCACGCTCCCAAGTGAACTCTGGGCCATGACGCGCGTTCCATCAAACCTTGACGAGTTTAACACTACTCCTACGTGTCTTGTTAATCTTCCAATCAGTAACCTCAACAGGTTCTTCGGTAAAGTGGAGTGTGTCGTCAATTTGAACTTCATCGGCAGGAATGAAAATTGTTTCTTGAGTTGGACTCTTTTTCAGATTAGATACATGAAATGTATCGTGAACTCCATTCAGTTCTGCGGGTAGATCCAACTTGTAGGCTACAAGACCAATCCTCTCCAGGATTTTGAACGGTCCAATATATCGTGGGTTTAACTTTCCATGCTTCCCAAAGTGTGCTACCCCTTTCCAAGGTGAAACTTTTAGTAAAACCATATCTCCCACTTCAAACTCCAAAGGTTTCCTTCTTTGGTCCGCATAACTCTTTTGTCGATCACGAGCCACCTTGATGCGCTCTCGGATCTGTATAATCTTATCTGTCGTTTCTTGAACCAATTCGGGACCAACAAGCTGTCTATCACCCGCATCTGCCCAGCATAATGGTGATCGACACTTGCGTCCGTAGAGAGCTTCAAACGGTGCAGCTTGAAGGCTTGCATGGTAGCTGTTGTTATACGAGAATTCTACCAAAGGTAGGTGAGTGTCCCAACTGCCACCCAAGTCCATTACGCAAGCTCGCAGCATGTCTTCTAGCGTTTAAATCGTTCGTTCGCTCTGACCATCTGTCTGTGGGTGAAATGCGGTACTCAGATTCAACTGAGAACCAAAGGCTTCTTGGAAGGATTGCCAAATCCTTGACACACATCTTCCGTCTCTATCAGATATAATCGAGATAGGCACTCCATGTCGTGCAACTATCTCTCTGAGGTACAGCTCAGCATGCTTACCAGTGTTATCCTTTTCCCTGATCGGCAAAAAGTGTGCAGATTTTGTCAGACGGTCTACGATTACCCAAATTGTATCATGACCTCTGGGTGTCTTTGGCAACTTTGTTATAAAATCCATTGATATTTGCTCCCACTTCCACATGGGTATTTCAGGTTGCTGCAGAAGACCTGAAGGCTTCTGATATTCGGCTTTTACCTTAGCATAGGTTAAGCACTTTCCAACGTAAGTTGCAACATCGCCTTTCAATCTTGGCCACCAGTAAAAAT
This sequence comes from Helianthus tuberosus, assembly GCA_030545235.1. Classification (NCBI taxonomy): domain Eukaryota; kingdom Viridiplantae; phylum Streptophyta; class Magnoliopsida; order Asterales; family Asteraceae; genus Helianthus; species Helianthus tuberosus. The sequence continues at coordinate 71,413,542 of CM060426.1, forward strand.
CCTTTAAATCTTGGTACATCTTATCCGCTCCCGGGTGGATCGAGTACCTTGACTTGTGAGCTTCATCAAAAATCAAGTCTCTAAGACCACAAAAGAGGGGAACCCAAATTCTTCCCATAAAACACAATGTTCCCTCCTCGTTGGGTATCAATTGTTTCTCCATCCCACGGAGATATTCATCCACAAGATTCTCCTTCTTAAGAGCTTCTCCCTGCACAACACGAATGCGCAACTAGAGGTCTGTCTGTATAATCATTTCCAAAGCCCTAACCCTTATGGGCTTGATTCTTTCTTTCCGACTTAAGGCGTCTGCTACTACATTCGCCTTTCCTGGGTGGTACTTGATTTCACAATCATAATCGTTTAGCAACTCAACCCATCGTCGCTATCTCATATTAAGCTCCTTCTGATCGAATATATGCTGTAAGCTCTTGTGATCAGTAAAGATCATGCATCGGGTGCCATACAAGTAATGTCGCTAGATCTTTAATGCAAACACCACTGATCCTAGTTCCAAATCATGCGTAGTGTAATTTTTCTCGTGAACCTTCAACTGGCGCGAAGCATAAGCGATGACCTTCTGTCGCTGCATCAGTACACATCTCAATCCCTGACGCGAGGCGTCACAATATACCACGAAGTCGTCGGTGCCTTCGGGTAGGGATAAAATTGGTGCATCGCAAAGCTTGTTTTTCAGCAACTGAAAAGCTTCTTCTTGCTTATCTCCCCATTCGTACTTCCTGTCCTTTTGGGTAAGGGAGGTCAAAGGTTGAGCGATTTTTGAAAAATCCTCAATGAATCTGTGATAATATCCTGCCAAACCCAGAAATTGTCGAATCTCAATTGGCGTCTTTGGAGTTTCCCAATTCTTGATCGCCTCGATCTTGGTGGGATCCACATGAATTCCATCTTCGTTTACCACGTGACAAAGGAACTGAACCTCGCGCAACCAGAACTCGCACTTTGAGAACTTTGTGTACAATTTCTCTTTCTTGAGCAACTCTAAAATAGCTCTTAGGTGTTGCTCATGCTCTTCCTTAGACCTTGAATAAATCAAAATATCATCGATAAACACAATTACGAATTTTTCGAGATATGGCTTGCAAACTCTATTCATCAAATCCATAAATACTGCCGGCGCGTTTGTCAATCCAAACGGCATAACTAGAAACTCGTAGTGTCCATAACGAGTCCTGAAGGCAGTCTTTGGAATACTCTCCTCTTGAATTCGCAACTGGTGATATCCTGATCGAAGATCGATCTTGGAGTAGTAACCTGAACCTTAAAGTTGATCAAACAGGTCATCAATCCTCGGCAAAGGATACCGATTCTTAATGGTTAACTTGTTTAGCTGTCGGTAGTCGATACACATACGGAAACTACCGTCTTTCTTCTTGATAAATAGCACTGGAGCTCCCCAAGGCGAGAATCTTGGTCTGATAAATCCCTTGTCCAAAAGTTCCTGAAGTTGCGTCGACAACTCTTGCATTTCAGAAGGCGCAAGTCGATAAGGTGCCTTGGCTACAGGCGCAGCGCCTGGAACCAAGTCAATATGGAATTCGACTTGTCGTTGAGGTGGCAATCCTGGCAAGTCTTCGGGAAAGACTTCAGGATATTCCTTTACAACTGGGATGTCTTCCAGCTTTGGCTCAACGGCTTCTTTGTCCACAATGTGTGCCAAGAAGGCAACATATCCTTTCTGCAAACACTTTCGAGCTTTCAAACAGCTGATAATCCTTAGGGGCGTATCATGCTTCTCTCCATGCACCACAATCGTTTCTCCGTTCGCCATCGGAATGCGAATGATCTTCTCGTGACATACGATCTCCGCTCGGTTGCTTGATAACCAATCCATTCCTACTACCACGTCGAAGCTTCCCAGCTCGACTGGCAGGAGATCAAGCATAAACTCATGCTCTCCCAGTTCTATCACGCAACCTTTAATGACTTCATTCGCTTCTACTAGCTTTCCGTTAGCTAGTTCTATCGAGTACGGAATATCTAGCTTACTAGCTACCAACCCAAGTATTTTCTTAAATTCTAGAGATACAAAGGTATAATCGGCACAAGTATCAACAGTACAGATGCAAAGTGTTGGTTGATAGGGAACATACCCGTGACTACGTTCGGAACTTGGCGAGCTTCCCTCTCTCCTATGTTAAAAACTCTTCCCTGAGATTGGTTGATCTTTGGGTAATCTCTCTTGAAATACCCAACATCTCCACAGTTAAAGCAACCTGGTCCCCGACCATTTCCATTTCCAGTTCCACCCTGGTTGTTGTTTTGGTTGTGGTTTCCACTTCCAGTTTGGTTTCCAAAATTACCACGATTATCATTACCGCCATTTCCTCCTTGATTGCGGTTTCCATACCCATTTACGCCATGGTTACCGTTTCCATTCCCGTTGCCATTACCTCTCAGACCACCATTACCACGACCAGTACCATACTCGCATGTCTCTTTGGCATGGCCAACTTTTCCGCACGTCTCACACTTTCCAGCTCGGCATCGTCCAGTGTGATGAAACTGACACATATCGCATCTGGGCAAGGTGCCCATATACCCTTTTCCTTTGTTTTCAACACCAGTCTTGACCTCGGCTGGTGCGTTTGCCTCTTTCTTCTTGTTAGCACTGCTGGTACCCTTCTTGAAATTTGAGAACTTCCTTTTGTTCTCACCTGATGACTCAACGTGAGTCTCCTGCTTCTTTTGGTCAGAAATCGAGAACTTATTCAACCTGATCACTTCCTTAGTTAGTGCCACACTCAGATCAATAGCCTCAGTGATCGTTGAAGGCTTTGACGTCGTCACCATGCTCATGATTTGGGGTACCAATCCCCAAATAAAACGCTCGATTCGTTTAAACTCCGGATCAACCATGTATGGAACGACCCGAGATAGGTCGTGATATCTCTGCACGTATTCACCAATCTTCGGACCATCCATCTTGAGGTTCCAGAATTCAGTTTCCAATTTCTGGATCTCGGCCCTTGGACATTATTTCTTGCACATGAGTTCCTTCATCTCATCCCATGTCATGGCATATACAACCTCTTCCCCCAGAGTCTGAACTTGGAGATTCCACCATGATAGCGTTCCGTCTAAGAGCAATCCAGAGATGTAGGTGACCTGGTGCTCCTGCGCACACTTGCTCATTCTTAGCACAAAACCAGTTTTCTCCGTCCATCTAACAAAAGCTACAGCACCCCCGGTGCCGTCGAAATTCAGAGGTTTGCAGTCAAGGAACTACTTGTAGGTACAACCTGTATAAGCAACATCATTCACAGAAAGCATTAGCAAACGCACATGGAATGTCCAAACGTAACGTAATGTAATGTGTCTTTTAGTAACTTAAACATTACCAAGAGGCGGGTTACTTCCTGAGGTACCTCCGCTGTGTTCAGAGCGCAAGGCCTCGTGTTGTGCTATTGCTTGTGAAATCCGTTCTTGTAGCTCAGCCTCTGTTGTGGGCAGCTGGTTGTCTCTTCGATGAGGCATCTTCTAAAAGAAGATTGTATAGTTCAGGTCTTATGCATATAAGTATGTAGTACGTGTATGTAATAACATTTATCAACGCAAGTAAACACATAACATCACATTCATATCACCAATGTATTGTTCAACAATGTATATAATGAGAATATTGCGATTGAGCTTGTATAAATCGTCGACCACAAATACAGTTACATGTTCTACAAATGTATCGTATCACATCAAAAGGGACTACAGGGTCACACTACCCTTGTCCAAAGTGTCTACCAATCTACAACAGTCATAAAATCAAAATGTGGTCTTCAAAAGGCTTCGTAAGCTAGGCTCAATAGCGACACTCTCATCAAAAGTAAGCTACCTGCATAAAACCAAAAATCGGCTATGTTGATGGTGGAGGAGGAGGAGGAGGTGGAGGAACGAAAAATAAACTGGGCACATGCGCTAACTCCTCCTCAAGAGCATGAACGCGACGCAACAGATAACTAATCTGCTGCTCCATGGTAAGAAATCGAACGTCAAAATCTGGATAAGGCAGAAGAGGAGCAAGTGGAGTCGCAAAAGGTGACTGACATGAACAAGGTGGAGGACGTGAAGTCACCTCAAGCTCCATGACTCTACGACACAAGATCTCCTGCTGAAGCTGCAATGACAGGAGTAAGTCATCCCTCGTGTAACCAATAAAGTGGGAGGGATGTCATGGATCAGAAACAGGCATAGTATTCGGCGGAAACCATATGAGTGGCTCGCCTGATGGTGCAGAGGTAAAATGAGTGGCAGGTGTATACTGTGGCATGTAAGGAAAAGCGGCTGACATGTGTGGCACCTGGCTAGGCTGCTGACTAGATGGACCTTCCCCTAGACGGGGTGGAGGGATATCCTGCAAGAATGTGATAGCCAGTGCGGTGAACGTCGGATATAATCGGGCGAAATGGGGCAACATCAACAGGTGCATGTGAATGAGGGGGAGTAACAGGCTCAACAAAAGGGGGCATATCGTCATCATCCTCTATCCACCCATTGCTGGTGAATGCGTAACGGGGATCTATCTGATCAGCAAAAGCAGTAGGATCAGCGGGTGCAGGAATCGGATCGGGTACAAGCGGTGCATCAACAGGTATGCCAACAGGTACAGGGCCATGGTCAGGCAGAGGATCAGGAGCAGGTATAGGCTCGGGTGCTGGCATCGGCTCAGGAGCAAGTGCCTGCTCAGGATCAGTAGGTATAAGCTCAAGATCAGCTGGTGCATCAAAAGGCTGATCGTCGGGAACAAAGTCAATCTCATGTCCAGGCCCAACGTCATGATCAATGTCGTGTGGAATAGCAGGTGCAACAGACAGGGCCGTGTCAGTATCAGAATTTGTGGGGTAACGCTGCAACCCCAATGCATGCAAAGTAGTAGATGACACAGACTCGAAAGAATCCGGACCAGAATGATCAGATGAAACCTCAACGATAGGAATCTCAACGAGTGGAACAACAATGACATCATCAGCTGGAACTCCATCACCCTGGGCAGCCACAGGGGGACCATCAATGAAAAGATCGACATCATCATCTGACAACTCATCAAAAGGCAAATCCTCGAGAGGAAAAGCCGCAAGAGGCAAAGGGGTGAGGATCGGAACCACGGCATGCTCATCATCGGGATGCCGGAGGATGAGATGGTCCTGGTTAGGAATAGGAACAAGAAAGGGATCCTCGTCGGGTAAACCATCAGCATGCGGTACATCGTCGCCAAAATCAGGTAATGCAAAAGGCAGGAAATCATCGTCATCATCAGACATCATCTCCGGGTCACTCTCAGTGTCGGAGGTAAAAATCTCAGGGTCTGGGACAATCTCATCATCCGAAACGATAGCCATGGGGTCAACAGTATCTGACAGTCCACTCTTAGATGAGGACATAGTGTCTGTAACAAAACAATCACAACATATGCACATATATCAACAATCATCATTAAGCATGTAAGTAATAACAATGTAAGCACGTATTCTTCCTAGTCTTCCAAGACTACCCACCTAGTCTCTCAGACTAAGCCTCCCAGACTCTCAGACTGAACTACTTAATCTCTCAGACTAAACTCCCCAGTCTCTCTGATTGTCCCAACTAGTCTCTCAGACTAACTACCCAGTCTCTCAGACTGAACTACCCAGTCTCTCACACTGAACTATAAACGAATTCTTTGAAATGTGATGTGTGTCTTTTATTTGTAAAAATGTTTGTTTCCTGGATCTAGGCATTTTGTGTATGCAATAAAAGTATGTTGTGAAAACATTTTCATGAGAGCCCTAATGATCATAGTCTAGACTCGAGAAAGAATACTAGTTCGCTACGATCGAAGCTCTGATACCAAGCTGTCACACCCTCACTTTTGCGGAAGCGTGATTATGGTGTGACTTCTTAATACCATTGCATACAATCATAACAATACTATATGATTAAACCATTAGATGTTCATCCATAAATTAAGTTTGAAAACATCACAACATATTCTCTGAAACGTAGACTCCAAATCTATATTACAAACCATAACATATTTTAAAGATGTAACACCTCGAAAATTCACGTCCTATAATCTGTTGACACGTGTCATATGTTTGAACGTGTGAAAGAATGTTCTGAAGGGACTAAAGTTGACAAACTTGAAAAGTATATGAAAATACGAGTTCTAAATGTTATCAGTGAATAAATATATTGTACATTAACCCTACATAATGTTTATACTCTCAAACGAATAAATCATGGATCATACGAAGCTAAAAGTGAGAGATTACAAACTACAGGGGTTAAATGTGTCAACATGTTTAAGTTATACCTCTGAGTGACCTTTTGACAAACCCGAAGCTTTGTAACTATTAAGTATGCTCACTAGAATGCACGATATAAATTTCATAAAGTTTCGTTATCGTATGAGAAAGTTATGATCAAATTCGTAAGTGAGGGGTTAAAGCGTCAACGCTAAAAGTTAGGACTTTTCGGGTAACAATAAAGTTAACCGGGGACTTAACAAAATGGGTATAAACCCTAAAGCCCTTGTAGATAAGTATGGAGGGCTCAAAGTGCAAAATATAAAGGTTAGTTGACCTTTCGGAAGGGCCAAGAGTCATTTATGCGAAAAATGGAAAAATTGGAAGCTGATCAGAAGCCTTGCGCACTGCAAGGCTTATGCTTACGGTGCGCAAGCATGTTGCCAGCGACATAAAAGCTCCTGTTTGCTGTTTAAACGTGATTCTTGAACTTTAAACGGTTTTCCTCATCTCCCTTGACCCCTAAACAACCCCTAAACATCTAGAGACACTTGTGGATCAGTTGTGGTAAGCCATAGACTTGTGTGTCAACCTTTTGTGGTGTTCTTGATCACTATATAAAGGCTTCATGTGCAACAAGTTCTTCACACCATTCTCTTGCACTTCTGATCATTCTTGGAGCTCCAAAGCAGACTCAAGTGGTCACTAATCAAGCATAGGACTTCAGTAAGTTTGCTAATCCTTCTTTAATTAAGTTTAGCTTAGTTATTTAGCTAAAAGTCAAACCATCGTAATTACGATTTGACTTCGAGATTAATTAATAATGGCTCAGTCTAACCTCGAATTAAAAGTAGTTATAAGTTGGTAATTATGTGGGTAATAAACCCTCAAAAGGGTTCCCCCTGATTCCCACTCTAACTAGGTCAAATGTCGGGTCAAACTTGTATTTAAAAAGTCAACAGAATGTGTAAATTACAATTTATGCATAATTAGCAATGTAGAACACATACAACCTGTTTGATCATTAATATAACTTGGCAATTAGTGTAAAGACATGTCTAAACATGTTCAACCCGACAATTTACTGTTTAGACCCGGTTCTGAACCGAAAGACGCAAAGCTTTGACTTCAGTTCTGACCCGTTTTGGTATGATTTAGAAATACCTAAGAGCTTCATTTGGACCAGGTTACATGCTAGTATAACCCTCTGTGATTATACACCATGGTTCATTAGTTAACCAATTAATACGCATGATTCCGTTAATTGCTCATATGTTGACCATTATGCCTTTTCACCTTAAACCGTGATTTTTGAAAATGTGAAAGAGTAAAAACCTTAATTACTGATTATAAACTTGTATGCAAAGTTTGACATCAGTTTGAGGTATAGATTGAGAGTTATGCTCATTAGCGTAATTAAGAAGCTTTATGTTAATAAAACGGCGTAATTAGCGTATAGGCTAGTTAAGCCTACTTTTTGGTATCAAACTTAATACCCACTAATTATTTTGGGATTTTTGAAGATTTTTAATTAATTTTAGACTGAGTATAACTCATAGTCGTAGGCTTAATCCGGTAATTGTCGGTTTTGCCCTTACAGGGCCATAAAATGAGGTTTACATGTCTAAACGACTCCAAACCTTTTGCTAATGATCAAATATGATAAATAAATTATTTTAAGCCCTCTGGAATAATAAAAATATCAGATTTCTATATAGAACCCGGAAACGGCTTCTAATCGCCTAATTAAGCGTTTTTAACGCATAGTATGTACTAGAACTATTTTAAACATACAAAGGTTGATACCTACTGATATTTTGGGCAAATTATAATATTTTAACAGTAAGCAAAAGTTGTTTAACTCAGACTTCAGTTTTGAGCTTTACGGCTTATGTGAAATTACCAAAATGCCCCTACGGTGCATAGTTTGGTTATAATTGATAAATTTCACATATATACTTTACCCTACTGTTATAACTTGGTAAAATAAGTATTTTTGCTGATTACATCAGACCTGTAACTCAGGTAAATAATTAAACTCTTTTATAACCTTGTAAATGACCAAACTACCCCTACCGGGCATAGTTTGTGTTTAAATTCGTTTCGGGCATAATAAAAGACATCTTACTGATGTCACAACATATATGAAACATATTAACTTAGGAAACCTGTAAATGGCTCATATGAATACCCGTATGAAACTCTTTTCTGATGTCCTTATGGCAAGCTTTCAAGCTATCCAAATTCATCGCTATAATAAAGACAGATGTGACATTTTGATCCTCTGTCAAAAAGATGATGGATTAGGACCAAACTTTAAATGCCATAAATGGTCTTTTGTGACCTAGGCTAAGTAAAATTGATATACATTAAATAACGTTCATTAAGAATGTTAATGCTATATTGGCCTGTATGGTTTAATGAAACCATAGTTTGTATATAAAGCCATGAGGATGATGAATAGCAGTTGTCGAATCGCAACCAAGAAATTGATTCATTTAGTAATAGGAGCTAATTTTTTCTGTTCCTAAATCTGTAAAAATTTCTAATATACCCTCTTTATAGATAAAGGACATTCGCATGTAATTGATATCTCTTTAATCCCTATTGACTATGAATACCAAATGGTATGACAAAACCGCCGTATGAAAATCGATGTATCTTAATAAGTTCCATAGATTGCTTCCATGCCTGATCAGTATGAAGGTTTAATGCATGGAAACCAAAGATATTCCAATGATCATATGGTACTAGAGTCAACTAATAGTATTCAAAGAAGATATCCAGAATGGAATTGTCTAAGTAAATGTTTCCGATTAAGGAATTCGTGGATTCATAATATAAAAGTGTCACTCATTTGGCACGAGCAAGGATGGATGAACTGAAGCCTGAGATTGGGAAAATCTCTGTAACCTCCTTGTATTTTGATTATCTTCTCCTAAGACTGTCATGTTTACCTCCCAAGAGGCAGGTAGAGTTAAGACTAACATCCCGCTTTGGGTTGAAGTGTTGTAAGAACTCATGTTGATTATGGAATAACCGAAACCCTGATTAAGTAAATTTTAAGATATAGATTCATATAGCCTAACTCAATATCCGGAGAATTCGGTATAGTTAATTATGAAGACGGTTCATTTTGCTTATACATTGCTACCGCAACCCTATTTAGGCAACAATTAAGAATCGCTATTATCTGCCCAGGACCATCGATTGGTTCGACTGGCTGTAAGGCTTAGCTATTCTTTGAGATTAGTTAAGCAGTGGTTGGAATAACCATCTCACCATAAAATAAGTTTTTCTATAACAATTATTATATAAGTATCAAGGCTACTCCTTTTGAGACCTTGTATAGATGGAATGTTAAACATCTATTGTTAAATAGAGAATTGGTAAGTCCAATTATCAAGATCTGAAAGTTGCCTAGGAAACAACAAATAAGATCATACAAATCCATAGTCGATTGTAAGTTGCCAGTATACGGCAGAAAAATTAAGAATTAATGAAAATGGCAACCCTCCTAAGTTCTTGTTAAAGGATAGGGTTCAACAAAAGAAATCACCCAGGAAGGGTGTGCCAAAATTTGTTAAGTTATCAGGCTAGTTAAGCTCTGAATATATAGAATCATTCGAAGGAAATCGAATGTATCAAGATCAAGTAGCTTATAAGTAAAAACCTATTTAAGGAGTTTGGAGGGGCTCGCAATACATTACACACTAGTGACTGAAGGATGTGTTTCGCCAATAAGCCGAAAAGCACTATCACATAATGATATGCAGATCTATGATTGTATGAGCAACCTATGACGATTGAGGATCGACAGGATTAGAAGCTCCAAAAAGATACATGTACCTATTATAAAGGTCAAATGGAGTGCCTTAGAGGCTCAAAGGTACTGGGGAAGATTAAGCCCAATATAAGGTAGAAAATACTTCCCTTACCTTAACAAATCTCGAGGTCGAGATTTCTTTTAAGGGGGTGAGGATGTAACACCTCGAAAATTCACGTCCTATAATGTGTTGACACGTGTCATATGTTTGAACGTGTGAAAGAATGTTCTGAAGGGACTAAAGTTGAAAAACTTGAAAAGTATATGAAAATATGAGTTCTAAATGTCAACAGTGAATAAATATATTGTACATTAACCCTACATAATGTTTATACTCTCAAACGAATAAATCATGGATCATACGAAGCTAAAAGTGAGAGATTACAAACTACAGGGGTTAAATGTGTCAACATGTTTAAGTTATACCTCTGAGTGACCTTTTGACAAACCCGAAGCTTTATAACTGTTAAGTATGCTCACTAGAATGCACGATATAAATTTCATAAAGTTTCGTTATCGTATGAGAAAGTTATGATCAAATTCGTAAGTGAGGGGTTAAAGCGTCAACGCTAAAAGTTAGGACTTTTCGGGTAACAATAAAGTTAACCGGGGACTTAACAAAATGGGTATAAACCCTAAAGCCCTTGTAGATAAGTATGGAGGGCTCAAAGTGCAAAATATAAAGGTTAGTTGACCTTTCGGAAGGGCCAATAGTCATTTATGCGAAAAATGGAAAAATTGGAAGCTGATCAGAAGCCTTGCGCACCGCAAGGCTTATGCTTACGGTGCGCAAGCATGTTGCCAGTGACATAAAAGCTCCTGTTTGTTGTTTAAACGTGATTCTTGAACTTTAAACGGTTTTCCTCATCTCCCTTGACCCCTAAACAACCCCTAAACATCTAGGGACACTTGTGGATCAGTTGTGGTAAGCCATAGACTTGTGTGTCAACCTTTTGTGGTGTTCTTGATCACTATATAAAGGCTTCATGTGCAACAAGTTCTTCACACCATTCTCTTGCACTTCTGATCATTCTTGGAGCTCCAAAGCAGACTCAAGTGGTCACTAATCAAGCATAGGACTTCAGTAAGTTTCCTAATCCTTCTTTAATTAAGTTTAGCTTAGTTATTTAGCTAAAAGTCAAACCATCGTAATTACGGTTTGACTTCGAGATTAATTAATAATGGCTCAGTCAAACCTCGAATTAAAAGTAGTTATAAGTTGGTAATTATGTGGGTAATAAACCCTTAAAAGGGTTCCCCCTGATTCCCACTCTAACTAGGTCAAATGTCGGGTCAAACTTGTATTTAAAAAGTCAACAGAATGTGTAAATTACAATTTATGCATAATTAGCAATGTAGAACACATACAACCTGTTTGATCATTAATATAACTTGGCAATTAGTGTAAGGACATGTCTAAACATGTTCAACCCGACAATTTACTGTTTAGACCCGGTTCGGAACCGAAAGACGCAAAGCTTTGACTTTTGCATTGACTTCAGTTCTGACCCATTTTGGTATGATTTAGAAATACCTAAGAGCTTCATTTGGACTAGGTTACATGCTAGTATAACCCTCTGTGATTATACACCATGGTTCATTAGTTAACCAATTAATACGCATGATTCCGTTAATTGCTCATATGTTGACCATTATGCCTTTTCACCTTAAACCGTGATTTTTGAAAATGTGAAAGAGTAAAACCCTTAATTACTGATTATAAACTTGTATGCAAAGTTTGACATCAGTTTGAGGTATAGATTGAGAGTTATGCTCATTAGCGTAATTAAGAAGCTTTATGTTAATAAAACGGCGTAATTAGCGTATAGGCTAGTTAAGCCTACTTTTTGGTATCAAACTTAATACCCACTAATTATTTTGGGATTTTTGAAGATTTTAAATTAATTTTAGACTGAGCATAACTCATAGTCGTAGGCTTAATCCGGTAATTGTCGGTTTTGCCCTTACGGGCCATAAAATGAGTTTTACATATCTAAACGACTCCAAACCTTTTGCTACTGATCACATATGATAAATAAATTATTTTAAGCCTTATGGAATAATAAAAATATCATATTTCTATATAGAACCCGGAAACGGCTTCTAATCGCCTAATTAAGCGTTTTTAACGCATAGTATGTACTAGAACTATTTTAAACATACAAAGGTTGATACCTACTGATATTTTGGGCAAATTATAATATTTTAACAGTAAGCAAAAGTTGTTTAACTCAGACTTCAGTTTTGAGCTTTACGGCTTATGTGAAATTACCAAAATGCCCCTACGGTGCATAGTTTGGTTATAATTGATAAATTTCACATATATACTTTACCCTACTGTTATAACTTGGTAAAATAAGTATTTTTGCTGATTACATCAGACCTGTAACTCAGGTAAATAATTAAACTCTTTTATAACCTTGTAAATGACCAAACTACCCCTACCGGGCATAGTTTGTGTTTAAATTCGTTTCGGGCATAATAAAAGACATCTTACTGATGTCACAACATATATGAAACATATTAACTTAGGAAACCTGTAAATGGCTCATATGAATACCCGTCACACTTATTACGCGTACGGTTCGGTTTGTGTAACAAGTTTACATAAATTAGCCGAAACGGGTCAAACCTTGTTGGTTTTATCTCAAAATCCAGAATGTGTATGAAATACCCATATTATACAAGTCTTCAAACTTGTCGGGTCTAAAACACATTCTATTCCGGTCTTTGCTTAATCATGCGTTTAAACCGTATATTTCCTTAAGACTAACCGGTCTAAGCTTAGGCTTAATTAAAGACCCGTTAGCATTCTAATTGGTTATTTATACCATCATTCCAGACTAGAGCCTCCCGGTAAATTGTACCTACGCTTACTTAAGTGAATACGGCTGAGTTATTAATTCTTGCTAATTAAGACAGGAGCTAGCTTAGGTAAATACTCTTAATTTAGTTTCCCTATACGGGCTTGGGATACGGTATAATGATACCGCTTGGTCGGGTATTGAATATTTAATCTCATTATGGTTAAATTATTCAGGTAACCCGGTTTAATCTGTATTGTTTGAAATAAAAGCCTTTAGGGGTTAATGACCATGTCCCGGATATCCCTGACATCATTGTGTTATAAAATGGCCACGTCTTAAGCACGGGGTGTAGGCATACACCTGACAGTTGCTTAAGTAATAACGGTATCTCACTCTCTTGTGGCCCTATACTTGTGGCGTGTCTGTTAATCTGACTCGGTTTCTACATCGGGCCCTGAACGTACAAAGAACATGTAAATCTGTATACAAGATTATAAATATGATTGTCCCAAGTTATAAAAGATTAATTTTGCTTTTGTGCATTTTAATCAAAGTGTCAAAATATTTTGTGCCTGGTGCATTTAATCAATTTTCTTAAACTCTTTTCAAATGAATCAGTTGAGTGTATTTACCAGTGAAAACTGACGTATTTTCCAAAAAGGTTAAGTGACAGGTACTGAACGTAATTGGCTGGAAGCTCGGGGCGCTAATAAGGAATCTTGCAAGTTCTAGGCGTCTAAAGTCTGTTGAACAATGTTTATACTTTAAGATCCGCCTGTGGATCCTTTACTTTCCGTTGTAATACTTGATATTACTTTATATTCGGATTGTAATATAATTACCTTTTGCTTCCGCTGTGCATTTATATATTGTGTTGATTGACTATTGTGTTGCCAACCACCTCACGATACTCCCCACCGGGCCCACCGGTGACTCGTGGAAAGTCGGGGTGTGACAAAAGAGTTCACGAGGACTCGACAAAAGTCCTTAATATAAAAACCGAGTTTAGAACCATGTATCTCATCCAGGAATAAGATACATCTCCTAAACCCTAATGACTTCGAATGACATCTTTTTATTCATAACGCAGCTTGGAACATGCAATCACCAGCCAGATCCACTTAATTCCCTGAAATACATGTATTTTGAAAACATCAACAAAAGTTGAGCGAGTTCATGTGTTTGTGTATACGTATGTATAAAACCTTTGTAAATAGTGTATGTATGTATGTTTGTAAATCCCGGTATGAAAGCAAACAAGGAAACAGATCACCAATGGTTTGCAAGGCCACTGGTATGTGCGACGGCGTAGGAAGGCTCAAACCTAGCAAATTTGTACCGGGCCTCCGGCTGTAAGACGTAGTCACCTCATGGGCCACCCTGGTCCTCATGGGTGTGGGCTCGCTACTCCCAAATAGATCTATCACGCATACCCCTCGGTCCTTATACGAGGATTAATGGTCTTAAGTGTGCGACTACCCATTCACATGATATACTGCACTTTCCTAGGCTAACCATACCAATTGTAATTGTATGTCATCATTTTATAACATGTATTTCACCCCCGAAGTTAATAAACAAAACAATTTAAAGAAAAGGGAGATATGAACTCACTGTCTTGCGTCTTCGATAAGTGTAACTCAGGTTCCTTCAGCAAACACGACTACCTACAATGTACTAAGGTCTATTAGACGAACGGGTCGTGCCTTGTCTTAGTATTAATGTTTTTGAGTTACGTTTCTGATATCATTCTAATTTATATAATTATTGTCAAAATAATTAATATTTCAACTTAAATTATATTTATTACTTTTTGGAATAATCGCTAAACAATATTTTGTAACAATACTTCTCAAGTATTTATACTTGTATTTCCTTCCCAAGGATGGGCATATTTGTACTTGTAATTGTATATTTTTGCCATGTATCGGTGTCCTATTCCGGTGTGGATTTATACGTACGAGAATACGTATTTTCTTGTAATCGTTAAGTATTCTTATACTTAATTTTTGTGTTAAACTTTCCGGAATATTATTTCTAATAAAAATCCACTAATATATATACATTTCCCAATATATATATATATATATATATATATATGAGAATAATTATTACTTAGAAAAATTATTTGTAATTTTTCCTTTTGGCAAAAATCTTTGTAGTTCCAAAATAATATATTTTCAAGTCTAAATTTAGAAAATATATATATATAAACTTATATTAATCCAAAAATAATGTATTTCAAGTTTATCCAGGAAAATATATATTTTTCCCAAGAATATTATATTTCCTAGTAATTTCCAAGAAAACATATATATTTTTAATCGCCAAAAATTATATATTTTCGTTTTGCCAAAATATGATATAACTTTGTGACAATTGTAAAAATCATATTTTCATCTCTTTGTTATCCAAAATACCATTTACCAAAAATATACTTATAAATGTATTTTCCGGAATATTTTGTAAGTTACATCCTTTCGTTCGGTTTCCCAATATTATGTGTGTAACGTGTGTATTTATTCCTTGATATTTTTGGTAATATTTTGGATTGTAATTTCTTGGTATTTTATTAAGTTATATTATTTCAAGTCCTAAAATAATATAACTAATACACAAAGTATACAATTAATCACACACATTTGTCTTCTAAATATATATCTTTTAAATACATATTTAGTCATTTTTATTTACAAAAACCAACCTCCAATATTTATACTTTTTGTAACAAAAATCATGGCAAACTCTTATATGAAAAGCCATAGTTAAAATATACTTGTAAATACTTGTTTAAAATATTTTTCTAAGTATTTAATTTTTACAGAAATATTGCCATAGTTTCCCCTTAAAAATGGAGGTTCCTATGCTTTCAAAGGATATCATTTTCTTTTAAAGTCATCATCAATCATCAACAATTCCATTAAGACTTACCATGAGCCAAAATCATGCAATTTATACAACAACATGAACTTGAACTTTTATAAAAACTTGTAGTAACTTACTATGTTGTTAAGTAAGCCTTGTTACCCTTAAAAATATGGTTATTTGTTTGTAAATCTTATTCTTGTAAAATTTAGTCTTTTACAACTTGTATGATGATTTTTCAAAAATCAATCTTCTTGTATTTTTCTTGTTAACAATGTATTTCTATACTTGATTCACCACTAAAAACATGGTTAGTTCCTTTAAAATCCATGATTATGTAAATCTTGCAAATAAACTTGGTTACTTGAGAAAACTATGTTTAAAATTACTTTTATACAAGACTTCTAACATGCTTCATAACTCATCATACATAAAATCATCTTTACTTTCAAGTTCATGAGAAACATAAAGTATGATCATCTTGGTCTTTCACAAGATCATCACCTCAACTTGCTAGATCATGTGTTAAATCGCAATCTAGTAAGTTTCATATGATGTCTAACATTATGAACACAAGAATCAATCATCAAATATCACACATATACTAAAGCAACATATGTTCTTATGGTTTTGAGCTTTATGTTAGAGATTATCAGCTTATTCGTTGATGTTCTTCATGATTAGCAACATATATCATCTTTTATCCAACATTATAAGAAGTAACAAAGGATTATAAGAGCCTTACTACTAGCACAAGGCTAGGGAAGAACACAAGTTGATGAAGATGATAAATGTGATGGATAAAAGCAAATGAAAGAGGTCCTTCAATCTCTAAGAGCTCCAAGCTTACTTGTATACCTTCTTACACCTTGTGATGAGTATGGAATGGATGAACTAGAGGTGAGAATGATGGTGGTGGGGGTGGGGGTGGTGGCTCACGGCCGTGAGTGGAGGGAGAGGAGGGAGAGAGTTGGTGTTGATTTGTGATGAAGATGAATGATGGTAATGGACCTTAGGTTGTTCTTATAATCTTCCAACAAGTGCTTACCCAAAGTGTAATGTGTTTCATTAGTACATAACAAATCTATTAATCAATTAAGAAAATCAAGGTGGGGTGGCCCACCTTGTTACCGTCCACCATGGGGGGGGGGTATAAGGTTGGGTTGTAATGGATGGTTAAGAGAACTAGTTGAAATCCAAGTGTATGTTTAGGTGTTTTAGTTAATATGATGTTATATAGTGTCTTAGGGTGTTCGGGGATCATAACTAGCTTGGAAACATTAAAACAATGCTTCTAGTATAATTTTGATGTTTCGGGTAGTGTCCGGTTGTTCGGTTAGATAATGGTTCGTTAAAGTGCTAAACTATACTGTTTAGTGTTCTTTATGTACCCTTTTGTGACACTTTTAATTCCCGACACTTAGGAAAGCATGCAGGACCATTTAGTCATATTTTTGCAAGATACTAGCTTGTTAAAATGCTTAATTGTGCTGAATTCAGCACTTTGGGTGAGTTTTAGGCACTTTCCGGCACTTAAACTATCACTTAGGAATGCAGTTTTGTGGTCCTTACTTCCCTACACACCATACTAGTGTAGTACTTAGTCTCTGGCCCATACTGGGTTTCAAAACACTGTCTGTCTATGTGCTGAGTTCTGTCAGCATTTTTCTGAGTTATCCGCTAACTATGCTAACTGTGCTTTGTGCATCGTTTATGTCAATTTGGTTTGCATGTAATAATGATATGACATTATGCAATATGTGATGCACATGTAAGTATGATGCAGTAATCAGAAAGTAGTTAATTGTAATTCAACACAGTCATTAAGCATTAACCAAGATTAATTAATTATACGGATGCCTGTATTTTTTACAGTTGTCACATTGCCCTCAAGACTGGGAACGATAACGGACTTGACATCCAAGCGTAGATTTCTTCGAGAGTGACTCAGGTGGTCGAGGCTGCCCATGCACCACCCAAAGATGGCTAGTGGGGATCATTCCTCCCTTAAAACCTGAATGTCGATCGTAGAATTCGAGCAAAAATTCCCCCTGTCAAAGGGAACTGAAATTGGGACAAAAACCGGAGGTTTTATCATCCCCGCCAGCAATAATTTCCTAGCAACTTGGATAGAGACATGTACCGAAGGCAAGGGAAAAGAGACCAACTGTGATGCAGAATAGATGGTGTCACGAAACAGAAACTGAATTGCTGAAGTAAGTACGTCACCCGGCGATCCCATACGTGTAACGCCCAGATCCACAACCATTTTATGTTGAATACGTAGGCCCACTATAGTGTCCAAGCCCAACTTTCCTTGCATACTATCTGATGTAGCCCAATCAGCCCTGTGCGACCCTAAATACCCAGCGCCAAACGATTTAGCATCAGCCGAAACCATCGAAGACGGCAATTGAGAGCTGGAACCTGAAGAACGTGAAATCGTATGACCACGCAAGCGTGCTTCAGATCTGGACACGATTGCCTCCAATTGAGCTAATAGAGCCGAACGATAACCAGACAAATCCCCAATGGAAGCAGATTTGAGACTAGAAGAAGTAAATACCGCTCCAGAATCGACTCCCGAACTAAGCGAATCTGATAGCCCTGACTTTGGCGGAAGATCGGTGTGGTTTGTCTCCTGATCCTTCATCCAAGCGAGCATCACCTTACGAAATTCAGCGGATTCCTCCAGATACGCATCTAAGGTAACAGCGATGGAATCCAGTCGAGAAGACTGATTTGCCATATCACTCTGAAGCTTCTGAATCAATTGATCCTAAATGTCCAGATGAGTAGAGGTATTCACCATATTGGAGATTGTATCAGAAAATAAAACGAACTGGAGAGATCTGGAACTCGAACAGGAACAGAGGTGTGAAACCAGCGATTGATTTGAAATCCGAACTGAAATCCGAGAATTCAGAAATCGACAATGTTGCAGCGGAAATTGAAGATCTGAAACGAATTGGATCTGATGGAAGGCAGAAGATCTGAAACGAATTAGATCTGAGATCCGATTGTGAGAAGGAACCGAAAAATGAAGATAGATCTGATTGAATATGAGATCGAGCAATAGTAGAGCAGTGGCAGGTCAGACCAATGATAGATAGCTGAATTTAATGGAGATGATGAAAGCAAATATGAAACTATATTGATTGACTGAAGAAGATAATACAAATAACTAACCACCGAAGTGGTCCAGGGCTATGCCCTTCTCATGCTAATGCAATGAGCCTAACAACTTCCTAAAATCTCTCCTACCTTCCTGTCACACCCCAACCGATGGCGGAATCATCGGGGCATGGCACTGAGCGAAACAGATTGTCCAAAAGTCTCCATAACTATTATCATTACCATTTAATTTAAATAACATGTCCCATACCATGTCTCAAACAGTAAACAAATTATTACAGACAAAATCTAGTCAAGTAGTTCTGTTCCGACAACTCAGATTTATACATAGATAGTTTATTTATTGGTTTCTAGGACCTCTTTTCCTAGCTTCGATTTCATCACAGCACAGAGAGCATCCTAGACCTTTCCTAGCCTCAAGTTCACAGCAAGCTAAGCATGTAAACTTCCTAAGCACCTGTCACATACGTTAAAATAAAAGTCAATACACATAGTGTAAAGGTGAGCATACAAGTTTGATAATAGCATATAGAGTTCGAATTCGTTTACGCATAACCTGCACGTACACATAGTGAAATGAAGCACGTTAGTTATCGACATAGATCCATCGATACCAATGACTGCGGGTTGACTGCCAAATGCAGTTCGCAATACATGATTACCACTATAATCCATGCAAGTAACTGTCCTTAACAACCCCCGTGTGAACGGGTGCTGAGTCCAAACTATAGTACTATCGTTGCTAAGGCAGGTAGACAGCATTCCATGTGTAAACATAACAAACAAGCATTCATAAGCCACGTATAACATGCATTAACGGTTAGCGTTCAAGTAGTATTGAGTAGTGTGTTTGATGTGATTTGAATAGTTGTAACGTATATAACACCCAAAAGTGCATAAAGCAAAAAGGGATCGAGTATACTCACAGCGGTTGATGGATTGAAGGGAGCGCTTAGCGAGTAAAGTTAGCCTGAATAGTTTGATAGCATAACAATAAGTGACGTGTAAAACGATACAAAGTGTTGGAGAGTCGGACAGCTGGTCGATCGGACGGTAGTTCGATCGGACGGCTGACCGTTCGGTTGACAGTCTGTTCGGACAGCTGTCCAGTCGGTCGGTAGGCCGATCGGATGGCTGTTCGAGTGGATTGTTTCTTCCTTTGAGAAGGATGTGTTTGTGTATGATGGCTTGTCTTTTGAAGTTTTCGTTGTAGTATTTTGAAAACATTGAAGTATCCTTACCCTTCAGGTCGATCGATCGGACAGCTGTTCGATCGGCCGGCAACCCGATCGGTTAGGTACTTTCAGCAAGACAAGTTCTCAGCAGGGTGTCATCTAATTGGACGGCTGTTCGATCGGGTGGCACTCCTAGTGCATAGAACATGTTGAAAATTCGATTAAGTGTTGAAGTATAGTATCTCATGATCCGAAGGGTAATCCAATCGGACAGTAGTCCGATCGAACAGCAGTTCGTTCAATACTACTCTTCAAAATAAATTGATTAAGTGTGGGACCATGTGTTAACCGATCGGCTGGCCGGTCGATCGGCTGACTGTCCGATCGGCTGGCTGTCCGTTCGGACAGCAGTCCGATTGGTCAGCATCCTGACCTGATCAGCCTATTCGTCTAACACTTGGTTGTTCTGATTGTTTGTCGTTTTATTGAGGTATCTTGACAACGAGTCGAACCATAGATCCCTCGTCCTTACTTGGTCCCCCTGGTCGGACAGGAATCACCCAAATCCGGCCGGTGAACTGTTCGGAACGGAGTTTAACGTTTAACCCGGAGTCGGTTAACCCCGTGGATAGAATCCGGATCTTGAGCCATGCAACCACCGGAGTGATTTGTAAGTCGGCACAGGCCCCGTTTCTATCGGGTTGAAGGCATTGAGTGAAAAAAGAGTTGAAAGAAAGTTAGAAAACCCATCTTTCAATCCTTTTCACCGTGTATATGTTTGGATCTATGAAAGATCTTTGTTCGTTTATGTGGAAATCGGTTAGATCCAAGTTATTCTTGGTGGATTGAGGCCAAAACATGAAGTTCTTCAAGAACCCATGATGACATCATCCTAGAACACTTGAATCTTGATGATTTCTCGGTTAAAAGTTAAGATTTGAAAGATAGAAAGGTGTAGAAGTGCGTGTAGATCAAGAAAGTACAAGATTTAGGACGAAATCTTACCGAAATCGAGAGAAATCTGAGAAAAGGCGAGTTAGGCGTGCTGGTCGGACAGAGGTTTCCAAAAGTGGAAAGGATGACAATGACAGAGGTATTTATAGGATGCCAAATGAGGAAAGTGCTGGCCGATCGGCCAGGCAGCTCAATCGGACAGCCTGTCTGATCGGACAGCAGTCCGATCGGCTGGCTGTTCGATCGGCTGGTAGCCTGATCGATCAGCTGCACGTTTCGAGTGTTCGGCGCGATGATTTTTGATATTTCGATCTCGGTTGCGAGCGGTTCAATACGATAGGGTTTCCTAGTCAAATTACTTTTAATCCCAACCACTCATATCTCGCACTATCCCTTCTCCACTAATTATCATAGTTCGATTGTGATTCGAGTTCGATGTCGGTTGAGTTCGATTGCATTTCGAGTTTCGATTCGAGTTCGATTGATTACCACATAACGTAAATAAACATGCACAAGTAACACATAAGGCACACACACACGTATAATAACTAAAATGCGTAGTTCGAGTTGCGATTCGATGTCGATTTGATTAGCATAGTTTGATTGTTGTTTAGTTAACTTTATCGCATTGTTACTTCCTATAGTTCACAGTCGTAGGTCGATTGAATAGCGATAATCGTGCGTCGATTATTGTAATTATAGACACTTACTCCACATAATAGCTAAAATAAAAAAATTTCTACAAGTCAAATTCGTATAATCGGTCGTTGACTTTGACTTTGACTTCTCGAAAACACGGGGGGTTACACTTCCTAAATGACTATTGATCCTTATTTATAGAAATAGCAATTACACTTTACCCCCTCCTAGAATAGACAAATGACAATTAACTATAAACCAGATTATGATTCCTATCAGAAGGCGGATAATATCATTCACGGTTTGGCGATGATAGCTTGTTGGTACATATGGAAAGAAAGGAACGATGTGGTGTTCAACCAGAAAAAATATAGTACGCAAGATATCATAGGGGAGATAAAGGCGAGAGGTTTTGCTTGGATAAAAAACAGAACTTCATATAATTATATTAGATGGGAGGAGTGGTGTAAATATACGTTGCACATGTTGTAATTTCTTTTCCCTTTGCCCGTTTAGGTCGGGGGTGTTGTAGTTTGTTTGGCCTTTTACCCGTTTGGGTTGAAGGTGTGTTAATGAAGTTTAATTTTCAAAAAAAAAAAAAAATCTATGAGTGAATAGCGAGAAGCTAATGTGTAATTTCTCATACCTAGAGACCAAATCCATAAAATAGGCATGCCATAGAGACTCTCATGTAACTCTTTCAAGATTTTATGATTATGTATATATTGAAAGGATTTGTATATCGACTATGTTGTTAGTGTGTATAGAATTACACAATATGAAACACACTTTTTTTTTATTTAGAATAAAATCATGTGGCATGTGACACAAGTATCTAGATGTCACACGTTTTTAAATTATCACCGAGAACACCCAAAAGATCATACAATATAACATTGAAAAAGTATTAGACATAGGCATACGACAAATATACGACTCAGTTGTGGCTCGACCATGGTAAGATCACTACTAAGCCTAGACGAATATTGGTTATCAAACACCATACAAACACTAGTAAGAAGACACATAGATCAAAAGCTAAATAATGTTAACAAATAGAAACATGACCGATGCATTGTAGAACACATATCGACTATATGCATCATAAACACGTTCAGAACTGAAAATCAGAAACACACTCAAAGTAATGTGTTCCACAGCCAAAATCTATATCAAACACCATAATTTTACCATCGATCAATGGTCAATCTAGGTTCTTTTTACCTAGTTAGTGCTTATATGTTACATATATCTCTTAGAGAGACCAGCCAGAAGACAAATCATGTGACATTTTTCACATTGATTGATACAAGATCATAATACTTCATCATGTGTTAAACAATGATAGGAAGTATAATTCATCATGACGAGCGATATCGGCTACCAAACTATAAGATGGCGTTTAAAACCATTTGACGTTGTTCATTTGGAAGATAATACCTTACTCATGCTATCTGACAGATGGAAAGACGATGTTCATTTGAAAGATAATGCCTTACTCATGCTATCTGACTGATGGAAAGTGAGTCGGTATATCTTTCTGAGTTCAGAGACATTCAATTATCGGTTCACCTTCTTTCGACTGATTGTTTGTTTACACCAAACAATCTATAGCTCTTATTATACTCAATAAGAATTTAAATACTGTTAAGTTGTTATTGTTTTTGTTGTTTGTATTCATTAACCGGATATGATATTCCATATACAAAATGGATATGAATTCAACTCTGGAAAACATTTCCACCGGTTTCATTGGAACATGCCCTAAGTTTTATTAAAAAATCATTACTTTTTGATGGAAAGGAGGAACCATAAGTTCTTGAAAACTCTCGATTGTCATATCTATGATACTATAACTACATGTCCTCACAAAACGCATATTTTTACGGATGGTGGAAGATACTAGACTCTACAATGTTTCTAGGTCTGCTACATATGTTGTGACTTTTGGGAGTAACCATGTTTCGTAGTGTCCTAATGGAGTTCAGGCATCCTACAAAGTCAACACTTATAAGCAAACTAATGTAAAGAACATAGTGCTCAATGATTTCTTTAAATGTTAGGATAATCCCATGTTATGAGACATTTGTATTCCTATTTTACATTAGGATAATCCCATGTTATCAAACTAATGTAAAGAACATAGTGCTCAATATTTGACTTTAAACAATAGTATAATTTGGTTATAAATCATATTCCTACTCTAAAGTGTACACACAAACATGTAAGTAATGATATACACACATTATTTTGTCAAAATCTACAGAAATATTATTCCACACTTTAAAAACATGTAAGACTGAGTGTAGTGGGGCAACTTGTTGAGGGGCGACTTGCGCCATGTGTCGCCACGTCATCATGAAGTTGCTTGGGTAAAAAAATGGGGGTGGTGTTCATGGCAACTTGGGGCAACTTGTTTGAAAAAGCAAGGTTTTTTATTGGTTGAGAGGGGGGGAGTCTCCTGAAATTTTGTGCCATGTTGAGTTGGGTGAGGAGAAGTGGGCGACGAGCAGAGGTTGGGCAAGGGGGGGTCGCCACCCAAGTCGCCCCCGGGGGCGGTGTTCCAGGCGATATGGGGCGACTCCCACCCCCAGGTCGCCCCACTACACTTAGTCTAACTGTGGATGTCAGGCAAGAAGAAAGAGCATAGTGTAGTTGCAATTTTGTCACCACTTCTGTCTTATCTTAACTTTTGTTCATATATATGTCATTATTGTATGTATATCTATAGATGTAAATGTATATCGGCCTTCAGCTTCCACACACCCTTCCTAACCCAATCATTCTTCCTCCTTGCATACTATTATGCCGGATCTGCAATATGCTGATTTTAGGTTTTCTAATTTAGGTTAAAACCCTAACCACCAAACTTGAAGATTCAAGATTTAGCCAAGAAGTGTCTTTAAATGTTGGGTTCATCATCTTGTTCACAACATCATCAACAACAAAATCAAGAACTTCATTCACAATCAGATATTTTCCAACCCCCACCACCACCTCCAGCAGTTACTGGACAGTTACCGTTACCGTTACCGTTACTGTTACCCTTACACTTACACCACCACCAGATCCCACCATCCATCCACTTACGTCAACTACTCTTAACCTGTGCACACTCCATTTCTCAAACTGACTTCACCACCGCCCACCGTATCACCACCATCCTCTTAGCCAATTCTTCGCCTTCCGGCGACTCATCCGAAAGATTAATCCACTCTTTCACCAAAGCCCTAGCCCTCCGTCTCCGCCTCCACCTCCACCCCACACCCCCTCTTTCCATTAATAATAATGAGTCGTGGAAACAGCCTCTTGCAGAAATACAGGATAAAGATACGCACGTAAGGCCCCGTATGGCTCAATACCCATTGGACCATGCGGAAGCCTCGTGCACCGGATTTGCCTGTCAGAACAATGATGAAACTCTACAATCATCATATTTTTCACTCAATCAAATAACCCCTTTCATAAGATTCAGTCACCTAACCGCAAATCAAGCAATCTTAGAAGCCATTCAACAACAACAATTTTCTCAAGATATTCACATACTAGATTTCGACATCATGCACGGATTCCAATGGCCACCACTAATGCAAGCAATCGCCGACCGCCACCCGCCACTCACCCTCCGCATCACCGCCACCGGAACCAACCTCAACCACCTCCGTCGAACCGGCGACCGTCTCTCCAAATTCGCACACTCCCTCAACCTCACATTCCAGTTCTTCCCACTTCTACTCCCTCACAACCACCACCACCACACCGTCGATGACGTCATCCGCCACCTCTCTGCCGTCGTACACCTCCCTAACGAAACCCTAGCCGTCAACTGCATCCACTACCTCCATCGGATGTTAACAAACCGAGATAAACTCTGCTTGTTGTTGAAAAAGATAAAATCCATGAACCCTAAAGTTGTCACATTAGCTGAAAATGAATCAAACCACAACCACCCGGTATTTATTTCAAGATTTAAGGAGTCCTTACACTATTATTCCGCGGTTTTCAACTCGCTTGAAGCGACATTGCCCCCAAACAGCCGGGAGCGGATGGAGGTGGAACAGGCGTGGTTTGGGAGGGAGATTGCGGACATTGTCGCCGCGGAGGGTGAGGACCGGAGAGTGCGACATGAGCGGTTTTTATCGTGGGAAATGATCATGAGGCTAGCCGGTTTTCGAAATGTTGGGTTGAGTTCGTTTAATGTTACACAAGCTAAACTGTTGTTGAGGCTACATTATCCTTGTGAAGGTTATAATCTTGAGGTTGTAAATGATTGTTTCTTTTTGGGTTGGCAGAATCAACCCTTGTTTTCTGTATCTTCTTGGCATTAAGTTATAAATATGATTATCTGTCATAATATGAGGTTACATGTGTGGCTAGCTACCTATACATACACACCTATACATATATACACAGGACAGTCTAAACTATGTGCTTTCGTGTTTTCCATATAGGTATAGGAAACCCTAATTATCAAACCCTAGCTATCTCGCTTACTATGTTGTTTGCATGAAAAGCAAGCATGAAACATGTCATTAGAACTTGACCATCTTCTAATTATACTCTTATCATGGTTATGCAGAATTGAAAAGATACGACTATTTCACCTATGCTCATGTTTTTTGTGTGTGTAGAATGACACAAACACTAGGTGGTGTTAATTTAAAGCTTTTCCAACTCAAGGTCCTTGAGAGAGGCCGGGGGGGGGGGGGGGGGGGGGGGGATCCCACACGAACGGACACGCCTGTGGGAGAGAAATGGTGGTTTGTGAGAGGGGAGGAGAGAGCCAAATCCGCGGAAAGAGGAGAATGGGAAAGAAGCATTGCAGGTTAGGACCCCTGTCTTCTTTCTATGCCGGAGATGATCATATGTGTAGGCTATGTTTAAGCAGGAGATTTAACAAGCTACCAAATTTCTTATAAGTAGGAATGTGGTCACTTGTTATTAATTGGTTGGTATCGGAGTAGATTAGGGAATTAAGTGGAATTAAATAAGTTAGATAGGCACATAAAACATATGAATAACATATACATACTCTCAAACATTAAACATACCAGCGTTAACCCATAATGCGCTGCAAAACACTACAATTACTTTAGCGATTTTAATTAATCCAACTAAACTCGGATTTTAGTTGTATGGGGTCAAAGGACCATCGGCGCAACTAAACAAAGTCATTAACGAACTTTGTTGAGTTACCCTCCTCTAGTTAGAGCAGGCGGGGTGGTCCGTGATACCACCCCATCACGCGTGAAACCACAACGGAACACCGCCGCCGCCAACATTTTAACGCGTTAACTTGATAAAAAAAAAAAAAAAAACCCTTTAAACCTTTATATATATCTCCATTTAAACCATTTTTTACACACACCAAAAACATAAATCCATTTCACACAATTTTTATATCTTTCTCAAATGGAATTCCCTACGGATTCGACGTTTCCGATGTCTAGCGATAGCGATACCAAGTCGTCTTCCGACAACGAGACGCTAAAATATTTTGTGTCGGTGTATAACGAGCTTGAAGCCGAGTCGTCCCGCCCAAAGAAGAAGATGGTCGACCGTGATCGTCTACGTGCCAACGAAGTTTTGATGAACGATTATTTTGTGGAAAATCCGATCTACAATGCCGAAACGTTTAGAGATCGGTTTAGTTTACCTAAAGAATAATTATTTTTAAAGATTGTTGGAGACATCGAAGCAAGCGAGGAATGGTTTCAAGAAGGTTACGATGCGAGGGGCAAACCAAGTTTCACGCCGATACAAAAATGCACGTCCGCCATTCGCCAACTAGCGACAGGTAACCCTCCCGATCAATATGATGAATACCTAGCTATGTCGGCCAGAACTTCACGTGAATGTTTGCAATTTTTTTGCAACGCGGTCATTAAGTTGTATGCTAACGAGTTTTTACGTAAACCGACGAGCCACGACATCTCATGTATTTACGCCGCACACGAGGCTAGATGGCATTTTCCCGGGATGCTCGGTAGCATCGATTGTACACATATCGAGTGGAAAAATTGTCCAAGAGAGTTGCGAGGAGCGTATGTTAGGGGAGACATCAAAAGACCAACCATCATACTAGAAGCGATGGCGTCGAATGATTTATGGATTTGGCATTCGTATTTCGGTGTTCCAGGTTCAAACAACGATATCAATGTGTTGCACACGTCGCCGTTTTTCCAAAGCGTAACGGATGATACCGTACCTTCCTCTCCTTTCTATGTTAACGGTCGACATTACAGACGAGGTTTTTTTCTTGTGGATGGTATCTACCCGTCTTAGTCTGTTTTTGTGAAAGCTCCCTCATTTTCTGTCGAGGCTAAAGAAATTGCGTTCAAAAAATTGCAAGAATCGGCAAGAAAAGATGTTGAGAGGGCATTTGGTGTTTTAAAGGGTAGATTGGGTATACTACACCGACCGGTTCATGCGACGAACAAGAAATCAATACATAGCATAGTGTATGCATGTATCATATTGCACAATATGCTGATCAAAGAAGACGGACGTGCAATATCCCCGGATTGGGTGCTGGATCCTCCTACACAAGTTCAAGTTCCACAAAATATCCATCTAGAATTGCGTAATAAAGAAACTCACTTTCGGTTGAGATACGGTTTAATCGAACTAGTAGGTTCTCTAGGTTTGGAGTTTCATGATTCGGACGAGGAGTAGGTTTTTTTTTTAATTGTATGTTTCTAGTATGTTAAATTGAAGTAGTATGTTTTAAATTTAATGAAATTTTTAATTTTAGTGTTTTATTGTTTAATTTCTAATTTTAAAATGAAAATTAAAAAAATTTAGGAGTGATAGAATTCAATCACTAGTGATACCACTCCCACTACATTTCTATCACTAGTGATAGAATATTGGGTGATGACATGGCATGAGTTGATTGGTGCTTGGTAGTGATAGAAATGTATCACTAGTGACCACTCCTCCTCCCCTTAGGGGGGATGGGGTAGTCACTAGTGATAGATTTCTATCACTCCCAATATCCAATCAAATCATGCCACGTCATCACCCAATATTCTATCACTAGTGATAGAAATGTAGTGGGGGTGGTCATCACTAGTGATGCGATTCCAATGTACAAGTATTAATACACAATGTACAAGTCATACCCTATCACTCCTCAAGTTCAACGCGTTATATATATATATAACGAGTTATTCCTATCACTCGTCATGGAAGTGGAGGCGGCGGTGTTAGTGATAGGATAACTCGTTCTGGGGAGTCCATAACGGACCACCCCCTCCCCTCTTATAAGGGTTTTCCTTGGCAAGGTTTGTTTATGCATATGCTTCCTTAAATGTCTTAAATTGTTGAGTTACTCTCCTCTAGTTATAAGGGTTTTCTTTGGCAAGATTTGTTTATGCGTATGCTTCCTTAAGTGTCTTAAATCGTGATAGAATTACTTTTTTTGTCCCAAAGAGAAGGATGTTTATCTTATCTAAACCAGAAACCCAAACCCGACCCCGAGAAACTATCATAGCCGAATTACCCGAACTCGATGTATATATAGCAAACTCGAACCCGATTGACCTCAAACAGATAATAGATATAGTTTTGGTGATTTGGGCTCACCCGAAACAACCCCGATGAATTTAGATGAATCCCAGTGAATCCTACCTTGAAATACCGATGACTCCCTACTTTTATGCTCATATTCAAATCCCGATGAATCCTACCTTGAAATACTTGATAGTACACCTCTTGGAATTTTGTTTTATAGACTTTTGTGTATGTGTTTTAAAAAGTTTTGTCTGTTTTCTAAACAATTTACTTGATATGCACTACCGATTTCAAGCGAAATTCCAATTATATTATATTATCCATTTTGTTCAAATCTCACCCAAGTATATCTCTATACTAATAAATAAAAATAAAGTACACATGGATGATTTTTAGGCTTCCTTCTTTAATTTTTGCCACTTGTCATTTATTATGACTATTTTTGTCATGTGTCATGTTGTGAGTATTCATATATTTTATTAACTCTTTTATTTATTCTTGATTAATAATTAATAAATAATAATAATTAATAATTGATGGTTGATTGATTTAATTAATTTAAATTTTTAGTAAGAAATGTTTTTTTTTTCAAAAAAAATTTGGTCTTTTGTAAACTGGTCAACATTTAGATTTAATTAATGCATTTACTGCAGGTAAATTATAAATATGTTGTAATTACCTAAATTCAATTATGCATATCTTTAAATGCGTATCTCAATGTATTATGATGCATGCAAGTATTGTAGTAACACTCTTAGTTGAAAAATCATTAGTTCATTACAATCTTGATCACTTAAGTGTGAGATCTTGGGTTCAACTCTTACGAAAAACATGATATTCGTTGTTAAAAAACAACATATGTAGAGGTTTTTTTTTCAAAAGGGTGTAGTGATTTGGTTGCGATAACCATGGAGTCCCCAGATTTAACAATTTAACAAGGAAGAAGATAGGATGGTTGGGCGATTTTTTAGTATTTCTTTATTTTTTTTATAAAAGAAACCATTTTGATAAATACTTTTGAAACAAGTCATTTTGGTAAATAATTTTGTCAACTACACCCTTTTAAAAAAACAAAAACTCATCAAATGTACACCAAAAGTTGTATAGTTTAACTCGGTAATATTATAGGTATACTTGAGACTACTAAAATAGTTTAAAAAAATGCAAATGAGGTGCTTGAAAAATACGTGGAGGTATACTTTTATACTTTTTTTAATTTTATTTAATTGTTTTTCAAAGATATACTTTTAGAAATATACTTTATAAGTAAAAAAGTTTTTTTTACATGGAGGTTATAAAAGATTGCTTCTTGATGAGTTTAGCCAGCTATATATTGCATTTTATATAAATAGGCATTTAAATTTTATGATATATGATTATACCTTTTATTTTACCATTCTTACATGTAACAATATATAATTTCGGTGATGAGATGTTTGGAAAAAAAAATTGAATTATAGTGTTCTTAATGTACAACCCGTGTAATACACGGGTTTCTAACCTAGTTATGTATATGCCTCCATACTCCAATTCATTGGAAAATTTTCCTAATTGGTATATTAATATAACCGATTTCCTTCTATAATATGCGTTGATCTATGTCATTTATATACACCGACTTCTCCTAAAATTACATCGGACGAATAGCATATGATCAAACCCAAAAGCTGTTCCAACCTTGCAATATGAAGTTTCGTAATAGAATTCCATATGACTTTCAAGTTTCGATCCAGTTTTCACCCCTGCTAAAGTTTGATCTTTTACTATAGATTTGAAATCAAAATGTGTTCTACATTCATTTTCTTGAGAAGTTGAACTCGTTTACAATCGTTTAGTTGAGTAGTTCGTTTAAGTTACCCATGTTTTATAATTTTTAACGTGTTCAAGTTTAAATTAAACAATCTGGTTTAACCCAAACACCAAAGAACTCGAACCTAGAATGATTCGTATATCAAATAATATTCTTAGTTTTGAAACCCAACACTAAAAACCCAAAAGCCAGAAAACAATTCGAATTACACCCTACCAAATGTAAAATATAGATATGTATTATTATACATTTTAGAAATAGCTTATATTAACTATATAGAGAGATAATTCTACCTTGTCTAAACATAAACATGCGTATAAATAAAATATTAATATTTTTATGTATATATTTACATTTTAACTCACAGGAATTGTGAAAAAATATATATGAGATTTTATATTAGTTGCTTTCTAGGTTTTCGGTGATTTTACCGATCAGTAATATATATATATATATATAAACTAGGTTAAAATCCGGTGTATTACACGGGTTAATTATGTAAAACTTGATATTATTTTTCTAATTTTGAATATGTGGCACAATAATAATAGGGGTTGGTTTCGGCACAAACCATATTTATCCTACAAACCGTAAAAACAGATCTTAGCACTAAAACAATACATACATAAAAGTAGCACTTTTAAATTATATTAGCACATGAAAATTAATCAAGATAATTGATTTTAGCACATACATGAAATGATATCAGCACTTTTCTTTATCAGCACATTGAAAACAAAAGAAGATCCAAATAAAGAATTAATTGTTTGTTAGCATAATTCATGATAATTGATATTATTTAGGTTATCATTTTACCATTTATCTATAATTGGTTGGATGCTACATGTCACTTTTTAAATAGTTGTTACAGTTTGTATTTGATCCACTACAATAATAATAATTGAAAATAATATAATGTTCAAGAGTATAAATTGATTCATTCTCCCCATTGTCCGGCCAAATAGATTGCAAGAAGTGTTGGATGGATCGAGATAGATTGTTTTGACTTTCAAAAAGATAATATTGAAGTTTGAATCTGAGTAAAACTTGGTCAATTGATTTGTTATTTAGGGTGAGCGGGGCACCAGCGGGAAGGGGGATCGGTGACCCCATTCACCGCTCGGGCACACCGCCGCCAATCAAGCGGTGACCAACATCGGGGACCAATATCGGTGGGGAGTCACCGAAGAGGGGGAGGAGAGAGGGAGGAGTGGACCAATGAAAATTTTCCTTTTTTTTTTTTTTTTTTTATAAAATACCAAGTCACCTAAGAGGGGAGTGCCGCCATCAATTTGGGGTGCGAAGGGAGTTTAAGAGGGGAGTTGACGTGGCATAAACGGGTTGGGTGTGCGTAAGAGAGGGGACTCCCCTCTTAGGGGAGTGCCCCGCTCACCCTTAGGGATATTTGGATTTGATTGTAATTTAAGAATTTGTTTAGCTGCTTTGAGCCTATGAGAACCTAGCCCATAAACCCGTGAAGCACCTACAATCAAAATATGTATATTTTCTTTTAAATATATTTGGAAATAAGAGCATTCACACCCATTCCATCATATTTTCATCCTAAATTACACTAAAAAATACTAGATTTTCTCTCTTCTTTTCAATTAAATAAATTTTTTTATACCTTTATCCTTAACTTTTTTCTCTCCTCCACTCACAATCACTTTCAAAATATATTAAAAATTATAGAGGTGAACAGTGTCCCCCAAATATACAGGTGAACAGTAACATTTTTTCTCTCCTCAACTCACAACTACTTTTTATACTCTTTGTATTATGAAAACCTTCATGGGGAAATTATTGAGTTCAAGTTTGTTTTCCGGATGAAACTAAAAAGTCAACAGTTTAAGTTTAAGGGTTTGTTTGTTATTATTTGGTTTGATTATTTTCTTTATTGGATAATAATAAATACTTAGGTATAATACATATATTGGATTGATTTTGTTGGCCGTTCAAAAAAAATACACATATTTTAAATTTAAAATCTAAAGAAGACGAGGTATTGCTATGTGGCATTATTTGTAATCTTTCATTAAAAGTTACACACACACATATAGGCTTCGGTTCAATTAAGAACCACCATGAGTTTTGAGATTCATGAGAGCTCCTACTTCTCGCGCGATTCGTACCACAATTTTTTTGCACAAACGTAGATAAAAATATTATAAACACATCCGTGAAAAAAACAAAAAATTGTTGAGTCGGTAGTTACGTCAGATGTAAGTTTTGTTTACGTCTGATGTAAATTTTGTTACAGCGATGCAATTTTTTTACACCTAATGTAAATTTTTATATGCGACATTTTTTTATTTTTTTATATTTTTGTTGAAACAAGTGATTTTTTTAAGACTTTTAAATTTTTTTTTTTTGGAAAAACATTTTGGAAAGCATAGTTCTCATGGTTCTCACAACTCAAGTTGGTTGTATATATATATTTATATTTATATCTATATATATAGGGGGTTCATTTGAGAAGAAAATTAAATTGAGAATAAAAAGAACAAATGATACAATTATAAAACATTAAATAGTTTTTTCTCATCTCATCTAATATTATCTTTGACTAATTAATTACTTATAAAAACTATCATCCCTCACACTAAAATTTTTGCCTACACACATCAAAATTCATCCTACACGTTTTGAAATTTGTCCTACACATATTGAAATTTATCCTACACACCTCGTAATTTATCATAAACGTCTCGTTATTTATCCTACACTTTAAATCAACTTTTTTCTTTGAAAACGTATATTCTTTTTGTAAATAAGTTACAAATTTAATGGAGTTAGCTATTAAAAGGAAGATTAATAATTAATGATCTTTCTAAGTTTACCAATATACCTTTACACAAATATTAAGTATAAAAATTAAATGAAGTAAAATAAAGGATTTTTATTGGTTGAAATTTCTCATTTTATTCTTAAAAAAATTTCTTCTCATTTGAACTCCCCACTATATATATATATATATATATATAGGATTAGGTTCAAACGTGAATAAAATCCCAAGAGTGAACTGCGTGAACTGATCTGGGCCTTTGATTTTTATGATCTTGAGATTAAAGTGAGTGGCATGATGGTAAATATTTGGTTAATTTTTTCCATTTAATTAAATACAAAAAGGGTATATGTGTAATTTCAATCTTAAATTGATTGCAAAAATATCTCACAAATCAAGTAATCAATTATCCTCTTAAATTGATTGCATAAATCTCTCACAACTCAAATCAAGGATTAGGAAAGATGTAACTTAATTCAATTATTAAAATAATTATTTGTTTAAATGCGATGTACACATGTGTATTCTGATTTTGCCCTCTTTTTAATGCGATGTACACATGTGTATATCGTCTGTTTTTGTGATATCTCGGAATTTTTTTTGTATTGAATGTTAATGTACACCTGTGAATTACTGTACACATATGTACGATGCTGAGTACACATGTGTACTGTTCTATTTATATCCAAGTACACATGTGTATACCGTTGAAATATCAAGGTTACGTGGATCTTAAAAATCAACATTTGAATTCTGGTGATGAAATCTGAAATAAAAATTAAAATTGAAATCTGGTGATTTGTTGTTTGTTTTGATAATTATCTTATT
Organism: Helianthus tuberosus; assembly: GCA_030545235.1. Taxonomy (NCBI): domain Eukaryota; kingdom Viridiplantae; phylum Streptophyta; class Magnoliopsida; order Asterales; family Asteraceae; genus Helianthus; species Helianthus tuberosus. Next base: position 71,448,120 of record CM060426.1, read on the forward strand.
AATAAATAAACATAATGTGGATACTGAATTTAAATTAGGAAAGATGTAACTTAATTCAATTATTAAAATAATGATTTAAATCTAATTTTTTATATAATTACAATCCTACCCTTAACAACTAAAAAGGAAATCAAGGGTCCATATCTGTTCACGCAGTTCACTCTTGGGAGGTTGTTCACACTAGAACCCTACCATATATATATATATATATATATATATATATATATATAGAGAGAGAGAGAGAGAGAGAAAGTGTAAAATACGGTACGGCTTAACGTACATCACGTACGACAACATGCGTGATTTTTGTATATAGCATGCGTGATTACTGTTCTTTTTCAATTAGCCTGGGGTTGATCAATTTCGTCCAATTCGTTTCAATTTTCTTTTCGTTTTACTTCGAATTCGCCATTGTTCAGTAAATTAATCGAATTGAGTTCAAATTTATCGTTGATTTTGAAATGTTTCATTAAAATGTCGACCCTCTAAATCAAATCATAGAACAGAGGATGAAGGGACAGACCAAGCTTTGATTCAGACCGTAACAGAGGATGCAGGAACATGACCAAGCTTTGATTCGATTAGAGTCAGATGGCAGTAACAATGGTTTCAGATCGTAGAATAGGGGATGCGATTTTTGAATTGCAAGTAGGGCATGCGTGATTAACGTGCTTGATTTTATGTTTCCAACATGCGTAATTAGGTTTTTTGAGGTTTATAACGTGTGCGATTTTCAAATGAACGTGCGTAATTTCGTGACATACCAGTCGTACGTTAAGCAGTAATATACGTTAACTTACCTATATATATATATTCTAAAATTAATTTGGCATACTACAGTGCTAAAAAATCGGATATATGAATTTTGATTTGTTAGATTCGTTTTAATTTGTTAAGTTGATTTTTTTTTAATTTAAACATTAGATTTTTTTTAATTATTAGTCTTATTATATTCCGCTTTTAGCGACACATGTCGTCGCTAAAAAGTTAATATTAAATTTAAAATTTATTTTGTTAATTATTTATGGCAACCATCCTTTAGCGACGACATGTCTCTATAAGGTGACTTTTCCCGACAACTAATTTGCCCTTAAGTGACGAAGCTAAGAATGTTTAATCAGTGGTGGATCTAGTGGCGAAGCTTGAAGTTTCCAACCGGGAGGTCGGAAGTCACCGAACCTAAAATTATACCTAAAAATTATAAAACCTGGGGGCTGAAAACGTATATACCTATAAAATTTTATACGAAAACTACATACCGGACATTAGTGAGTGAAAAGTTCGGCCCCCCCCCCCCCCCCAATGCTACGCTAATGGGTGGATCTAAAAGAAATGTTAAGAGTGTCCAAGTTTCTTTTACCGTACATTCAAGGGTATTTCACATATCACCGAGAAAACTGAAGGTTGCCCTGCACTCCTTAGGATACACAATTACACATAGATCTGGCCCTTGTTTAGCAATGACAATGCTCCCTTGTCGTAGCTAATGGGTCACCGTATCAGGCTAATCTTGTAGTGACAGATATATTTTACACACAAAAACTCTACATAAATATTAAGATATCATCAGACTGAAACCACATTTGTTGGGTGTGACGATTATTCAGTCAATTTTAATAGTTTTAAAAGTGATTGATTTGCAACTAGACTGAACATGAATAAATAGTATGATCGAAAAATCATTTATATAATAGTTTAAAATACAGAATTAGTGATTGATTTGCAACTAGACTGAACATGAATAAATTAGTATGATCGAAAAATAATTTATATTGAAGTAAGAACTCAAAATCCGTGCAAATTTGTTGAGTATATTCTTTTTTTAAGGTTAAGATATTATAAACAAATAAGAGAATAATAAATGTAGGGGTTAAGAATATTAATAAATAAATAATTGAATGTTGGCTTGTCGTTGGCCTAAATTTACGGCTCTTGTCTGCTAAACAAGACTATGAAAATTGGGGCTTCTTTGCTTCGTGCTCGTGGTCCCTTTCCTCGCCAAGGAATCTATCGAGTCGTGCCTCATTGATTATTAATACTACTTACATACATTTAATCCTTTTTAATATGTATTATATTTAATTAAGCCATAATTTAAGAAAAACAAGAAATGAGATAAATATACCTGATGAAATACTGGTTAACACAATGTTGTCCAGCTGGGTTGTCTCGTGTATTAGGGTTCAATCTCTCCCTCCACTCGCCAATCGCTGGATTCCTGCAAAACAGGACACCGGTGACTAGCCACAAGGAGGGGAATAGGGGGGGTTCTCCTTGTGACCACCCTCCGGCGTGAGAATAAGTACCGTTCTGAGGAGAATAGTGTGTGTTGTAGGTGAAATATAGAGAGAGCATAATGTTAAACATGAAGGAGGCGCCCTCTATTTATAGCCGAAGGATGAAGGAGGGAATGGGGCGACCTGCCAGCTGCCAGTGAACGCCAGCTGTCCGACCAAGAGGAATATCCTCTTGGTCTCCTCTGTTGTCACCAGAGTAGTGGATGACGTGGCGTGCCATTATTCATCCAGTTAGGAGAATTCTGGCTGTGGTTGTCGGCCTGTCCTATAGATATCTTGCAGGTCCAGCTGGCGTCCATCCATAGGTGACACGTATCGTCCTTTAAGTCTGGGAGAGCATCTTTTGTGTCACCTACGATTCTTCCAGAAGCTTCTAGATGCCTCATGCTGATGTAGGCGCCATGCCGGAGAAAAAACGGTGTGGTCCCTGCCATGTGTGCATGGGTTTGGGACCATACCTCTTCAAGTCCCCTAGTCCAGTGTGTCTTCTAGATGAGTTTATCGTCTGGGAGGGATTGTGGACTCATAAGGATAGAGGTGTTGTCGGTTGTTTTAATTTGAGCACTGGGGTGTGCGGCGAATGGAAATGGCGTGTAAAATTAAGCCAAAACAGCGCACGACGCATGGAGATGGCGTGCAAAGTTGAGCCAAAACAGCGCACAGCGCATGGATATGGCGTGCAAAAATTGAGCCAAAACATCGCACGGCGCATGGAGATGGTGTGCAAAATTGAGCCAAAATAGCGCACCACACACGGAGATGGCGTGCAAAATTGAGCCAACACGGCGCACCGCGCATGGAGATGGCGTGCAAAATTGAGCCAAAACGGCGCATGACGTGAGATTTTTCCTTAGAGATTTCTTCAAGGAGAAGTCTTTATTTTCAACTTTGGAGAAATGATGACGTCTGATGTGTGACTAATGTTCCGTCTGAGGTGGTTGTCTTGTCGAAGGTGTGAACAGTTACTTTTGCAATATGTCAGGCACGTTTTTCGTCAAGTATTAGGCGCGTGGCGGCCACGCGCCCTAAACAGGCGGCGTAATATTTTCTCTCTCCTTACGTGTCACTTTCCGATTGGCTGACCTTCCGTCTTCTAACAGTCCACTATCCCATCGCATTAAATGCGATGGGTATAAATAGTTGGCGGTTTCCACCAGACGTTCCACATTTTCCTCAAACTCCTTAGCATTTCAAATTTCAAAATTTTCTTTCTCTTCTTCAAATCTCTTCTTGTCTTCTTAATTTTCTTAAGAAAATGTCCACCGGTACCAAGCCTGCCAGCACGAAGAAGAGGAAATCTAAGCCTAAGAACCCTCCTGGTCCAAATCAGGCTATCACTAACTGGAGGGAAGAAGAACTGCACAATATTATTCAACAATTTGCATATCCTTCCGACTGGGGTATCCAGTTTCTGACGGCTAATTATACTGCTTTAGATGCTCCCCCGGTTACAAGACTCTTTATACTGACTTCTTCCGTGAAGGGACTTTCCGGTTGCCGATGTCGAAGTTTATTGGTGATGTGTTGACTGGGTATGGGTTACATATCTCTCAGATAAACGCGTAGGGTTTACCTAGGGTTACTCAGTTTGAGTTTATCTGCCGAGCTCAAAGGATAGAGCCGACGTTTGAGAAATTCAATGTATTTTATTACGTGACTTACACCGGGGGTTCTATTCTTTTAACTCCTGTCCTGCTGGTGTGTTGCCTTGTAGCCGGGACCCTCCAAAGAGTCTGCATGACTGGAAACAGAAATTTTTCTACATTCATCGTGGAGTTATCCCGATCGATATGCATTATCGATCGGAAAGTGAGGGTGTGCCAAGGGTTGCGGTTTCGATAGCCTTTGCTGATGAAGACTGGTACAAGACTTTGAGCCGGAGGACTACTCCCATGATTCAACTGGAAGAGAAGGCCCTTGTTGCGACTGGTATGAGTATGTTGCGGGTGCCCCGTGATCCTAGGGCTTACCCGATTTATGCACACAAAGGAAGAGGTATTTCTTCCTTACTATTTGTCTTGTTCTTTCTTCTCTTCGTTTATTATCTCACATGCCTTTATGTTTTTCAACAGGTTATAGTTTGATGAATGTTTTCGATCCCAAGGTTGCTGGTGGGATGTCTGTGGCGGCATTGCCTAAGGGTGAACCCGGGTGGATCTCTCGGATTAGAGACAACTTTTTGCACCATTCCAACGAGAGTATGGCTGCCTATGCCAATGTCATTTTAAGTGTTGCTGAGGATGAAACTGATGTTGATGTCATTCCTACTCGAAAGGAGCTTATTCTCCTTTCGAGTGAGGAATCTGCTGGTTCATCTCACAACCTAATTCACCATTCATCGCGTGCAGGCCCACAACAGGGACCTACTCAAGAGCCAGCTGGTGAAGGTGTATCTACTCCTCCTATTGTGGATCCAACTGTTGCTATGGCTGAACAAAAGGAAACTAGGAAGAAGAAGCAAGAGGAGAAGAAGACGGAAGGAGACAAGACTGCTGAAGAGCCGGCCAACACACCGACTCGTAAGCGTTCTTCTAGCATCAACCTATTGGACTACGTTGTTATTTCTGACTCATTGTCTGGTTTAAAAGCAGGGGTCAAACGATCTGCTCCTGACCTAGATGATGATGTCACCTTTACCGAGATGTTAGCCAAGAAACAGAAGGTTCTTGAAGATAAAAAGCATGAGTTAGATGCGCAGACTGCTGTCGTCTTATCTGAGAAAAAGTTGAAATTTATGGGTGAGATTGTTGCACCCTTTGAATCTAAAGTTGACCTTGGGGTTTTTAGCAAGAAATCTAGCAATCTTCTTGAGAAGATATTCAAGGCATCCTCCGCCCCTCGATGTATGATTCCCTGTTACTTATGCTTAAATTTTGTCTATCCTCCCTTCCCTTTTTAAGGATAACTGTTTGTCTTTTACTGCAGCATCTACCCGTTCTGGGGTTAAGGTTGATATCTCCAAGATTACTCCACCTACATCTCCTCCCCCATTCCATTTGATGTATCGCCCCCTTACCCTGACCCAAAGGGAAAAGGTAAGGAGGGCAATGTTGAGAACGATGCTACGGAGAAGGTGGTACAGAGTGTTGCTCCTGGTGTGGTGGTTCAAGAGGGTGGCGTGCGCATTGAAGGAGCTGAAACTGACTGGGAGTCAAGCGAGGCCACCCCTGAAGGGACAATATACACCCGACGTGGGCCTCCTACTCCTGGAGGGGTGGTCCTTCTGGTGGCCGGCAGGGTCCAGAGTTTCACTGGGTGGAAGGTGGAAGGTCATGGACAGATCATAACCCGACTTGTGATGATCTCCCTCATGCCCCCCGTTGGGGTTTGACACAGGGCTCCAGGATGGATAAACTTGGTTACTGTCGTGAGTTTTACTCATTGTCACTCCCTCCTGCAGAAAGATTGCTCCAAAAGAATCATCATCGTTTAGACCTCTTGGATGATCATATCCATTAGGGTGTTAACTTCTTCTCCACTACACAAGAGATTGTGAGGGACTTGCAATCGATGGGCGAAGACGTTTTGGAGTTTGAAGCTGCCAAGAAGGAATTTGCTGCTGAGAGGGAGACCTTTAATTCTGAGAAAAAGGGGTTGCTGTGGAGGGTTGACGATAGTGAAGAGAAGCTTGCAAAGGAAAAACAATTCAACACCAACCGCCAGAAGGATTGGGAGGCAGCGTGTAAGAGATCTAACCGAGATCTAAAATCTGCACATGATGAGGTAGTGAAATTGAAGGCTGAGAAAGCTAAGGACAGCCAAGAATATGAGTGTCTGGCTGCTGCACACAAGGAGAAAGAAGCTGAGTCACAAGCGCGCATTGCCGCCTTGGAAAAAACAGTTGAAGAGCAAACGACTCACAACAAGGCATTGGAACTCTAGGCTGAGGATCTTGGCGCTGGTTGCAAGTGGTTTCTTGCACGTGGTATCCCCTTGGTATGTTTCCTTTTCATTTCAATTTGTCTGATATTCCTTCTTATTTGTTATATTTCTTCTTTTGTCTTTTGTGTAGATTGCTGATCGATTGGTGAAGTCTGATGATCTTGCGAAGTACATGTTCGAGCTGGGTGGTGCTGCGTATGATAGTGGACGTAAAGATGGATATGGCGAGGGTAAAGCAGCTGCTCTTGCCAAAGACAAAGATCACCAGTTCGAGCTCGATAAGGTTGATTGCACGGCTAATTATACGGCCAAGCGTCAGGAGTATGAATTCCTTGAGTTTGGGATTATAAAGGCCATCGAGAAGCTAACTCAAAAGGGTATTGATGTGGAAACTTTGAAGAAAGTGCTTGAGGATGCCGATGTGGAGACTAGTGGTGCTGGTACAAGTCACCAAGTCTAACTGTGTTGTTCTTCCGGCTTGCATGCAGTGTATTGGTCTATAGACCGTGTATTTCCAGACAATTTGATGCTTGTTCAATGTTTGTAAACGATATGTCTTATTCATGGTGTTGTATGCATAACTGCCATAATTTTGCTAGCATATATGTTAAATTTTTAGTTGTTAAATCGTTTGTGTGAATTTTTTTTTAGTTACAATTTGTGCATATGATAATTACTTTGATTAGGTCCTGCGAATGAATGGTGGGTATGACAGGTGATTGTGTTTGATTAACCCGGTTGCGCACTTGGTCGTGACGAGCCTTGGAGGTTTACAATGTTTATTCTATCATTATTCCAATGCTTTGTTCAAGTATGCCTGAAATGTTACGAAGTGATCGTTGACAGGTTATTGTGTTATATCGACCTGGCTATGCACTTGGTAGTGACGAGCCTTGGAGGTCTACAATGTTTGTGCTGCCTTGTCTATGATGCTTTCGTGTGTAAGTGGGTACGAAGTGAAGGTTGGCTGACAGGTTTTATTGTGTGTAACCGATCCGGCTATGCACTTGGTTGTGACGAGCCTTGGAGGACTACAATGTTTTCTATCGTTAAGCCAGCGATGTTTTCGTGTGCACCCAAAGGAATGTATGCATTTGTAATAAAAATTTCACAAAAGATAAGATGTAGGATAATCAACACTTCTTGTACTAAAGATGTTTGTGTTGTGCCCATGGCCTTGCATTAGAAAATAACGTCTGCTATTTACATGTAACACTTCCGTAATTGTTGGGCATTCCAAGTCCTTGGTATTTCTTTGTTGTCCAAGGTGCGCAACTGATATGCTCCTTTACCTAGGACCTTATCAACGATGTAGGGTCCCTCCCATTTCGGAGACAACTTGCCTGGTCTTTCAACGTTGGACGCTTTATTGTCTCTCAGGATGTAATCACCAGGATTGAAGGTGGATATCCGCACCTTGCTGTTGTAGTACTTTCCAACTTTGTCTTGTATTTTGCTTCATTGATTGCCGCCATTTCTCTCCTTTCTTCCAGGAGGTCCAAATCTAGCCTTCGTTGTTCTTCGTTATTTATGGCATTTGTTGATAACATTTTTGGGGATGGTAGGCCAATCTCTGCAGGTATCACTGCTTCTGACCCATACACCAGACTGAATGGGGTTTCACCATTGCTCGTTTTTGGCATCGTCATGTGAGCCCACAAGATACTGGTAGTTCATCCACCCAGCCTCTCCGTTGAGTTCCAAGTTGCACTTTGATGCCATCGACGATGCTTTTGTTTACCGCCTCGACCTAACCGTTTCCTTGTGGGTGCACCATCAAGGAAAACGTATGTTCGATGTTCAACTCTTTAAACCAATTTTGGAGGTCTTCGGCTGCAAAGTTTGTTCCGTTATCTGTGATGATTCTTAGGGGTAACCCAAATCGACAAATTATCTGCCCCCAGATAAACCTTCATACCACCATGGCTGTTGTCGATGCCAGAGCTTTCGCCTCCACCCATTTAGTAAAATAGTCAACATCGACTATAATGAATTTTACTGCTCCTGGGGCTTCGGGAAAATGACCAACCATGTCAATTCCCCATTGCTGAAACGACCAAGCCGTAGTAACAGGGACTAATTCATTCTTGGGGCGCGGGATTTTAGGCGTGTGCCTTTGACATCCGTTACATTTCCTTAACACCTTTACCACGTCTAAATGCATCCCTGGCCAATAATACCCCGCATTCATCACCTTTGCAACAACCATCCTAGGACCCGTGTGAATGCCACAAATCCCTCCATGCACTTCATGAATCAATTAATTAGAGGGTCTACACAATGGAGTAGGGGTCCTAGGTTAGATCTTCTGTATAAGATGCCATCAGACATTTGATAATGTTCTGATTTGCGTTGTATCTTCCTGGGCTCCGCTTTGTTTTCAGGAAAGATCCCTGACTGAAGGTACATGATGATAGGAGTCATCCAGGATGATGATCCTAGTTGGATGACACTGACTTGCCTCAACGGGGCTGACGGGTTTCTCGATACTTCAATGTGCACGTCCTTGGCTAAGTGTTGGAAACTCGTAGACGCAAGCTTGCTCAGGGCATCTGCAGGCTTGTTCTCGCTCCTGTTGATGTGGTGAATCTTGAAAGAGTCAAAACTTTGTTGCAGGGTTTTTGCTTGCTCAAGGTATAATACCATGACATCACCTTTGGCGTCGTATTGACCGTTGATTTTACCCGCCACAAGCAACGAGTCAACATGCGCTTCTAGGTGTTTGACTCCCATTTTGATTGCTAGATGTAACCCAGCAAGAAAAGCTTCGTATTCTGCTTCGTTGTTTGTACTCTTGAAATCCAAGCGGATAGCATACGTAAATTCGTGCTTTTCTGGGCTTACAACCTCAAGCCTGCCCCTGCACCATCTTTGTTGGACGCGCCGTCTGTTTATAACAACCACGACTCTTCAGAAAATTATTTCTCAGCTTTTTCCATTGTTTTACACTCACGGTCTTTATCGTTTGGCACATCTGTCAAAAAGTCTGCCAATACTTGACCCTTGATTGCCGGCTTGGGTCTGAAAACAACATTGTGACCTCCTAGTTCGATGGCCCATCTTGCGAGTCTACCAGGGATTTCTGGTCGAGCCAGGATGTTTCCAATATTGTAGTTTGTCAGGACGTGGATGACATGGTTGCCGAAGTATCTACGTAGTGTCCTAGATGCATGAATAAGTGCTAGAACTAGCTTCTCCATCATAGAAATCTGGTTTCTGGATCATTCAAAGTGTGACTGATGTAGTACACTGGCGTTTGCACACCTTGCCAGTCAACTAAAAGGACTGCACCAACCGCCTTTTCTGACGCTGGCAAATACATGACTAACGGCTCATCTTTCATTGGGGCTGTCAGAGTTGGCAAGCGTATCAAACAATCTTTCATTTCTCTAAATGCAAGTTCTGCTTCTAGGGTCCATGAGAATTGGTCTTTCTTCACACAATTTCGGAGGGTTTTGATGAATGGGAACGACTTTGCTGCATGATTAGCGAGGAAGCAGGTTAGTGCGGCTAAACGTCCTGCTAGTTTCTACATCTCTTTTATTGTTGATGGGGAAGGCATTCATTCAATTGCTTGCACCTTCTCAGGGTTAACCTTGAACCCATCTTTCGTAAATATGAAGCCCAGAAATTTTCCTTCCTCCATCCCAAAGCAGCATTTAACTAGGTATAGTTTGATGTTCACCCCTCGTAGTGTGTCAAAAGTCTTCTGAATATTTTGCAACATCAGATCTTCCACTTTGCTCATGAAGACTAAATCATCCCTGTAGACTTCGATATACTTGCCGATGGCGTCTCCAAATGTTTTGTTCATTAGCCTTTGGTACGTTGCCCCTACATTCTTTAACCCGAAAGCATTTTTGTGTAACAATACAATCCCGTTGGCGTGCGGAATGTCGTCTTATCTTCGTCTTGGATTGCCATCCACACTTGGTGGTATCCCTTGTAACAATCAAGAAAGCATTTCCACCGGAAGGATGCCTAGGAGTCAATCTTTTCGTCGATCTCAGGCAGGGAGTAACAGTCTCATGGATATGCTTTGTTTGGATCTTTGTAATCTACACACATCCTCCAACCACCATTTCCCTTTGGTACCATTACGAGGCTGGCAACCCAGGTCTGGTAGCTTACTTCTCTGATGATGCCGGCATTGAGCAACTCTGTGACTTGTTCTTGCATAGCTTCATGTTTTTCAGAACCTAGGTGGCGCTTGGTGTGTACGACAGGTTTGGCATTTTCAGCAACGTTAAGTCTGTGTTTTGTAATGTGCCGTGGAACGTCGACCATATCAGCTGGTGTCTAGGAAAAGACATCCATGTTCTTGAATAACAACTGCTTGAGCGGTACGCATGTTGCTTCTGACATTGTTGGACCTAAGGTGATTGCTTGTTTCGGATACTTCCTATTCAAAATGCACTTCTTAGGTTCCGCGCGTGGGGTTAGTCATGAGCACTTCTTTGCTTGCGTAGATGATAGCGACCCCAATCTCCGTTGGAAACCCTACTGCTGAATGTGGCCCTGAGCAGATCATGCTGAAGTTGCCTTGGGATTCTCTCCCCAAAAGAATGTCGTGTCATGAATTCACCGGTAAGACCATGAACATATCCTCTTCAGTTCTCGAATTCTTCCCGTCAGAAAGCAGCACTGGGAAAGATATATGGCCGAGAGGAAAAACAGCTTCGTTACAGAAACTAGTGAGTGGGTAGTCAACTAGCTCCAAGCGCGCTTTATTCTCTTGGTCCAACTAGTTGAAGCATTTTTCGTATATGATGTCCACGGTACTCCCTGGTTCGATGAAAATGTAGTCTCTTTGGCTGTGGCCAAACACACCTGGAATCACAATAGGTCTTCTTTCTCTTGGGCCTCCTCTTACTACCGGAAAAACGACTTGCCTTTCGGGCCAGGAGTCATCTTGGGCGCGCTTGTTATAGTTCTTTCTGGGTCTTCTCTGACCCCCTTGTATCATATGTGTTTCAATCTTTCGGAGTTTCTTGTTGTCAGGACCTTCCTCTCTCCTTTGGATCTTGCGTGTGTCTCTTTTGCCCCCTTTTATCAAGTGAGTAATTTTACCACCCTTCAATGCTCGTTCTATCTCTTGTCTTAATCTAATACAGTCATCTGTCAAATGGCATGTATCCTTATGGTATTCACAAAAGAGATTTGGGTCTTGCCCTCTCTTGTTGCGCATCAGTAACGGGGCCTTGAATTGGTGATTTTCAGTTGATAAGACTTCAGAAGGAGTCTTTGTGAGGGGCGTCCATTGCTTTTCCCTGTTCTTTCTTAACCTCTTTCCGATAGCTTATTTGGTTGATAGTCGCGCGCACATCTTCAACTGGTGGGCTTCTTTCCTTGGAGCCAGATGCCTTCCAGGGTTGACCCTTCCCTTTCTTGTTGCGTTTATCACTAGCACGCTGGCTATAGCTATACTGACGGTTGTCATCACCGATCAGTTGCTTATCAGTCCTAGCAATGGTTTTGACTGCTTCAATGAAGGTATCCTAATCTTTGGGGCCTCCATCTCTGCCTTTGACTCTCTTAATCAGATCATCGCACTTAACAACGCACATGAAGTGTGCGCACATCATCTGTTCTTTGACGTCCCCTATCTCCAGGCACTCTTTGTTATATCTGGTGATGAAATCTTCGATGCTCTCGTGTTCCTTCCTCCAGATATTTATACAGTTTGCAGAGTCTCTTGTATGTCTACGTTGTTGAGAGAAGTGTGCTAGAGAATTGATTTCAAAATCCATCCAGGACTTGATTCTTCCCTCTGGCAAACTATCAAAACATGCGCGCGCTGCGCCAACAAAGGTTTGTACGAACAGATGGCACCAGACAGGCAATGACCAACCACCTGTCACACCCCAACCGATGACGGAAACATCGGGGCGCGGCACTGAGCAAAACAGATTGTCCAGGAGAAATCCTAACGACTAAATTACCAGATATTTAAATATTATGTCCCATACCATAACATACCACAGTAAATAGTTATTACAGACCAAATATCTCAAAGACAAATAACATGTTTCGACAACTCAGATTTTTATTAGATTTGTTTCTAGACTCCGTCCTAGCTTGATTTCCAGCAAGTAACAAGCAAGCGTACTAAGCACCTGTCACATACGTTAAAATAGAGGTCAATACACATAGTGTAAAGGTGAGCATACAAGTTTAATAATATAATAGAGTTCGAAATCGTTTATGCATAACCAACATGTAACATGTAACAAAGTGAAGGCTAGTAGGTTATCGACAGAGAAATATGCACATATGTGACTGCGAGTTGTAGAATGCGCAACACATATCCCCACTGGGATACGTGAAGTAAAGCCCTTAACAACCTTGTCCACGACAGGTACTGAGTCCAAACTTAGTACTATCGTTGCTAAGGTGTCAGGCAACAATCACTGTGTTAACTTAACATACAAGCATTCATCGAATAACACGTAGCATGCAAAAACGGTCAGCGTATAAATAGTGTTTGCGTTGTGTGTCGATTATGATTTGAATAAGTAACGTATGTAACACCCAAAAGTGCGTAAAGCGAAAAGGGTTCGAATATACTCACAGATAGCGTTTAAGTTAATAAACACTGTTTTGGATTGAAGGGAGCGCTGAGAGATTAGCCTGAATAGTTAACGATAGCATAAGCGAAGAACAGCACGTTAAACGGTGAAAAGTGACCAAGTTTCGAATGGTAATCCGATCGGATGGCAATCCAATCGGATGGTCATTCGATCGGATGTCAATCCATTCGGATGGTCGTCCGATCGGATGGCCATTCGGTCGGATTGACATTCGTTTGGGAAGAATGTGTTTGTGTATGATGGCTTTGAAGTTTTCGTTGTAGCATTTTGTAAACAGAGAAGTATATCTACCCTTCAGGTCCATCGATCGAACGGTCGTTCGATCGGATAGTGATCCGATTGGCGAGACATTTCTAGTGAGAACAAGTTCACAGTAGGATGGTCATTCGATCGGATGGTCTTCCGATCTAATGGAAATCCGTTAGGAACTGATGATCTTTGAAATTTATAAAAAATGATTAAGTGTTGAAGATCCAAGTATCCGATCGAACGACAATCCATTCGACGTTCAGATTCTTTGAGTAGTTTGAAAATGTTTAAGTGTGGAACCAAGTGCAATCTGATCGGATTGTCGTTCAATTGGATGGCAATCCATCGGACGGCAATCCGTCCCAACGATCTGATCGTCTTGAAACTTGATTATTTTGAAAAGTTTACGGTTTGATCGAGACGGTATGACAACGTATTAAACAACGGAACCTCGTCAAGTCCAAGTCGTCCGACCGAAGTAGGAATCACCCTAGTCCGTTTAGCTAACTGTTTGTGATGGTTGTTCATGTTAAACCCGAAATCGGTTGTCTCTTTGATAGAAACCAGATCTCAGACCGACACTTCACTAAGAAATGAGTAGAAGGCATGAACGAGCTCCGATTCTATCGGTTTGAGTGCATTGAGTGTAAAAGAGTTGAAAGAAAGTTAGAAAAGTATCTTTCAATCCTTTTAACTTTGAAAATGGTTAGATCTATGTGAAATCCTAATCATGTGGAAATCCTTCAGATCTGAGTTATTCTTGGTGGAATGAGGTCAAAACTTGAAGTTCATAAGAACTTCTTGATGACATCATCCTAGTACACCTCAAATCCGCTGATTTCACGCTTAAAAGTTAAGATTCAAAGGTGAAAATGATGAAGAAGTGTGTGTAGATGATAGATGTACAAGATTTGAGTTGAAAACTTACAAGAATCGCGAGAAATCGAAGGAAAAGTGAGTTTGGGCGCTGGTCGAACGAGAGAGAGAGCTGTCACATCACTTGTGATGTGACAGGTGGTATTTATAGGTTGCCAAAAAGAGAAAGAGTGCGCAGGTGTCGGATCGGATGTCACTCCGATCGGATGGCCATCCGATCGGATGGTTATCCATTCGGATGACCATTCGATCGAATGGTCATTCGATCGAGTGGCTCTGGCGAGTTGGTTTTCGGCGTTTCATTTCGCGTGTTGAGCACTACGATGCGTTTAAGCGGGTGTCGATTATGAGATGCGAAAGATTAATAATAAACACACAAATACTATATCTAACATACAATCATCCTGAATAACTTGCGTTTAGCGTTTGCGATAGAGTTGCGATTGCATTTCGATTAATCACCTCAAACATAAAGTAAACATGCACAAGTAACACATAAATAGCACACACACGTAAAACAATATTCAAAACCTATCAATCAAGGCGCGAACGCGATTGCGATGCGATTAGCAATAAAGCGATAAAATATGCGATAAACATCGATTAAACCTCGATTATTAATAGATACTCCACATAATACAACTAAAGCAAAACAATTAAAAGATTCGATTACAGGTCAAAGACTTAAAGTCAGTTAGTTTAGCAAGGAGTGACAGATCGCAATTAGCAATCTTTTCTTCCTTTGACTTTGACTTTGACTTTGACTTTTGAAACACGGGGTGTTACAGCGTCCCCTTCTTTAGGGAATTTCGTCCCGAAATTAGGCTTTAGCCATAACAAACAACTGCGGGCACGTCGCTTTATGTCACTTTCGAGTTCCCAGGTGAACTCTGCGCCGCGTTCGCCTTCCCAGCGAACCTTCACAATGGGAATGCGTGAGCGCCTGAGCTTCTTGGTTTCTCGGTCCATGATCTCGATAGGCTTCTCCACGAAGTGTAATGTTTCGTCCACTTGTAGATCCTCTAGCGGAACTTGTAAATCCTGCTCGGCTAGGCACTTTCTGAGGTTCGATACATGGAAAGTCGGGTAGACGTTGTTAAGTTCCTC
Source organism: Helianthus tuberosus (assembly GCA_030545235.1). Lineage (NCBI taxonomy): Eukaryota > Viridiplantae > Streptophyta > Magnoliopsida > Asterales > Asteraceae > Helianthus > Helianthus tuberosus. The sequence goes on from CM060426.1 coordinate 71,463,121, forward strand.
CAGTAGTTCGAGTCTGTAGGCCACTTTTCCGATCCTTTCCAGAATCTTAAAGGGTCCAACATATCGAGGCGCGAGCTTTGCTTTCTTACCGAATCTGATCACACCCTTCCAAGGTGATACCTTTAGGAGTACGTGATCGCCAACGTCAAATTCAAGGGGCTTGCGGCGTCTATCGGCGTAACTTTTCTGACGACTCCGAGCTTTCAGCAGATTGTCTCGAATTTGGAGGATCTTGTCAGTCATCTCTTGCAGCAGCTCAGGACCGGTTAGTTGCGCATCTCCGATCTCATGCCACACAATAGGCGATCGACATTTTCTTCCGTATAATGCCTCAAATGGTGCCATTTGTATGCTAGAATGATAACTGTTATTGTACGAGAGTTTGACTAAAGGTAGGTGCGCATCCCAATTACCACCGAAATCTATGACGCACGAACGAAGCATGTCTTCAAGACTACGAATCGTTCTTTCAGTCTGAACTCGGTTTGGGGATGGAAAGCGGTACTTAGATTAAGCGTAGTACCGAGAGCAGATTGAAATGTTTCCCAAAGACGTGAGGTAAACCGACCATCACGGTCAGAGATGATGTCATGAGGCGTCCCATGTCGACAAATAATCTCGTCGGTATAGATTCGGGCTAATTTTTCTACCTTAAAGTCTTCTCATATCGGCAGAAAGTGAGCTGATTTAGTCAAACGATCAATGATAACCCAGATGCTATTGTGACCTGAAGTTGTACGCAGGAGTTTCGTGATCAAGTCCAAGGCTACGCTTTCCCATTTCCACATCGGGATCTCGGGTTGCACAAGCAAGCCACTGGGTCTTTGTTGTTCGGCCTTGACTTTCGAGCAAGTCAGGCACTTCGAAACATAGATTGCGATATCCTTCTTCATTCCAGGCCACCAATACCATAGACGAAGGTCATGGTACATCTTGTCGGCGCCAGGATGAATGGAATATCGACACTTGTGGGCTTCGTCCAACAGAATTTAACGTAAGTTAGTGCGTTTGGGAATCCAAATAATGGAATATCCCATTCGATTTATTCACTAACTGTTCGCTATTATGGTAAATCCTTTCCTTCTTCAAAGTGCGTTCGGTAAAACAAGCATGCTGAGCTTCACGGATAAGAGTTTCGAGATGGTGTTGGGCGTAAACATTACGAACGCTATGCAAATAGCTTCGTCTGCTGTGGGTGTCAATAACGACATTTGCTTTGCCAGATGGTAACGGATCTCACAGTCGTAATCGTTGAGAAGTTCTACCCATCGGCGTTGGCGCATGTTCAGTTCGTTTTGGCTGAGGATGTGTTGCAGACTCTGATGATCTGTGAAGATCGTACACTTGGTACCATAAAGGTAGTGTCGCCAAATTTTCAACGCAAAAACAACTGCGCCTAGCTCGAGGTCGTGGGTTGTATAGTTCTTCTCGTGGATCTTGAGCTGACGAGAAGCGTAGGCGATAACCTTGTCCAGTTGCATAAGAACACAACCAAGAGCAAGGTTTGAGGCATCACAATAGACAATGAAGTCATTGTTTCCGTCGGGTAAAGCGAGAACGGGAGCATTGCAGAGCATATGCTTTAGAGTTTCAAAGGTAGTCTCTTGTTCAGTTCCCCAAACAAAAGGCTTGTGTTTATGCGTCAAGGAAGTAAGCGGGACAACGATTTTCGAGAGGTCAGCGATGAATCGACGATAATAGCCTGCCAATCCGAGGAACGAACGAACCTCGGATGGTGATTTTGGAGTAACTCAACTCTTAACAGCTTCGATCTTTGCGGGGTCGACGTGAATACCTTGACTATTGACGATGTGACTGAGGAATTGAACCTCCTCCAGCCAGAATTCACACTTGGAGAACTTGGCATAGAGTCGATTCCCTTGGAGTAGCTCGAGAACCAAACGTAGATGCTGAGTGTGTTTGGTTTTTTACTTCGAATAGATAAGGATATCATCGATAAACATGATGACGAAGCGGTCAAGAAATGGTTTGCACACGCTATTCATAAAATCCATGAAAACCGCGGGTGCGTTGGTTAAACCAAAGGGCATTACGATGAATTCATAATGGCTATAGCGGGTTCGGAATGCGGTTTTCGGTATATCTTCCTCCTGAATACGTAACTGGTAATAGCCTGAGCGTAAATCGATATTCGAGAAACATGTAGCACCTTGCAATTGATCAAACAAATCATCGATTCGAGGCAGGGGGTAACGATTCTTGATTGTCAGCTTATTCAACTCCCTATAGTCGATGCACATCCGGAACGATCTATCATTCTTTTTGACGAAAAGGACTGGTGCGCCCCAAGGAGAGGTGCTAGGGCGAATGAAGCCTATATTAAGTAGTTCCTGGAGTTGACTCGAGAGTTCGCGCATTTCGGACGGAGCGAGGCGATAAGGAGATTTAGCAACAGGATTGGTTCCAGGAATGAGGTCAATACGAAAATCAATATCATGACTCGGGGGTAAACCAGGTAGATCATCAGGAAATACATTATGGAATTCGCAAACAACGGGAACATCTTTCACACCTGTGGTTCTTTTCTTTTCCTTCTCCGCTACTACAATGTGTGCCAAGAAAGCTTGGTATTCCTTGCGGAGATACTTGCTAGCCTGGACACACGACATGAGTTGGAGTTTCTTCGAAGCGACTTCACCATAAACACGCAATAGATCACCATTAGCGAGTGAGAAGTGAATCATCTTATCGAAGCAAACAATTTCAGCACGATTTTCACGAAGAAAATCCATGCCTACTATGATATCGAAACTAACGAGCAGCATCGGAATAAGGTCGATAGGAAAGATGTGATTGTTGAGTCCGAGAGTACAATCACGAAGAACATAATTGACAGCGACAGTTCTTCCAGTGGCAACTTTAACATCGAATGTCGAGGGGAGATGGGCGCGCTTACGATTAAGGAGATTTTCGAATTCTAACGACATAAAACAGTTATCGGTTCCAGTATCAAATAAACACGCGGCATATATACCATTCACAAGGAACGTACCATTAACCACATTGTTGTCTGCTTGGGCCTGGCGGACGTTGATGTTGAAAGTACGTCCGCGGGCAGCTGGCTACTGCTGTTGTGGCTCTTGCTTCACCACTCGATCGGGGCACATGTTTGCGAAGTGGTTAGGATCACCACACGCAAATCAAGCTCTAGCGTGGATCGCGGGTGCATGAGCCGCTTGTTGGCCTTGAGGAGCAGGAAGTAGAGCTTGTTGAGCAGAAGCTTGACCTTGAACTGGAGCTGGAGCTTGACGTGGACCAGTACGGTAGTTGGCGGTGAAGTGGCCGTACATGTTGCAGTGCATACAGTATCTGCAAGCAATCCCCACGGGGTGATGATAAGTACAAGTAGGGCAAGCCGGGTGAGGACCAGTGTATGCACGCTTAGCCAGCGGTGCATGGGTGACCGGTGCTGCAACTTGGCAGTGTTGAGGCTGCGGTTGAGCAGGTACTGCTTGGAGCGGAGCGGCAGCTGTGACAGCGCAATTCTTGCTACTGTTGTTGTTGTTGCACTTTCTCTTGCGGCGGGAGGACTTTAAAGACTGCGGTGCGGCGGCGGTTTCAGCGGTGGGAGCAGCGGTAACTTGATGGAGATTCTTGGAGGCTTTATCAAAGTAACCAGCCTTGACTCGCTTGTCGTTTATCTCAGCAGCGAGTAAGAAGGTTTCCTCAATAGTTGTCGTCTTCGCAGCTTGAACGAAATCAGCCACGCAATCCGGAAGAGCACGGATATACTTCTTGATGGTGATTTCGGGAGTAGTAACTTGACCTAGACAGATTATGCCCAGCTGCTTAAAGCGAGCAGTTAAACCAGCGTTCTCGCCATCCTTTTGTTTGATGTTCCAAAACTCATCCTCCAACTTTTGAAGCTCGTGGGGAAGGCCGAACTCTTTCATCATGATGTCCTTCAACTCGTCCCACGTAAGCCCGTAAGCTGCATCATTTCCACGCTTATTTCTCTCGGCAGTCCAGCAGTCCAGAGCCCTGGACAGGAAAACGCATGTGGCGTTAATATTGCGGAGATTATCTGGACAGCCGCTTTGGCACAAGGTGACTTCAATAGAATCAAACCATTGAAACATGGAAGTAGGTCCATCTTCTCCGGTGAATTCTTTGGGTTCGCAGGCTTTGAACTGCTTCAAGCTAAAAGTAGCTTTAGAAGCATCAGTCCTGGACTCTTCAGAATATTTGCTAGCGTTTTCGTTCAGTTCGCTAACAATCTGAGGGATAACTTTCGCCATTTGCTTAGCGACGAGGGCGGCGATGCGTTTGTCATCATGATTGCGGCGAGCTGAGCGGGAGTGAAACGATCCAAATGATGACATTGTCTGCAATAGACATCGCCATAGGACTTAATCACTATAAAATCGAATCTCACCTCACACGCACTACTACTAAAGCTCAGGAACACAATCACGTAACACATAGGCATGATGTATTGTAAAATACATCTTTATTCGCGTCTAGGTTTGTTCGGTTTTAGTTAGTTTTAGTGTCGGTTTTAGATAGAATGTACATACTTTTGATTGTCTTGTGTTTTCCAGGTTTTTGCAGCAAAAGGAACAGATACGAGATAAAATCTGGACAGGAGAAAGTTTGGCACGGAAATCGAGGAGCTCGGGAGTGAAACGGAGCAAGAATTGCAGTTCTGAGGGTTCCAGGCGGCCCGCATAAGCTTATGAACATTTCCAGGCGGGCCGCGTCAACTTAAGTTATGTTTCCGAAAATATGGACGCGGGCGGCCCGCATAAACTTATACAAAACCTTAGGCGGGCCGCGAGATGACTGTACGTCGGCACTGAATCGTAATCAGCAAGAAATTTAGGGTTTTGAGGTTATAAATGATCATTATCAAAATCAGCCGATGACAGCACCACAATTACGAATTTTAGACATCTTTGGACAATTTGGAGGGCTGATTAGAGGCGTTTGAAGGCTTGGAACTGCTGGGAATCATCGGGTGACACTTTGGAGCGTTCGGGAGTAGAGATTACGGGTTTAATCATCTTGTTCTCTCGTTTTCGTTCGTTTTACTTTGTTTGATGATGAATTCTGTTTTGACAATGTTTTATGCTATGTTTTTAGACATGTTTCTTGGCTAAACTTCATAAACTACCTAGGTTAATGACAATAGCTTAATAAAGTTTGGATCTTTATTTGATTTTTAGCGTGGTTGTGGATATTCTTGTATTGTAAAAGCTTTGGGAATATACCTTGGTTCATATGCGTGTTTGACAATTGTTTTATTATTGTTTATTTCTTCATATAACTCTTGGTGACGGTCTTTATCACATAATAGGGTTGTATTAGGGTTTCTTGATTTAGGTGACGGTCTTTATCACATAATAAATCATTAATCCTTTAGGGTGAAAATAGCTTAAGTAACCTTAGAAGTAATACTCGGTAATATTATAAAATCAAATGTGCTGCTAAACTCGTCGCGGAAAGGCTCGAGGTTATTGATAGGTCTAGGTTTGGTTATAAGTCCTTAACATCCCATAGCCTATTAAACTAAGATTAGAAACCATTGTCGCTTTAGACGTTCGCGCGGCAAAGTAGAGCGTCTTACATAAGCACTTTCAAGAAACTAGAGGACGGAAAAGAAATCTAGCAAACCGGTAAGCGTAACAGCCTAGGTAGTGCCACAAGAATCGCCTTGAGCGTGTTTGAGGGGCTTAGTGGTGTCTTAATAGGTTTAGCATCTTAATATCCCGGTTCCACACCACAAAATTATCAAATAGAGATCCATTCTGAGTTTAGCTTGCGTCTAGCCTAGGTAGTCTTCATCCATCACTAGTCAGAGTTTTCACTTGAGTTCGTGTCTAGTTCGTCTAGTCTAGTTAGTATTCATTATTTGCATTCTTAGGATTTTTAGCAAACCCCCTCCCCAATTAATAAACAAATGGTTAAGTCGTGTCAGTCTTAGTCTTTATAGAGTCTTAGCGTGATCCTTAGAGTCTCGTGGGTTCGATACTCGGACTTGCTTTAGCTTTACTACATTGATCGGTACACTTGCCGGTTGTGTGGTTTAGGGTTTAGATCGAGTCTTAGTTTATAAATTTAAAGCTTAGAGTGTCTAAATTAGGGTTAATTTTAGTTGTTTTTGTTAAACCACTTTCAGCACATCAAGTTTTTGACGCCGTTGCCGGGGACTCTTTGGCGATTGCGTTGATTACTTTGTTTGGACTTGTTTGACATCATACGTGCTATTTGTGTTATTTGAGTCGTAGGAGTCTAAAAATTTTTAAAAAAACCAAAAAAAAAAAAATATTTGCTTTAGTGTCTTTTCTAGATTAGTGAGTCTTTGTCAGAGTCTTCTTACTTGTTCGTATTCGGTTTTTCAGTTGATGCCCCATACGCGTTCGCAGGGACCTCCGCCGCTTCCGTTTACGATCAAGTCTTCCTTCTCGTCTTCTGCGTTCAAGGTCAGTTCTTCTAGTTCCTCTTCGTTTTCACAGCCCACCCCCGCTTTCGATTTCACACCCAAGTCATCACCTCACGTTTCACCACACGTTTCCCCACCACCCTCCCGTTCTCGTACACCTAGTCCTCCACCCGTAGTTCGAATGGAGAACCGCACCGTTTACCAGCAGGCGACCACCGGTTTCACCGGTGCTACTTCACCCATCACCCTTCCGAACATCGTGAATGATAGGTCCTGGCAGATTCCTTCCTACATCATGACGGCCATTACCAATTCTTGCCAGTTCCATGGTCGTGACGACGAGGATGCACCCGCTCATATCAATCGCATCACTCGTCTTTGTGGCACCTACTCCATAGAGGGTGTCAATCTTGATGCTAGGTATCTTCAGGTGTTCCCATTCTCTCTCGCTGGACGCGCAGCCGTCTGGTTCGATTCTCAGCCCGCAGGCACTTTCACTACTTGGGCAGGTCTTCGCGATGCATTCTTAGCCAAGTATTTTCCACCAGCGAAGGCGTCTCGCCTTCGTGATCAGATTCACTCCTTCCGTATGGAGCCTGATGAGCCATATCATTTAGCTTGGGAGCGTTTTCAGACGCTCCTCTCTCGTTGTTCGCAACATGGTTTGTCCGACTGGGCGTTAGTTGAAAAGTTCTATAACGGACTTACTCCTGAGATTAGAGCGCGATTCGATACTTCAGCAGGAGGACAGCTTATGGGAAAGAAGACGGTGGTTGAGTGCAATGATTTGTTTGAGAGTTTTGCACATTCTGATATGGACTACAGCTCTACCAGCAGGACTTCCATTCCTGTTCGTACCTCCTCGGCCGGTCGAGGGGTAAACCAAGTTAGCTTGGATTCGTCGGTAGTTGCTGAAGTCGAGATTTTGAAGCGAGAGATTGATGAGTTAAAAAAGAAATTTGATAGGTGTGAGCTTTGTAGGGGAGGTCACGACACGCTCGAATGTCCCACACTTACGTTAGAGCAGGTAAAGTACATAGCCGGTCAGTCTAGGGGTCCCACGAATCCTTTCAATTCCAATTACAATTCCAACTGGCGCGGTAGTGGCAACAACAGCAGTTATCGTTCTTCTGGCAATCCCCCTGGATTCCCATCTGGTCAGTATCAAAATAGGGGGCCAGGTCTTTACACGAGTGGTGGTTCGGGTCAGAGTGGTCAGTATAGTGGTGCAGGAGGTCAGTTTGCGAGTGGAGGGTCGAATCAGGAGAGTCAGGGTAGTGAAAAGGCTTTACAGGGTAGTTTGAGTAGGTTAGAGGAGATGTTTGCTCAGATGATGACGCATAATCAGACTATAGCTAAGAATCAAGAGCAGATCAATCAAAAACACGAGCTTCAGCTGAAGAGTCAGCAATCCACACTGTTAGATCTCCAGAGGACAGTCGGTGGAATTGCTAAGCAGTTACAGGAGCATCCACCGGGTCAGTTTTCGGGAAATACCTTCACGAATCCCGCGAATCATTCAGCGAAGGCTATTACGACCCGTAGTGGAAAGAGTTTGGGAGAGGTTGTGAGAAATAATGGTGAGGTAGAGAGTGATGATGAGGTAGATGAGGTGATAGAGATGGAGGCTCCAGGCAAGGTGCACACGAGGCTAGCCCCAGCAAGTACCGCACACGCCGAGGAGTCGTCAGTAGAGAAGAAAGTGGAGAAGCAGCCGAAGAAGGTTCGGCCATCACCAGTGATTGATTATTCCCGCCTTCCGTTTCCCGCTCGAGCTAGGCAGCAGAAATATGCTCAGGAGTACGGGAAATTCCTCGAGATGTTTACCCAGTTGAAAATCAATCTTCCGTTTGTCGAGGCACTTCAGTCGATGCCTAAATACGCCAAATTTCTCAAGGATCTTTTGAAGCGCAAGGAGAGGATTGGAGAGTTGTCGAATATTCCATTGACAGGAGGTTGTTCCGCGGTAGTCTTGAATAAGCTGCCAGAGAAATTGACTGATCCTGGTACTTTCACCATTCCATGTTTCTTTGGGGGAGCCGTTACCCCCGCTCACGCTTTAGCCGATTTAGGGGCCAGCATCAATCTGATGCCGTTTTAGTTGTATGAGAGGCTTGGTTTAGGAGAGTTGATGCCCACGCGTATGTCGTTGTCCTTGGCTGACCGTTCAGTCAAGTATCCTCGTGGGATAGTGGAGAATTTGTTGGTGAAGGTTGATAAGTTTGTGTTTCCAGTGGATTTCGTGGTTCTTGATATGGAGGCCGATGAGAGAGTTCCTATTATTCTGGGCCGTCCATTCCTTCGAACCGCAAAGGCAATCATTGACGTATTTGACGGTAAGATTTCTCTTCGTGTCATTCCGTTTACTTCCTAAATTCGTTTATATCTTGTGTCGACACGTGTTTCGAGTATATTAGTGGAGCTGATTTGGTGGGCGAGGGAGTTGTCGAGGAGCGTGATGAAGAGACTGTAGAGGAAGTTGCTGAGGATGAGCAGTCAGATGAGAGTGAGGAGTTGTGTGTTACTGAGCCTCTGGAGCTCGACGCGATTAGTGATGAGAGTACTCCTGTAGAGATTTCACCGCCTTTAGAGCTTAAGGTTCTTCCATCACATCTTGAGTACGCTTTTCTAGGTGAGGAGCCGAGTATGCCTGTCATTATTTCTTCGAAGTTGACAGAGGAGGAGAAGTTGAGGTTGATTGAGGTGCTGAGAGAGCACAGTGATGCGATTGCCTGGAGGCTATCTGATATCAAGGGCATTAGCCCTGCTTTTTGCACGCATCGCATTCTGATGGAGGATGTTTACAAGCCTGTAGTGCAGCCGCAGCGTCGTTTGAATCCGAATATGCAGGAGGTAGTGAAGAAGGAGGTGAAGAAGTTGTTAGAGTCTGGTTTGATCTATCCGATTTCCGATTCAGCTTGGGTGAGTCCTACGCAGGTTGTCCCGAAGAAAGGGGGGATGACGGTTGTTCTGAATGCGAAGGATGAGCTTATTCCGTCTCGTACTGTTATGGGTTGGCGTGTGTGCATTGACTATCGAAAGTTAAATGACGCCACTCGTAAGGATCATTTCCCGCTCCCATTTATTGATCAGATGCTTGAGCGTCTCGCGGGTCAGCAGTTCTATTGCTTTCTCGACGGGTTTTCGGGTTATTTCCAGATTCCTATTGCACCAGAGGATCAGGAGAAAACCACTTTTGCATGTCCATATGGCACGTACGCGTACCGACGCATGCCGTTTGGTCTATGTAACGCTCCTGCTACTTTCCAGCGTTGTATGGTCGCGATTTTTCAGGATATGGTAGAGAGTTCGATGGAGGTGTTTATGGACGATTTTTCAGTATACGGTAGTTCGTTCGATCAATGCTTGGTGAATTTGGAGAAGATGCTGAAGAGATGTGTGGAGACGAAGTTGATGTTGAATTGGGAGAAGTGTCACTTCATGGTGACTGAGGGTATTGTGCTAGCGCACAAGATTTCGCGAGCTGGTATCGAGGTAGATAGAGCGAAGATTGATACGATCAGCCAGCTTCATCCGCCGACTAGTGTTAAGTCGGTTCGTAGTTTTCTAGGTCATGCGGGATTCTATAGGCGCTTTATTAGGGATTTTTCCAAAATCACACGCCCCATGACGCGATTGTTGGAAAAGGACGTTCCTTTTGTTTTTGACGAGGAGTGCCTTCGAGCGTTTGAGTTTCTGAAGGAGAAGTTAGTGAGTGCACCGATCCTCGTGTCACCTGACTGGAGCTTACCATTCGAGCTGATGTGTGACGCAAGTGATTACGCAGTTGGTGCGGTGTTAGGGCAGAGACGGGAGAAGCATTTTCACCCGATTTACTACGCGAGTAAAACTTTGAATGATGCCCAGGAGAATTACACCACCACGGAGAAGGAGTTGTTAGCGGTTGTCTTTGCGTTCGATAAATTCCGTTCGTATCTTGTCTTGTCGAAAACCGTTGTGTTTACGGACCATTCCGCTCTGCGTTACCTGTTTCAGAAGAAGGACGCGAAGCCGCGCCTTATACGATGGATTCTGCTTCTTTCCGAGTTCGACATTGAAATTAGGGATAAGAAGGGGGAAGAAAATGTGGCGGCAGACCACTTATCACGTTTAGAGGATCCGAAGAGAGAGGAGATTCGTGAGGAGGCGATAGGAGACAGATTCCCTCACGAGTCTATTGATGCTATCACGGCAGGGGCCGAGGGTTTACCGTGGTATACTGATATAGCCAATTATTTGGCCGTAGGATTTGTGATGGAGAGTATGCATGGCCACCAGAGGAAAAAGCTTATGAATGATGCGCGGAAGTATATTTGGGATGAGCCTTACCTCTTTAGGATAGGAGGCGATCGAGTTTTGAGGAGATGTGTGAGTAGAGAGGATGGTTAGGACATTCTTCGACATGTCCATGAGGGTTTGACAGGAGGACATCACGGTGCGCATGCGACTGCGCAGAAGGTGTATGATAGTGGTTTCTATTGGCCGACAGTAGTTGATGATGCGGCCGAGTTTGTGAGAAAGTGTGATCGTTGCCAACGAACCGGCAACATCTCATCCAAGGATGAGATGCCCCAGAATCCTATTCAAGTGTTGGAAGTCTTCGACGTTTGGGGCATTGATTTCATGGGACCGTTTCCCTCTTCGAGTGGAAATCGGTACATCCTCGTTGCGATTGACTATGTTTCGAAGTGGGTGGAAGCTCAAGCTTTGCCTACTAACGATGCACGAGTGGTGGTGAGATTTTTGAAGAAGTTGTTCACGCGTTTCGGTGTTCCAAAGGCAATTATTAGTGATCGCGGTACACATTTTTGCAATGCGGTTATGGAGAAGGCGTTGGAGAGATATGGAGTTACGCACCGCTTGTCTACCGCGTACCATCCGCAAACGAGCGGTCAAGTGGAGAACGCGAATCGAGGCGTTAAGCGTATTTTAGAGAAGACGGTAGGGCAAAGTAGGAAGGATTGGTCCGATAAGTTGGACGATGCGTTATGGGCGTTCCGCACCGCCTATAAGACGCCATTAGGGACGACACCGTTTATGATTGTGTATGGGAAGGCGTGCCATTTACCGGTCGAGTTAGAGCATCGGGCTCTTTGGGGCGCTCAAAACGGTGAATTTAGATTTGACCGAGGCCGCTAGGAGACGATTTTTCCAAATTCATGAGTTGGAGGCGCTTCGTGACGCCGCGTATGATCGTTCGTGGAGTATAAAGGAGAAATCGAAAGTTTTGCATGATAGGAGGTTGCGGAAGTTGAAGGAGTTCAAAGTGGGCGATCGGGTGCTTCTATTTAATTCACGCTTGAAATTAATCGCCGGAAAGTTGAAGTCGAGATGGTCCGGGCCGTATGTCGTGAAGGAGGTGTTCCCGTACGGTACCGTGGAGTTGTTTGATGAGAAGAGTGCACATACGTGGAAAGTCAATGGACATAGATTGAAACATTATTTAGGGGGTCCCATCGACACTACCGAAGAGGAAACCGTTCCTCTTTCGGACCCGCCTAGGACCGCCACGTAGTTTCTCGAGTGAAAACTCGAGTGTAGAGTTTGTACATTGAGTCATTGTCCGTGTCGTGTCATTAGTTTAGTGTTTGTGTGCTGTTGCGTCGTATTTCGTGATTTTTCGTGGTTTTTCGTATTTTTGCGTCGTGTGTGTGTCGTCTAAGAATTTTGCAGGTACACGTGCCTTAACGAAGCCGAAATCAGCAGACAAGTGATTCCCAGGTATGTTTAAAGTTAAAAACGACAATCATAAGGGCAGGGGCAGTTTGGGGATTAATAAAAAATCATAATCAATGAACACTGCTGTTGCTGTAATTGAAAATCTGCTGTTTTTGCTGTCCATGCGGCCCGCCTCAACCTTTGTTTCTTCTAAAGCGGGCCGCCTGGACTTATTAAAACCATGAAATTGTTGAGTACTCGCGGCCCGATTCTTCTTAACTTAAAATTAAAGCGGGTCGCATGACCTTGTTATGTCATTTAAACACAGAAAGCCCCAAATTGAAACATAAAACGAAACCCTAATTTGAAACCTTCTCCTCCGGCGACTTACCATCTCTCACCACCAATTACCACCGACTACCACTTTCCACCTCACTATTCATTCCGGTCACACCACCACCTTCATCCCTACACCATTCCCACCACTGTTCTCCTCCGCCCCATCCACCATTTCACCGTCCACATCCCCACCACCACAATCATCGCCTGATTGCCCGCTTGGTCATCACAGTTGCTTAGGGTTTCGTCGACTGAAAGGTATGTGCCTGCATTTCTTGTGTTCTTCAAGTCAGTTTGATGTCAGGTTAGGGTGTGTCTGTTGCGTCTAGTCGGTTCAAGTCTGTGGTCTCAGTGTCTGTGGAGTCAGTAGTTGAGTTGAGTTTATTGTTTGAGTCATGATGTTGCAGCTTCTGTTTGTCGAGTTGGTAATGCAGGTTTCGTTGTTTGAGTCTATTTGGGTCAGTGGTCATGTTTTTTTCGTTCGTAAGTTCAAATCTGTTCTAGGTGAGTTTGTTTGCAGGTCAGTTTATGTGTGTCGAATCGGGTCAGTAAGCATGTATGTGTTAGGTCAGTCGTTTGTTTTCGGGTTGTGTCGAGTCAGTGTTTTGTTTTCAGTCCATTAAGTCGTGTCCGGTTTAATTCGAGTTTGTTATGCAGGTTTGATGATTATGATTTAGTGAGGGTGCGGGAGGCTCGGGTTGGTTTGTATTTATTGCTTGACTGATTTGAGCGAGGTGCGATTGGGTGGTAATACTAGAAATAGGGGGGGAGGTTTTGCGCGAGAATTGAATTTTTGGCGAATTGTTTGTTTAAATGAGATATGGCGAAAAAGAGTTTTCGGGCCTAGTGAAAATCAAGTGTGGGGATACGGTTCGCGTTCTTTTGGCATAAAGTACGTATTTTTCATTTAAATTGAGCGCCCCGTCATCCGTTGCCTCCACACTTTGATTTTGATGCATTTCTCGGCACTTGGGATTGCTCGAGGGCGAGCAAGGTGCCGGGAGGGGGTAAAAATGTAATTTTGGTGTATTTTGCGCTTATGAGTCTAATGTGTCGTTTTAGGGTCTATGTGCGTCATTTAGCGTCGTTTAGCGTCTTTAGTGTCCGTTTAGTGTGTTTCGAGTCGTAGTAGAGTCGTGTGAGTGTCGTTTTGCGCGTACTATTGCATCGCTTGATTTTAAGCCGCTTCGCTCGTACTCAATCTCCATTCGGGCGAGGTTTGGCTTATTTTCGAGTTGTTTATGCAATAAGCACTTGTATCGAACAACGGCTGTGAATGAAATGCTATACGGCCATCGTTCGACTGTATATTATTTTATTATTATTATATTCGAAAAAAAAATCAGAAAATTCTTAAAAATTCTTAAAAATTCCAAAAAAATTAAAAAATCCAAAAATACCAAAAATACCAAAAATAGCTTGTGTTTGCTAACTGTTCGCCTGTTTTGCACGTTTTATTTGATTTTATTGAACAAGATGTCAGGTGAAGGTTCATCTTCAGGTGTTAAGCGCAAGAGGCGCGGGGCTAGGGCTCAGGAGCAGCCAGCTGCTGATACAGTATTGGGAGAGGTGACGTACAGGGATGTCGGGACTCCCCACGGGCAGAGTACTAGATTAGGGGACAGCCCGTTATTACGATTCACGGTTGGGTCACCGGAGTATTTGAAGTATGATAAGATCAAGAAGTTGAATATGTTAGAGTTTAGGAGGATTGATTGGGATCTTGTGAGGCAGTTAGGGCAGGTCGAGAGGTTAGAGCAGTTGTTAGGTACGAAGTTTAGGATGGCGGTTGAGTGTGACGAGCCACAGTATCATCAGCTCACTATGGAGTTTCATTCTACATTTTATTACAGACATCCAGGGGGTTTCGATGAGCCTGATGTGGTGTCGTTTGTGTTGGGGAAAAGGATTTTTAATATGACACTTCCGCAATTTGCTGAGGCATCTGGATTTTATTCGCATCAGGAGGTTCAGTCAGACGAGTTTAGGGGGTTACTTAGGCAGGTTGTGAAGGAGAGGAAGAATTTTTGTGTTATGATAGGGGATCTACAGAGGTTCTGGGGTACTATTGCTACCACACCATATTCGGGCAATATGGTAGCATCAGATATTAGGGATTCGTTCCATAGGTTTGTGCATAAGATCTTAGCATCGACGTTGATTGGTAGGTATGAGGGAGACAAGGTGAATCAGCATAGCTTATTTTCTTGATGTGCATGGTTGAGGGGAGGCCAGCGAATCTAGCAAGTATTTTAGCATGGTCGTTGTCGAGGCCGAAGAAGGCAGGTAGGAATGCGAGATTGTATTGTGGGCCGTATATTACGAGGTTGGCGACGCATTTGGGTGTGTTTGACGATTTTCCGCCTGCTTTGATGCGTTTGGGACCAGCTCCATCACTTATGGAGCTGAGGAGTTTACAGCTGGCGAGGATTGTGACGGTAGATACGCCACCGGCATGGGAGGCCGTGATTGAGGGGCAGCAGGTGCCACCTCCACCAGATTCGGCCGCGGCAGAGGCGATGCAGGCTGCTACACCACAGCGTATACGGGCACCACTGCAGAGGCATCAGCTACCTCCACCTGAGCGCCCCGTTAGGCAGCCGCGGCCAGAGCCGCTGACGTTAGAGGGTTTATATGATAGAGTTGAGGAGGTTAGACAGGAGGTTAGAGAGGATGTTGAGCAGGTTAGGCAAGAGATGCGGGCAGGTATTCAGGCTATTCTTGATCACTTCCACTTGCAGGCGCCAGCAGCTTGGCAGCCACAGCAGGATGATCCTGCAGGTGATCAGCAGCGTGGAGCAGGATGAGCATGAGGATACACAGCAGGTTGGATGGGTTTTGGGGGTTGGTTGACATTGATGGATGATTGTTGATATGATGATATATATATTATGTTGGTAGTTGAGTTGATTGTTTTAGGTCGTTGTTTGTGCCGCTTCCGTTCGCGTGTCCGAGTTAGTACAGTTTGCTGAGCGCGTTTTGGATTGGAGGGCATATGTGGTATCGACTGGCATACTGACAGTCTCACATATTTATTCAGCTAAGTCGTTCCACTTGTATACTTTGTATTTCTTTTATTTCTTTTCTTATTTTTGATTTTTAGGTTTTAGGAGTCGTGTTTTCATCCTTGCATTAGGGACAATGCAATGTTTAAGTGTGGGGATGGGATCATTTAGTGTCTAGTTAGTAGGGTCTTGAGTCATAAAAATTGAAAAAAAAAAAAGTTTGTTGCGAGTCCCGGTCCTTTAGCGCATAGAAAACAAGAGCCTTTTCAAAACGTCGGTTAAAAAAACGGTTTAATTGTCGAATTTACGAGTTGGAAAGCACATGTTTCTTTAAGTTGCGGGATAGTAGGTTGACTGAATCGGTTTTTGGGAGTAAAAGGTTTTGGGATGCCTAGGATAGTGGATGGAGCCGAAAGTAATTTGATTGTGCATTGTCGATATCGGTAGCCTTTATTCACCACATGATAGTGAGATTTGAGCCTTTACATGTGTCATATTTATTTGTTCACTACTTTCGTTTCATGTGTGTTTACCGACTTGTTGCATTACTTTAGAACTTGTGCGTTTTGATACAGTTTGAGACCTTCGGTTAGGACTTGGCATGGATATGATAGAGGCATTAGGATCACCTTGTTTTTGTAGCCTTTGTGTTTGACCCGTTTCACCACTACCCTTAGATACCACTTTGAGCCTAGCCTTTCATTTGTTACCCGTTTGTGATTTGATAACCGGATCGTGTTACGTGATTATTATATTTGTGAAGAAAGAAAAAAAAATTATTGAAAAAAAAAAAAAAGATGAGAAAAAAGAAGAAAAAAAAAACAAAAAAAGAAATAAAGAAATAAAGTTGCAGGTCAAAATGACCAATATGGTAGTATTTTGTTTCGTGCATATCCGGTCCGGTTTTTCGTGTTTACGTGTTTAGCCATATATTCCCAAAATGAAAAAAAAAAAAAAAAAAACCCTACCTTTAGCCCTTACCTACCCATTGAAGTCCTTTTGATCCATGTCGAGTTTTAACAATTAGGTGGAAATCTGATTGACGTACAAGCTTATTATAGTATGCTTCATAGTTCGGTTTTGAGAGTTCACCCAAAATTACATAATATTAGCCGAGGGATGAGTGACATTGTGAGGGGTGTTGACAGTGCATAGTTGATTGCTTGAAGGTAAGAAAGACTTGATTAGGTAGGCCCGTTTTCATTTAAATATTATGATTCGTCAACCTTTTGAACGATGTAAGTCTTGCGAAACCGCTGTGCTTGATGATTTCGTAGTTCGCGTTATAACTTGTTCGAGACTCACGTTATTGTTAAGTGTTTAAGTTGACATGTTGCTTAGGATTTTGCTTAGGGACAAGCAAAAGATTAAGTGTGGGGATATTTGATGTATTGTAAAATACATCTTTATTCGCGTCTAGGTTTGTTCGGTTTTAGTTAGTTTTAGTGTCGGTTTTAGATAGAATGTACATACTTTTGATTGTCTTGTGTTTTCCAGGTTTTTGCAGCAAAAGGAACAGATACGAGATAAAATCTGGACAGGAGAAAGTTTGGCACGGAAATCGAGGAGCTCGGGAGTGAAACGGAGCAAGAATTGCAGTTCCGAGGGTTCCAGGCGGCCCGCATAAGCTTATGAACATTTCCAGGCGGGCCGCGTCAACTTAAGTTATGTTTCCGAAAATATGGACGCGGGCGGCCCGCGTAAACTTATACAAAACCTCAGGCGGGCCGCGAGATGACTGTACGTCGGCACAGAATCGTAATCAGCAAGAAATTTAGGGTTTTGAGGTTATAAATGATCATTATCATAATCAGCCGATGACAACACCACAATTACGAATTTTAGACATCTTTGGACAATTTGGAGGGCTGATTAGAGGCGTTTGAAGGCTTGGAACTGCTGGGAATCATCGGGTGACACTTTGGAGCGTTCGGGAGTAGAGATTACGGGTTTAATCATCTTTGTTCTCTCGTTTTCGTTCGTTTTACTTTGTTTGATGATGAATTCTGTTTTGACAATGTTTTATGCTATGTTTTTAGACATGTTTCTTGGCTAAACTTCATAAACTACCTAGGTTAATGACAATAGCTTAATAAAGTTTGGATCTTTATTTGATTTTTAGCGTGGTTGTGGATATTCTTGTATTGTAAAAGCTTTGGGAATATACCTTGGTGCATATGCGTGTTTGACAATTGTTTTATTATTGTTTATTTCTTCATATAACTCTTGGTGACGGTCTTTATCACATAATAGGGTTATATTAGGGTTTCTTGATTTAGGTGACGGTCTTTATCACATAATAAATCATTAATCCTTTAGGGTGAAAATAGCTTAAGTAACCTTAGAAGTAATACTCGGTAATATTATAAAATCAAATGTGCTGCTAAACTCGTCGCGGAAAGGCTCGAGGTTATTGATAGGTCTAGGTTTGGTTATAAGTCCTTAACATCCCATAGCCTATTAAACTAAGATTAGAAACCATTGTCGCTTTAGACGTTCGCGCGGCAAAGTAGAGCGTCTTACATAAGCACTTTCAAGAAACTAGAGGACGGAAAAGAAATCTAGCAAACCGGTAAGCGTAACAGCCTAGGTAGTGCCACAAGAATCGCCTTGAGCGTGTTTGAGGGGCTTAGTGGTGTCTTAATAGGTTTAGCATCTTAATATCCCGGTTCCACACCACAAAATTATCAAATAGAGATCCATTCTGAGTTTAGCTTGCGTCTAGCCTAGGTAGTCTTCATCCATCACTGGTCAGAGTTTTCACTTGAGTTCGTGTCTAGTTCGTCTAGTCTAGTTAGTATTCATTATTTGCATTCTTAGGATTTTTAGCAAACCCCCTCCCCAATTAATAAACAAATGGTTAAGTCGTGTCAGTCTTAGTCTTTATAGAGTCTTAGCGTGATCCTTAGAGTCTCGTGGGTTCGATACTCGGACTTGCTTTAGCTTTACTACATTGATCGGTACACTTGCCGGTTGTGTGGTTTAGGGTTTAGATCGAGTCTTAGTTTATGAATTTAAAGCTTAGAGTGTCTAAATTAGGGTTAATTTTAGTTGTTTTTGTTAAACCACTTTCAGCACATCAAGTCACATAATCACAGAAGCACATAAGCACGTAAAGCACAGAAACACGTAAGCCACGAAAACACACTATATTTTGCACGTATTCACCTACATATATTGCACATATTCACCTATCATTAAAGGTCCGCGAGTTCGAGAATAGCGATTGTGATTAGCGAGTACACAGCGAGTAGCATAGCGAATAGTATAGCATGAGCAAGTAACATAGCATGCAATTTGTTAGCGTATTGAGATAGATGTGCAGTGCGAATTGTGTGTGTCGATCAAAGCGAAAAGCGTATAAATCACCAAAAATCGAAACACATAAACAGGTAAAATCCACATAAAACACATAAAATTCCATATAAAACGACAAATATCAGAGTCAGCAGTTGCGGGCTCAGAATTGAAATATATAAAAATCAGCAATTGCGAGCTTGAAATCGAGGATAGATTGTCTTAGGCTGGTAGACGTTGACTACCCAAAGTGATTCGACTATTCTCAAGGACTACAAGTGTACGTTTTGACCTAATAGACTGTGCTCTATCATCGACACGCGGTGAATGGCACGTATCCTTTTGGTGAGAGTTTTGTAAAACCAAAATAAAGAACGGAACGAGTCATCAAGATTCGGGTTTCACCCCTAGCTTAACAACTACATTCCTGTTTGTGTGATAGAATCACGAGATTGCGAGAGAAAAATCTGCATCGAAGTACGGATATCACTTCTGATTTAACGCAAATCCTCTTGTTTATAGTAAAAATGCGGGTCCAATAAGCGATTTAATCGAGAGTTTGCGGTATTCACACCTAATCTTGATCTAATCACTCGTTCATTTTCGAAAATAATGCAGTGCGACCGCCTTAGGAAAGGCAGTGTGATAGTATAGCATGAGTGCGAGTCGATTGAATAATAGCAATAGGCTCATGCCGAACCCCTAACGGGTTCGTACAAGGCGGTCTGTTGGTACTTAGACTATAGACTAGGTCTTTTCTAAGACATCGACCCGGACTAGGTCGAGTCTTGCCTAATTCCCTATAGTTATGGCTCTGATACCAATCTGTCACACCCCAACGATGACGGAAACATCGGGGTGCGGCACTGAGCGAAACAGATTGTTTAGGAGAAATCCATAACGACTAAATTACCAGATATTTAAATATTATGTCCCATACCATAACATACCACAGTAAATAGTTATTACAAAACAAATATCTCAAAGACAAATAACATGTTTCGACAACTCAGATTTTTATTAGATTTGTTTCTAGACTCCGTCCTAGCTTGATTTCCAACAAGTAACAAGCAAGCATCCTAAGCACCTGTCACATACGTTAAAATAGAGGTCAATACACATAGTGTAAAGGTGAGCATACAAGTTTAATAGTATAATAGAGTTCGAAATCATTTACGCATAACTAGCATGTAACATGTAACAAAGTGAAGGCTAATAGGTTATCGACAGAGAAATATGCACATACGTAACTGCGAGTTGTAGAATGCGCAACACATCTCCCCACTGGGACACGTGAAGTAAAGTCCTTAACAACCCCTGTCCACGACAGGTGCTGAGTCCATACTATAGTACTATCGTTGCTAAGGTGTCATGCAACAATCACTGTGTTAACATAACATACAAGCATTCATCGAACAACACGTAGCATGCAAAAACGGTCAGCGTATAAATAGTGTTTGCGTTGTGTGTCGATTGTGATTTGAATAAGTAACGTATGTAACACCCAAAAGTGCGTAAAGCGAAAAGGGTTCGAGTATACTCACAGATAGCGTTTAAGTTAATAAACACTGTCTTGGATTGAAGGGAGCGTTGAGAGATTAGCCTGAACAGTTAACGATAGCATAAGCGAAGAACGGTGCGTTAAATGGTGCGAAGTGACCAAGTCTCGAATGGTAATCCGATCGGATGGTCATTCGATCAGATGCCAATTTGTTCGGATGGTCATCCGATCGGATGGCCATTCGGTCGGATTGACATTCGTTTGGGAAGAATGTGTTTGTTTATGATGGCTTTGAAGTTTTCGTTGTAGCATTTTGTAAACAGAGAAGTATCTCTACCCTTCAGATCGATCGATCGAACGACCGTTTGATCGGATAGTGATCCGATTGGCGAGACATTTCTAGTGAGAACAAGTTCACAGTAGGATGGTCATTCGATCGGATGGTCTTCCGATCGGATGGCAATCCATTAAGAACTGATGATCTTTGAAAAATATAAAAATGATTAAGTGTTGAAGATCCAAGTGTCAACCGATCGGATTGTCGTTCAATCGGACGGCAATCCGTTCGACGTTCAGATTCTTTGAATAGTTTGAAAATATTTAAGTGTGGAACCAAGTGCAATCCGATCGGATTGTCGTTCAATCAGATGGCAATCTGATTGGATGGCAATCCGTCCCAACGATCTGATCGGCTTGAAAATTGATTATTTTGAAAAGTTTGCGGTTTGATCGAGACGGTATGACAACGTATTAAACAACGAAACCTCGTCAAGTCCAAGTCGTCCGACCGAAGTGGGAATCACCCCAATCCGTTCAGCTAACTATTTGTGACGGTTGTTCATGTTCAACCCGAAATCGGTTGTCTCTTTGATAGAAACCAGATCTCATACCGACACTTCACTAAGAAATGAGTAGAAGGCCTGAACGAGCTCCGATTCTATCGGTTTGAGTGTATTGAGTGTAAAAGAGTTGATAGAAAGTTAGAAAAGTATCTTTCAATCCTTTTAACTTTGAAAATGTTTAGATCTATGCGAAAACAATGTTTAATCATGTGGACATCCTTCATATTTGAGTTATTCTTGGTGGAATGAGGTCAAAACTTGAATTCATAAGAACTCCATGATGACATCATCCTAGTACACCTCAAATCTGTTGATTTCACGGTTAAAAGTTAAGATTCAAAGGTGAAAATGATGAATAAGTGTGTGTAGATGATAGATGTAAAAGATTTGAGTTGAAAACTTACAAGAATCGCGAGAAATCGAAGGAAAAGTGATCTTGGGCGCTGGTCGAACGAGAGAGAGAGCTGTCACATCACTTGTGATGTGACAGGGGGTATTTATAGGTTTCCAAAAAGGGAAAGAGTGCGCAGGTGTCGGATCGGATGTCACTCCGATCGGATGGCTATCCGATTGGATGGTCATCCATTCGGATGACCATTCGATCAAATGGTCATTCGATCGAGTGGCTCCGGCGAGTTGGTTTTCGGCGTTTCGTTTCGCGTGTTGAGCGTTGCAATGTGTTTAAGCGGGTGTCGATTATGGGATGCGATAGATTAATAATAAACACACAAATACTATATCTAACATGTAATCAACCTGAATAACTTGCGTTTAGCGTTTGCGATTAAGTTGCGTTGCGATAGAGTTGCGATTGCGTTTCGATTAATCACCACAAACATAAAGTAAACAGGCACAAGTAACACATAAATATCACACACACGTAAAACAATATTCAGAACCTATCAATCAAGGAGCGAACGCGATTGCGATGCGATTAGCGATAAAGCGATAAAACATGCGATAAACATCGATTAAACCTCGATTATTAATAGATACTCAACATAATACAACTAAAGCAAAACAATTAAAAGATTCGATTACAAGTCAAGGAAGTAAAGTCAGTTAGTTAAGCAAGGAGTGACAGATCGCAATTAGCAATCTTTTCTTCCTTTGACTTTGACTTTTGAAACACGGGGTGTTACACCACCTACAACTCCTACACCACTGAAGACTTGAAGGTGATCATCGGGATCTGTGAGGCCGTTATATTTTCCCACATTGTGTGGCAGCTTTGTCTTTTCTAATGGGGCCATGACAATTTCTCTAATGAACTTCGATCTTCCAGCTACGCCCTCAGGACAGTAGCCCAAAGTGAAGTCATGTTCAGCGTTTGGATTGTGTCACGCGCACGCTGTACGCTTCGTTTTTTGGTGGCAACTTGCTGAAAATAGAAGTTTCTTCCTGTCTGTAAGTGGGGTCTTCTTCTTCGTTGTAATTCTCGCATTCGTTGTTGATATTGTGTGGGCCTAGACGACTGTGCAACGGAGGTTTTCTCTGCTGATGGGTGTATTGCTCGTAGTTACTTTCTGTCCCACCATAGGTATCGCGCGTGTCATGCACGCTTTGTCTCCTGATGGTGGATGATCTTTCATGTTGTTGGGTCCGTGCATGCGCATGCGCATGTTGCAGATTTTGGGTGTTTGCCTGCTTTTGAGATGGGGTAAGAAAAGAAGACGGAGCAGCTTGTGCCTGGAATAATGCTTGTTGTGCGCTTAATTGCTCATAGACCAAGTTTGGTGATGCTGTTTGTTCGGTGTACCTGGAGGCCAGAGTTTCTCCTTCAGGTAGCCCTAATATAGCTGATATGTTTAGTTGTGTAGGTGCCGATGGTACTGAAGGGCCTGCACCATGGTTCAGCGTCTGAACTCCAGGAGTTGTCTGATGGATGACTCCCAGCATTGTTTGATTGATAACTCTGGAGGGACTTCCAACGAAGTCGGGAAGTTCATTACTTGATGGTTCCTCTCTGACGACCCCGTTCCTTTGGTGCCCTTGGACGTGAACGGTGTCTATATGCAGTTCAAAAGAAGAGCTTTCTCCGTCAATGGGAAAAGAGGGGTTTGGTTCAGCCATTAGAGAGTGTTTTCAAAGAGAAAAGAGATGAAAATGGTTGTAAAAGATGCGGTGGGTGCCAATGATGAAACACTGGTTAACACAAGGTTGTCTAGCTGGGTTGTCTCGTGTATTAGGGTTCAATCTCTTCCTCCACTCGCCAATCGCTGGATTCCTGCAAAACAGGACACCGGTGACTCGCCACAAGGAGGGGAATAGGGGGTTCTCCTTGTAACCACCCTCCGGCATGAGAACAAGTAATGTCCTGAGGAGAATAGTGTGTGTTGTAGGTGAAATATAGAGAGAGCAGAATGTTAAACCTGAAGGAGGAGTCCTCTATTTATAGCCGAAGAATGAAGGAGGGAATGGGGCGACCTGCCAGCTGCCAGCGAGCGCCAACTATCCGACCAATAGGAATATCCTCTTGGTCTCCTCTGCTGTCACCAGAGTAGTGGATGACATGGTATGCTCTTATTCGTCCAGTTAAGAGAATTCTGGTAGTGGTTGTCGACCTGTCCTATAGATATCTTGCAGGTCCAGCTGGCGTCCTTCCATAGGTGACACGTGTCGTCCTTTATGTCTGGGAGAGCATCTTTTGTGTCACCTGTGATTTCTTCCAGAAGCTTCTGGATGCCTCCTGCTGATGTAGGTGCCATGTTGGAGAAAAAGCGGTGTGGTCCCTGCCATGTGTGCATTGGTTTGGGACCATACCTCTTCAATACCTGGTCAATGTTTTGGCTTAACAAGATGTGTAATATTGTAAGCGATTTATGTATGGTTACGTGAAGGGGGTTGTAGAGGTGATGTGGCATCATGGCCTCTAGTGAACACCACGTTTTCATTAGTGAAGTGTGAAGGTGGTGGACTTCTCCATGATGCTCATGAGCTATTGGACTTAAATGACGAGTGGGGATTTTTTTTATTAAAGGAGAGGATAATGGAGGGGATGGTGACCACACCCTTAATAATGGAGGGGATGGGCCACAAAGGTCCATTTTTCAGCAATGCAGATTTTACGTTTTGGCCCGTTAATAGTCACTTAACCTAGATGATAAACATTATGCATAGGTATCATGACTACCCCACTAACTTCAACATTATGTGATCTCATCATTATATCTATTCTCTGAATCCTCCAACGGTGTCCCCAACCCGTATTAACGTTAAAATCTAAAAAAAAATTCAATCACCAAAATTTTTCTAGACACACGTCTCGTCACCACGATCAAAAAATTCCTTCGTGCGGATGTCTTGATATATTAAATTTTTCAATCACCAAATTTTTTTAGGAACTATAACTTATTCGCGCGGATGAAACATGTTCATTTGTGCAGATGTCTTGATAGATTTAGAATGAATAAGCAGGTTCGTGCGGATGAGAACCTTCCATGCGGATGGTGGTTGATTCGTGCAAGTGAAAGACTGGTTCGTGCAGATGAACATGATTTTTCAAACGAATAAGGGTTCATTCATGCAGATGAATGACTCCTTCGCACAAATAAGCACTCCTGCGCATGAAACTGATAGGTAAGGTAACTCGTCGTCGTCCTTTCCTTTTTACAGAATGCTCAAGATACTTACAGGCCAGTGGAAGCATACTAGACGATACCGCTCTGGATGCTGAAAAACATAATTGTTCTATATGCCGATCTAATACATCAAACTCACCCTCAGCAAAAGGGTGATCAAGAGGCTTCAAGAATTCTAACTCCTTTGAATCTAATATATCATAGAAAGATCGCTTACCTAAAACATGAGATGAAGTTTGTGATTACAAAGATGATCTAAAAGTTATACAATAAAATAAAACATACCTCTATCAGATCGAGAGAACGACAGATTAGCTGCCAGGTTAGACCATACGCGGCTCATCCGCCAAAAAACCAACGCATCTTTCAGTATGGGTAAACACCCAGTAGGGCACGTAAGTAAAGCTTTGTACAACAACTTTCTTGGTACGTATCTTTCCCGGGTTCTACATCATCAATTTTTCCCTTGGGACTGGTTACGCGTATAACCATCTCTCTAGGGATCATGGTGGCATAAAAAAATTCCTCCGCCATGACTTATCCTTAGCACTTGAAGGGATGGATTTTAGGATGTAACACAATTGTTTTGGTTATCAAAGGTAAAGAACTATTTCTTGTATATTAGCCATACAAAGCCCTAAAAACACTAAGCTTTAGAAGGAATCCTAAACTAAGGGATACATGTTCGAAATGCCGCATCATTAACAATTCCAACGGGTGCAGTTGTTAGACATGAATATGGTAAAAATCAAGGATTTATTTATAGAATTTTGTAATCAGCTGTCAAAATAAGCAAAATTTGAAGAAGTTATTGTACAACTTGACCTTCCCCTATTTCAACCGGAATGCCACATCTGTTGATCTTGGCATCTCTGGATTCCAGTCTGGCGATATACCATATTCAGTCAAAAAGTCCTCAAATGACGACGTTGACCATTCACAATGTAGATCCGTAACACCGGTTTGCAATTTCAGGTTTTTGTTTGCTTTTGATACCATGGTCATAGAAAATATACAAGAACGAGGTGCATGCAAACAAAATTTTTGTCACTCTTCACCGTTCCAACTGCTATATATACACACACACACACACATATTACGGTTTGGTATCCACGTTTTTCTTTTTTGGATTTTAAATATTGACCAATCATGACGTGTCATACGTAATTACAGGGATAATTAATAGTTGTAGCTGACGCAATTGGTATTCTGACATACGCCGTCAGTCAGTCCGCCCCATTTCGATGTGACACTTACATCATTGCTCATACGAAATAACACCTTTTTTCCATTTAAAGTATGACTTCATTATTTTTAATCATAATACCAGACTAGGGGCATGACTGTCACACCCCAACCGATGGCGGAAACATCGGAGTGAGATGAAAACGAGATCGCTCATTACACATAACGCTAACATGTGACAAGTATTTAAGAATAAATTCATTTCATTTCATAAGGGAATCAATTACATTGGTTGAAATAAAATAAAACAAGTCGAAAATAATAAATTACAATACAACAGGTATTAAAGTTTAAATGCGTTTCTATGCATCCTACTAAGTATTAAAAAAATTTAAACGAATCCACATGGCAAACTATGTAATTCAAGATTAACGTAAATCTAGCATGTGATAAACAAGTCAAACCAAAGTTCACGCAAGTAAAAGATTCTTAACATAACCCAACGTTCACAGGCGGTGGGTTACTCCTATAGCGCTATACATGTTAAGGTAGGCTTGATCGAAGTTAATGACAAGTTCAATCACAAAACAAACTAACCTAGACAGACATATCAAGTATCTTAGAATCTTAAAGTACGTATACCAAAGTAATATCTAGTTCTAATCACTCGTTTATGACACTATGTTTAAGTGGTTTCATGGGTCCCAAATTTCCCATTAGAATCATAACAAAGTATCTTAGAATCGTAGATATATTAGCCTAGGTTTATGACAAATAATCATATATGGTTATCATCACAAATTCAGCCATGTTTTATATAGTTTATCTTACTATTATAATAAATCAAAAGGTTTTTGGCTGAGGTGTCAACACCACAAGCCTCCTTTCCTACGTGGCATTACCAGGTTTCTCCAAATCCACATGTCAGTTTCCTGTGTTTTTTATTTTTTTTTAAGCTAAAGAAACAATTAATGAAGGGCAGACAAAATGTTTGAATCTCTATTCTCTCTCTACCTGCAAGTCAATAGATATGTCCAAAAAAACCCTGGCTTTCATTTCAAATTTCAAATGCGTTCTTTCATTTTGGTTCTCTCTCCCTCAAATCCAGATCCAAATGAATCATTTCAAATTTCAAATGCCCTTTTTCATTTTCGTTCTCTCTCGCTCCCTCAAATCCAGATGCAAATGAAAAATTTGTTCTCTCTCTCCAACGTCTGCTCTGGTGTGGTGGATTCACAGTGGTTCTGCGGCGGCGGCGCCATCACGGTGATACTGCTCTGGTGTGTGTTTCATCCACCGCCGGTAACCTGTAGACGGTGAACACGGTTGTTGGGTTAGCTGGCTTCAACAAACGACGGTGGATGTGCAATGGTGCAAATAGGGATTCCAATCTTCTGCAAAATTAGGGTTTCTTATTCCAATCTTCTGTAATGACAATGGTTCTCACACTCGAGCTCAGGTAGAGAAGACTAGGCTTCCAGCGAAGGTAAAACCATCAGAAGCTGAACCAAGGTATCATCTTCAAGTCTTATAATTTGCTTCTGATTGTTTGTAGGCTAGGTAATTTAATACAAAAGACAAAATTATATGAAGAAGATGACGGGTATTTGTTATGTTTTTCGACTCATATAGCAGGCCATTGTACAGTTTAGGATTTATCGCAGAGTTTATCAGTTTTAGCCTTTGTTTAGAGCTGAAGGTGAGATGTGTCTTTGTTGTTTGCAGGAGGTTGCATTCGTGTAGCAAGAAAGTGTGAATGCTTTAGGGGTTGTGCAGGTAAAATAGTTTGAATTTAGTAGAAGATTATATATTCTTTGTTACATGTTTTAACTGATGGAAACTTAATTTTGTAGCAAAGTGCACAACACAATAGTTGAAACCTTGGTGTGCTTCATGTTTTAACTAACGTGGTGGTGCTTGTAGCCTCCATCGGACCAGTTGGGGCTTTGATTGGCGATATAGGGCTTTGGTTATCTCAAATTGTAGGTAATTTCATGTTAAACCAAATCATTTATTTCAATTATGTTGACTAAATCAACAGTGGTAGTTATTAAGTCTTTTGCACAATTTGATAATTTGATAATTTGATATTGATGTGTGTTTGTAGTTATTAAGTCTTTTGCACAATTTTGTGGATCATCCTGTTCGAACACAATGGGTCCCTGTTTCTTCAAGGTATTTTTAAAAAGTTCCTTACTTTTTATCCTTTTTACGGGTATTTTTGAAAATTGGTTAGTGCTCAATCATCTTTATTAAAGTACATGTTAGTCAAAGTGTCAAACGTTTCTAACTTTCATGTGGAAGGTTGTTAGGTAGTAACATGTAGGCCCAACAATGGGTAACGGGTCAAAACGGGTTATGAGCAAAATGAGTTTAGCCTCTAAACGGGCCGTTTCAAAAAGTTTCAGCTTTGTTCAAATCAAAACAGGTTCTTACTAAAATGGGCTCAGGTTGAAATTAGTTGTTTTGGAAAAAAAAAGGTAACCAAAGATTCAAAATGGGTTCACCCATTATATAAAAAATATATATTTTTTCTAAAAATTATTTTTATTATTTAAGGTTGCTTACAATATGCAGATTTTGATCACTTGATGTAGATTCATGGTTTCAAGCGGGTTTTGTTCTTACAACGGGGATCAACAATGGGTAACGGGTCAAAACGGGTTATGAGCAAAATGAGTTTAGCCTCTAAACAGGCCGTTTCAAAAAGTTTCAGCTTTATTCAAATCAAAACAGGTTCTTACCAAAATGGGCTCAGGTTGAAATTAGTTGTTTTGGAAAAAAAAAAAAAAAAAAAAAAGGTAACCAAAGATTCAAAATGGGTTCACCCATTATATAAAAAATGTATATTTTTTCTAAAAAATATTTTTATTATTTAAGGGTTGCTTCCTTCACCGCCATTCCATCGCTCTCTCTCCGTTTGTCCAAAATGTCGACGGAACTACCACCGCCACCGCCGCCGCTACAGTCACCGACGGACCGGATAACCAAACTCCGACCGAAAATTCTAGGGTTAAGTTGAAGCTAGAAGACATAAATTGGGATCATTCGTTCGTGAGTTGCAAGGCGATCCGTTAACCGATATCACTTCTCGCGAGGTTATTATTCATCATTTTAATTTAAGAATTCACAATTTTCATTTGTTGATCTGAGAGATATTAGGAACTGTGTGTTTTGGATCTCAGTTTTGGTACTTTATATCATTTTTAGTCATTAAAATTTAGTTTTTATTTTTTTATTATTATTATTATTATTACAAGAAAACAATGTAATTTTATTTTATTATTATTATTATTATTATTATTATTATTATTATAAAGTTTTTATTATCTGGTAATTCTTCTACTCTGTTTGGGGGACCTTTGGCGATATATAATATTCTCATAAGATTACAGGTCAGTGGCGTCGCGTTTGATTCATATTGGTCTGCCCCCAATACAGATGGCACTGGGGAAAGTATCGTATATCGGTTTGGTTCTGTTGGTCAGGTAAGCTAGATAATTTTGTTCTAGAATTATGTCTTAAAACCGACATCCGTTTTTCGGTACCATGAGTTTTACATTTTTCAAAGAGTAAATGCCATTTTCGTCCCTGAGGTTGGCCGGTTTTGCGACTTCCGTCCAAAGTTTTGTTTTTCCGCATCTGGATCCAAAATGTTTGAAATCTTGTCATTTTCATCCGACCCGTAAAATCCATCCATTTTTTAACGTGAAGTCAAGGTTATTTTTGTTCTTTTACCTATATAAATAAATAAACAAACAAATGGATGGAGTTAACGGGTCGGATGAAAATGGCAAGATTTCAAACCTTTTGGATCCGGATGCCATAAAACAATCCTTCGGACGAAAGCCGCAAAATCGGCCAAACCTCAGGGACGAAAATGGCATTTATATATACCAAAAGGACTATTTATATAATTTACTCTGGATTCTGCTTACCTTATTACATATATGCAGGACACACAAGTGCTATTATGGGATCTTGAAATGGATGAGTTAGTTGTGCCAGTGCTTAGGGCTCATGGTGGGTCCCCAACAATGAGTACTGGGTCCCAGTCTGCTCACTGGGACCAAACATATCCAGCTGGCACTTTACGACCTGCACCAAGCATGCGTGATGTTCCAAAGCTATCACCTTTGGTGGTTCATCATGTTCATACGGAACCACTCTCGGGTTTGATATTCACACAATAGTATGTACTTACTGCGTGTCGAGAAGGTCACATCAAGATCTGGACCAGACCAAATTCGTCAAGCGACGGTCAATCTACAACGTCTGACTCGCTTTCGGGGACCGGTTTTAAGGAGAAACCGTTGTTCTCGGGTAAAGTTGGAAGTCTTGGCTATAGGCAATGATACGGTTTGGGTTTTTATTTAGTCTTTCGGCTTTTTTAAGCGCGGTTAATAATAATATATAGTCTAACAACATCAACATGAATGTGTGTCATGGGGGTAGAGTGATGAGATGACGACGACATAAAAACGGGCTTACTTTTTTGTTTTTTTTTTTGTTTTTTTAAGATGTAGATTCGAATCGACGACCTCAATTGACCAGATCCTTTGAAAGGGTTGTTGTTAAGTTATAAGATAACTTTTTTTTTATAGGCGAATTTCAT
Source organism: Helianthus tuberosus (assembly GCA_030545235.1). Classification (NCBI taxonomy): domain Eukaryota; kingdom Viridiplantae; phylum Streptophyta; class Magnoliopsida; order Asterales; family Asteraceae; genus Helianthus; species Helianthus tuberosus. The sequence continues at coordinate 71,493,547 of CM060426.1, forward strand.
ACAAGATAACTAATCAGTTAATCTTTTTCTTTCTTTGAGATATCAAAGTTGTTGTAGATGGAGATCTTTTCCGCGAGTATCACCCGTTACAACACTCAAAAATGTGTTTCTATATGAACCTTTGTAGCGAATCAAATTTCAGTCGCGTATCTTTTGGTACATTTTTTTTTGTTGGTAATGTTTGCCAAACATGAATGGTTATCCACTTATAAGAAATCATATAAAAAATTTTCTTTTGTACATATAATTTTTTTAACATAACGCATAACCCGTGAAGCTCACGGGTATATAACCTAGTATACTTATATAGTTATAATAATAATAATAACCTAAACTAAGTCCAATCAAGAATATCATGTAGTATCATGTATTGTCAAGCATGAAGGTTAAAACCTCATTATATGATTCCCCACTACACAAACTATCATGAAGATGGTTCGAAGGGTTATGAATAACAAGAAAATAAACCTATCTAACAATGCTCAAGTGGCCAAGGACACTACAACTCGGGTGTGCCAACACATCATGGAAAGAATTAACTAAGTGAGGAGGGCGAGACGGGGCTAATGTACTTTGATTCTAGTAAGTCACTTTGAGTGTTCATACAAGGTTCAAATGAATGAGTGGAACTTAGTTTGGAAAGCCAAGGCTTCAACTTGTTCACACTTCACAAGTTACAAGTTCATCATATGGAAGATGATGTCTTGTGCTAGCTTTCATCATTCAATTACCATGTATAAACATAATTAAAATGGGTGTTTGAACCCAAAACTTTGATGGAAATCACCTCAACACAAACCCACAACCATAGACTAAGTTGTGAGCTTGGTGGGAACAAGATTACACCAAGTTTCTATCACAAATATGAAGATACGAGAAGTTAAAAACAAGCAGAAAATAAAGTGCACTTTGAACCTCAAAAATGGTGAGGTTTCCTTAGTTTGCCCAAGAAAACTTGTGAAAACCTTCCTAGAGGTTATCCAAGTATTTTAGAAGAATAAACAAGAAAGAAATAGAAGAAGAAATGAGTTAAAACTCACTAAGAATGGCTGAAACTTTCTGCTCAATTCTGCTAGAAATTAGATGAGTTTAAGGAGTGTTTAGGAGTGTTTAAAGCCTAAGTAAAGTGGAAAAATGAATGGGGAAGTGGGGTATTTATAGGGAAGGGATTAGGGTTTAGTTAGTTGAGCATTAAAGAAGATAGTTGGGAGTTAAACAATAAAAGAATGGACTTAATGCTGCTTGTGAGTTCCGATCGCAGCTGGTAACAACCTTATTATTGTTATATTTTTTTTTGACATACAAGTTGTATAATTGTAGTGTATGTTACATATCCAAGATGTATTAATGTTTATCTAGCATGTAACAGGCCTAATATGTATTTAAAACATGAAATCAAGTGCTAAACAAGTATGTAAGCATGGTTTTTGTGTTGTAAGAAGTAAGTGAAGTGTTGAAATGATTAAACAAGTATATGTATGTGTAGAATGTTTAAATCACGTATTTCCGATTTATCGTTTGTACGTTAAACATGTTCATGATACGAATATGCCATGAGCTTACAATTGAATCAGACATTTGAATGTAAGAATGAATGTACGGACAATGTATATTACATATAAAAAGATCCATTTTATTACGATCAAAGTCTCGGTTTTTACAACGTTTCGAAACGAATTACGATTACAAGAGGCATAAGCATCCGAAAATAGAAATACAATACAATCTTTCTAAAAAGGGACAGCTGGGAAAAGCGAGGCGTTATAGTCTCCCCCCCCCCTTTAGGAAATTTCGTCCCGAAATGTATTCAAGAGGAAGACCTTGTAAAAAGGCATTTTAAAATGATTAACTAAAATCGAGATTTTGAAGTTTTGGAGTGTGTTGAAAATGGATGAAACTTTGAGGAACAAAAGGATAGGTTTGTAAAAGGGTTCGTTTATCTAAGGTGAATTGACGCATTAATCGTTAGTAAAACGTGCAAGTGTGCGTATAGGCAAATTGAGTTTGATTAAGTTTGAATAGACCAATGGGAGTAGTATTTCAAAAGATGTTAAAGAAGAAAAGTTTTCGTATAAAACGGTTTGTATTTTGATAAAAAGTGTGGCCCCATAGTAAGTTGTAAGAAAGTTTTAACGGTTTTAAGGAGTATTTGTAAAATCACATGTTTGTAGAAAATTGTTCACTGGTGAGAAATGGGAAGGATAGGTATTTATTAAAAAGTTTTGAGATTAACGGACCTTCTAAGTATGTTTGCGCGTAAATAAAGAATTGAAGATAGTATAAAAAGCAAGGAAGTATTTTAGAATTTGAACATTTAAATCGATTGATTGCAAATAAGGTTTGTATAAAAGTCAAAGAGTAACTCGGAATAGTAGAGGTATGAGAGTGAATGATCGATCTAGTAGATGACTGCAAGGATAGGAATGGTATGATTATTTAGATACAATGTGAATATGAAGGGTTGAGGATGTGGTTTCGTCATGGATAATCAGATATCGCGCATTTAGCAATGCGTTTATGACTTGTTAAAGTTTGTGTATCGTGTCTAAATAAGGTCAACAAAACACCGTATTTCTCATGGCACGTTTTACGAAAGTTTGGTAACATGGTGAAAACACTTATATATAGGAAGTACCAGCGGCGTATCTACCATGTTTTAACCATATTACGTCCGTTTCGTTATTCGGTGTCATGTTACCTTCCGTGTCTTACCATACACAGTAGTACACCTTATGATTTTCATACGCCTACCACTATAATCCCGTGTGCACCCACGATTATTTTGGTCGTCGCATAATCCACATAGTTTGTACTAGTTGTGTATGAGTCAGGGTAAGCAGTAACTTTGAAAATAAGAATGCGTGCGTATAAGAATGTAGTATGTAAGTATGTTTATGTTTAGCTATGTACGGTTCCATCATAAGCGAACCCCTCGGGTTACGCTAGCGTATAGATACGAATGTATAAATATGAGTATGAATATAAGTATGTGTATGAGTATTTGTGTGAGGATGAGTATAAGAATGAGTTTGCATATTTATAAGTATAAGTATAAGCATGAATGATAGCTTTTGCGTGTATTGTATAAGTTGAAACACAACGAATGTAAGCATATAAAATGATCAAGAAGTTTTGAGTATGTAAAGACGAATGATATGTGTGAGGTTGTCGTGAAATATTGACTAGAACGTGTACGATGATATGCATGTATAGTTTTTAAATAAATCATCGCGTTTGTTGAACCAAAATAGATTGAGTTTGACAGAGAATGGGGAATCAAGTTTGTGAATGTCAAAGAATATAATGCATCTAATTGTTACGTGAGTTGTGTTTTGAAAAAGGAAATGCTACTCTTGTTTCAAAAAAGGGATTTACGTATCTCGAAGGTTGTCGGTTCCTATGAAGTCTCCTTGCCCACGTGTTTTGAAATTGAAATGATGTTTTGAGCAATGTATGAAAAGGTTTATGAAAACAGTATGTTTGCATCATTTAAAGGATCTTGTATTAAAATAAGAAAAATTGAAATTCGGAAATTTTCGTGAAAACATTGATCTTTGAAAAGAATTTTTAGTAATATGACTTAGGGATTTCGAGAAGAGTTTTAGCAAAATGGCATTATAATATCTATAAGATTTTATAAGCATGTGGGAAAAAGTTGGTTTTGTTTTCAATTGAGAGCATTTGTCTTTATTATTAGTGTGTTTTAGTGATTAGGTCGAATATGAAGTTTGGGGTACTAGCATATAAGTATAAAATGAACATTGAACAATGAACAATGAAGTTTTAGTGATTAGGTCGAGTATGAAGTTCGTGGGCATGAGATTCATTAGACCGATTATGTTGATAGGTAGCATTTCATAAAGTTTTGAAAATCGGGTAATAAAACGTTTAAGGTATGATGAGGAAATTTTGGGTATGGGATATATGTAAAATAGATTGTAGGGTAAGAAATACGTTTGATAAAACAATGAATTTTGAAATTTTGCATGAGTAAGGATTTGACCAAACGAGAAACGATTTAGGTATAAAATTTGATCGTGTGGTTGGCATAACAAAGTTTCATTTAAAAAGAAAGTTTGGTAACGATCACCAATGGTAAGGGAATCACCCCTAACCCGTTGGTGAGGTCGTTTTTAAGAAGGGAAGGAGTGGGGCTAATTGACAAGGTAAAGGAATCACTCCTATCTTGATGATATGCTTCCATTTAGGGATTTCGGAAAATGTAAATCTTGTTGGTGATGTTTTGAAATCATGCATGTGGATAACGTACGAGTGTATGAAAAGATTTAGTATGATGTGTGTGCAAAAATCTTGAAAATAATTTGAATTTCGAAAAGAAAAGGTTGTATCGTGTTAAGCATAAGATTGATAATAGTAAAATGGAGGTTTGATTAGAACTTGGATTGTTCCAAAATAAAAATTTTGACTAAACCAAAGTGGTCGAAAGATCTTTTGAGTTTGGGAAGCATGCTTTGGCCTAATAGGTGGAATACTCTCGCCGAAATTTTGGTTAACGGTATTCACCCTTCCGGTTACTACATGTTCCAAATCAATTGAAAATTCAAGAGTTGGCGGGATTTTGAAAATCAAGGAGTGGGACTAGTTGACAAGATGCGGGTTCACCCCTAACTTGATAACATCGTACCCTAAGTGTGGTTAGTACTCGTCAGGTTACGAAAGTTAATTTGTGACACGTTGACGAGGGTCCACTAGATTTAAAATGGACATTCTCTATCAAGGTGAGGATTTCACTCCTAACTTGGCGACGAATTTTATGTAAAAAGAATAAATGGATTGAGAATCGTTCACCAAATTGTGGGTTTCACGCCTATTTTGGTGAAGTCGTCTCGTTTGTATAATACGAGTGTTTTCGAGTTTAACATGATCGTGTAAAATGGCCTTAGGAAAGGCGTATGTTTTGGAATAGTAAAACAAGTATGAGCACAAAAGGGCATTTCAAGAATTTAACACATAAATCAAGTATGGTGCTTAACTATAGACTAGGTCAAAAGCATTACAATTTTCCGAATTTCTTATAGTTATGGCTCTGATACCAATCTATCACACCTCAACCGATGGCGGAAACAATAGAGTGAGACGAAAACGAGATCGCTTATTACACATAACGCTAACATGTGACAGATATTTATGAATAAATTCATTTCATTTCATAAGGGAATCAATTACATTGGTTGAAATAAAATACAACAAGTCGAAACAAATAAATTACAATACAATAAGTATTAAAGTTTAAATGCGTTTCTAGGCATCCTACTAAGTTCTGTGCATCATCAACATCATCATACACCTGCAACATTTTTTAAAAGCATATTTCAATACAAAGGTATTGGCGAGTACACGAGTTTTAAGTACATAGCATAAGTATAAAAAATGTTTAAACGAACCCACATGGCAAACTATGTTATTCAAGATTAACGTAAATCTAGCATGTGATAAACAAGTCAAACCAAAGTTCACGCAAGTAAAAGATTCTTAACATAACCCAACGTTCACCGGCGGTGTGTTACTCCTATAGCGTTATACATGTTAAGGTAGGCTTGATCGAAGTTAATGACAAGTTCAATCACAAAACAAACTAACCTAGATAGATGTATCAAGTATAATGTATGCATGCATGTATTGGATTGTTTGTGCATAAACGTAGAGTTTAAGTGTTGTGATTTTAATAAGCTAACATGTTGCACCAAAAAATGTGTAAAACGAAAATGGGTCAAGTGTACTCACAATATTGCACATGCTTCCGATTATCTATGAGCGACGAGTTGTTGTGAATAAGGATTCGATGGTAAGGTTACGTGATGTTTAGGAAGTGGTAAGATTCAGGGTTTAGAATTTCAAGTATCCAAAGTACGTATACCAAAGTAATATCTAGTTCTAATCACTCGTTTATGACACTATGTTTACGTGGTTTTATGGGTCTCAAATTGCCCATTAGAATCATAAAAAGCATCTTAGAATCTTAGATATATTAGCCTAGGTTTATGACGAATAATCATAACTTGATTATCATCACAAATTCAGCCATGTTTTGTATAGTTTATATACTTATATAGTTATAATAATAATAATAATCTAAACTAAGTCCAATCAAGAATATCATGTAGTATCATGTATTGTCAAGCATGGAGGTCAAAACCTCATTATATGATTCACCACTACACAAACCATCATGAAGATAGTTCGAAGGGTCATGAATAACAAGAAAATAAACATATCTAACAATGCTCAAGTGACTAAGTACACTACAACCCAGGTGTGCCAACACATCATGGAAAGAATTAACTAAGTGAGGAGGGCTAGACGGGGCTAAGGTACTTTGATTCTAGTAAGTCACTCTGAGTGTTCATACAAGGTTCAAATGAAGGAGTGGAACTTAGTTTGGAAAGCCAAGGCTTCCATTTGTTCACACTTCACAAGTTACAAGTTCATCATATGGAAGATGATGTCTTGTGCTTGCTTTCATCATTCAATTACCATGTATAAACAGAATTAAAATGGGTGTTTGAACCCAAAACATTGAGGAAAATCACCTCAACACAAACCCACAACCATAGACTAAGTTGTGAGCTTGGTGGGAACAAGATTTCACCTAGTTTCTATAAAAAAAACATGAAGATACAATAAGTTAAAAACAAGCAGAAAATAAAGTGCACTTTGGACCTCAAAAATGGTGAGGTTTCACCTTAGTTTGCCCAAGCAAACTTTTGAAAACCTTGCTAGAGGTTATCCAAGTGTTTTAGAAGAATAAACAAGAAAGAAATAGATTAAGAAGTGAGTTAAAACTCACTTAGAGTGGTTGAAACTTTCTGCTTAATTCTACTAGAAATTAGATGAGTTTAGGGAGTGTTTTGGAGTGTTTAAAGCGTTTGTAAAGTGAAAAAATGAATGGGGAAGTGGGTATTTATAGGGAAGATATGGGTTTAGTTAGTTGAGCATTAAAGATGATTAGTTGGGAGTTAAACAATAAAAGAAAGTACTTAATGCTGCTTGTGAGTTCCGATCGCAGCGGGTAACAGCCTTATTATTATTATTATTATTGACATATAAGTTGTATAATTGTAGTGTATGTTACATATCCAAGATGTATTAATGTTTATCTAGCATGTAACAAGGCCTAATATGTTTTTAAAACATGAAATCAAGTGCTAAACGAGTATGTAAACATGGTTTTTGGGTTGTAAGAAGTAAGTGAAGTGTTGAAATGATTGAACAAGTATATGTACGTGTAGAATGTTTAAATCACGTATTTCCGATTAATTGTTTGTACGTTAAACATGTTCATGATACGAATATGCCATAAGCTTACAATTGAATCAGACGTTTGAATGTATGAATGAATGTACGAACAATGTATATTTCATATAAAAAGATCCATTTTATTATGATCAAAGTCTCGGTTTTTACAACATTTCAAAACGAATTACGATTACAAGAAAAATAAGCTTCCGAAATTAGAAACACAATACAATATTTCTAAAAACGAACAACTGCGAAAAGCGAGGCGTTACAATGACAGGTATGATTTGGTTCACTAAATAATAAACCGGTCGACACCTGTTTAAACCTAAATATTCTGGAACCTTATTAATATTTAGAGATATATATTATTAAATAACAAGATACCTAAAAAGTATGAAAGATTTACTATATCTCCTACTTTTCAAAGTAGAATCCTAAGACAAATATAACCACTAAGAGAAAAAACCCTAACTGACCAATGATTATAAGTACATGGTATCTCTCTCTCTATCTTTCACACATATTTTCATTCTCTCAGCAGATACTTATTCTCACATCGGAGAGTAGTTACAGGGACAACCCCATTCCTTTGGTGAGCCTAACGGTATTCTGTTTTGTAGTTCATAAACCCAGATAGTTGTCATGAAAGGTTACCAGACCCAGATTCCCCCAAAAGATCCTTACTTCCGTTACACGTTTCTTCACCACAAAAGCCTGCCATTTTTATGACGACTAAACTAAGACACATTGATATGATATAATTAGTAGAAAGTCTAATCGCCCTGATTAGGCATTCACGAAAAAGTCTAATACTTTTGCATTCATTCACAATATAACAAATAGCACACTGACAAGTATCATAACCGACTCATGGTTAAATTTAATGGAAAAAATGGCTATTTTGACACATACGACGCGTATTGATTTGATGTAAGAATTTGCGACAGTTAAATTGATAATTAATAAAAGAAGATTAGAAGAATAGACAAGTTAATCTAGAAATTACGCAAATGAACACCAACTAAATTAGGTATTTTATATATCACATCTTTCAACAAAAATGATGAAATTTACACTCATGAGATGGGCGAACTAGGGACTAAATCATGTCCTGATGAAGACTACACCAACGAGACATATTAAAACAAAATTACGTACTCTTCTTGATAATGTGTCCTTTTCGGATTGGTTCACAAGAGAGACAGTACATCAAATACTCTAGTATACACAAGTGTGAATGTGTGTATATATGTGTAATTGGTTTATGAAATAAAATATTAGATACATATAGTATGATTACCAATGGGCTGACGGTCCATTGGTAAAGGCAAAACCTTTAAAACACTTTGGAATGAAAGGTATTGAGTTAAAGTCACACAGACAGCATGGAATAAAAGAAATTTTTAGTTAAAAAAAATTGTAGTATGATTGATTGTAAGTAGGAGTGTGGGGGCATAGATGTTGCTGACAAATTATATGTTGGTTTACTTGCAAATGTAAGATCCCGCACGCAAGGCCCTGTCATTCACATGCTCTTACACTTACACACACCCATGTGTCTTTTCTTCTATTTTGTCTTTCACTTTCTCCTATCCTTTTGTCCTTCGGGACTTCAAATGAACTCATATAAGGATATTTTTAAATTACTTTATACTAATGGTCATTAAATTATTAACAACTTTATGAGTTTGTCCATTGTCACAGGTTGTTAAGACAGCATTAACTTGTATTTTATCAAAGTCATGATATCTTGTTTTCTTATGTCTACTAAGAGAACGTGTATTGGGGGCAATAACAAACTTTTGAGTTAAATGACATTTTAGTCCTTATAGTTTGGGCTATTTTGGTAATTTAGTCCAAAGGTTTCATTTTTTGTCTGTGAGTTCAAAAAGGTTTAATCGTTGTCATTTTAGTCTACTGGGTTAATTTCATCCATTTTGTCTGTTAACAAAGAGGGCAATTCGGTCATTTTTTATGTAATTCTATTAACTAGAAGGGCAATTCACTGAATTTTCCTTCTCGCTAACAGAAAAAATGGGTGAAGCTAACCCACTTGACTAAAATGGCAACGGTGAAACCTTTTTGGATCCACAGAGAAAAAATGAAACATTTGAGCTAAACTGACAAAATGACCCAACCCACATGGACTAAAATGACATTTAAACTTTTTTACCCGGTGTGAGGGGTTGTTTGACAACATCTGAATGGTTAAATACTTAACCAGTAAGATGTCTAAACCATTAAGTGCTTAACCAGTAAGAGGTCTGAACCATTAAGAGCATGTTTAATACTTAACCGTTCAGAGGCAAATGCCTGACATATTCAGATTAGAGGTCTTAACCATTCAGACTCTGTATAAATCTTAACCATTCAGAGGCAAATGTCTGAACCATTCAGACATCTGTTCGTGAAACAAACAATCTGAACCATTAAGTGTTGAACCAGTAAGAGGTCTGAACCATTAAGAGACAAGAGGTAAACAAACAGCCCCTGAGATAGATATTGTGTTAATTCATACGGTCGCTTACATGGTATAAGTAAATTGAATTTAAAATTTTGATTGGATATCAGAATGAAAACGAAATATTCGAATATAAATGGTATAAAAAATGCGTAAAAGGAAAAAAAAAATGTTGCATGTGAACAAATACGGATTACGTAAAAAAAAGGAGGAGGATTGGATTGTGGATTGAAGAGGAAACGTGACGGTAGTTAATAAAATACTTCTTGCCATGTCAACTCACGCTTACTGCCTTGCACTTTCTTTACTGAATGCGTTTTCGGTCGATATTAATTTTAAATTGTTTTTATGATCCAGAAAATGATTACATAACCACTTCGTCTGGTGCAAATGGGTGCCCTTTAAATGCAACATAATGAATTGGAGAGAAAATTTGGATAGACTTCTTACGAGAACAAATCTGAGAAGAAGGAATGTGGATATATCATCAGTCTTGTGTCCTTTTTGCGACGATATAGAGGAAACGGTGGAGCATTTGTTTACGGCTTGCTTGGTGGCTTCAAGGGTTTGGTCGGCCTTCAACATTTGGTGCAACATTCCTCAGCTCTTCTTTTTCGAATTCAAAGACATTCTAGACATCCACAAATTCATCAAGTGTGGCAAAAAGGCGGAGAATATCATACACGGTTAGGCTATAACAGCTTGTTGGTGCATTTCGAAAGAAATGAACGAAGTGGTATTTAATCAGAAAAAATGTAATACGCAAGATATCATAGGGGAGATAAATACGAGGGTTTTGCTTGGATCAAAAACAGAATATCATATAATTACATTAGATGGGAGGAGTGATGTAAATACCCGTTGTACTTGTTGTAATTTCTTTGCCCTTTGTCCGTTTGGATTGGGGGTGTTGTAGTTGTTTGGCCTTTTGCCCGTTTGGATCGGAAGTGTGTTAATGAAGTTTAATTTAAAAAAAAAACATAACCACTTCACTTTCTCTCTCCTAGTACCTTGATTATGTCAAAGTCTCACAAGACGCAACTCAATGGTTCATAAGTTGTAATCGGCCACCGAACACGGAAGAGGAGTGGGACCAATGGTCTAAGTTGCTGCAACAGATTAATGGTATACGAGTTAGGAAACATGAAGATAGGTGTGTGTGGAAATCGGATTGCGACGGAACTTTTTTGGTCGCTACAGTTAGGAAGCATCTAAACAAAATCGAGGCCAACCATGAAGATGATGAATGGAAGTTCTGGAATAGATGGGCACCACCAAAGGTAAACTATTTTAGTTGGAGGGCAGTGCTAGAAAAGATAACGGTGAAGCGACAACTGGCTAGGAGAGGTATTATTTTGAGCAGCTTAGTGTGTTCAAGATGTGGACTCCAAGAGGAGACTGTAGATCATCTCATATGTGAATGCATAACATCTCAAAGAATCTGGGAAAATGTATCAATTTGGCTGAAAATTCCTTCGTTACATGGAAGCCGGACTTGCAAGGAGGTGCTGGAACTCGGAAATAAGTTAAAAGGATCATGCGAGTGGAAGAAGATCATCAATGTAATAATTCAAGCGACTTTTTGGAACATCTGGAAATCACGCAACGATAAAGAGTTTGAAGGCCATCTACGAAACGATAAGGAGATAACGGATATAATAAAGGAGGATAGTTTTATTTGGGTAAAAACAAGGTCGAAAATGCAAAGTATTGTGTGGGAGAGATGGGTGGATTTCAATATAAGAGACGTAGTGAGATAGACGTAATGTAAAGGAGTGTTAATTTATTTTATTTTCTTGTATTGTACTGTTATTGGGTTTTTACAGCATATGCTGGCCCTATTCTATCTATCATAGAATCTTACCGTTAAAAAAAAAGTACTTTGAGTACAACTAAATGATGTGTGAGTTAGCATAAATGTTATTACATTCATATATTTTTATCAATTAAATTTTAAAATTCCCCCAAAACAAAACCACTATAAATACAAACCCTTCTCTATTATTTTTATCACGCTTTCAAACACGTTTTTCTCTCAGATTAATGAATTTTCTAAACCTTAAACACATCTTACAATCATAAATCCAAAACTCAAACTTGTCTTTCGAATTGCTAAATATAAACCCTTCTCTGTTAAACGAAGGCCTCTCGATGAAAACACAAACCAAATCTTGTGTTTTGCAATCATCAATCCAGACTCAAACTTGTTTGGACAAATGCAATTGTTGTAATGTTTAATTTCTGTAACTTTTAATATATGTAATATTCTAATATATGAATTTCAATTTTCAAATTTAAATTTTCGTACCATTCATATAATATTTAAAGATATATTAAAAAAAGCTACTATATTAAAAATCATATCAAATTAAAATATAAATAATTTATTATAATAAATATATAAAATCCGGGAAAAGCTTTTTGGCGTTTTTAGTGTTTTTACCACTAGAGAAAATTAATATTTCTCGAAGACGAGGTTGGGTGGAAAAGTACTTCTTAAGGGCTTTATTATGTCACATCGACACATAAGCAATAGGTTTTAATGGTGTCCTCTCTTTAACCAGAAAGAAATATTGGGTTAAAGTGTAACAATGGCGGCCCTTACCTTGTTTTTCTTTTGGTTTAACCGTTTAAAGTGAAGGGGGCATCCGTTGGCCATCATTATTGTGCTCGCGATAGAGGGAATAGCGTCCCTCAATTACACTGTGGCAATGGGGGAGGGGGCGCTACCCTATACCATCCAACCTGATAGTATAAGAGTTTTATATACCAGTTAGTCAACTGGACGTTTTTGTAAATGTGTTTTAGCTTTTATCAGGGCCGACCCTGGGGGTGGGCGGGGAGGACCACCGGCCAGGGCTCGTGATTCAGAGGGGCACATTTTAAGAAAAAAATCGGATATATATATATAGAGAGAGGCGACTAAAATCTGATATATACAGAGGACTGAAGTGAAAAAAAGAAAGAAATTGTGAAGATTCAAAGCATCATCGTGCATCTTTTCTTGCCGGCGACTCACTTCTGGTCTTCACGGGAGAAAGATAATGAAGATGGCAAAAAAAAAAAGGAGATGATAGACTGAAATATTAAAGCATACTATGTAAATATAGGGGGCCTATATGAAAATATGCTAAAAACTTAATCAAAAAGTGAACTATACATGCAATAGATAGGTCAAAAAAAGACTGATTTTCTTTAATTACTTTATATATTATAACCTTTGTTTTCTATTAGTTAATATTAAGGTCATACGTTTTTTTATTTATTACAGTATTTTATTAGTTTGTTTATTTGATTCATTGTTTATTATTTTAAATATATTTTTGTATTAGCTTTTAAAATTATATATATAACAAGATTTCTAGAAGGATATTTTAATATAAAAGTTTTAACACAAGTTAATTATTATTCGGTTAAATATATTTTGACTCTCTACGTAAAATGTCTTGGTTCCGACTTCCGCCACTGTGTGTAAGTATATACATATGTTATAATTATTTTTAAATAGTATACCCATACAAAGGCCAAGTAGTTATTGATAGGACTATTTACAATACAATTCTTAAGTTTTAAAAGTTAGCTCATTAGTTTTAATTAGCCAAATACCCATTTGATTTAAAAAAAAAAAAAATTAACTAAAACATCCAATGTTTCTTTGGGCGACAACTGGGGCATATTTTTTCGAGCATAGACAGGGCACCTTAATTCTCAGGGTCGGCCCTGGCGTTTATCATTACTCTCTTAAATGTTAAAGAAAAGAAATAACACTTCGCATTTCAAAATCATGCATCAATTCTTAAGATAGATGTCTCTATTTTTTATTTTAACTTTGTGTAAAATATCTTTTTTAATAATCAATGGATTGAATATTTAATCTTAAAGTTTTAACTTATTCTAAAAATACATAGAAACGGTGTGCTATAAAAACGTGAAAAGTAACGTATGACAAGTAATTAAACGTTATGCTTTCAATTTCTTTGTAATACGTTCATATGTGTTACTTACCATCATACTCAATAAATCTCATCAATAACAAAGCTAATGTAGGGTTTAAGAAGGATAAGATGTAGACAGTCTTACCTCTACCCCGTAGAAATAGAGGGGATTCTTCCAGTGAGACTCTCCGCTCGATAGTAGTTTTGCATCAAGCCTTGGACATAAGGCACATTGCACTCAACAATCGGGACAATTGCATGATTAACCGTCTGTCGCTTTTAACGTTATTTTCACGAAATTAGTAAAATAACGTTAAAATTAGTGCAATTTCACTTTTGTCCCCCGAGAGCCCACACATATATAATAATATATGTGGACACCGCAAGCGGGGCGTATTTCAGTAAATCCAACCAATAGCAAAGTTAAAGTAGGGTCTAAAGAGGGTAAGATGTAAATAGTCTTACCTATATATTGGCAGTAAATATGTAAATTAATGTATGATTTTTAACTACTCCTTCTTATGTTTTTTAACAACTAATTTCTTTAATCCTTTGTCGTGGGATTTAAACCCAAGACCTTCCCTTACCAACCTAGGTGTTTTAAAGACTTTGCCTTCTTATCTTATTTGGTGGGGTAGCAGGGGCGGATTTACATTCAATTAGGGGGTTCCCGGGAACCCGTTCAATCCGTAATTTATAGTGTTAACGTAGATAGAATATTCTGAAGGAACCCCTTAATATTTTATAGAGGAACCTTATAAACAAATGTTTGGAGTGGTTCACAGGTTAATTGCTGCGCCGTTTAACTCGAGGTCGCACGTTCGAGTCTTGCTAAAACCCGTGTTTTTGCGTTTTTTTTTATTTTTTTATAAGTGAATAACGAATCAGATTTAGGGTTTACCTTAGTCGCCTTTTGCCCCTTTACCTTTTACCCTCAAACCAAAACACACAGCCATCGTCGTCTCTCCACTGTCCAACTGTCTCCACTTTCCAGAGTCTCCACTTGCCGGAGCAGTTACGCAGCTGGAACCCCTTCAGCCTTCCCTCAATCACTCTCTTTGGCTTTTCAGGTTCGTTTATACCCCTTTCTTTAAAAGTTTATGATGTTTATTTGTGATTTTGGGTAAATTTACATTGATATTTAAACGAATTCAATTCTATAATTGTTATATTTTCCTGATTTTGTCTCTGTTTTTTGAAGTCATCAATAACTCTATTTCCAAACAATCCAAATTTGCAATTTACAGTGGATTTCGAATAAAATTGATTCTACGGTTAGTATGAATTTAGATTTATTTTAAATAAATTCGATTCTACATTTATTATACTTTCATGAGTTCTGTCTCTGTTTGATGATGTCATACTTTATTTGATTTTACACTTAGTATGAATTTGGTTTTGGCTTAATTATTGGCTTTTTAGTGTAGTCTGCCACGAGAAGTTATTTTATTGAATTCTCTATTAGATTATCTCTATTAGTTTGCAATTCTCTATTAGGTTTGATATCATAGTGATTTTGGGAGAATTGATTTTGAGATAAGGACTTGTAATTCTCTATTAGTTTAATCTATTTGAAATTATGATTGGATAATTGGACGGTTGGTGATGAAAATTTGTAATCTTTTGAAACTTGATTTTGATATTTAGATAGTATGCAAAAGGGAATTTCAATTTTTTTCGATCGAGAATGTATGCAACGTTTTTAAAAGATGAAATCTCGTAGAGAACATATGATTTTTTATTCGTAAAGACCATCTTATTTATGTTGCGTGTTTTTAAATTTATCATGACAGATGTTTTTTTTTTCATTATTGTATCGTATTTTTATTATGTGATGAATCTTACCCGACCCGAACGTTCGAACCGACCCGTATTTTTTATGTTCGGACGTATGATATTGGAACACTTAAAAAAGTGAACCTCTTGGGAAAAATTTCTGGATCCGCCACTGTGGGGTAGGTATATAAAACTCATTAGTCCGATTCTAGGATGACAAGTTTATACTATGAGACACGTGTTAATATAACTCGACCGGGTCGAACACTTCATTAACTTAAATAAATAAAATTTAGGACCAAAACAAATTCTTGCAATGATTAAAAAACTTCAACAAAGAATCTTAGTTATAATCAACTAGCTTATCCCCGTGAATACTCACATGTTGAATCATTTAAATTATTTATGTAACACCCCAAATGTTGATTTTTATATTTGGAAATAAAGATAAAGGCTTTGAAATTGTTTAACTAGATAATGTTTGAAGTAAAATATAGTTATATATTTTACGTGTTAGTCGTGATAACTATGCATATAAAATCATTTAGTATTTATATAGCAATTAGAGAACTTTAAGGACCATTGTCATAGAAACCAACCCCGAGGGGGTATAACGTGATTCATTTATAGTTGGAAGTATAAAAACCCAACTTTTGGCTCATATTAAAAAAAAAAGATTTTCTAGAGAGTAAAGAGAGAAAGAGGGATGAGCTAGAGAGAGAAAGGAGGTGATGCTCCGGCGTGGTTGTCGACGGTGGTCCGGCATGGTGGTGCGACGCCCGCAGGGGCTCCGATGACTCGTTTATCGACCCGGAACGATATTTCAACATCTCGAACATCATGATAAGCTTCTTTAACAAAAAAACTCAGTTTTGTTCTTGTTTTAGTTGTTGAAAGTTTGGATTCGTTTGGTTAGTATAACACCCGAAAATTTTTGTCCAATTATGCGACGACACGTGTCCAATCCTTCAACTAATCCCGACTATGTGGAGGGAGGAACCTTCAATTCATCCTAACTATGTAGAAGGAGGAAGTACCCACATTGTACGTTCACTGAAACGTATCCCATATCTCCAATTGATCCCAACTCTAGGAAGGAGAGGGACTATTATTATGCGTTAGCTAAAACGCGTTCTGAATTCTTCGAATAATCCCAACTATGTAGAAGGAGAAGGACAAAACTGCCCAAATGGGAACTAATCAAAGTCCAAGGACTAAAATATAAAAATCTCAAAATATTGCTCATGGATGTCCTTTACGGACCGCAAGGCTTAGCCCTTACGGTCCGCATGGGTGTTTAAACAATTATGAGTGCCTAAGGTCCTAATAGACCGTAAGGCATCACTCTTACGGTCCGTAAGAGGATGCCAGTGACAACAAAATGGTCGTTGGCTGCCTTGGCTGCAAAGGCTGCCACCTATCTCCGAAATTGCCACCATTTCACCACTATCTTCCAAGTGTTGTAACACTAATCAGTTCCTAAACAACCTAGTGGAAACTTGGCATGATTTGGGTGTTCTTGGATTAGTATAAATAGGTGGTGATGTTGTTCATTCAACTCACACCTTCTCAAATCTCACTCTAAACACTTCTTTTGAGCAATCCCAAAGTTTGGAGTTGTTCCTTAAGTGATTCTTGAGTATTCATATTCTCTAGTAAGTCTTCTTCTTGTTCTTTTCAATTATTCTAGGCTAGTAATCAACTGAAAGTCAAACAATTGACTTTCTGTTTGACTTTCAGTTCTGACAATTATGGTCAAGTCAAAGTTCAATCGGAACTTTCCTACGTGATCGTAATAATGAGGGTGTGATTCCTCTGTGATCATACCCTCAGATCATCACGTTTACAAGTAGAATTAACAGGTCAAGCATGTTACTTTAAAAGTAAAAAATGCAACACTTTGCCTAAATTGCATAAACGAATTTCTAAAGTTATAACTCACTTGTTTTGGCACTTAAACATAATATGTAACTTGTATAAGTATATATTAGCATGCTTAACTCGTCTAATTCAGTTTAGAACCTCATTCCATATTGAAAGTCAAGCAGTTTGACTTTTGATTTGACTTTCGATTCTGACCCGTTTGGTCAACGTTAGAACTTGTTTAAAATTGATATTATGACCATATTAATATAAGGTATAATCCTCTGAGGATATACCTCTTGGTCATGTTATTTGGTAGGTCAAATGACAAGTCTAGTATTTATATCTTAAAAAGGATGACTATGCCCTTTTTATCCTAATAGCTAAAGAAACGGGTTTCAAACCAAAGTAGCTAACATTATGACTTTTAAACAGAATGTATAATGTTATAAAATGTGTTTTCCCACCTTGGACTTATCATAAGACCCATCTAACCTTCCAAACCCACTTTTACGCGCATAACTAGTTATACGACCTAGTTCGTATGATTTAGGCGTAACGAATCTAATCACTTCAATTTCACTTCAAAACAAAATGTTTGGTTAATTGACCTTTATCCAAAGATTCATTGCACTTGGATAGGCATAAACCACATTTATTTCGGTCTATGCTTAATCTAGCGAATTTATTCTTAAGTAACGGGTCATGTATAAAGGAACTAACCTATGACCCGTATACATTCTAACAGATAACTAATTCTGTTCATTCCGGACTATAGCACCACCCAGATAATCAAACTTGGGTCAATAATACTTTTACTTGTGGCTTTTGCTAAATTATAATCATATTCGGTTGGAAGCTACCAAAAGGTAAGTACTCTTAACTTATTTTTTTTAAACTTGGGTTATGGCGAATATGCCACTTGGAGCGGGTATTATATAAATAAGCCATGTGATTGCTTATAAATATAAGAACTTGGTTTAATCTGTTTTACTTTATAACTGAACAATTGGGGGTTATTGGTCCCGTGTCCGGGCGTCCCGACTCATGAACTATTATGGCCATACAGAATAACGTGCAAGGGTAGGCATACCGACTGTAAGACATGGTTATTCAACTTTGGTGTGTACCGTTAATCATCATAGCACCCAAAAGACCGGCGTTGATCTTTGGTTCCCATTGTATGACAAGTATGTAAATCTGGTGACAAGATAAAATCCCAAGAAATATTAAATGATTACCTACGGGTTTTCTCTATGTATAAAACTCTTTTTGAAAAATTGTTTTCAAAATGAGCCAGTTAATTGTATTTACCAGCGAAAGTTGACGTATTTTTAAAAGATTGAACCGCAGGTACCGAACCTTATAATAGGCCGGGAATCCGGGTAGGCTAGAATAAAGGCTATGGAATTTGCAACTCCTCAGCTTAAGGCCTACGATGTCTAAAGCCCTTTTTATTAGATTCTGGATGTGGGCATGAACTGGAACACATGTATAAATGTTTGTATATATTCAAGCTTTTATTAGATAAATATTTTTACTCATTACTTGTCACACCCCCAAAACACCACATGCGGATGTCACCGCGAGGCGCGTGGCGTACCAGGATCTAGCCACTAATCATGTTGAACTAACAGAAAATAATATTAACACAAACATCATGTCCAACATGAATAGTGCATTTCATAAATAACGTTTCAACAAAGTTTACGCTCAGCAGAAGCAATTGTAATTTTTTAAACATAATTAAAACCAAATCGTTTTAGAATGCAAAATGGTAAGTGTTTCCTCAAGTGACACGCCCCATGACACTTCTCGCTCTCCAGACAGCAAGTTCCAAAGCATGATGTATCTAACGACCTGCAAGCAAGCATAAAAATGTGTCAACATAAAGTTAGCGAGTTCACAGTTTTGTTTAACGTAAATCATGTAAGTGTTTAGTTCAAAGGCATGTTACGAATAATAAACTCGATACCGAATGACTGTCATGTTTGTTGTGCCCTCATCAATGTCTAACAGCATTGATACAAGTTTTTAAGGTCATTAGTTCATGCCCTGCTCCCAGCATGGTGTGAGGTTTGTCAATCCTAATAGCGCTATCAACTAATACCCCGTTGCCTCCCAGGAAACTAGCTCGGTAGTAAGTAGGGACTTTCGTGATAGAGTTTGAGTTTATTAACTAACATCGAAATTAAACCAAGACATTTAAAAGTATTCCTCCCAGGAATATTAGTTTGTTTTCCCCCGGGACGCATGCTTGTGAAAGAGTAGTGAACATACCTTAGTTTGCTCGGTAAGTATTAACGTGCCTTTAGTGTTAACAAAGTGTTAGGTCCGTTACACGCGACCTAATGTACAGTAAACGTAAGTACGTATGTGTATAGGGTTAACAATACCCTAATGTCCAAACAACTAAGTGTTTAATGTAATCAGAGTAACAAGTTTGGCATGCAGTAACGTACAATGTATCCTCTAGTTGGTGACATGTAGTTGGTTTTTGAGAAACAGACATCACATAATCTCAGAGTATATAAATTCATTTGGGACGTATAAATAGTTTGGTAACATGTAATCAATCTCCAAACTTATATATATTACATCCAAAATTCATCATCTATGTGTGTATTAAATAAGATCACATATGCATGCACTTAATGATGTCGGCCAATCATTAATACATTTGGACAATCCATGTTCTTTGCATATATATGAAACTCAAACATTATTACTACATATAATGCCTTGGCCCAAATGTTAAAATACTCAGCCCAACATGAAAACCTAAATCATCGGCCCATTTGCAAATCACAGAAAAATCCGGATTAAATCAACATATGCACATGGATTCGAAAATCAATATGTAAAACCTGCCCAACATAAAATAACTCGGACCAACCACGAAAGGAAGTTGATGTGTGTAAAATGCAACATATAAATTACATCAAATAAGGCATAAAACTAACCCTTTTTAAGTACTAATATTGGAAAAAGAGTGTTTTTGTCTTCCTTTTGTATTTTCAGGATTAAATGAGCTCAAAAACACAAAAGAAGCAAAAAGACAGCTAATTCCAACATAAATACAAGGAAAGGAACATAAGTGGACTGCCCGACCCCTCAACGGCACCTTCCCAAGCAAAATAGAGAAGGCAGAAGGCTGAACACGCCCCGTGCTCAGCCAGCACGGGGCCGTGCCCAAGAAGCAACAGAAAAGACAAACCTATAGAAGCTTCAATTGCCCACCACGGGCCGTGCCCAGCGGACACGAGGGCGTGTCGAAAGTACAGCAGGCGCATTAATTGTAATTGCGAATTACAATTAATGAGGAGAGAGAGTGTCAGACAGGCACGGGGCCGTGCCCAGCGGACACGGGGCCGTGCCCAGCGGACACGGGGCCGTGCCCAGCTCTCTGTTCAGCCTATAAATAGGAGTGCTTGGATTCATTTCAACTCATCCCTTGGCACACCACCTCTCCCACACTTCATCCACCACCCACCACCATCACAACACCATCATCCACCACCATCATCCATTGTCCATCGTAGAGTGTGTGAGTCGTCTCGGGATCCAAGATTGATCGTAAGAGTTCTTGACAATCAAGGCCATGTTTGCCTAAGTCTCTTACATCACTTGGTGAAGACAAAGTGTCTAGTATAATACTTTTTATTTCTAATCTTTTGCACTTTTTATTTGGTTTTGTATTAATGACTTTAATAACTAGTTACTTATGTTGAAGGTGATCTTTCCTTATCGTTTGTCCGTGGTGTCTTGGCATTATTTTACTGTCTATATAAAATAAAGGATTTTCACCATTCATATCTCCACGGTCTATATGGAGGTATGTTGGCTACCTGGTCGGGGGTTAAGGGAACGGTTTGGTAAAGGTCTTGCCATTGTTCAGCGTTTAGAGGTCCTGCAATGGACCTGGGTCAAATTTAGTAGGACCTCCTTCAATACTTCACGGTATTGGATGGCGGGGGTCCAAACTCTTTGATCCCCTCATAAGTTAACTACTATTAATACTATAACCCGGCTATTTAGGACTGTATCCCTGCTGACTCAGACTACTTAGCCGAGGGTAACGTCACCGCCAAAAGCGGGGCCTACCACAATACTGCATTAATAACTTAATTCATTATCTTCCAATAATCCACCCTTTTAGGATTGTATCCTTGCTGACTCAAACTACTGGGGTGAGGGTAACGTCACCTTCAAAAGAGGGGCCTACTACAATAACTAAGATAATCTCTTAATTATGTGCAAAAGTGCGGAAATAATCAAAGGTTATACTAGATGCGAGTCGGAACCAAGTGATTCATCTTGTCTATCTGTTTTTATTTTATTTTTATTTTTCAGCATTTTAGTTAGTTTTTATCTTTTCTTAGTTTAAAACATTTTTCTAAACTTTTTGTTTTGATTAGACGTTGAGGATAAACCGGTACTAAAAGCTCTTGTGTCCTTGGACGACCTCGGTATCTTACCAACGCTATACTACGCTCACGATGGGTGCACTTGCCCATATGTGTGTTTAGTGTTAGTAAAATATCGTGTTTTATAAATTTAAAACTTGGCTAAAATAAGTGTTAAAAAGGGCTTAAATTATACACCTAATATATATAACACTTCACACGCATCAAGTTTTTGGAGCCGCTGCCGGGGACACAAGGATTTTAAGAAAGTTAGGAACCAACGGCCTAATCATCTTTTATTTTTATTTTTAATTTTTTTTAGGATTTTCTTAGTTTTTCAGCTTCTGCAGAGCTCAGCACGGGCCGTGCCCGCTGAACACGCCCCCGTGCTAAATCATTGGAACTGGCAATCCTGTTTTACGTCAGACAGTAAGCTGAACACAGGACCGTGCTCACCCAACACGCCCCCGTGCCCAATATTCACTTACTGAAAAAAGAACCGTTAGATCCCGGCGGTTGGTAATTTCTGACATAAACATGAGTGATAGTAATTGTTTTTACTTTCGGCACTCTTATGGTACGTGGTGTCAATTATGTGGTGGCAAACATGAAGAAGTAAAATGCTACTTTCTAAATTATAGGCCCCACTACATGGACCCACCGACTTCTTACAACCTTAAGAGGGGCGAAAGTAAAAATAAGCACTATTTCTCCCTCGAATGCGCCCAGCCAGATATTCTAGGGGAAATGCTCCTTGATGAGTTATTTCAACTAGAAAAGCTAATTCTGAATTGGTTAAAAGAGCTTAGGAAGGATTTTATTGATCCACCCCAAGACGATGACCATGACGAAATGCTGGAACCGCATTCCGACAACCTCGTTGCTCCCGAAAATACCTTAGTACCTAGCAAAGACTTGGACGATAGTCGTCCCTGTGTCGATTGTGCCGTGAAGGACTCTCCATCGACTTCGTTCGGTGCATACATAGACCTGAGCGATTCGGCATACACCTTCTTTAACGAGAGCCCGGGAAAGGGTTGGACTTGTCCACCTAGAATGAAAATAGGAATTACCCTCACCGACAACCTCTTGCGTTCTCGCCTTAGTCTAGGACAATTAAGGTATCTTAGGCACTTTGGGGTTGTTCCAACCAGTAAGGAACCACCCGATGTCGACGAGATCCTTAGAAGTAACGAAACTTTATAAGACAGCCTCCAGACACGGGGCCGTGTCCAGGTCAACACGCCCCCGTGCTCACCTAAAAGATTCTCTGCTGATTTTGTCAGAATACAGACAAAATGTGTCAGGATTTTCTCTGCACACGGGGCCGTGCCCAGTGCGCTGTCGTTTTCTTTAAATGCAGCCTGATTCCTGCTCATTTTTGACCACTTCAATTGACAGAGATTCCTGGGATCTTCACTCATACCATCCTAGGTAAGTGCTAAAAGAAGGTTCCAAAGGACCCTCTTGTCCCTTCCACTTTTATTCATTTCCTCCTCTTTCAAAATTTTTCAAAATTTCCTCCATGGAAGCTTGGAAATCCCTTGATTCCAACCCTCTATGTGAAGTTTGTAAGATTATTTGCTAAGGATTCTTGTTTAAAGTTAGTTGTATAACTTTATTTTAAATTATCTAAGCCTAAAAACCAGCTAAAAATCATGAGAATAATTTAAAACTCCAAGACTCCTTAGCATAAAATCCTGCAGACAAATGGACATGGGGCCGTACTCAGCGAGCACGGGGCCGTGTCCGAGGCACTGTTTTGTAAAAATTTAGCTTTCTTCGGTTTCTTTCACAGAAAATGGCAAGCAGAACAAGCGGATCATCTTCAAGAAATAACCGACAAGGGAGGAGGTCATCAACAACAGAAGACTCTCTTGTGAACTATGTTTACGCCCTAAGGGAAGCTATTGACGAAATGACGGGAGTGGAAGAAGCATTGGTCGACCGTATCAACCATCTAACAGTGGGACTGGAGGGCTGTCTCCGAGAAGTAAACCTCTTGCACCAGAGGTTAAACCTTCTCGCCTCCCCGCCTTTGGTGCCTATAATAACCCAAAGGGCGTGGAACGTGGTGCCCGAAGTCATCATTCCGGCCGAATGGTATGCCATGCACCAAGAGCCTCCGCAAAGAGTGGTGCAAGGAGTCCCAGTGAATGTTCCTCCTCAGCCACCAGTTACTGAGGAAAATGAAGCTACATTCTTCCTTCCTAGGGAGATCGAAGAATGGCTTTAAACAACGTTTAGGGAAGAAATCCTTCGGCTAAGAGTCCTACTATATCGGGAAACTATTCTCGAAATTTTCTTAAAATAGTAGAACTCTTGATGAAAACCTCGTGTACCTCCTGACCTATTTAGTTAAGTTTTAGTTTTATCTTAAATTAGGACTATGTAAGGTCTCTCTATGATTGCAATGAAATAATGGTTTTTAAAGTTTGGATGGTTTTTAATGAATAAAACACACTCATGGTGGTAAAGGATGAAAAGGGGAACGAGAAAAATGAACTCATGCACAAGAACAAGGCAACCCGACAATTCTCTCCATTTCAGAAGGTTCAACACGGGCCGTGCCCAACCAACACGGCCCCGTGCTGAACCACCTGCAGAAAACGCCCAGTTCAGGTAACTGGACACGGGCCGTGTTCACCCAACACGCCCCCGTGTCCAGACTTCTGCTTCTCTTATTTTAATTTTGTTACTGGCACTTGAACACGGGGCCGTGCCCGGATAACACGGGGCCGTGTTCAGCGCCCAGTAACAGAAAATTTTTGCTTTTTAACACCATTTTACACATCTAATCAACCTAAAAATTTATTTTTGGGACACATTGAGGACAATGTGTAATTTAAGTGTGGGGGGGGGGGGGGGATGCTAAAACCTTGAATTTTGCAAGTCCTAAATACAAGCCTTACACAAAACTCTATTGGAACCGCTAATCACCCCAAATTTTTTTCAAAAATTTCATTTTTCTTACTTGTCTAGTTTTAACTCGGGAAATTCAAGTTCTCAAAAAGGTTATATTTTTACAAATTTACAACCGATAGCGTAGTGATAAAAAGAACCAACATAAGGAAATTATGAAAAGGCATGACAAACTTAGTTAAAATTTGATTATATATACTTGATCACATAAAAACCCATTCCCACAAAAGTGAGTTTTGAGCCTTTATTGAGCATACAATTACATATCATTAGACTAAATGCTCATTTTTCGTTTCTTGTGTGAATAGCCGCTTGGTTCTTACAACTCTAGAACTTGCCATGACGATACATTCCCGGTCCTTATCAACTTAAACCCGAGTAAGTAAATGATGGAGGCATTAGGACTAACCCTTTTTATTTCTACACCATTATTTTTCTTTTTCTTTTACCACCTACCCAAAAATCCCCCTAGTTAGCCCCTTTGAGCCTAAACCTATTCATTTCATCACCCAAACCAAAAACCCTTTTACCCACCAAAACTTTTTTTTTATTTTTTTAACCCTTTGTTTTAGTAACAAGTTCGGTTCTTTTTCGTATGATCGTTCAAAAAAAAAATTGTGTTGATGATGAAGCAAAAAGAAAATAAACAAACAAGTTCATCAAAAATAACTTTGTTTGAATAAAAGCTTCATCAAAATAAAAAGTTACAAAAAATTAGAAAGTCTTATGAAAACCGACACTTGTTACGCTTTTCGCCCTTTTTCTACTAACCACTAACCACTATCCCAATCACCTACCTTTAACCCAAGCCTAACCCTTAACCCACAAAGTCCTCATGATATTTACAAAGGTATAAAAGTTAAAAAGGAGGAGGATTGATTGCTTGGCAAGCTTATGGTAGGAATAAGTTCCATGCCGCTCTCGAGTGATTCACTAAAAATACACCTTCGGCCGAGTGTGAGTGATTTCTCCCGTGAGGTATGTGAACTTGTATATAGATGGAATTTTAAAAAGGCATGTTATGCCCAAATAAGTAATTTCTCCTATGAAACGTTCTAAATAAATCATTACGAATAGGATTGTAAATAAATAAAAATAAAACCCAAAAAGATCTGGGACATCCTGACACTCTACGACAAACCCAAAACCTTCTCTTCTACCTATTCCATTTGGGAGTGTAAGCCACATATTAAAGAGTTTTGCTTGAGGACAGGCAAAAGTTCAAGTGTGGGGGTATTTGATGTGTGTAAAATGCAACATATAAATTACATCAAATAAGGCATAAAACTAACCCTTTTTAAGTACTAATATTGGAAAAAGAGTGTTTTTGTCTTCCTTTTGTATTTTCAGGATTAAATGAGCTCAAAAACACAAAAGAAGCAAAAAGACAGCTAATTCCAACATAAATACAAGGAAAGGAACATAAGTGGACTGCCCGACCCCTCAACGGCACCTTCCCAAGCAAAATAGAGAAGGCAGAAGGCTGAACACGCCCCGTGCTCAGCCAGCACGGGGCCGTGCCCAAGAAGCAGCAGAAAAGACAAACATATAGAAGCTTCTATTGCCCACCACGGGCCGTGCCCAGCGGACACGGGGGCGTGTCGAAAGTACAGCAGGCGCATTAATTGTAATTGCGAATTACAATTAATGAGGAGAGAGAGTGTCAGACAGGCACGGGGCCGTGCCCAGCGGACACGGGGCCGTGCCCAGCTCTCTGTTCAGCCTATAAATAGGAGTGCTTGGATTCATTTCAACTCATCCCTTGGCACACCACCTCTCTCACACTTCATCCACCACCCACCACCATCACAACACCATCATCCACCACCATCATCCATTGTCCATCGTAGAGTGTGTGAGTCATCTCGGGATCCAAGATTGATCGTAAGAGTTCTTGACAATCAAGGCCATGTTTGCCTAAGTCTCTTACATCACTTGGTGAAGACAAAGTGTCTAGTATAATACTTTTTATTTCTAATCTTTTGCACTTTTTATTTGGTTTTGTATTAATGACTTTAATAACTAGTTACTTATGTTGAAGGTGATCTTTCCTTATCGTTTGTCCGTGGTGTCTTGGCATTATTTTACTGTCTATATAAAATAAAGGATTTTCACCATTCATATCTCCACGGTCTATATGGAGGTATGTTGGCTACCTGGTCGGGGGTTAAGGGAACGGTTTGGTAAAGGTCTTGCCATTGTTCAGCGTTTAGAGGTCCTGCAATGGACCTGGGTCAAATTTAGTAGGACCTCCTTCAATACTTCACGGTATTGGATGGCGGGGGTCCAAACTCTTTGATCCCCTCATAAGTTAACTACTATTAATACTATAACCCGGCTATTTAGGACTGTATCCCTGCTGACTCAGACTACTTAGCCGAGGGTAACGTCACCGCCAAAAGCGGGGCCTACCACAATACTGCATTAATAACTTAATTCATTATCTTCCAATAATCCACCCTTTTAGGATTGTATCCTTGCTGACTCAAACTACTAGGGTGAGGGTAACGTCACCTTCAAAAGAGGGGCCTACTACAATAACTAAGATAATCTCTTAATTATGTGCAAAAGTGCGGAAATAATCAAAGGTTATACTAGATGCGAGTCGGAACCAAGTGATTCATCTTGTCTATCTGTTTTTATTTTATTTTTATTTTTCAGCATTTTAGGTAGTTTTTATCTTTTCTTAGTTTAAAACATTTTTCTAAACTTTTTGTTTTGATTAGACGTTGAGGATAAACCGGTACTAAAAGCTCTTGTGTCCTTGGACGACCTCGGTATCTTACCAACGCTATACTACGCTCACGATGGGTGCACTTGCCCATATGTGTGTTTAGTGTTAGTAAAATATCGTGTTTTATAAATTTAAAACTTGGCTAAAATAAGTGTTAAAAAGGGCTTAAATTATACACCTAATATATATAACACTTCACACGCATCAGAAGTCCTGACTTCCATTTACTTTATAAAGCCGGCCCACTTCTCTTTTTTTTAATTCGGACTATGCATTTCATAACAAACTAGGACCCCCCCTTAACTAAATACATTAACCCGGCCCACTAAAGGGCATATACTCGGACTCCTTCACATATATGGAAACATGGAACTAAGTCCTGACTCCTCTTTTGTTAACTCGGACATGTTTGGTAAGTTATGAACATTGTACATTAACATAATATACTTAATAATTATACATCAAGAAGTTCGGACTCATCTAAAGGCTTGGCCCATTACAAGAAACTATAAACACATTCGGCCCACTTGCATTCATAATTAAATTCGGGCAGTGCATTTGTATATTATGATATTTAGCATATGTAAATTCGGACCTTAAAGCATTAATATACATATACGGACTTCACATAGTCTTAAATTAAATCCGGACCCCTTTTTTGTTAAACTCGGAACTTATGAAACCTCTTATATTCGGACAACAAATTTGATAGATCCTGACTCTTTTGTTAACACGGACACCCCCTTTCTTTAACAACAAAACTTGGATCCATTTTAATGTTACATACATTCGGACTATGTATAATAAACTTGGACTGGTTTCTATGTTAACCCTGACTTTGTGACTTCATATTGTCGAACTAGTCTCATACGCACAGAATAAACACAGAACAAGCAGATTATTCAATGTAACATTTACAATTTTCTATTCTACGATCAAAACCCTAATCCACAATAAACAACAGATGTTACCAATCATCAACACAGTTTGGCAATTCTACCATATCAATGGCATTCTAATACTCAGTAGACTTTTCCACCATTTTTGCTTGTGCTAGTGTCCCCAAAAATTCTTGGATTTCTCGTAATATGAGATTGAATGCCATAAATCTTATTTTTATTTTACTTTTTATTAGTGCTGCTGGGAAATCTGCACAGATAGGATCGCATACTTGGTCACCCGATGCTATGGAGGGTCCCACTCCAGTATTCGCTTTGATTCATGAAGCTACTATGGTAACAGCTGGCGTTTTCATGATAGCAAGGTGCTCCCCTTTATTTGAATACCCACCTACGGCTTTGATTGTTATTACTTTTGCAGGAGCTATGACATCATTCCTTGCGGCAACCACTGGAATATTACAGAACGATCTAAAGAGGGTCTTAGCTTATTCAACTTGCAGTTAATTATGCACTCACTCTGTTCTCCTCCCCTGAAGGTATAGAGCATTGTATTTTTGTTTTTTATTTTGTTTTTATGCCTTCAGGGTCAGAAGGGAAGGTGTAGCCAGACGAGGGAAGCCCCAAAAGGCTTCTTCGCCTGGCGGCTAACAACAGCAGAGAAAGATGCCTAGAAATTTCATCTCTCTCTCTCTCTCTCTCTCTCTCTCTCTCTCTCTCTCTCTGCCGGTTGTAGCCAGGGGAATGAAGTTCGAGTGATCTTCATTCTCCGGGCGGCTAACCTCTAGTGACTTTTCCTCTTTAGCCGGCTTTTAGGCATGAGGACTAGCTTTCCTCTTTTTGGGATACTTCTCACTTCCGAGCTCTAACTCCTTTACTTTCTTTCCCACCGTAGAACTCCAATCGAAAGGGGAATATCCCCTTGGTCCGCTTTCTCTATCTAGACTAGTCTGATCTGGTACGATGTAGGTTGGGGGTTTTGAGTCATAGAGAGTCTGTATTTTAGTGGACTTGCTGAGAAGTGTTTAGAGCAGACTAAGCTAAGGAAGAAAAAGAGGATTAGGATGCTTATCTTCCTTCCTACACTTGAGCATGGCTAACTAGGGTGCTGGTGCTTTCTCTGTGCAGAATGTTGATCTTAATACTCCTTTGTGCGCCCTTAAAGGAGTACAGATAGAGTTGGCTTAATTAAGGGAAAGCAGACTCGCCTGCCACAACCCAGTTAACTATTGGAATCAGGAGCTTCCAATCCCATCCCTTCAATCACCGTTACTCGATCCGAACTGGAACTGACCTGGAACCGAACTACCACACTACGTCCTGCTGCTACTTCCCTGGTCTGACTGGAACAATTACTAAATGAGATTTCTGGACCACGTTGATGGTACCAGCTTGAGTGAAGGAAGTTGCTACAGCTTATCCCTTTCCTAAAAGAAGGTTTATTTAAGTGCAGGTATGGGGCAGTTAGTCAGCAGTGGTTCGTTTAGAAAAGTCTTATTGCTTGAAAGCACACACAGCATACAGTAGGAGAGTTCGAGTGTGAAAGCAATGTACTCATGCCCCTGAGATAAGGTATGCTTTTAGTACGTTCTTTAATTAGAAGAGCAGGAGCAGCAGGCATGGCTTAGGCGGAAACAGAAGTTGATGCTTGCCTTGCTGACTCTTCCATTGATTAGTGAAGTGGATTACGGAAAGGCAGGACATTCAGGTTGATAGATTGGTTTAGTCAAGCGCCAAAGCCTGGGCCTGGAACTGGCTAGGGAATACTCCATGGATAACCAAAAGGGAGTGCTACGTTTCCCCGGTTCCGGATTGACAGTTAGGTCAGGTTCTAGGGAGGCATTGATTGCTTGCTCGTATTGGTTCCGTACCCTCTTCGCCAGATGGATCAGATGTAGGTGGCCTGAAAAAAGAAGTTCCGCTCTTCTCTATCTGGTTCTTCACCAATGAGAGAAATGATAACTTCTCTTAGTGCCGGGAATCACAATCAATAGTTGTATGTAATATTAAGGAAATAGATTCGGATGAAAGAGTCAACGTTTAGTTGAGCGGTAGATCAAGTCAAAGCTGGCAATCCTTTACAGTATAAGTTGTTAATAGGCTCTAATAGACAACCTACCCATCTATTCTGGATAAACCGGGGCACCTTCCCTATGTGTCAGCACCATTTTTCTCTAAGGCTTAAAGCGAACCAGTCATAGCTTGTTGCCAGCGACCCACGGCTTTCGAAAAAGGTTTGAGGTTCCCGCATGAACACTGGAAAGAAAGTCATAGATATATCAAAAATCTGGTATGGAATGATAGATCAATCTAAAAGATGAGGCATGAATGCTAGAAGGCCAGAAACCTTCACTTTCAGTCGTTTTGGTAAGTCAAGTTCTGTTAGTATAACAACTCTCCCAAAACCATTAAAATACTCTTACACGTCTTAAAATATACCCCGTATATGAAAAATAGCCTTGAAATACCTCTATATTAATAAAAAAACAAATAAAACAAATAATTATAGTGCCTCGCGGCCCGCGACGGATGAGGCTTAGGTGTGTCCGGGGCGCGACAGCATGACACCAGGCCGCACCCGGTTGCGCCACGTGTCCCATCTCGTGTCAAGCCTACCCGCTGATTCGACAAAGCTAGGTCCTAGCCTAGGGCCCTCGCGGCCCGCGAGGGAATTCAAGGAAGGCGTCGCGGGGCGCGACCGACTTCGAAAACAGCTATAAATAGAGCATCAGCGGCATAGTTTACATTCGTTCAAAATGCTCTTTCTCTCTCAACACATATAGCTCGAAAATTTTCGGGTATTATACCCCTAAAAAGCAAAGCTCTGCCTCGTTTTAAGTATTATAACCCATGGTTACGTATTAGTTACTATACCCGATTGATCTAGGGCTCCGTAACGCATGTCAAGGATCTGCCTGACTTAGTCGTTGGGGTTCTGTCTTGGGGGTATGGCTAATGTAAATTGGGTTATCTTACTAACATGTGTGCATTGTTTAATTCAATAGATTATAACCAGGGAGTCACAAGAAAGCAATAGTATTATCTAAAATAGCAAAGTGAGTACATTCTCCTTTTGTAAATATTTTTGTGAGTCGAAATGTTTTACCAAAACCTCAAATGTTTTAAGATATAATTAACAGTGATTGAGTCTATGTATTCTACAATTACTTTCGGTATGTTGGGGTTTTGTATACATTACTTGTTACTACACTATGAGTAGTAGCATAACCACAAGTCAGGATTGACAGTACCGTGGGTGGTAATTAGGTAGATAAAAACATTGTAATCGCTCTCAATACCTAAATAAGAAAGAAGTTTTATTTCAATAAATTAGGGTTTATCTCTATAAACATATGTTAATGGAAACTTAGGTTTTTCCCATGTATTTATTATTTATAAAAGTGTGGTGTTTAAACTCCGATAAACTATTTCCTAACTACGGTCCTGGTGTTTAAATTCCACTGCCAAATTAATAAACACCGATACCACCAGCTCTGTGTGCTGCTCGCGGCCGCCCGCCCCTCGGGGTATGGGGTCGGGGGATGCGATAGTTAGACCCTCTCTGCCCTCACTATTGAAGCTTAAATAATGAACCTCTCATGTTTCACTGTTTAGTGCTTAGTCCTTCTCAAAAGCCTAATTCGTTCGCCAGCAGGAAGCTAGGCAGGAGCCATTCAAAGCTTCGAGTTACCTCAGCTTGAGAGCGCTAGATAGAAGGAGTTATAATGCATTTGATCCCCTATATAGATCCTGACGAGAAGACGAAAAGATGCATCGTTTTACCATCTGTTCTGCCTTTTGCATCTTCCTTGAAGGTTATAGCAGACGAAGACGGAAGACATTGATCTAGTTATCTTTTTATCTATCCTCTTGCTAAAGATAGATAAGCAACGTTTTTCTCACTACTGGAAAGAAGCCTTAAGAGAAGAAGCTCTTTCTAGTGGAAGAGGTTGGACAAGCACATCAAAGGGCCAGGTTTTTAGTAGTTCAGGGTTGCTAAGAGCCCTAGCATAGAACTGTTATCTGACTAGGAGCAGCTAAACCCCTACCTATATAGTCAAGAGGGATGGAGCCCCGAAAGAAATAAGGCTAGTCGATTTCCAAGATTTTAGTAGCTCAGGTAAAGTTCCCGGGATTGGAGTGGGTCTATTAGCACAGGGACAAACATGTTAGAAGAATCACTACGGCATCCTTAAGAGGCTCAAAGATCTTGAAAAAAGAACGAGTGAGGACGTGTCCAATCTGAACCAAGCTCAAAGCTAAAACATAATAAGGAAACACACTCTTTGTCAGAACGAGGAAGAACTGTTGACGTAAAACCCACTTTTCCGCTCTGTCCCCCTCTTCTTTGCGACAAGCTTCAGAACCTAAGTTAGAGATTGTTGTAGTTGGTCCTAAAGGGAGAACCTTTATGCTTACCCCGCGTCCTTGCGCGGCTCAGCCCGTTCTTCGAGCCCTGCTTCCCCCTCTCCCCGTTTACCGTCCAAAATAGGCCGTATAGAGTATAGCCAAGTGGTACGGCATCGGTTTTTGGTACCGGCATGCAAAGGTTCGAATCCTTTTACTCCAGATTATGAACACCCGATCGGATCTATCAAAAACGAGCTGACGACTACAGGGGAAGCGGCTGACTTCAGTCCTTGAGCCCAGTTTGTAGCAAGACAAAAGTTTGACTTGATCCTACTTTGCTAAGAGAAGAGAGAGAAGGAAAGACAGACGGCAAAAAGCAATCCTTCCAACCGCGGAGTTGAACACAACACTGACTTCGGCCAGTTTCTTTCATCAATCTCCTGGCCCTTGCTTAACTCCTTGTTCTGTAAACTGGTCGTTGGTTGATCTGATCGGACCCCGGACACGCGAGAGCCCAGCCCGAGAGGCATTCATTCATAAAACACAATCATTCAGACACAAACAAGTAAACACAGGGCCATTGTTTGGAGGACAAGGGTTTGCATGAAATCAAATGAACAAGAATATCAATCAACGTATAATCATAATCATTACCTTAGATTCGATGTAAGGATTGTTGTTGAAATATTGAAAGATCAAAGATTGATGTGTGTGAACTTGTGTAGCCAGGAATGATTGGAAATGATGATTAGAGAAATGATAGAAACTACCATATGATTGATTTAAAAGGTTTTAGGGTTATTAAGGTTTCTAATTTATCCATAATGCACCCCTAACTATGCAACTTTCACATAAAGCACATAACAACATGTAATTTACAATTAAAGCATGTAGTTCACGTATTTGTCATGCAACACTTAAGTTTCATATAAACCGTCGTTTATAATTATTATTCGTGTTAGTCACCAACATTCGAGAATTAACTTGCGTGTGTGATCCGGTAATTCCCCGAATTACCAAAGTAGACTCATTTAACTAACCCTAGTTAAATGCAGCGCTATGAATGTATGTCTAAGTTAACAATGGCTAGGTTAAAGTATTAACCTGAAATTGCAGGTTGTCACATCATTCCCAACTTGAAAGAAATTTTGTCCCGAAATCTGATAAGCAGTCACAGAGGAGTGAAAAGATAAGTTAAGATTACTATAGGTTTTCCTCGGGTACCACATCATCTCCAACTTGAAAGGGAATTTCGTCCCGAAATTCGCTAGTCGTATCAGTGTTAGGTTCAACAGTTTTGAATAAGTGAGGATACTTGAGCATCATCTAATCCTCGCGTTCCCACGTGAACTCCGGTCCACGCTTTGAGTTCCAACGAACTCTCACGTAAAGGAACCACAAGTGTTTCATCAGACAAACACTTCTTTATATTAGAGACGTGAAAGACGTTGTGTACATTACCAAGTTCATCAGGCAACTCAAGTCGATAAGCTACCTTACCGATCCTTTCCAAAATCTTGAACGAC
This sequence comes from Helianthus tuberosus, assembly GCA_030545235.1. Lineage (NCBI taxonomy): Eukaryota > Viridiplantae > Streptophyta > Magnoliopsida > Asterales > Asteraceae > Helianthus > Helianthus tuberosus. The sequence goes on from CM060426.1 coordinate 71,527,679, forward strand.
CCAACATAACGCGGGTTGAGCTTGCCTCGTTTCCCGAAACGAACCACATCTTTCTAGGGTGATACTTTCAATAGAACACGGCCACGGCAAATTCCAAGGGTTTCCTACACGGGGCCAGCTTATTCTCTAAAATTGATTTGCGGAGAAGCTATCACCAAATCCGTATGAGGACAGGGGACGAGAGGAACACTGCGTTCAAGACACGCATCGGGCTTTACGAGTGGTTGGTAATGCCTTTTGGGTTATTAAACGCTCTAAGTACTTTCATGCATTTGATGAATCATGTGTTTAAACCATTTATCGGCAAATGCGTGGTTGTTTACTTTGATGACATCTTAGTTTTCAGCAAAAACATGGAACAACATTTGCATCATCTTCGACAAGTTTTTACGGTTCTACGGGATCAAAAGTTATTTTCCAACAGAAAAAATGTCATTTTTTGTCCGAGGAAATTCTTTTTTTGGGGTACTTAGTGTCGGGAAATGGCATCAGAATGGATAATACGAAGGTCGAGGCGATAACAACCTGGCCGACTCTGACTTCCTTCCACGATGTACGAAGCTTTCATAGCTTTGCTTCGTTCTATCGGCGTTTTTGATGTGTGGGAAAATACACATATTTGTCCCATGTAAATTGTATAAATTTTGTGTAGTTATAATTTGTTTTATTTAGTTTTTAGTATTAGATTATATTATTTTGTATTTTGGCAGGTCCTAGTGCAAATGGAGCCAAAAAGAATAATAAAGAAATATCCAGCTAGTTGAGTAGAGTAGACCGACAGGGACCGAATAAAAATTGCTGCCATTTTTCATGAGTGGGCCGAGACCACTATCTCTATGTTATAAGTTAGAGGACTACATAATATAATTAAATAATAATAATAATAATATACTTTTGTCTTGATTTGGAGTTCCCTTCACGAAAGTCAAACATGAATTAATTCACGTTTAAGTGGGCCCTTTAACATATTATATATGTTATTATATGGTCATAATCATTCCTAATTCAACTTGGGTCGTGAATGATAATATCTAAAACTCTAAGGAAGCCTAATTTATACATCAGACGCTGGGCCATGAATGATAATATCTAAAACTCTAAGGAAGCCTAATTTATACATCAGATGCTAATACTTAGACGCATAAGAAAAGAAAGGCAATAGCTATATATTAATTACGAATATAATTTGTTTAGGAGGCGGCCATATACATAGATTATTATTCATAGAAGATCAGCGGTACATCTATCTTGGGAAGGAACATCACATCGGACGTGCGTAATTCAGCGGGATGAAATTTAGAGGCTTGTTTCGCAAGGGTCCAAGGCTAGAGAATTATTGGGGTTGAAGTGGAAGCTTAGAGATCAAGATTTAAACGAGTTCTATCTATTCGGTTCTTTCTTGTTTTCTTAGTTTCTTTATTTACTTCTATAAATTATGTTATTAAACCTTGTTTATTATTTTCGTTCTTGACTATGATTGGCTAGATATTTTAAGCTACTTAGATAGGATGATTGGTTTGTGAAGTTTTGATTTTTATGATGGAATTTAAGTTATTTATGGATTGTTTGCGAAAGTAGTCGACTCGGCTATTGTTTTGATGTATATGCATGCTTAAAAGTGTTTGAATATTGTTTGTTGCTACGTATGATTCTTGGTGACGGTCTCTATCACATAATACTAGGTTATAAGTTTTGGTGAGTGTCTAGTGCGTATCGAGCGTGATATGATTTTATTAATATTTTAAGTTCATTTTACGCATTAGTCAAGTTTTAAATTTGTAAAACACGATATTGTACTAACACTAAACACACACTAGGGCGCGTGCACCCATCGCGAGCGTAGTATAGTGTCGATAAGATACCGAGGTCGTCAAAGGATACAAGAGCTTTTAATACCGGTTTATTGTCAACGTCTAATCGATCTAAATTCTTTTGATAAATGTTTTGAAAGTAAATCTAAAAATTAAAAGATACATAAAATGAAAAAACAAAAGATAGAATCACTTGGATCCAACTTCTCTTTAATGTACCCTTTGATAATTTTCGCACTTTCGGACTTTTTAAGAGATTATCTTAGTTATAGTAGTAGGCCCCTCTTTTAAAGGTGACGTTACCCTCAACCCAGTGGTTTGAGTCAGCATGGATACAATCCCAAAGGGTCAGAATATTGAAAGATAATTAAATAATTTATTAATGTGAAAAGTGGTAGGCCCCTCTTTTGAAGGTGATGTTACCCTCGGCTAAGTGGTTTGAGTCAGCAAAGATACAATCCCAAGAAGCCGGTTTAATGTTTTAATAGTAGTTTACATATGAGGGGTTCAAGCTATTCGCACCCCCGCCATCCAATACCTTTGGGGCATTGAAGGAGGTCCTAGTAAGCTTGAACCAAGTCATCGCAGGATCTATACACTGAACGAGACAAGAACTTTACCAAACCACCCTTCTAACTCCCTTCCAAGTAGTTAACGCGCTTTATATAGACCGTAAAGACACGAATGAGCAAATCAATGACATCATGAAGAAATGGTTAGGAAAATTCACTTTCAACATAAGAAACTAGTTATTAAAGTCATTAATACATACCCAATTAAAAAGTGTCGAAAGATTAAAAATCAAAAGTAATACAGTAAAGACTTGTCTTCACCAAGTGATGTAAGAGATTAGCCAAGCATGGCCTTTGATTGACAAGAACTCTTACTATCAATCTTGGATCCCGAGACTACTACACACTCTAAAGATGAAAGATGGATGATGGATGATGGATGATGGTGGTGGGTGTTGGTGTTGTAGTGGTGGTGGAGTGGTGGCAAAGTGAGAGAGAAGTGGTTTGTCAAGGGATGCCTTTGAAGTGAACCAAGCACCCCTATTTATAGTCAGAACAGTACCCTGGCCACGGCCCCGTGTCCATTGGGCACGGCCCGTGGCCAGCTCCTTCTCTTCCTTAATTAAATGCAGCTGCCAGCAGAGGGCCCCACAAGACCCTGTGGCTTCTAGACATGGCCTCGTGGTCAACTCTTCGCTGTACTATTAAGATTCTGCAAATCTGAGAGTTGACCACGCCCCATGGTGAGTTGGGCACGACACCGTGGTGGGCATAGAAGATTCTGCTGGTCTTGTCTTTATGTGTGAGGTCTGACCACGACCCATGCCTTGTTGGGCACGGCCCAGTGGTCAGCTTCTGTTTTCTTGTTTTTGTCTTGGGAGATGTTGCCGAGGGGTCGGGCATGTCATGTTATTCCTTCTTCTTGTATTTATGTTGGTTTTTGGTTGTTTATTTGTTTCTTTTGTTCTTTTAAGCTCATTTGGTCCTGTAAATTCAAAAGGAAGAAAGAAACGCGCTTTTTCCAACATTAGTACTAAAAAGGGGTTGGTTTTATGCCTTTATTGATGTAATTTATATGTTGCATTTTGTACACATCAAATACCCCCACACTTGAATCTTTGTTTGTCCTCAAGCAAAACTCTTTAAATGTGGCTTACACACCCAAATGGAATAGGTAGAGAAGAAGTTTTGTGGCTTATCTTGACTGTCAGGAATCCAAGATCTTTATTTAATTTTGTTTTATTTTATTTACAATCATATTCGTCATGATTTATTTAGAACAACTTGTTAAGAAAAATTATTTATTTGGGTATAACATGCCTCTTTAAAATTCTATTTATTTATATACAAGTTCACATACCTCACGGGAGATCACTCAACATTCGGCCGAAGGTGTATTTTTGTGAAACACTCGATTCCGACATGGGACTTACTTCTACCATATGCTTGCCAAGCGATCAAAACTCTTCCTTTTTAACTATATACCTTTGTAAATATCAAGAGGACTTTGGAAAATGTTAGGCTTGGGCTAAGGGTAGGTGGTTTTTGGGTTAGTAGTTAACGAAATGGCGAAAAGCGTAAAAAGCGTCGGTTATCGTAAAACTTTTTATTTTTGTGACATTTATTTGTACTAAGCATACTCAAACAAGATTTTTGAGGAACTTGTTTGGCTATTGAAAAATTCTCTCTCTCTCTATATATATATATAACCTTTTCGTTTCAAAAACCTATAAAATAAGACACCCATTACCCACCAAAACTTTTTTCCTTTCAAACCCTTTCATGTCATAAGATAACCGAGCTTTTTTACTAAAACAAATGGGTTTGAAAGGAAAAAGGTTTTGGTGGGTAATGGGTGTCTTGTTTTATAGGTTTTTTGAAACGAAAAGGTTTAGGCTCAAAGGGGTTTATCTAGGGGGATTTTAGGTAGTTAAGTAAAAAGAAGGAAAACAATGGTTTTGAAAAAAAAGTTAGTCCTAATGCCTCCATCATTTACTTACTTGGGTTTAAGTTGGTAAGGACCGGGAATGTATCGTCTTGGCAAGTTCTAGAGTCGTAAGAACCAGTATTCACACAAGAAACGAAAATGAGCATTTAGTTTAAAGATGTATGCGTGTATGCTCAATAAAGGCTCAAAACTCACTTATTGTGGGAATGAGTTTATAGTGTGAACAAGTATATATAATCAAATTTTAAAAAAAATTGTCATGCCTTTTTATAATTTCCTTATTTGGTTCTTTTTATCACGGCGCTATCGGTTGTAAATTTGTAAAAACATAACCTTTTTAGAACTTGTTATTCCCAAATTAAACCAAGACAAGCAAAAAAAATGAAAATTTTTGAAAAGATTTGGGGTGATTAGCGGTTCCAATACGAGTTTTGTGTAAGGCTTGTTATTAGGACTTGCAAGATTCAAGGTTTTAGCTCCCCCCCACACTTAAATTACACATTGTCCTCAATGTGTCCAAAAATAAGTTTTTAGGTTGATTTGAATGTGTAAAAGCGTGTTAAAAACAAGTTTTTGTGTTACCGGGCACCTGGCCACGGGCCCGTGTGGTCTGGGCACGGCCCCGTGGTCAGAGTGCCAATAACAAAAAATGAACAGAAGGCTGACCACGGAGCATGTCCACTGGGCACGGCCCGTGGTCAGTTACCTGACCAGAAGTTTTTCTGCAAAACTCCGGGCACGGGGCGTGTTGGGTTGGGCAAGGCCCAGTGCTGCACATGCTAGGAAGCTGAAAAAGTTGTCGGGAGGCACTATTTACGTGCATGGGGTGCAGTTTTAACGTCTCTTTGGCAGTTTTCATCTATTCGAGTGTGATTTATTCCTGAAAAGTAAGACTAGACTAGAAAACATAAAAGTTAAACTAGATTAACACTAAGGATAGTTTCACGGAATGCCTCCGTGGTGCGCCACGTTTATAAGGGTCCTTGGCTAGACCCAAAGCTCGTCATATGTTACCCGAGCGGGATGTCTTGCATCCCGTGTTGCACCGTCGGAGAGCGTCATCCAAGCTTGATTCTATGACATCCATGTAGTTGACCGGATCGTCCTCTACTCTTTTTCCAACCCCGAATTTCATCTCCTTTTCTCCAACCCTCAATGTTAACTTCCCGTCACTCATATCTACCATGGCACGAGCGGCGGTGAGGAATGGTCTTCCTAGAATGAGGGGAACTTCGGTGTCTTCTTCCATGTCGAGTATGACAAAGTCGGCTGGAAAGACAAATTCTCTGACATTTACCAATAGATTCTCGGTGACACCTTGTGGGTATTTGACAGACCTATCAGCGAGTTGTATGCTCATTTTTGTGGGGCTCGGTTTTCCTAGTCTGAGCCGGTCAAACATTGACGCGGTCATAAGATTGATGCTAGCCCCAAGGTCGGCTAGTGCATTTCGTATGGGTGATCCCCCGATGGAGCATGGGATGGTAAAGCTTCTGGGGTCGATTTTCTTTTGTGGGAGTTTGTTGAGGAGTACGGCTGAGCATTCTTCACTTAGATTGACCAATTGCAAAGTTTCAATCTTTCTTTTGTGGGTGAGGAAGTCTCTCATGAATTTTGAGTATTTTGGCATTTGAGTGAGGACTTATACAAATGGGAGATTGATATGCAATTGCTTTAGTAAGCTTATGAATTTTGTGTATTGCTCATCGGTCTTTTGGCGAAGTAACTGACCGGGGTAGGGTACCGAGGGGTTTTTGGTCGGTTCGAAATTTTGTGGGATAGTTGTTTCTTGGTTGGTTGAGGGTGAGTTTGTGGTTTGGTCGGGTGGATTGTTGTTGGTTGGGGGTAGTGGTGTTTCCTTGGGACCTACTTTCAGGTTTCTTAATGTTATGAGGTGTACTTGCGCCTTTGGATTGGTTTCGGTATTGCTAGGTAATGTGCCTTGTGGTCTCTCGGAGAAACTTTGGGCTAGTTGGCTTATTTGTTTTTCAATGTTCTGAAGACTAGCTCGTTGGTTTTTAATGTCGGACTCCGTTTGTAGTGTAGGATCAACGAATCGTCCAAACGAGTCAATCAGAGTCAGATCTAGTTTCTAGAAAGGCGGAATCAGACTAGAAACCTTGCATTAGTGTTAGAACAGGAGTAGAAGAGTAGAAAGTCACTTTAAACATGTTCTTCATTGATTATAAACGTTTTCGTACAGAGAGAATCGGACAGCACTTCGTTACAGAATTCTCCAGAATCACACAAATGAAGAACACAACTAACCTATTTATAGGTTTCCCAGATCGCACGAGTTTACACATCCACTTCGCACGAACTGGCAACTTCAGTTCGTGCGACCTGAACTTCACATGTCAGTTCGTGCGAACTGGCCTAAAACACATATAAAACTTAACTTTTAAACCTTTTACATATAACTGACACAACATAGACTGATGACGTAGGCGATAGACATTATGCATCAACAAACTCCCCCTTGGATATTGCCACAGTCTTCAGTCAGCCAGTCTTCAAAACTTTCTTCATAAAGACTTGAAAAATTCTTCTCTTTGCTTTCAGAGACTCTTTCTTCAGGCTCCTCTTTTCATTAAGCTTCCGCGCTTTTGGGATCGACACCTTGCTTTCCGGTTACAAGCTCCCCCTTGCGATAAGCTCGTCTTCAGACTCCCCCTTAGACTCGGCTATCAGGATCGTAATCTGGAACTTTCATCTGCAAATCTCAAACATTTATGAGAAAAATCATTTTGAATGTCCAGGATTGATGACCTGGCTCTTTCAACATATGCTAAAATATTTTTACAGTGAAAGCATTTTTAGTTATCCAGGATTACTCGATTCTCTCCCCTATCAAAATACTATAAAGATTTGACGATATTAAGAATCCAACAACTAAATCTAGCTCTTTACAATCAAATTTTACCAATTTGAACATCCAAATCCCTCACAGTCAATCATCCAAGTCCAACTTAATGACCTTGGAGACTTCACAAACTGTTTTTGATTTTTGAATTTTTTAACATTTTATTATTTTTTTTACCAACACACTCAGTTAACCAAGTCCAAGTTAATGACCCTGGTCAACTGTTTAGCCTGCCAAATCCAAATTAATGACCTTGGCTGACCAAATTATGATCTCGCTAACAATTTTGAAACATTTTAAGTTCAAATTAATGAACTTTTATACATTTTGAGCAATTACCAATACTTTTCTTCAAACTTTTCTTATCCAACCCAAATGATCCAACTTGTTTAGCACTGTTGGACTTTGATCTTCAGATCCCCAACGTCCGTTGTCGAAAATAAGATGAAATGACAAATCTTTTTGGATTTTTCAACATTTTGGCTAAACAAACAGAACATCTTTTGGAATTGAAGAAACTGGAAACTGTACGAACATATTTACAGACAATTTTTTGTGAGTTTGTGTAAGAGGATCATATCAGTTTTTGAGACGTATCACTAACACCCTTGATCTTGTTTTAACTTTAAGCTTTAAACAAATTCACTTCTGATTGTCAGTATTGTTGTACACTTAAACTTCTTCACAAGTTTCAATTGATTCAAGATAAGAATTAGTGTTTTAAGAACTGAACTTATTCGCGTGTACCACCTCAGAATATACTCCCGTATCCAGACTTCTATATTTAGTCTTACAGGTGAGTGCACACTAATGATATCTGTAAGGGGTAAATGCGAGACCATGAGAGCTCAGGCTAGAACTTCCGTTCAATCAGAGAGATGATGGCTCGACTTTAGGTGGGTCCCCTTAGGGATCTTCTTTTCAACAGGACATGATTAGCATTTTTTAATGTTTCATCATTTTTTATGCTGAGGGTGAGCTTTTAAGAATAAAGCAGTGTAAAGTATTATACGAGGACTAGGCTATTGCTCCCGCAAAATCAGAAGTCCTGGTATAATACCCCAGATATCATCACGTACAAAGACCTAGTATGTCAGAAATAGTAAGCCTTTCAAACAAGATTTCGGGGGTTACCCATATATCCGAGAGATGTTCCCCACGAGATAAGCAAGTTATTTGTTATGTTTATATCTCGAACTCAATCTACTAATTGTGTGAAGCCTACTGGCACATCATTAGTGAGACTCGTTTAAAAACATTTTGACTTTCCATTTCTTTATCATGTTGTGATAGTCCACTGATGTACTATCATTTCCTCTTTTTACACAAAACTCATTTTTGATTTTACAATGTTTTTGTATTTATGAAATTTTATCATGTTTTTGTATTTTCTATAAACTTTCTCCCCCTAAAATAAAAAACATATTTTTGTGTTTTTGGTTTTATCAAAAGCAGTAAAGAAACTGTACAGAAAACATGACAACTAGACGCAGATCACTTCTGATCGCCGTCCGCCTCGGCCATACACTCTACCACCCTCCCAGAAAACAAATTCTTTAACCCGTTCAATTTTAAAAGATAGTTAAATCTTGTTTTATCAAAGGGTTTAGTGTAAAAATCAGCTCTCTGATCATCGGTGTGAATATAATCAATTCGAATCAATTTTTTCTCGTAGCAATCACGAATAAAATGATGTCGAATTTCAATATGTTTTGTTTTAGAGTGTTGAACCGGATTTTTAGTGATATTAATGGCTGCCTCGTTGTCCACAAAAATTTGTATGTCTAAGAATTGCAAACCATAGTCCCTCATTTGCTGTTGAATCCAGAGAATCTGGGAACAACAACTGGAAGCCGAAACGTATTCAGCCTCACAAGTCGAGAGAGCGACTGTGGTCTGTTTCTTACATTGCCAAGTGATTAGCCGAGTTCCGAAGAACTGGCAACCAGCAGTTGTGGACTTAGCATTCAACTTACAGGACCCGAAGTCAGAGTCAGAATATCCAGTTAGAGAGAAGTCACCGGATCGGGGATACTACAAGTCGGTGCTTGGGCAACCTTTGAGATACCGTAAGATCCTCTTCACTATTATCATGTGTGATGCTCTGGGACTTGACTGGTACCGGGCACAGAGGCAGGTTGGATACATGATATCCGGTCGTGATGCTGTCAGATACATTAGCGATCCTATGATTGACCGATAAAGCGTTTCATCCACTTTCTCACCACTTTCATCCGGACATATGCCATGATTCAAAGCTAGGGGGTTGATATGGGAGATGATTCGGACATATTGAATTTGTCCAACACATAATTCACATACTTGGTCTGGTGTATGAAGATTCCATCGGGCAGTTGCTCAACTTGAGGCCCGAGAAAGAACTTCATCTCCCCCATTGAACTCATTTCAAACTTCTGCTTCATGTCCTTCTCAAACTCTTTTCACAACTCATCATTCGTTGATCCGAAAATTATATCATCAACATATATTTGCACGATCAGTAGATGTCCTGCAACCTCTTTAGTGAACAGGGTACTATCGACAGTCCCTCTGGTGAACCCGTTGGTTAGCAGATGCTGGGAAAGCGTCTCGTACCAGGCTCTCGGGGCCTGGTGTAATCCGTATAACGCCTTGTCGAGTAGATACACCTTGTCCTTGTGTACAGGATCGGTAAAACCCGGTGGTTGACCGATATACACTTCTTCTTTAATCTTTCCGTAGAGGAATGCAGATTTGACATCCAGTTGGTAGACGTTGAACCCCTTCCATGACGCGAATGCCAAGAAGATTCTGATTGCCTCAAGTCGAGCAACGGGAGCATATACTTCAGTAAAATCAATCCCTTCTTACTGACTAAATCCTTGGACTACCAACCGTGCTTTGTTCCTTACTATAACCCCTCTATCGTCTTTCTTACATTTGAAGACCCACTTGGTCTTGATCAACTTCTGATTTTCCGGGAGATCAACCAACCTTCACACTCCAAGCTTTTCAAATTGTTGTAACTCTTCTTGCGTTGCATTTACCCAACTCTCTTCGGTTAATGCTTCTTTGTACGTTTTCGGTTCTACCTGTGAGATAAAACATTTTAATGAGAAGTCTACTTGTAAAGGTGCTACAGAAGAGTAAAAACATGTAAGTCCTTTGTTTATTTGTTCGCGGGTTTTCACACCGCTTTGAAGGTCACCAATGATTTGCTCCGACGGATGGTAAGATAATGTTCTTGGCATGACTGTATCCGGTACGCTCACTTCCAATTGCAAATTTGTTATATTCTGATCACCCGTGTGATCAATATCATTTGAAGTCGCAATATTTGGTTCCTCGTCAAAAATTGGACCGGTTTCCAATTCTGAGTCATCAGATTGGTCAAATATTGGAGCTGTTTCTTCTGGGGGTACATGTGCAGTTCCACTAGGACCAGCCTCATGATCATTTGAACCCACGCTGGGTGAGGAAACTACCAACGGTCTCGGCACTTGTTCTTGCGAAAGAGACTGCTGTTGTTGGTATAAGAACGCCGGTTCCTCCTCATTTGGCTCTGTCGGTAAATGGAATGACTCCCAGAGATTGTCGTAGTCAAATAGCAACCTGTTTCCGGGAAGTTGATTCGGAGCGGTAAACCGTTGACAGTCAACATGTTGAACTTGTATGATCTTCCCCAAACTCGGAACAAAAACTTTCTTCAACGGACTAACATATCCTACAAAAAGCCTTCATTAGCTTTCGCACCAAATTTACCGTCTGGATCAATGAATGTGCATGGTGATCCGAATGGTTCTAAATATTTCAGATTTGGTTTGTAAAGATGAAGTAATTCAAAACAAGTTTTCTTGTACTTCTTCACCGTAAGAACCCGATTGAGTGTGTAACATGCCGTGGCAACTGCTTCACTCCAAAAATATACCGGTAATTTCGAATCTGCTAACATGGTACGAGCCGTTTCGATCAACGTACGATTTTTTCGTTCTACGACACCATTTTGTTGAGGAGTATACGGTGCGCTGAATTCATGAAGAATGCCCTTATCGTTGCAGAATTCGAGCATACGGTTGTTCTTGAATTCCGTGCCATTGTCGCTTCGAATACGTCTAATCGGCAGTTTGTAAACATTCTCCATCTTTTTGAATAAATTCATCAAAGAATCAAATGTTTCCTCTTTTCTCTCTAGAAACAACACCCAGGAGAATCTTGTAAAGTCGTCAGTAACAACTAAACAATATAGATCTCCACTTATGCTTTTCACATTTACCGGTCCGAAAAGATCCATATGGAGTCTTTCGAGCGGTAATCTGATGGAGTTCAAAAGCTTTTTCGGATGCGATTTCTGCGTCTGCTTCCCTTTCTTACATTCAATACAGTCATCGTTAAGATGGAAAATTTTCAAATTAACACCTTCAACAAGATCGTTATGAACTAGAAAGTTCATTTTTCTCAGATGAATATGACCCATTTTACGATGCCACATGATGGATTCTTTTTCAGTCGCCTTCGTCTTACTCACAAAGCATTGTGCCTTTTTATCTGTCGTTGTTGCAACGCTCATGTCTAGTACATAAAGATCGTTTTCACGAGGAGCACGCATCAACACCATTTCTTCGGGTATTTTAAACCCTGGTTTAAGAATCAGACATTCATCTTTTGTAAAATGAATCGTGAATGACTTATCACAAATCTGAGAAATGCTCAACAGATTGTTTTCTAACTCAGCAATGAAGTTCACTTTATCGAATGTTACGACCCCGTTAGTAAGTATTCCTTCTCCAACAATTCTTCCTCCCTGAGTTCCAGCAAACCCGACATAACCTCCATTGATTGACTTGACGTCGTATAGCAGTGCTAACATCCCTGTCATGTGCCGTGAGGCGCCGCTATCCATTATCCATTTAGAAATGATAGACCTTGGAAGCCCCTACACACATCAAAAGACATTTACTTAAACAATGATACCCAAGATTTTTCAACATTAGGTACACTACCAAAGACAATATCATGAGTTACTATGTCAACTTTTGGAATGTTAAAAACAACATTTGGAACATCAGATTCTGGTTTTGATTTTAGAGCTCCTTCCTTGATAGGTGGGAATTCTTCAATCAACTTATCTAACTCAAACTCAATTTTCTCATCAGTGGTTGCAAAGATTTTCGATTCAGTTTTTAAAACTTCTTCCATTTTCTTTTCCTCAAAACAATGTTTAGGTTTCTTCACCCATGATTGACTTTGGGAAGTCTTTGTTTTAGAGTAAATCTTTGAAGTCTTTTGTGATTTTGAAGATTCACCAATTTCAAAAGTTGATTTTGATTTGTCCTCTAACTTCAATGATTCATCGCGTTTAAGAATACGCACAGGGGATACCGTAGGTGATTTTCCCTTAACATCATTTGAAATTTTTTATTTTGGTTTATGGAAAACTGGTTTTATTATCTTTTTGACACATTGTTTGGCCATGTGACCTATTTCATTGCATCAATAATAGATTCTTTTGTCATATTCAACAAAAGTGGATCTGTTAGCCTCGTCTCTTATCTTTTTGGCCGCAATAAAATCGTCAACTGCTTGCTTACTAAAGATATAATCCTTTTTGACTTCTGTATTATTACCAGCCACAAACACTTCACTCAATTTTTCTTTTGGCTTAACTTCTTTCTTAGCCATTTTCTTCTCAAAACCAACACCTTTCTTTTTGTAATTATTACCATGTCTCTTGTTATTACCATTGTTACCCACCCATTCATTTTTCTTTCCCGGGTTGTTTGTTGGTTGTTTAACAATAGATTTTTTTGGTTTTGATAGAAACAAATTGTTGTTAACTTCTGAGATATCAATTTCCACGAGTTTAAAAACTTTTTCAACCCTTTCCAGGTTCGCATTCTGAATCGGGTACTCAAATTCAGTATACAGTTTGTCAGTGCTGGTTATCGTGTAAACCACCATGATCGAATCGTCATCCAAAACTTTATCTGACTTTGGAATAAACTTATCAAGAAAGTTTCCATCATCTTCAGAATCTGAACTGGAATTCTCAAAATGAGTTTTAACGATTTTGAAATCAGTGTTATCACTCTCTTCATCCAACACTTGGTCTACAACTATTTTAACCAGTTGTGACTCGTTGTCGGTGTCAGACGGAGAGAATGTAACATCTATGTTTTCCGGTAACTCATTCTCTTATGTTCTCAGTTTGAGATTCAATGCCTCCTCCACCTCTTCTGGATATTTCTGAGTATAATGATTCCACATTGGGGGTGGAACATTTTTGAAAGCTGGTTTAACTTCAGTTTTTTGAGGAACAATCTGATCAAACACATATGAAGATGAAAGATAACTAATCAACTTTTTGTCGACTCTTTCAGTCTCAATGCGCATCAGTTCAAGTTCCTTCTTTAGAGATGCTATTGTGTCCAGATGGATGTTAATCGACATTTGCTTATCCATGACCGTAGCTTTGAGCAAATTAGCAATTTTATCATTTTCCTTACTCTCAATGTGAATCATTTTAATTGATCGTGACAGAGTATCATAAGCTTCTTTAACATCATTAAAATCAAATTTTAATTTGTCGTTAAACTTTTTCACCTCTTGAAATTGTTTGTCTTTTTCAAGACAATCCATGCATGGTTTCAAACAGTTTTCGCATGGCTTTTCAAGAATTGGATTAACCTTTTCAAAAACATTTTCTTGTTTATCATTTTTACTTTCCGTTTTACCAAACTCTCCTGACTCAGACTCAGATTTTTCTTCGGATTTGGACTTCACATTTTCTGATTTGTCATCGGACTTCTCTCCTGACTCATACATATCACAAGTCTTGATAATTGACTCCTTTTCAACAGACACTGACTCTTGAGTTGCATCTTTGGTCTCATTGTTATCAGAAGGTGTTTTAGTTTGTTCTACCTCTTGTAGCTTGACCATAAGAGCTTTATCTGCTATTTCTTTCAAAGTCTCTTCATTCATTTCCTTTGAGACATCAATGATCTCTTGAACCGGAGTTTGTTCAACTTCGTACTATGGGCAAAAACCCGTAGTCGGTTCACTAAAGAAACCTGCAAAAGAATCAAACACATTCGCTGGCATTATAGATTTAAATGCATTAGTAATAACCTCCTGTTCAGACTGATAATAGTAGACCGCTGCTGCTGCCTCTTCTAGATCTGCAAAACTTTCTTCATTCATCACTTCACTGACTTCTTCAATTTCAGGAACACATTCCTCGATTTCCGGTTCTGGCTCTTCAGTAATTTCAGCCATCATTGCAAGACCACCACCTGGAACGTACTTGTCCCAATTGAAACCTTCTGGAATCTTTTTGTCATCTTGATTCACTAAAAGAGCTTTTTCTGTTTATTTGGATTGACTGTTCTCGATTTGAGGTCGTGGATTGAATGGTTGTTGACTGTTTTTATGATAGATGGCATGTCGGTAATAATTGTTGGCGAATGGATTCTGGTGGTTATTAACTTCTCTGTTCGGACATTCGCGTTTGAAGTGCCCCTTCTCTTTACACTTGAAGCAAGTCACCCTCGATTTGTCGAATCCAAGTTTAGGATCAGGACCTGCGAGACTACTTCTTCCGGTAATTTCCATGAACCTCTGAGCTCTTCTCACAATGCTCGCCATACCCCATTTTATGTCGATGAGTTCTAGTTCCTCCGGATCAATTTGATCGTAATCTTCTTTAGTCATGTCTGGATTACCAATTCGTCCTGCTACTAGACTCTCGTAAGACTCAAGTACAGAAGATAGAAGTGATATATGCTGCTTTGCTGTTGTCTCGGTAAAATCTTGACCGTTTTTTATATTAACAGCAATATTGCACAGTATCCCATGACTACAACTCTGATTGTTCGAACCTGGAGAACTTTGAGAAGAAACCTGTTCTTGAAAACTCTGAACCTTAGGATTCGGTTCGTAACTAGGAAACGGTGAAACGTTGTTGTTAGGCATGTTTTGAGGTACTCCCGATGAAGAATCTGCACTGAATGCCGTTTGAATCTTTGGACTCGGAGCAGATGTGGCAGATGAGTTTCCTTTGTAATAAAGCTGAACATCTTGCTGTACATTTGTAGATTTCATTTTCCTCATCTTCAGAAGTTCAAGCTCATGAGCTTCAATTCTCTCAATAAACGTACTCAAATTGAAACCCACGTATTCCAAATTGTTCTTCAAAACGAATAAGAACGTACCCTTCTCTTCTTGCGGTAATAAGTCAGCCAACTTATCAACCCACTCTTCGTCTGATTTATCTATACTCAAACGTTTCATCTCCACTACCAAGTGACAGTACTTCTTAATCAACTCTTTCGTTGATTCTCCTCTGATAGCAGTAAATATGTCGAATTCTTTTTTCAGTAGCGCCTTTTTTGCTTTTAATCATTGAAGCACTCCCAAGAAATTTGATTTTAAGAGCGTTCCAAATAGATTGTGCGTCACCCTTATGCTATAACAGTACCAAAATGTCTTCCTTAATTGCCTGTTGCAATATACTGACCATCTTCTTCTCGGCTTTAAAGCTTTCTTGTTCAGCTGGAGTTAACGTGTTAAGTGTTTTCGGAAGACCAGCATCATTCGTAGGAACTACATATTTCGTTTCAACTTTCAGCCAACACTCGAGGTGATTCGCCTGAACCCACGTGCGAAATCTATCCTGCCACCCCGAATAATCTTCAATGTTGAGCAGTTTTGGTGGTTTTTGCATGGTTCCTAGCTCGTTCTCCATATTCACATTCAGGGCTATACTTGCTGGAGTTTGAACATTCATACCTCCTCCGAAAAACGCATTGTAAAACTCTTGATTATCCATTTTATACTTTGAAAAATGTTTCGAAAAATTTCTAAGTTTTGAAAAACTATACTTTCAAGCGACCTGACTTCCAAACGATCTGGACTTTCAGACGACCTGGATCTCAAACGAACTGGACTGTTTTCAAATGATCTGGACTGCCAAACCATGCAAAGTGACAAATAGTTGTTTAAAAAAAAATTCAGTTCGTGCGAGCTGATGAACTCACACGATCTGGACACTCAAGTCGTGCGAACTGGTCAGACGGTGTGAGAATTTCACACAATCTGGTCCAATTCGTGCGAACTGGACACAATTTTCAAACGGTTTGAAAAAAAATCGAACGACCTGGTTCATTTCACACGATCTGAGCATCATTTTCACACGATTTGAACATTTTTGACATTTTGGATCAGTTTTAGTTCGATTTATGGTATGAAACTTTGTATGATTGTTCAAAATGATGTTTTACACACAATATCTAAAATTCAGTCCATTTTGTCCGTGAATTCGTCTGAAAATCCAAGAAAGAGTAGAAGTTTATGGTTCTAAACCGTTCAAAACACTGATATCAACAGATCTGGCTCATCCTGAGCTCTGATACCACTTATAGGATCAATGAATCGTCCAAACGAGTCAATCAGAGTCAGATCTAATTTCTAGAAAGGCAGAATCAGACTAGAAACCTTGCATCAGTGTTAGAACAGGAGTAGAAGAGTAGAAAGTCACTTTAAACATGTTCTTCATTGATTATAAACGTTTTCGTACAGAGAGAATCGGACAGCACTTCATTACAGAATTCTCCAGAATCACACAAATGAAGAACACAACTAACCTATTTATAGGTTTCCCAGATCGCACACACCCACTTCGCACGAACTGGCAACTTCAGCTCGTGCGACCTGACCTTCACATGTCAGTTCGTGCAAACTGGCCTAAAACACATATAAAACTTAACTTTTAAACCTTTTACATATAACTGACACGACATAGACTGATGACGTAGGCGATAGACATTATGCATCAATATATAGGAATCGATCCGAGTACCTTTTGTCGATTTCTGAGATGAGGTCTTCAAGCCTCTCCCGACCCCCTTGTTGTTGAGTGAAATTTTGTGACTCGTTTCTTGGTTGTTGTTGAAAGTTTGTTCATTGATTTTGATTTTGTTGGTTACTACTATTCCCGAGCTCCCTCCAACCAAGGTAAGGGTGGTTACGACAACCTTGGTTGTAGGTACCCGTTGGGGGACCTGATGGTCTAGGTCGATTATCAATGTAGTTTACCACTTCCGTTTGGTTTTCCATTTCTTTCATACAAATCCAATTTTCATGCGGCCCACCACACCCTTCACAAGCCATAACCGAGGCCGTTTTTGTCATTTCTATTTTTTTGATTTTTGAGGATAGGGCCTCGATTTGGGCTTGTAAGGAGGTGTTCTCATCTACTTTATGGGTACCCGGGGCAATAGACTTTGAGCCTCGTGGGGTGTGCCATTGAAAATTGTTTTGAGCAATTTCCTCAATTTGATTATAGATTCATTTGGGCGTCTATTACCTAGAAGTCCCCCGGAGCTTGAGTCAAATGTTTGTCTCGTGTGTGGCAATAATCCATTATAGAAAGTGGATACTTGTTGCCACACTACGAGACCATGATGAGGGCATTTCCTCAATAGCTCCTTGAATCTTTCCCAAGTTTCATATAAGGATTCCCCGTCCTCTTGTGAACATGTACTTATTCCAGTCATTAATTTAGCGGTTTTAGAGGGCAAGAAATACTTATATAGAAATTTTTGGGCAAGTTCATCCCAAGTGTTTACCGATCCACTTGGAAAGGTGTTGAGCCAAGCCTTGGCTTGGTCTTTTAGTGAAAATGGGAACATTCGGAGGCGGATGGCGTCGTTTGATGCTCCGTTAATCCGAAAAGTGTCACATATCTCCAAAAAGTTGGGAATATGTAAATGGGGATCTTCATCGGGTAGTCCATGGAAGGTTGCGGAATTTTGGAGCATTTGGATCAAATGCGGCCGAAGTTCGAAGTTGTTGGCATCGACGTTTGGTGCATTGCTGGCGGCTCCGAGGTTACCGACCGTGGCTGCAGGTAATCCATGAGGGTACGCTGATCCGCCATCGGGATTCCATCCACCGAAGCCTTCTCTTAATTCTTGGCTTTTAGTCTTTTTCTTAGAAAGCGTCCGGGTTCGTCTAGAGGTTCTTTTATGTCTTTATTGGAACTGGAGCTCATGCATTGCGTAGAGATTTTAGGCCCTGTAATTGAGTTCTAAGTCCTGCGATCAAAACGAAAAGAAATGTTGGTCAGATCTTTTACCACGGCCCCGTGGTCAATGGCCACGGCCACGGCCCGTGGTCGTGTTATAGTTGTTGTTTTCTAGATCCCAGTTACTGGGGAGATCAGCATGGCCCCGTGGTGCACCTCCACGGCCTTTGGTCACTGTTCTGTAACTCAGAAAACAAAAACTCCCAGAAAGGATGATGGACATGGCCCCGTGTCTGACCGGGCACGGCCTGTGCTGAGTTCTACAGATATTTATAAAAACTGAAAAAAAAATTCCTAAAAAAAAGAAAAAAAATGCTAAAAAGAATTAGGTCGTTGATTTTAAACTTTCTTAAAATCCTTGTGTCCCCGGCAGCGGCGCCAAAAACTTGGTGCATGTCGAGCGTGATATGATTTTATTAATTTTTAAGTTCATTTTATGCATTAGTCAAGTTTTAAATTTATAAAACACGATATTGTAGTAACACTAAACACACACTAGGGTAAGTGCACCTATCGCAAGCGTAGTATAGTGTTGGTAAGATACCGAGGTCGTCTATGGACACAAGAGCTTTTAATACCGGTTTATTGTCAATGTCTAATCGATCTAAATTTTTTTGATAAAAGTTTTGAAAGTAAATCTAAAAATTAAAAGATAAATAAAATGAAAAAACAAATAGACAAGATAGAATCACTTGGATCCAACTCCTCTTTAATGTACCCTGTTGGTCCCGTTGATACAGGATCTGATCGTAGGAACAAGGTGAATCGATTTCGTCTTAGTGTGCGGAATCCACTAAGTCGAATCACAGATTTGTACAACAGAGAATTCAACTTTTAACTGCTTGTCTTTGTTCGTTCTATTAATCGTTATGAAAGTCACAAAGTTCCGTTGAACATACAAGCTATCTGTGTGTCTCAAAAGTTCTAACAAAAATAGCACCGGACTTTCTATTTATAGACAGACTCAGAAAGCTAATAAGTGTTGTACGCGCGGGTGGGCTACCCGTGCGTATGGGCTACCCGTACGTATGAGTTACCCGTGCGTATGGTCATCCGCGCGTATGACTTATCCGTGAGGATAAGTCATCCGTGCGTATTGCCATACGTGCGTATTGCTATCCGCACGAGTTGATCTTGTTCCCAAACAACACTTTTACATACAAAACCTATTTCTGAGTTGTCCTGCTAACTATACACATACATACAGACAATATACATAAACACAGAATACACAATATGACTACATGCTGACGGAAGCTACAGACGTAATGTACTAACAGACTCCCCCTCGGATGTAGCTGCAGTTCCTTCCAGCATAGTCTTTTAATTCCTTCTGTTGCGTCTTCGCTCACGCGCTTTTTCTCTTCTCTTCTGTGCTTTTTCTTCCAACATCCTTTTTCTCTTTTGTCTTCCCTCAGTCAACCACCAATGTCTGTAGACAGGATCTCCATCACGTTTCCGATCCCACCTTGGAATTTTGTTTTCTTCAGATTCTATTGGTGTCTGATCTGTTGGAGGAACAATTCCCAAATTACGTCTCCCCCGTTCAGCAGCTCTTTCAGCAATCTTCTTTGAACGTTGTTCACGCTTGTATACCTTCAAGAACTCATCAATCTCTAGATCTCTCCATTTAGTCTTCCAGTATCTTCCAGAGTTGATGTCTTTTGCGTAACAAACATCCACAACCTTTTGATATTGCAGAGCTTGCTCTCTATCAGGTCTTTCGTAAACTATCTTGTTGTAGAACAAACAATCAATATCCTTCTTTGAGCAGTTAACAAGCCACATAGGATCTAACACACAGATCCTTCTAGCTTCTCCTGTGGACTTGTTATTTAAAGAAATTATTGCTTCTGCTGTAGATTGATTATACAACCAACTTTCAAACTCATCATGGAAATCTTGCTCCATTGCCCTTAAAGGCATATTCTTCAAACAACTTGGAGGCTTGATATCCAGTGTAATATCCTTTTCACCACTTTCTAAAATTCTTTCAATTCGACGTGGAAAGTGTGGTTGCCAATCAGGATATCTTTTCTCAGCTTGCAGCTTCACATAATTCCATAACTTCTGATCATGTTGTTTAACATCCAACCCATGGTAGAATTCTTTGATATTCTTTGTTTTTACCAACTCGTCGATATCCCACCACGGCAAAGTTTTTATATCAGACAAGAACTCAAAGTACTGTACTCCTTGTTCTCTTCTGATTGCATATACTTTCAAATCTTCCAAATATCCCCATGATAGAATATCACCCCAAGAAAGTTCTTTGTCATGTGTAAAGAATTGTAGGGCTCGAAGTTTCTTTCTCTCTTTTGGCATGACTTTGTACCATTTCTTTCTTTCTTCTGCCAAATTTTCTCTTGGAATAGTATTTGGAATTCCTTCTGCAGACACCTTCTCCACTATTTTCCTTCTAATTTCATCTTCATTTCGATCTTTAAACATTTCCGACAATGAAGGAAATGTAGCATCAATCCCAGAATAGTGAAAACGAACTTCATCATCAGATGAATCTGAAGCATCTTCAACGATTACATCATTGTAATTATCAGCTTCAAAGGCATATCTTGACTCCAGTACATCTTCAGAAGTTTCAGGTATCTCATCTTCAATATCGAATTTAAATTTACCCTCTTGTAAACCCAATTCCTCTAACATTTATGCCCTTGTTCTACTAATCTCAATCACCTCTTGACTTTTATCTTGTAAGAAAATGACAGTGGGATTTGTGAGAAATACCTGTTCCATGTGTTGCTTTCCAGAAGTAGAAGTTTCTTGATGATCATCATCTTCTATTTCGTTGATCTGATCATTCAGAAACTCCTCTATCCTTTGTTCATCAATAGGATTCTTCACAATTAATCCTGACGATCCTTGATCATCGTCATCATTCTTCTTATCATCATCTTTCTTATTCTCATCGTCTTTCTCATCATCATCAACCTTTTCTTCATCTTCTTCTTCATCATCATCTACAAGAAGTTCTTCATCAGAATCACTAACCTCTTCACCCCGAGCTCTCTTTGCATCTTTTCTTCTTTTCATAACTTTCATTCTGTAAAGACCATCTTTTACGTTGAGTGGCACAATATAAGCATTACCAACAAGAACAAACTGATTTGTCTTCCATTCAAGTAGCATCACTTCTTTCGACTTTTTCTTCTTTTGTTCAGCTGCAACTCTACGAATGATCTCTTCAGGATCAATGACTTGAGAAGGCTCTCCAACCAACATGAAATCTTGATTATGTATAGCTTGTTCTTAAACATGTTGTTCTAGAGCAACTTGTTCTTGAGCATGTTGATCTTGAGCATGTACAGCATCAACCATTTCAGCATCACCTTGAAGAGAAGAACCACCAGCTTCTTGAACATCTTCAATTACACTTTTGTTCTTTTGGATAGCATCCTCAGCCAGTCTTCGTTCTCTTTCAAGTCTTCTCTCTTCAACTTTCTTTACTTCAATTTCATTGTAAGCAGCATGAACATCCTTCTTTAAAAGATTTTCAACAACAGAATATAACATCTTCAGCTGTTCATCTTTCATCACTTTGTCAGCTTTCATGGCTTCCATCTCCAACTTCATTATTTTCATTTCATTTGAAGTGGATTCACTTATATCACTGACCACCTGATTGAGTGTTTTATTAACATCTTCGAGATTCTCGTTTAGTGAAGAAATTTCTGCCAGAAGAGCTTCAATCACTTTAGTGTTACTTTCACCATCTTCCTTTATCTTCTTCATATCGCGTTCATCCTGGATTATCACCGTTCTGATTTGATCATGAGCTTTCATTAACTTTTTCACTTGTTCTTTTAACAGATCACGTTCTTTTTCAGCCTTTTCTTTTTCTTTCTCAAGATCTTTGACCTTCTTTGCAAGAATTCTTACTGCGTCATTGTTGAATAGGTCATCATCAAAATTCAGATCTTCTAAAGGATCACCTGAAGCAGATGGCATGTTGCTAAAGAAATCTTCTGAATTTCTTGGACGTGAGGACGATTCTGGAATCTCTATGTTTTCTGGTACATTTGGGAACTGTGAGTAAAAGACTCCAGCATCAGTAACTTCAATGTAGTCATCGTGACTAGTCAGCTTTTCTGCTTCTGTTTCTTCTGGTTGTGGAGAATCAACATGTTGAGCATCTTTGCCATCATGTTCCTTTTGAACTTGACTTACTTCTTTTCTTGCTCGAACACTTCTTGGAATGAGTCCTGCTACAACAGCTTTTCTTTTCTTGGTCTGTTTCTTTGGATTTTCAGGATCATAAGTTGAGTCTTCTTCGTCTGATCCTTTCTTTTTCTTTGGAGATCTTTTCTTCAACTGAATTTTTCCTTTGCCAAGAGTAAGTGGATCAAGTTCAGATTCTGATATTGTTGTTTCAGAATCATCATCACTTGAAAGATCTTGAACGACTCCTTCTTGATCTTTAACACCTTCTTGATCTTTAACTCCTTGAGCAGCATCCTCATTCTTCTTCAAGAAACTTTGAAGAGATTGTGATAACAAATCAGCACCTTCTTAAATAACTGTTGATGGTTCCAAAACTGGTTCATCTGTCAACTTGTGCTTCTGTTTTCCAGAAGACCCTGCAAAACAGATGTTTTGACAAATTTATTAGAAATTTTCATAATATAAAAATTCTAAATTCCTTATAACTCCCCCTTTCATAATACCCTTTTTCACATTCTTTGGAATAGAAACTGCAGGGGACGACTTTGGAGTTCTCTTCCTCTTTCCATCTTTGATACACCACCATCTTGTATCTTTCTTGTAGAACAAACTCATTTGGTCATCTTCATTATCAGAATTGCTGTCTTCATGTCTCCACGCATCATTCTCTGGAGCTACATAGCTTGGATTTGAAATTTTACAGATCATTCTCTTTGCTCCAGGATTTGGACCTTTGATCAACCTGCTGATTGTGTCAGGTGTCATGTGCCTTAGGCCCAAAATGTCACTACTACTCTTTTCTAAACCTTGAAACTGATCATCTATCAACATCTGGACAAACCTAGGATACATAAGAAACCTCTTGCTTCCATCCTTTACATTCTCAGTCATGTGATCAAATATTACTTGAGAAATATTGTAAGGTCTATTCAGTACGAGACAAGCAATGATATTCATGATGTAGTCTTGAGTTTCATCATATCCACCTTTTCTGTGTGACAAAGCATGAAGCACACAATGAGCCAAGAATTTATAAGCATGGCTAAAACTTGTCTTCTGCATTCTTCCATTCACACTACCAGCAAAACCCATCCTACACCACAATCCTTTCACTAAACGTTCAGAAACTATGGTTGGGTCACTTTCATTGTCTCCTAAATTCAACACTCTTCTAATAACACCAACTGTCACTTTCATCTCCAAATCTACATCTCTTCCATTCTCATCCTTCTTAGATACAGCAGAATAAATGGTCTTATCACTTTCTTCGTATCTTGCAGCATTCCAAAATTGTTTCACATGCGATACATAAGCTACTGTCTTATCAGTTAAGGCCTTAGAAATTCTACTTTCCCTCAAAAATCTTGCAACATCTTGAACTACTGTGTTTTCAGTATACACTTCATCCAATAAACAATATACATTATGAGCTTTATCCCAATCCTGCAGAAATTTTATTCATTTTTTTTTTTTAAATTTTGGGATCTCAAAATATTCTGTCTAGAAAAGACTTGATGTATGGAATGACACTTGAAAAGATATCCGTACGCATGACTTGTCCGTGCGGATAAGTTGTCCGTGCGGACAACTTGTCTACACCGCGTATAGCCACCCGTGCGTACAACAAATCATATCTCCGGTTTGCCATCCGTGCGTACAACATGTCATTGCCACGGATTGCCATGCGTGCGTACAGCCTGTCCTTGCCACGGATTGCCATGCGCGCGTACAGCATTACTTCCCATGACATAGCTACGGACTACCATACGTGCGTACAACATTACTTCCCACGGATTGCCATATGCACGTACAAGTTGTGCGTGCGGATACAAGTCACAGGAACATCTTATGAACAAAAAAAATTTTAATGGCAAAAACTAAAATTGAACATAGATCCATACAGAGAATGTTAAGGCGATCAAAACCCTATGTTCAACGATGTCTAAAACATCCTAATCACAGGTCAATTTAACGAAAACCTAGCCGAAACTATGTACCGTTCAAACATCAGATCTAACAGATTTTAACATGTTATAACACAAATTAATCCGGTAAATCTTTAGATCTAAGCATTCCGATCAAAACCTAATCATTTATTCATGACAAATCGAACTAACAAAGACTAAATCTAAGATATAAAGCTCCGAAAGAACAGATACGTGATGAACAGTCATTGAACAATGAATTTTTGCAGATTTGAATCAGAAAAACATACCTTTGCCATTGTTTAAGTTGTGCAAACCAACGAGAACAAGAATCCGTGCAAAGAATTTCGAAGTCAGAAAGTCAAAGTGTGAGAGAGAAAGAGTATCGTACGTGCGTATAGCTTTGACTGACTCTTTGACCCTCTATTTATACTATCATTAGATGCGTATGGTCATCCGGGCGCATTGCCATCCGTGCGTATGGCTACCCGTCCGGATGAACATCCGAATGAGGCTCACTCTAACTTTTTCAATGAAAACTTTGATTTTTCTCATCATTTGCCAGTTTTTAGAAATCCACTTAAGTTACTTAGTTCAAACTAATGACCCAAGTTACTTAATTTGTCGACCAAGTCCAACTCAATGACCTTGGTTGATCTGAGACAAAACATACTGACTTTTGAAAAATCCTGTTTAAACAACTTTTCTGAAAAATTTACAAGTATCAACTTAGTGAACTTGTGTTTGTCATTCCAATTACAAATTAGTTGTGATTAGCTCCAAACTCATCTTCCATCCCAGAAAACTTCCTGCATCTTCTATCCCTTTCGAATCTGAAGATCAACTTTCCACTTTGGTTTGTCGGAAAATAAAGCAGAAAATAAAATCTTTTTGGAATTATAAAAGACAGAAAAATAAAAGCAGTAACTGTAAACTATTTACAAACATATTTTTGGTGAGCGTGTTAGGGAATCATATCAGCTTCTGACAAGTTACAAGTACCATTAAGCTTGATTTCATGTCAAACATTAAACAATTCACCTCGATTGTTGATATACTGATCCATCTTAAATTCTTACACACATTTCAATCTGTTCAGGATACGAATTAAATGTTTTAAAAATTTAAACTTATACGTGTGTCCCACCTCTTGAATATACTCCCGTATCCAGAATCTCAATAATCAGTCTTACAGGTGAGTATTACTACAATGATATCTGTACATAAATTAGGTATGCGAGGGCCGAGGGATCTCAGGTCGATACTTCCGTATACGCAGAGAGATATCGGCTTCGTCTTTAAGGTGTGTCCCCTTTAGAGGATCTTTTTGCTACAACAGCAGCGTTTATCAATTTTATTGTTTCAGCATGCTGAGGGTTTAATGCTATGTTTCAAGCATTGCAGAAAGTATTATCCAGGGACGAGGTCAGAACTACCGTTCAGCAGAAGTCCCGGAATAATACCCCAGACATCATTGAGAATAAAGACCTAGTATATCAGATTAAGAGACCTTTCAAACGAGATTTCAGGGGTTACCTATATATCCAAGTAATGTTCCCCACGAAATAAGCAAGTACGATTTTATGTTTATATCCCGAACAAAATCTACTAAATGTGTAAAAACCTATCAACACATCATTAGTGAGACTGTTTAATGCATTTTAAACTTTCCATTTCTTTAGCGTACTGAAACTGTCTAGCTGATGTACTATCATTTTCCCATTTTACACAAACTCTTTTTGAAATTTTATCATGTTTTTGGGTTTTTGAAATTTTCTAATGTTTTTGGCTTTTTCGAATTTTTTATTGTTTTTGTATTTTCTGAAAATAAAACTACTATCTTCCCCTAAAAACCAAAACAAGTAAAAATTCGACAAACCATTGCAGATTGTTTCTCAACATCATCTACAGTGGCACCTTCATCAACGCCAACAATTTCCTCCGCATCCGATAGCAACTTCATACCATTAAGTTTTAAAAGATATTTAAAGCGAGTTTTATCAAAAGCTTTGGTATGTAAGTCAGCTTTTTGTTCATCGGTGTGGATTTTTTCTATTCGTATCAACTTCTTCTCGAAACAGTCTCGGATGAAGTGATGACGAATTTCAATGTGTTTTGTTTTAGCATGATGAACATGATTTTTTGTAATGTTTATTGCTGCCTCATTATCAACAAAGATAGGGGAGTTAAGAAATTGCAAACCGTAGTCTCGCATCTGTTGCTGGATCCACAAGATCTGAGAACAGCAGCTGCTAGCAGATACATATTCAGCTTCATAAGTGGATAAAGCAACAGAGGTCTGCTTCTTGCATTGCCAGGTGACCAATCGTGGTCCGAAAAACTGGCACCCCGCTGTTGTTGATTTAGCATTCACTTTGCAGCATCCGAAATCAGAATCAGAATATCCTTCGAGCATGAAGTCGCCAACTTTTGGATACCACAACCCCAGAGATGGAGTTCCTTTCAGGTAGCGTAGAATCCTTTTCACAATTACCATGTGCGAAGCTCTAGGATTTGACTGAAATCGAGCCGCGAGGCAGGTTGGGTACATAATATCCGGTCGTGATGCCGTCAAGTACATTAACGAACCAATCATGGAGCGATACAGTGTTTCGTCTACCTTCTCTCCGGTGAGATCAGGGTGTATCCCATGGTTCGTCGCTAATGGGGTGGACATTGGTGACATTCCTGACATCCCGAATTTCTCCAGAACATCATGAACGTATTTTGTTTGATGTATGAAAGTTCCCTCGGGAAGTTGATCAACTTGAAGTCCCAAGAAGAACTTCATCTCACCCATTGAAGACATTTCAAACTTCTGCTTCATAACTTGTTCAAAGTCTTTGCAGAGTTGTTCATTTGTAGATCCGAAAATTATGTCGTCCACATAAATTTGGACAATTAGAAGATGTCCGTCGACTTCTTTTGTGAAAAGAGTGGCGTCTATCTTTCCTCGAGTGAAGTGGTTGGCTAACAGATGTTGAGACAAGGTCTCATACCAGGCTCTCGGGGCCTGATGTAAGCCGTACAACGCTTTGTCAAGGAGATAAACTTTATCTTTATGAATTGGGTCGGTGAAGCCCGGTGGCTGTCCGACATAAACCTCCTCTTTCACCTTGCCATAGAGAAATGCCGACTTCACATCTAACTGAAAAACTTTAAATCCTTTCCGTGATGCAAATGCAAGGAAGATTCTGATAGCTTCAAGTCTTGCGACGGGGGCATATACTTCGGTGAAATCTATCCCCTCCTGCTGACTGAAGCCTTGAACAACGAGTCGAGCTTTGTTTCGAATGATAACTCCTCGATCATCTCTCTCGCACTTAAACACCCATTTGGTATTAATCTTCCGGTGACCATCGGGCAAATCTACTAACTTCCATACGCCAAGCTTTTCAAATTGGCATAACTCCTCCTGCATTGCATTTACCCATGAATCTTCAGTAAGCGCCTCTCTGTACGTCCTTGGTTCTATCTGCGAGATAAAACAGCTTAATGAGAATTCAGTTTGTAAAGGAGCAACTGTTGTGTAAAAACATGTAAGCCCTTGATCAAGCTGTCTTCGAGTGCGGACGCCTAATTGCAGTTCTCCGATTATCAGTTCCTCAGGATGATAAGAAAGCGTTCTTGGCATCATCTCGCCTGAAACATCTACTTCACTCTCCAAATTTGTGACGTTTTGATCAGCAACTTGTTCACTAACTGGAATAGTTTGATTTGAAAACTGGATTATCTCCCCCTCAGAGTCTGAATCATCATGATCGAAGATTGGCCTGTTTTCAGATTCTTGATTATCATTCTCTACCATCTGATTTTCTTGAGCAACATCATTTTCAACATCATCATGTTCTCCAGCATTGCTAGGACCTGCCTCGTCATCATTTGAGGCTTGTTGTTTTCGATAAGAGTTAGCTGGAAACCTTTCATCTTCATATTCTCTTAGAATATCCAACTCATCAAAGAACTCTGGTTCTTCCTCCATGTTGAAGCACTCCCACAAAACATCATAATTGAAACGCCATGAGTCGCCAGGATTTTGTGGAGGCATTGTGTGACCTTGGCATTCAACATTTTGGGCTTCAATAATCCGTTTTAGACTTGGAACGAAGACTCTTCGTAAAGGACTGGCATAGCCTACAAATATTCCTTCAATACTCTTCTCTCCAAACTTTCCAAAAGGTTCAAGAACAGTGCAGGGCGACCCGAACGGTTCAAGATACTTCAGATTTGGTTTTCGGTTATTGATCAACTCAAAGCATGTTTTGTTGAATTTCTAGACAGTGAGAACTCTGTTGAGCGTGTAGCATGCGGCGGAAACGGCTTCTGCCCAGAAATTTATCGGTAACTTTGAATCAGCAAGCATTGTTCTGGCTGTTTCAATCAGTGTCTTGTTTTTACGTTCTGCAACTCCATTTTGTTGCGGAGTCTACGGAGCACTGAACTCATGCAAGATACCTTTTTCCTCACAATATTCTTCCATATTGTTGTTCTTGAACTCAGTACCATTATCACTTCTGATTCTTCTGATACGTCTTTGGTACAAATTTTCAATCTTTCTGAACAACCCCCTCAATCTGTCAAACGTTTCTTCTTTTGACTTTAAGAATAACACCCATGAAAATCTGGAATAATCATCAGTAACCACAAGACAGTAAAGTTCTCCGGTGATACTTTTGACATTCACAGGACCAAATAAATCCATATGAAGTCTTTCTAAAGGTCTTGAGACTGAATTGAATTGCTTTGTGGGGTGTGACTTTTTCTTTTGCTTGCCTTTCATGCAACTAATGCACTCCCCTTCCAGATGAAAACCTTTGATATTAACTCCAAGAACTAGATCATTGTGCACCAAATGATTCATTTTTCTAAGATGAATGTGCCCCATCTTACGATGCCACAACTTTGATTCTTTCTCCGTTGCTCTCGAAACAAAACAGTGTGCTTGACCTGTTGTTGTAGTTGCTACAGACATATCCAACACATATAAGTCATTTTCTCTTGGTGCTCGCATTATAATCCATTCTTCAGGGATAACAAATCCAGGCTTCAAAATCAAACATTCTTTGTCTGTGAAGTGAGTAGTATACTTATTGTCACAAATCTGCGAGATACTTAGCAGATTGTTCTCCAACTCAGTAATGTAGTTAACTCTTTCAAACGTAACGACCCCGTTGGATAATGTTCCTTCACCAATAATTCTACCACCTTCATGACCAGCAAATCCCACATAACCACCATTGATATTTCTGACATCATACAGCAGTGCTGTCTTTCCTGTCATGTGCCGAGAAGCTCCACTATCCATAATCCAACGTGAAATGGATCTTGGAAGCTCCTGCACATATCAAAAACATTTTAATGAGATTTTGATGCTACCCAAGCCTCTTTTGACTCAGGTAACTTGAAATTAAGGTGAGTTGTTTTGGTGTAAAGTGGCGGAAAGTTTTTATCATTCATTTTAAGGCTTTCAGCAGTTTCAACTTCAACTTCTTTGAATAATAAAAATTCATCCTTTTGAGGTTGAGCGGTTGGTTGATTTTTCTTTACCACATACTTCTTTTCAGAAGTCGATTTTTGTTTCTCATAAAACTTCAAAGGTACATACTTCTTTTTGTTCGAAGATGATGGTTTTTCAGTTTCAGACACCTTTGGTAAATCAACTTTCTTTTCAACAACTTTTGGCTTCCATGTTTGTTGAGGTGATGCAACCCGTTGGTAAAATTTATCATTTTTAGATACCAAATTCTTAACAGGTTCAGTTTTGATCTTGATTTTCTCATTTTTCAAAACATTTTTCTCAACAATCATTGGAGCCTTTCCTTTCACAACATCTCTCTTGATAGAATTCTTCACAGTTTCAGTCTTAGGCTTCAAGTTGGTACACTTTCGTGCAATATGTCCAACTTGATTACATTTGAAGCATGTTCGGGTGTCAACTACCCGTCCTGAGCCTTCAGACTGAGGCTGTGATGCCTTCTTTTCAAAGAACTCTTTGTTTGATTTTAAAAATATTTCAGATTCCTCTTCAGAAAGTGAACTTGAACTGTTCACAAACACCTTTTTCACAGCAAACTTCTTGTTCTGAACATTCCTTTTCTGATAATTCTTACCACCCTGATATCCTCCCGACCATTTATTTTGATATTTGTTAGAAAAACGTGGTGGAATAACAGGTTTCTTATAGTAAGATTTATCTTTCTCAAAATTCATCTGTCTTTTTGTCTGTTTCAAACCGTCCACTTCAGACAAATCAATTTCAACCAATTTGAAAACATTTTTCAATTTGTTCACATTAACATTCTCCAGAGGAAATTCAAAGTCTGAATACAACTTATCAGATCCAGACATCTTGTACATCACAAGACCCGGTTCTTCATTTAAGTTGTTTTTAGATTTTGGTTTCGGAATGTAATTGTTCAGAAAGCATTCTTCATCTTCATTCGAGTCACTATCCAAGACACTTTCAGCCATGCCTTTAATGATTTCAGTTTGAACACTGTCATCGGATGATGATGAAGAAAATGTCACATCAATCGTTTCTGGCAGGTTTGTCTCTTTTGATTCAACATCATCATTAACCAACCCTGACTGCTTTTTTGAAAAATTGTTTAGAACCGGTGGAGGGACTTGATGAAACCCCACCCCAGTTCCATCACAGTATACATCTTCGCCAGCTTTGGTTTTTCCAATGGGTTTTGGAACAATGTGTTGCAAAACAAAGCTTGCAGAGTTGTAACTGCTCAGTTTTAGATTAATACGTTCATTCTCAATTTTAGCTTCTTCAAACTGAAGCTTCAATTTTGCAATTTCATCAAGTTGTTTATTGATTAACTCTTCTTTTACCCTTAGAACCCCTGATAATTGAAGGTTTTCCTTCGTTGTTTTACCATTTCTTTCATCAGAATCTTTAACCGTTCGCTTTAGCTTCTCATAATTTTCAGAAATTTTACGACTTTCAAGAATCAACTTTTCATTTTCTTTTCTTATTCTTTCAATGTCATTTTTATCATTTTCAATTTTATCAGCTAATTCTTTTGATCTATCATTCGAAGCTTTCAGCATTTTGTCACGGTCTAAGATTTGATTTTCAACACTTTTGACTTTACTAGTCAACTCTTCAATCTTCTTACCACTGAGGTAAGTGATTGTACTACAAACTTTGCACTCTTTCATGCAATTTTTGCAGTCATTTTCAGATTTATCTTTCTTACCTGATTCAACTTTATCATTTGAACTGACCTTGTTTGTTGACTCAGTTCCAGAACTAGACACTACCTCAAGTTCTTTTGCTGCAAGAACTTTTTCAGCCATCTTCCTCAAGTTCCCAGCTGTTAGCTCTTGTGATGTGTCAATGATCCCATCATCACCATTCTTTGACTTTGGTTTCTGTTCTTGATCTTTGACTTTTTCATTTTTCTCTACTTGTTTCTTTTCACCACCTCCCCACCATTCGCTTTGTCTAGCTTCTTCTTCCTCGGTAACTTGTTGTGTAAGAACATCAATACTGATGGAATTTGGGTCAACTGCAATGTTTCCTTCAGGATCAAGGTAACATTCTCTGTCGGCATCCCACCTATTTGCTCTTTTAGCTTCTTTGTAAGTGTTATAAATTCTGTTCAATCTGGTTTGGGCTTTCATTCTTCGGTTGACGCGTTTTTCTTCATCAGTTCTAATGTCTTTAAAAGGAATAATTTTCGTCACGAATGCATAACCCACTGCATCTTCCTCAGGCAATATTTTGCTCCAATCATACCCTTCGTCATCATGGATCACGGCAAGAGCTCTAGACTTCTCGTTGTTGTCTTCAACTTGCTTCAATCTAGGTGGCTCAGATTTATTCTGGTGATAGATTGCTCTCTTGTAATAATCATCTCTGAAAGGGTTTTCTGACTCATCAGCATATGCATTTTTGCATTCTCGTTTGAAGTGACCTTTCTGCTTACATTTGAAACATGTCACCTTCGATTTATCAAACCCCAGCTTGGTAGAAGCACCACAGATTGTCTTTCTGCCGGTAATTTCCATGAAGCGTTGTGCTCTACGAACAGCACTGGCCATTGCCCAACGAATATCGATCAGCTCCATTTCCTCGGGATCAATCTGGTCATAATCTTCTTTCGTCAGATTGGTATTTCCTATCTTCCCTGCTACTAACCCTTCGTATGACTCCAACACAGATGCTAGAAAGATCATTTGCTGTTTTGCCGACTCCTCATCAAAATTCTGAGCATTCTTCAAATCTACCGCAATGTTGCATGAAAATACATTCTTTGGAACAGATTGTTGTTGACTTGAAGAATTTGAAGAAGATCCTTGACTTTGAGTGTTTGATGGAAAACCTCCATGAAAACCACTGTTTGAACTTGAACTTTCTTTACTTGAGGTATTTGTGTTTTCAGCTGAGAAAGCAGTTCTTGGAGAAACATTCTTGGGAATCATACTCTTCGGATAGTACAACTCCATGTTTTGTTGGTAAGATGAATGATTTACTTTGTGAGTTTTCTTTATCTCGAATTCATGACTTTCTAGTCTTTCAATCAGCAAGTCGACAGTTAATTTTTCAGCTGTGATTGTATTTTTTAACATCAGTGCATAGTATTGCCAATCCATCTCGTCTGGTAGTGAATCGAATAGTTTGTCAACTAGCTCTTCTGGAGGATATTGAATTCCATGCCTTGCCAATTCCAACTTTAAGTGTCCAAATCTTTCAATCATTTTACAAACAGATTCACCTTTTAAGCATCCGAACAAATCAAACTCTTTTCGCAGTAATTTCTTTTTGTTTTTGATTATTTCTTCACTTCCTACACATTTTTTATTTAACTTGTCCCATAGATCGTTTGCGTTTTTGTATTCAATGAGTGAAATAATGTCGTCTCTTACGGACTGGTGAATCAAAGCAATGCATTTTTGTTCAGCTATAAAGTTTTCTATTTCGTCACCCGCTGATAAATTTTCAAAATCTTGTCTATCTGAAGCATAACCGTTCTTTAAGTTCTTCCAGCTTGGATATGCGAAAGCTTTCAGCCATTCTTCGAATCTTTTTGCCCACCGATTATAATCTTCGATTGCCATTAGCTTTGGTGGTTTGTTGTAGGTACCATATGCACTTTCTACACTTAGGGCATCGGATAAAGTTTTCTTTGGGGTTGGATTATCATTTGAACGATTTGAAGTGTCAGCTTCAGAATTTCCCGCGAAGGCATACATCTCACTGAAGGGATTCATGAATTCTTCCATTTTTAAGTTCCTGAAACAATTATCAAACACTTAGACAATTCTTACAAATTTTTAAAATTTCAAACAGTTGAACCGGATAGTTATCCGTTCGAACAGGAATGCAAATGATAACACAGTCTATCCGCACGGACGGTGATCCGCTCGGATGGTTGTGCGTACGGGTAGCTTTGTCCTTTTGACTTTTCTGGTTATCCGCACGGGTAGTGATCCGTGCGTGTAACAATGATGATGTCAGAAAACAATTTTGCAGTAACTAACTAAGCCAAACCGTTCAGACAGCTGTCCGCACGGGTGAGTGACGTCATCAAATACGAACAACTAAACATGATTTTTGATGAATTTGATCTGGTTTTAGGTTGAATCTGATTATGAAACTAAGTAGGATTATACTTTGAATGATTGCGAGTTGATTGATATCGATTTTAACAAATTTTAACCGTAAATTCTTGCTCAATTTTAAGTTTTTCTGATTTTATGGTGACAAATGAAGAACAAATGTAAAATCTGAGTAGATGTATATGAAATCTGTCAAATTTCTGGTGAAATTTGAATCAAATCGGTAACAGAAGTCAAATCTCCGGTGAAATTCGACTTTGATCGGCGAATAGAACTTGAATTCCGATGAATTCAGTGTCGTTGATCTCGATTCAGCTCCCTGGATGCTCTGATACCACTTGTTGGTCCCGTTGATACAGGATCTGATCGTAGGAACAAGGTGAATCGATTTCGTCTTAGTGTGCGGAATCCACTAAGTCGAATCACAGATTTGTACAACAGAGAATTCAACTTTTAACTGCTTGTCTTTGTTCGTTCTATTAATCGTTATGAAAGTCACAAAGTTCCGTTGAACATACAAGCTATCTGTGTGTCTCAAAAGTTCTAACAAAAATAGCACCGGACTTTCTATTTATAGACAGACTCAGAAAGCTAATAAGTGTTGTACGCGCGGGTGGGCTACCCGTGCGTATGGGCTACCCGTACGTATGAGCTACCCGTGCGTATGGTCATCCGCGCGTATGACTTATCCGTGAGGATAAGTCATCCGTGCGTATTGCCATACGTGCGTATTGCTATCCGCACGAGTTGATCTTGTTCCCAAACAACACTTTTACATACAAAACCTATTTCTGAGTTGTCCTGCTAACTATACACATACATACAGACAATATACATAAACACAGAATACACAATATGACTACATGCTGAAGGAAGCTACAGACGTAATGTACTAACATACCCTTTGATGATTGTCGCACTTTTGAACTTTTTAAGAGATTATCTTAGTTATAGTAGTAGGCCCCTCTTTTGAAGGTGACGTTACCCTCAACCCAGTGGTTTGAGTTAGCAAGGATACAATCCCTAAAGGTCGGAATATTGAACGATAATTAAATAAGTTATTAATGCGAAAAGTGGTAGGCCCCTCTTTTGAAAGTGACGTTACCCTCAGCTAAGTGGTTTGAGTCAGCAAGGATACAATCCCAAGAAGCCGGTTTAATGTTTTAATTGTTGTTTACATATGAGGGGTTCAAGCTATTCGCACCCCCGCCATCCAATAGCTTTGGGGCATTGAAGGAGGTCCTAGTAAGCTTGAACCAAGTCCTCGTAGGATCTATGCACTGAACGAGACAAGAAGTTTACCAAACCACCCTTCTAACCCCCTTCCAAGTAGTTGACCGTAAAGACACAGATGAGCAAATCAATGACATCATGAAGAAATGGTTAGGAAAATTCACTTTCAACATAAGAAACTAGTTATTAAAGTCATTAATACATACCCAATTAAAAAGTGCCAAAAGATTAATAATCAAAAGTAATACATTAAAGACTTGTCTTCACCAAGTGATGTAAGAGATTAGCCAAGCAAGGCCTTTGATTGCCAAGAAATCTTACTATCAATCTTGGATCCAGAGACTACTACACACTCTAAAGATGAAAGATGGATGATGGTGGTGGGTGTTGGTGTTGTAGTGGTGGTGGAGTGGTGGCAAAGTGAGAGAGAAGTGGTTTGCCAAGGAATGCCTTTGAAGTGAACCAAACACCCCTATTTATAGTCAGAACAGTACCCCGGCCCCGTGTCCATTGGGCAAGGCCCGTGGCCAGCTCCTTCTCTTCCTTCATTAATTGTAGCTGTCAACAGAGGGCCCACACTACCCCGTGGCTTCTGGACATGGCCCCTTGGTCAACTCTTCGCTGTACTATCAAGATTCTACAAATCTGAGAGTTGACCACGCCCCATGGTGAGTTGGGCACGACCCTGTGGTGGGCGTAGAAGCTTCTTCTGGTCTTGTCTTTATGTGTGAGGTCTGACCACGGCCATGCCTGGCTGGGCACGACCCCATGGTCAGCTTCTGTTTTCTTGTTTTTGTCTTGGGAGATGTTGCCGAGGGGTCGGGCATGTTCGTCACCTCTAATCTAAATCTCATTTAAGTCGCGTCTTAGTTGTTTAATTTAATTAGTTTATTTAATCACAATTTTAGGAAATTTAGAAAACCCCCCTCAAACATAAAAACAGTTAGAGTCTGTGTGAGTGTTAGTCTAGATAGAGTAGTTAACGTAGTTAAAGAGAGTCTCGTGGGTTTGATACTTGGACTTACTTAGGCTATACTGCATTGACCGGTACACTTGCCGGTTGTCTAGTCTAGATTATAGAATCTTAGTTTTATAAATTCAAAATTTAGGTGTCTAATTTAGGGTTAATTTAGTTTATATTTATTTGACCACTTTTAGCACATCAAGTTTTTGGCGCAGTTTCCGGGGACTCTTTGGCAATTGCATTGATTATTTTGTTTGGACTTAATTGACATCAAACGTGCTATCTGTTTGTTTGAGTCGTAGGAGTCTAATTGTTTTTTTTTTTTCTATGTGTAATTCGTGGTGAGTCTTGTGAATCATTATGTGTGAGATTTGTGGAGGGCCCCATTTCACTATTCATTGTCCAAATTCACCGGGGTACTCCACAGATTATTATGCTAACCCATTTGTGCAGCCACAACCATATTATTCACAGGGGTATCCTTCGTATTATTATGATGATCCGTATCAGCAGCCACAACATAACCAGGGTCAGTATTATGATCAATATTCTGATAGTAACTCTGTTGGGAGTAATGATAGTGCTTTGAGCACGATAAAGGAGTTGTTAGTTCAATTAGTTGCCAAGAAAGCTAATACCCAGAAAACCCTAGCAGAGCACGATATCATCTTGAGAAATCGACAGCATGCTCTATTAGATCTTCAACGTACAGTAGATAACATTGCTAGGAGATTGAAAGAAGAGGAACAAGCGCAAAAAGTCCATCCAGAACAGCCAACGACTGGCTATACATATGATGCGGAAGGTAACTACCTCGGTTACATGCTTTCTACTGGAGAATTAATCCCAACATTTCCAAAACTGGGGAAAGAGCTGCCGTACGAAGATGAGTCAGATGAGGAGATCATTCCAGTCACGAAGACGAAAATGGACGATGAAGTTCCACCTCTGGTTCCGTGGGGTACTATATATAATTTCGGGAGTGTGATGATGAGATAGATGAAGAAGAATAGGCGGCGTATCAGAGGTCGTTAGTGAAAAAAGAAGTTATTAAAGAAGAAGTGGAATTGGGGGATTCCACTGGTTAGATGTTTGATGAAGATGAGGAGGTTGATGAGTTCAGTGAGGAGTTAAAAGGTTTATCGGTTTACGAAGAAGTAGAAGAATTTGATCCTCTTGGTAATATTGCATAATTGGAGGTATTGCTTGAAGGTAAACCGGCGAAGATGTTTGAACCTCCACTAGATGAAGTACAGTGTGGGGATCCTTCTGAAGAAATGGTGGTAGAGGAAGAGCACCATAGCTGGCCCGTGGTATTAGTGATAGGTGAAACTGAAAAATCAGCAAAGTCACGGGAGAAGGCAAGGAAAGAAAAAAGACAGGATCAGAACTGGAAGAGGACCGCATGTTTATATACGTTGGAGGGGAAGGAGCTGTACAAGCACGATCAGTCCTCTCGCTGCATGTCGCGCATCCGGTTTCTTCCAGGTAAGTTTAAATTCTGGTGGTCTAACCCGTTTAAAATTTTTAAAATATTTTGTTAAACCGCCCTTAAATGTTTAACTATTTTCAAGGACCGGGTGGAATTAAACGGGTTAGATAGGATCCAGATGAAAGAGAAGCCTCCTGATTAAATTCAAGTGTGGGAGGTTTCGTAAAGTTTTGTAATTTTATATATTCGATGTATTTTCAGTATCCGATATGTGTTTACTTGTATGTAGAGTCGTTTATTTTGTACCATGAGTCTAAGTTAGTATTTTTTTAGTCGGTTTTTGTCTAGAGTCGATACTGCTTTGGTTTTTGCTTGTTTTTGTCTATGCAGGTTTGAATTGTACCAGCCGTACTCAATCTCCATTCGTGTGATTTTGGAGCTGCTTGTCGAATATCATGCATTTTTCAAGTATACCAGTCAATGTCAATGTCAAAGTCGATCACGACTGAAATGCTATACGATCGAGCTGGATGGGCCGAGATTTTGGAGCTTACGCGTTATAAAACCAGCTAAGTCCTTTCCTGATTGCTCTTTGTTTTTTATTTCTTATTTATTTTAGTCTTTTGAGTCGTTTTCCATCCTACATTGAGGGCAATGTAGAGTTTAAATGTGGGGATGGGAAACTATTTGTTGGGATTGAACCCTATCAGAGGAACAGATAATAAAAGCCAAAACTGGTTCACAACAGTGGATTCATCATAAGCAGTAGTTTACACCAGGCTTTCCCCTTGAAAGTGTTTATAACATCTGATGTCCTCTATCCACTGTCCGTATACAACAGCTGCTGTCCTTCAAACTGCTGATGAAGCCCTGAAGACTGTTAAGGATTAAACACTGCTGGTTCAATCTACTGATGCTATCTAAGTACTGTTGTTGATTAAAGAACTGCCCACTGAAGGACTGATCAACTTTGAGGAAAGCACTGATAGTCAAACATCAGTGCTGATGGAAGGAGAAAGCAGTAGTTTAGTTTGTCAATTATATTGTATAGAATCAGTGGTTAAGTTAGCAGTGTTTGTATAAGAACAGTGGTTAAAGGTTGTTAGGTTGTTAGATGTCACTTTCATGATGACGTCAGCTTAGATGCTTCAGTGACTGAGTGAGTTCTTCTCCTCCAATCCTTTCATCTTGAGCAATCAACCAATGAGCATCATGCTGAGGGGGAGCTTTAGTATGTAAGCATGTCTGTAATCATTTCTGTATTGTAATCATTCGACTCAATGATAAGGATGTGTTTACTAAAAACTATTTCTCTTTGATTGTGTTTATAAAGTTTGTTTTCAATTCCGCTGCATTAGATCTCTGTTTCATATTCATTTATTGTTCAAATATTACAAACAAACACAATCATGAGGGCCTCCGATCCTAACACTATTGTTTAGTGTCTAGTTAGTAGTGTCTTGAGTTATAAAATT
Source organism: Helianthus tuberosus (assembly GCA_030545235.1). Lineage (NCBI taxonomy): Eukaryota > Viridiplantae > Streptophyta > Magnoliopsida > Asterales > Asteraceae > Helianthus > Helianthus tuberosus. The sequence continues at coordinate 71,566,659 of CM060426.1, forward strand.
TGAAAAATACAAAAAAAAAATCAAAATTCCAAAAAAAATTGAAAAATAGAAAACGTTCGTGTTTTAGATGTTTGCAAATAAATACGGAATATGATAAAAAAAAACAGGTGTGTTCGGGTTTCAAATTATAATAATATGAGAATAAAAGTGGAGCTTGTATCTAACTTGGGAGGTGTGAGTAGGCCAGACTCGGTTTTTAGGTTCCTTTGATATTTTTTTTTTTGAACGGTAACTTTCTTAAGGAATTTACATCCCCAAGTCGAGGACCCTAAACAAGTCTGTCTCAGACTTACGTTGTCTTAACCGGGTCCGCGCTGGGAGTGGTCAGACTTGGCTAACGGCGTTCGCCCGGAAACCGTACCGCCTCCACACGAGACACCTGATATTAATATACCTAATTGTTAGTTTGCTAGTGGGTTCTCATCTAGGAAAAGTAGGGAAGCCGAAACCGCAAAAAGTAGTATAAGGAATGTCGTTATAAGCTAAAATTGTTAGAATTTTTTATCAAAGAAAGAAAAAATAATAATAAAATGAGCTAGACCGAATAAAAACGAGGCCTATGTAATCTTCGTTGGGGATGGTGACTCTGACTTAGATTGCCACTTGGATAAGTAAAAAAGAAAAATGTAAAAATACCGACGCCTACGTTGTCGCTCTCGGGGATGGTGACTCTGGTTGAGACAGCCTCTGGGATAGGTATGCATAGTCTAGTGCTCGAAAAAAAAAGAAAAGAAAAAAATGATGAAAAATGTGATGTTAAATTCTTTTGATTTTGGTATAAAACGGTTAGAAAATAGTCCAGTGGCAGTGACTGTTCCTTTTGTTCCATAAGCTTGAGGCGAGATTAGGTGAAACTGCGGTTTTTAGTATGAGACCCTATGTATATTAACCGAACTTAAATTTAAATTGCATGATAAGGGCTTGTAAGTGGGTTTGGGTTTAAGTGGACACATATACTTGCAATCGCGGTTAACACGAGTTTTAATTTAAATAAATAATCTGGATCTTTGAACCTGAATATTATCTGATTCTGATTCCGTTTGCATAAGTCTTTTCAGGGACGAAAAAAGGTTAAGTGTGGGGATATTTGATGTGTGGTAAAATATACATATTTGTCCCGTGTAAAGTGTATAAATTTTGTGTAGTTATAATTTGTTTTATTTAGTTTTAAGTATTATATTATATTATATTATATTATTTAGTGTTTTAGCATGTCCTGGTGCAAATGGAGCAAAAAAGAGTAATAAAGAAATATCCAGCTAGTTGAGTAGAGTAGACCGACAGGGACCGAATAAAAATTGTAGCCATTTTTCGTGAGTGGGCCGAGTCCACTATCTGTATTTTATAAGTTAGAGGACTAACATAATATAATTAGATAACTAAAATAATAATAATAATAATCAAGTAACAGGTCCACTTGATCTCGCACCATCGGCGGGGGTTGCGAAATATACTGTTGAAGGAAGTGATCGGGCTGCACAAATCAAGTTGCTTCATGAACAGGTCCGCGATCAGATTACTAAGCATAATTTACAATATCAAGCCTGTGCAAATAAATATAGGAGGAAGGTGGTTTTTCAAGTTGGTGATCTCGTTTGGATATTTTTGAGACGTGAACGGTCTCCGCATGGGCGTTTTGCTAAGTTACAACCTCGAGCCGATGGTCTGTTTCGTGTTCTTGAGCGAATTAACGACAATGCATATAAAATTGATTTACCGGGTCATTATGGTGTCTCGGCTACTTTTTAATGTTGCTGATCTAGCACCTTATACCGAAGGCGACCAGTTTGGAGTTGACTCGGGGACGAGTCATTTTTTAGAGGGGGAGGATGATACGGATCCAGATATAACAACCCTGGTGGAAGACGACATCGAACCCGGTATCGAAAGTGGCTAGAATCCGGCCCAAGTTATTAGAGCCATTCAACCTTTCGAAAGAGATTAAATTTAATTCATGATTCGTTTCTATCTTTTGGACCTTAATTTTAGGGATTTATTTTTATTTTTTCATTCCATGTTTATTGTTTCCTTGTTTATGGTTTTCTAAGTTTCCTATTTAAGCTTGTAAACTCTTTTGGTTGGATGGTGAACTATTATTGAAGTTTATTAAAGAAACGTGTTTTTCGTTTTCTTGATCTCGGTTGGCCGAGATCCTTTCATTCCGACGCCGGTAACTTGGTTGGCCAAGTATCCGCATCACAAAAAGTCACTGAACTATTTTTTGTGTATTTAAGTCACATGCTTCTACCTCTGAACTTTTTATATAATGGCTCGTTAACTCCTAAATTGCTAACATTTGGTAAAATGACATTCAATTTTGTGAAAAAAGAAAATATAGTTAAAAAAATTCTAAAGTATGTACATTTTAGAAAAGTTTAAAGTCTTAAAGGGAACTAGTTGATTTTATGTACGCGCGTTGCGGCGGGGACCCAATGACTACAAAACGCGTGTCAGCAACGGCAAGCAGCTACCGTATCAAAAAATAAATAAAAATGACATGGTAAGGATAGTCACTCCGTTCTAAAAAAAGATTTTAAATAACCTAATATATAATAATAGGACCCCACACGTCCTACACGTTGGAAATTCGGTTGTTTTCAGTTCAGTTATTTCGGTGCTAACACGTTAAAATATGGATGAGCTCGGTACCGGTAACGGCACCGAAAGTACCGATCCGGAAAATCATCGAAATTAGGTAACTGCACCGAAAATGCTTGGTACAATACGGTATGGTATTTGAAGGTAAAAATCAATAAATACATTGGTGCCGAAAATGATTTGCTATAGTAAATTTGGTATCGATACGATACCGGTTTGATTACAGGATTTGATATGATTTACTCATCAATAATCTAAATATCCAAGTTAATTTTACATATTATAATTCATTTACTACAGAAAAAGACAAAAAAAGGAAGCGAAATAAGTTGTGTATATAAAACCTCATTCAAATGAAATACAATTTACTTACTGTGTGTATGAAAAGTAATCCAAACGGTGCAATTACTTGCATTGTTACGTTGCTACAGGATTTGATGAGCTCGGTACCAACCGGTACCGAAAATACCGTTACCGAAATCCCCAAAAGTGGGTACCGGTACTGAATATACCTGGTACGGTACGGTTCGGTACCGATCGGTACTGGTACAACACCGGTATTTGAGGGTAAAAACCGGTGAATACCGGTGCCGAACCGGTACCGAAAATACAACTGGTTTGCTAAATTTGATACCGGTACCCGATACCATTTGCTCATCACTTAGTGATGTTACTATTGATTTAATTCTATTTTTAATATATAGGCCCAAAAGTGTGTACCTGTATCAAATATACCTGTTACGATACGGTTTGATAACGGTCGGTACTGGTACGACACCGATAATTGAGGGTAAAAACCGGTGAATATCGGTGTCGAACAGGTACCGAAAATACACCCGATTTGGTAAATTTGATACCGGTACCGACACTCGATACCATTTGCTCATAATTATTATCATATAGTAATAGGTTATTATCATATAGTAATATAAAAGTACTGTTCATTCAGTTTTAAAATTATCATATAGTAATTGGGTTGATAGGCTTGTTGTAGAAAACGAGTAATATTTTCTTTTTCAATCAAAAGTTCCCATCTGCAATTTATGTTTTGGGCCAAAAAAAGAAGTTAGAAATTGGGCCAAAAAATAATCGTTGTATTGTAGTTTTGGGCCCAAACTTAGAACATTAGCTGTGGTGTAGTTTTGAGCCCAAAAATAATCGGTTAAAACTTGAAAACATGATAAAAGACCCTCTGGAAGACAAAAGTCACTTTAGATCAAGCATGCATTACTAACCCAATACACAAACATGACTGGGCTACAAAGTCAGTCGCAGCGACAGGCTTGATATTTGGCCCATATATTAGTTCCATAAAAAAGCCCATGAAATATGAATGAAGGGCCGCTCTGTGGATTGGATCATCCATCACCCCGAGATCCGCCTTGACCCGTATCTGCTGGCCATCACCCCTCCACGTTGTTTCAATCCAGTTTTTTTATTATCAATCCATGTGTGTCAGTCAGTTTCCAGTCTGTGTTAGTCGGTTGTTAGGTTAGTGGGTCGGTTAAGTTCTAATATTTCAGCAATTTTATCTAAGGGTGGAGGGTATAGTCAAACAACTTTGGGTGTTTGAGTGAAATTCTACCAAATAGTATTATGCCATGTCAACTCCCCATTCTACTCCACATTTTACACTCAATCACTAGGTATAGTCAAACACCCCTCAATTAAAAAAAAAACATCATTGGTCCATCCTATCTCTCTCCTCTCCTCTCAATTCATCGGTGAACAATCACCGAATTTTGGGCTCTCTCTCCAAGTCACCGCATAAGTCAAACAGGTGAGGGTGGTCACCGATCGGTGACTCCAACTCACCGCACCACTCACCGCTCCTTATACCCTCCACCCTAAGGCTGTGTTCCCGAGTTTACTAAAAGAAAGAAAAGAAAAGAAACCTCCCTATCTCTTCTCTTCTCTCCCAATCATCCCGATTTGGAATGAAACAATTCAACCCTAAAAAACCTCCCCTATCTCTTCTCTTCTCTCCCTTTCTTCCCGTAATAAAATCTCTGGAACACCCTTACCTTTTTCTTTCCTTACAATTCTTTTCTCTTCTCCAGTTAAGTGGATCTCTGGAACACAGCGTAAGAGTTTGTGTAGCGGTTTAACTAAAAAAGTGAAAAAGAGGCTGTCACATCAACACTGGCATGTAAGGAGGGGGCTCTCATTAACTTTTTTTTTCTTTCAAAAGTGTGTTGGTTTCACATGCAAATTAAATAAAAGAAAAAAAATAAATAAATTGGAGTGTGTGTGCAATGATTGGTGTAAAGTTGGTGGACCCATGCTCCCATCCCCTCACGCCTGTTACCAGCCTAAATTTGGCGCCCTTAGCGCTCGTTACCAACCTAGTCTAAGAACGGCAGTCGTGATTATGCTGAGATGTCCATGGGCGGTAACCTACTGAAAGAAGTGGTGGTGAATTTTGTGTATGAAAAACTTCACCCTTTTTTTTGGTGTTATCCAATTGCCTTTGCAACTTGAACCTAGCAAGTTGAGAAGGTGACCAAAGGCACCACCCTCTAGTTGTTGGTGGTGTATTTGAAACTAGAGAGTAGACCCGTAGCCCGGTTGGTTTTGGGTGGTGAATTTGTAACCCAACCAATGGAGTAACCATTGAATTGTCCGTTTTATTTGAATTTTCGAGTTTCAAGGCCAGCTTAACAAAAAGTTGCAGGCTTACCATTTTTTTTTTATCAAGGTGGACAAGCATGTCCTAAGACAAAAACCTCAAGTATAATGAAATGTGCGTGTACTGAATAACAAAGAGTATAAGGGTGGAGGGTATGGTTGCCCTCCATGCCTCTGATATATCAACATCTCTCTTCTCTGTATCAGCGTCACATCAGATTTCACTACCTATTTCCCCAGCTTGCCGAATGACAAAAAAAATTGTATTTGCCTCTCTTGCATCTCTTGCAGCCCCCATTTTTAAATTAAAATTAAAAAGAATAACCAACTAAAAAATGATTGGTCTATGTTTGAAAAAAGCCCACCCCAATGTCCATATTCGCTTGGGCAAGGGCAGCAAACCTGTGATCGTGAACCCCCTTGCCGCACGCCTTAGTTGCCGCACCCACACATAATGGAGATCCTCTTTTGCCATCCCATGCCACCACTTTCCGCCTGCTTTTTCCGACGCCATACCATGTGGCCTAATATATTCATGAAACTAAAACCCAAAAAAGCCTACTTTTTTCCTAAATTCCTTCTTCAAGAAAATCAGATCAATTTTCTTATAACGAGATGAACCTAATGCTTCTTATTGATCCACACATCCAATCATTCTTTTCATCTCATTAACTGAAATTATATCATCTTTCACCACAGTGACAAGAGATAATTCATATTGTATGTTTACATTGCTACAACAACAGTAGCTGAAACTGGTAGGCTTATAGATTCACATGAATATACCTTTCCCGTTTCATCAATCGGTTCTACTTATTCTGGTTCATTAGTAATAACAAAAGAACTAACTCTCTGATCTGAATTCATCTTCAACAAATGACTCTGGAAAATTGTGCTCTTCAAATTGTGTCTTTTCATTCAGGTTGTCATACCATTGGAGGACACAGTTTAAAGCATCATTTGATATGAAAGCAAGATTTAACCGATACCAAAAATCCGGACTATCCAACTTGAACCTTTACATAATGTGGACCATATAAGGTTGCAACTAAAACTACCACTTGTGAGTTTCCACAAAAACAAGTAAGCTGCAACATGCAACAAGAACATAGTTGTGTCTCGTGTAAACCAACATTTATCGGGTCAAATTCTGAGGGTGTTTGCCATTGCATTTGGACAACAATTAACTGATTGTCTGATAAGAAATAACTGAAAGCAAATAACGAATGTAACAAAACGAGCTGTAACCGTACTATAAACACACCAGCAGCACCCAACGAAGAGCATTGAGATTGTCAATTACATGAAATCACATCACAGTATTGCCATCAAATTCCATTGAAACAATATGTTTTATGAAACAAAAAGATTCAGTTAAAGAAAGAACACAGAGAATTAACCACCATAGATAGTAAAATTGCCATAAAACCTGCATTTAGATTCAATTCGATGAGACATTTTCTTGATTTTGATGGCAAAAATCAAGATTCATTGATGGCAAAAATCAAAATTAAATGTTGCAAAGGGGAAATTGTATGACAGTCTAGACATAAAAGAACACAAAGAAGGCAACACACATGATGAGAAATCTTCATAGGTAGACCAAAGCCCAACATGTTAGACCCAATCCAAGTGGACGCAATCTTAGTAAGCCCAAGTTAAGGGTGGCCCACTAGGGTTAAGCTCGCGTTCTGCAACCATAGCCATAAGTAGAGGTGCACAAATTGGCTTCTTGGCCCAAATTGGTTCGAAATAGGTTCTTGGCCCAAACAGCTCAGATTGAAACCAAGTCGGGTTTTGTCAAAGAAAGACAAGCCCGATTTTTTATGAGACCGGTTTAGGTTCTAACCTAGTTTTAGAGGGGAAAGGATCGGTTTGAAACCGGGTTTGAACGTTGTTCGATCCAAGTTGAAAGGTTTTGAGGTATAGGATTACAAACTGATTACAAGGATGCGGTTCGGAGTGTATCCAAACTGGTTTCAAAACCGGGTTTGTTTCACAACCTTTTGTTTGTGCACGTCTAACCATAACCAGGTTGTTGTTCTCTTTATAAAAGCATGCTCTCTTTACTCATACTATCACATAAATACACATGCTATGATGATTTTACTATGTCTACGTGGCCCCAACTAACATGAGCGTTGGAATGCCCACAAGGCTTTAAGCCCGTGGGCCCTCTAAACATTTTCTCGATTTGAATGCAAAAATTCAAGATTCATAAAATCTTAGGCAAAGTTTTTATAATTTCTGTCATAAGTGTCATGCAAAAACTAATTAAAGTAAGTAGATAACGTTAGTAGCGTATTGTATTCACGAGGAATATGTGGTTAGTGTTTAACTAGATTATCTAATTAATTAACTATTAATCTTAATTTGGGGGGTTTTGATTGATTTGAAGGAAAACTTTAAATTAATTAAGAGAAAAGGGATCAGATTTATAAAACGTAACATCCTCCAAACTTCAGGTTCTAGGTTTCACAAAATTCAATTTACTCAGTTAATTGGCCACCACGTAGACATGATGCTGGAAAGTTGGTTAATTTAATATGGTAATAAAAAATAGGTCTTTGTCATCAGATCTTTTACTTTTACAGTTCAATTACCATATTTACTAATGTGAGTCAACCTACTCTATGTCACCCAACAAGCTACAAGGTCTTGTTATCAATCGAGCAACTTGTAAAGCAAGAACTCAAAACACATGCAAATAGTTTAAATAAACCAACACATCAAATTGCTTATAGACGTTATCAATATCAAAAACAAATCCCAACATAAATAAACTGAGAAAAAGTATTAAACCCTATGACCCGTACGTTTGATATACATGAGGGAAAACATGAAAACATACCTTTGATTGCATCAGCATAAACCAGCAGAGAATCCAGATGAAGACTCAGCAACAGTGTTTGACATGATTGTCATCTTGGTCTGGTTCCTCCTTAGGATGCAATCTAATGATGGTGTCTAAGAAACCGAATAAGGGAATCGGCTATGGAGATGGAGGTCGAATTATGATCTTATGATCTTATGGGGTGTGTCTGATTGTGTAACTGAGTAACCCCTTAACCTCCACATAATTCTCCTTATATAAGCACCCAGAAGGAAACCTAATTAGTTAATAAGGGTAATATGGTCCATAAACAATTACCAACTAATTATTTAATAGGTTATTATATATTTTAATCTATATTATGTAAATGATTATAATGGCTATAGATTAAATATTAAAACTTAATATATTTAATCTTACACGCTCATGTCTTGAACCGTGTACAACCACCAAAAGACGGCTGCCTTCCGTTAGTCCCACTGTCTTCCTTCAGCCGTCAATCCTCTCCCCCTTCCAAACAATTGTCTATTTCTTTTTAAATGACCTGACAACCGACTTTCTTATGGGCTTCAAATCTTTTCCATTCCATGCATCCAAAGACTTCAACGTCAAAGTGACTGGCCCATCAAACCTTATCAACAGCCCATATTTAATTTCCTGCCTTTAATTAATTCACCTTATAATTTTGAAACTTGTTTGCTTTGTTTCCTGCGATGACAATTTGATAATAGTTAAACTAAAGATTTAATATTAATTTACCAATTAATTAAACGCTTCATTTAGTATTAAGACCATGCGTAATGGGCAATATTCACCCTTAAGCGTTTTGCGCCATGTGGCAGCCCAGTCAGCAATGGGGCATTATGGGGCATTATGGGGCGTTTTCTAAAATGGGTGTAGTGGGGATTGTGGGGCATTATGTTTGTAATAAAATAAAATAAAAAAAACATTTAAAAAATCTCATTGGCCAAATAATGAAAGCTCAAATGTGATTGGACAAGATTTCCCTCACCCGGCGTGATTTATAAAACGCCCAAACCAAAAAAAGCCAATCACGCCCATGCGTAGTGGCAAAGGGGCAATATTGGGCGTGATCTTGGACAAAAAACGCCCCTTTGTGCAACCACTACGGGTGGTCTAATAAATAAAGTTTAATTAAACCGTTTTAGTTTATTCCATTTTAATCCACATGCTAATAAAATCGCATCATCAATTATATTTTATAATAATATCAACGCATTTTTGTCATACTTTATAATCAATAAAGTGTATCTAAAATGCACCGACCACCTTAGCAGACATAAAATAACACGCAAGAAAGAAACTCCATATGGTTTACATGATGTCTTCTATCTAGGCTTGTAAACGAAATGAATGAACACGAACATAGACATGTTCGTGTTTGTTCATTTAACTTTAACCTAACACGAACACGGACATATAATCAAACAACTTTTTTTGTTCGTGTTTGTTCATTAAGAAATCAGGCATGTTCGTGTTCGTTTAAAGCCTAAGCGAACAGTTCACGAACATAAACGAACACAAACAAACATAAACAAAAAAAAATTAACTGAACATATTTGAAAAAAAACATAAAGAAACATAAATTAACATGATTGAACAAACATAAACGAACACAAATTAACGTAATTGAACAAATATAAACAAACGCAATTTAACATTAGTGAATACAAACAAGTAAGTATAATATATTACAATTCATCCAAAAACACATCTAAATTAGGGTTCATAGATACTAAAATTAAATAGTTTTTTTTATATAAATATTAAGTAAATGATCAGTACGATCTAAGAAAAATTTTAAAATTTCATTTTTTATTACTAGAAAACTCAATTACTAATTAGTTATATTTATAAGTAGTTAGAAAACCAAATATTTAAATAAATATAACTATTTATGTATTTACTAAAATTTAAACGAACGTAAATAAACGAACATAATCGAACGTTCACGAACATAAATGAACGAACACAATGTGTGTTCATGTTCGTTCATTTACTTAAACGAACAAAATTGTTTGTTCGTGTTCATTCGTTTATTAAATAAATGAACATAAACGAACTTCCCGCCGAACAAGTTCACAAACAGTTCATGAACGTTCGGTTATGTTATTAACATTATTTGTTTGTTTAGGGGTCATTATGTTATTATGTTTTAGATTGAGGGTATGATAAGTAATTGTATGGTCTATTTATATCTAATTTTATATATTAAATAATAAAAAGTTATATCTTTATGAACCCTGTATATTGTATGGGTTAAATAAATGTAATTTTATATATCAAATAATAAAAAAATTATATCTTTAAAAACCATGTGTATTACACAAATTAAATAAATGTAATTTTGTATACTAAATACTAAAAACGTCGTATCTTTAAAAAACCCGTGTATAATTGGGTTGAATAAATCTACCAAATAATAAAAAATTACATCTTTAAAAACCTCGTATATTACACGTGTTCAATAGATCTAAAAAAGAGTTATATCTTTAAAAACCATGTATATTAAACAGATTAAATAAACGTAATTTTGTATATTAAATACTAAAAACGTTGTATTTTTAAAAAAACTCGTGTACAGTCGGGTTGAAAAATATACCAAATAATAAAAAAATTATATCCTAAATAAATGTAATTTTGTATATTAAATACTAAAAACGCTGTATCTTTAAAAAAACCCGTGTATAGTCGGCTTGAAAAATCTATCAAATAATAAAAAAAGTATATCCTTAAAAATCCTGCGTTTTACACGAGTTGAATAAATATAATTTTGTATACCAAATAATAAAAAAAGTTATATTTTTTTAATAAATTATGATAACATTAATATTAATTTATTATTTATATATTTAATATAAGATAAGTAGATAAGAGAGGTATTTGTTTTAAAAATATATTAAATTAACAATTTAGATTTGAGGATAATATTTTATTAAAGTATGATAAGATTTAATATTAATTTATTATATATTTAGTTAACATAAGATAAATATAGATTTGAGGATACCTTCAATGAATGACACGTGTCCAAAAGTTGGTTTCTTTTATTATAGTAGTTAGATATTAAAGAAATGAAATCATCAGAACGTTAAGAAAAATCTTCTAGCCCTATCATAGTGAAACCAATGATTCAGTGTTGTGCTACCATTTGCCTCATGGGTATTCATTCAACCGAACGATAGGGAATACAATTTGTCACATAGAGACAGAAGATGGTAGCCCTTGTCGGATCTTGAAAGCATAAATTTAATTAAGAGAGCCACTTTAAGACTGTTTGTTATGGGCGCCATTGGAGTGCTACGTAGGCGGGCTTCAAGCGCAATACACCATAGTCAGGCCTATTGAGGGGGGTTGGATCGCACGACGTGGGGGCGTGCTATGTAGGCAAGGCGATGTGATGCTAAATGTGAAGGGGTCGCTAGTGCGGGGGTGGGGGTTTACCACAACATAGGCATAGTGACCGTCTAAATGGTGCCTATTTGACACTTTTTTTACATTTCATACCTTCCACAACACCTAACCCAAGTAACCACCGACGCTCAAAAAGGATAAAAAGAGGGGGCGGCCACCCACCCTGGAAAAAAAATTGTTTAGTGTTATACATGTGTTAAAATCCCAAGCGCATCTCATAAAATTTTGGAATCGCTCCCCTTAAACTTTGACCCGATGATGATGAAGATGTGAAGCAAAAGAAAAAAAAGTCATCGGAAAAAAAATGCATAGTCGCAACAAAGAAAAGCTTACGGAGAAGATGATTGGTATTTAACTCTAAAGATCCAAAGATTAAGGCCAGAGCCTGTTATCTTAGCTAGATCTTGTGTATGCTCGAAGATCTGAACCTGCAACAGAACAAACCATTAGGCTCGCCGCAAAGATGGGAGGGGCCTTCTGCGACCACCCTGCGGCGTGAGGATAAGTATTTGATAGAGAGAGAAAATAGGACGAAGGTTCAGAAAATCGTACTTGGGTTTGTACTTGATGGGGGTATTTATATTGGTCAACTGTGATGACGCCATACGGCTGGACGCACTTGATGGTGGTCCATCCGTTGGAGATTGGGGGACGGGGCTTTTTGGGATATTCATCCCTTACGATTTGGCCCGGCCCTCATGAGGAAGGTCCGTACTCGGATATGTATCTTCAAGTCCCCCAGTTTATCAAGTTCAGATCTGGACTTGGTAAAATTTTGTACTTTGTTCAGGACGGATGACGCGGAGATTCTGGTGTGGTGCTGATGTGGCGTCTGTGAGATAGGAGTATCTTGACCGTCAGTCACCGACCGGTAACTGTATCGTTCCCTGTCTCGAGAATGGTGAACGACGCATTTGAAGTGACGGTTTGATGGGACATGCCAGCTGTCACCGACTTACCTTTATATAAAGGGCAGTTTTTATTTCCATTTTTCACTTTTTTATCTCTCAATCTTCTCCTCTTGTATTATCCTCTTCAAATTTTTCTCTGCAATAATCTTCTTCTTCCACAAGGTGCGTAATCTAACTTTTAGTAGCAATGGCCCCAGGTAAGGACAATATGTCGGAAAGCTTCAGCGTTTTAACGCAGAAGCAATTTTACAAGTTCATTCGGGAATTTCACATTCCTCTGGACCTTAATCCGATGCTTCCGACCCGAAATAAACCGATATACCCTTTTCTTTCTAGGAAGTTTCCCTTTTATACACGTGTTAGTAACTTTGCTAATTACCGAGTCCCTTTTACGAAGTTTCTAATGATGGTTCTCAAGTTTTTCTGAGTTCATCTATGTCAGGTTAACCCGTTCGGTCTCAATCGAACTAACCATTTTGAGATATCCTGTAGGGGTTTGGGTCAGAAACCAGATTTGCACGTATTTAGATATTTTTACGAATTCATCACTACCGGAGACTGGCATACCTTCGCCTACCGGAAGGGTATCCCCAGTCCTGCTGGAGAAGAGAAGTCCAGCTTGAAAAACTGGAAAGACAACTTCTTTTGGCCGGACGATCTTTATCTCCCGGCCGATGTGGCATGGCAATTCAAGGATCAGTCCATGGACTTCGAGCTTGGAGAGAATTTTGCCTTTAATCAGAATTTGGCTCAAGACTTAATAGATAACCGGAGCCCCATCCGTCCCCTTCCTGAACATATATTACTTTTAGGCCAAGTGTGCCATTTTTGGGGCCGAGGGGATAGGGAATGGCCGGTGATTCACAAGAGTGTTGAAAGTAAGTAACCCGGCCCATTTTCTTCCCTTCGGTACCTCGTAATTTTATAATGTGCTTATATCTTCTTTCTTTTGGTTTGCAGGAGACGAGATGTCGCTCAAGGATGCGTTAAAGGTGCCTAACTTTTCTACCTTGGATTTTGATTTTGATTTTGATGAGGTTGCGGAGGGTGAAGAGCCGTTTATAAACCAGAAATCTTCAGCCGCTCAGGAGGTCAGACCTCCGGTTGATCCGAAAACTGCTTCGGTCATTCTGTCTGAACCGGAATCCAAAGCGGAGGCGGCAGGGTCCTCGGGTGTTCGAGTTAGAGAGGATCCTCTGGAAATGACCGAAGACAGTGATCCAGAGATAAAGGATTTAGATAAGGAGATGCTCTACCCATCTTCTGCGATAGTTAGTAAAGGCAAGGGCACTTCATCTAGTTTAGAACTTAAGGGCTTGGTTCATAAGAAGCGGAAAGCTGAAGCCCTTCAGATCAGATCCAAGGATACTCTCCCCCTTCCGAAGACGATTAAGAAAGCAAGAAAGAGCCCTTCGTCTTCCACTGATAACGTCTTGGTAGACCTGTCAGAGCATCTTTCCGGAAGGAAATCTTCTAGAGAGGAGGCTGCTAGGGCCTGATCAGCTCCATCGGTTACTTTCTCCGGAGGTTATCTCCCAGTGGATGAGGTGGAAGGGATGGAGACGGAGGAAGCAGTGGCTACAAGCAAAGGAGAAGGGAAGGTCATGGGAGAAGGAAAAGTTGTAACATTTTCAGGTACTATTTTAGGTTCTTCTTTGGGTCCAGACTGCTTTCTGGAGGATGATGAGGATCAGGTTTCCTCACCTCCTTCATCTTGGTTCGGACCTAAAGTGATGACCTTTTTCCGGTATGCAGATGTATTTCGGATGAGATGGAGGTGGATCCGGCGACGTCCGAGTAGAAGTTTGTCCCAGATTAGGACATAAAGAACAAAGATTCGGTGATGGACGCTCTCACAGCTAAAATGTTTTTTTTTAGTTTGAAACTCCGTTGGATCATTCCCGGAGCGGAAGAATGAAGGGCCAGGATCTGGGGATGGCGCTTTTTGTAACAACCCGACTTTCCGAGTCAAGTCAAAGTCAAGTCATGTTATTAATCAGATCTGTCATTTATTGCTTAATTGACTTGTACTCTCGAGATCTCGATTATCGCAAATGGATTTGGACGATATTTTAAACTATGTTTTACAACGCATTCACAACGCTATTTCAAAACGCAGTTATCGCATTTAACACAGTTAACGCATTTAAACACACTTTATCGCATTGTTACTTCATGCTATCACAACGCAACGCAAACTCGAAACACAGATTATTGGTATTGTTCTACGTGTGTGTTATTATGTGCTTTACTTGTGTGTGCCTTATATATGTTTGGGATGTTATTCGCAAACGCAATCGCAACTCTATCGCGACTCAATCTCAACGCAAACTCAAAACGCGGATTTACTTTTACGCATTTATGTGTTAGATTAGGTGATTACTTGTTTAATGTTATGTGGTTATCTTATCGCAACGCTTACTCGTAACTCGCTTAAACATAACGCAACGCTTAACGCACGAAATGAAAGTCGGAAACCAGCAAAACACAACTCGGCTGGTCGAATGACCACCCGATCGAATGGACATCTGTCCGGATGGCCATCCGACCCACTTTAGCACCGCCTTAACCTCTCCCTCTCACCCTATAAATACACGTACACTCTACTGCTCACTGATGTGACAACCCTATCCGACCCAACTCGCTCCCAACTCGTTCTCAGACACTTTTCTCTCAATTCAAGGCTTTTCGGTGAGTATTTCTCCCTAAATCTTGTACTTCCATCATCACTACACACATCTTCATTATCTTCTCCACTGAAATCACTTATTTTCAGCATGAAATGGACTCCTTGAAGGTGACATCATCACGGTTGCTTATGCAATCGGTTGTGTGACGTCATCACATCAAGAATCGTTCAGATCTAAAGGATGTCTACATATTTTAACAAAAATCTCAGCTATAATTCAACATTTTCCCAACAGATTTCAACTTTTCATCTCTTTTCAAACTTTTCTTCAATAATCTCCATAAAACTGATGGAATCCTTGCTCATTCAGACTCTCCACTCGTTCTCTAGTTGAGAGCCGGTTTGAAAACAGATTTCCACCGGAGAGATGACTAATTAACGGGTTGAACATGAAACTTCAACAAAAGAACAGTGAGTATGACTGAATGGGGTGATTCCTATCCAATCGGATGAGCTGGTCCTTGGTGGGTTTCCGTTGTTTGACACGTCAACACACCATCTCCGTTAAATCGCAGACTTTTAACTTTGAAAACTGGAAACTTTCAAACCAACAGGTTGCCCACTCGAGTGGCCATCCGATCGGATGACCATCCGATCGAATGACCATTCGTCTAGAGACTTGTCCTTTATAACTTTCAAAACTTAAATAATTTGCTTAAACTTCAAACTATCAAATTCTCAATCGAATAGCTATCCGATCGAATGGCTATCCGTTCTGATGACCATCCGACCGGATGACTTGGTATTTATACTACAACGAAAACTTCAAAAGTTTGAAACGATCTACACAACACCCACTCATTCGAATGATCAACCGTTCGAATGGTCATTCGTCCGGATGACCATCCGATCAAATGTGTATTCACTCGTTCGACTCACCATTCGACACTTTGCACTAGGGATGAGCAAGTAGTATCAAATACCTATCCCATCCCGATCCCGATAATACCATACCGAAGCGGTTTCGGTACCGGTTTCGGTATCCACTTTTAGGTTTTTTCGGTATCAGTACGGTATGGTATCGGTATAATACCGAATTTTACCCTCAAAATACCGACACCGTACCGATACCGTATCGAACCGACGTATTTCGGTATCGATATCGGTACCTAGTTCTCACAAAATTCTGGATCGGGATTTGTCGGTATCGGGACGGTATGGTATCGGGATCGGGATTTGCCCATCCCTACTTTGCACTGTTTACACCCTGTTTAACGCTTACGCTACTGTTCTATACTCAGGCTAATCTCCACGCGCTCCCTTCAATCCAAGACAATGTTTATTTATTAAACACATACTGTGAGTATACTCGAACCCATTTTCTTTTAACGCACTTTTGGGTGTTACACACGTTCGCTATCAAAAACACAACAACACACAACGCAAACACTTTTAACGCTAACTGTTCCCGCATGTTATACGTGATCTATGAATGCTTGTTACTATGCCTAGACAGTGTTACACGGTATTGCCTCTAGCAACGATAGTACTATAGTTTGGACTCAACACCTGTCGTGGACGGGGGTTGCTAGGGATCACATTACTTTACTTCACGTGTCCCCTGGACATGTGTCGCGCATACTATACAACGCAGTCTCGTGATTAAGTGTGAACATAGTTCTAATAGTTACTTGCATTGCCTGTTACGTTATACATGCTGGTTATGCGTAAACGCTTTCGCTATACTATATGCTATGCAAACTTGTGTACTCACCTTTACACTCTGTGTATTGACTTTATTTTAACGTATATGACAGGTTGATAGAATGCTGTACTATGAGGAACAAGCTAGGGAGTCTAGAAACAAACTAAATAAATCTGAGTTGTCGGAATAGCTTATTTGTTTTTGAGACTATATCTGTAATGACTGTTTGCTTTATATGTTTGATGGAATGGGACGTTAAACGTTAAATATAATGACATTAATAGTTGTTATGGATTCTCTTGAACAATTTGTTTCGCTCAGTGCCACGCCCTGATGTTTCTGCCATCGGTTGGGGTGTGACAGATTGGTATCAGAGCCATAACTATAGGGAATTAGGGAAGACACGACCTAGTCTGGGTTTTGTGTCTTAGGATTGACCTAGTCTATAGTCTAAGTACCAAAAGACCGTTTGTGCAAACCCGGTAGGGGTTTCACATGAAATTACTATCGCTTGTACTCACTAAAACTACACCTTTGTGCGAACACCGCATACTACAGCTTCGCACGAAGAGAGCCTTTCCTAAGGGTGAAATACTACATGGCCTTTCCTAAGGCTAACACAACATACACATTTTCGAAAATACTCGCATACCACAATCAAGTGATTTGATCGAGATTAGGTGTGAAAACCGAAAACTCTTGAAAAGATCGAGCACTCTACGCATATATTTTTTACTCTCAGCACAAGAATCTTCGTCGAGTCAGGAGTGACATCCATATCTTGACAAGATTCTACATCTCTATCTCATGGTTATGCCACACTTTAGGAACGAAGTTGTTAAGTTAGGGGTGAAACCCGCATCTTAATAACCCTTTCCACTCTCTACTTGAATTTTACAAAACTCTCACCAAAGTGTCGATGGATTCCAACAATCTGAGTCATGCAGAAGCCGAAAGGATGAGTGTTGTTCGCCATATTCGACGAGAGCACAGTCTATTAGGCCAAAGCGTGTACTCGAGGTCATTGTGAATAGTCGAATCACTTTAGGTAGTCGATCTAATTTCAATTCAAGCCCGCAATCGCTGATTTTATGAGTTATCAATTTTATTTGCTTTATGTGTTTATATGATGATATGTTTCGATTTTGGAGATTTCACGCCTTATCGCTTATCACTTTCCGCTGTAATACTGTAACACCTTGAAAATTCACGTCCTATAATGTGTTGACACGTGTCATAAAGTTTAAACGTGTGAAAGAAATATTATGGAAGGACTAAAGTTGACAAACATGGAAAGTATGTGAATATACGTATTCTAAGTGCCAACTGTGAATAAATATAATGTACATTAACCCTACACGATGCTCATACCTTCAAACGAATAAATCATGGATCATACGAAGCTAAAAGTGGGAGATTTCAAACTACAGGGACCAAATGTGTCAACATGTTTAAATTATACCTCTGAGTGACCTTTTGACAAACCCGAAGCTTTGTAAATATTAAATATGCTCACGAGAATGCACCATAAAAATTTCATAAAGTTTCGTTAACGTATGAGAAAGTTATGATCAAATTCGTGTGCGAAGTGTTAAAGCGTAAACGTTGGAAGTTAGGACTTTTCGGGTGACAATAAAGTTACCCGGAGACTTAACAAAGTGGGTATATGTTTTAAGGCCTTATTAGATCAATTTTGAGGGTTTACAATGCAAGAAATCAAGTGCCTAATCGAGTTTTGAAGAGACAAGGACCAAATCGCAAAAGATAAACAAGCTGAGTTTGCAGGTCGTCGCGCCACGCGAGGGGTCCCTCGCGCCACGCGAGGGATGCCCAGTTCCGGAAAAACGGGCTGATGTCTGCCATTGTCTTTGTGCGCGACCTTTACTAGATTTTTCACATCTCCTGGCCCCTAAAACACCCCCTAAGCCTCTAGGACACATGTTGCAAGCTTGTGGTCAGTCCTAGACTTGGTTGTCAATCATCTATGGTGAGTGATTTCACTATAAAAGGCCATGTAGTGCAACATTCATTCTCACGCCTTCATCTGCATTTGTGGATCATATCTGGAGCTATCAAGCAGCCTCAAGTGATCATATCTCGTGCATAGGACTCTTGTAAGTCTGCTAATCCTTCTTTAGTTGAGTTTAGCTTGTTTAATTAGCTAAAAGTCAAACCGTCGTAATTACGGTTTGACTTCGAGATTAGTCAATAATGGCTCAGTCATATCTCGAATTAAAAGTAGTTATAAGTTGGTATTTATGTGGGTAATAAAACCTCAAAAGGGTTTCCCCTGATCACCACTCTAACCAGGTCAAAAGTCGGGTCAAACATGTAATTAAAAAGTCAACAGGATGCTTAAAATGTCATTTATGCATAATTAGCTATCTAGAACATATATAACCTGTTTGATCATTGTTATAACTTAGTAATTAGTGTAAGAACATGTCTAAACATGTTCAACCCGACTATTTCCTGTTTAGACCCGGTTCGGAACCGAAAGTCACATAGTTTGACTTTCACTTTGACTTTCAGTTCTGACCCGTTTAGGCATGTTTTAGAAATGCCTCAGAGCTTTAATTGGATTAGGTTACTTGTTAGAACAACCCTCTGTGATTATACACCTTGGTTCATTAGTTATCCAATTAATATGCATGTTTCCGTTAATTGCTCATATGTTGACCGTTATGCCCTTATTACCTTAGAACGTGATTTATGAAAATGTAAAAGTGTAGAAACCTTAAATACTGATATATAAACTTGTATGCAAAGTTTGACATCTGTTTGACTTGTAGATTAAGAGTTATGCTCATTATCGCAAAACTAATGCTTTATGTTAATAAAACGGCGTAATTAGCGTATAGCCTAGTTAAGCCTACTTTTTGGTATCAAACTTAATACACACTGATGTAATATATTATTTTGGGAATTTTAAATATTTTTAATTAATTTTAGGCTGAGCATAACTCATAGTCGTAGGCTTAACCCAGTAATTGTCGGTTTTGCCCTTACGGGCCATAAAATGAGTTTTACACATCTAAACGACTCCAAACCTTTGCTACTGATCACATATGATAAATAAATTATTTTAAGCCTTCTGGAAATATAAAAATATCAGATTTAAGTATCGAACCCGGAAATGGCCTTTAATCGCCTTATTTAGCGTTTTAAACGCATAGTATGTTTTAAAATCATATTGAACATACCCGGGTTGATACCTACTGATATTTTAGGCAAATTAGAATATTTTAACAGTAAGCAAAGGTTGATTAACTCAGACTCCGGTTTTGAGCTTTTCGGCTTATGTGAAATTACCAAAATACCCCTACGGGGCATAGTTTGGTTAAAATGATAAATTTCACGTATATGCTTTAACCTACTGATATAACTTGGTAAATGGAGTATGATTACTGTTTACATCAGACCTGTAACTCAGTTAAACATCTAAACTCTTTTACAACCTTTAAAATGACCAAACTACCCCTACGGGGCCTAGTTTGTGTTTAAACACGTTTCGGGCATAATGAAAGACATCTTACTGATGTCACAACATATTTGAAGCATATTAACTTAGGAAACCTGTATATGGCTCTTACGGATACCCGTTACGCTTATTTCGCGTTCGGTTCGGTTTATGTAACAAGTTTACATAAATTAGCCGAAACGGGTCAAAACTTATCGGTTTTATCTCAAAATCCAGCATGTGAATAATAAACCCATATTAAACAAGTCTTCAAACTTGTCGGGTCTTAATCACATTCTATCCGGTCTTCGCTTAATCGTGCGTACGAACCGTATCTTGAAACTAGCCGGTCTAAGCTTAAGCTTGATAAAAGGCCCGTTAGAATTCTAATAGGTTATTATAAACCTTCGTTCCAGATTAGGAGGACCAGTAAAAGCTACGTGCATTTTGCTTGTTGTGATTAATACTTACTCAGGTAAATACTTTTAACTTATTTTCCCTATACGGGCTTGGGTTACGGTATATAGCATACCGCTTGATCGGGCATCAAATCTCCACCGATAAAGTGGGTAGTTGAATAATTTGATCGGCTCGTTTAAACAGTCTTGTTTACTTTACAGCCTTCGGGGGGTTAATGACCATGTCCCGGATATCCTTGGCATCATCTTACGAGATGGCCACGACCTGAGCACGGGGTGTAGGCGTACACCTGTCAGTGTATAACTCAATTATGTGGTGTGTCTATTGATCTTTAACCCGGACAAGATCCGGGCTACTGAACGCATAAGTAACATGTAATTCGTTCACAAGATTATAATATTAAATAATTCTCCCAAGTTAAACAAAAATGTTTATGCCACGTGCATCCAAACCAATTTTCAATCATTTTCCAAAATGAGTCAGTTGATTGTATTTACCAGTGTAAACTGACGTATTTTCCAAAAAGACTGAATGCAGGTACTAAAAGAAATTGGCTGGATTGTCTCCTTAGCATCAATAAAAAGTCTCGCCAGCTTAGGATGCCTGAAGTCTGTTGAGCCATTAATATTATTTTATTTCGATCCGTTCTGTGGATAAACTTCCGGATATTGTTACATTGATAAACAATATTAAATTCGGTTGTATCATATTTTAAATTTGCTTCCGTTGTGCATAATAATATTGTGTTGTTTGACTATCACGTTGCCAACCACGTCACGATACTGCCCCACCGGGCCCACCGGTGACACGTGGAAATCGGGGTGTGACAGGTTGGTATCAGAGCCAACTCTGAGTGAATTAAACACTAGCCTTTTGTGTTTAATCTCAGTACACAATAGCACATTCTAAATTTTCGAGTCTAGACATATAACATAGGACAAATTCTATTTTTGTTCATTTTTGTCTTATGCTTTATTTTTATATCTTGTTGTTATCTCATGAAATATTGACAGGAATCAAAAAAAAAAATGCCGCCAAGATTCTTTAGGAGACGAGGACGAGGCAAGGGGCCAGTCACCGCCCCCAACGATCATGAAGCTGGACCTTCGCAACGGCGAGCTCCATCCAACACCGAGAGTGACGACCCTCGGGAGAACCGGAGAAACCTGTTCGAGCCGGCCAGACGGTCGGTTTCGCATAGTTCAACTCCTCATGTTCTTAACCCTTATGAACCCAATAATCCTCAACCGTCCTACATACCACTTCAGCGATCTTTGTCCCATCATTCCTATGGAGACCCTACACCTGTTTTTCGGGGACAGTTTAACCCAGTAGGATTCATACCAGAACCCGTGGGTTTCAACCCACTAGGGCCAGACGATCACTTCTCCGGTGATAATGCGGATGACATGGATGAGGATACGGACCCCGTCATGCCTGCTAGTGGCACTCCAAACTATCCGATTGAGATCTCCGACGGATCGTCTTTTCACGGATCACCCTACGGTGGTCCAGACAGTTTCCAAGCCCTGTTTAATCAGCACGAGTGGTACTATACACCCTCTCACCACTCGTCGTCTCATGGGCAGCAACAGCAGCAGCAACATCATCAAGATTCCTCTGAGGATCACCGATTCGTGGCAGTTACGCCACCACCTCCACCGCCACCAGTTCAGCCGGCACCTCCTCAACCGCCAAGGCGTAGGAGAACCGGTGCCCGCATATCGGCACGAGCAGGGGACTTCCATTTCAGTTCCCCACGACAGTCAAGTGCCAGCCACTACCCGCCACATTAGGAGGACCCACAAATGGGTGGACCTTCCAACCTCGCGATGCCGCAGCCGCCGCCAATGGGTTTTGACAACCCAATCCCAGCTTATACAGGTTCCATGGCATACAACCCGTTTGAGCCGCCAGTCCACAACAACTACGGGTATGCAGAGGCCGACCCCTACTTGGTGGCAGCTAACTACAATGCCCTGCACCCAGAAGGACAATACGGAGCTCCATGGGGAGTTGGGTACCCAACACAAGGGTGCCAGATACCACCTAGGCCTATCATACGGACTCAATCGCAGCCGCCTAGGTTCTCCCCACCTGAGCATGAGGAACTCCTTCAGAGGCTGGATCAGGTGGAACAGGAAGTGCACAGGGACCGTAGGGAGAGACAGACTTTCTTCCAAGGATTAGTAGGATTGATCAAAGGGAAGAACAAGAAGGATCATTGAATTCTTCCATTTATTGTATAAGCCCCTGCGTGGGTGTATTTGGTTGTTAAGCCCCTATGTGGGTATGTGTGTTGGTATGTTTGTTTGTGTAAGTCCCTACGTGGACAAATATGTTGTTAAGCCCCTATGTGGGTATGTGTGTGTGATGATTTGACCCCTGCGTGGGTCTATTTTCCGTTAATCCCTGCGTGCGTATGACGTTTATTGTTAAGGTCCCTGCGTGGACTAGTTTGTTTGCTTAAAGCCCCTGCGTGGGCAAGTACTTGTTTGACCCCTGCGAGGGTAAGTTGTTATTTGAAAAGACCCGTTTAGGGCAGTGTAAAATATTTTGAATAAATCAATGGAATGTTTATTTTATAAATTTCATGTTTGCCATTTTGCGCATAAATAATTTATAAATGAAATAAATAAATTAAAATCATTCCTTTTAAATTAATCTGCCTATGAAATTATTTGATTAAGAGTCTTAAAGTGTGAAACCTAGCCTCGTGTCAAATATAAGACCGGGCCAAGATGGTAAGACCTGTTTAAAAGATTCAAATCCCTGTTAACATCTTAAAACATGTTAACACTCCTGGCAGAAGTGATTCGTTAAAATCACATGTCATTCTTATATGTATAAGGACTCTTTAGAAGATTCCAAACCCAATTATATGATCTCTGAATCATGGGTTAAGATCATCAATTAAGATGATCATATTTTACCATAAGTGGTAACATGATGCCTACGGGCCCAGCTCACTTCCATATGAGCCAAAAGACAGAGGTAGCTATGACTCCCTGTCTGATAAGGGTAATGAACTAGGTTCAAACCTTAAAAGTCTTGATTCTCTGAAATCATAGCTTATAATTTAAATTGTCCATGTGACTAAGCCTTATGTGCTAATATATATTGTTATTGTTTATAATTAGGATAAATTTAAGTGAAATCCTAAATTTATACGTTTAAATAAGTTAACCAAATATGGTCTCTGTTTACCGTGGTTAACGAGTTACCCTAAGGGGTAATTCCATATAAACTCCCAAATAAATTATTGTCCTTGTTTTCTGCAATAGTTCAATTCAAATGGCTGACTCTAATGAAATAAATAGCCATCCAGTGGAGCAAAATGAGAACGCCCAGATTACGTTAACATGTGTTGAATTAAAAGCAATCATAGACGGCGCTGTTACACAGGCTTCGGAAAGGCAGTATGAGGAATACAGTGGTACTCGAAGTAGGACCCACTCTGCAACACATTCAAAGCCCAAGACACATTCTGAGGCTCATAGCAAGCCTCCTCCCAAAAAGAATGGACCCAAGAAAGATGGTGATGACCGTCAGTCCACCAACCATCAAAGTGTCCCATCTCGGCAATTAATACTGCATCAAGAACCCCGTAACAAGGGTTGCTTCTATAAGTACTTCGTGTCTTGTAAGCCCAGGGATTTTACTGGGGAAAAAGGAGCCGTCGACTGTATGACTTGGCTGGACGAGATGGACACGGTGGTAGATATCAGTGGGTGCGCTGAAAGGGATGTAGTTAAGTTTGTGTCACAGTCCTTCAAGGGTGAAGCGTTAGCATGGTGGAGATCTCTGATTGAGGCCACCGGAAAAATCCCATTGTATAATATGTCGTGGGAACAATTTGTCGCCCTAATCAAGGATAACTACTGCCCTCAACATGAGGTGGAGAAGATAGAATCTGACTTCCTATCATTGGTGATGACGAACCTCGACTGTCAAGCTTACCTGACAAGCTTCAATACGATGTCCCGGTTGGTTCCTTACCTGGTAACCCCGGAGCCAAAAAGAATCGCTCGCTTTATTGGTGGTTTAGCCCCCGAGATCAAGGCAAGCGTAAAAGCTTCTCGGCCAGCTACCTTCAGGTCTGTAACTGACATTTCCTTATCCCTCACTCTGGATGCGGTCAGACAGAGATCGCTGAGGAATAAGGAGGCCGAGAAGAGGAAGCGTGAAGATGATGGTTCATGAAAGTCGAACAAGAAGCACCGTGGGAGCGGTGACAACAAGAAAGGGCCGGAGTCGAGGAAGGATGGGCATAATTCTGGTGAAAAGCCCAAGTGTAAAATTTGCAAGAAGCAGCACTATGGGAAGTGCAGACTGGAGTCGAACTCTCAGACTCAGTCAAAACCCTTTGCTTGTGGAATTTGCAAGTCCATGGATCACAAAACCCTGGATTGCAAAAAGATAAAAGACGAAACGTGCTACCGTTGCAATGAAAAGGGGCACATCAAGACCAACTGCCCTAAGTACAACAAGAAGCCTGAAGAGGCTAAGAAGACTAATGCCAGAGTCTTCAGAATGGACGCGAAAGAGGCTGTGCAAGACGATAATGTCATAACAGGTACTTTCCTTGTAAATGATGTCTTTGCAAGAGTACTTTTTGATTCAGGCGCAGATAAGTCTTTCGTAGATCATAAGTTTTGTAAATTGTTGAATTTACCCGTTAAAACCTTGAGCGTAAACTATGAGGTAGAGTTAGCAGATGGTACCATAGAAACCGTCTCTACTGTGTTAGAGGGATGTGTTATATCCATTAAGAACCATTCTTTTCCTCTGTCTCTACTTCCATTTAAGTTGGCCGGTTTTGACATAGTTCTGGGTATGGACTGGTTATCTCATAACCAGGCCCAAATCGTCTGTAACATGAAGCAAGTGGTAATAAAGACTCCGTCTGGTGAACCACTTACCATTCGGGGAGATACCCAGTATGGATTACCTGAGCAAGTGACTATGCTCAAAGCTTCCAAGTGTTTGAAGAAGGGGTGTGTCATCTACATGGCGCAAGTGATTATTGATGAGCCTAAACCAAAGATAGAAGACATCCCTGTCATTTCGGAATACCCAGAAGTGTTTCCTGAAGATCTACCTGGTTTACCACCAGATAGACAAGTCGAGTTCAGGATCGATATCATCCCCGGAGCGGCACCTGTTGCTAGAGCACCATACAGATTGGCACCCACAGAAATGAAGGAGTTGCGGACGCAGCTAGATGAATTACTGGCTAAAGGTTTCATTAGACCTAGTTCATCTCCTTGGGGAGCGCCAATCTTGTTTGTCAAGAAGAAGGATGGGTCGATGCGTCTGTGCATCGACTATCGCGAGCTTAATAAAGTCACGGTCAAGAATAGGTATCCTTTGCCCAGAATCGACGATTTGTTCGATCAGCTTCAAGGGGCAAGTTACTTCTCGAAGATTGATTTGAGGTCAGGCTACCATCAATTGAAGGTCAAAGATGAAGACGTGCACAAGACTGCATTTAGGACTCGTTACGGTCACTACGAGTTCCTAGTGATGCCTTTTGGGCTCACTAATGCACCAGCCGCGTTCATGGATCTCATGAATCGCGTCTGCAAGCCTTACTTGGATAAATTCGTTATCGTCTTCATCGATGACATCCTCATTTATTCGAAAAACCAAGCTGACCATGAGAAACACCTTCGATGTATTCTCAAACTCCTGCATCAGGAGAAGCTCTATGCCAAATTCTCCAAGTGTGAATTTTGGCTACGAGAAGTCCAATTTCTTGGACACGTGGTTAGTGAGCGTGGTATCTAGGTGGATCCCGCTAAAGTTGAAGCCGTAATGAATTGGCAAGAGCCAAAGACGCCTACTGAAATTCGTAGCTTCCTGGGATTGGCAGGATATTACAGGCGTTTCATTGAAAATTTTTCAAGGATTGCTGCACCCCTAACCTCCTTAACTAAGAAGAAGGTTAAGTTTGTTTGGGGCCCTAAGCAGCAAGAATCCTTTGATATTCTGAAGCAAAAGTTGAGCAGCGCCCCAGTACTGACATTGCCAGATGGAATAGAAGAATTTGTGGTTTATTGTGATGCTTCGCACACTGGCATGGGGTGTGTGCTTATGCAGAAAGGCAAGGTGATTGCCTACGCTTCACGACAATTGAAAGTGCATGAAAAGAATTACACCACCCATGACTTGGAGCTGGGTGCCGTTGTATTCGCACTGAAGCTTTGGAGGCACTATCTTTATGGTGTCAAATGTGTGATTTATTCTGATCACAAGAGCCTCCAACATCTGTTTAATCAGAAGGAATTAAACATGAGGCAACGCCGTTGGATGGAAACTTTAAATGATTATGATTGTGAAATCAAATACCATCCCGGCAAGGCGAATGTAGTCGCCGATGCCTTGAGTCGGAAGGAAAGGGTTAAACCCATCAGAATCAATGCCAAGCGCATGGAAATAAAGAACATTCTGATGGAAAGGTTGTTAGCTGCACAGAAGGAAGCTGTGTTGGAAGCTAACTATCCTGATGAAAAGTTAGGAGTAACTGAGGAGCAGTTAACTCTTAGCAATGATGGACTTCTGAAATTAAATGGACGAATATGGGTTCCTATTTTTGGAGGACTTCGTGATGTCATCCTCCAAGAAGCCCATAGTTCCAAATACTCCGTTCATCCTGGAGCTGATAAGATGTACCAGGATTTAAAGGCAAATTATTGGTGGATAGGCTTGAAAAAGTCTGTAGCCACCCACGTAGCTAAATGCTTGACATGTGCGCAAGTCAAAGCCGAGCATCAAAAGCCGTCAGGCTTGCTACAACAGCCTGAGCTTCCTATGTGGAAGTGGGAGATGGTAACCATGGATTTTATCACCAAGTTACCTAAGACGAGGAAAGGCAATGATACAATATGGGTTATAGTTGATAGACTGACTAACTCAGCTCATTTCTTACCCATCAAGGAGACTTATAACTCCAACATGCTAGCCCAGTTATACGTTGATAAGATTGTAGCCTTACATGGCATACCTGTGGCTATTATCTCTGATAGAGATACTAGGTACACGTCACATTTTTGGAAGAGTTTCCAACAATCTTTGGGCACACGTTTGAACTTTAGTACGGCTTACCATCCTCAGACAGACGGTCAGAGTGAGCGTACTATTCAAACGTTGGAAGACATGCTACGTGCATGTGCGATCGATTTGGGTGGTAGTTGGTATAAGAACTTACCACTAATCGAATTCTCCTACAACAATAGCTACCACACCAGCATTAAGGTTGCGCCTTTTGAGGCATTATACGGTAGAAAGTGTAGATCGCCAGTTTGTTGGGCGGAAGTTGGAGAAGTCCAGTTATCAGAACCAGAGATCGTGTTCGAAACGACGGACAAGATTGTCCAAATTCGTGACAATCTCAAAGCTGCCCGGGATAGGCAGAAGAGTTACGCTGATCCAAATCGTAAGGATTTTCACTTCGAAGTAGGTGACAAAGTCCTACTCAAAGTGTCACCCTGGAAGGGAGTGATGCGGTTTGGTAAGAAAGGAAAGCTAAGCCCGAGATACATAGGACCTTTCGAGGTTATCGAACGTGTCGGGTCAATTGCCTATAAGTTAAACTTACCAGAAGAGCTCAGTGGAATTCACAATGTGTTCCACATCTGCAATCTGAAAAAGTGTTTCGCTGACGAATCACTGGTTATACCACATACAGATGTGCATATAGATGAGAGCTTAAGATTTGTTGAAAAACCTTTGTCGATTGAGGATCGACGGGTTAAGAAGCTTCGAAGGAAGCATGTGCCTATTGTTAGGGTCAAATGGGATGCCCGAAGAGGTCCCGAGTACACGTGGGAGGTTGAATCCACGATGAAAGAAAAGTACCCTTACTTATTTCAGTAAATATCGGGTCGAGATTTATTTTAAGGGGGTGAGGATGTAACACCTCGAAAATTCACGTCCTATAATGTGTTGACACGTGTCATAAAGTTTAAACGTGTGAAAGAAATATTATGGAAGGACTAAAGTTGACAAACATGGAAAGTATGTGAATATACGTATTCTAAGTGCCAAATGTGAATAAATATAATGTACATTAACCCTACACGATGCTCATACCTTCAAACGAATAAATCATGGATCATACGAAGCTAAAAGTAGGAGATTTCAAACTACAGGGACCAAATGTGTCAACATGTTTAAATTATACCTCTGAGTGACCTTTTGACAAACCCAAAGCTTTGTAAATATTAAATATGCTCACGAGAATGCACCATAAAAATTTCATAAAGTTTCGTTAACGTATGAGAAAGTTATGATCAAATTCGTGTGCGAAGTGTTAAAGCGTAAACGTTGGAAGTTAGGACTTTTCGGGTGACAATAAAGTTACCCGGAGACTTAACAAAGTGGGTATATGTTTTAAGGCCTTATTAGATCAATTTTGAGGGTTTACAATGCAAGAAATCAAGTGCCTAATCGAGTTTTGAAGAGACAAGGACCAAATCGCAAAAGATAAACAAGCTGAGTTTGCAGGTCGTCGCGCCACGCGAGGGGTCCCTCGCGCCACGCGAGGGATGCCCAGTTCCGGAAAAACGGGCTGATGTCTGCCATTGTCTTTGTGCGCGACCTTTACTAGATTTTTCACATCTCCTGGCCCCTAAAACACCCCCTAAGCCTCTAGGACACATGTTGCAAGCTTGTGGTCAGTCCTAGACTTGGTTGTCAATCATCTATGGTGAGTGATTTCACTATAAAAGGCCATGTAGTGCAACATTCATTCTCACGCCTTCATCTGCATTTGTGGATCATATCTGGAGCTATCAAGCAGCCTCAAGTGATCATATCTCGTGCATAGGACTCTTGTAAGTCTGCTAATCCTTCTTTAGTTGAGTTTAGCTTGTTTAATTAGCTAAAAGTCAAACCGTCGTAATTACGGTTTGACTTCGAGATTAGTCAATAATGGCTCAGTCATATCTCGAATTAAAAGTAGTTATAAGTTGGTATTTATGTGGGTAATAAAACCTCAAAAGGGTTTCCCCTGATCACCACTCTAACCAGGTCAAAAGTCGGGTCAAACATGTAATTAAAAAGTCAACAGGATGCTTAAAATGTCATTTATGCATAATTAGCTATCTAGAACATATATAACCTGTTTGATCATTGTTATAACTTAGTAATTAGTGTAAGAACATGTCTAAACATGTTCAACCCGACTATTTCCTGTTTAGACCCGGTTCGGAACCGAAAGTCACATAGTTTGACTTTCACTTTGACTTTCAGTTCTGACCCGTTTAGGCATGTTTTAGAAATGCCTCAGAGCTTTAATTGGATTAGGTTACTTGTTAGAACAACCCTCTGTGATTATACACCTTGGTTCATTAGTTATCCAATTAATATGCATGTTTCCGTTAATTGCTCATATGTTGACCGTTATGCCCTTATTACCTTAGAACGTGATTTATGAAAATGTAAAAGTGTAGAAACCTTAAATACTGATATATAAACTTGTATGCAAAGTTTGACATCTGTTTGACTTGTAGATTAAGAGTTATGCTCATTATCGCAAAACTAATGCTTTATGTTAATAAAACGGCGTAATTAGCGTATAGCCTAGTTAAGCCTACTTTTTGGTATCAAACTTAATACACACTGATGTAATATATTATTTTGGGAATTTTAAATATTTTTAATTAATTTTAGGCTGAGCATAACTCATAGTCGTAGGCTTAACCCAGTAATTGTCGGTTTTGCCCTTACGGGCCATAAAATGAGTTTTACACATCTAAACGACTCCAAACCTTTGCTACTGATCACATATGATAAATAAATTATTTTAAGCCTTCTGGAAATATAAAAATATCAGATTTAAGTATCGAACCCGGAAATGGCCTTTAATCGCCTTATTTAGCGTTTTAAACGCATAGTATGTTTTAAAATCATATTGAACATACCCGGGTTGATACCTACTGATATTTTAGGCAAATTAGAATATTTTAACAGTAAGCAAAGGTTGATTAACTCAGACTCCGGTTTTGAGCTTTTCGGCTTATGTGAAATTACCAAAATACCCCTACGGGGCATAGTTTGGTTAAAATGATAAATTTCACGTATATGCTTTAACCTACTGATATAACTTGGTAAATGGAGTATGATTACTGTTTACATCAGACCTGTAACTCAGTTAAACATCTAAACTCTTTTACAACCTTTAAAATGACCAAACTACCCCTACGGGGCCTAGTTTGTGTTTAAACACGTTTCGGGCATAATGAAAGACATCTTACTGATGTCACAACATATTTGAAGCATATTAACTTAGGAAACCTGTATATGGCTCTTACGGATACCCGTTACGCTTATTTCGCGTTCGGTTCGGTTTATGTAACAAGTTTACATAAATTAGCCGAAACGGGTCAAACCTTATCGGTTTTATCTCAAAATCCAGCATGTGAATAATAAACCCATATTAAACAAGTCTTCAAACTTGTCGGGTCTTAATCACATTCTATCCGGTCTTCGCTTAATCGTGCGTACGAACCGTATCTTGAAACTAGCCGGTCTAAGCTTAAGCTTGATAAAAGGCCCGTTAGAATTCTAATAGGTTATTATAAACCTTCGTTCCAGATTAGGAGGACCAGTAAAAGCTATGTGCATTTTGCTTGTTGTGATTAATACTTACTCAGGTAAATACTTTTAACTTATTTTCCCTATACGGGCTTGGGTTACGGTATATAGCATACCGCTTGATCGGGCATCAAATCTCCACCGATAAAGTGGGTAGTTGAATAATTTGATCGGCTCGTTTAAACAGTCTTGTTTACTTTACAGCCTTCGGGGGGTTAATGACCATGTCCCGGATATCCTTGGCATCATCTTACGAGATGGCCACGACCTGAGCACGGGGTGTAGGCGTACACCTGTCAGTGTATAACTCAATTATGTGGTGTGTCTATTGATCTTTAACCCGGACAAGATCCGGGCTACTGAACGCATAAGTAACATGTAATTCGTTCACAAGATTATAATATTAAATAATTCTCCCAAGTTAAACAAAAATGTTTATGCCACGTGCATCCAAACCAATTTTTAATCATTTTCCAAAATGAGTCAGTTGATTGTATTTACCAGTGTAAACTGACGTATTTTCCAAAAAGACTGAATGCAGGTACTAAAAGAAATTGGCTGGATTGTCTCCTTAGCATCAATAAAAAGTCTCGCCAGCTTAGGATGCCTGAAGTCTGTTGAGCCATTAATATTATTTTATTTCGATCCATTCTGTGGATAAACTTCCGGATATTGTTACATTGATAAACAATATTAAATTCGGTTGTATCATATTTTAAATTTGCTTCCGCTGTGCATAATAATATTGTGTTGTTTGACTATCACGTTGCCAACCACGTCACGATACTCCCCCACCGGGCCCACCGGTGACACGTGGAAATCGGGGTGTGACAAATACAAAGTTCAGGAACACGTTGTGCACGCAATCTCACATGCCAACTAATCACAACTCGAACTAAGAACTCTCGTACGCTACACTCGACGCTTATGCTACCCGCTATACTACTCGTAACGCTACTCGCTATCGCGCTACGCTACTTTGAAAGATAATTGAATACGTGCAGAATATGTAGGTGAATACGTGTAGAATATGTAGGTGAATACATGTAAAATACGTGCTTATATGGACTACGTGCTTACGTGCATATGTGCCTATGTGGTTTATGTGCCTACGTGATTCTCTGCCTATGTGTTTGATGTGTTCCTGTGCTTTATGGAGTAATAATAATAAGTATGTTGGTTAAACATCGTATGACGAGATTCAATTGTATCGTCTAAATCATACGACGATGTCTGCTGCAGACAATGTCTTCCCTTGGCTCTCACACTCGCCGAAACGCTCAGAGAAGCAGAGATGACAAGCGCATCGCTTTTCTTGTTGCCAAGGAAATGGTTAAAGTCATACCTCAGATCGTCAATGAGATCAACGAGGTCAGCAACAAATCGTCCGTCGAATCAAAGAGCGACACGCCTAAATCGCCGTTCAGCTTCAAACAATTCAAGGCATGCGGTCCCGCTAACTTCACTGGTGAAGACGGACCCAGTGCTATGTTCCAATGGTTTGACTCAATTGAAGTCACCCTTCATCGAAGCGGATGCCCAGAAAACCTCTGCACTGTGAACGCTACTGGGTTTTCCAGTCTAGGGCACTAGATTGGTGGACTGCGGAGCACAACAGGCGAGGTAACGATGCAGCTTATGGACTCTCCTGGGAGGAACTGAAGGAAGTCATGATGAAAGAATTATGTCCCCCACATGAACTCCAGAACCTGGAGAATGAGTTCTGGGGTATCAAGCAAGAAGGAGGTGATAATGTCGGTCTCACCGCTCGATTTAAGTAGCTCAGTATCATCTGTCCTGGTCAAGTGTCAACGCCGGACATAACGACCAAGAAGTACATTCGAGCTTTACCCGATTGTGTAGCTGACTTTGTCCAAGCAGCTATACCTACTACCATTGAGGAAACCTACCAACTCGCAGCTGAGATCAATGATAAGCGAGTTTTGGCTGGTTATTTCAAAACCTCAACCAAGAGTTTGAATCAAGCTACCGCTACTCCTGCTCCTGAAACCGCAGCACCTCAAGTTTCGAAGTCTTCACGCCAGAATCGCAAACGCAAGGGTAACAACAACAAGAACTACGCTACTACCGCCGCTCCTCTCAACGCTATTCCAGTCCAACCCAATCAGAACCAGAACCGTCAAGTCGCGTCACCTGTAACCAACGCACCGCCTGCTAAGGATGCGTACACCGGTTTCCACCCAATGTGCCCAACATGCACCTACCATCACCCTGCTGGGGTGAATTGTCATTCTTGTGCCAATTGCAATATCTATGGGCATTTTACCTCCCACTGCCGTTCAGGCCCGCATCAACAAGCTCAAGCTCCTCCAACACCACTCGCTCAACCTCTTGCTATCCAGGGTAACCAAGCAGCTCCTGCCCCCGCTGCTCATGCACGAGCTTGCTACGCATGTGGTGACCCGAATCATTTTGCAAATGTCTGCCCGAATCGTGTGGTGAAACAAGAGCCGCAGCAGCCACCACAGTAGTAATAGCAACAACAGCAGCAGCAACAACCACAGGAAGCCGCCTATGGACGAAATTTCAACATTAACGTCTGCCAGGCTCAAACTGACAACAATGTTGTCAATGGTACGTTTCTCGTTAACGGTATTTATGCTTTGTGTTTATTTAATACTGGAGCCGATAACTGTTTTGTGTCGTTTGAATTCGAAAAGCTCCTAAACAGTAAACGCGCTAACCTCCTGACGACGTTCGACGTAGAAATCGCCACCGAAAGAACCGTCACCGTTGGTTCTGTTCTCCGTGATTTTACTCTTGAACTTAACAATCACGTTTTCTCGATCGATCTCATTCCGATGCAACTTGGTAGTTTTGATATCATACTAGGCATGGATTTTCTTCGTGAAAACCGTGCTGAAGTCGTTTGTTTCGAAAAGATGATGTGTTTCTCTCTTGCAAACGGTGATCAACTCTGTGTCTATGGTGAAGTATCTTCGAAGGAACTGGAACTCATGTCGTGCATTCAAGCAAGCAAGTATCTCCGAAAGGAATACATGGCTTTCTTGGCACACATCGTAGTAGCAGAGAAGGAAAAGAAAGCAATGGAAAAGGTACTCGTGGTTAATGATTTTCCTAATGTCTTTCCTGATGATTTACCTGGTCTACCGCCGTCTCGTGGTATCGATTTTTGTATTGACCTCATTCCTGGAGCTAACCCTGTCGCTAAAGCCCCTTATCGCCTTACACCGTCCGAAATGCGTGAACTCTCTAGTCAACTCCGGGAATTACTTGATAAAGGCTTCATACACCCTAGCACATCTCCACGGGGCGCACCTGTCCTTTTTGTGAAAAAAGAAGGATGGATCATTCCGAAGGTGCATCGATTATAGGGAACTCAATAAGCTTACTATCAAGAATCGCTATCCTCTACCTCGAATCGACAATTTGTTTGACCAATTGCAAGGCGCTACGTGTTTTTCTAAGATCGATCTACGCTCTGACTATCATCAGCTACGAATTAAGGAGGAAGATATTCCTAAAACCGCTTTTCGCACCCACCACGGCCACTATGAATTTGTCGTTATGCCCTTTGGTCATACCAACGCCCCCGCAGTCTTTATGGATTTGATGAATCGCGTGTGTAAACCCTTTCTTGACCGCTTCATCATCGTGTTTATCGATGATATCCTTATCTATACGAAATCGGAAGCCGAACACACGCAACATCTTCGTTTGGTTCTCGAACTTCTCCAAGGGAATCGCCTCTACGCCAAGTTCTTCAAGTGTGAATTTTGGCTTGAGGAGGTTCAATTTCTCGGTCACATTGTTAATAGTCAAGGTATTCACGTCGACCCCACGAAGATTGAAGCAGTTAAGAGTTGGATTACGCTGATAACCCCATCTGAAGTCCGTTCATTCCTCGGAGTGGCGGGTTATTCCCGTCGCTTTATCGCGGATTTCTCTAAAATTTCCGTTCTTCTCACCCCTCTTACGCATAAAGACAAAACTTTTGTTTGGGGAACTAAACAAGAGGAAGCCTTTCAAACCCTTATACGTATGCTTTGCAACGCTCCTATACTCGCGCTACCCGTTGGAAACAACGAATTTGTTGTCTATTGCGATGCCTCTAACCTAGGTCTTGCTTGTGTTCTTATGCAATGGGACAAGGTTATCGCAAACGCGTCTCGACAGCTCAAAGTCCACGAGAAGAACTACACAACCCATGATCTCGAACTCGGTGCAGTTGTTTTTGCATTAAAGATTTAGCAACACTACCTATATGGTACCAAGTGTACGGTCTTCACCGACCATAAGAGCCTACAACACATCTTGAATCAGAAAGAACTTAATATGCGCCAACGTAGATGGGTCGAACTTCTCAACGACTACGACTGTGAGATTCGCTACCACCCAAGGAAAGCAAATTTCGTTGCCGATACTCTTAGCCGACGAAGCTATTTACATACTGTTCGTAATGTTCAAGCCCAACACGACCTCGAAGCTCTTAGTCGCGACGCTCAACACGCCTATTTTCTCGAGAACACATTGAAGGAAGAAAGGATTCTTGGATCCGAAAACCAACTAGTGAATAAACCGAATGGTATTTTTTACTATCTCGACCGAATTTGGATTCCCAATCGCAATAACCTCCGAGAGATTTTGCTAGATGAAGCCTACAAATCCCGATATTCCATTCATCCCGGTGCCGACAAGATGTACCAGGACCTCCGTGCCAGGTATTGGTGGCCAGGAATGAAGAAGGATATCGCTCTCTATATTTCAAAATGCTTGACTTGCTCCAAGGTCAAGGCTAAACATCAACGACCCTCTTGCTTACTCGAACAGCCCGAGATCCCGATGTGGAAATGGGAGAGTATAGCTATGGATTTCATTACGAAACTCCCCCGCACGCCATCAGGTCACGATAGCATTTGGGTTATCGTTGATCGTCTTACTACATCCACCCACTTTCTGCCGATACGAAAAGACTATAAGGTTGAACGATTAGCACGAATCTATACCGACGAAGTCATTTGTCGACATAGGACACCTCGTGACATCATCTCTGACCGCGATGGTCGATTCACTTCGCGCCTCTGGGAGACTTTTCAATCCGCTCTCGGTACTACTCTTAATCTCAGTACCGCTTTCCATCCCCAGACCGACGATCAGACTAAACGCACGATTCACACCCTTGAAGATATGCTTCGTTCGTGCATTATAGATTTTGGCGGTAATTGGGATTCTCATTTACCTTTAGTCGAATTCTCGTACAACAACAGTTATCACTCTAGCATTCAAATGGCATCATTTGAGGCATTATATGGAAGAAAATGTCGATCGCCTATTGTATGGCACGAGATTGGAGACGCGCAAATTACCGGTACTGAGTTATTACAGGAAATGACTGACAAGATCCTCCAAATATGAGACAACCTCTTGAAAGCGCGAAGTCATCAAAAGAGTTACGAAGATAAACGCCGCAAGCCCCTTGAATTTGAAGTTGGTAATCACGTACTCCTAAAGGTTTCACCTTGGAAGGGGGTGATCCGATTCGGCAAGTAAGGAAAGCTAGTGCCTCGATACGTTGGTCCTTTTAAGATTCTGGAAAGAATTGGCAAAGTGGCCTATCGACTCGAATTACCGGAGGAACTCAACAATGTACATCCAACTTTCCACGTCTCGAACCTCAAGAAATGCCTAGCCGAAGAAAACCTGCATGTTCCTCTCGAGGATCTGCAAGTTAACGAAAATCTACACTTTGTGGAAAAGCTAGTAGAAATCATGGACCGAGAGACCAAGAAACTTCGACACTCTCGCATTCCTATAGTGAAGGTTCGCTAAAAAGGTAAACGCGGCACCGAGTTCACTTGGGAACTCGAAATAGATATGAAAGCTAAATATCCACAACTCTTCGTTACGCCTACGCCTTAATTTCGGGATGAAATTCCCTAAAGTAGGGGAGGCTGTAACAACCCGACTTTTCGAGTCAAGTCGTGTTATTAATCAGATCTGTCATTAATTACTTAATTGACTTGTACTCTTGCGATCTCGATTATCGCAAATGGATTTGGACGATATTTTAAACTATGTTTTACAACGCATTCACAACGCTATTTCAAAACGCAGTTATCGCATTTAACATAGTTAACGCATTTAAACGCACTTTATCGCATTGTTACTTCACGCAATCACAACGCAACGCAACGCAAACTCGAAATGCAGATTATTGGTATTGTTCTATGTGTGTGTTATTATGTGCTTTACTTGTGTGTACCTTATAAATGTTTTGGGATGTTATTCGCAAACGCAATCGCAACTCTATCGCGACGCAATCTCAACGCAAACTCAAAACGCGGATTTACTTTTAAGCATTTATGTGTTAGATTAGGTGATTACTTGTTTAATGTTATCTGGTTATCTCATCGCAACGCTGACTCGCAACTCGCTTAAACGCAACGCAATGCTTAATGCACGAAACGAATGTCGAAAACCAACAAAACGCAACTCGGTTGGTCGAATGACCACCCGATCGAATGGACATCCGTCCAGATGACCATCTGATCGGATGGTCATCCGATCGACTGGCCATCCGACCCACTTCAACACCGCCTTAACCTCTCCCTCTCACCCTATAAATACCCCTACACTCTACTATTCACTTATGTGACAGCCCTATCCGACCCAACTCTCTCCCAACTCGTTCTCAGGTACTTTTCTCTCGATTCAAGGCTTTTTGGTGAGTATTTCTCCCTAAATCTTGTACTTCCATCATCACTACACACATCTTTATCATCTTCTCCACTGAAATCACTGATTTTCACCCTGAAATGGACTCCTTGAAGGTGACATCATCATGGTTGCTTATGCAATCGGTTGTGTGACGTCATCACACCAAGAATTGTTCAGATCTAAAGGATGTCTACATATTTTAACATAAATCTTAGCTATAGTTCAACATTTTCCCAACTGATTTCAAATTTTCATCTCTTTTCAATCTTTTCTTCAACATTCTCTATAAAACGGATGGAATCCTTGCTCATTTAGACTCTCCACTCGTTCTCTAGTTAAGAGCCGGTTTGAAAACAGATTTCCACTGGAGAGATGACTAATTAACGGGTTGAACATGAAACTTCATCAAAGAACAGTGAGTACGACTGAATGGGGGTGATTTCTATCCAATTGGATGAGCTGGTCCTTGGTGGGTTTCCGTTGTTTGACACGTCAACACACCGTCTCCGTTAAATCGCAAACTTTTAACTTTGAAAACTGGAAACTTTAAAACCAACAGGTTGCCCACTCGAGTGGCCATCCGATCGGATGACCATCCGATCGAATGACCATTCGTCTGGAGACTTGTCCTTTATAACTTTCAACACTTAAACAATTTGCTTAATCTTCAAACTGTTAAATTCTCAATCGAATCGCGATCCGATCAAATGGCCATCCGTCCGGATGACCATCCGACCGAATGACTTGGTATTTATACTACAACGAAAACTTCAAAAGTTTGAAACGATTTACACAACACCCACTCGTTCGAATGATCAACCGTTCGAATAGTCGTCCGTCCGGATGACCATCCGATCGAATGGGTATTCACTCGTTCAACTCACCATTCGACACTTCGCACTGTTTACACGCTGTTCAACGCTTACGCTACTATTCTATACTCAGGCTAATCTCCACGAGCTCCCTTCAATCCAAGACAGTGTTTATTTATTAAACTCATACTGTGAGTATACTCAAACCCATTTTCTTTTAACGCACTTTTGGGTGTTACATACGTTCGCTATCAAAAACACAACAACACACAACGCAAACACTTTTAATGCTAACCGTTCCCGCATGTTATACGTGATCTATGAACGCTTGTTACTATGCCTAGACAGTGTTACACGGTATCGCCTCTAGCAACGATAGTACTATAGTTTGGACTCAGCACCTGTCGTGGACGGGGGTTGCTAGGGATCACATTACTTTACTTCACGTGTCCGCTGGACATGTGTCGTGCATACTCTACAACGCAGTCTCATGATTAAGTGTGAACATAGTTCTGATAGTTACTTGCATTGCCCGTTACGTGATACATGTTGGTTATGCGTAAACGCTTTCACTATACTATATGCTATGCAAACTTGTGTACTCACCTTTACACTCTGTGTATTGACTTTATTTTAATGTATGTGGCAGGTTGATAGGATGTTGTACTATGAGGAACAAGCTAGGGAGTCTAGAAACAAACTAAATAAATCTGAGTTATTGGAACTGCTTATTTATTTTTGAGACTATATCTGTAATGACTGTTTGCATCATATGTTTGATGGAATGGGACGTTAAACGTTAAATATAATGACATTAATAGTTGTTATGGATTCTCTTGAACAATCTGTTTCGCTCAGTCGCCCCGATGTTTCCGCCATCGGTTGGGGTGTGACAGTTTTAGCCAATTAGGTTCAGTCTAATATGTATCTGGTGTAATTGTACCGTAGGTGGGTGGAGGCCGAATCGATGAGGGAGAACTTAGAGAAAGAAGTTCTTTCTATGAAACTTAAGTTGCAAAAAACTCCGGACACCGAAAGGAAGCTTGCCCAACTTACCCATGATCTGGCCGCTCAGAGAGAGAAGGTAAAATCTTTGTCTATAAACCAATCTGCCCAAGCTGCGGTCGCCTTTGCTTCTGAAGAGAGTGTAGGATCGTTTTAAGACCCGAACGAGTCGATCAGAAGAGTTTTACTCAGAATGAAAGGCGGAAACAGACATTCTGAGGTCAATTCAGCAAGATATACACTTAAACTGTCGTTTCGCTTGAACTTGCCACTTACCCTATATTTGACATATTCCTCGTATTTCGTGCCCTGATCTATTTAAACACATACAAGACTCGATACAAGACGAAGTCGACAGACGCATGAACTAACAGACTCCCCCTCGAATGTTGACGAGTCTTAAAGTGTCGAGTCTTCGCATCTTCAGTCTTTATCAGTCCTCTAGAACTCTCTGAAGTATCTTGACACTGTAAAGCATACTCAAATCTCTCTCTTCTCTTTCATCCAGAATCTCTGGCTCTTATCATCAGCACCAACAGATTCCTCTCCTCGAATATTAATAACCACCAGAATCTGAGTCTTGCTCTTGAGCTTTTTAATTCTTTTGATCAGATCTCTTGATTCCTTAAGTTCATCAGCATTAGCAGTACCAGAATCGTAACCTGGCTCAATTCCAGCTCAGGATCGAAACCTGGCTTAGCTGCACAATCTCTACCTCACAATAAATTTTACAATTTGATAAATTTATACTCTGCTTACCACTTGTAGAGTAAATCGTAGAATGATCTAACATTTAGTCTCTGGTGAACCACTTGAAGGAATAACTTTTTATCTTTTCAAAGATTTTTCTCATTTTATTTCAAACAGACTCCCCATCACTAAACGCTCAACACTTGCCCAAACCAGTTGTCATCATGTTTAGCACTCGGAATTTTGAAAATCAGCTCTTCAACACCAGTTGTCGAAAATCTTTTTGTATTTTTCAAAATTTATGGTAAAACACACTAAAATCTTTTTGGATTTTTGACTGAAATGCAGTAAAAAAATATTTACAAACAATATTTTTGTGAGTTTGTGTAAGAGGATCATATCAGTTTATGACAAGTCACAAGTACCGTTGAGCTTAGATACACATTAAGAATTAAACAATTCACTTAGATTGTCGATATACTGATCCACTTAAATTTTCACACAAATTTTAACTAATTCAGGATACGAATTAGGTGTTTTAAGAACTTAAACTCATTCATGTGTCCCACCTCTTGAATATACTCCCGTATCCAGATCCCAATATTCAGTCTTACAGGTGAATATACCACAGATGATATCTGTAAGGGTTAATTGCGAAACCGTGAGAGCTCAGGTCAGAACTTCCGTTCAGCAGAGAGATGACGGTTCGACTTTTGGTGGATCCCCTTTAGAGGATCTTTTTTACAACAGCATTGATTAGCAATTTTATTATCTCATCATTTTATGCTGAGGGCGGCGCTATATTTCAAGCAAGCAGTAAAGTATTCTCCGGGGACAAGGCCATTGCTTCCGCAAAATCAGAAGTCCCGGGATAATACCCCAGATATCACTGAGCATAAAGACCTAGTATCTCAGAAAGAGGGACCTTTCAAACAAGATTTCAGGGGTTACCTATATATCCAAGTAGTGTTCCCCACGAAATAAGCAAGTTTGAATTTAAGTTTATATCCCGAAAAAGCTTACTAAATGTGTAAAAACCTATCGGTATATCATCAGTGAGACCGTTTAACACTATTTAATCATTACATTTCTTTAGCATACTGTAACTATCTACTGATGTACTATCATTTCCTCTTCTTTGACACAAAAACTCATTTTTCATTTTATCATGTTTTTGACTTTTTCAAATTTTCAAATGTTTTTGGATTTTCAGAAAATTCTTACTCCCCCTAAAATGCAAACACATTTTAGGAAACTTGAAAAACAAATTGTACAATAAACGTGACAACTTGATATCGAATCACTTCAATTCGCCATTCACTTGGCATAAACAATCAGAACTCCCCCTCACAACAAACTATTTTGCCACTGTGATTTCAAAATACTTAAGTTTGTTTTAAACAAATGGTTTTTCCAGAAAATAAGTTTTGTTGATTTTAACCTGTAGATTAGGGTTTTGGTTCATCACAGTGTCTTTCAACCACTTGTAAGAATGATCCAATCAAGTTCAACCTAATGACCTTGATTAACCATTTATAACACAAACTCTTTTTCAACCACATGGCTTACCAACCAATGTCTCATGTAAGTTGAATTCTCAAGATGCCGATACCTACTCCTCACTTACCAACCTGGGAGTTCCGGCAAGTCATACTCGTGACTAATTTTCAATTTTTCAACAAACAATATAAGAATGATGCCGATTCCTGCTCCACAATTACCAACTTGGGAGCTCCGGCAAGTCCAGGATTTTACTGTTCGTAGTAAGTACCATCCCAGTCACGAACCAAGGATGATACTTTACCTTGCTTATTTGTTTTCTTCTCGTAAAACTCCTTGACTCCCTTGACCTTCCTGTCAACCATTTTTCCAAAAATATGTTTAACTTTGGAGTTAAATGCTTTCTCAATATCAAACTCTTTCTTTTCAGAGAAAAATTGGTTTGAAATCTCAACTTTACCAATTTTCTTCTTAAAATTTTCAGGCCGAAGTGGTGGAAAATTCACATCATCCACAGTCGGTACTGATTTTTCACATTTAATCTCAATTTGTGGCTCCTCTAATTTTGTGGAATCAGATTCATCGCCAGAAGATAGTTCCTCTGATTTTGATGAATCAGAATCATTGCTAGAACTATCATCAGACTTTTTAACAACCCATTTTTGGTTGTCAAGATTTCCTCTTTTCTTGTAAAACCTGTTTGAACTTTCACCAATTTCAAAAGTTGTATCTTTGAAAATTTTTGTTCTATCAATTGGTGGTTCAAACACAACATCTATATCTTTCAATTTAGGAGAAACTCCCTGTTTGATTGTTTTGCCTTGGAACAATTCTTGGCAATATGACCAACAGTGTTGCATTGGAAACAGGTTCTCGTTTCTTTCATCTGATCAGCAAACTTCATCTCTTCTTTCTTCTTCGCAATGAATTCTTTGTTTGACTGATTTCTGAACAGATTTTCTTTTTCTTCTTCAGAAGACGTACCTGAAACAAATATCATTTTTTATTTAAAATCACGAACATATTTTTCATTTTTATAATTTTCTGGTGGCATAAAACCCAGACCTTTCTTTTTGAAATTACCGTTATGGTTTGGTATCTTTCGATAACCACAACCAGAACTGTAACCCTTTTTCTTGTTTTCTTTTTGTTGAACTCTTGAAGTGAACTTTTTAGGTTTATCATTAAGATTTACATCTTTTATTTCAGAAATATTAATTTCTATAAGTTTGAAAACCTTTTTGATCATTTCTAGTTTAACACCTCTTATTGGAAATTCCTCATCAAAATATAATTTGTCAGAATCATTCAAAGTATATGCAACTTTAAACGTTTCGTCATTCAAATTAGATTTTGATAACAGGAATTCTTTATTGTAGACCCTTTTGCCCTGTTTGTCGGTTTGACCCGGAATGCTGGACTCAGACTTTGACTCTGACATATACTCCGACTTTCACTCCTCGGATTCATCTTTATCCAACACCTGATCGACCACTTTCTTTATTAACTCGGACTCATGATCAGTGTCAGATGATGTAAACGTGACATCAATATTATCTGGCAATTTAACTGTAGACTCCGACTCCCACTGTAAATTTGTTGCCTTTTCGACTCTTTCTGAATTTGGATTTCTCGGAGAATATCCATTTTCAAGCGGGGGTGGACACTTGTTGTAACTGAAACCTTGTTTCTTACCAGAATCATTCACTTTAGTATCCTTCTTCTTTCCTTTCTTCTTCTCAGGAGTCTTTTCTTCAGAAACCTTTTGTTCTTCAATTACTTCATCATCTTCAAATGCCTTCATGCCCTCAACAGTTGGATAAATCCTGTTAGTGACATAAGAAATACATGAGTAACTTTTTAACAAACGATTTACTCTTCCAGTTTCAATTCTTTGAGTTTCCAATTTTTGTTCTAGCACAGCACATTTCTCAATGTAGTTATTCACACTTTTCTGCTTTATCATGAAAGCTCCTTGAAGTGTTTTCATGGCTGTAGCTTGTTCTTCACTTGATTGATTATATTGATTCATGGCTTTGTTCAGAACATCGTAAGACTCCTTTAGCCTGTTCATGTTGTTCATCAATTCACTGTTTTTCTTCTTGATAATTTCACAATTCTCACAAATCACCGGAACATTCTTAGCATTAGCTTCTGCATCAACTTCGAACTTTGGAATATCTTTCACCTTTTTTCTTATCACTGGAACAGCTTCATCATCACTGCTGACCGGTGTTTTGACCTTTTTCTTTTTAGCTTTTTCATCTTCACTATCACTTTCTGCCATCATTTTGAAATGAGCTGCCAAACTTCTTGCATGATACTCTCTATCATCATCACTATCTTCTTCAACTCGAGCAACAAACGCTTTTTGATGTGAAGTTTTGTTTGGATCATAATCATCCCAACTAAAACCTTCCCAGTTAAACCCTTCTGGTAACTTTTCATCATCTTGGT
This sequence comes from Helianthus tuberosus, assembly GCA_030545235.1. Classification (NCBI taxonomy): domain Eukaryota; kingdom Viridiplantae; phylum Streptophyta; class Magnoliopsida; order Asterales; family Asteraceae; genus Helianthus; species Helianthus tuberosus. The sequence continues at coordinate 71,611,040 of CM060426.1, forward strand.
TTATCAGGCATGCTTTGCTATCAGCTGAGATATATTTGTCCCAATTAAAACCTTCCGTTGGCTTATTGTCATCCTGATTCACCATACAAGCTCTTTTTGAAGATTCTTCAATCACTTTTCTTCCAAGTGCCACTTGTGGTTCTTGTTGTTGTTGTGCAACTTGATGATAAATGGCCTTCCGATAGTAATCATTGTTGTTGTTGAACGGATTTTGAGCTCCACTTGCTTCGTGGTTTTTGCACTCCCTCTTGAAGTGTCCTTTTTTCCTGCAACGAAAACAAGTGACTTTAGATTTATCAAAACCCAAAGTAGAAACATTAGCTTCACGTAAATCATCTCTTCCTGTGATCTGTTTAAATTTCTCAGCTCGTCTTAATACTCTTGCCAAACTCCATTTATTATCCATCAGTTCCATCTCTTCAACATCGATCTGATCGTAATCCTCTTTTGTAAGCATTCGATTCCCGATCCGACCTCCAATAAAACTACCATAGGATTCCAACACGGTTCCCAATAAAGACATGTGACTCTTAGCAATTTCTGCTGAATAATCCTCATCATTTTCCAGATTAAGTACAATATTGCATTGTAGCTTCTTGCCATTCTTTGTTGTTGAAATGTTCGGATCAAAAGATGGATATGATGAAAAACTTGTGTTGCTGTTTGATCCTTTGGAAGAACCTTCCAATGAATTCTTTGTATTGAATGCAGTTTGAATCTTCGGTGACATATTGGTGGTTTTATCACTGACACCACCTTTGTAATAGAGACTAATGTCTTGTTCACCGTCGAAATCTTTCGTTTTTGAAATCTTTCTCTGTTCCATCTCCTGTGCCTCAATCTTTTCGATGAACTTGCTTATTATCAGATTGCTAAAACCTTTCTTGTTCCTCAACATCATGAAATATGTGCCCCAAGTCTCATATGGCAATGCATCAGCTAGTTTTTCGATCAACTTTTCATTACTTTTCTCGATGCTCAATCTCTTCATGTTGGCTAACAAATTGCAATATCGTTCAATGATTTGCTTTGTATTTTCATTCTTCAATCCACGAAATAGATCAAACACTTTCTTCAAAAGTGACTTTTTGTTTTTAACCATTTCTTCCCTTCCATGAAACTTCGATCTTAATGCTTTCCAGATTGAATAAGAAGTTCCATTGTGTTGCAATAGAACCAAGATGTCTTCTTTCACAGCTTGTTGTAATAGACTCAAAATCATTTTCTCATCTTTGTATTTCTTTCTATCTACAGCACTCAGATCTTTAATAGCAATCTTTTCCTCATCATCATTCATAGGTCGAACATATTTCATCTCAACACATTCCCAAGCATCAAAGTAATTTGCTTGTACCCAATTCTCAAAACGTCCTTCCCAACCCTTATACTCTTCGATGTTCATGAGCTTAGGCGGTTTTTGCATCGTCCCGGTTTCATTTTCCAACATCGTATTTTGTGTAAGAGTAATCGGGGTAACTGGTGTAGCGAATGCGTTGTAGAATTCCTCGTCCATGTTTTGGTTTTCAAAAATTATTAAACAATCAGTTCAAGCGAAATAACACTTCTCAAACGGAATCCCACTTCAAACGGAAATACACTGTTCAAGCGGAAACACTCCTTTCAAGCGAGATCACTTTGGAGCGGAATACCTACTCTCAAGCGAAATACCTAATTTCGCTTGAACAGTTCAAGCGGAATAACCAACTGAAACGAGATACCTAATTTCGCTTGAATACACACCTATTTCAAGCGGAATAAGACTTTTGGAGCGGAATTAGTGATTCAAGGGGAATCACTCAAGTGAGATTACACCTTTGAAGCGAAATAACAGGTTTGAAGCGAAATCAGGTCGATATTTCAAGCGGAATCACCGGTTTCAAGCGGAATTATTAGCTAATTCCGTTTGAAGAGCTGCTGATGTCATCAATCTCGCGTGGATTTCAAGCGGAATAAGAAATTTTATCAGTTTTAGATCGATTTTAGGCTTGAAACTTTCAAGGCTTTGTTAACACACTAATGCGCACATTCTGTGAGAATTTTAGCCAATTTTAACCATGAAAAGTTTTAAATTTTGAAAAAGAAGGTGTAGAAATCAGAATTTGCAGCTGAATTGGTATGAACTCTTCCTCCTGAGCTCTGATACCACTTGTAGGATCGTTTTCAGACCCGAACGAGTCGATCAGAAGAGTTTTACTCAGAATGAAAGGCAGAAACCGACATTCTGAGGTCAATTCCGCAAGATATACACTTAAATTTTCGTTTATATTGATTTGATGATGTTATACAGCGAGACGACACTTCAGCAGCACTTTGTGGCTCAACCGAAAAAGATTCAAGACCCTCTCAAGCGAAATCAGGACAAGGTATATATAGGGGATCTGATTTCGCTTGAAACAACTTCAAGCGAAATCATGTTTCAAGTGATATCAGGTTCAAGCGGAATTACCATATGTGATTTCGCTTGAACTGAACATGTCCATTTCAAGCGAAATCACATAAGGTAATTTCGCTTGAACTTGCCACTTACCCTATATTTGACATATTCCTCGTATTTCGTGCCCTGATCTATCTAAATACATACAAGACTCGATACAAGACGAAGTCGACAGACGCATGCACTAACAGAGAGGGACAAAACTACAACCGAGCTTGCCAGCTTTGTAACTTCCATGAAGAAGAAGGACGGGGAGCATAAGAACGTTCTGGCAAAAGTGGAGGAATCGTTAGTGCAGGCTCGTAATGCATATGACCAGATGCTTGCATGTTTGGTTCCGTTTCTAATTTATCTTGCTTTTGCCTTGTATATATTTTTTCTAACATGTTTCATAGAGAGGGACATGCACAAAACAGGTGAGGCCGATCTTAAGGCACAGATGGAGGAAATGAAGAAGAATCACGAAGCCGAGATTGGGGATTTAAAATTGGAAAGTGCTGACCAGAGCAAGAAGGCGGAGGAGCATCGGTTGACTAAGATTTGGTTGCTAACAAAGGGTGCTCAGCTTCTGGCAAAACACATTCATAAGGGACCGAAAATGACCCAAGCGGTGGCCGCAGTTAACAACGCGATAAGTGATGTTGGTGTTAATGGGGGGTATGTTCATGCCCTAAAGAAGAAGACTACGTATGGTGACGTCCTCCTTCTGAATAGGAATGCCGAAGCCGAATTAAACACTGCCATAGCTTGCTTTGATACTCTTAGCTTCTCGCTGATTAATGACCTTCCGAACCCGGTTGATGAGCCTCTTCCCCGAATTCAGGAGGCTTTAATTTTCAAGGAAGAAAATGTTGAAGATAAGTGAAGTTTCGAGGTGGACATGCCCGGCTCCTTGGGGTATGCACCTTAAGTTTTTGATGAAGATGAATGACATAGGGGGACATATCCGGCATCTTGGGATATGCACCTTTTATGTTTTAGGGTTGTTATGAATTTTCTCATGTTACCGATTGTATATATTGACAATTATCCTGTTTTGAATAGTTACATGGCTTCTGGATCTTTTAAGTCCGGTTTCTTTGATGCAAACTTTTATTTTTGTAAAGTCATGCGTCCATGCTTTATTGTGATTGCATTTTTACTAATTTTGGAACGTTCATATGTTTGTGCAGAATCCATCTTAACTTATAACTTAGGATAATTTTTAGTATTTTGCTTATGAAAATGAAGGCCGGACGTTTACCAGTCCGTCTTCATTTTTTAGGGTTTGAATCCCTTGATTGGCCAATAAATTAAATATATGTTGCAGCTTATTATGAAATAGAAAATTCGTTCATTCTCTTAATCATAAAGATGTTCTGGGGCATGTCCATCCCGGTGATTACAAGATCGGTAAATAAAAAGGTGCGGGTATAACCATCCGCAATACATTGAAATCATGAAAAGACTTTTATTTTAAAGTTTTAAGGAAACTTAGGAGATTCTTCAGATGTAGCACTTCTTAAGGTGCGTCCCATTCCAAGTTCGGGGAACGGGTGTTCCATCTACCTTGATCAAGGTATATGCTCCATTCTTTCTAGATGTTTTAACCACGTATGATCCTTCCCATTTTAGGGCCATTTTTCCAGTACCTATGGCCAGGCTAGCATCGTTCCTCCGCATAACATAGTCACATTCCTTGAAGCGGACCTCTTTGACCTTGGAGTTGTAATGTTTTTCCAACTCCTTCTTGTATTTGGCCTCTCTTATAGCCGCAAGTTCTCTCCTTTCTTCAATGAGGTCGAGGTTCAGACGGAGTTATTGCTCATTCTCTTCTTGGCTTTGCAGCATTCGGTGTGTGGGCATGCCTACTTCGGCCGGAATCATAGCCTCCGTGCCGTACGTCAAGCTGAAGGGAGTTTCCCTTGTGCTTGTTTTTGGCATCGTGCGGTGTGCCCAGAGGACGTGCGGAAGTTCGTCTGCCCATGAGACTCCTTCTCTTCCCAACCGTTTCTTGATACCGTCTACGATACTTCGTTTAGCTCTTTCAATCTGCCCATTCACCTGAGGATGGGCGACAGAAGCAAAGTTCTGTCCTATGTGCATCCTTTCGCACCAGGTTTTGAACGGTTTATCAGAGAACTGTTTTCCGTTGTCACTTACAATGCAAAGGGCATTCCATATCGACACACAATAGTTTCCCAGACGAACACCCAGGGAACTCCAACCATGTCTGAAGTTTGCCAGGCAAAGACGTCCAGAGAATTTGACAACAATTTTCATAATCGTCGTTTAGTTCGGTCAGGGAGCTGTGCACCGATGAAGATTTTTTGTTCTGGAAAATCATGATGGATTGCCCATTCATCAGTAAGTATTAAAGGTGGTTGGGAGCTGATTCTTTCACTTTGCCTTACTTCGGTAGCGCACATTGCTGACTCGAAGTTCAGGGTAGCTATACCAGCTTCGGTTGGGAATTTCAAAGAACCGTGGATGGTGGAGCTAATGATGCCAAAGGCATACATCCCCGGTCTTCCCAATATGACATTATGTACGGATCTTGCACCAATAACCAAAAAGGTCAGATTTACTTTTCTTGTCAAACTTCCGGTACCCAAGGTTATAGGTAAAGTAATCTGCCCAATGGGCTGGATCACCTCTCCTGAGAAGCTTACTAACGGCATAGATACTTGAATTAGTTTTGACTTGGTCTGTGGTGCCAATTGTTAGAAACATTGTTGGTACATAATTTCGGAGGCACTACCACTGTCTACATAGACTCGTCAGGCGTTGTGACCTGCAATTATTGCAGATACAGTGATAGGTCCGTCCTTGATTTCCCCGGAGGTGATAGGAGGGAAGGTGATCAGTTGTTGCATCCAGGCGGCCAAGTGTTGATTGGACCGATTTATGCCTTGGCTATTCATCATCCGGATCATGCAAATTCCGGATTGGTTGTTTGGATTATCAAACGGAGCGGTAGTGGACTTGCCTTCTTTAACTTCTTTCACCAAATGTGATAACTTTCTGGATCGAACCGCCTTTTCAATTTGTTGCTTTAAGGACCAACAATCATCCATATTGTGGCCTTTTGTTCGATGATAGTCACAGTATTTTTTGGAGTTTTTGTCGCCCGTGGTTCGGAGTTTAAGTGGCGCGGGGAAGCTTGCTCCATCGGTGAGGAGGATTTCACTAGGAGTTTTTGAGAGATCTGATAGGTTATAAAACCGTAGATTAGTATTCCTTCTCCGTTGGGGTCGATCATTTATGTTATAGGGGTGCGTTCGTCCCCTATTCCCAACCGAAGGTTTATCAAAGATAAAAACCTCCATTCTTTTTACACAACGACATTCTTTGCTCCGGCTCGGTTGCAGAACTGCATGCATTTTTTCCCCTGGCGAACGCGCAAGCACGCTCCATCAAGACTTCCATTGTTTTAGGGAGATTCTCGTGCAATTTTTCTACCAACTGGTTGTTTCGAACTCCGTGACAAAAACCAGAGACCCGCAGTTGGTCAACTACCCCACTGATTTGCATGCTTTCTCGATTGAACCGATCGATGAAACTATCCAGAGATTCTCCGTCCCGCCGCCTGATGTTATGTACTTCGGTGATCTCCTTTGAATAATGCCTTTGTTGGCTGAAATTCTGGAGGAACAATCTCCAAAGTTCTTTGAAATCATTTATTTCACCTTCATTCAACGCATCAAAACATACACGAGCTGCCCCAGTTAGGGTTTGGGCGAACATGAAACACCAAGCTGGCATTACCACTGCTCAACTCGTGCAGCTCCATTAAAATCGAACATAAAATCATCCGGATCTGTAGTGTCATCATATTTTTCAACGTAGAAGGCATTTTTAAATTTGGCGAGACCTTGGCGTAAATAATGCAGGCACTAAATTTTGATTTCGCAGTCATTGATACCGGATGCTACGACTTTGTAAGCTCTGGGTCATTAACCACGACTGATTGATGTTCCGTACGTACCATGACTGCTGGAGATAGCCCCGTAGATCCCTACATATAATAATTTTTATTAGGTTCACCTGTTGAAGTGACAATTGTGGAGAAAGTAGGAGCGGCGAATACCGTAGGACCCATAGTCCTTACTGGTGTTTCATCTTGAAAGAGCCTGGTTCGTAAATCAAGGATCTTCTCGTCGCGAGCTTGCTGAGCTTCCAATCATCGTAAGAGACTAGCATTTTTGGAGAGGAACTCTGCGTCGAATTCAGTCATCGGCGGAGTTGGCATCATTATGAATGGTAGCGACGTTCCTGGTCCCGAGCTCAAAGGAGCTGAAACCATGGAAGTTGTATTCATAGGAGCTGTAGTCTGAAAACTAATAGTAGATCCTAAATTCAAAGAACCTGGGGCCGCCATAGATCAGTTGATTCGTTGCTCAAGAAATTCACTAAGTGAAGGACTGTGAGCTATGAATTCGGATGGCACCAATTGATGATCCAAAGATTAAGGCCAGAGCCTGTTATCTTAGCTAGATCTTGTGTTTGCTCGAAGATCTGAACCTGCAAAAGAACAAACCGTTAGGCTCACCGCAGAGATGGGAGGGCCCCTCTGCGAACCCTCCGGCGTGAGAATAAGTATTTGATAGAGAGAGAAAGTAGGACGAAGGTTCATAAAATCATAATTGGGTTTGTACTTGATGGGGGTATTTATATTGGTCAACGGAGATGACGTCATACGGCTGGACGCACCTGTTGGTGGTCCATCCGTTGGAGATCAGGGGACGGGGCTTTTGGGATATTCGTCCCTTACGATTCGATCCGGCCCTCATGAGGAAGGCGCCGCTTTATTTTATTTAAGTTGGGTATGATCTGACGGTGCTATTGGTTTTCGAAAATAGGATTGGGACTGTGTAAGAGGCTTATGCTACGTGGCTCATCTAGCTTGAAATCTAGTAATTTGTTTTTTAAGAAACCATACAACTATTTCGCCTTCACATCCATATTTGACAACTGCTACAATTAAACCCAATTCTGTTTTTGTTTTGCTTCATACATATCCCTCAACTTCATCATTTAGCTTAACTGTATTAAATTGTTTTTTCTTCAATTAGACATTTTATGAAAAGCTTTCAAAATAAATAATAGTTCTCTAAAGTAACAATTTATGAGAAAGAAGAAAGATTTTTCTTTTTGTTTAATCCATTGAAAGATGCATATGTAGTTGTGGCAACTATGCTCTGTAGCGATGTACGATGTAAAACGATATCAATTATTAATAAAACAATGTGTTTTGGTGTTAATATTTTTGTATTTGTGTCTGACGATTTTACGATTTGATTCTAGTTCGATTTCAAGCTTTAAATCACTTTCTGGGAAGTTATATGCAAACTGATACGTAAACGTAATCAATTTAATGCGACAAACACTCCGTAATAGTGACATAGGCTTAACATACCTTAAATAACCTTTACATAACTTAGAAATAAGTTTTGGACGGTTTGGGGTGTCGAAAACAAGTTTATTCGATCGTAGGGACTGTTTACGACAAACTGCGAAAATATACCGATTCGTATGATAACAAACATTCCGGAACTTGATCATAAGCTAAACATACCCTAAATATCCTTTACATAGCTTAGAAATAGGCTTTGAGGGGTTCGATATGCGAAAAAGAGCTTATTTGATCACTAGGGACTAAAAGTGTCAAAAAGTGCATAAGTTTGCATTTACGCGCATATCTTACGTTCTGAACATATCCGGACATCCAAAAATTTTTAAAATCAGTAAAATATTTTATTTTAGTGATTGGAATGCAAAAAATACCATTCGTCGTGTAATTTGGATCATTTTCACGTCAGTTCGAGTTTTCGCCGTAATTAACCGAATAACGTGACCGTACGACCAAACGAACCGACATCCGAGATGTTTTCAAGCATATTTCATGTTCCCTATGCTTTAAATTCATTGTAGAGCCTTGAAATGGGGTTAACGGGGCTTTAAAACATCAAAATAAAAGTTTATAGCTTCCAGGGACTAATTTTGACAACTGCTGATAGTTGGTCACGGGGCGCGAAGACCTGAGCATCAGGCTACGCGGGGCGCGACAGAGCATCAGATCAGAAACATTGAATCTGGCTTCAGCAGCTGTTTTCAAGCAATTTTACCATGGTTTTGGCATACCATTTGATTGTTTTTGTACTCCCATTGTATTAGAAATAATGTGCCACAAGTGTATGGCCAAGATTGAGTTTCAAAAACACTTGTAATGATCTAATTCATCCAAGAAATGTATAAATAGCTTGGGTTTTTTGCCAAGTTCATTGCTCATTCATTCAAATATGCTCTAAGTGAAGCTATCCCTCTGGTTGCAGGCTTCATTTTCTAGTTTTCCTGTTCAATCTTCAAGCTTGGACCCTTTGTAAGCTTCTTTCATGCTTGTTTATGCTTTTCAAGCATGAAAGTTAAACAGTGTTTGACTTTCTGCTTTGACCATGAATTGGTCAACACAAAGTTCATTTGAACTTTGCAACGTGAGCGTAATCACGATGGTTATAGTCCCGTGTGACTATACCTACTGATTACCACGTTGATTAGTCGAAGTGACGAGTCAAAGTTTATGTCAAATACGTATTTATGCGTATTTTGCGACGAAGCTATTTTCGGGTATCAAAACACTTTGTTTTGATATCAAACCTGTTTTCTAACTTACTTAAACATGTTTTAACATGTTTAACTCGTCACTTTTAGTCTAGTGCTTGTTTAGGGTCGTAAGTTAAGCGGTCTTGACAACCGCTTAAACTTTCGAATCCGACCCGTTTGGTCGATCGTTAGGATCCGACCAACCATGTTTTGTGACCATAGTTGTATAGGGAATAACCTTCCGAGGTTATACCTTATGGTCACTTAGTTTAATTAGTTGTATGATAGGTAGTTTATATGCCATATAAAAATGACCAAAATGCCCTTTTCATGCATAATTTGATTTTAAGCATATGTAACTTAATTTTTGTCACTTAAACTGATTATGCAATATATTTAAACATGTTAGGGCATATAATACTTGTCATAGGAGTAGTTGGGCGTCTCGAACGCGCATTTGCGCGAACGACGCGTTAAAGTAGCGTAGACTACCTTAACGGGTCGTAAGCACTTAGGATAGGTTCCGATTTAGGATGTAGGCTTTGTTAAACCATATCACATGAGTTCCAATACTCATTTGGTTTACGAAACCTCATTCTACCCGATCTTCCGATTTAGGTGTCGATTTATTAACTTAGCGATCCGATTACTAGGTGCTACTTGATTTCCTTGGTTTGCCCGAGCTTTGATAAGTTCATTTAGATCGAGGATACCTTTCAAATCAATGTGAGTAGATAGTTCCCATCTTTTACCGTTTTCAAATGTTTTGGGGTGATTCATATGTGTTAAACGATTTCGATGCTTTCAACGATGATTTCGAAAACGAATACTATGGTTTATATTAAACATAACAATTTCGATATTGTGAACGAACTTGTTGGGACGTAATTACATAACGAATGACATTCATTAGCTTTGGCCGAGCCGACCAGTAGTATGTTATGGTACCATAGGATCTGACAAATCCCGTTATCAAACTATCACCATGGTTATGTGTGGGGATATGTGGGTATCGACAAAACCTGATGATTGTTAACTTACCCTTTGGTGGTATATTAATACGAGTTGAACGATGGACGAGTTACGAAGGTTTGAATGTATTCCGCGAGATGACCAAAGTAGTTTTCACAATTAAAATGAGAACGATTTTGAACGATTAAACAATTTTGAACGATTGAACGATTTGAACGATTTGAACGATTGAACGATTGAAAGATTTAAATGATAGAACGATTTAAACGATTTGAACGAGTTAAATGAATTGAACGAACGATTGGTTTTTGGTATGTTTCTAGATAACGGGACGGGTATAATGTGATAAAAGCATGGTAGATACGCCGCTGGTACTTCTTATATATAAGTGCTTTTATCATATTATATTTCGTGGCGTTATTTAGTTCACTTGGACGAACGATTTTAAACGATGTCACGCAACGATGTTTACTATACGATAAAAACCATACTAGTTTTATTACGAGAAGGATTTACAATTTGGTTTACTTAAAAAAATGTTTTGGGTTAAGATTCATGGCAACGAGATTTTATAAACTATAATCAACTCATTTTGAGCTGGTTACTCATATTGCAATACTAAACTCATTTCAAAACAAGGCTTTCAATTGTGGACTCTTGTAGTCAAATGAGGTATTGCAACATGTAAACGAGCCATGAATCCGACACTCTCACAAAACCTATGTGCTCGCCGGCATTTCTTTGTTGACTTTATTTTCTCATATGTTTCAGGTGGTATTGAATGATGTTGATTGCTACTAGGATGCATGCTCACTTAGGACTGGACGAGGCTTTATTGACTAAATTAATGATAGTCGATATATGAACTTGTTTGTTTTAACTTTAAGACAATGTAAATATTTAATAATTCAATAAAACGAAACTTTTTGAATCCATGGTTGTGAAACAATAATTCTGTCGCTCCACTCCCCGACGTTTCCGCCACGGTTTATTGTTTTACGCGGTCGGGGTGTGACAGAAGAGTTGGTATCAGAGCTCATGGTTATAGGGAATTAGGCTATTAGTAATGCTTTGACTTAGACTATAACTTTTCTAGGACCCTAACGCGAGTCTTCTTGCGTTTAGATTCTAAAAACAAAACCGTCACCTATCTTTAGGTGATAACCACAACAAGAACACAATAACAAATCCGCTTTGAAAACCAATCATCTCTTCGTAGATGATTTGTTATAAGGTTTTGAACCTTCAAAGTTTTCAAAATCTCGTCAAAGTTTGGGTCTTATAGTGTGAACATGTGCAATCTGGAAGGGTGGATGCCTGTATCCGGAGTTTTCTGTCTAAGGCTAAAGTGTTCGTACAAATCCACATAATCGGACAAGTCACTCTTACCTGGGAACTCTTGGGGTGAGTGTCCACTTATAGGCTAAAGCATGTCTTCGCGATACATTATATTGACCCATTTACTTTGATTAGTCACTGTGTGTTGTTTGTTTGTTCAAGGTAACGAACGAATGATCACCTTCCTTGTGTTTTGTCAATATTTTCAATATCTCCTTTGTTTATCCAATTGTCGATCTCACTCGTTTCTCATGTTTCCTTGTTCTTTTTAGAATATGCCTCCTCGACGAGATGCACAACCACAACCTAACGCCGAACTCGCAGCTATTATCACTCAGCAGATCGCTGCTGTGATTCCGAACCTAATAACTCAGATTAATCAAGTGAACAACAACAATAACAATAACAATGCTTAGTGTAGTTTCAAAACATTTAATTCGGCTAAACCGCTAAAGTTTTCTGGGTCTCAAGGAGCAACTGCGCTCCTACAATGGTTCGAGAGTTTGGAAAGCACCTTTAGACATGTTCAATGTCCGAATGAGTGAAAGGTTGAGTTTGTGTCCAGTGTTTTCGAGAAGCGTGCTCTAACATGGTGGAACAGTGTGATGCGAGACAGGGGTGTCGATGTGGCGATGGCATAAATTTGGGAAGAGCTTCGGGCTCTCATGATGAAAGAGTTCTGCCCCCAACACGAGATAAGGGTTTGGAACGAGAGTTCGACGATTTGAAACAGGATGGGGGAGAACACCGTGCTTACATGGATCGTTATGAGGAGTTAAGTTTGATGTGCCCTACTATGGTTACCCCGTTGGAAAAAGCGATCGAGAGGTATATAGATGGTTTGCCTGATTCTATGCAAGATATAGTTACTGGTAGTAACCCTAACATTGTACGACAGGCTATCGAATTGGCTGCAACCCTGACTGAGTCTCAGGTCAGGAATGGAAAACTGACCCGCAAGGGTGACAAGAAACAGTCAGCTGATGCTACTCAAGACAAGGGTAAGGGTAAGAAAAAGGGGGAAACTTCGAGGAGATCGAGGAAGCGCAATGCTTCCCAGAATTTTCCTGTTACCGCACAAAACGCTCAGAACCCACCGGCGCAGCTTCCTGCCAAGAAACCGTATGCTGGTACTTCACCTCACTACAATCGGTGCAATGGTTACCATGCGACTCATCAAGCTTGTAAACAGTGCACCACTTGTGGTAAACTTGGGCACACGGCCAACATTTGTCGATTGGGTCAAAATCAAGCTGCTCAGAATCAAGCTCCAGTTCGGGGAACGCTGCTAGACCATTCCCACCTGGCTCGTGTTATAATTACAGAGAGATGAGTCACTTCCACAACAATTGTCCGAAGCTTGCGAACCCGAATGCCAACGCTAATGAGAATCCCGCTCGTGAACAAGCATATAACTTGAATGCTAACGAGGCTCTTGCTGACAACGAGGTTGTTAATGGTACATTCCTTGTTAACCATCAACCTGCATCTGTTCTTTTCAATTCTGGTGTCGATAGAAGTTTTCGTTATCATTTGAGCCTTTACTTGCGATACCTAGAACTAAACTAAGGAAACCCTTATCTGTTGAAGTTGCTACTGGTAAACCTCTTGTACTCGATTCTGTTATTCGTGATTGTCAATTGAACCTAGATAACCATCTTTTTCCTATTGACCTCACACCGATGCAACTTGGAAGTTTCGATATTATCATAGGGATGGATTGCTTAACTCAGTATCATGCTGAGGTGGTTTGCTTCGATAAGATTGTTCGTATTCCTCTTTCGTCTGGTGATGTCCTGGAAGTTCGTGGCGAGAAACCTTCGAATGGTTTGAAACTCATGTCATGTACGAAAGCTCAAAGTTTTTTTACGAAAAGGCTACATATTTTTTCTGGCACATGTCATAGAGGAGAAAGGCAAGAGCAAGTGTATTCAAGATATTCCAGTTGTTTGAGATTATCCAGAGGTGTTTCCTGATGAACTGCCTGGTTTGCCTCCAGTTCGTCAAGTCGAATTTCATATTAATCTTGTACCCAATGCCAACCCGATTGCTAAAGCACCTTATCGTCTTGCACCGTCTGAGATGCAAGAATTATCTAAACAGCTTCAGGAGCTATCTGATAAAGGATTCATCCTACCGAGTTATTCACCTTGGGGCGCTCCAGTCCTGTTTGTGAAAAAGAAAGATGGGTCTTTCAGAATGTGTATCGATTATCGTGAGCTTAACAAACTTACCATCAATAATCGATATCCCCTACCACGAATTGATGATCTTTTTGATCAGCTGCAAGGTGCTTCATGTTTTTCCAAGATCGGTCTGCGTTCTGGGTATCATCAGCTTTGTGTACTCGAAGAAGATATCCCCAAAACTGCTTTCCGTACGAGATATGGTCACTACGAGTTCACTGTCAAGCCTTTTGGTTTGACGAATGCCCCAGCTATTTTCATGGACTTGATGAATAGGGTTTGTAAGCCTTATTTAGACAAATTCATCATTGTGTTCATTGACGACATTCTCATTTATTCGAAGTCTCGAGCCGATCACGAACAACACCTTCGTCTGACAATTGAACTCCTAAAGAAGGAACAACTGTTTGCCAAGTTCTCCAAATGTGAATTCTGGCTCAAGGAAGTTCAGTTTTTGGGTCATATAGTCAATGAGCAGGGTATTCATGTGGATCCTTCCAAAATCACTGCTATTAAGGATTGGAACACACCTACGACACCTACTGGAGTTCGTTTTTTTCTTGGTCTTAATAGTTACTATCGACGATTTATTTCAAACTTCTCGAAGATCGCGGTTCCTCTCACTGCTTTGACTTAAAAGAATAAGCCTTTTGAGTGGGGACCTAAACAAGAAGAAGCATTCCAAACGCTTAAACGAAAACTCTGTGATGCTCCTATTTTATCTTTGCTAGATGGAAATGATAATTTCGTTGTCTATTGTGACGCGTCGAATATAGGCCTTGGTTGTGTTCTTATGCAACGAGGTATAGTGATAGCATATGCGTCAAGATAATTGAAGATTCACGAGAAGAATTACACAACTCATTATATTGAGTTGGGAGCTGTGGTTTTTGCTCTAAAAATTTGGAGACACTATCTCTATGGAATGAAGTGTGTGGTTTTCACAGACCACAAAAGTCTCCAACATATTTTCAATCAGAAGGAGCTAAACATGAGACAACGACGCTGGGTTGAGCTATTGAACGATTACGATTGTGAGATTCGCTACCATCCTGGTAAGGCGAATGTCATAGCCGATGCGCAGAGCCGAAAGGAACGAGTCAAGTTTCATTGTGTTCGAATTCTATCCGATATTCAAACTCGTGTCTCTCAAGCTCAACATACTTGTGTTTCACAAGACTTGATGAGTAAGGAATTACCATATCAGCTAGAGCTTAAACTCGAAACGAAAGACGTTGGGTTACTTTATTTCAAGGATCGTTTGTGGATTCCGAGACAAGACAATCTTCACACTTTAGTGATGGACGAATCTCACAAGTCTCGATATTCTATTCATCCTGGTGCTGACAAAATGTACAAGGATCTTCGTACTCAGTACTGGTGGCCTGGTATGAAAAAAGATGTTGCCTTGTATGTATCGAAATGCCTAACTTGTCTCAAAGTCAAGGCTGAACATCAACGACCATCTGGTTTGCTTGTACAACCAGAGATTCTAGTTTGGAAGTGGGAGAACGTTGCGATGGATCTCATCACTAAGTTACCGTGTACATCTAGAGGTCATGATGCTATTTGGGTTGTCATTGATCGATTAAAGAAGTTAGCTCATTTTATACCGATTCGCGAGGATCTATCTGCTGATAAACTTGCCAAGATTTATGTTGATGAGATTGTGTCTCGACATGGTGTTCCTTTGGATATCATATCTGACCATGATGCTCGATTTTCATCTCACTTTTGGAAGACCATGCAATCTGCTATGGGAACTCAACTAAATCTAAGCACTACTTATCATCCCCAAACAGATGGACAATCTGAGAGGACGATACAAACATTGGAGGATATGCTTAGAGCATGTCTGATAGATTTTGGTGGTAATTGGGATTCTCATATGCCGTTGATCGAATTCTCTTACAACAATACTTATCATGCTAGCATTAATATGGCACCGTTCAAAGCTTTATACGGTCGAAAATGTCGTTCACCTGTCTGTTGGAATGAGATCGGTGAAGCTTAACTTATTGGACCTGAGCTCATTCTGGAAACAACAGATAAAATCAAGAAAATTCGCGATAATCTTCTGACAGCTAGAAGCCATCAAAAGTGTTATGCGGATATGCGACGCAAACCCTTGGAATTTCAAGTTAGAAACCGTGTCCCACTCAAGGTATCCCCTTGGAAGGGAGTGGTGAGATTTGGAAAGAAAGGAAAACTTGCACCACAATATGTTGGACCATTTAAGATTGTTGAAAGAATTAGAAAGGTTGCCTATCGACTAGAGCTACCTCCTGAACTTGGGAATATTCACCCAACATTCCACGTATCCAATTTACGAAAGTGTTTAGCTGATACTGATCTTCATATTCTACTCGACGAAATTCAAGTTGATGATACGATGCACTTTGTCGAGAAACCTGTGGAGATAATGGACCGTGAAATCAAGCGATTGAAGAACAAGCGAATAAGATTAGTCAAGGTTCTCTGGGAGTCCAAACGTGGCTCAGAGTTTACTTGGGAACGTGAGGACTAAATGAAAGCGAAATATCCACAATTGTTTTCACAAGTTTCATCTAGTTAAAAATTTCAGGACGAAATTTCCTAAATTAGGTGAGACTATGACAACTGTGCTCTGTAATGATGTACAATGAAAAACGATATCAATTATCAATAAAATGATGTGTTTTGGTGTTAACATTTGTGTATTTGTGTTTGACGATTTTACGATTTGATTCTAGTTCGATTTCAAGCTTTAAATCGCTTTCTGGGAAGTTATACGTAAACTGATGCGTAAATATAATCAGTTTAATGCAACAAACACTCTGGAATAGTGACATAGTCTTAACATACCTTAAATAACCTTTACATAACTTAGAAATAAGTTTTGGAGGGTTTGGTGTGTCGAAAACAAGTTTATTCGATCGTAGGGACTATT
Organism: Helianthus tuberosus; assembly: GCA_030545235.1. Taxonomy (NCBI): domain Eukaryota; kingdom Viridiplantae; phylum Streptophyta; class Magnoliopsida; order Asterales; family Asteraceae; genus Helianthus; species Helianthus tuberosus. The sequence continues at coordinate 71,627,481 of CM060426.1, forward strand.
GGCGACAAACTGCGAAAGTATACCGATTCGTATGATAACGAACATTCTGAAACTGGATCATAAGCTAAACATACCCTAAATATCCTTTACATAGCTTAGAAATAGGCTTTGAGGGGATCGTTATGCGAAAAAGAGCTTATTTGATCAATAGGGACTAAAAGCGTCAAAAAGTGCATAAGTTTGCATTTAAGCGCATATCTTACGTTCTGAACATATCCGAACATCCAAAAATTTTTATAATCATTAAAATATTTTATTTTAGTGATTGGAATGCAAAAATACCATTCTTCGTGTTATTTGGATCGTTTTAGCGTCCGTTCGAGTTTTCATCGTAATTAACCGAATAACGTGACTGTACGACCAATCGAACCGACATCTGAGATGTTTTCAAGCATATTTCATGTTCCCTATGCTTTAACTTCATTGTAGCGCCTTGAAATGGGGTTAACGGGGCTTAAAAACATCAAAATCAAATTTTATAGCTTGCAGGGATAATTTTGACAACTGCTGATAGTTGGTCGCGGGGCGCGAAGACCTGAGCATCAGGCTACGCGGGGCACGATAGAGCATCAGATCAGAAACATTGAATCTGGCTTCAGCAGTTGTTTTCAAGCAATTTTACCATGGTTTTGTCATACCATTTGATTGTTTTTGTACTCCCATTGTATTAGAAACAATGTGCCACAAGTGTATGGCCAAGATTGAGTTTCAAAAACACTTGTAATGATCTAATTTATCCAAGAAATCTATAAATAGCTTGGGTTTTTTGACAAGTTCATTGCTCATTCATTCAAATCTGCTCTAAGTGAAGCTATCCCTCTGGTTGAGGGCTTCATTTTCTAGTTTTCTTGTTCTAATCTTCAAGCTTGGACCCTTTGTAAGCTTCTTTCATGCTTGTTTATGCTTTTCAAGCATGAAAGTCAAACAGTGTTTGACTTTCTGCTTTGACCATGAATTGGTCAACACAAAGTTCGTTTGAACTTTGCAAAGTGAGCGTAATCACGATGGTTATAGTCCCTTGTGACTATACCTACTGATTACCACATTAATTAGTCGAAGTGACGAGTCAAAGTTTCGTTTAAAATACGTATTTATGCGTATTTTGCGACGAAGCTATTTTCGGGTATCAAAACACTTTGTTTTGATATCAAACCTGTTTTCTAACTTAGTTAAACATGTTTTAACATGTTTAACTCGTCACTTTTAGTCTAATGCTTGTTTAGGGTCGTAAGTCAAGCGGTCTTGACAACCGCTTAGACTTTCGAACCCGACCCGTTTGGTCGATCGTTAGGATCCGATCAAGCATGTTTTGTGACCATAGTTGTATAGGGAATAACCTTCCGAGGTTATACCTTATGGTCAGTTAGTTTAATTAGTTTTATGATAGGTAGTTTATATGCCTTAGGAAAATGACCAAAATGCCCTTTTCATGCATAATTTGATTTTAAGGATATGTAACTTAATTTTTGTCACTTAAACTAATTATGCAATATATTTAAACATGTTAGGGCATATAATAGTTGTCATAGGATTAGTTAGGCGTCTCGAACGCGCATTTGCGCGAACGACGCGTTAAAGTAGCGTAGACTACCTTAACGGGTCGTAAGCACTTAGGATAGGTTTCGATTTAGGATGTAGGCTTTGTTAAACCATATCACATGAGTTCTAATACTCATTTGGTTTAAGAAACCTCATTCTACCCGATCTTCCGATTTAGGTGTCGATTTATTAACTTAGCGATCCGATTACTAGGTGCTACTTGATTTCCTTGGCTTGCCCGAGCTTTGATAAGTTCATTTAGATCGAGGATACCTTGTAAATCAATGTGAGTACACAGTTCTGTCACACCCTGACTTTTACGGAAGCGTAATTATGTGTGACTTGCTTAATATCATTGCATTCAACCATAACAAACAACTATATGATGAAACCAAGATGTTCATCCATTGATTAAGTTTTAAAACATTACAACAACATTGTTTTAATCCCCAAAATCACAGACTTAGTATTCAGAATACAACACCAACAGGTTTTAAGTTCCATAAGGACTTCTCAAAAGACACTAATGAAAACTAGGCTTTGAAATATGTATCCTATCCAGGATAGGATACACACTCCAAACCACTCGACATCGGATGACATCTTTTATTTCTAACAACACTTGAAACCTTCAACGCCCGCCAGATCCATACTTAGTTTCCTGAAATACATGTAGTTTGAAAACGTCAACAAAAGTTGAGCGAGTTCATGTGTTTAGTGTGTGTGGGCTCGAATAAACTTTGTAATCATCATAAGTAAGTATGTATTTGTCAAACCCTGGTATGAAAGCAACAAGGAAACAGATCATTAATGGTTTGCAAGGCCATTAATATGTGTGACGTGATGCAGGAAGACTCAAACCTAGCAGATTTTGCACCGGGCTTCAGTTTGTGAACATAGTCACCTCATGGGCCAAACCCCGGTCCACATGGGTGTGGGCTCGCTACACCCAAATAGATCTATCACTCATGTCCCTTGGTCCTACTACGAGGATTAATGGTGTTAAGCATTGTACCCACCACTCACATGATCTAGCAGTACCTTTCCTTAGCTAACCATACCACTTATAAACATTTATAAACAGTTTGTAACATGTACTTCACCCCCGAAGTTATAAAACTGAAAACAGTTAAAAGAAAAGGGGGACATGAACTCACGGTTTTGTGTTCTTCGAAGGTAACTCAAAGCTCCTTCAGATATTCACGACTACCTACAACGTACTAAGGTTTATTAGACGAGCGGGTCATACCTTTACTTAGTATTACTTAGTGTCTTTAAGTTACGTTTTGTGGTACCCGCGGAAAATCCCCAGTCATCCTGAGTTACCGTCTTACTGTTTTGGGTTGCTTATCAAATTTCGGGACGAAATTTCTTTCAAGTTGGGGATGATGTGACAACCCGGAACTTCAGGTTAATGCTTTAACCTAACACAATTAATTTGGCCGCACAATCTTTAGCATTGCATGGAACTACTCATTACTTTATGCATCATTTGACAAACACGAGAACTTTGTGCCTTAACTGTAAACTATATGTGGTGTGTATGTTTTATGTAAAAGATGATACTTAGGGGTGAGTAGAGTAGTTAGTGAAACCTTAATAACTCCTAACCCTAAAATCTCCCTCACAAATCATTCTACGGCAGTTCAAATCATTCTCTCTAGTCACCTTCTACAACCATTTCTCTCATCATTCTTGGCTGCACAAGTTCTCTTCTATCAATCTTGATCTTCCAATCCATCAAGAATCAATCTAAGGTAAATGTTTAATGATTGTATGTTGTTAATCCTTGATTATTTGATTCATGAAAACCTTAGTTCTCCAAACAATGGTTCTGTGTTTATTGATCATCCTGATTATTATGAAATGGTTTGTGAATAGTTGTGTAATCACTTGCCTGACATTAAGATGACTGATATGTTAGAATTGTTTGATCGTTGATTAGATTACAGCATTGCCAATGAATGAAAATAGGGTTTTGATCGTAACCTGTAACTGTTCCATTGAAAACTGTAAATTGGTTTTTGGAAATCACGCATGTTGTTAACCCGGAGTTAAGTGTCTGGGTTTTGTGAAATCACAAATCCGAGTTTTTAACATGACACTTACCTCTGAGTTTATTAAAGAAACATGAAGTCCAAATTCATTATAAGGACCCCTTGAGTCCGAGTTTTGATGATTGGAATAAGATCCGAGTTTATTGTTTTGTATATGCTCCGAGTTTAGTTGGGAGAGGGTGTCCGGGTTTTCTATGAAATCAAGTCCAAGTTTTATCCTTCACACATTAGTCCAAGTTTTATCCTTCACACATTAGTCCAAGTTTTATCCTTCACACATTAGTCCAAGTTTTATGGATTTTGTTGGGTCCGAGTTTGTAAGGGGATGCCTTGTCCGAGTTTAATAGGTGGGGGTTTAGTTCGAGTTTGTTAAATGTTGCATGAAAAACACCTAACATGCCACTGTGTGCTACTGTATGTATGTTCAGTCTTGTATGATGATATCTGTAAACGATAATCATAAAGGACCCTGATGTTTGGACACTAAGGGATTGCAAATCCTATTTAAACCCTATTTGAACGTAAACACTTACATTGAGGTTATATGCAATGTACCTTAGGTCGCGTGTACGGACCTAACCATTAATTAACGCTAGAAGCACATTATCAAACCGAGCAAACCAAGGTGAGTTCACTGCTCTTTTCCCAAGCAAGCATCCCGGGAAGGGATATCGGGTAACGTTTTCAGGGAAGAATGTCAGGTTAACGGGATGTTTGTTATTACTCAGTTTCTATCATAAAAGACCCCTTACATCTACCGATTGTTGCCAGGAAGGCAACGAGGTATTTAGTTGATAGCGCTATTAGGATTGGCACCCTCACACCGGGCCGGAATGGACGGGCGTGAACTATTTACCTTGACCACTTGACCAATGCTTTGATAGAGGCATTGGGGTTTGGGCAAACACATCTAGTAGCCACATACGGTAATCGAGTTAATAACATCATCAAAACATATCGTTGAACTGTTTTAAACACATATCTGGTAACTAAACGTGTTAACAAAACTTTGAACTCACCAGCGTCGTCTGACACACTTGTCTGCATGCTTGCAGGTCATTAGATACTCGATAAGGACTTGCTATCTGGGAGTGCTGGAGTGGTTGTGGGTCGAGCCTCTTGGATATTTGTTACGTTGACTCTAAACTCATGTTTTGGAAACAATTGAATTACATTTTATGTTATGCTTCCGCTGAATACTTAATTTGGTTTAACTTATGGTTTGGATTTATATTTGAAATGAATGGAATGTTTTATTTAATTTATAAGTTCAATGTGATTGGTGGCTTGGATCCTGGTACGTCACACGTCTCGCGGGGGTTTCCGCATGTGGTATTTTGGGGGTGTGATAGTTTGGTATCAGAGCCACTGGTTATAGTGAACTAGGTTTTAAAACGTTTTTGTAAAACCAGACTATAATCGAACAACTTAGAAAATCGACCACGACACTCAGCTCCAGATTACAAGGTTCGTCTTCTGTTTACTTTATGCATTACTTGTTTAGTAGTCACACTCATAGCTTGCATGAAACAATATATTGGGTACTATGGTGATTTGATCGTGTGACACGACTCTTTGACTCTTGTGATTCGTAATCCTGTAATACTTCCTGTTTTGCTACTTGAACGCGGGGGAAACTTTTAGCACAAGTTAAGAGGCACTGAGATGAGCATGCAAATCGCCTTGTTATTATGGGTGCACACATAATAATAACGTGAGGTGCATGTAAGTCCCAGTGAGGCTTGACGAGTGTGAGAAGAGTTCTGCCCTATTGTGTGTAAACTTGGTAGTACATAGATCTCAACGTGATGCTTGACTATTACCATATCTCGACTCCTAAATTTGTTCTCTCTCCATATATAGAATCATGAGTGGACGAGGACATGGACGTGGTCACATCGCGATGACCCAAGCTGAGCTGACAAACTTAATCAACACACGTGTGGCTAAGGCTTTGGTAGCCTACCAAGCTGGTACGAAATGTACCAAATACTTTTAATCTTGTTTCGTGTACACAACTCTTACTCCTGTGTTGTCTTTTCTTTCGTCCAGCGCATCCGAACAACCAGCCTGCTTGCACGTTTAAAACATTCATGGATTGTAAGCCGCAGACCTTCAGTGTGACTGAAGGGGCTGTAGGACTTCTGCGATGGTTTGAGAAAGCAGAATCAATGTTTGCAATGTGTAACTGTCCTGCTGGGGACAGAGTGAAGTACGCTATGGGCACACTTTAGGATGGTGCCCTGACATGGTGGAATGCCCAGGTTCAGCGGTTGGGCATCGAAGAGGCTAATGCTACTACCTGGGATGATTTTAAGGAGCTGATAAGGGAGGAGTATTGTCCTCGTGATGAGATACAGAAACTAGAGAATGAGTATTATGACCTGAAGATGGTGGGGTCAGAGATTGAAGCGTACGTGAAACGGTCGCATGAGTTGGCGATCATGTGCCCGAACTTGTCCCGACCTCCGCATCGAAGAATAGAATTGTTCATCAAGGGATTAGCTCCACGGGTGAAGGGTTTGGTTACTGCAGCAAACCTCAATAACTTAACTCAGATTGTTCGTTTGGCTCATAAAATCACCGATCAGGAGGTGGAAAGTGGTTCTTTACCACCACGTGTTTCTGCCACTACTGCTGCTACAACCACCGCTACTACGCCTGCTAGTGATAACAAGCGGAAATGGAACGACGCTGACAAAGCAACCAGTGCCAGCCAGTCTCAGAAAAGGCCAGACCACAGTAACAACCGCAGTTTTAGTCAGTCGTCTTCAGTCAATCAAGGCCAGGGCAGTAATCAGAATCAGGGTTCTTATGTTGGGAAGAAGCCGCAGTGCAACAAGTGTGGCTATCATCATTATGGGCAGTGTGTCCGGGCTTGCCGTAGGTGCGAGAAAGTGGGCCATGAGGCCAAAGACTGTAGAGCCCCGCAGCCAAAGCAGCAGCAGCAGCAAAACCAGCAGTATCAGCGACAACAAAGGCAACAACCCCAGTAGAACCAGGGCTTTAAAAAGGGGTGTTATCAGTGTGGGGATGAGGGCCACTTCCAGCGGGATTGCCCTCAGTTAAATCAGAATGCCAACGACAACAACCGCCAGAATAATAACAACAATGCCGGAAACAACAACAATAATGGCAACAATGGGGGCAATGGTGCTCGGGGAAGGGGATTCGTGCTTGGTGCCGGTGATGCTAGGAACGACGACAATGTCGTGACTGGTACGTTTTCTGTGAACAACCTTATTGCATCTGTGTTATTTGATTCCGGTGCCGATTGGAGTTACGTGTCCCTAGAGTTTAGCCAGCGATTAGGGTTAACTCCAACACCTTTAGAGGTTAAGCATGTAGTAGAACAAGCCGATGGTAAAACGATAGAAACTTCGCATGTCCTTTTTGGGTGTAAACTAGATCTCGTGGGTCAAGTGTTTGATATTGACCTCCTTCCTGTTACCCTCGGTAGTTTTGACGTAGTGGTTGGTATGGATTGGTTGTCTAAACACCAAACTGAGATTCTGTGTAAGGAAAAGATTGTACGTATCCCTCTCCCTGATGGAGAGTCATTATCAGTTCAAGGGCATCGTAGTAGAACGATGGTTGGTATTATCTCGGCTATGCAAGCGCAGAAATGTCTACGAAAGGGGTATCCTGCAATTCTAGCACTAGTTACTGACACTCCGTCTGAAGAGAGAAAGATCGAGGATCTGCCAGTCGTACGTGAATTTGCCGATGTATTTCCTGAGGAGCTACTTGGTCTACCTCCTCACCGTCTAGTAGAATTTCAGATTGACCTTGAGCCAGGAGCCGCTCCAATCGCTCGTGCTCCTTACCGTTTAGCACCTGGAGAGTTGCAAGAGTTGTCTAATCAACTGCAAGATTTATTGGATAGAGGCTTTATTTGACCCAGTTCTTCGCCTTGGGGAGCCCCAGTGTTGTTTGTAAAGAAGAAAGACGGGTCCTTTCGCATGTGTATTGATTATCGGGAACTCAACAAGGTGACTATCAAGAACCATTACCCATTGCCATGCATTGATGACTTGTTTGACCAGTTGCAAGGGTCAAGTTTTTTTCGAAGATCGACTTAAGATCGGGCTATCATCAGGTGAGAGTCCGAGAGGAGGATGTTCCGAAAATGGCTTTTCGAACGCGTTATGGGCACTATGAGTTTTTGGTTATGCCATTTGGGTTGACGAATGCGCCAGCGGTCTTCATTGATCTCATGAACCGTGTATGCAAACCGTATCTCGACGACTTCGTTATTGTGTTTATTGACGACATTCTCATCTACTCGAAGAGCAAGGAAGACCACGAGCGGCACCTGCGTCTTATTTTGGAACTTCTAAGGAAGGAGCAGCTCTATGCGAAGTTTTCTAAGTGTGACTTCTGGATTCGGGAGGTACACTTCCTTGGCCATATAGTGAATGAATTGGTGATACACGTGGATCCTGCAAAAGTTGACGCTGTTAAGAATTGGGCGACACCAAAGACTCCTTCTGAGGTGCGACAATTTCTTGGTCTCGCTGGGTATTATCGGAGATTTACCAAGGATTTTTCGAAGATCGCGCAACCTCTTACTTAATTAACATAGAAGGGTGTAGTATACTCATGGGAAACGAAACAAGAAGAGGCCTTCCAGTTATTAAAACAGAAACTCTGCAGTGCGCCGATCTTGTCTTTACCTGAAGGTACAGAAGACTTTGTAGTATATTGTGATGCTTCCATACAGGGTTTGGGTTGCGTACTGATGCAACGCAACAATGTGATAGCTTATGCTTCCCGACAATTGAAGGTTCATGAGAAGAACTATACGATGCACGACTTGGAGTTGGGAGCCGTGGTGTTTGCACTCAAAATCTGGAGGCATTACCGGTACGGTACTAAATGTACTATTTATAACGACCACAGGAGCCTTCAGCACATCTTTGACCAGAAGGAATTAAATATGCGACAGCGTCGCTGGGTAGAACTACTGAACGACTATGACTGTGCAATCAAGTATCATCCAGGAAAGGCCAATGTTGTAGCAGACGCTCTCAGTCGAAAGGAAACAAAACCTAAACGTGTTCGCGCTTTGCAGCTCACCATTCATTCTAACCTGCCTGATCAGATCCGTTCGGATCAAGCCGAGGCGTTAAAGGGAAAAATTACAAAGCTGAGTATTTACGGGGTATGGAGAAACGACTTGAGAAGAGGTCAGATGGCATTTACTATTTCATGGAGCGGATATAGATTTCGTTGTTTGGTAACCTTAGAGAACTTGTGATGGACGAAGCGCACAAGTCTCGATACTCTGTTCATCCAGGCTCGGATAAAATGCATCAAGATCTCAAAGTCATGTATTGGTGGCCGAAGATGAAAGCTCACATCGCAACTTATGTGAGTAAATGTCTAACATGCTCGAAAGTTAAAGTGGAATACCAGAAGCCGTCTGGATTGCTGCAACAACCAGAAATACCCATGTGGAAATGGGAACAGATTGCTATGGATTTTGTCACCGGGCTACCGAGAACTCAAAATGGAAACGATACCATCTGGGTGATCGTTGATCGTCTCACGAAGTCAGCACACTTTTTAGCAATCAAGGAAACAAACAAGTTTTCACAACTAGCTATTGTCTACCTAAAGGGAGTGGTTTCTCGGCATGGGGTGCCGACATCTATTATCTCTGACCATGACCCACGTTTCATTTCGGATTTGTGGCAGTCGATGCACAAATCGTTCGGATCGCGCCTCGACATGAGTACTGCTTATCACCCACAGACGGATGGTCAAAGTGAATGAACCATCCAGACACTAGAAGATATGTTGCGGGCGTGCGTAATTGACTTTGGCAAGGGTTGGGAGAAACATTTGCCTCTGATAGAGTTTTAGTATAACAATAGTTACCATACCAGTATTAAGGCAGCTCCATTCGAAGCATTGTATGGACGGAAATGTCGTTCACCTCTCTGTTGGGATGAGGTGGGTGACAGTCAGATTACAGGCCTGGAATTGGTGCTTGAAACCTCCGAGAAAATTGTTCAGATCAGGAATCGTATGGCGGCAGCGCATGATCGTCAGAAAAGCTACGCTGATGAGCGTAGGAAACCTTAGGAATTCGAAGTTAATGATCGCGTTATGTTGAAGGTCTCACCCTGGAAGGGTGTGGTGCGTTTTGGAAAACGCAGCAAGCTTAACCCACGATATGTTGGGCCGTTTAAGATTTTGGAACGTATGGGTAAAGTGGCCTACAAGCTGGAGTTACCTACTGAGTTGGGTAATGTTCATGATGTCTTCCACGTATCGCAGTTAAAGAAGTGTTTATCGGATGAAACACTGGTAGTACCATTTCAGGAGCTGAAAATCGACAACAAGTTGCAATTTGTCGAGGAACCTATTGAAATCATGGACCGGAAGGTCAAAGTCCGTAAGCACAGTCGTATTCCAATTGTAAGGGTTCGATGGAACTCAAGGCGTAGACCGGAGTTCACGTGGGAACGCGAGGATCAGATGAAGCTCAAGTACCCACATTTATTCCCAGATGACAAGTCCAAGCCTGGCAAATCTATATCTAATGCAACTAGTGAATTTCGGGACGAAATTCCCATTCAAGTTGGGGATGATGTGGTACCCACGGAAAATCCCCAGTCATCCGGAGTTACCGTCTTACTGTTTTGGGTTGCTTATCAAATTTCGGGACGAAATTTCTTTAAAGTTGGGGATGATGTGATAACCCGGAACTTCAGGTTAATGCTTTAACCTAACAGAATTAATTTGGCCGCACAATCTTTAGCATTGCATGGAACTATGCATTACTTTATGCATTATTTGACTAACACGAGAACTTTATGCCTTAACTGTAAACTAAATGTGGTGTGTGTGTTTTATGTAAAAGATGATACTTAGGGGTGAGTAGAGTAGTTAGTGAAACCTTAATAACTCCTAACCCTAAAATCTCCCTCACAAATCATTCTACGGCAGTTCAAATCATTCTCTCTAGTCACCTTCTACAACCATTTCTCTCATCATTCTTGGCTGCACAAGTTCTCTTCCATCAATCTTGATCTTCCAATCCATCTAGAATCAATCTAAGGTAAATGTTTAATGATTGTATGTTGTTAATCCTTGATTATTTGATTTATGAAAACCCTAGTTCTCCAAACAATGGTTCTGTGTTTATTGATCATCCTGATTATTGTAAAATGGTTTGTGAATAGTTGTGTAATCACTTGCCTGACATTAAGATGACTGATATGTTAGAATTGTTTGATCGTTGATTAGATTACAACATTGCCAATGAATGAAAATAGGGTTTTGATCGTAACCTGTAACTGTTCCATTGAAAATTGTAAATTGGTTTTTGGAAATCACGCATGTTGTTAACCCGGAGTTAAGTGTCAGGGTTTTGTGAAGTCACAAATCCGAGTTTTTAACATCACACTTACCTCCGAGTTTATTAAAGAAACATGAAGTCCGGATTCATTATAAGGACCCCTTGAGTCCGAGTTTTGATGATTGGAATAAGATCCGAGTTTATTGTTTTGTATATGGTCCGAGTTTAGTTGGGCGAGGGTGTCCGGGTTTGCTATGAAATCAAGTCCAAGTTTTATCCTTCACACATTAGTCCAAGTTTTATCCTTCACACATTAGTCCAAGTTTTATCTTTCACACATTAGTCCAAGTTTTATCCTTCACACATTAGTCCAAGTTTTATCCTTCACACATTAGTCCAAGTTTTATGGATTTTGTTGGGTCCGAGTTTGTAAGGGGATGTCTTGTCCGAGTTTAATAGGTGGGGGTTTGGTTCGAGTTTGTTAAATGTTGCATGAAAAACACCTAACATGCCACTGTGTGCTACTGTATGTATGTTCAGTCTTGTATGATGAAATCTGTAAACGATAATCATAAAGGACCCTGATGTTTGGACACTAAGGGACTGCTATCCTATTTAAACCCTATTTGAACGTAAACACTTACATTGAGGTTATGTGCAATGTACCTTAGGTCGCGTGTAACGGACCTAACCATTAATTAACGCTAGAAGCACATTATCAAACCGAGCAAACCAAGGTGAGTTCACTGCTCTTTTCCCAAGCATGCATCCCGGGAAGGGATATCGGGTAACGTTTTCAGGGAAGAATGTCAGGTTAACGGGATGTTTGTTATTACTCAGTTTCTATCATATAAGACCCCTTACATCTACCGATTGTTGCCGGGAAGGCAACGAGGTACTTAGTTGATAGCGCTATTAGGTTTGGCACCCTCACACCGGGCCGGAATGGACGTGCGTGAACTATTTACCTTGACCACTTGACCAATGCTTTGATAGAGGCATTGGGGTTTGGGCAAACACATCTAGCTGCCACATACGGTAATCGAGTTAATAACATCATCAAAACATATCGTTGAACTGTTTTAAACACATATCTGGTAACTAAACGTGTTAACAAAACTTTGAACTCACCAGCGTCGTCTGACACACTTGTCTGCATGCTTGCAAGTCGTTAGATACTCGATAAGGACTTGCTATCTGGGAGTGCTGGAGTGGTTGTGGGTCGAGCCTCTTGGATATTTGTTACGTTGACTCTAAACTCATGTTTTGGAAACAATTGATTTACATTTTATGTTATGCTTCCGCTGAATACTTAATTTGGTTTAACTTATGGTTTTGATTTATATTTGAAATGAATGGAATGTTTTATTTAATTTATGAGTTCAATGTGATTGGTGGCTTGGATCCTGGTACGTCACACGTCTCGCGGGGGTTTTCGCATGTGGTATTTTGGGGGTGTGACACGTTTCTTTGAGTCCTTAATATTATTCCAGGTGATATAATTATTTGTTAAAATAATAAATATTTTAATTTAAATTATATTTATTAATTTTTGGAATAATAGTTAAAACATTATATTCTAACTTGATACCTTTCGAGTATTTATACATGTATTTCCTTCTCAAGGATGGGTGTATTTGTCTTCGTATTCTTATACTTGTATATTTTTGCCACGCATAGGTATCGTATTCCGGTGTGTATTTATACGTACGAGAATACGTATTTTCTTGTAATTGTTAAGTATTCTTATACTAAATTTTGTATTAATTTTTCTGGAATAATATCTTTGATAAAAATACATCAATATATATTTCCAAAATATATATTTTAAGAAATATTACTTAGAAAAATTTTTTATAATCTTTCCTTTGGCAAAAATATTTATAAATTTCATACAAGTCTCCCAAAAAACAATATATTTTCAAGTCTAACTTAAGAAAATATATTTTCTCCCAAAAATAATGTATTTCATGTTTGTTTGAGAATATATATATTTCTTTAGAAAATAATACATCTTCTAATAATTCCAAGAAAATATAGATATTTTTATTCACTCGAAATGATATATTTTCTTCTTGTAAAAAATATGATATAATCCTGTAATAATTGTAAAAATCATATTTTTGTTCTCTCGGTGTCCAAAATATTATTTACCAAAAATATACTTGTGAATACATTTTCCGGAATATTTTGTGAGTTAAATTCCTTTGTTCGGTTTTACCAATATTTTGTGTATTCTTTGTATATTTATTCCTTGGAATTTTGGGTAATATTTTGGATTGAATTTTTTGGTATTTTGATGAGTTATATTATTTCAAATCCTAAAATAATATAACTAATACACATAATATACAAATAATCACACACATGGTGACTTCTAAATATATATTTCCTAAATACATATTTAGTCTCTTTTATTTATAAAACCCAACCTCCAATACTTCAAATTTTGTAACAAAAATTTATGGCAAACTTTATATGAAAACTTATGGTTTAAAATACACTTGTAAATACTTGTTTAGAAATATTTTTTCTAAGTGTTTAATTTTTAGAAAGATTTTGCCATAGTTTCCCCTAAAAATGGAGGTTTCCATGCCTTAAAGGCATATCATTTTCTTTTGTAAATCAACACAATCAATCAATAATCAACCATAAACAATCTACACTTACCAATTTTGCCAAAAACAAGCATAAACTACCACTTCATGAACTTGAAAATTTATAAAATTTGTAGTAACTTACTAGTGTTTTTAGCAAGTCTTGTTACCCTTTAAAGTGTGTTTGATTCTTTAAAAACATCATTTTTAAAGAAAATAGATATTCACAACTTGTAGTCACATTTTCTAAAAAATGTTTTCTTTATGAATTTTTCTTTTACACATATGTTTCTATACTTGTTTATCCTCTAAAAATAGGGTTTATTTATTTAAAACCCAAGATTAAGAAAAACTTGTATTTTTAACTTGATTTCTTGAAAAATCATTCTTGAAATCTTAGATTTACAAGATTTACAACTCACTTTAATCATCATTTTACAAGAAAACATTATATTCTTTCAAGTTCATGACTTTCAAGAGAATGATCTATGAATCTTTAACACTTTCGTCCTCTCATCTTGCTAGATTATGTTTTTAATCATGATCTAGCAAGATCATATGATGATCAACATCATTTTCATAAGCAAACAATGATCAACAAGCAAATCAACACATAAACAACATAGTCTCTTCATGATTTAAGCTTATGTTCAAGTTTCTTTCTTTTGATTCTTAGTGTTCTTCTATTTTATCATCTTGTATCCTCTTTTAACCACTTATATGAGATGTAAAATAGAAAGATTAGTTTTCTTACCACTAGCTCAAGGCTAGGGATGATCAAGAGAATAAAAGAGATGGATAAAAGCAAATAGAGAAGGTCCTTGAACTTCCGAAAGCTCCTAGCTCCTTTGTACAACCCCTAACACCTTTGTATAAGCTTGGATTGAATGAGAAGTGAATGAAGGTGAGGGATGTGGGGGTGGGTGTCTTCGGCCGTAAGTGGGGGAGGAGGAAGAAGAAAATGTGGAGTGTTTGTGAAGATGAGAATGAAATGTTAGTTGCTCATGGGTTATACTTATATCCAATTCTTATGAGTTTCCATTGTATAATATGTCTAATAAAGCAAAAACATGATCTATTATAAAATTGAAACAAAATCACAATGTGGGGCCATGTTGGTCGATTACATAGGGGGGGTAGTAGACTAGGTTGCAACTAAGTTAGATTACATAGTTAGAAATCAAGTATTCTAGTTAGGGTTTTAGTTAGTTGATATTTATATAGTGTGTTATGATGTTCAGGGATCATAACTAGCTTGGTAATGTTAAAACAGTGCTTCTAGTGAAGATTTGGTGTTTCGGGTAGTGTCTGGTTGTTCGGTTGGTACCGGTTCGTTAAGGTGCTAAACTATGCAGTTTAGTGTGCTTTATGTACCGTTTTATGACACTTTTGATTCCCGGCACTTAGGAAAGCATTCAGGACCATTTAACCATACTCTGCATGATATTAGATTGTTTAAATGCTGAATTTGCTGAATTTCTGCAGAATTCTGCAGTTTATGTGAGTTTTAGGCACTTTCCGGCACTTAAAATATCACTAGGAAGGCAGTTTTGTGATCCTTACTTTCCTACACACTATACTAGTGTAATACTTGGTTTCTGGCTCATTCTGTGTCTCAATACAATGTCCGTATATTCACTGAACTCCGTCAGCATTTTTCTGATTTGTCTGATAACTGTGCTGCCGGTGCTTCATGCATCATTAGAATTAACAAAGTTTGCATGTAGTAAAGATATGTCATTTTCAATATATGATGCACATGTATGTATATGGAAATAGTCAGAAAGTAATTCAAGTAATTAATTGTAATTCAGCACAGTCATTAAGCACTAATCATTGTTTAATAATTGTACGAATGCATGCAAATTTGACAGTTGTCACAAGTTCCCCTCTTTTACAGTTTTCAAATGTTTTGGGGTGATTCATATGTGTTAAACGATTTCGATGCTTTCAACGATGATTTCGAAAACGAATACTATGGTTTATATTAAACATAACGATTTCGATAATGTGAACAAACTTGTTGGGACGTAATTACATAACGAATGACATTTATTAGCTTTGGTCGAGCCGACCAGTAGTATGTTATGGTACCATAGGATCTGACAAATCCTGTTATCAAACTATCACCATGGTTATGTGTGGGGATATGTGGGTATTGACAAAACCTGATGATTGTTAACTTACCCTTTGGCGGTATGTTAATACGAGTTGAACGATGGACGAGTTACGAAGGTTTGAATGTATTCCGCGAGACAACCAAAAGTAGTTTTCACAATTAAAACGAAAACGATTTGAATGATTAAATGATTTTGAACGATTGAACGATTTGAACGATTGAACGATTGAAACGATAGAACGATTTAAACAATTTAAACGATTTAAACGAGTTAAACGAATTGAACGAACGATTGGTTTTTGGTATGTGTTTAGATAACGGGACGGGTATAATGTGATAAAAGCATGGTAGATACGCCGCTGGTACTTCTTATATATAAGTGCTTTTATCATATTATATTCCGTGGCGTTATTTAGTTCACTTGGACGAACGATTTTAAACGATGTCACGCAACGATGTTTATTATACGATATAAACCATACTAGTTTTATTACGAGAACGATTTACAATTTGGTTTACTTAAACAAATGTTCTGGGTTAAGATTCATGGCAACAAGATTTTATAAACTATAATCAACTTATTTTGAGCTGGTTATTCATATTGCAATACTAAACTCATTTCAAAACAAGGCTTTCAATTATCGACTCTTGTAGTTAAACGAGGTATTGCAACATGTAAACGAGCCATGAATCCGACACTCTCACAAAACCTATGTGCTCGCCAGCATTTCTTTGCTGACTTTATTTTCGCATATGTTTCAGGTGGTATTGAATGATGTTGATTGCTACTAGGATGCATGCTCACTTAGGACTGGACGAGGCCTTAGTGACTTAATAACAATAATAGTCGATATATGAACTTGTTTGTTTTAACTTTGAGACAATGTAAATATTTAATAATTCAATAAAACGAAACTTTTTGCATCCATGGTTGTGAAACAATAATTCCGTCGCTCCACTCCCCGACGTTTCCACCTCGGTTTGTTGTTTTACGCGGTCGGGGTGTGACAGTAGTGAAGAAAGAAATGCGAGGGGAAATTTCTTTTGCTCCGTGTGAAGGGGTTCCGACGTGGAGGAGGTGTTGAGATGGTAGAACATGGTCCTGCCTTTGGAACAGAAGTGAGTATGTTGGTAGCCAAGTATGACAAAAACCATAGAAAGTTTCCTCATTAAACATTGCAAGGAGGGAGTGGTGGACCGAATGGAATAATGCACAGCCAAGGCAGAAGTATAGAACAGTTAAACCACAAGTCCGCCCAACAAGGTGGGGGGCATGGACGTACATGTCATTCAAATGCTCACTCATACAGGGATGTGGTGGACCGCTCATCGGGCCAGGTTAATGGTGAGGTAAAGTGTGTGATAGCGGATGATAAGATTGTACTTTACCTGGATCATTGTATGATGAGACCGGTTATTGTGTAGAGAAAGGATGCCCTCATGGTGGAGAACATATGTTCCATGTTGACCGAAGGTAGGTATACAAAGAGCCCCTGGTACGTTATGTGGGTGGCTTAAAGTTCTTTATTATATATAGAGAAAAAGAAGTTGCATTGGAATTTATAAGGAGGAAAGATGAGGTGTGGAACGGGTTCGTTCATCTGTAGATTATATGGGATGGTCAGGATGTGGTGATGGAAAGGTTGGCTTGAATAAGGGTCCATGGGGCCCCTGCTACATCTAAGAGATAGTAAGTTGTATGATAAGGTGAGGGGCATGTTCGGAAACATTGCTTGCAGGTCACAATTTAATTGGTCCTCGATGCACAATTCCACTGGCATGTGTAGTGTGATATCGAGCTTTGGGAACCGAGTTGAGGTGGTGGTGGAGGTGGTTTGGCAGGATAAGAGGTACAAAGTGTGGGTTGTGGAGGAGCAAAACCTGGTTTTTCTCCTTGGATAGAAGGTATCGCATCAATAAGTTGTGGTTCATTGGACCAATCAAAAGTATCGGACACCAGAGATGGAGGTGAGTTTGAGGAAAAAGAGTTCAGACCAGAAAGGTAGGAAACGCCGGAAAGCGACAAACGGGAAAGATGAATTGGTGGCTAGGGGTAATGAAAATGAAGGGCGAGAGTTGGGTGTTACATGCATGGAAAAAACAAAACGGTGCTAGGGGGCTGCTGCATTGGGGCGCATACCCCTACGTCAAAAGATCATACGCCGCTTTTTGGGAACGCTGGTAGGGCCTCAATGGATGATGGATTACTTTTTTAAAATTAGGGTCAATCAAGGGATAGGCTCGGGCCCAATACTGTAGTCTCACAAGAGGCCTAGGTGTGGTCGAAGCCAAAGTTACAATGAGCCCATTTTTGAAGCATCTAAACAGGATAGGGTGGGGTCAATGACTTCCAAGAAACATCGTTTGACCTCAACACACCGGTGAAGATCTCTGATCCAAATCTTAGAGATTCAATGCATGTCGGATGTCAAACGGGGGAAAGTATGCTAGCGCCTCCATAGAATTCAAGTGTTGATCCACTGGATCCTTCCCAGTGCATTGCTAGTATCCCCTGATTAGAAGGTTGTGAGGTTGCAGCGATTGTTGAGGCCGGAACCAGTGTCGGATTTCAGTTGCAAGGTTTCCAAAGGCATGTTAGTGGATTAATATTTGGTGAAGGTAACCCAAATGTTGAACAGTGAATTTTCTGACAACAAATCTCTATGGGTCAGAGACTCTCGTAAAGTAGATTAGGTGCAGGGACTTAAAACTTCAAAGTATGTGCATTTTCTGGAAGTTTAGGAGATAAAATTGGGGGAAGATGTTAGAGTTTTTAGTAGTTTACGAGGGAGGACGAGGTTTGAGTATGTGGTTGTAGGTTGGTTGGTAGTTCAGGGGGTCTACTAGCTATGTGGGATCCATTTGTTTTCTACAAAACATGCGAGGTTAAAAGAATAAATTTTTAGTGGTGTCGGGTTACTTAAAGATGATAGGGGAAATCATTAATACGGTTAATGTTTATGCTTAGAATGAGTCGGTAGCCAAAAGGGGGTTATGGCGAGAATTATCAGAGATAAGGAGTGCAATGCCCAGATTTTGGGTTTTCTATGCGGATTAAAATGATGTTAGACACCTGGATAAGAGGCTGGATACTGAATTTATCAGCCTTAACGCAACATACTTTAATCAATTTATTGAGAATACCGGTTTGGAAATGGGTGGTCGGAAGTTTACGTATCATTCTAACAACGAGCTAAAGAAGACTAGGAGGTTGTTTGTTTAGCTCTTAATGAGACTCATAATTTTTCAGACCTCTTACCGGTTCAGCATTTAATGGTTCAGACTGTTTGTTTCGCTAGCAGATGTCTGAATGATTCAGACATTTGCCTTTGAATGGTTAAGCATTATACTGATTCAGAATGGTTAAGACCTCTTATTTGAATTGGCCATACATTTGCCCTAGACGGTTAAGCATTATCATGGCTCTTAATAGTTCAGAACTCTTACTGGTTCAACACTTAATGGTTCAGGCCTCGTATTAGTTCAGCACTTACTCATTCAGAAGTTGCCAAACAGTCCCTAAGTTGGATAGGTTTTTTGTATGTCAAGGTTTAGGGATAAGTGGCCTACGGCGTCGGTCTATGCCTTGTCAAATGTTGCGTCGGACCGTTGTTCGGTTAATATGTCTATGGATTCGATGTTATAAGCCAAAACCATCTAGATTTTCTAACTCTTGGTTGGAATTACCCAGGCTTGTTGACTATGTGGAGACGTTGGGTGGAATATCCAGATATTCGGGACCCACAAACTTGGGCTTGGCTTTTAAACTTAAGTGGATTAAGAAGAGGGCGAAGGCTTGGTTGGTATATTATAAGGAAGTGCAACATGGGTTGTACTGAGAGAAGCTAAAATAGCTGGAGTACTTAGATATTGCGGCTAAATCAAAGGTCCTAATGGATCATGAGCTTGAATCTAGGATGGATATCATGGAAACTGACAGGTAAAAGGCCATGGTTCTAAGGAAGAAGTCGAGACTTCGATGCACGATTAAGGTGACGAGAACATGGCATACTTCCACAATGTGATTAATGCAAACACATGTAGCAATTCGATTAACGGGCTCTAGATGGATGGTGTATGGGAAACAACTCCCACGTTGGTAAAGGATGGGGTCTATTCTTTTCTCTATTTTTCTCCGAGATATTCCTTGAGCCAATAATGGCGTGGCCTGTTTTAATGTGCCCATATTTGTCTACTTTGTCTTCAGTTCAAGCGGGATCTCTTGTGGGTGGAGCAAATACAAGCCCGTGGGTACTTATGGATTCGCAACAAGTCTAAGTCACCATGTCTTACATGGGAATCTTTGTGTAATTCTGATTTGATATGTATGGGTGTATAATGGTAGCTATAGACGTGTGTTTGTTTGTGTAAACTTGCGGCTAACTTTTTATTGGCTTGCTTTCCAATAAAATATGTTTTATAGGTCGTTCAAAAAAAGTATTAGTTTAAATAAAAAGTCATTATTATAAAGAATTTTACATATTCAAATAATTATAATTGTAGTATTTAGACTACAAAGTGAAAAATATTGATATAAATAAGAAGTCATTGATATAAAGAATATTATAGATTTTAATTAATCATAATATTTTAGTATTTGAATTACAAAGTGAAAATGTATTTGTTTGTGAATTAAATTAAAGATTTATAATAAAATTTCATCAAGTGTACCGGTTCTGGTATTTGTTTTCAATCAATATACATCCTTTTGGGTTTTCTCTTTTGGTTGCTATAGGGTGTGTCAATCAATACTAACCGAATTCCCATACACGTAATGCGGTTGCTATAGTTTTTTTTTTATTTCATAAAGACAATCGTATTTATATTATGTGTTTTTAAATTCTCATAACAATGGTTTTTGTATTATTCTATCGTAATTTTTCATTATGGAGTAGTTAATATGGATTAGAAATTTAGAACACTCAATATTTGAATACATATGAATTATGAGTGAAGATGAAGATGTGAATTATGAGTGAATATCTAATGATCTGATATTGAGATAAGTTATTAAGTTATTATTCACTTGAATGAGAATCACGCTATCATGATAAAAAAAAATTGCCCCTGGCCCGACCTCAATCTGATTGAAAAAAATTATTATACAACAATAGACAAACGACCCTAAAAAAATTCCACCCTCTGTGAAAAAAATTTCTAGATTCTCTTTTGGCTAACACACACCCTTTAATCCTACTCCTTTTACACTAATGCCCCTCATGAGACTTTAACCTTCAAACTCACGGAACACCACTTTACACACATTGATGCCATTAGGTTTCAAGACCCTTTTGGTATTCTTTATGCAAATTTCTTTTAGGTGATGCGGTGATTTTACCCTAAACGTCAAATGTCTAACATAAATTGTGTTTTACATGATCTCATTAGTTAACAGAGTATTTAATAGAGTCTCATAAGTTAATGGTAACGGGCACAAGTTAAGA
Source organism: Helianthus tuberosus (assembly GCA_030545235.1). Lineage (NCBI taxonomy): Eukaryota > Viridiplantae > Streptophyta > Magnoliopsida > Asterales > Asteraceae > Helianthus > Helianthus tuberosus. Next base: position 71,648,546 of record CM060426.1, read on the forward strand.
GGGTTAAGATCAAATACAAAGTCTTCTAAAAATAAGAAGTCGTAAGAAGGGTATCAAACGAACTTCGATTGACTTCATTCAAGCGGCATTGGAACTGTTTTATCGAACTCTTTGATATGAGATTTTAGGTTTTTGCTTTTAGATGTTTAGCTTGTAGATTTTAGAATTTTTGCTTACATCATTGTGTCTTGTCTATATTTGCGTCATTATGTCTTTTTTTGTTATTCATTATGTCTTTTTTCTTTAACATTGTTTTATATTTTGCTTGGAATTGTATTATATTTTACGATCCATTGTGTTTTTGTACACTTCTTATTTTTATGAGCCTTTAGGCTGGACGGTATGGGGACCGTCCAGCAACGTCGACTGTGAGACGCCGCCCCCTCTCCATTTCGGGCCCTCCGTCGTCGTTCCTCCATCGTCGCCATCGTCGGGTTCTCGATGACAAGGACGGTCCTCCCCCTCTCTCAGACACCAATAAACCCCCAAATCCAAAATCAAACCCTTTGAGAGAGAGTCACGAGATAGTGAGAAAGAGTCCAGCAACGTCCGACAGCCGGTGGGGTTACAGCTTAAATGGTGGTGATGGCATTCGATGGCGACGGCGTTGTCTCGGTGGCACCGATTGACCGAGTTGATGATGGTGATGGAGAAGGGTGGTAGTGGTTGAGAAGATGGTGGTGGAGCCGACAGCAACAGCAGCCGCCGGAGCTCCGGCTCATGACCCGTAGCAGCGGCGGCAAGCATTCAACAGAAACCCTCGGTCAGCATATGTTATCTTTGATAATTTATATTTTGTGATTCTGTGCTAGAGATAGATAATTGTTAAATGAAAGCTGATGGTTCTTCCTTTTGGCAGATTGTTATAAACTCTTTGTGAGTGTGATTAAGAACCAAAATTGGGGATTTTTATGATGGTTGATCAGATGCAAAGCATCAATCTTGTTGTTGATAAACTACCGGTAGATATGAGAAATATGAAATTGAAGTTGAATTGTTTGGAGATTTGATGATTTAGGTCGAATAATCGCATGCTGAAATCTGTTTCTTCGTGTATAAACAACAGGTAGATGTAATATATTCGAAATTGAAACTGAATTGTTTAGTAATTTGATGATTTATGGGCTTGCTGTGTAATATGCTTTAAATAGAGAAAGGAGAAATGAAGAATGTGTCTGCTAGTCTAGTATGAATCAAGGTGACATTTGGTGATGGTACCTGTATATATCGAATTTCCCATATGCTCTTGGTAGCTACCACTCTTAGCTTACTTATGTAATCCAAGTGGAACTTATTAGGTGAAATTGAAGTATTAGGGGATTTGATGATTCAGGCCACATAATCATTTTTCTTCATGTATGAACATGTAGATATCAGAAATTTGAAGTTAAAGTTGAATTGTTAGGTGATTTAATGATTTAGGTCAAATATGATCGGCGATATAATGAACGCCGTAACTCTGGAACCGGCTATTCAATGCACGGATGCTGGTTAGTAAGGGTCGTTTTTCGTTTAGCGTTTGGCGTTTTACGCCTTATGCAGATATCGGTTGGTTTGATGCTATATAACGAGTCTTCCCCATGTATTACATTTTCGCATTTTGCTTTGTGTTTTATAATTTTGTTTTGGTGTACAGCTAAAGCTACTGGAGTGAAGCACATTGTGCTGGTTGGCTCGATGGGTGGAACAAATTCATCGATGGACTAACTTACCTAGTCAAGAACAAGTTCATATCCATGAGCCGTGTAGATGATGCGGTCAAGATGATTCTAAGGGTCAAGTTCACCATGGGTCTGTTTGAAAACCCCTTGGCAGATTACAGCATGACTAAGTACCTCGGAAGCCAGGTAAACTGACTTTAACTTTCTTTTTAATATATTATCTTTATCTAATTTGTGAACTCAAATGTCAACAGGAGCACAGAGATCTGGCTAGGGAAGCTGTAAGAAAAACACTTGTGTTATTGAAAAACGGTAAATCTTCAAAGAAGCCATTGTTACCACTTCCTAAAAAAGCCTCCAAGATACTAGTTGCAAGGGCTCATGCTGATAATCTTGGTTACCAATGTGGTGGATGGACAATTGAGTGGCAAGGACTTTTAGGAGATATTACTTCTGGTATAATCACCATATAGAACTAAACTTCTCACCTTTTGTAATCTTAAACAAAACCTCTAAACTATGTGTAATCATGATTTAAACCCTTTGATCTTGCAGGCACCACAATCTTATCTGCTGTGAAAAAGACCGTTGACCCGAAAACTCAAGTGGTCTACAATGAGAACCCCAGTGAGAATTTTGTCAAGTCTGCCAAATTCGAAAATGAGAACCCCAGTGAAAAAGGCCGTTGACCCGAAAACTCAAGTGGTCTAATATTAATGAAAATATTTTGTTAGTTTATTTGTTAAATGTTAAAAAAAGTAGAAGATTAAAAAATAAAAAACATAAAAGTGGTGGGGTAGGATCATATATGACCATCCTCCATACCCTCTAGTTTTGTGGGATGGACCATCCTTGGGAGGACTATGATGTGGCGCCTACGTGGCGGATCATCCTCCAAGGGAGGACCATCACCATACCCTCTAGCCTTATAGATTAACTTTATTTCAAGTTAAAAATCATAATATTAACTGATATTATTTAACTTATTGAAAATGACATATGGATCCTTTCAAGAGTAACTTTGTTAGAAATAAACAATATTTAAGGGTATTTTTAACATAAGATTGTAATATTCGAGTAAAATGCACGGATGGTCCCTGTAGTTTGGTGAAATTTTACCTTTAGTCCTTAACTTTTCAAACTTACACTCTTACTCTCTGTGGTTTGACAAGTTGTTACTCGGATAGTTCCCAAAGCGGATGGAGGCTAGTTTTTCTGGTTAAGTGGGTGTGAAATGATAAGGACTATCCGAGTAACAACTTGTCAAACCACAGGGACTATCTGAGTAACCTTCATTCGCTTTAGGGACTATCCGAGTAACAACTTGTCAAACCACAGGGACTAGGAGTGTAATTCTGAAAAGTTGGGGACTAAAGATGAAATTTCATCAAACCACAGAGACTATCTGTGCATTTTACTCTAATATTTCACTAACCTATTTTTTTATGACTTGTTGGAAATATCATTTTTCTATGTGGATCATCTTATACTTTTTTGAATGGCAAATAGTTACATTCCTTACGAACGGATAGCTAGCAAGACACTAGAATGACCAAAAACAAAGTATTACTAAGGAATCTAAAAGTCACACCACATATTCCAATCTACCGAATTTAGTTTTGCTATATTCTTAGGCAAACTGATGACGGGGGTAGCTCAAACCTTAATAAACTGATTAGAGACACAACAGCTTAAAATGTTAAAAGGTTAAAAGGTTCAGAAATCGTCAGCTAGCGTGAACAGTAAAAAGGACAAGTCAGAGCCTTGTCACATCACCCTTTGCGTGTGAAACCTCCTGCCCAGCCGCAACCAGAACATGTGGGAGAGCACACCCTTTTGTCCGCAGGTCCAAAACCTTCAACCCCTAAAAGGGTAAGTCCCTCACTGCAAGCTAAGTTCACTAGTCCAAGGTTTCCCCTTTGAGAAATCTCATTCCTTATAAGAAGCAGACCATGGCAAACATTGCAATCACTCCAGAATAAGTAGGAATCATCCTAACTCTCTGATTCTTCCTCTCCATCTCGAGAACTAGCTTCATGCTTGCTTCTCTTCTTCTTCTCCCATGAGAACTAGCTTCATGCTTGCTTCTCTTCTTCACTAAATAATTCATCTTCTCCAACGATTGCTTTCCGGGCTGATTTCTAATCAGTTCAGGATCTAAGGAGAATAACAACAATACTAGTGAACCTCTCTCCACCTCTTGCAAACGTGGGGGGACCCCACAACCTGCGTTAGGCTAATCGAAACCTTGAACCCTTTTACCCGGAGATATCGCTACAGGCCTTGGTCTTGTATTTGTTGTAGCAACAAGTTGGCGCCCACCGTGGGGCTACGCTGCTTACTTTATCTTAAAGACCAGTTGTGTAGCTCCATTTTCTCTTTACATCATGTCTGAGAGCAAATCTCCTGACAAGGTAAATCAGGTGCCTAACAACACCGATTTAACACTAAATTCTGGTCGGATTTCACCGGTCAGATCTACACCTATTTCTACTCCCGGAAGTACTCCAACGGAACTATGTTCCCGGAGTTCACTTCATTTCAAATACCAACCCCATCTCGATCAGGGGTTGCATCTCCTCAAATCGGTGTAATGCGTACATCGAAACACATAGATCTAACACCCGAGGGAGTAGCTAGAAATTTCTTACAACTGAGATCTTTTCTCAACTAGCATGTGAGCCTAGAAATGGAGAAAAGGGTAAGAATAAGACTAAATTATGAGGAGTCTGAACCCTCATTATCACCTGGCCCTCCATCTCTTCCTTTTAGCAGCTCACGTTCAGCCACATCTTACATTGAAGCTTGTCCTAGTGTGACAGACCAACCACTCAAGCCCTTGAGCTTTTAGGGAGGACAAGTCCAACCACTTTTCCCTTATTTACCTCCCAACCCGTTACAGCTGGTACACCTATTGGGCATGAAACCACTCTTGATCAATTATGGCAGTCACCAGCTTAAAGTGTTCCCCCTCCCATTGCTACCTCGTGAAAACAAGCCATGGCCACCCTGCCTTTGGCTCGAGATATGGTTATGAGCACATCCATGGGAATGCCTTATATAGTACCATCAGAAAGCCTTCAAGGCTTTAACCTTATGCCCCAGCTGATGACACAGATGATGTCATCTTTTATGAGTACCATCAGAAATCCTTTAAGGCTTTAACCTTATGCCCTAACTGATGACACGGGTGATGGCACAATTTCCTTTGCAGCACGTGAAAGCTGGATAATGACACATAAAGCCTTCAAGGCTTTAACCTTAATTTCATCAACCAAGTGCCAACCACTCGCCAGGGTACCTCAAGCGGTAACCCAGCTTCAAGGGTAGTAAAATACCTCTCAAAACCTTACAAGCCCAACAACTTGTCTTGCTTCTCCCAACAAATTGTTGAGTAAGAGTTTCAAACCCAGATAAAGATGTTATCACGATGCTGAAGACCACCTCCAAATCTTCGTCGGGGCTGCAAGGATTGAAAAATGGCCCAACCCCGAATGTTGTCTCATGTTCATACGAACCCTTAAAGGGTCTTCACGCATATGGTTCAATGACCTTCCTGAACAAAGCATTCAGACCTTTGACAATCTTAGCAAAGGTTTCCCATAACAACGTGATGATGAAAGTCTCAGAGACTTCACCGAAAGGTACAGGAAGGAAGGTTTAACTTACGCCAATGAAAAGATTAGGGTTGCAGGGTTCATGAATGCTATAAATTCCAAATGTCTCACAAGAGACTTCAATAAATGCATGCCCAAAACCCTTGAATAAGCACTCAAAAGGGCTGAAGCCCACATTCGAGGAGAATAAGCTGTAGACATCAAAGAAAAAAAGAGAGAACTCTTAATTGGTATGGCTCTTATGACAAACGGTTCAAAGGTTCGGATTCCAGAAGGCCTGAAGGCCGGAACCCTCCAAGCCGAGAAAAAACCATAAACTTTACAGCCTTAACCAAGACTCCGCAAAAGATCTTGGCAACCGAAGAGGTAAAACATAGCTTCCACCCTCCTCAACCTTTGCCAAAAAACAAAAGATCGGAAAAATCAAGCCAATATGCTGAGTTTCGCGAATAGAAATGTCACCATACCAATGATTTCTTCCAAACCCAAAAAAAAAAAGATCGAAGAAGCCGTCAAGTCCGAACTGGCTCACTAGGTTAAAGGGGTCAAGGACAAGATGGTTAAAAAAAATAATAGTGAACATGGTCGACCTTGTAAACAAAGATTCCCACAAACGCCATCATTTTGAGGCATGGGAACATCAACATAAGGAGAGTTGCTTTCAAACCCTCTGGTGATGGAGTCCAACATAGGAACCATCAAGACACAAAAGGCTTACATTGACACCGGTGCAACCACCAAAATCATGTTTAAGAAATGCTTTAACCCTCTCAGCAACGATGAACATTCAAAGCTTCAACAGTCTGAATCCTCCATCGAAGGTATCGCAGACATACCTATCAAGCCTTTAGACCAAATAACTCATAATGTTTGTTCAACGAGAAACCAAAGGGACGAACCGAACAACTCACTTTTGTGGTGATCAATATCCCTTCCAACTATGATATCATCATAGGAAGGCCAGGGCAAAGTGTGTTCGGAATGGCAGTTTCAGTTGGTCAAGGTACTGTGAAGTTTCCCACTGAAAAAGGGATAGCAGCCCTTCAACCTACCCAAGAAGCTTTTGTGGTTGAAGGGGAAAGCTCAAGAAAGGACGAAGACGATGAACAAGGGTTGGACATAAACCCAAAATATCCTCAACGGGGGATAAGGGTAAACACTAACATTTCCAATAAAACTCTCTCATACCTTGAAAAGCTGCTCTTGCACTATGTATTCGCTTGATGCCCCGAAGATATGACCGGCATCCCTCATAGCATTGTTGAAACATGAGTTATGGATCCCATCTGATAATAAGCCCATTATACAAAAGATGGAAAAGCTTGTTCTAGCCGAAATCCTTCGAGAGGTCAAGTATCAATCATGGGTGGCCAATCCCGTAATGGTTCGAAAACCCGACAAGTCTTGGAGAATGTATATCGATTTTAAAGACTTGAACAAAGCATGCCCAAAGGATTGCTACTCGTTGCCCGAGATAGACCTCAAAGGTAACTCGCTTACAGGCTTCCCATTCAAGTGTTTTCTTGACACCTAAAAGGTTTACCATCAGATCCTAATAATAAAAAAAAAGATGAAGAAAAATCCACATTTCACACTGATAAAGGTATATCTTGCTATCAAAAAATGTCTTTTGATAATGCAGGTGCCACTTATCAACGTCTGGTTAACAAAGCGTTTGCCGGAAAAATCGGCAAGAACATTAAAGCTTATGTTGAAGATTTGGTGATCAAGAGCAAAACGAAATACCAAATGCTCGATGACATACAAGAAACTTTCCAAAACCCGAGAAAGATCAACATAAAGCTTAATCCAGTCAAGTGTTCGTTTGGTGTTGAAGAAGGCAAGTTTGTAGGGCACATCGCGGGGAAACAAAGCATAAAAGCCAACCCTCAAGGGATATGCTAACAAGAAAGGCTTTCGATGGAAATCTTACAGCTTTGAAGCGTTTTACCTCAAAAGGAAGCCTTCAACCAAATGAAGCAACACTTGGCTTCACTCCCAGCCATTTTGGCTCCGGAGACAGGAGGAACGACCTCTACCTACCTATCGATTGCTGAAAAGACCATAAGTACAGCTCTGATCATTGAACGAAACAAAGTTCAAATACCCGTTTACTTTTTCAAAACTTCAAAATTAGCAGAAATCAAATATTCTTCTTCGGAAAAACTTGCTCTGGCCCTAGTCTAAACGGCTTGAAGGCTTCGAAGGTACTTTCAGTCACACCTGATACAAGTGGTCACTGACTAACCTATTAAGAATGTGCTTGAAAAATCACCTATGTCCCGAGAAAAGCTGTCAAAGCCCAAGTCTCAGCTGACTTCATCATAGAAGTCCCTAAAGAAGTCACAACGGAAGTCGATACTGTCTCCACTGAACCCTCCGACCCCCATACTTGGAAGCTCTTTACCGATGAAGCTTCCAGCATTGAAGGGTTAGGAGCAGGGCTTGTTCAAATTGATCCTAACGAATTGGAATTCACGTATGCCTTTCGTCTTGAATTGCAGACTACAAACAACGAAGCTGAGTATGAAGCATTGATTGCCGGGCTCAAGCTTACAAAATATATGGGTGTCAAAAGGCTTCAAGTCTTCACAGACTCGTTGCTTGTTTCATACCAAGTAAGTGACAACTACATAGCCAAAGAAATAGGGATTCAAAAGCTTTAAGCCCTCACAGACTCTCTCCAGCTAAGACAATTACACCTACATAGCAAAAGAACCCAACATGTATTAGTACCGAGAGAAATCAAAGGAATTGATGAACACATTTCAAATATGTTCCATCAAAAAAGTTCCAAGATCTCAAAACAAGAGAATTGATACACTAAGCAAGCTTGTATCTCTTACTTTTGCCCACCTCACCAAGAAGGTACTAATTGAGGTATTAAAAACCCCATCCATCCAAAAAACTTGAGGTTCAAGATGTGATCATTAAAGAAGGGCCAAATTGGATGACTCCCATTGAAAAGTTCCTCAAAAATGGTGAATTACCTAATGACCAGACTGAGGCTAAAAGGGTTCGTATCAAGTCAAGGCAGTATGTGCTACAAGGAGATATCCTTTACAAAAAAGGATACCTTGCACCACTACTACGATGAGTTGACCCAGAATAAAGCCAATATCTGATTAAAGAGGTTCACGAAGGGATATGGGGGGCTCATTGTGGCCCAAGATCGGTAGTGTCAAAGTTGATGAACCTCGGATACTTTTGGCCTTCCATGCATCGAGATACCTTCGAACAACTGCGAAAATGTGAAGCTTGACAGTTACATGCTCCGGTACCCAAAAGCCCCAAACATGACCCCATTCCCACCTCCTCGACTTGGTCATTTTGTAAGCGGAGAATGGACATTGTTGGACCATTCCCACCAGCCAAAGGAGGAGTCAAGTTCTTATTGGTAGCCGTGGGCTACTTCACCAAGTGGCCAAAAGTAAAACTATTGGCAAAAATCTCAGGGAAACAGGTCATTGATTTCGTTTACGAAAACATAATCTGTCGTTTTGGGCTCCCAGGGACACTAGTCACGGATAACGGGAAGTAATTTGCCGAAAAGCCTTCTAGCTCCCGGTGTAAGGAGTTCAGAATAACTCAAGTATTCAGCTCAGTAGCTTACCCACAATCCAATTTCTAGGTTGATAGGACAAACCGCAACATTGTTGAAGGGATTAAATCTCGATTGGGAAGATACGACAACAACTAGCTCGAATAGCTCCCAATGTGCTATTGGAAATTCGAACAACTGAGAAAACGAGCCACAAAAAAACACCCTACAGCCTAGTGTTTGGATCAAAGGCTGTAATCGCAGCTGAAATAACAGTAACAACACAAAGAACATTCAACATCGACCTCGAGTCAAATAAGAAAGAAACGATGTTGAATTTGGAACTCCTCAAATAGGCTTGTGACCAAGTAGCCATACAAAAAGCAAGTTACAAGCAAAACATGGAATTGTATTACAATACACGGGTGAAGCATGAACGCTTCAAGCCTGGGGACCTTGTGCTTCGAAATAATGTGGCCTGCAAGAAAGAAAGCCAAGGAAAGCTTGGCCCTAAATAGGAAGGGCGGCTCCCCCGCCATTGAGATGGCAAAAACCTTAAAGGTTCCATGTTTAACCAAAACGTAGAGTTCCAAAAAGTTGTTCTATTCCCCTAGTAATCAAAGTACTTTGAAATGAATCAAAATTTGTCTTTATATCCTATAATCAGGTTGAGAACCTAGCAAGAAACTCCATGGCAAGGGCCATGTAAGGGGATGAGCTCCCAGGCCACATCGCTCAATAGGTTCAAGGGTTGAATGGACCTATATAAGGGGTGAGTTCCTAAATCAATACAACTCCATGAGACTCATAGAAATCTTAAAAATCATGTCTCATAGACGGGTTTGAACAACCTACACCAAATGTTCCTTAAGCCCTGACATTGGCTTACGAACCAAAAAGACTTTAAGTGAATGTCATACATAGGATAGAGGTTATATCTTCTTGTTAAAAATATCCTAAGGCTAAGTGACTACAGCACTGAACCCTTTAAGGTATAAGTAACATAAGATGCACCGCCCAAAACAAAGACAACATACAAAACCAATGAAAACACAAGGGAATAAATAGAACAACATAGCAAGATAAGTTAAAGATAGCAAAGGCCATACTAGCCATCAAACATAAAATATTGTCCACAAGTCTTCCAGGCTTTAACCACCAAGGGACCTAAACGGTTCCCTTAAAATAAAAGGATGTTCAAACAAACAATCCATAACATCGTTCGGCATGCTAAGAATGATACAAATCAAAGTTTCTTCTTCACTTGGCAGCATCAGAGATGGTAGACTTTGTTGCACCATCCTTCCTCGAAACCCCATCATCTTGGGTCTTTTCAGCCTTCCTCATCAAGGCTCGAACCTTTTGAGCCCTCACCACCTTCAGAACACGTTTTGTAACACCCCGAATTTCGTATGACACATTCCAATATTTTATCCGCATAAAATTTTATGAAAATAAATGGTAAACATAATTTTTACCATCATTAAGGTTTTATAAATATTAGTAAACTTAAAAAAGCCTTATGTTTGCATGGATGTTTACTAGAGAATTATATAAATAAAAAGAAAGTGTTATGTTCTAAAAAGATGAGGGGGGTTAAATGAAAATGTGAGATTAAAACACCTAACTCAAAAAAAAATGCCCAGTATGTGTGTGTGTGTGGGTGTATGTTAAGTCGGTTAGGTCATGGTTTTACATGAACACTTGGTGAGTTAATGTAACGTGTTTATGGTAATGATGTATGTGATTAATAGATCTCATAAAGAACAATATGAATTGTGAGAAGTAATAAAAGCTAAGTGTATAAAGTTATGACATATAGGCACGAAGAAAGAAGAAGGCGCAAGTCACCCGAAGTCACAAACATCTCAAGATCGCGGTAAGTTCATATGAACTTTATGTACTCTACTTGTAGATTTATGAATGATAATATTTCGTACTATGAATTTAATGTAAATTTCCTTTATGATTCATAATTGAATAGATGCAAATAGTTTATATGGAGAAATGTCCAAAAGATAATGTTTGAAGTAAATTTGAAATAACCCGCCTAATGGGTTGAAATGATAAGTAGAATGAATGTTGGAATGTTTGAGAATTTGACTTGTTCATAACGGGTCAAATAATGTAAGTATAGTGAAAGATATGGTACGTAGCGGTTCATTATAAATGAATCGAAAAGTGGTATGATGAATGTTTCCGAATGAAAGTGATAATGTTAGTAAAGTAATGTGTTATGTTAACGGGTCGAATAATGATACGGAACTAAAGGAATTCAATTGTTATGTATTACGAACTAACAATGTTTTGTTGTTATGAATGATAGGTAAATCCCATGCTTAACCGCGGCGCGCTCGGACCGAACACACACACCACATCGCCCATCACAGGCTTCCGATTAATGTCGTCTTTTGTAAAAAGGGTCAAAATAGCTTTTGTTAAGTAAATGTAAGGCTTATGGTTAAAATGTTTGTAACTAGTTTGGTTTTTAACTCTTTTGGGTAGTTGGATAAAGTACTTATGATGGACCTTGTTTGGTCATAACCTTAACATATTTTGAAAAGTGTCGTAGGACCTAATTTAAATTATGTTGTTAAAAACAGGGGGTAAGTTCTTATTACAAACGGGTCATGCCGAAATTTTTGTAAAATTGTATGAACTTTATGTCAATTATAATTTTAAATTGTATTAATTTTTGTAAAAAAAAATCTAATGAATGAGATAAATGTTTTGTGTAGATGGCGGATAATGTAAACGTGAATGATGATATAGCGGCTCAACATGAAGCAATAAACGAAAGAATTGTGGAAGAAGTAGGGAAGGTAACAGAGGCTAGCATTCCTCGGCTAGCTCAAGAAGTTGAAAGTCAAGTGTTGGAAGTAGTCAACAAATTAGTGATGTCCCAAGTTGAAGAGCTAAAGGAAATGATCAATGAATTGCAAGCAAAGAAAAGCACTCGAAGGTGCACGTATAAGGAATTTATGGCATGTAACCCCTTACCATATAAAGGGGAAATCGATCCGATAGCATGTCAAAGATGGATTTCAAGCACCGAGGCCGTGTTTGTAAGAAGTAGATGTGAAGTGGAGGATCAAGTGATGTTTGCTACGGGTCTCCTATAACTCCAAGCAAAGGATTGGTGGGATGCACATTCGAAGGAATTGGGGGATGACAAAGTACAAACGTTAACATGGCAAGAGTTCAAGGAGCCATTTCTGAAATATCATAGCCCACAATCCGCAATTGATAAGATTCAAGAAGACTTCTTTCGTCTTCGACAAAAAGATGAAACGATTGATGAAATAATGAATAAGTTCCTCGACAAGGTGAAATTTTGTGGGGAGATAGCGAGGACTGAGAGGTTGAAAATCATACGTTATCATGCTATGTTAAAGGCTGAATATCAGGAGTTCGTAAATCCCTCCAAATGTGCAACGTTGAATGAATTAATCGACTGGGCAAGAGATAGGGAGATCGAGTTAAGAAGGCAGGTTGAACGGGGAGAGAAAAGGGTGGCGGAGAAGCCTACCAACACAAACCCATCGAAAAAGGCAAAATATCAAGATCAAAACAGGAAAGGGAAGACAAGTAGTGGGATTCCGACTTGCAAGACATGTGGGAAACATCATTTGGGTGAATGTTTGTTGGGAAAGAAAGGATGCTACAAATGTGGGCAAGAGGGACATCCGTATTATAGGTGCCCCGATAACTCAAAAGCGTGTTACAATTGTAATCAAATGGGGCACATTAAAGCGGAATTTCCGAAACTCCAACAAGGGGCAAAGAAAGATGGAAAGAAGGACGAGTCTTCCAAGGCTCGTGGGAGGATGTTCCAGTTAACCTCAGATGAAGCTAAGACTAGCCCGGATGTGGTTTCAGGTATATTCTTGGTTAATTCTATGCCTATGAATGTTTTATTTGATTCCGGGGATAGTAGATCATTCATTTCTAATGAATTGTTAGTTCATCCATCGTTTAAGCTTGAAAAGATGTTAGTACCCTTAGAAGTGGAAGTTGCTGATAGTAAAAGCTATTTGTTACATGATATTTGTAGAAACTGTAAGATTTTGATTGAAGATGAGGAGTTTAGTATAGATCTTGTCCCGATGTTCATGGGAGAATTTAAAGTAGTTGTAGGAATGGATTGGCTAGCTCAAAACCATGCTGAAATTCAATGTGAGAAGAAAGTCATTCATGTAGTAACCTCGGGGGGGAAGCTGGTAAGTGTTCAAGGAGATAGGGTCATTAATTCGAAATTGTGTTCTATAACTAAAGCCATCAAACATGTGAAGAACAGAGGTAAGGCGTACCTATCTTATGTAATCGACACCAATCGAGGTATTCCAAAGCTTGAAGATGTGAATGTAGTGAACGAATATCCGGATGTGTTTCTGGAAGATTTACCGGGGCTTCCGCCCGAGCGGGAAGTAGAATTCAAGATAGAGCTTAACCCGGGTGCACAGCCGGTAGCTAAATCCCCTTATCGGTTAGCCCCGACCGAAATGAAAGAATTGATGACGCAACTTCAAGAGTTACTCGAAAAGGGTTTTATTAAACCAAGTGTTTCACCATAGGGAGCGCCCGTATTATTCGTGAAGAAGAAAAATGGTTCGATGCGAATGTGCATCGACTACCGAGAGTTGAACAAGTTAACAGTGAAGAATCGTTACCCGTTGCCCCGAATTGATGACCTATTTGACCAGCTTCAAGGGGAAAGTTGGTTTTCGAAAATCGATTTGCAGTCGGGTTATCACCAACTGCGTGTACGAGAAGAGGATGTGCCGAAGACTGCGTTTCGGACGCGGTACGGACATTACGAGTTTTTAGTAATGTCCTTTGGGCTAAAGAACGCACCAGCTGCGTTTATGGATTTAATGAATCGGGTGTGCCGACCTATGCTTGATAAGTATGTAATCGTTTTTATTGATGATATACTAATATACTCCCGAAGTGAAGCAGAACATGCTTCCCACTTACGTGATGTATTGGAAACGTTTCGCAAGGAAAAGTTATATGCAAAGTTTTCAAAGTGTGCCTTTTGGCTTAGAGAGGTACAATTTTTGGGTCATGTAATCGACGCGGATGGTGTCCATGTGGACCCGTCCAAAGTAGATGCGGTAATGAATTGGGTACCCCCGAAAAATCCAAGCGAAATAAAAAGTTTTCTAGGCTTGGCTGGGTATTACAGAAGATTTATCCAGGATTTCTCCAAGATAGCCTCGCCCGTGACGAAATTAACAAAGAAGAGTGAAAAGTTTATTTGGGGCAAGGAACAAGAGAAGGCGTTTCAGACTTTGAAGGAAAATCTCTCAAACTCTCCGGTGTTGACATTACCGGATGGAACGGATGATTTGGTAGTGTATACCGATGCCTCCCACCAAGGTTTAGGTTGCGTGTTAATGCAAAGGGGTAAAGTCGTTGCTTATGCTTCAAGACAACTCAAGCAGCATTAAAACAATTACCCAACTCATGATCTAGAATTAGCGGCAGTCATGTTTGCCTTGAAGATATGGAGGCACTACCTATATGGGGTGAAATGTACTATTTACTCGGATCATAAAAGTCTCAAATATTTTTTCGAGCAGAAAGATCTTAATATGAGGCAACGAAGATGGTTGGAACTCATTAAGGATTACGATTGTGACATTCATTACCATCCCGGAAGGCTAATGTAGTGGCGGACGCTCTAAGTCGAAAGGAGTACCTGCCCCCGATTCGGGTAAAATCTATGAAGATGGTAGTCACACCTAAACTCCTTGATGAAATTCGAGAAGCTCAAACAAAATCTTTAAATGCCGACGACTCAAAGTAAGAAAGGACGAAAGGATTTATTCATGAATTGAAAGAGAATGCAAATGGTATGAAAACGAGGTATGACCGAATCTGGTTACCTCGGGAATGTGATGTGAAAGAATTACTATTGAATGAGGCTCACAAGTCTCGGTACTCCGTTCATCCGGGAGCTACAATTATGTATCGAGACTTGAGGATGAATTATTGGTGGCCGGGAATGAAAAGAGACATTGTCAAGTATGTTGCTAGATGTTTGACGTGTTCTCAAGTAAAAGCCGAACATCAAAGGCCGTATGGAAAGTTGCAACCATTGGAGATACCGGTGTGGAAGTGGGAGCATGTAACAATGGATTTGGTGACTAAACTTCCTAGAACAAGGAAGGGGCACGATGCCATATGGGTAGTCGTTGACCGACTAACCAAAAGTGCACATTTCTTACCCATCCGGGAAACCTATAATTCGGAAAAGATGGCGGAAGTTTATACGAATGAGATTATATCTAGACATGGGGTTCCGGTGTCTATAGTGTCCGACCGGGATACCCGGTTCACATCTCGTTACTTGAGGAAATTTCATGAAGAATTGGGAACCCAGTTACATATAAGCACCGCCTACCATCCACAAACCGATGGTCAGTCGGAACGAACTATCCAAACGTTAGTTGATATGCTAAGGGCATGTGTTATGGATTTTGGAGGAAGCTGGGATGATCATCTACCTTTGGTAGAGTTTTCATATAATAATAGTTATCATAACAGCATAAAAATGGCCCCTTACGAAATGCTCTATGGAAGGAAATGCAGAACCCCGGTTTGTTGGGGGAAGTGGGTCAACGCGAACTCGCGTCAAAGGATGTCGTAGCCAAAACGAACAAGAAGATTGATATGGTTAGATCAAGAATAAAAGCAGCGCAAGATAGACAAAAGTCTTATGCGGATCGGCGAAGGCGACCAATCGAGTTCCAAGTGAGAGATTATGTCTTATTAAAGGTCTCTCCATGGAAAGGGATAATTCGTTTTAGTAAATGCGGAAAACTAGGCCCTCGATACATTGGACCATTCAAAATACTCGTTCGGGTCAGGGTGGTGGCGTATCAATTAGAATTACCACCCACGTTGGATGAGATCCATAACACTTTTCACGTGTCGCAACTACGAAAGTGCCTTGCGGATGAAACGGCATACGTTCCCTTGGATGACATTGAAGTTGACAAAAGGTTAAATTATGTGGAAAATCCCGTGGCAATAAAAGATTCTAAGGTGAAGCAACTCCGCAACAAGTCCATTCGACAAGTGTTGGTCCAATGGCAACACCGAAAGGGATCGGAACTTACGTGGGAAGCGGAGGATGAAATGCGGGAGCTCTACCCAGAGTTATTTGGTATGTATTCTGGTTTCGGGGATGAAACCATCTTAAGGGGGTAGACTTGTAACACCCCGAATTTCGTATGACACGTTCTAATATTTTATCCGCAGAAAATTTTATGAAAAGAAATGGTAAACATAATTTTTACCTTCATTAAGGTTTTATAAATATTAGTAAACTTAAAAAAGCCTTATGTTTGCATGGATGTTTACTAGAGAATTATATAAATAAAAAGAAAGTGTTATGTTCTAAAAAGATGAGGGGGGTTAAATGAAAATGTGAGATTAAAACACCTAACTAAAAAAAATGCCCAGTATGTGTGTGTGGGTGTATGTTCGATCGAGAGAGAGAAGCCAGGGGGAACTTCTCCTTCATAACCCTAGTTCTTCAATTCCCCACAAAATTGAAGGAGTAAAAGGCTGAGATTTCAATGCATGAGCTAGGAATCATGATCCCCTAAGTGTTATAAGTATCAAGTAAGTCAAATTTAGTGTTTTAATGATAGTTGATGAAGTGTGATATGTGTAATCAGCGAATTTTATATGAAATTGGGTATGAACACGAGATGTAGTAACATATGGGAGTTGTAATCATGCTTGAAATTGTACACAAGGATGATTTGAAGTAAAACCCATATGCATGTTTTAGGATGACTAGAAATCTTGAAACTTTATATGCAAACTAGTATGGTATGTGTGATTGAAACAATATGTTGATAAATAATTGATGCTACAACCATATGTTATTAGTTAGTAGGGTAAAATGTAGAATTAGGGATGCTTGTGTTAATCAATGGGTGAACTAGGGAGAAAAGCATGCTTTAAGAACTTGTACTTTATGCTCATTAATTTGTATGCACATAATGTGTTCGATGAAATGCCTAAGTCGGTTAGGTCATGGTTTTACATGAACACTTGGTGAGTTAATGTAACGTGTTTATGGTAATGATGTATGTGATTAATAGATCTCATAAAGAACAATATGAATTGTGAGAAGTAATAAAAGCTAAGTGTATAAAGTTATGACATATAGGCACGAAGAAAGAAGAAGGCGCAAGTCACCCGAAGTCACAAACATCTCAAGATCGCGGTAAGTTCATATGAACTTTATGTACTCTACTTGTAGATTTATGAATGATAATATTTAGTACTATGAATTTAATGTAAATTTCCTTTATGATTCATAATTGAATAGATGCAAAGAGTTTATATGGAGAAATGTCCAAAAGATAATATTTGAAGTAAATTTGAAATAACCCGCCTAATGGGTTGAAATGATAAGTAGAATGAATGTTGGAATGTTTGAGAATTTGACTTGTTCATAACGGGTCAAATAATGTAAGTATAGTGAAAGATATGGTACGTAGCGGTTCATTATAAATGAATCGGAAAGTGGTATGATGAATGTTTCCGAATGAAAGTGATAATGTTAGTAAAGTAATGTGTTATGTTAACAGGTCAAATAATGATACAGAATTAAAGGAATTCAATTGTTATGTATTACGAACTAACAATGTTTTGTTGTTATGAATGATAGGTAAATTCCATGCTTAACCGCGGCGCGCTCGGACCGAACACACACACCACATCGCCCATCACAGGCTTCCGATTAATGTCGTCTTTTGTAAAAAGGGTCAAAATAGCTTTTGTTAAGTAAATGTAAGGCTTATGGTTAGGATGTTTGTAACTAGTTTGGTTTTTAACTCTTTTGGGTAGTTGGATAAAGTACTTATGATGGACCTTGTTTGGTCATAACCTTAACATATTTTGAAAAGTGTCGTAGGACCTAATTCAAATTATGTTGTTAAAAACAGGGGGTAAGTTCTTATTACAAACGGGTCATGCCGAAATTTTTGTAAAATTGTATAAACTTTATGTCAATTGTCGAATGTGAAAAGTTGGGCGTTTCACGTTTCCTCGCTATCTCCGGAGCAAGGACGTTTCTTCGAGAGGGACTTCAGCACTTCGTTATAAACAGCTTCATTAAGGCCCCGAGGTTTTAGCTCCTGCAAGACAGGCAAAGGTTTACCAAAACACTTGGAGACTTCACCCACATAAGGGTAAATCATATGCTCAATCTTAAAAATTGTTCCCTTGAAGACTTTGAAGGCTTTGGGTTGAAAAGGGGAAGACTTTTCCTAAGGCTCCCCAGGTTCACAAAGCTTTGTAACCAACAAAAAACCTTGCTGTCTCCCATGAGTAAGAAGCTCGTTGTACACATCACCCAAGACCTTTTTGAACTCCGATGAATGGAGAAGGTAGGTAACCACTTGCTGGAATCCATGCTCAATGAGCCATTTATTATCACTAGTTGCATGGGCAAGTGAAGCCTTTAACCCTTCTTTCTCCTCTAATAAGGCTTTTTTCTGAACCTTCAAGGCAGCCTTATCGATCCTGACTTAAACCTTGTCAGCCTCCAAGCGTTTTTCCAACTCAACCATAACAGTCTTGTGCCGGAAGAAAACTCCTCAAATCTTCAAACAACAATGCTTTCTCCTTCTCAGCGTAGCCCTCAGCTTCTTTCAAAGCTACCATTGAAGCTTTTATCTCATCCCACTTCTTCGAAAAGACTTCATATTTTTGCATCCTTTTGCGAAATCGGGATACACCCTCTAGAAGCAAGGCAGCAAGGTTGCAAGCACCCATCATCATCTTCGAGATCATCAGGTCGTCGTCCATAGACGAGCAAGAACCTCGTACAATAGGAGGAGCAAAATGGGTAAGAACATCCTCACAAACGGATGAAGACTTGAAGCTGTCACCAACTGTGACCTTCCAATCCGGCACATAAACCTCTTCGGGATTAACGTTGGTGGAACCTTCACCACCTTTCCCGAAACCCTTCAAGCTTACAACCTTCTTACCCGCTGCTTTACTCTCCTTACCAATCACCAAGGGCAACTCCTTGTCTTTTTTTTATTATTTTCTCTCAACCCCAACTTCCAAGTCGTCCGAAGCCTCTATATCATCACTCGGTTGCACTGGCTCAGAGGCCGATAGTTGGTCAGCTCCCTTTAACATACGTCGGGTTAAACAATGGGTAGAAGCTTTGGAAGCACCGACCCTAGTAAAGCCTTTGACATTTCTAACGTTCACATAACCTGAACCCTCGAACCTGTGTTCAGCATCTCTAGCAACAGCATCTTCACCGGGGGTGGCCTCAGCATCCCCAAACACAACATCAGAGGTATCATCACTCTTGATAAAGCATAAGGCAAAACATCATACCCTGATCATACCTCATGAGCACAGGTTCACGATCCGGCTTGTCCCACAAGGTGCTCACACCCATCAACACTAAAAGGTGTTCTGGAAAGGGACGAAGCCTTGAAGGACACTTCCTAATGGCTTTTAACAACCAACTATCTAGTCCAGACTCAAATGGCTTAAGCTTGTTTAACACAGCATCAGGGTGCCTCTAAACAAGCCTGAATGGAACAATGGACTCAGAAATCCAGAAAAATCGGTCCTTCCAAGAACCAAAGGTAGTAACCATTGAGGAAGTCAAACAAACATCAACTTGGGATGTCTCAAACGTGACCCAATCGTCGTTCTTGGTCAACCGGAAGAAACATCGGAACAACAACGATGGGTCATACCCTATCACAAAACCTCAAAGTGTAAAATTTCAACAAGACCTTGAGGACGCAACTGACCAAAAGACACACGATAATACTCTAAAATATTCAGAATAAAGACCGAAAACGGATGACACAAGTTGAAAATCTCGAAATGACAGCAAAAAAGAGCAATCGAACCAGCGGGACACTGATCGATCGATTTATCTAAAACCCGAAGCCACCGGATTAAACTTTAGATCGATCCCCCATTCTTTACAAACAGCCTCAACTTCCTCTCGAGTGAGACAACAATAACTCACATACAGATCTTTGCTAGCACCCAGGAGAGACGATCGAAAGAAAAAAGAAAGTGAAGTATAGGCAGTTATTATTACGCAAAAGGCAAAAAACTGCCATCCATCACATTAACTGTCATTTCAAAATTCAAATCCAAAAAACTTAGACGCCTGATAACCTTTCAAGCCTTGAAGCCTTTAAGCAATAAAAATCGTGTACAAAAGTCAGAAGCATTTGAGCTTACACCCCAAATACCTCTGACTTGGGGGGCTGATGACGGGGGTAGCTCAAACCTTAATAAACTGATTAGAGACACAACAGCTTAAAATGTTAAAAGGTTCAGAAATCGTCAGCTGGCGTGAACAGTAAAAAGGACAAATCAGAGCCTTGTCACATCACCCTTTGCGTGTGAAACCTCCTGCCCAGCCGCAACCAGAAAATGTGGGAGAGCACGCCCTTTTGTCCGCAGGTCCAAACCATTCAACCCCTAAAAGGGTAAGTCCCTCACTGCAAGCTAAGTTCACTAGTCCAAGGTTTCCCCTTTGAGAAATCTCATTCCTTATAAGAAGCAGACCATGGCAAACATTGCAATCACTCCAGAATCAGTAGGAATCATCCTAACTCTCTGATTCTTCCTCTCCATCTCGAGAACTAGCTTCATGCTTGCTTCTCTTCTTCACTAAATAATTCATCTTCTCCAACGATTGCTTTCCGGGCTGATTTCTAATCAGTTCAGGATCTAAGGAGAATAACAACAATACTAGTGAACCTCTCTCCACGTCTTGCAAACGGGGGGGGGGGGGGCACGACCTGCGTTAGGCTAATCGAAACCTTGAACTCGTTTACCCGGAGATATCGCTACAGGCCTTGGTCTTGTATTTGTTGTAGCAACACAAACAAACAAACTTGTCACTATTTCTTCTGTGTTTTGCATGCTTCTTGTTAATTTTTGTTGAACACTCTTCCTTGCCTTCTAAAGCATCCAAAGTGTAACAAAGATAATACTTTGACCCAATATTTTTTTTTTTTTTTGTCTTACTCCATTTCCCTAATTCTTCGAATTGTAATATTTCTTTAATTGATCTCCCTGTTGTTATCATCATTCTACACCTAGCCGATACCAACTTCCAAACCGACTACGTTAACCTACACAAGACGAAATAATCAGACGTTTCTAAAGCCAATCCACACATATCGCAAACAGCAGAGGGCAAATAAATGTACTTTTTTGGTAACACCACTTTTGCTGGAATTCTATCGAGACCTACTTTCATCCAAAAACATTATGGGAATTGGCCTTTAATAATCTCACATAGACCTTATTGGACATTAATAATCCCACCTCAGAATATTTCCTCCATCAGTCCCACATTTCACATATTTTTCCTACAATGGTCCTCCGTTAAAAACACTTAACGGAGTTAAGCTTTTTTTCCAAATTACAAACAGATTTTTTAGGTTTTTTTATTAGAACGATAATACGAGTCCATTGATGTAAAACTTACTTCGAAATGGTGCTCCAAGTGACTTGATTTTGGTTAATTGGAAATTTAAACACCCAAATTGAAGCGACGTTTTCATCGTTTGGAGCACCGTTTCGAGGCAAATTTTACATCAATGGACTCGTATCATCATTCTAATCAAAAGCCCTAAAAAATATGTTTGTAATTTGGAAAAAAACTTAACTCCGTTAAGTTTTTTTAACGGGGGACTATTGTAGGAAAAATAGGTAAAAGGTGTGACTGGTGGGGGAAATATTCTGAGGTTAGATTATTAATGGTCAATAAGGTTTAGGTGAGATTATTACAGGCCAAATTCCCAAAACATTAACCTTTTTCGCGAGCCATTTCGACCAATCAAACAACCTATTAGACCATGTGTAGTGGTAAATTGTTATAATGCCCCCACCATGGGGCATTATCCGACACGTGTCATCCCAGTCAGCATGGGGCATTATAGCATAAAGTGGTGTAGTGGAAATAATGTCTGATAATGCCCCTTCCAATCATTAAACAAAAAAAAAAGCAAACTATTTTCTCATTGGTGGGTCAAACCCAGTCAAACCTTCCTTCTTCCAATTTAGGCGTTTTAATTGTAATGCCCAAGCAATTTTTTTCCCCATAATGCCCTATGTAATGGGAGAGTGGGCGTTTTTTTTCCCCATAATACCCCACTACACATGTTCTTATCACAAGGAAATATTTTTTCTCAATGGTTAACTTCATTGCCTTCACTGAAAAATGACCAGATGCATCCACTTAACGAACACCTTCACACTGTTTCCGTACATCCCTGGAACTCTCACTGTTTTTGCATCAGACTTTTTTTTTGGTTAATTGTTTTTTTTTTTTTTTTTTTTGAACAGCCCTTTCACGTCTATGTCAAATTCCTTTAGCTCCTCACATACCTTTATTGTAAGGGTGTACTTATCTACACACCCATTTCACTATCTACACACCAAAAAATGTGTTTTTTGTCCTTACATGCACACCCTGCAGTGTCCAACTGTGGCTAAAACGCGACGTTTTGGTCCGGTTAACTAGACAAAGACTAACGGGTGTCTGACGGGTCTGTTGACCGGACCAAAACGCCGAGCTTTGGCCGCGTTTTGGTCTTGTCAACCAGACAAAAGACTGACACCCGGTCTGGTTGACAGGACCAAAACGCGGCCAAAGCTCGGCGTTTTGGTCCGGACAACAGACCCGTCAAACACCCTTCAGTCTTTGTCTGGTTAACCGGACCAAAATGCCGCGTTTTGATCACAGTTCGACACTGTAGAGTGTGCGTGTAAGGACAAAAAACACCTTTTAATGGTGACTATCTACACACTTGGTGTGTAGATAGTTTGGCCCTATTGTAATCATAACTTGCATTTAGAGGATTCGATTGGTGTATAACTTATATATTCTCAATATTTCTAACACTTAATACATTAACCGATAGGGGAAGGTTCAATTAAAACCCACTAGTTAAAGTGAAAACATGAAACTAATTAAAAAAGCCTAAAAAATATACCATTTTTTTTTACCAATTTTCACTAGTTTTTCTATATAAAAAAAAACTTTTTTTTCAAAAAAAAAAAAAAATTTGTAGTGCTACATGTGTAATAATACATAATAATACACATGTGCATTACAAATTTGTTTTTTTGAATTTTTTTAATATAAAAAATAGCGATTTTTTATTAAAAATTTGGTATGTTTTTTTAGGCTTTTTTAGTTAATTTTTGAGTTTTCGCTATAAAAGGAGTTTTCATTTGAACCTTCCCCTTAGCCGATAGTGCTCTTCTTTATTCTTTGAGTTAAATGCAATTTTAGTCTATGTGGTTTGAGCTATTTTGACAGTTTAGTCAAAAGGTTTCTTTTTTCGTCTGTGGGTCCAAAAAGGTTTCACCGTTGCCATTTTAGTCCACTGGGTTAACTTCATCCATTTTTTCTGTAAACTAGAAGGGCAATTCGGCCATATAAAATGACCGAATTGCCCTTCTCATTAACAGAAAAATGGATGAAGTTAACCCAGTGGACTAAAATGGCAACGGTGAAACCTTTTTAGACCCACGGGCGAAAAAAGAAACCTTTGGACTAAACTGTCAAAATAACCCAAACCACAGGGATTAAAATGACATTTAACTCTTATTCTTTTAATAAACTAGAGTGTTGCGGTGTGGCCAATAAGGCTGGTGGGTGTGGAGGAGGGTAGTCCTTTGAAGATGATCCGTCACGTAGGCGGTCACGTCATTGAGTGTGGGGATGAGCCCCAAGGGATGGGCCAAGGGTATGATTATGAGCCCCTTTGTGTGTGTGTGTGCTGGATAAGAAAGCAAAGAGGAACGTCGCCTTCATCTCCCAGCCGACGAAACCGATAGGATGGAGATGAGGGGGACGGTGTGGACGACCCCAACGGGCCTGGGCCGTCCCCTACACCGCATAGCCTAAATATAATGACTGACTAATCGAGCATACATGGACACACCCTTCAGGGGCGCAGGATTTAAGGGGCGGGAAGGGGCGCCCGACCCCCCAAACTTTTCGGCCAGTAGTGTTATATATGTACGTTTCGTATAGGATTTTGTAGGTATATACGTTTTCGACCCCCCGGTTTTATAAAAAAAATTAGGTATATACGTTTTCGACCCCCCAATTTTAATTTTTTTTTATTTATATAGCCCAAATAAAATATTTAATTAACCCAAATATTATAGCCCAAATCATTATATTTGGTAGAATACTAGAATGTATATTATATAACCAAAATCAAATCATTATACAGTCCAACTTAAAAGCCCACTCTATCTAAAAAAACCCAAATTCGTTTACTTTGGGACATCGACCAAAAGAAGAGAAGCCACAAGCCAGAACTGCAGAGGGGGGGGGGGGGACGCAGGTTCCAGAACTGTTCGACTTCAGCTTCTTGTTCGAGAATATAAGCCAAAACGCTACTCGTTGTTGTAGTCTTGTACTCTTGTTCGACTTCTTCAATCTTCATAAGGTTAAAGGTATGTGTTTTTTATCTTTAGGTTTAATTTAGGGCTGCAAATTATGTGATTTAGGTTGAAATTAGGGGTGAAATTGGTCCGAATTTTTGCCCTGAACTTGTTGAATCTTTAAGTAACTATGTTTAATTTTATTTGTTTAATCTTATTGTGATTTGATTTAGATAGAAATTAGAGTTTGAAATTTAGGGTGATTTGTTAACTTGTTTTGCTATTAGATTATGCTATGAGGAAGACGGGCAGAACTATAATTCTCATCCAGGAGAACGGGGTGCCCACCTTCCTCTCTCCTTTTTAATGTTTTGGTGTCTTTATTCGTTTGTTTGTTAAACAATGTTTACGTTTTAATGTTTGAGAACATTTTTTATTTGATATTAATGTTTGACCCGACCGACCCGAATCAAATCACCGACTTCTGACCCGAACATACACCTCGAAACTACGCAATAGAAATTTTTTTTAGGTCTGTTACCTTCAGACCCCCCTCCCCCCCCCCCCCCCCCCAAACTTTTTTTAAAGCGTCGCCACTGACACCCTTGTTAGATTCATGAAATCGGTAAGAACGCTTGTCAAACCAAATGGTGTAGTTATCAACTTATAATTGTCTTGTCGTATCTCATGTAAACACAGTTTTAAGAACATCATTCTCTCTTGCTTTCAGTTGATACGAATATGTTGAAATACTAAAGTAGTATCGAATAACCCTGAATTAATACAAAGTTAGAAATTAACCCGAATTTTGGAATATGTGTTTAAGAAATTACAAATAAAATCAGAAAAGTTTAACATTTTTTATTGTTAAATAACTATGGGTATGTGTAAAGCCTCTACAATGGTTTGTGAGTCCACATACGGCTTATATGGCACCCAACATACGGTTCGGCCCATTACGTAGCCTGGTGCATAGGTAGTTTGTGATGGCGGTGTATGTGGCTACGGACGAGTGGGAGTGGGTTCGGACTTTTTATGTAAAGATTGATGATAATAATGTGGAAATTGTAAAGATGTTTGTGCGATGAAATTATTGCTTGTGAAAAGTTTGTGAGGAATTTGTAGGTGTTGTCTATATTCTTACACATTTATAAATTTTATAGTTGCATATACTCTTATGTACTATGGCTTACGTTTATTAGAGATGAGTTGAATATATATATATATATATATATATATATTATATATATTATATGGGTTTTAGAAATCATGTGAAAGACACTCTATTCTACTCTGTTATAAAAAAAGTTACATAGCTGAATGAGATAGACATTTTATACAGGTCAATTTTCTATTTCTACTTCTAGGGTGTTTCATAGGTCACATATATTTTCTTTTTCATTTTTTTAGAACGATTAACTTACATACTCTCTAATTATACTACTAAACTTTACATTTTTTGTTCACCATACGGATGAAAAGGTAAAACCTTATGCAACACCTTGGTACCGCTATACCAAAGCTCGTTTACTTTTTACCATATGATATCACTCAAATGCGTCACAATATTCAATGGTTTTTGTGTCTTAAGCATACAAATTACCTAGGATGTGACATGTGTATTTTAGGAGTTAACTAACAAGTTGTATTAGATGCACACCGTTGTAATGATCTAGGCACATTATTATGGTTCCAAAAATTATTCATGTGTCATTGCATCAGATCTTGACTACTTCGATTGACCTATTTAATTGGGTTAAACGTATTATTGCAACTAGTGTAGATACAATTTAAACTCACTGTTGTAACTAGTTTAGATACATTGTTATAATGAATAGTAGATTTAAAAATGTTGTTTTTACATACAATAGCATAATCAAACTAAATTAATGATGCTATCGATTTTATTATGGAATAGTTTTCTTTAAAAAAAAAGAAATGATAGGTAGAGTTTAAAAAAAAAACTAATAGAGCTAGTTTTAAACAAAAAAGAAGTCACATTTGCTTCTCTCTTTTTTTTTTTTTTTTGATATCCTTTCAATCATTTGTAACACTTTTTTGTAATAATCTTGTCACCGTCTTGGTCTTAATAACTGAACTGGCCTAGCGAGATCAGTAGTTCAGACTTCAGATTAGTTTCCACTTAGACTAAACCGTATGGGGGCCGACCCCATGCCCGTCGCCATCTCGCCGCCCCGTCTTCCCCACCCCCTTGCTCCGGCGCCGGGCCAGGCCCGTCATCTCTGTCCTCCACAAGCCGGGTTCGACACCCCTCACTCCCACACACACACCTATACATACATACATACATATATATACATACATACATACATATATATACATACATATATATAAAGGGGTTCATCCCCCACCCCGTAGGTCCATCCCCTTTAGTCACCCCGCTTACGTGGCGGCCCATCCCCTTGAGGATGAGGCTCACCATACCGGTTAGTCTTAATATTCCCTTTTCATTACCATTTATTTTAGAGGTAACCTCAAACAATTGTAAGTAACCAAGTTTTCACAAATATTCTATTTAAGCTATTCAAAGTTTTTTTATTCGTCATCCAATTTTAACTAAGCTAATTTTGTGATAAACTAGGTGAAACACCCGTGCTACGCAATGGGGCGTCCGGTAAAAAAGATGGTGAGCGTATTTTTGTAACAACCTGTCACATATACGACATTACGATAACCAAAGAAGTTGCATGTCTTCATAGTTTGTTTTGTTCCAAATGAAAAGCATTGTATTTCGAATACAACTCATTCTTAATAAAATTTATATCTCAACGTTAAGAAAAAAAACTAAGCGTCTGCTTATTATTTTTTTATTATAAAAATAAAGAAAGTAAGTTGTTAGAGTAAAATAAAATTACTAAAAATAATTGGGTTAAATATATATGCAGTTTGTATTATGAGAGCTGAAATCCATAAAAACGAATACCCATCCGGATATTTCGATAGCAAGAAAAAATACGCTTTATTTCAAACATAACTCTATTTTTTTTTCAAAATACTTATATCGGAGCGTTGAGAAAACAAACTGATGCGAGTTACTGCTTATGGCTAGTTACCACTGACGAGTTATTATTGATGACTAGTTACCTCTCACGAGATAGCGTTGATAGGTAGCAGTGAGATGCTAAAACATAAAGGTTTTCAATGTCAATGAACACGTTTAAGGCAATTTAATTTTTTTTATATAGCTTAATGATTGGGCCGTTCATTTTATGTATTTTTGTTATATATAAAACCAAGATGCTACCAAAGTTGAAACTAACCCATTCGATACTCTTTAGCACTCATGAATTCACACGAAACACGTAAACACACACGAAAGAAAGCTTCTAATGATCATAGTTCCTTCCTTGCTACTTGTTTTAGGTGTGTTTTTAGGCACTAGTGTCTTTTCCTTCTAGTAATGGCAAACGAACAAGGACCCGACCGGCAAATGTGAAACATTCGAGACAAGTATGGAACCGAGTATGTGATTAACTGATACTTGACCTGATTACCCGACTAGCAAATGCGAAGCAATCAAATATGAATTTTCTTTTCCTTTTTATTTTTGTTTCTCTTTGATAGTAGAATAATCTACTAATTCACTTGTTTATAGTATTTCTAGATATAATTTCTTGGGTAATAAACTTCTATAAAAAAATAGCAAGAAATGTATTTGGGAATTCTAACAGATTGTTTATAATAAATTAACAGACATACCTTGTACTTGACGGGTAATTACATACCACATACCCGACTATCTATTAAGAGGGTATGGGACCGCTTGTCACGTAGTGCTCTTTTATTGCTAAATTATAGACGTGAATTTGGTTCCCGGGCTGGCTGACATCATTAAATATGTTCCCATTAGACCACAATTTCATCATCATCATCATCATCATCGTACTCAGTATATCCCACCTATAGCAAAGCTAAGGTAGGGTCTGAGGAGGGTGGGATGTAGACAGCCTTACCTCTACCCCGTAGGAATAGAGAGGCTGCTTCCAATGAGACCCCCGGCTCGATTGTGGTTTTGCATCAAGCCTTGGACATAAGGCACATAACACTCAGCAATTGAGACAAACGCCAATTGGTGCATGTACCCCCTTGTCTTTCGGCTATCAACGCCACCACATGATGCCTGATTAACGATCCCCTCTTTTTAACGTTATTTTCACGAAATTAGTAAAATAACGTTAAAAATTAGTGCACTTTTGCTTTTGCCCCCCCGAGAGCCCACACATATATTACATTATATGAGCAGACCGCAAGCGGGGCTCATTAGACCACAATTTATGTTAGCCTTATTATCCATTTATGTTTATCTGCAAGTTTTTAATTTCAATCCTTTCATATCTTTTTTAAAATTAAATAATTTTAACAGTCGCCGCGTTGCGGCGAACTTCTTTTGTTATTTAGTCTGTGTTTATATGTGTTTGAAATCACTACGAACGCGTTGAATACGGAACCGCTGACAAGAATAAAAAGAAAATGTAGAAAAAAACACTAAAAAATAACCGAAAGAAAATCAACTAAAAAGTTGTATGGTAATGATGTTGTTCGGTAGAAACCCGTAGTCAGAGATGAGCAAATAGTAATGGGTACAGGTACCGAATTTCCTGAACCGAAAGATCCTAAGTACCAGTTCAGTACCGACTTTTGGCGTTCCTGGTGC
This sequence comes from Helianthus tuberosus, assembly GCA_030545235.1. Lineage (NCBI taxonomy): Eukaryota > Viridiplantae > Streptophyta > Magnoliopsida > Asterales > Asteraceae > Helianthus > Helianthus tuberosus. Next base: position 71,677,478 of record CM060426.1, read on the forward strand.
CAGTTCGCTACCGGTTTTTACCTTCATATACCGGTACCGTAACCGGTATTTTCGGTACAAATACCGATTCGGTATCAGTTGGCACCGAGCTCATCCCTACCCCTGAAACTAAAAAAAAGTTGTACGATACCGTTGTTGTTCGTACGGTACCCGTGATCAGGGATGAGCAAACACTACTACAAAAACTGGTATTTGCTACGGTCAAATCCGTAGCAAATCCGTAGCTAACACCCATTTTGCTACGGATTTGCCACGGATTTGGTTCGTAGCTACAAGTCTCGTCGCGAATTTATTTGCTACGAACTTTGCTACGGAAAATTATATTTGCGACGGGTTTAGCTACAAAAAGTGACGTCGCTATTTTAGCTACAGATTCGCTACGAAAAAGTTTGCTATGGTTTTTTTGCTACGAAACTTTGCTACCATTTTTTTGCTACATATTATTAGCTACGGAGTCTTTTTGCTATGGATTTTAGCTATGGTTTTTTAGTTACGGAACTTTGCTACCATTTTTTGGCTATGGATTATTAGCTACGGAGATTTTTTCGCTATGGATGCTAGCTACGCTTTTTTTAAATCTAGAATTATTGATTTTCACATTAAAAGACAATTATTTTACCTGTTTTTTTATAAAATTTATATATTTTTTATAATTACTAATTTCCACATTAAAAGACAATTAATGTCTCATAATTACATATTTAACAAAATAATCAACTTTATAACATAATTTTGATAAATAATACAAAATAAATTACATATATAGCGAAACAACTAAATTTATACAACATTTTTTTATAAGATATTAAAAAATATTATACAATATTTCATAAAATACTAACAAACAAAATTAACAATATTTCATTACAAGATATCATCAAATTGAACAATCTCCATGGGTACGCGATCATCAAATTGAACAATCTCTATTTGAAGACCAAGAGAAATTGAGGTGCGTCGGAGCCGCTGGCCGGTAAAACCTCCCAACACCGGTCACCGGTCGTCGCTTAACTCCGGCCTCCGCTTAATGTTGGCTCCCCAACAGTTGGCTAACATCATGTAATCCAAGTTTTTATGGCCTGAATCGAGCAAAACGAAAAAGAAAATGAAAACCATGGCAGATCTACGATATCTCGAATCAGATCTACAACCCTTTAACCTGATCTCTGTATCTTCATCACCAGATCTGATGAGGTGATGGACGAAGTCGTTTGTTGGCGGCAATAGCAAAAAAGAAACCTTCGTGTGAGACTTCGTTCAGATCTACCCGAAGTACTCAAACATTAACACCAGAACTGTCGGTACAGGAGAACTCGAGCACTAACATTTTGTTCTTCGATCTTCAATACTCGGTTAGAAATCGAACAAAAACAACAACAAAATCAGATCGAAGGTATTAACCAATTGCATAAATTAAACAACAAACGCATATGAAACTTACTGGCGAAGAAGTGGATCGCGAAGGGAAGAGTTGACTTGGTTTTGTTTGGGTGAAAGAAAGGTTTTGATTTTGTTTTGAGAGAAAGAAATTATAAATCTTGCTTTTGGTTTTGATTTTGAGATGGAGGTGTGATATTAACTGAAGATAGGAATATGGACGGTCAAGATTGTTCATTTCTTTATATATATGATGGCTAAGATTATGATCCGTGTGCCGTGCGTTTATTTGTTATCGTTAAACTTGAAAATATAATTACTCCCAAAACCATTATACTTTCATTTATAATTTTCAAACTTGATTGTTCTATAGTTTTATCTATTATTTTCAAACGAGCTTTATTTTAGTCTCAAGCTAAGCTCATGCTCGATAAGGCTCGACACGTTTTGAGCTTCTTCTCGAGCCGATCTCGAGTAGCTCGCGAGCTGCTCAACTCGTTTTCAGCCCTACGACTTGATTGTTCAAATTTGCCCGATAGAAACTCAATGTGCTATTGGGTGTTAACCATAGAGACTCAATTAAGGTTTACTCAATTTATTATTATGATATAGGCAAATAAACACGTTTAATACATAAATGTTTCAAGAAATTATATAGGACTAAATATAATATTCATTCATCAAAACTTAACTTGTATTTATCAAACTTGATTCGTTTTTAACTAAACTCAAATTGTGACATGACAAGTTGTTTTGTTTATTTATTGTTATATTTATATATATATATATATATATAGAAAAAGTATATCGTACATTACGGCTTAACGTACTTCACGTACAACAACGTGCGTGATTTGTTCTATAACATGCGTGATTAATGTTTTCAATATGCGTGATTATTGTGTTTCAACATGCGTGATTTTGGATTTTTGAATTATAACGTGCGTGATTTTAAAATGAACGTGCGTAATTACCTGTCGTACGTGATGTACGTTAAGCCGTAATGTACGTTAACCTTCCTCTATATATATATATATATATATACATATATATAGGGCCAGGATCATTTCAGAACCATAAATATTTACAGAACTCGCAGAACTCCTAATAAACAATCTTTTTATTTACATATTTTTATGTTTAGGATAATTTTATCATTTATTATGTATATTTTTACGGTTACATACATGTTAAGAGTAATTTTATCATTTTTTATATGTAATTTTATAATAACACATATGTAAACTAGTTTTTTCACATATATGTAATTAGTTATGACACATATATATAATTTTGGCAATTAAACATATGTAAACTACTTTTAACATGTATGTAATCAAAGAAATACTTATAATAGATGATAAAAAGATCCTAAATACAAAAAAATATATATAAAACGATTGTTTATTAGAAGTTCTGAAAGTTCTGTAGTTATTTAGAGTTCTGAAATGAACTCAACCCTATATATATATATAGGTTCAAGAGTGAACACTAGTGTAGCTTGCGAACTGAGTGAACTAATCCTGACCATACACGTGTGTAGATCAATGGCAAGGATTTGATGTTGAAATACACTAGTGTATTTAACGATTTGATGATGAGATCCTGTCCATACACGTGTGTAGATCAATGGCCAGTATTTGTTCACTAAGTTAGCAAATACACTAGTGTTCACTCTAGAACCCTACCATATATATATATATATATATATACTATGTTACAATTCCATGACATACATTGATTTCTTTTATTCGAAATTCAAAGTAGGATAAGATATAATATTAATTTTATTTATTTAATTAATATAAGATAAATAAAAAAGAGAGGCAGGAAAACTAAAAACCGGATGTCTCAAATGGATGACACGTAACATATATTGATTTTTTATTTTATATATATATATATATATATATATATATATATATATATATATATATATATATATATATATAAATTTCAAAGTTGAATGTTTTCTAAAAGGTATAATTTTATATATACCGTATATAATAATTACTTTACTAAAAATTCATACTGATGTAATGTATTTCAAAAAGTATTTTATTTTAAGTGAAAAATTTAGGGGGGAATTACAAGGGAATAAATTTTAGTAGGAGGAAAATTTTTAAAATGTCAAAACTGGTCCCTGTAATAGTTTAGTTAAATAGGTAACTTGGTTAGTTTTCAAATTTGCCACCATTTTTTTCCGTAGCAAAATTTGCCACCATTTTTTCCGTAGCAAAATTTTCATGGTTTTGCTACGGATTTTGCTACCGGTTTTGCTACGTTATATGATTTATATTAATTTCGTCAATTTTGCTACGGATTTACTATGAGTTTTGCTACGAAATTCATTTGCGATAGAATTTCGTAGCTAATTCGTCGTAGCAAAATATGCTCGTAGCTATTCCGTAGCAAACTCGTAGCAAAATTTGCCACCATTTTTTTCGTAGCAAAATTTTCATGGTTTTGCTACGGATTTTGCTACCGGTTTTGCTACGTTATTTGATTTATATTAATTTCATCAATTTTGCTACGGATTTGCTATGAGTTTTGCTACGGAATGCATTTGCGACGGAATTTCGTAGCTAATTCGTAGCTAATTCGTAGCTAATTCGTAGCAAAATATGCTCGTAGCTAATCCGTAGCAAACTCGTAGCAAAATTTACCACCATTTTTCCGTAGCAAAATTGCCCACGGATTTGCTACGGATTTTGCTACCGGTTTTGCTACGTTATTTGATTTATATTAATTTTGTCACTTTTGCTACGGATTTGCTACGAGTTTTGCTACGAAATTCATTTGCGACGGAAGTTCGTAGCTAACGGGTAGCTAATTCGTAGCAAAATGTGTTCGTAGCTAATCCGTAGCTAAGTCGTAGCAAAATCTGCCACCACTTTTTTCCGTAGCAAAACTCCGTAGCTGATGCCTGTTTTTGTAGTAGTGAAATGGTTCTGGTTAGCAGTACCAAATTTGTCGAACTGAAAGATTATAAAACTCAATCTGGTGCTGGTTTTTACCTTCATGTACCGAACCGGTATTTTCGATACAAGTACCGGTTAACACCAAGCTTATCAAACTTAAAAAGTAAAGAAAATAACAAATATTATAATATTAAAATAATAAAACCAAAAAAAAACTGTATATAATATTTAATTACATTATATTATAATATATTAAAGAAACTATATTTTATTACATTATAATATATTAAAGTTACTGTTGATTACATTATGTTTTTAATAGAAGGATAATAATTAATAACTACATCATGTTACTACCACAGTGGCCATACAGTTGGTATTGCATTAACATAACAATATACAGAAGGTATTATTGCTCAAGCAGGACTTCAAATGCAGCATAACATAAATTTCTGAAGAACTATTTCAAGAATTACAAAGGACTGGACTTGATATCTCTGCCATTTGCCAAGCTTATGTTTACTTTAGCTTCTTGTTCATATGTGACAATAATGATTTGTTGACTTATATTATGATTGTTTTCTAAATTTTATTTGCATGTGAAATGCTTTTCCAGCAACTAGTTAGCAAGAGATGGGAAATTGGATATCTGCGAGGACTTGTCTTGTTACCAGTATACTCATGGTCACGGGACCCATCAGTACTCTGCTAACCAGTGAAATCAGGTAAAACACGACCAGCGTTACATAGGTGACATTCAAGGGGATTGGCCGTTAAAAGCAGAAGCCAAGCGGCATTAGTGAATTCCCCTCAAACAAGTGGTGACAGTTCACACCCTATTGTGAGTATTTAGGTGGATTTTAGGTAGTGTAGAATTAAGAAGTGTATGTGTTGTCATTCTAAAAAACCGTTAAGGGCAGAGAAACTGTGAAAGTTAAATTCGAACTTGAGACCGCGTGGAATTTTGTATTAGCCACATGTTGAAGGTACAATATATTATCTTTCTTGTAAACGTTACTCTCTCCCCGTAGGTGAGCGACCATGGTATCTCTCTACCTCTCCACACCACCACCATTCCTGCCGCCAGCCACCATCTAAAAGCCTCTCAACCATCACTCCGGCCAATACTCACTCAACCCCCCCCCCCCCCCCTCTCTGCAGATCCCCACCACCATTGCTTCCATCCTTTTCAGATCTGCAAAGAATCTGATTTTTCAGATCTGCAAAGAACCACTTCCATCCGTTGCAGCTCTCTTCAGCTCTGATCGCAGCCTTCATCTTCTTCCTGCGATACCAACATCAGCCGATTCAGAAATGAACAGTGTCATCTTCATCGATACAACATCTGATTCAGAGATTCCACCTTCAAACCCCTTTTCTGCCTTGTGATAACTGATCTTTCGAGAGAACGTAAACCTCGAAGGATATCTTTCGAAGTTTTTAACCACCTCCAAAACACGCTGATCAGATCTGGATCCTTCGAAGTCGTTGGGACTGATCATCTTTCGAAGTTGTTTGGAACTGATCATCTTTCGAACTGATATATGCGGGTTGTTTGGAACTGATCATCTTTCGAAGTTGTTTGGAACTGATCATCTTTCGAACTGATCATCTTTCGAACTGATATATGCTGGTTGTTTGGAACTGAAAACCTAACGAACCGTCGCCGGTGGCTCGACGAAGTTGATAACAATTGGTTTAGTGTGTAAGGATTGGTGTCAGTCACATATCGACATCTACCTTCCATACTAAATCGATCCTTTGATTCTTCCATTCGCCTTCCGGGACTTTGGTTCTCATTCCGGGCCGGAAACCTAACGAACCGTTGCCGGTGGCTCGACGAAGTTGATAACAATTGGTTTAGCGTGTAAGGATTGGTGACAGCCACATATCGTCATCTACCTTTCATACTAAATCGATCCTTTGATTCTTCCATTCGCCTTCCGGGACTTTGGTTCTCATTCTTAGTCGGGTATGGAGAGAGGACGAGGTTGTTTCTACAACTATGGAAGGAGATATGATGAAGGAAGTTTTTTTGACAACTTTGGTAGAAGACATGAAGACACTGAAAGAGACGAACCATGGCGGATTGCTAAATACAAAGGAAGGAGGCTGATTCAAGAAGACAAGCATCAGAAGAGACCAAACCCGAAAGAAACTACATACTTCATCGGAAATTTACCACACGACTGCTCGAGTTACCTTCTATGGGACATTTTCCAAGATTTTGGAAACATGACTGACGCCTATGTAGCGAAAAAGAAAGACAGGATTGGTAATACATTCGGATTCATCAGATTCGCAGGAGTTAGAGATGTGCATGACCTTGGTGAAAATCTAGGAGCGGTCAAAATTGACAAGGTTAGAGTTTATGTCAACCTGGCCAAGTTTGAAAAAGATAACAACTTTGGATCCAACAAGTATAAGGGATGGGGAATGAAGGAAGACACTACTAGAAAGGTTCAGACAATGAAGACCAATGATAAACAGAAGATGCCTCAACAGATACCCGGGAAGTCGAAAGTAATGAATGGTAGTTACAATCATAATCGCCAAGAGAATGCCTGGTTTCCCAAAAAAACAGTGGGGGCTGGTAATGATAGTGTAGATCCAAAGGAAACTGAGCAAAATATAGAGACGGGAATTCGGGATTTAGAAGTACCAGAAGTTGCAATGGAAATTAATCTACGTGAAAGTAATCTTTCAAAGAGTTGGAGAAGAAGAGCGGTTATAGGAGAAGTTAAAAATCCCAGTGACATGAAAGATCTACAAACGTTATTGGAACTTGATGGCATTTCGGGGGTATCGATAAAATATGTGGGAGGTCTAAAAGTACTACTGGTATTCGAAAATGCAACATTGGCGGAGACTTTTGTCAAGTCACGTAAAGATATATGGTCTGTATGGTTCTCATCTCTCTATCAATGGGAGGGTCAAAAATTAATGTTCCAAAGGTTTGCATGGATTACTATCAAAGGGGTGCCATTACAGTTCTGGGGACCAGATATCTTTAACCAGATCGGCAACCTGGTGGGGAAGGTTATAATCCCATCAAGGGCTTCCGGAGAAGATACTGACCTGTCGGGAGATTTAATTGGTATTTTATCAGATAAGGTGGGACGTATCAATAGTTTATTAACGTTAAGTTGGGATGGTGAACCTCTCACAATCTGGATATCGGAAAAGGATATGATGCAGAATGACCGGTTTGAAGATTGCCGGAAAAACGAATGGTCACCGGAATGGGGTAGAGGTATGCCAAAGGTCGCTGGTTTGGATACTGGAAGTTCTTCATCGGGAAGTGATGCCAACCGTGGCCCGGGGGTGGACTTGGGAAATATCAATACAACATTTAATAATGTGGCAGATAATTCGGCGGATATAACTGATGGTGGGGACAATACGAGTTCAAATATGGACCCACCAATCATTGAGTCTAATAAGGAGCCTATTCCCACTGCAGATGGCAGTTCGGCTGACCCATGTGATACGCCACCACCTCCACCATATCAAAGGCCCAGCTTAGAGCCCAACTCGGGTGTGGGCTTGAATAACCTTTTTGCGGAAGAAGAGATGGTGTCAGACACGCCAGATGGTGGGCCCATACAGGAGAACATTAATAATAATAATATTGATCCATCTGATCCATTTAACCTAATGGACATCATCAATCAAGTGGCCCAACAAGAAAAGATCATTGACTTGAACAACTCCCCTGGTTCACCTCATATGTCAGAAGAAGTTAGGTGCGAGGTTCAGGCTCCCCATATTCATCATAAAACTGGTCATAAAAAGAAGAAACAGAGCTTTCCCTCAATGAAGATGAAAGACGCCCTTTGGTTTGGCAGGAATTCTGAACCTTCGAGAAGTAGAAGTATATCGGCATCTGGTACTGAAGATTCGACGGCTTCGGTGGTAGGTGCTGATGATAGGGCAGAGGAAACCTTAAGGCAGGAGGTTACGGATACAATCGGCGTTGGGGAAAAGGTTGGATTTTGTGTGTCGGGTCATGAGGAGAGGATCAAGAGACAGATTGTAGACGCACATGCACAGGTGACAAATGGTTCAAAATGAATTTTATGACTGCAAACATTAGGGGGGCTGGGGATCCAAGCAAGGCGGAGCATATTAGGATTCTCAAAAAGAAGAATAATCTTGGATTTATTGCTGTCCAAGAAACACAGCTGGCTAACTCTATAAACTTACAAGTAAGTAATTTCTGGGATAACACTTTGTTTGACTTTGAAGCAATTGATGCATCTGGTAGATCGGGCGGTCTTCTAAGTATATGGGACCCAGGTCTTTTTTCTAAAAAAATGACAGTAAAGAATCGGAATTTTCTAGCCACGATGGGGGAGCTATGTAATGGAGGAGGGGAAATCTCGATTGTAAATGTGTATGCACCTCATGACCAAACACAGAAAAAACAGCTCTGGGAGGAACTTCTCGTCCTTATGAGTTCATTCTCGGGTCCGTGGATCTTCATGGGTGACTTTAATTGTGTAAGAGAACCCATAGAAAGGAAAAATTCGAAGTTCAATAAGCAAGAGGCAGAGGATTTCAATTGTTTCATCAATGATGCAGGACTGGCGGAATATGCAATGATGGGGTGTGCGTACACATACGTATCGGATAATGGCGCTAAGTTGAGCAAAATTGATCGGGTCTTAGTATGTCACTCGTTTCTTTCATTATGGCCGTCGGCAAAATTATTGGGTCTCTCTAGATACAAATCAGATCACAGGCCTTTGCTTTTGCTATGCTCAAATGTGTTTTTCGGTAAACCTCCTTTTCGGTTCTTCAATTCTTGGCTAAAAGAGGAAGGTCTATCAGAAGTAGTGAAAAAAGCTTATGAGGGAGTCACAACCGCTGATGCACCTGACAAATTGTTGGCTTTAAAATTGAAGGCGGTCAAAGCCGCACTTAAGCCGTGGTGTGAAAAACTAAAGAAGAGGGATAATATATTGTTAAAAGAACTTCAAAAAAAGGTGGAAGATCTGGATATCAAAGCTGAACGTGGGGTACTATCGGAACAAGAAATAAGTATAAGGGAGACATGGTTGAAAACGATAAACGAACTGGATGAAAATAGATTGAAAGATTTAAAACAGAGGGCGAAGGTGAAATGGGCGGTGGATGGAGATGAAAACACAGCGTTTTTCCACGGTGTTATTAATGGACATCGAAAGAATAACAGAATCAATGGGCTGGATTTTGAGGGCATTTGGGTATCACAGCCGGACGATCTTAAGACAGGAATCAAGATGCACTACCAATCGATCTTCACTGAACAAGAACATAATAGACCTAAATTCATTAATGGTGGGTTTAAGGTTTTATCCGTAGAACAATCGGCCATGCTTGTTAAGAGATTTTCAAAGGATGAATTAAAGGAAGCAGTATGGAACTGTGGGGGAGAAAAATCACCAGGTCCGGATGGCTTCACTTTTAAGTTCATTAAAGAATTTTGGGACATATTTGAAGGAGATTTTGGTCGGGCGGTAGAGTACTTCTATGTTCATGGGAAATTAAATCGTGGGTGCAATTCAAGCTTCATCTCGTTGATTCCGAAAACAAACAACCCTCAGTCTATCAACAATTTTAGGCCTATCAATCTGATCGGTTGTATCTCCAAAGTGGTTACAAAGATCTTGGCAAAGAGGCTTAAGAAGGTCATGAACTTTTTGGTTAGTGATGTGCAAACGGCTTACATTGAAGGGAGGAGTATTCTTGAAGGGCCACTAATCATTAATGAACTCATATCATGGGCAAAAAGCAGCAAACGGAAGCTCATGTTGTTTAAGGTGGACTTTGAGAAAGCTTTCGATTCAATAAGCTGGGAGTTCATGGAATCGGTTCTATCTCAAATGGGGTTCCCGGCTCTCTGGAGGAAATGGGTATTGGGCTTATTGAAATCAGCAAGAACTTCAATTTTAGTTAACGGATCACCGACGATGGAATTTGATATTCAAAGAGGGGTGCGGCAAGGTGACCCCTTATCTCCACTCTTATTTATTTTGGCCATGGAGGCACTTCATATTGCTACAAAAAGTGCGGTTGACTATGGTTTATTCAAAGGAATCAAAACTCCAGGTTCGGGTCCTACGATCTCTCATCTCCTATATGCTGATGATGCTTTGTTTGTTGGTGAATGGTCAAATGATAATTTTCACAACTTAGCTAGGCTTCTGAGATGTTTTCATTTATCCTCGGGTCTAAAGGTTAACTTCACTAAAAGTAAAGTTTTTGGTGTGGGGGTGGGTGATGAGGAGATCTCGGGTTTGGCGTCAATACTTGGATGTGAAAAAGGCTTGTTGCCATTTACCTATTTAGGTCTTCCAGTGGGCTCGAATATGGGATTGGTGAAAAATTGGAAACCTGTTATTGATCGTTTTGAAAGCAAATTATCAGTATGGAAGGCACGAACACTATCTTTCGGAGGTAGGACGACACTTGTAAAAGCAGTACTTGGTAGTCTTCCAACTTATTACTTCTCCTTATTTAGCGCTCCTGTTCATGTTATTAAATATCTAGAGAAGATCAGACGTAGATTCCTGTGGGGAGGTTGTGTTGATAAAAACAAAATGAATTGGGTACCATGGTTCAAGGTTGTGGCTCCTAAAGATCAAGGGGGTTTGGGTATAGGCAGTTTGGCTTCAATGAATAAAGCAATGATGGTTAAATGGATAGTAAAATTCAGGAATGAAACTTCTCATTTATGGTCAAAAGTAATCATGGCAATACATGGGAGGAGACGTTCGTACCCGGTCATTCCGGTTATGAATTCGATTAGCGGAGTATGGAAAAACATTGTACATTTGGGAAAGGGTTCGGGTCTCAAACTATCAGATGTGGAGAGCAGGCTTGAGGTACGAGTGGGATGCGGTAACAAAACGTTTTTTTGGTTAGATAAATGGGCAGGGGGACCTTCACTAAAGGAGCAATTTCCAAGCCTTTTTGAGTTGCAAGAGGACAAAAGGTGCCTGGTGCAGCAGCGATATAACTCAAACGGGGGACATACAGGTTGGACGTGGGGTGGTGAATCACAGATCTCTCAAACGCATATAAGTAACCTGTGGGACGATTGTGTTAAGCGGCTGGAACACATTCAGTTAAACAACAAACCGGATAGGTGGCTTTGGAAAAATGAAGATGTTCGAGATGAGTTTACGGTCGGAAGTCTACGTGCTGAATTGGATGGAATAGTTACTATACCAGAAACACAAGTTCTTCGTTGGCTTAATTGGATTCCAAAGAAAATAAACTGCTTTCTTTGGAGAGTAGTCTTGGATCGGATCCCTACTAGAGAGGCCTTGGCTTTAAGGAATATACATATTCCCTCGGCTGTGTGTGTTTTATGCCAACTTCGAAATGAATCTGTAGATCACCTGCTGATTTCATGTCAATACGCTCAGTTGGTTTGGTCTGCAATATCGTCGTGGGTTAAAATACCACTACCGAGGTACCTATTAAGCGTGGTGGGTTTGTTGGAACATATCGAAGCTCACAGTTCATCACAAGAGAAGAAGAAGGTGGTACATCTCATAATGGCAGCAACATGTTGGACGTTATGGAGGATCAGGAACGATTTGATTTTTAGAGGCAAAACAACAGACGTTTCAAGAGCTGTAGGCGACATTAAGGCTATCACGTTTGTATGGGTGAAGGAAAGGGCTGGAAAGAGGAATTTGGATTGGAATGATTGGGGCAAGTTCAATTGTTTCAAGTAAAATTTGTGAACATCTGTACTGTTTTTCTTTCTGTTTCTGTACTTGTTCTATGCCTTAGTATCTAGCTAAGGTGTGTTTTTTATCTATAAAATCGCCTCTTTTCAAAAAAAAAAAAAACAACTGTAAGTGGATTTAAACATTCTCAATCAATTATTGGTAACATCTCTTATTTGTTGTGTTGAAACTTATAGTGTCTTATCAATTTGGATAATGTTTTATTTTAAACGGGCTACATCAAAGATCTTGATTGAAAAGAACAAATATGAAACGGGTCGAATTTCACTCAAATATTTTCAACATCGAGGAAGACCACCGCCCAGGGCCCCATATTTCGAAGGACACGTTATTTAAAAAAATTCCAATTTGTATATGTAAAATAAATAAATTAATAGGGTATACTCATACAAACACTAACATAGACCCACTTACAAAAACTATTTTTATGGTTTAGATTTGTTATTAGCCCATTGGCATTAGATTTAGACTTTAATTAACCCAATACCCAATTTCGTTAATGCCTAAGGGCATGTTTTTTCGAGTTTTAGCAGGGTACACGAATTCTCAGGGTTGACCCTGTATATATAGTAGTCTTTAAAATCATATAAAAAACAGTAGTTACCGAAAGTGAGAAAGGGGACAATAAGATGTTTATGGGCCAACCCATTTTAGCCCGGGCCCATTAATCTATCTTGCCAGCTCAGGGATCAAAATCATGGCCTGCATTGACAAGCTTCTGGTGTTGGTTCAGTTCTGTTTGAACATAAAGGAAAACATGAAAACATACATTTGGTTGCATCAGCACAGGCAAGCAGAGAATCCAGTAATGGAGACGCAGCCATTAAGGTTGACATGATTGTCATCTTGGTCTGGTTCCTCCTTAGGGTGCTGACTGATGATGGTGACTTAGTAAACCGAAAAGGGATATCGGCTATTGGAGAGGGAGGACGAAAATTATGATGTTATGACTAATGGGGTGTTTCTAATGTGTAACTGTCTAACCCTCTAACCTCCACATAATTCTCCTTATATAAGCACCCAGAAGGAAACCTAATTAGTTAATAAGGGTAATATGGTCCATCAACAATTACCAACTAATTATTTAATAGGTTATTATATATTTTGATCTCTATAATGTAAATGATTATATGGCTACTAGATTAAATATTAATACATAATATATTTAATCTTACATTCTCCCACTTAGCCGAGTAATCATTTACTATGAGTATTAGATAAGCCTGATCAGGAGTTAACACTCATTTTAGCCTTAAACAAGTACTATAGCAGAAAAATACAGCCGTTGAATCATTATGCGACTCAGGACCCCCATTAATCATACTATAGCCTTAATTTAAAACCTAATCGTCATGATCAAAATACGCATAAGCCCTTTGTTTGATTTGTAACTTTATTTGTCTTATATGCCATTATGTCGACTTAACATATTCTTAGAGACGTACAAAATCAAACTGATGAGGAAAAAATAACTAATACTTAGTCATTCATAGTACGATATGTAGTTGCGCATGGCCATTAACTAATACCCGTCTATGAGCTCTCTTAATAAGACTTATGGGTAGTGGCCCTTCAGTTATAGGATCCTTAAGCATATCATAAATGATTTCGATACAAACTTAGTTTCCTCAATTCGTTCATAAACGAATAATTAATTGCGTATCGAAACTTAATGCAGCACCTCTCGAACTGTTACTGTTCAAGGAGTCATGGTAGCTGACTTTATCACACTAAGTCTTCAAAACATTATATGGAGTTAATAAACTTATGAGTCCACTGATATATTTCCAACAACATTTAGTGACTATATTATGTCGTTATAACTTAAGTTGTCAATATCAGTGCATTATGACTCCTCCATGAGATATGTTTTGTCTGCTGACATAAGAATATACCCGAAATTACATTTTATTATCTTTGAATATCTCAAAGTTATAGTAATAAACCGGTTTTTAATTCTCACTTATTCTTCAAATTATAGTCTCTCGTTTCCTTTTAAAGATATTGTAATACTCCATTAGATGCTTCACAATAATCTAGACATATCTAGTGTGTTGCAATGTGAGTAATATCTAAACGAATATAGACTTAAACTTACATAAGGCTTCTAGTTAATGAAGCGTAAATAAATGATCTCACTTATCCTATTATCCTCTAAAGGAGAGCAGTATTGTTTGTTACATATGTAAGGACCCATTTAAGGTTAAACTTATGGAACAGAACTAATATCCCATTGGGTCTATCTCAGTATGTTATGATATCAATCACGTAAGAGATATCTCTGAGATTTATTATATCAAAGTTTGTGTTAACGATACTTTGACTTATGTAACATATACTTGTCAAAAGAATGTCATCTATATAGACAAGTTTATCTTAGTTGCTCCCACTCATCTTGAGGTAGGTACATTAATCCACTTGGTTGTTGATGAAAATAATTACGTTAAGATTCCATCACATTATGATGTTTGCATTAACCCATACTTGGATATTATTGGCTTACAAATAAAGTGTTCTTTAACCTTCAGTTTGAAACTTTAGGTTGTTATCTAATGAACATGTAAATGTGTCAGCCATTTGTTATGGAAAATCGTTTTAATGTTCATCTAATGTAGCTTTAAACTATTATAAGCTACTAGAACAGTGATGATCCTTAAAGACTCTTTCATAATTTATCTCTTCCTGAGTATAACCTTTGACAATCAATCATGCTTCTTCGTGTCTTAACGCTTATATTAGGATTTGATTTAATTATGAACACTCTTAGGCAATTCAATCAAATCTCAAACGTTATTCGAACACATAAAATCAGTTTTACTAGAAAACTGTTTTATTCCATTAAGAATATTGATTGACACTAATGGCTTAATTTGAAGAGATAGGATCAACAAACATAGCAAACATTTCCAAAATCCATTTCAACTTCAATTTGGGAGGTTATGTAATCATCAAAGTTAGTAGGCTTTCAAACCTAGATGACCTCCTGAGTTGATTATTGAGTTCATTAGAAGTTTCAGTTTTATGGATTAGCTCTTGGTTAGGTTGCTATCATTTTCATTCTAAGTTTATAAGAGTTGGTGCAGTATGGTGTACAAGAGGTGTAATCGGAGTTAAATTTGGAATGAAATTTAATGACATTCTTCCCCCCGCCTCTTGTACTCCTTGCAAATCATAATAAGGACTTTGACTGCTCCCGCTGACCTTAGGAATCTTTAGGAACTCAGCATGCTTAGGGTCAAAGCTTAACGACCAATAAATTCTAATAGAGAAACAAGTTAATGACGTTAGTCGTTGTAGTTTCTCTTGTTGAGGATTATGTTAGTTTAGGTAAGAAATCTAAGTGTGTCCACAATTAAGCAACAATGAAACTTTTGTAAGAGTAGCATTAGATTTTAAGGAGATAAGTTTTAATGGAACAGTGTCGTGATGGAGCGGTGTCTTGTACAAGAGGTGCAAATAGAGGTAATGTAAAATTTTCACTCCCCCACCTCTTGCAACTATTGCAAGTTATTAATAAGACACTTAATGCTCCCACTGATCTTTAATATCTCTAGAATGCTACAAGAGAAGTTTCAATGAGGCACGTGACGTGGGAACTTATCATATATACGTTAGACTTTATTTGATTTCTTTAATGTCCAAATATCATAAGAAACTTTAGGAACATATCTAATAGAAATCTAATTAAGTATATATATGAATAGATTTCTTCTAAGAACGTGTGCCATATGCGACAAAATTTAGATACAAATTTATAGTCTGTTAAATGATAAATGAATTATGTCTGAATATTCCATTTGGAATAAGTTCCACGAATGTCAAAAAATGACTTGTGATGGACCCATGCTTATTCCTTAAGCCAAGTCATACTTAGGGCTTTAACGTCATGATTTAAAATCACTTAGAATGAGGTTAGTTGAATAATCATCATCATTAAGAAAGTCATGATGTCGCATGAATTTCGGTTATAATGGATGAAATGTATAAGTCTCATTTTCCTTTTGTCAAGTTCTCATGTGCATGATAACAAAAGTTGTGAAAATGTAAGGTATCATCTAGTTTCATTTTAATAATGTTTCAATCCAGATAGTTAGAACAAATAAGATGAGAGTTGAAGATAAGTGTGACTTTATGTTGACTATGCAAACCTCACAACCTTCATGACATAGCCTAAGTAATGATACTGTACTCTGATTAATAATCAGAATATGTAATGTATCGAAAAGCTTTGTTAGAAGACTGCTTATTATGGTTCTTATAGCGTTAACATTTAATTTTGTCACTAACTCTCATATTAGTTATTTGTCGAGTTCTGGTAAGGAAACGTATGGAACTAGAGTCAACTAATCATGTGTTAATTGGAATATTGAAATTACCAGACTTAAATATCATTAATAAGTGACTACCTAATCAATTTACCCAACTGTTCTTTAGAATAATGGATAGTCTCGTTGCTTATGTCTAGTCTAATGACATAATTATGCAGTGAGATTTTCCCTTGAAGAACCTTAATGTTGGAATTAGCACTCGAAATTTGTCTATGGACCTTAGAACAATCCTCTTTTAAGGTCTTAGTGGTTGTAAGGTGAATAACAACTTATTTTCCAGCTTTAAACATGTATTTCTTTGTACATATGTTGCTTATCAACACACTCGTTATACTTTGGTATTTCTTGAGTGTTGTAGTTGATTTATAATGCATCAAATTGTACAAGTGAAAATCTTAGTATGTAATGTACTGGAAAAATGTACTTATTTCCATGCGTAAGCCCTTAACTTTATGGGTCATGGTTTTGTACATTATAATGTATTCACATATACCACTTAACTTTATAGTTTAGAGTTTAAATTAAGGCATGCATCTTAGGAGTTCTAGTGATTATTCCATAATTATAAATTAGTCTTAGGAAAGACTTAATCTGGAATAACTTTAGTGATAGCATTTACGTTAGAGAGTTCTTGATTATCATAATAGACATCATGGTCGATTTGTCCTATTCATCATGCTCTAACTTTCTTCTTTATAATCTTTATCAGAAGAGAGCAATAGGATTATCGTGTCTTAGGAAATAATCAAGGATTCAATTTAAGAGCTAATTCTAATAGAAACTGTAAATAAAGCAAACATTTTAGGTTTAAAAATTAGTGTGGATGAGATATAGATTAATAGAAGAAAAATTACAGTGAGTAAAATTATGGGTACTAAGAATAAGGCAGACGAAATGATCATAAAAACTTAATTAAGGATCATTAATCTAAGGATCATTATGTGAAGAGATTGTGATATGTCTATTACTAACATCAAAATAATAGACTTAGCTAAAAAATTCTACTTAAACGAAGACAAAACAGCTTTGGCCAGAAGTGTAATCATTTAAGCATATGTGCAAAGTGGTTGTAACAAATCAGCTTTGGCCAGAATTGAAACAAGCACTTTAGTTATGCACTTGTTGAGTATGCCATCTATGAATGAATTATATCAGCTTTGGCCAGAAATTAAGACATTCATGCTTATGATGCACACACAACATAGCTTTCGTAATACTTGAATGATAAGTAGATGTATCAAGTCAGCTTTGGCCAGAAATGATAGATCAGAAGCTCATTCAAGTTAAGCTATTTTGGTTTTGTAAAACATTATTTGATCCTTATTAAGTTAATTAAGTATAAACAAAACCAAGTATTTTTAGGTTACATTAAACAGCCTAAAAGGTCTTGTGCGATCAGTAATGCATTGTGCGATTCACGAGTCTTGTGCGATCAGTAATGCACAAAGACTTGTGCGATCGGTAAGGCCCAAAGACTTGTGCGATCCGTTAGGCCCAAGTGACTTGTGCGATCCGTTAGGCCCAAGTGACTTGTGCGATCCGTTAGGCCCAAGTGACTTGTGCGATACGTTAGGCCCAAGTGACTTGTGCGATCCGTTAGGCCCAAGTAACTTGTGTGATCCATAAGGCCTTGTGCGATCCATTATGTCTTGTGCGATCAGATCATCTCTTATGTGATCTGATCTTGTGCGATTGACTTATGCGATCAGATCATTCCTCATGAGATCTGATCTTGTGCGATCCAGCTGCTGTTTATTGTGATAACATAACTAAAATTCGAAAATTATGAATTGTGATATAGTTTCCTATTTTATTATTGATCTAATTTTATCAGTAAATTTCAAAATCATAATTGTTTATCTCATTAACATATTTCGAAAATAACTTATTAGATAAAATAAGATCAAATTAGGGAAAACATTATACAATTCAAATCATAAAGGAAAATTCGAATTTATCATAAGAACATAAGAACATAAGATGAACCCTAAAACATAAAACATAATTCTGGGTTCCGAAAATTGGATTTTAAGATTTTATATACAGATTTCGGACATTAATATACCCATATAGGTTTCGAGTTACATGATTTACCGTCCTTTTCCGAATTAACAGTGATTTCGGTTATATTAAAGAACTCGAAAACAGGCTGTGATTTTTATTAAGTTTCAAAAATTTTGTTTTCCAGATTTCAATCCCAGAATAATGGATACGAAAAACAGAACTGACTAATCAACATAAGCTCTGATACCACATGATGGTTCAGTTCTGTTTGAACATAAAGGAAAACATGAAAACATACCTTTGGTTGCATCAGCACAGGCAAGCAGAGAATCCAGTAATGGAGACGCAGCCATTAAGGTTGACATGATTGTCATCTTGGTCTGGTTCCTCCTTAGGGTGCTGACTGATGATGGTGACTTAGTAAACCGAAAAGGGATATCGGCTATTGGAGAGGGAGGACGAAAATTATGATGTTATGACTAATGGGGTGTTTCTAATGTGTAACTGTCTAACCCTCTAACCTCCACATAATTCTCCTTATATAAGCACCCAGAAGGAAACCTAATTAGTTAATAAGGGTAATATGGTCCATCAACAATTACCAACTAATTATTTAATAGGTTATTATATATTTTGATCTCTATAATGTAAATGATTATATGGCTACTAGATTAAATATTAATACATAATATATTTAATCTTACATCTGGTTGATGCGTATAGATACACAGAGGGTGGTGTCTGGGCAGAAATTGTAAAGAAAGCATGTGCAATGGCATGCAATATGACAAGCTGCTGTTTCCACTACCTTTTGCTTCACATGTAAACTGGTGATATCACAAGTTAGTTTCAACTAGTGGAATCCCTCGCGTTACCCAACATGTATCCGGTCGGTATTGGTTCGGTTCGTTAAAGAATTTTAATGATGGTGACACTCAGTATAGCAGCCGAAAGAGAAAACTCGAAAATTAAAGTCTCGGTGTCGGTTTGGTTAGTTATGGTCCTAGTACAATATCGGCACTTGATATAGTAACTGAAAAGAAAACCCAAAAAATAAAGTCGTCAAATGCCCAAGAGAATATCGACACATGTTCTACATGGATTGAAAACCATAAAAACAAAGATCGATTAGACTAAAATTACAATAGTCTCAAAGAAACATGTACTCAACATCTCCTAACTTGTATCGTTATATTTTAGGCAAATTGGAAAAAAATAATCCCACCTAACTCAATTTGGCCGATAATAATCCTAAGTCAGTTATTGACCGATAATAATCCGAATTGGTCAATTTTTTTTTTTTTTTTTTTGTAAAATAGTCTGCCGTTAAAATTACAAACCGATGTTTTAGGGCTTTTGATCAGAACGGGGATACGAGTCGCGATTGATGTAAAACTTACCTCGAAATACTGCCTCAACCCACGAAAACGGTGCTTCAATTCGGTTGTTTAAACTTCCAGTTAACAAAAATTAAGCAATTTCGAGGTAAGTTTTACATAAATCGATTCGTATCCTCGTTCTGATCAAAAGCCCTAAAACATTGGTTTGTATTTCGAAAAAAAAAAAAACTTAACTCCGTTAAGCTATTTTAACAGCGGACTATTTTACAAAAAATAATTGACCAGTTCGGATTATTATCGGCCAATAACTGACTTGGGATTATTATCGGCCAAATTGAGTTAGATATGATTATTTATTTCCAATTCGCCTGTATTTTATAATTTCAATTTTGGTTTTAAGTAAATCTAGTTATAGTACATGAATGTACTAAAATCACAACAATAAGAATTACGATGATTCGATAACTAACAAAACACATTGAAGATGATACTCAACAAACAAGTTTCAAAATTCTTATGATAATATATTTTCATAAATTAAAATTTTCTTTTAACGTTGCACATCTAACTATTAGATGCCGTAAATAATAATATGTTTAGAGATATTTATAGTGGTATTAGATAGGGATGTATATTCAAATATTTTGTAATTATCTTTGTATCCTTGATCCCTATTTAAAGGGCATTCACAATTCAATGGAGACACGAACAATTCTCAGTAACCATAAACACTTTTATGGTATCAGAGCCTCGGCTCGATAAAACCCTAATTCCAAAATCTCCATTGTCGTCCCACCTTCAATACCGTCGATCGCCTTCTGCCAAACAACGAGCTTTGTTTCGACAAGCTGCTATGGGCGACAAGGAACCGACAACCTCCCACCTTCATCCGGCCTACACGGTGGCGAATATCCAAAACAAAGTTCGCACGTTAGACGGATCAAAGGTCAAGTATTCATCATGGGTGAAACTCTTCAAACTCCACGCCAAAGCCTACAAGGTTTTGGAGCACATTGATGGCACCGAATCACCCAGCGACGGCGACGACAACTATCAATCATGGCAGGAGATTGACGCGCTAATTCTTCAGTGGATCTATGCCACACTTTCGGATGAATATTTAATCAGGGTCCTTGAAACCGATGCATCGGCCAGAGATGTCTGGCTAAAGCTTGAAGGAATTTTTTTGAACAACAAAGGGTCGCGCGCTACCATGTTGGAACATGACTTCACCAATCTTACCCTCGGGTCTTGTGCTTCGTTAGACGACTATTGCCAGAAGTTGAAAGATTTGGCCAATCAACTCAGCGACATGGGCTTCCCTGTCAGTGAACCCCGTCTCGTAATGCAACTCGTACGAGGGCTACCATCCGAGTACGATGTCAGTGCGGCTCTCATTAACCAGACCTCTTCGTCCTGGGATGACGCTCGCCACAGTTTACAAAAAGAACAACAAAGGCAACAGGCAAGGCAAAATTCCAGCACCACGGTTCTTGTGTCACCCGCTACACCGGCTGCGACTAATACCGAACAGCCACTGTCGCCCTCAAACACCACCCAAACCGTCCCTCAGTCAAGCCCACCTGATGCTACCCGCTACCCACCATCATCGTATTATGATCCGAACAGACCCAGAGGTCGGGGTCGTGGAAACCGGGGTCGCGGCAAGGGCTACAGAGGCCGAGGAGGTTTTTCTTTTAATCAAGGATGGCAGCAGCAGAATTCGACCCACTATCCCAGCCCTTACGGCCCAACACCAAACTACTCGCAACAGCCCAACTGGTCCGTTCCCCCCACACCGTATCCATCTCAGCAGTGGGCTCCAACCCACCCTGGTTACCATCCGGCCTAGTTTAATCAGGCCCACATGGCGTACCAGCAGGCCCAGTTACCATCCATGTCTTTGCCGCCGCTAGCACCGACTCAGTTCGTGGACTCGGCTGCCTTCAACGCTCTTAGCCCCACAGACATCGGTACGGCGCTCTCTGTGATACAGCTCAACACGCCAGACCCTGCTTGGAACATGGATATCGATGCCTCATCTCACATTACGGCTGATCATGGTAAAATTTCTTCTCCCTTGTCTGGTACTTCAAGCACTATTCTTGTTGGAAACGGTCATAAATTGCCAATAACCGGATCTGGTAACTTGTTACATCATATTTCCAACAAACCCTATAAGCTCAATAATATTCTTCATTCACCAACCGTAATTAAATATTTATTGTCCGTTCGAAAATTTACACGAGATAACCATGTTAGTGTTGAATTTGACCATTTTGGTTTTTCCTTGAAGGACCTCAAGACGGGCAACCTCCTTTCGCGCCATGACAGTACGGGGGACCTATATCCACTCACTCCACCTACCTATGATTTGGCTTCCGTTCATCCGATCACCCCGTGGCATAATCGTCTTGGTCATCCTGGCGCTACTATTTTAGATTTTTTGTCTAGTCGTAACTTTATTCATTGTAATAAGACTTCGAGTCATTCGTTTTGTTCTTCGTGTCAAATTGCAAACAGTCAACGTTTACCGTTTAGTGATTCTATTTCATTTACTTTTGCTCCATTTGATATTGTACATTGTGACTTGTGGACCTCCCCGGTCCCAAGCAAAAGCGGGTATAAGTACTATATGGTCCTTATTGACAACTTCACTCAACACGTTTGGGTCTATCCCTTAAAATTTAAATCCGAAACTTTCACTACCTTTGTTAAATTTTACAATCTCATTCACACCCAGTTTAACCTACCAATTAAAACCTTTCAATGTGACTTGGGTGGGGAATTCGACAATCACCATTTCAAAAATTTTGCCACCCAACACGGTATGGTTCTCCGTTTCTCTTACCCCCAAACCTCCCCACAAAATGGCAAAGCCGAACGGATGATTAGACGTCTCAACAATATCATCCGGGCTCTCCTAACCCAAGCCAGTCTTCCACCCACTTACTGGGTAGAGGCACTTCACTATGTTGCTTACCTTCACAATATTTTACCTACACCAAAATTGAACCATCTCACCCCCGCCTTTGCCCTTTACCAACGACATCCCATGTATGACCATTTACGAGTTTTTGGGTGCGCATATTATCTAAACACCTCTGCCACTCAGCCTCATAAACTTTCTTCCAGGTCTATACGTTGTATCTTTTTGGGGTATCCTGCTAACTTTCGGGGGTACAGGTGCTTAGACCCGCTCACCGGCCAAGTTCACATTTCCTGGCACGTCGTTTTTAATGAACTCGATTTCCCATCAAACGATCCCGTTCCACCCGATGCATATAATTTTTTTGACGAGGATGACTGTTCGTTTTTTCCTCAACAGCCACTACCCCACTTTGCTCAACCTGGCCCACCTAACAACTATAATAATTCCAACCCTCCTAGCCCACACTCAACGACCCACTCTCAAACTCCCAACCCACCTAATACCCCACCGTCCCCAATTAATGACCAGCCTACAGCATCTACTTCTCGGTCGGCCCAACAACTACCCAGCCAACAACAACATCCCACAGTTATAATGACCCATCATATGACCACTCGGTCCAAGTCGGGAATCACAAAACCGAACCCAAAATTTAACCTTACCGCCCAGTCTAATGCTATATCGCCTATTCCTACGTCCCACCTTAAAGCCCTTACCAATCCAAATTGGCAAAAGGCTATGTACAACGAGTTTAATGCTTTGCAGGTTAATCAGACATGGGAGTTGGTACCACGGCCAACCGGGCTACCAATTGTTCGTTGCATGTGGCTGTTTCGACATAAGTTCAAATCTGATGGCACGCTAGAGCGCTACAAGGCACGCCTTGTGGCTAACGGTAATTCTCAAACGGTAGGCATTGATTGTCACGACACTTTTAGTCCCGTAGTCAAACCAGCATCCATCAGAACCGTTTTGAGTTTAGCAATTTCTCGCAAATGGCCAATCCACCAGCTAGATGTCAAAAACGCCTTTTTGCATGGTCATTTGGAAGAAACGGTTTTTATGCATCAGCCACCAGGATTTGTTGATAAACAACCACCGGATTATGTTTGTCGATTAAAACGGTCTTTATATGGGCTAAAACAGGCACCAAGGGCCTGGTACACCAGGTTTTAAAACCATGTACTGTCACATGGTTTTCGCAGCAGCATATGTGATTCATCACTTTTTATTTTTCAGCGAGGCTCGTCATTGGCTTATTTATTATTATATGTCGACGACATTGTCATTACAACATCGGATTCGTCTACACTTTCGTCGATCATCTCTATGTTATCTCGGGAGTTTGCCATGACGGACTTAGGGCCTCTACACAATTTTTTTGGGAATTTCGGTTAAACGTGACTCACATGGTTTATTCTTATCTCAGGAACAATATACCAGAGATATTTTATATCGGGCTAACATGACAGGTTGCAAACCTTGTTTAACACCATGTGATATAGGTTCTAAACTTAGTGCTGATGAAGGTACCCTCATTCCAGACGCCACACTATACTGAAGCTTAGCAGGAGCACTTTAGTATCTTACATTTACCCGCCCCGATATTACATACGCAGTTCAACAGGTTTGCTTATTCATGCATGCGCCTCGGGAACCACATTTTAATTTTCTGAAACGAATAATTCGTTATCTCCAAGGAACTATTGGCTTCGGCTTACACTTGACTGCATCCTCCTAGTCATCTCTTGTTGCTTACTCAGATGCGGATTGGGGTGGATGTCTGGATTCTCGTAGATCTACTTCTGGTTATTGCATTTTCCTAGGAGATAACTTAATATCTTGGTCTTCAAAAAGACAAAATGTTATGTCATGTTCCAGTGCGGAGGCTGAATATCGGGGGGTGGCTAATGCGGTTGCAGAAACTAGCTGGCTCATGAACCTCCTTTTAGAGTTGCGTGTTCCACTTTCTAAGGCGTCGATTGTTTATTGTGATAACATCTCTGCAGTATACCTTTCAGCAAATCCAGTTCAGCATCAACGTACAAAGCATGTTGAAATGGATATTCATTTTGTTCGTGAAAAAGTACAAATTGGTCATGTCAAAGTTCTCCATGTGCCCTCAACATCTCAGTTTGCGGATATCTTCACCAAAGGTCTTCCCCGAACTCTCTTTGAAGATTTTAGATCCAGTTTACGCGTTCATCTTCATCACGCTTCAACTGCGGTGGACTATTAGATGCCGTAAATAATAATATGTTTAGAGATATTTATAGTGGTATTAGATAGGGATGTATATTCAAATATTTTTTAATTATCTTTGTATCATTGATCCCTATTTAAAGGGCATTCACAATTCAATGGAGACACGAACAATTCTCAGTAACCATAAACACTTTTACTAACATGTAATTTTTTTTATGATAGAAGACTAAGATCAAAACCGTAGAAAACACTAGTGAAGTTATGAGCACTAACACTAGCTCTAAGATTGTGTACAGTTGTGTGGCATGTGTAGTGGTTGGTGTTCATAGCCACGTTAGTCCATAAGGGGACTGGGGGTGGGCACGTGATGGACCACCATCACGCGTGATGGCCAAAAGCACACCGCGCCACCACCATGTATAATGTGTGGAAAGTAGAACGCGTGGAAGACATCACGCGTTGAAGTTGTGCAAAATTGGACCGTTTGGCATTTTATGACCATTAAAAAACGGTATCTTTAATAAAAAAAACCCTTTAAACCACTTATATATACTTCAAAACTTTTAACCATTTCACCCACACCAAAACACAAACACAAATCACACATTCTACATATTTCTCAAATGGATTTTCCTATGGATTCGACGTTTCTAATGGACAGCGATAGCGATACCAAGTCGTTTTCTGACAATGAGACGCTTAAATATCTTGGTCTGTTTTTGTGAAAGCTCCTTTATTTCCTGTCGAGGCTAAAGAAATCGTGTTCAAAAAGTTGCAAGAATCGGCAAGAAAATATGTTGAGAGGGCTTTTGGTGTCTTAAAGGGTAGATGGGGCATACTAAGCCAACCGGTTCGTGCGATAAACAAGAAATCAATACATAGAATAGTATATGCATGTATCATATTGCACAATATGCTAATCAAAGAAGACGGACGTGCAATATCTCTGGATTAGGTGCCGGATCCTCCTACACAAGTTCACGTTCCAGAAAATATCCAACAAGAATTGCGTGATGAAGAAACTCACTTTCGGTTGAGATACGATTTAATCGAACTAGTAGGTTCTTTAGGTTTAGAATTTCATGAGTCGGACGAGGAGTAGAGTTTCTTTATTATTTTTTTTTTTAAATTGTAGTGTAAAATATTTCTAGTATGTTTAATTGAACTAGTATGTTTTAATTTTAATGAAATTTATAATTTTAGTGTTTTATTGTTAATTTCTAATTTAAAAATAAAAAATAAAAAAAGTTGTGAATGATGGAAATCAATCACTAGTGATGACTACCGCCACTAAAAAAAGGTTGTGAGTGATGGAATAATGGTTGATGACATGGCAGAACTTGATTGGATGTTGTGAGTGATGAGTGATGACCACCCCCACTCCCCTAAGGTTGCTAAACATCGCCCCAAAGGGACATTAAGGGCTCTGATGTTAGTGTGAGTATGGGATGTATAGATATGCGTGTGAAATTAAAAACTGGAGCACTGAAAAACAACACGCATCACATAGCGTTGTCGCATAACACAATCTAAGAAGTAACAACAACCCATGTCAGGCAACTTGCTATTTCCTTTAAAGCAAAAACAATCATTTACATGTTTTAGCAATTGTACGTTCACTCGTTTCGTTTGAAGTATATTCATTCGCTAAGACCAGGGTTCAGTCGTTGACACTATGCTACATTCACTAAAGCTACAATGTTCATTCGTTTATACTATTACACAGTCGCTAATACTATTGCTCAATCTCTAGTACTATTCTTAGTCGTTAGTGAGGTTGTAGGATTTGTGTTTTAGGGTTTGATATTTGGATTTGAAAACCGAAGTTTGTGATCTTGTGATTCATAACAAGATGACGTCTTTTTATGAGGCATTCATGCCGGGTTAAAATAGCGTGCAAGCTATAATCAACTATCATAATGAAAGATTACCCGATGTTGCAAGATCGGTTTCGTACACATCTTGATATCGTAGATACAAATTTGGTTATACAAATACTAGAGGGGCATGTTAAAACTTTTTAAGAGGGCTTTTTGCGGAATGGAAATACCACGTCATACAAATAGTTTTGATTAACACACATAAATCTTATATTTGTTTTAACTAGCCACAACCTTTTTTAAGAAACTCCAAAAAGGGAAATTACATAACGATGACAAGTAAACGAGCAACAAGCTGCGCCGCAAGTCCGCACCCCTCTTTTGAATAACAAATCCAGTTCTACAAAAAACAAAACTCTGGTTCTTTAGCGTCGAGAAATTGTTGTGAATGACCTTCTGCGCTCTATCTAGGAAACCGACAACTTCAGGGGCAAGAGACCCGAAAATATTAAAAGCAAAGGGAATGAAAATATAGTTTTTTCATGCTTAGCGCCTTCCGTGATTCTTAATATGTAGCCACCCAACTTCTTTATATATATATATTGAACATTTTTAAACTCTTTTTAGTTATTTTCAACATATTATGCGATATTGTTACTCTACTATATTGATTTTCGAACGTTAATAATAACAAATTATTATATTCGATAAAAAGAATTTGTTAAACATAAACCTGACACAAAAATAGAAAAGGAAAAAGACAAAAGAATCAATACTTTGTTGTCATAAGCAATGATGGTCCACTTTTTCAAATTTCAAGGGTCAAAGAGTCATATCGCCCAACCCCAAAACTTGCATAAATACAAACAATTATCCTATCAAATCCATACTTTATATCTAAGGGGTTTAGGGGTTGTTTGTCGACTTTTAAATAATTAAGTGCTAAATTAATAAAAGATCTGAACCATTAAGATCATATGAAGTGGGGCGTTTTTAAAAAAAAAAAACGCCCAAAAACGCCCAACACCCATTACATAGGGCGTTTTTTTTTTAAAAATTTCAAAAAAGCCCCCTTGGCGTGGTTTAAAGCACGCCCAACACCATTCTCCTTGTCCAATCATCTTTGATATCCTTTATTGTTAACCAATAAGATTTTTAGTTGTTTTTTCTTTATTTTATTTAATGCCCCATTCCCACTACACCCATTTTAGAAAACGCTCAATAATTCCCCTTTGCTGACTGGACCACCACATGGCGTAAAATGCCTTAGGGTGGGGGCATTATCTTCCCCTACCACTACACATGGTCTAAGGGCTTGTTTGGCTAAGCTTTTCAAAACTACTTATTTGCTTATTTGCTTTTCTGAAAAACAAATAAGCAAATAAGTAGTTTTGAAAAGCTTTAAAATAGAGCTTTTCAAAACTACTTATTTGCTTATTTGCTTTTCAGAAAGCAAATAAGCAAATAAGTAGTTTTGAAAAGCTTAGCCAAACAGCCCCTAAGTGTTGAATTAGTAATATAGTTAAACCATTAAGAGCCAGTATAATATTTAACAATTTAGAAACAAATGTTTGAACAATTCGGATTAGAGGTCTTAACCATTCAGACTCATTATAATGCTTAACCATTCAGAGGAAAATGTCTGAACCATTCAGACATCTGCTCGCAAAACAAACAATCTGAACCATTAAGTGTTGAACCAGTAAAAGATCTGAACTATTAAGAGCTTCGTCAAGAGCTAAACAAACAGTCCCTTAGTCTAAAGTCTATTTGATCTATAACAAGAAGAAATCTGAGTGTTATATTTTTATGGCGACGTGGTTGGTTGGTTTTTGGAAACGTCCACCGTAAAGGTGCATGAGTGGTGTTTGGTTTGTTACAGGTGGTTGGCTCTTTACTTGCGCAACAACTGCCACCCGACTTACCTCTTCAGATGTTTGCCTAGGCTTGTATAGCCTAAGCAGATTGTGGGTTTCCTGTGTTGCCTACCTACGTTACGGAATTGTCTCGATTGACCAAAGTTGCTTTCATCTTGTGTCATCTCAGTGCCATAAGATGAACCATGAAGCTGTCTCTTTGCACTGCATCATTAATCCATGTGTTGATGTTGTGGCCCATTAAGCATTGCTTGGTACCTTGGATACGAAGCTTATGTCGATAATACAATATATTAGAAAAAGGTCTAGAAATGTAAATTAAGTGTGAAGATCTTGTTGAATTAAAATACTTTTTAAATTATAAATAATTGTAAAAGGAAGAAAAATATAATATTAAGAAAATAGGCATGGAGAGGCCACAAAGCGCTGGTGGTGTTGTAGCTGGCGGAAAAGACATGACCAATCCTTCATTTCAGACAACGACCACTAAACCAACCCTATCCTTTATTTTCTTTTGGATAACATATAAAGTTGGTATAATAGTTTATTAAAATACTGTATATAGAATATATATTTATACGAAAAACTAAGTGAAAAGAGTTGAAATCGTGTGAAAGTTAAAAAAAAGATAGAGTTTAATGGTTAAAATAATCCGGTGATAAAGGCTGCACGGTGTGGCGAGCAGCCTTGGTCCGTCCCCCACCGGCATCGCACCTCCTCCCATCTCGCCCCCCCTAGCTGCGGCGTCCTCCTCAGTGGCGGACCCAGGAATTTTTCCTTGGGGGTGCGGAACATTTTTAAAAATTTTAGGCCCCAAGGTATATAAATAAAAAAGCGGTTCGTATCGGGTCGGTTCGGGTCATGTAAAACAAAAGAACTTAATTTATATAATCATCAAAAACACGTCAAACCTTGTTACAAACATAATTAAAACGTCGTCCTACGGGTTTTCATTTTTTGAAATCTATCTAAAACATCATCTAAACCTACTTTCTTAAGCAACTCTTTCTCTATATAACATATACAACCTTCACTTAAATTCTCATCGCCAATCCGATTACGCAAGTATCCACATCAACAAATCCGAAAGACGTATCAACTTTCCTCTTGAGAAATTGCGCCATAACGTCCCAGCTCATTGTTCCTATCGGCTATCACAAACAAATTGATTTATAAGTTCATGGCTCCATAACATATTACATAATGTATCAACTATTCAAGCCCCAAAATATCTTAAAGTAAATCACCCTAAAATTCATCTAAACAACATATACACCATAAAAAAAAAAAAGCCAAACGTTCTTCACTAAAAAAAGCCAAACATACTGTGGTATGCGGCTATAAAAAAAGGAAAAATATCATCACTAACAAAATATAACCCACCATAACATAATGAAAACAGAACGAAGCACATGTCTACTATGGTTAGTATGCGGCTATAATAGGCTGCTGAAGGTGGATAATATCAACAAAAAATCATCAAAAATAACAAAGAAACTTACCCGTGGCTGATTACGGTGGTATGCGGCTGCTGACTGTTCACTGTTTTCGTTGTTGATGTTCTGATCGCTGGTGTGCAAGGACGATAAAGAGAGCAAGATAGAATATGTAAGGGTTTTGGGCTTGTTTATTTTATTTTAGTTTGAAATATTGTTGATTTGTTGGGTTTGTTTATTGGGCTAAGACATAGTAGTGGGCAAGTTAAATGTATTGGGTATTTGGGTTTAGTTATTTAGGTATTAAAAGTAATATAATTTAGGTAGTATTTTTTATAAAATAGGAGTTTACTAAAAAATATTTTTAAAATATAAAGTCAACACTTTTTACCTAAGGGGTGCGGACGAAAAATTCCATGGGGTGCGGACGAAAAATTCCAAGGGGTGCGGACGGGATTTTCAACGGAACTTAGCACTAAAATTTTTTTTCCCCGGGGGTGCGCCCGCCCACCTTGGGCTGGGCTTAGGTCCGCCCTTGGTCCTCCCCGGCTACCTGCGGACGATGGAGACGCCTCTCCCCCTCTTTCACACACCTATACATACAACATATACATATACATATTAGGTTTATCCCTCATTTTCTTACCTCCATCATCTTTGCCCCATCCTCACACCTATCCTACGTGATGCCTACGTGGCGGATCATCCTCTAAGGGAGGACCATCACCATACCGCATAGCCTCATTTCTTAATAAATATAAGTTAGTTCTGGTCGAGAACCGAGATGGGTACGACAGGACAAGCCATAATTAAAGTAGACTTTAATTTAATCTAGCTTGTTAATTTTTGCAAAAAAAAAATTATATTACTTGATTTTTTTTCTTAATAATTCACTTATATTATTATATATTAAAGAGAAATAAAATCAAAAGCATTACAAAGTGTAGCATGCCAACCGGCAATTCCCATGTGGTTTGGGTTGGGCCGGCTTCCTCTTCGGAGGTCGCCGGTTCGACTCCCGGGAGGTGCAAACGGGGGGTGGGACGTCCTAATGATGGATCGTATCCTACCGAGGCATGGTGCGGTCTTGAGGGCAACCCGGTTTTACCCAGCTGTTACCCCAGCGAGTCTCTCGTGTGGGGGCAGTATGGTTTCCGGGCGGAAGTCAGCTTGCGCGGCGGCCGGGGCCCGATCGAACATCGCGTCCGAGAGTGCGGGGCTGACGGGGGATTGTCTTCGACATGAACCCGGTGACCACTGGTCCAGTACATAGAAAGTCACCTTCAAAAAAAAAAGTGTAGCATGGCATCATGAACCCCCGCTAATTACACGATGTGTCTAACCCATTGCCTGTATAACGGTGTGCTAGCCTCATTTGGCTTTGCTACTACATTTTACATTTTTAGTTGGATGCAATTATCTCTTGTTTTATGGTACACGTGTCACATTTTGGTGACTTCTAAGGCTGATTCTAACACTTTTTAGTTAACTCGTCGATGCATAATGCCATATTAAATAATCTATTTTAGGGACTAAAAAATAATTATGGATTAAAAGACCACTTTACCCTCATTTTAGGGGTTTATTTATAAATAAGGGGGGAAGAAGTTCTTAACTTTTGGGAATCCCTCCCTCATGCATTATAATATAGTATAGATTAAATAATCTATTTTGATGATTTTTGGTTAATACATACATATACTTGTGTACATTCATGTATGTTGAAAAATGATAGCTGAATTATCAACACCTAGAATATCCGGGAGTTACGATACATAACCTCAATTTACGCTTTTCTTTCTTAGCATTTCATTTCTAGTTGTCATGGTGTGTTTTCGAGATGCATATCCGGTTGCGATAGCTCTAAAAAAAATGAAAAAAAAAATACATTAGATTAATAATGTGTTTGAGAAATAAGAAAGATACTAATTACAAAAAAAAAAAAAAAAAACTCTTAACCTATTGGTCTAGGGATATGGTGTTTCCCTAGACTAAACGGAGTGGAAGGACAAGGAAGGGCATGGTGTGACACGTGTCTATCATGTTAGCAGAAGGGACTTTGCCCTTCAGACCTAAAAAACCACAGGGTGGAAGGGCTTGAAAGGGGACGTTTAAAAAAACTAAAAAATTAAAATAAAACCAATCAACCACATCGTGACACCTCGCCTCCACCTTTGCCCCCACGCCTATTATGGCAATCTCAAGCTATCCGCCCCACACCACCTTCAAGCCCCTTAATGGGGCGGTGTTTCCGACGTGAAGGAGGCTCCTACGTCACTTTCAAGCCCCCCACTCTGAATAGTTATATAAATGTAAGATTGTGATTTAAAATCCTTGGATATGCAAAATAAAAGTTTAAATAAAAAAAATACTTTTCCAAAAAACTACATATAACGTGGATCAAATTTCAATGTCCTCTCTAACGAGGACGTGGGAGGGCTTAGCATTGGTAGTTTGACGGGTTAAAAACTTGTGTTATTGGAAAATGAAAATAAATGTTTACATAAAGGCACTTGGGTCAACATTTCACTTCTTCCGTAGCCATAGGAGTTCACTCTTTCCCAATTCTCGTTATATCGTTTGGTTGGATTCCTGTTCCAAGATTATTTAAACCATAAATGTTACTTTTTATTGTATTTTACATCAATAATTATAAAATCTTTCTTTTGTCTAGGTTTAAATCAAAAACACATTATATAGGCTAGCCCCGTGTTAGCTTCTTATATGAGATAGTTTGTATTTGTAATTAAAACGGTTAAAATTGATCAAGTGGTGTCCAGTCATCGCAACTGTGTACAAGTAGTTTACACTTTACACCAACATGGATCTTTTCACACCAATCTTAAAAGCGGACCAAACTGGCTGTGAAAATATGTACATAAGGGTGGAGGGTATAGTTTCCGTAAACCCATTCGGTGAATGGAGTTCACCGATCGGTGACCACCCCCACTTGTTTGAGTCACCAAAATTTTGAATGTTTTCTTTTCGGTGTATATTCACCGATGCGGGAAGGAGGAGGGAGGGAGGTTTAATGGTGGGTCCCAACCCCTTTCAACCAATCATAATTTTTTTATTTTTTAATCTACTTAAACACCATAAAGTGATTAACCATACCCCTTGATTGAGTGCAAAATGAGGAGTGGAATGGAAAGTTGACATGGCATAATATTATTGGGTAGGATTTCACTTAATCACCCTAGAGTGATTAATCATACCCTCCACCCTAACTACTCCGATTGAGCACACTTAAATCGGTTTCATGAGGATTGGAAAGTTACGATAAAGACAAGTTAAACTAAATTTAAGCAAAAAAAAAAAGTATTTTTCTTCCAAAAGTCACTATTTCAGACTTCATGTTTTGTATATATAAAAAAATGTGTTATATTAGCACTCTGTAAATCCACAATAAAAGAAAGATCTAACTTGATTTTATCATTTCTTATTAGATTTAGCGAGGGAGCGTTGCCAAGAAAAGCTGTCACCGGCACCGGCATCTATTGCTGAACTGTTTTATATATATAAACTGTCATCCTCATTTCACATACTGCAAACATTAATTATATTTTATTTTAAGCAAAAACAACCCTTTAATCATTCATTACTTTATACAATCCCATGTTCAAACTATTATATACTATATCTTTAATCAGATTCCTTTACCGACAACATAATATTTCCATTCAGTTAACAATTTAGTTTTCATCAGACATGAATCATTTCATTATTGCATCCAACAAAATAATAATAATAATAATAATAATAATATTTTTTGGTGGTTAGCTTAAATTTCTCTGGAGAGACGTAGGTTTAACTTTCACTTGCTACAGAGTAAGACATTGGTGGACAATGATAGGAGACCCAAAGAAACCTGGGTTGGATCCTTGAGCAAGGTTTTACCCGGTAATTTAACTATCATGCCTATGGGCAGGTAGGTTACCGGGTTTTCCCCAGAATTGGTGGACTCGGTTACTCTCGGAGTACTCCGTTTATTCAGTAGATGCCTCGAGAATGCTCAGGATTGATTCTGTTGCCCGTAAAAAAAAAAAACTTGAAGATTGTGAAGAATCTGATTCTACCATTAGAAATTAGCAGCAAAGTAATCAACAAAAATAGATACACTATTCTACACCTAGATGCCTAATGCAGTAATGCTAGCCTACACTAATAACTAATTAACACCATTGATTGATTGATTGATCGAAAACGATGAACAGTAACGTCATATCAAATGTTACGGTTACCGATTACGAATAGATCCGCCATTGTTGTTGCTGCTAGAATGTTCTCGTTGCTTCTGCTGTGAAGAAAATATCGGAAATCCAAACATACTACCGGATTTTGAACACACCGGTACGTTTAGCACCGGTGTGACTCGTACATTTGCTGAGTATGATCTCTCCATTCCTCTGTGTTTGAATCTCGGTCCGCCATTGAAGCTGCTAGGACTGCTGGAACTCCGTTCCAAGCTATGGAAAACTATTTTTCCAGATGAATTCATTCGCGGACTGTCAACTGACAGTCCGCGAGCAGTGGATTCTGATGAACGACGGCTCGTGCTGCGGCTAGCACGAGCTGTCGTTTGTCGTTGCTGAATTGTTGATTGTAACTTGGTTTTCACTAGTCGAGTTTTCGGACGATTGTTAAAGTTAAGGTTAAGTTTATTAGGTCTATCCGAATCAAGAGATAGACGAGGAAGGTCGTCTAGATCGTGACCAGAAGATGAAGACGAAAGCGACGGACGCGAAGAAACAGATACAGATTCGGCGTCTGATTCTTTGAGTAACGGTAAATTGATAAACGAATCGCTTGATGATCTTGAACTTCTATTGAGCAACTGCCTTATCGAAGATCTGTTAACACTGGTGGCTTTACTGGAATCAACCTTGTTAACAACATTATTGCTGTTTTGATGAAGCTTACGGAAACCTAGAAGCTCTTTCCACCGGCTAGAACACCTCGGTGCTCGAGGAGAAAACAAGTACGGATCAGCAGCAAACGCATCGTCCGTACTTCTCCGGCGAGAGCACGGTGTATCAGTATCACCAGAAACAATCTCCGTTGATGACGTGGCAGGTTGATTAACAACTGACAGCTGTAACGGAACAAGTTTACCGTCGGAAAACAGTTCATCTGCCGGTAGCATCATAACGGAACCGTCAAGTCTGAACTCAAATCCGTCAACCTCGTTCGGATCTTCATCTTTCGTCAGATCTGATAACTTTTTCACCTGTTCTTCACGTCTGGAGTCGGTATCTAATAGCTCAGATACATCTGAACGGTTCTTCTTCGGAGAAGAAGCAGACTTGGTTTTGGATTTGGATTTTGATTTAGAAACATCTTCTTCACGGCTAATGGAGAGTCTGTGAGTGAACCAGCTGTATGAAGAGTACTTCTGGGAGCATTCTAGCATATTATCTGGTGATATTCCGATTCTATTCAGGCAAGCTGAAGCCATAAGAGGTTAAAAACCTTGTTGAAGATGATGATTATATGATGGAATATTGAAAGGGAAATTGATGGACTGGATAACTAGGGTTTAGTGGTGGCAAGTGATATAAATAAGGAAGAAGATGAAGTGGGGGCAGCTGGGATGACGTGGCAGTAAGGGCTCTGCATAATAAGTCCAAAAAAGGGGGTGTGAGAATTAAAAAAAAATTGAAAAGTATTAAAAAATGGTGTTTTGTAGGAAAGGAAGGTACATGGAAAGTATCTGGAGCCAAATTACTTCAATTCTCCCACATGGATATTCTGTCTCCTCAATTTATTTTTATTATTATTAATTTATAAATTTATTTCAAATAACTATTTAAATATTTATACATACAGAAAATTCTTGTAAGAAAAAAAAATTGAAATTAATCAACTTTATAATACGTATAATTATTAATCATATGTTTTTTGGTCGTTAAAGAAATGAATGGTTATCTATATTATAACTATAATAATGATAACTTCATAATATAAAAGAAGTATCAAGTATGGCATGTCCCCCTCAATCTCAATCCTTATCCCTTCTTAACCTCCCACTTTTGAAAAGACTTATCCCTTCTTAACCTCTAACCTCCAACTTTTGAATTACTTGAAAATAATAAAAGATTATAAAAACTGTCACTATATTTAATAACTTTTTAAACTTTCTTTAATGCAATAAATTTAGTAAAATATTACAATGTTATAGGCAAATACTTTTTCTACCCGGTTACTTTTTTAAGGTCATTTATACTTATAAAGGCTCCTTGTTGGCGTTATGCGTATGTCGTGTCATGTCACACAAGGGCTTTATGAGACGTTATATCACTAAGACTAGAGGGTATGGGGAGGCTCATCCCCATGAGGATGACCCGCCACGTAGGCGCCACATCACCATCCCATGGACGATGGACCTCCTTGCATTTTGAGGGGGGTGGTCCGGGTGGAGGATGGGCTACCCCACATAATTTTTTATTGTTTAATTTATTTTATTTGTTTAACTTTTATTGTTTAATTTTTATTATTTAACTTTTTTATTTGTTTAATTTCATAAAAACAATTCAAAATTTAAATAAAAATAAGACATAAAAAAGATAATAAAATCCATTACATAACATAAATAAAAATTACATAACCTAAAAAAAATCACACTACCTAAAATTTATAAAAAAAACTAGATTTAAAAATTTAAAAAAATTACACTACTCGTCTTCGTCTTCGTCACCGTCCTCGTCGTTTGTGTTGTTCCATGTATGTTCTATAAAATCCTGTTGAAGGTTTGCATGCGTGCAGTCGTTGGTTAGCGCGAACGAGTTTAAATCCTGTTGCGTCGGATCTACCGGGACAGTATTCCCGTAAGATGCATTCTCATCATACTCACAAATCGCCGACCTTCGTCTTCAATAATCATGTTATGGAGCAAAATGCAAGCGTACATACAAAGGCGCAACCTCTTCGGTGTGAACGCACGTGCCGGTTTTTGAATGATGGCCCCCTTTTTTTTTTTTGTAAAACACCAAAACAACGTTCGATGTATTTTCTTGCAGCTTCTTGACGCTTGGCGAATTGTTTCCTTTTTTCGTCCTCGGGAAATGGAATAGTCTTGACAATTGTAGACCAAGACGGATATATTTCGTCAGTAAGATAATACCCGCGTCTATACTCAACCCCAGAAACTGTAAAACGGGTGTCCGGACCGGTTCCATTAACGACATCGCTAAAGATCGCCGATTGGTATAGCACGTTGAGGTCGTTGAGTGAACCAGGGAGACCAAAGAAAGAATGCCAGATCCACAAATCTTGTGAGGCCACGGCCTCAAGTATTAAGGTTGGATGGTCGTGATCACCTCGCGTGTATTGGCCTCGCTACGCATTCGGGCAGTTATGCCACGCCCAATGCATACAATCAATGCTACCGAGCATTCCCGGAAACCCGTGCCGTGCTTCATGAGCTTGGTACAACTGTTGAACATCATACGCGTTTGGTTTCCGCAAATATTGTTTGCTATACAGTTTCACCACATTATGGCAAAACCGATACAAACATTCCCGCGTAGTTCTTGCCGACATCTGTAAGTACTCGTCCAAAGCGTCGGCCACAGTCCCGTACGCTAGTTAGCGAATGGCCGCAGTACACTTTTGTAACGTGGTGAGCCCTTCATAATTCCGAGCATCGGGTTGTTGCGTGAAAAACGGGTCTAGCCCCGCCAAATTATCAGCAATCCGTGTGAATAATCTGCGACTCATTCGGAACCTTCGTCTGAAAATGTCGGCATTGTAAAGGGGTGCATCCGAAAAATAATCGTTCACCAATTTCTCGTGCGCTCCTGTCGTAAAAAATATATAAATACGAGGAAATAAGGAATAAGGATAATAAAATTTATTAATGACAAACCTTGGCGGTCTCTGTTAATCCGTATTCGTCTGGTAATAACGCTTTCAGACGAGACGTCTTCCTCTTCCTCCTCCATAAGAATCTGCGCCGCCTTTAGGACAGCGTTTGCGTAAAACATCTCCTCTTCCTCCTCCGAAGACGAGGACCACCAAGAATTAGATGCCATTGTAGATGAAAAGATATTTTTTTATAAAAGAATGGTATAAAAATGAGAGTGTTTTGGGTTGAAAGTGGGGAGAAAATGGTGAAAAATGGTATAAAATGAGATGGTTTTATAGAAAAAGAGAATTTTTTTTATTAAACAATATAGCCGTTGAACGGCTACTTTTTCAAATTCAAGGCCTGTCACAATCGTCTAGTGTGAGCCGGATTTCACATAACGGGCCGAGGGGGCGGTGTGGGGGACCGGCGTCGGGCCTAAGCCGGCCCCCATACCGTCTGGTCTAAAGCCCGTAGTCATAAAGCCTTTACCAATCATTACCTAATTATTAATTTTCATTTTTATTAATTAATTAAAAACACTTAACTTTTTTTTATTAGTCCATTTTTGAAAACAACCTCCTATACCGCCGCTATCGAGATAGCGTTGCCCTCCTTTTTTTGCCCCATAACGCCGACCGTCGTGGTGTGCTAGGTGCTATGGGGGCATTATAGGAGACAAGGGTGCCACATACAGCCCCATTTCACATGCTCTAGCGGAGTTTGTCAATTAGAGTCTCGTTTATGACAAAACCTCATGCATGAGCAAAGGTTTTTCTACAGTGGATAACAGGATGGTGTGTTTCCTCTAGGATTGATGATGGGCCAGGTCATCAATGTTGTTTGTGATCACGAATGTAGTGTCATTTTGCCTATACGTATACCCAATGAAAACCTGTGCAAAGATGCCAACTGGAGGAGGGAGTCGCTTTGTTGGAGGAGGGAGTCACTTTGCTGAGGAGAGTCGAAGTAGAAGAGACGATGAGAAGGATCTAGAGAGGTTCTCTACTACCTTTTACATCACTAAGATTCCGGAAGGCTGGTTAGAAAAAGATTTGTGGGCTGAGCTTTTTCAGGTGGGGAGGTTAGCAGACATTTATCTTGCGAAGAAAAGAAACAAGTATGGAGATATCTTCGGATTTGTTAGATTCTGGAACGTTGATAACTTGGAAGCTCTGGAAAAGAGACTGAACTCTATCAGTTTGGGGAGGGGGTTCCTGAAAGCAAATGTTTCCAAGTTTGGTCGAAGGCATCCGAGAGAAGTGAAAAGACCTGGGTTCGACACGAGAGAGGAGCTCAAAGTACCGCCGCAGGCAGGGGGTCAGCGGTTCGTCACGGCTAACGTGTCCTATGCTAACTTGTTGTCTGGTAAGGGGCCAGTCTTGAAAGGAAGGGAAGAGGAATCGGGGCCGGGAGTTATGGAGCAGGTGATCACTATCCCGGATTCTTTGGCTCCGAGAAAGGTTGATTGGCTTGTCAGAAGCCTAGTGGCGGAAGTGAAAACGGTGGATATCTTATCAGATCTCCTTACTCTATTAAACTTAGATGGCACATTCAACTGTACTACCAAGTATATTGGAGGTCTAAACGTGCTAATTCAGTTCAGTAGCAGGGAAGAAGGTGAATTGTTTTTGCTTAATTACGCTGATTGTTGGTCGAAATGGTTAGCATGGGTCAGGTGGTGGGATGAATCTTTCGTTCAGTCTCACAGAATTGCCTGGGTAAAAATTTTCGGGGTACCAGTGCAATTCAGAGATCAAAATTTTTTCAGCATTATTTGCGAACGAGTAGGGAGGGCACCGTGGCCGTAGGATTGTTCGGATGAGGACATCAATCTCTCCCATGGAAGGGCTTGTTTGTTGGTGAACAAATTTACTATAATCAACACTTCCTTTGAGGTTAGGTGGAGAGAATCCAAGTTCAAGGCGTGGGTTATAGAGGAACAAGAGGAGTGGGCGCCGGTTTTCAACAAACCTGTAACAGAGGTGGACTCGGAAGAGGAAGAGGAGGTGTGGGACTCAGGTGAAGAGTCAGAGGATTTAGAGAGTCTGGCCGGTGCCCAGACGAGTAAGATTCATGAATTTGATGAGGTGTCTAGGGTGCAAGATTCAATTCTAGACGATAAACAGGGGAAATCGAAGTCGGAAGGTTCCTTTCCCGGTGAGGAGGTTCACTCCGGTGGTCGGTATGCGACAGGGGGTTTGGTTTCGAACAGTCACCTAGGGGAGCGTTTTGCATGCAATAGGGACGTTCCCACTTCCAAGGAGGTTCCGGATCTTGGCATGCAGCCGCATACGGGTGGTGGGGCCCAAGATACTCAGTTAAACAATATTTTGGAAAGTGGTACTACTCAGGATGTCGTGCATAAGGTGGGGTCTATGGATGAGGTGGGTTTGGACTCAAAAAAGGGTAGGTTTACATATTGGGCCCATTATAGGCCTAGAGAAGGAGAAGTTTTCTTTTCGGACCCAGGTCCGGCTAGGAACGGGCCAGGGATTGACTGTTTGCAAGGTTTTGAGGTAAACTTAAAGGATAAGTCTAAGTTTGACCTGAACAATGTGCCTGTTGAGTCTTCAAACACTCAATTTTCCTCTCTCTCTTCTACGATGCCTAGAAGATGTTTCTCTTCGCAAGGCAACGGAGGAGTTATCAAAGCCACCACTCTTAGGGGTAGACACGTTTTAAGGGATTATGTTCGAAGGAGAACTAAATCGGCAACTGGTGATTTGAGGAGAAGGGGTGCCGATTCATCGTCTGAGGTGGAGCCGTTGGGTTCGGTGGGTGATTCGGTGGGAGGAGAAACATAAAAAACAATGGAAATCGGAGCTGATACGGGGGTTGTCACGGACGGGAGGGCCAAAGTGATTGAAAAGGCGATTTTGGGGTAAAAGAATTGTTCGATCTAGGTATGAACATTCTTTCACTTAATTGCAGGGGGTAGGAGGGAGTAATCAGGACAAATTGGAATGGATTAGTAATTTAAGGAAGTCTTTAGATGTGCATATTTTCTGTGCTCAAGAATCACAACTGGTGGACCATTTGGACATTCCTTTCCAAAAGCTATGGGGAAATGCGAGTTATGAAGCAGTTGGTGTAACATCCCAATATCTTAATATTGGGAAAATACTATTTTAAAATATCCCAATATTTTAATATTGGGTAAATATTATAATTAGGTGTTGTCATATAATTCTATGGAAATTTCATAGAATGTGGGGAACAACCTAGTTAGTTAAGGGTTTACTAACACAAAAATACATGGGGAAATGTTAAATTAAGCTAACTAGTGAAACATGAGGGACCAAAGGTGCCAAAGGCAGAAAGATAAACAAAATTCAGCACATTTTGTAAAGAAAACACACAACACACACACACAAGGGTGTGTGGGTCGACATATAGAGAAGGAGAAAGAGGGGTTTCAAGAACTCAAGCTTAAACAAGCAAGATTCAGCCCTAAAAACCCGAATTCAACATGAAATTGAGGCGAATCTAGTGTGAAATCAAGTCTCTAGTACCTAAACAACTCAAGGTATGTGAAGTTAGGTGTTCTTGCAAATTATGATGTATGTAGGAGCATGATAGATTCTGAATTTGATTGTTTAATGATGTTATGTACTTGTATTAGTGATGTTTATCACAATTATATAGTTGCATGTTTGATAAATTTGAAGATTTATGTCATGTAACCTTGCCCTAAGTGGGTTATGAGGTAGTAACTTAGTATGTGATAAATCATGGATAGATTGGTACATTTTAATTGCGTGGAAACTGTTAAGTTGATGTTTAGGAAGGTATATAACCATATGATGTGAAAATTTCCACTCACATGGTGATCTTGGATCTCATGGGAATGGAAAAAAAAATGTTGGTTAAAAACTTATGCACACTAGGTGCTTGATGAAATGCCTAGGTGAAATTGAGAAATATAATCATGGCCATTTAAGTCATTGTAATGTTGAAAGCTCATGTGAGTAATAGAAAGGAAGAACCATATTATAAGTATGTATTCTAAATGGTTAGTGAATTGGATTGTACATGTTAAATCGAATGTCAAATGAGCGTGAAAATGGTCCATAGGATGATGGTCATTATATAGAATGATCAAGCTAACCATCTTATGAATGTCATGTATTAGTTTGACTCTTATCAAGCTAGATGGGAGCCTGAAGAGGAACGGGTCAAACGGATTGAAGATGCGAGGAATGCTATGCGAACGCAAGGTAAGTAATACTTACACCCTTAGTTAGATGTGCCAATTTTATATGTAATACCATGTTTAATAATAAACGGGTAAAAGAGGACTTAAACCTTGTGTTCTTACTCGGGGAAGGCGTGTTCGGTTCGAGGCTTGATCGCAAAATCCGGTAAGTATAATTTGTTAATGGTTTAGCATGTTAAAGTGTTGTAAACAACATATAGGGTTATCAGGTGATACGCGATACCCCAATGGAATTAATAAAAGATCTATATAGATAACGAAATTACGCGCGTTGACATGTATAGAGGAAAGCCTTGTGTTATGATACGGGCATTTATTGATATTGATGTTACTAACCCATGTAAACGTTTTAGTTGAAGGACACTCGCATCTGAAGATGACGAGAATTTAACAAGTGACGGGTTAGACAGAGGAACGGTCTGAAGTATGACAAGTTGGGCATGCTCACTAAGGACCTAAATCACGCAACGATCGCGAACTAGGTTAATGGCAAGGAAAGCCCATTAGGGCAAGCATTACCAGGTGCACGTTTTAAATTAAATCGCACAAATAGCAATATGCAACAAATACATAGAGAATGACTGTTGCATATGTAGGACGAAACTTGGAAAACCTGAATAGGACACCTATTCAGGATGATGTTTTCAAGAGACAATTTAGTAGAAACATGCGCTATTCACGAGTGTGAATAACGAGACAATAATAAGAGTCGGTTTATGTGGAAACTTGGACGGGTGTAATTATCCAAGTGAATAATTCTCAAAATTATATTATTGCAAAAAGTAGCAATCGCGTTAACGAATGTGATTACATAATAGTTTGATAAAAAGAAAACATTTTATATGTTCAAGGGCAAAACGAGTAAAACTAATGATTGACATTTAGTAATTAAATAAAGTTTTACGGAACGAAGTTAAAGACATAGAAATAAATAGAGACGTTACTTACATAGGGCGTGATGTGAAAATCATAAAAGATCATGTGTGTCAGGTGTTGATCGCTTACTCTGGCCAAGTAAGCAGTGAACACACGATACCATGAACTTCTTATGATGGACACATTTATGTCCGATGTAGTAAGGATGCGGTGAATATAAATGTAAACGCAAACCCGGGTAACGGGAGCGTTAAAACATTAAAATAATGAGCCTGGGTAATGGCACTTACATGGAAATAAATGTGAACGCAAACCAGTGAATAGAAGTGTTGAAACATGGAGATAAAGAACCCGGGTAACGGGTTGAAAGAAAATAGAGGCGAAAACCGATTAACAGGGAACGGAGAACAAACCGACGCGTAAATGACGTAAGGGGATCATAAAGTCGGAAGATTAGTTTAAAAAAAGGAAAACGAATGTAACCATAGACTACGGTCAAGGTCCAAGGAATTCAAAAAAAAAAAATGAAAATAAAAAGGTGAACCGCACCATAAACAACCTACGGGGTTGTATAAGAAGCGGTAGTGATGAAAAGGTGAACCGCACCATAAACAACCTATGAGGTTGTATAAAAGTGGTAGTAGATAGAAGTATAGTTACCACGTATATAAATGTGGTAGAAACTTGTATATAACAGGCGGGTCCAAAGAGACCCGTGGGATGAATGATGAGTCATGAGGGTGGTACCCCTCACATTTAATCCCTAATAATGAGAAAGGCATATTAACGAGTACATAAAAAGATCTTCGAAACCTTGGTTTCGGAAAATATGGGATAGGAATGACCAAAACATACACGTCTTGATTTTCATGGTCTAATAGGGCCATGAGTAATAGATTGACAAATGAAAGTAAACCTGAAAACATAAAACGGGTGGGATAACACCAAAACATCTTAAAAATAAAGACACAGATAAAAGATGATTCATGAGATTATCACGACCTTTGGGTCGTATTGAGTGATAAGGTCAATGGGACCAATGGACCTACGGGTCATGGATTAAAGAAATAGACATACGAGTCATAATTAAAAGGAAACGGACCTATGGGTCATTGACAAAAGAAATCGACCTACGGGCCATAAAAAAAGAACGAGGAGTGTAAGGGCCTTGTTAGGCAAGGAAATGGTATAAAGGGGATGTAAAGACCCGACTGAATTTAAATATAAACACATATATATATATATATAAATATACATATACATATAATGAGAATTTTGGAAAGTTATGAACCGGGTGTGTTAATATTAAACACATTCCGGAAATGAAGTAAGGAAAAAAAAAGTGATTAATGGGATAATCCTGCTCTTCGGGTAACCATTATAGAGAAAATATATTTTTGGAGTATAGGTAATGCTAAGGTCTACGGGACCGACGTGACCTACGGGACACTAACAAAAGGGGCGGATATTA
Organism: Helianthus tuberosus; assembly: GCA_030545235.1. Lineage (NCBI taxonomy): Eukaryota > Viridiplantae > Streptophyta > Magnoliopsida > Asterales > Asteraceae > Helianthus > Helianthus tuberosus. Next base: position 71,721,872 of record CM060426.1, read on the forward strand.
AGAGCAATACCCTTCGAAAAACAAAGATTTAAGGAAATAGTCTAAGGGTTGAAGTAAAAAAAATAGATTGGAATACAGTAGCTTAGGCTACGAGATAGAGTCTATCAAAGCCAGTAAGGCCTTAGAGGACTATGTAGGAATAAGGATCCAAGAAATCCTATTTGTAAAAGGCACATAGGCAAGGTATGTTGTAAACCTTGAACAAAGACTAATCGTATTAAGGACAAAGCGATAACAAAATAAGAAAGGTTTCGGGGACGAAACCTCCTTAAGGGGGGTAGACTTGTAACATCCCAATATCTTAATATTGGGAAAATACTATTTTAAAATATCCCAATATTTTAATATTGGGTAAATATTATAATTAGGTGTTGTCATATAATTATATGGAAATTTCAATGAATGCGGGGAACAACCTAGTTAGTTAAGGGTTTACTAACACAAAAATACATGGGGAAATGTTAAATTAAGCTAACTAGTGAAACATGAGGGACCAAAGGCAGAAAGATAAACAAAATTCTGCACATTTTGTAAAGAAAACACACAACACACACACACAAGGGTGTGTGGGTCGACATATAGAGAAGGAGAAAGAGGGGTTTCAAGAACTCAAGCTTAAACAAGCAAGATTCAGCCCTAAAAACCCGAATTCAACATGAAATTGAGGCGAATCTAGTGTGAAATCAAGTCTCTAGTACCTAAACAACTCAAGGTATGTGAAGTTAGGTGTTCTTGCAAATTATGATGTATGTAGGAGCATGATAGATTCTGAATTTGATTGTTTAATGATGTTATGTGCTTGTATTAGTGATGTTTATCACAATTATATAGTTGCATGTTTGATAAATTTGAAGATTTATGTCATGTAACCTTGCCCTAAGTGGGTTATGAGGTAGTAACTTAGTATGTGATAAATCATGGATAGATTGGTACATTTTAATTGCGTGGAAACTGTTAAGTTGATGTTTAGGAAGGTATATAACCATATGATGTGAAAATTTCCACTCACATGGTGATCTTGGATCTCATGGGAATGGAAAAAAAATGCTGGTTAAAAACTTATGCACACTAGGTGCTTGATGAAATGCCTAGGTGAAATTGAGAAATATAATCATGGCCATTTAAGTCATTGTAATGTTGAAAGCTCATGTGAGTAATAGAAAGGAAGAACCATATTATAAGTATGTATTCTAAATGGTTAGTGAATTGGATTGTACATGTTAAATCGAATGTCAAATGAGCGTGAAAATGGTCCATAGGATGATGGTCATTATGTAGAATGATCAAGCTAACCATCTTATGAATGTCATGTATTAGTTTGACTCTTATCAAGCTAGATGGGAGCCTGAAGAGGAACGGGTCAAACGGATTGAAGATGCGAGGAATGCTATGCGAACGCAAGGTAAGTAATACTTACACCCTTAGTTAGATGTGCAAATTTTATATGTAATACCATGTTTAATAATAAACGGGTAAAAGAGGTTAATCACATTTTAGTGATTAACAAGGTGTTTCATAAAGTACCCAATGCTGTGAATCACCATACGGGTCAAAACGAGTAATTAATGGTGAATCAAATATTGGTGATTTACTGGAGGATTGGGAATTGAGGTTCTTTAGTAACGGGTCAAAATGGGTAATAAGGTTAATCACACCATAGTGATTAACAAGATAACTTGAAATTAGAATTAGAAGGTGTAAAGCACCAAGTAGGTTGGAATGGGTAAAATAATGATTAACCACATTGTGAGTGATTAACAAAGGGATTTTAAGTAGACCCAATGGTGTAAATCACCAAATGGTCATACGGGTCAAGTGGTGACGAAAATACCACTTGAACCCGAGCATAGATGATTTTGTGTTGTGTGAGTGCCATACTTACAGGGAGGCACAAAATACTAGTAGGAGATGCTACTAGTTGGATTTAGAAATGTGCAAGGTAGTATTAACGGGTCAACGTCTTGACCCGTGCCAGGTACGTATAAATAATGATACCCTTGTGAAGGGTCATGGTCAATACTAGTAGGAGATGCTACTAGTTGGATTTAGAAATGTGCAAGGTAGTATTAACGGGTCAACGTCTTGACCCGTGCCAGGTACGTATAAATAATGATACCCTTGTGAAGGGTCATGGTCGGCTATAGATGGTTGGGTCACAATTTATGTTTAATAGACTTGCATAATATACACCTCATAATGGGGTAAAGCGGTTAGTAGAATTAAGAGTTGTCTAAAAGTCTAAACTTTGACTAAAATACCCTTGGAAAGGAAATTTTAGAGTTTTGACAAATTATCCAACCACAATTACGATTGTGGTTGGGAAGGAAGATATAAATTGGAAATTTAAAGGTGGGTACGAATTTAGTACGTTTTGATACTATGTCATAGTGTATTATTATGTATTTTATTTACCGAAGTTTTATGCGATAAGAATTAGAATTGTAAGACATGTTAGTGGTTGGATATATTGGATTACCACAAGTGAGGTAGACTCGAAGGGAACCAAACGGGCCGTATAGAGAAAGAACACCTCTAAATAGATCCGATGTTGGCGTGTTATTCCGAGGTAAAAGTGACCATAAGCGTCATATAAACCAAGGAAGGGTAGATCAACCTAGGTTCTAAGTCTAGGGATGTTAGAATAGCGTTTAAACAGTGTAGGAATTGAAACAAGAGATGGAAAAATCGAGATTATGTACAAAATACCAAAGCTGAACTAGGCACCACCGTAATTTACGGTGTCACCGTAAGTTACGGTGGCCCCTGGACACAAATGTCCACCGTAAGACAGTAGCTAACCACCGTAGCACAAAGGTTGCCACCGTAACTTACGGTGTCACCGTAGGTTACGGTGAGCCCCCTTGATGTTTGTTTGTTCCATTGATATCTTAAAACTCCAAATTAGTAGACTTGTTTGATCGTATTATTTCTACACGATGATTAACTAATGACTTGGTGGGTGTAACCATGTTAGGTACAAGTTAAGAGATGCAATTCATGCCGGATAAAGATCAGGCGAAGGGCAAGAACCGAACAAGGACCGAAACGTCACCCGCCTTACAATAAGCTTCCGCATACGCTAAAATTGTAACTATAAATTTTTGTATAGATAACCTTTATGATGGTTCATTTAGTTATTCGTGAAACTCAGTCGTGCGAGTTATGATATAAAAAAAAGAGAAAAAAATAAAATGGGACCTCATTTTGTCAGAAAATATAATAAAATATTCAGTTTTATATATATAGGGTGTTACAGTTGGGGTTGGCTCTGTTGGTAGGTCAGGAGGGGTTTTCTGTATTTGGAACCCTTCCATGTTCACACTTGAGCAGGAAGTCCTAAAAAACAATTTTATTATCTTGTCAGGTAGATGGGTGGGCATTGGCGAAACTGTAAATTTTGTGAACGTGTATGCGCCGAGGCTCGCGGCTCAAATAAAAGAGATGTGGTGTGAGCTGTTAAGTTTGGGGAATTCTCTTTCGGGCTGGTGGGTAGTGATTGGTGATTTCAACGAGGTTCGTAAGAAGGAGGAAAGATTCTCGGAAGCGGGTTGCCCCGAAAGCATGGTAGATTTCAACAATTTCATCTCGAGTGCGGGACTTGTGGAAGTGAAAACGGGGGGTAGAAAGTTTACGTGGATGAGCGACGACGGGAGGAAGATGAGTAAACTTGATCGGGTTCTAGTGTGCAACAATTTTTTTAATCTCTGGCCTTATGCTTCGGCAACGGCGATGCCTAGAAGATATTCGGACCACTGCCCAATCCTGTGTTGCGGTAAGAAGGTTAATTGGGTGCCAGTTCCTTTTAAAATTTTCAATTCTTGGATCTCTTGCCAGGGCATTGAAGAGGCAGTGGAGAATTCTTGGCATAACGTCGTTACTTTTGGCTCTAAAGAACTTTCTCTGATGAGGAAGTTGAAAGCTCTAAAAGAAGGGATTAAGAAGTGGAGAAAGTCGGGTAAATCAAAAGAAGACGTGGATAGGGAGATTTTGGTTAGAGTGGTGGATGAGCTCGAAACAAAAGTTGAATCAGTTGGGCTTACCGAGGAAGATTTGGTCGACCGGGTTAACTCTAAGGCACTTCTGAAGATTCTTGATTCTAGAAGACGGGCTGATTTAGTGCAAAAGGCGAAGGTGAGATGGGACATTGAAGGCGACGAAAACAGTGCCTTTTTCCACGCCTACATTAATAACAAAAAGAACGCGTCTAGAATTCACGGTTTATCTTTAAATGGCTTATGGGTGGATGATCCGACCATGGTGGGAAACGAGGTTTTTAATTTCTTTGCAACAAAATTTGACAAATAGGGGGATAATCGAATGAATATGGCTGCGGAGGGTTTCTCTAAATTATCGGCCGAAGACTCAGCTTGGCTTGAAAGAGCCTTCTCGATGGAAGAAGTCAAAGCCACGGTTTGGAGTTGTGGGGGAAACAAGTCGCCGGGCCCGGATGGTTTTACCTTCAGATTCATTCAGAATTTTTGGGAGATTATCAAGGGGGATTTTTTAGAGTTCGTGACTGAGTTTCATAGTCGTGGTTATCTTGAAACCGGTTGCAACTCGTCCTTCATCTCTCTTATTCCGAAGGTAAAAAATCCCATGGTCTTAAACGATTATAGACCGATAAACCTTGTGGGTTGTATGTCGAAGGTGGTGTCGAAACTTTTAGCTTTGAGGATAAAAAAAGTGATTCACAAAATTGTGGGGGTTGAGCAATCGGCCTATATAAAAGGCGGACATATTTTGGATGGGCACTTGGTGGTTAATGAGATAGTGTCGTGGGTTAAAAAGAGAAAAAAGAAATGTCTACTTTTTAAAGTAGATTTTGACAAAGCTTTCGACTCAGTTGATTGGTCATTTTTGGATGAAGTGATGAGTCACATGGGCTTCGGCAATAAATGGCGAATGTGGGTTATGAGTGGGTTGCACTCGGGTAAAGCTTCAGTGTTGGTTAACGGATCTCCAACTTTGGAGTTCCGATATAGGAAGGGGGTGAAACAAGGAGATCCGTTGTCTCCTTTTTTATTCATTTTAGTGATGGAAGGTCTGAGTGTTGCTATGAGGAAAGCGGTTACCAATCAAGTGTTTAATGGCGTAAATCTACCTAATGGCGGGCCGAATATTTCACATGTTATTTATGCGGATGATGTGTTGTTTGTGAGCGAATGGGAGGAAGGAGACTTGGTAAATCTTGCGAGAATCCAGCGATGTTTTTTTCTTGCATCTGGCTTAAAAGTGAACTTTCATAAGAGCAAAGTGTATGGGGTCGGGGTGGATAATGCGGATGTGACTTCCTTGGCATCGATTCTTAGGTGTGAGGTGGCGTGTCTTCCTTTTCAATTCCTAGGGTTGCCTATTGGGGCCAACATGGGGCTGTCAAAGCATTGGGGGATCATCATAGACAAGGTAAACAGAAGACTTAACTCTTGGAAGGCAAAAGTCTTGTCTTTCGGGGGAAGACTTACTCTCGTTAAGTCGGTTCTCGGAAGCCTACCACTTTATTGTCTTTCGATGTTTAGAGCTCCTAAAGGGGTGATAGGGGCTTTGGAAAGAGCGAGGAGGAATTTTCTTTGGGGTAGTGTGGGAGGCAAAAACAAAATTTGTTGGGCGGCGTGCGATGCTGTCCTTAAACCGAAAAATCTAGGGGGGTTGGGAGTGGGTGGATTGGATGTTATGAACTTGGCTTTACTACTCAAATGGTGGTGGAGATGGAAGTCAGAAGAAGGGGCTCTGTGGGTGCAAAGCGTTTCGGCAATACACAAAAAAGGTCAGGGTCGAGTGATATCCTGGCCAACAAAACCGCTTCGGGTCCATGGGCCAATATCGCGAAGATTGATAAGGACCTACGGGGTTTGGGGCTGCAATGTAATGCCTTGTTCAGAAGAGCAGTGGGGAGGGGTGACAAAACTCGATTCTGGAAAGACGCGTGGTTTGGCTTGTCACCTTTAAAGCTCTACTTCCCGTTGTTGTTCGAGTTGGAGGTAGATAAGGAGTGCTTGGTGCAAGACAGGGTGAGGCATGGGGAGGATGGGGCTCTTTTTTTTAGTGGAAGTGGAGGAGGTCAGCTCTTACGGGTTCAGAATATGGCGAGGTAGAGGATATCACTCATTTGGTTACTTCTTACAACTTTCATAAGAACTCGGACGGCTGGGTCTGGGTTGGGAAATCTGATGGGGTCTTCTCAGTTGAGTCGGCGAGAGCAGTTTTGGCAGAGCAGAGGTTCGGGCCGGGGGACTCCTTTTTGGTGTGGCAATCTTGGTTACCGATTAAAATGAATGGCTTCGTTTGGAAACTGCTGCAAAATAAAATCCCGGTTAGCTTCAACCTGAGTTCGAGAGGAGTTATCCTGGACTCTTATAACTGTAAAGCGTGTCACGGTGTTGCCGAATCTGTGTCACGCGTTTTTCTAAACTGTAGCTTCGCTAAAGATATTTGGAGAAAGGTTTCGATGTGGGTCGGAGTGGATTTAACGGGCTGGGACGAATTGGATCAGCTTATGGATGTGGCAGCGGAGATGGATTCGAGTCGGAAAAGAGATTTGTTGTTGTCTATTCTATACACTACGTTCTGGTTTATATGGAAAGGCAGAAACGCAAGAGTTTTCAGAAGTGCTAGGACGTCAATGCAGGAGTCGCTGGAAGATATCAAGACGGGGCTTTACGGTTGGATAATAAACAGGTCTAGTCATAGGGACATCGACTGGAATATTTGGATTATTGACCCTCTGTCATGTTTATAGTCTGTTGTATACTTTGCATTTTTTCTTCCTTGTTCCTGTACTGTACTGTACTGGGCTCATTCCGCGGAAGACTCGGTCCAAGTTATTCATATAAAGACGTTGAAGCCGCATTACTCGGTCTACAACGTTTTCAATGGAATATTCGGAGCATCCCATGTTTATAGGAATTTTCGTTTGTAATTCATTACTATAAATAGGTGGGTATACCAGATCGAATAGGACATCACAAAAACACTCACTACACTCTTACACTCGCTCTCTAGCAATTTTCACTTTCGCACAAAAGCATTGTAACACTTAGCGATCTGGTCAATATCCTGCACTGTATCCTGAAGTTCAAAGCAATAAGAAGAACAAGGCAGCTGCGATTGTCAGCTCCCGAGGTTTTATGCCGGCGATCTAGATTGATCAAGGGCTTTCCTCGTACATCTCGTGTCACCCCCTTTACTTTTTGCTCATCGTTTGATCATCGATACAGCTCAATATCATGAGCCGTATCCTGAATACTGTTTTTTTCAAACAACTTAACCAGCATATTTTCAACACACTTTTTAGCACACTACCTCACTTAACTAATTTGATCACTTAATTGCTTCGGTAATTTTTGACCAAAACAATTTGGCGCCCACCGTGGGGCAAGTGGTGCTCTCTTTACTAAAAATCTTTGTGAAATCATTAATCGGTTTTCTGTTTTCAAAACTTTTTGCCACATTGTTTACAATGGCCTCAAGATCAAACATGAGCTCCTCTACTGTATCTGCTGCGACTTCTGCTACTACCGGTTCGGTGCTTCCACCACCTCCTCCAAGGATGCCAGCCTCTTCACAACCTCAGGATATTATCCCTACCCGCAGTGTTCAGGGATCTGCTCCCGTTTTAGCCTCTAATGATGAAATTCTAACCTTATTTGGAAGTGTGCAGGAACAAATGAGGCAGCAATAGGAAACAAACCAAATGCTGTTAAGGGAAATACAACTCCTGAAGTCTGGCTCGAGCAGATCTGCTGGGGATGTCGTCACTCCACTACAACCCAGAACTTTGAACTTCAGTTCGGCCGTGTACACTGAGGATAATAGGGGGAATATTGTGCCCAGCCTTCCTCAGAATCATACTCCTGAAATACCCTACTCGATCAGGATGTCAACCATGAGGAGCTCAGGATATGCTTCAGGATATGTGCAGAATCCTCCTACGGGTAACATGTCAAATAATAGTAATACTCATGTTGCTAACAATAGTGGATCTTTGCAGGATACAGGTGTAACATCAGCATTTACTAGGGAGCTTCAGAAGTTGAAGGACATGATATCCAGTGTACCTGGAGTGGTCCAGCCAATCCCGGAAGTGTCCCAAGACAGCCACAGGATATCTCGCTTTGCATATCCTATCTGTGATGTTGAAATTCCAAAGAGATTTCAAACCCCCAACATGAAGCTTTATGATGGAACTACGGATCCTGAAGAGCATATTGCCCAGTATAGGGAAAGGATGGAGATTAACCCTATCCCTCCGGAGCTCAAGGAAGCATGCTTGTGCAAGGGTTTTGGCTCTACCTTAACAGGATCAGCCTTGAAATGGCTCCTAAACGTTCCTCCTCACTCGATTACATCATTTGCTCACCTAGTGAATTTATTTAATAGTCAGTTTTCTTGTAGTAGAAGCTTTGAAAAACTAACAAGTGACCTCTACAGGATAACGCAGGGGCCTCAAGAATCCCTAAGGGATTATGTGAACAAGTTCAGCCGGGAATCCTTAGACATTCCGCATCTTGATGTTGCAACAGCTGTGCAAGCTTTCAAGATGGGGCTGCAAAAAGATTCTCAATTTTACCAAGACCTTGTAATGAACCCATGCAGGAACTTGGATGAAGCTCGAAACAGGGTCCTAAGATATATTCGATTGGAGGATGACAGAAAGATGCAAGAGAGGATGAACTCATCCAACACCTATGAGACAACTAACAGGAAGTCAGAATCCTCATTTAAGCCATATCGCCCTAAGCCATATGGTAGAAATGAAAATAAGAAAGTGAACGCTATCGAAGACGAGGATCCTGAAGAATATCCTGAATTATCTGAATATTGCTTTTCTGTTAACATTCTTGAATTGATGTATGCCATGCAGGGTTTAGGAGACAAGGCTAGGTGGCCTCGAAAGAATCAACAAAAAGCCGATTGGAAAGATAAGTCAAAATGGTGTGCCTTCCACGAAGACTTCGGACATGTAACTGAGGATTGCATTGCTCTAAGGAAAGAAATAAGCTATCTTCTAAGCAAGGGGTATCTGAAAGATCTCTTAGGAAGAAAGAAGAATAAGGGTCAGGATACTGAGAAGGATCCTGAGCGAGCAGCCTCACCTCCCGCGGATGCCAAGATAATCAACTTCATTTCGGGAGGATCCGACATTTGTGGGACTTCGTATTCGGCGGCGAAGAGACATGCAAAAGAAGCTAAGGCTGAAAGGGGAGACAAACCTGTCAGGATGACTACCTTCACAACTGACAAAGTGATCACATTTGATGCTGATGATAGGGATACTGTCAATATAATCCAACTAGAGACTCTGAAGAGAATGAATGTATCTCCGATGGATATTACTTCAAAGTCCACCGTGCTTGTTGGGTTCAGTGGAGAGGCTAGGAACACAGTGGGAGAGATAAAGTTACCAGTATATGTTGAAGGAGTCAACTCGATACAACGTTTCTGTGTGACGGATTCTCTATCCTGCTATAACATCATACTGGGAAGACCATGGATTCACGATATGAAGGCTGTGCCATCAACATATCACCAATGCATCAAGATCCCTACCCCTTGGGGAGTTGTCAAGGTTGAAAGTGATCAGCAGGAGGCGAAAGAATGCTACTCATCCTCGATGAAATCCTCAACCAAGCCTAATACAACATAGCAATTAAAGATGCGGGACCAGGATATCATGGAAGATCCGGAGCAGGATGTGAAGAAAATTATTCTGGACCAGGATAATCCTGATATCTCGGTGCTCGTAGGAACCAATATCCCTCAGGATATTGAAGAGCAGTTAACTAACTTTTTGAAATGCAGGATGTCAACGTTTGCATGGAAGCATGAGGATATGACAGGCATATCCAAAGACATTATCACTCACAAGCTTGGAATCGACAGATCATTCAAGCCTGTTCAGCAAAAAAGAAGAAAATTTGCTCCTGAGCGGAATACGATTATCCAAGAGGAAGTTAAAAGATTGTTGAAGTCTAGGATGATCAGAGAAGTCAAGTTTCCAAGATGGCTAGCGAACGTAGTCGTGGCACAGAAGAAAAATGGGAAATGGAGAGTCTGTGTGGACTACACAGACTTGAATAAGGCTTGTCCTAAAGACCCATTTCCTCTTCCTCACATTGATGCAATGGTGGATGCTACTGCCGGGCATGAAATGTTAACCTTCATGGATGCATCCTCAGGATTTCAGCAGATTCAAATGGAGCCTTCTGATCAAGAGGATACTGCCTTCATGACACCCACAGGTATTTATTGTTATACGGCTATGCCTTTTGGTTTGAAAAATGCAGGTGCAACATACCAAAGACTGGTAAACATGATGTTCAAAGACAAGCTGGGGGACACCATGGAGGTATACATTGATGATATGGTGGTAAAATCAAGGAAAGCTCAGGATCACCTCCAGGATATTAAAGGAGCATTTGATATCCTGGATCAAAATAACATGAAGCTAAATCCAGCTAAGTGTCATTTCGGAGTGGGGCAGGAAAATTTTTAGGATATATGGTGACCAAAAGAGGAATAGAGGCGAGCCCGGAGCAGATTAAAGCCATTTTGGATATTAAATCACCCTCAAATATGAAGGATGTTCAACGATTAACGGGGCGAGTGGCAGCATTAAACAGATTTATTTCAAGATCCTCAGAAAAATGCAAAGAGTTTTATGATATCCTGAAGAAGAATAAGAAATTCGAATGGGGAGAGAAGCATGAAGCAGCTCTGCAGGATTTGAAGAAATATCTCTCAACTGCACCTCTACTGATGAAACCTGAGAATGGTGAACCACTATCCCTATACCTCGCAGTATCAGGGAATGTTGTAAGTGCCGTCCTTATAAAGGATCATGAAGGTCAGCAATATCCTGTTTATTATGTTAGTAAAAGTTTGTTAAATGCTGAAACTAGATATTCTCATTTAGAAAAATTGATACTAGCATTAGTTATGGCATCAACGAAGCTTAGACATTACTTTGAGACACATAGGATTCATGTTAAAACAAATTATCCTGTCAAAAATGTGCTTAGGAAACCAGAGATGTCAGGCAGGATGACCAAGTGGTCAGTAAAGTTGAGTGCTTATGATTTAGTATATGAACCTAGAAATGCCATAAAGTCTCAGGCTTTAGCTGACTTTGTGGCTGATTTCAGTAGTGACATTCAGGATGAGGTAGACCTAGAAGTCCAACAGTTAGGAGAATCCTCAGGATCCTGGACATTATATACTGATGGTGCATCTAATGTAAGAGGAGTAGGATTGGGAATACTACTAAAATCGCCACAGGGGGACATATTACCCCAGGCTATTAGGTGTGAATTCCCTGCTACTAATAATGAAGCAGAGTATGAGGCTTTAATTGCAGGATTAGAGTTGGCTAAGAATATGAATATCAAGAATTTGCAAGTATATGTTGACTCCTTGTTAATTACTAACCATTTTAATGGATCCTATGCAGTTAAGGGTGAGAAATTAATCGAGTACCTCGATATTCTCAAAAAATTAGCAGGATATTTCGATGTTTTTACACTTGAACAGGTACCAAGGGAGGATAATGCTGAAGCAGATGCCTTAGTAAATCTGGGATCATCAATCAGGATACCAGAAGGGACCCAAATACCAATATTACATATCTTGTATCCTACGATGAATCCTCAGGATAAAGAAGTAGCGGGTATTCAGGATCCTGGAGCAGAGTATCCTGAAAAGGATCCTAAATCCTGGACGACTCCAATCATGAGATATCTCAAGGAAGGACACATCCCCGGAGATGAAAATCCTAAGGCATTTAGGATGAAGGTATCACGATTCACTATTATAAATAATGTTTTATACAAGAAATCTCTTGCAGGACCGTATTTAAGGTGCTTGGAGGATCCTGAAGCCAAAGAAGTACTTCAGGATATACATGAAGGGGATTGTGGTAACCATACTGGGGGCGGATCATTGTTCTCGAAAGTATTAAGGACAGGATATTATTGGCCAACGATGAGGAAAGATGCTACAGAATATGCTCGAAGGTGTGGTGCATGTCAAAGGCATAGTAACATACTACATCAACCAGCTGAACAACTACATCCTGTAACTTCCCCTTGGCCATTCATGAAATGGGGGATGGATATAGTAGGGAAGTTACCAAAAGCTCCGGGAGGAAAAGTCTTTATGCTAGCAATGACGGATTATTTCTCTAAGTGGGTTGAAGCTGAAGCATTTGTTCAAGTTAGATACCAAGAAGTAGTATCCTTCATAAAGAGGAATATCCTGACCAGGTTTGGGGGTACCAGCTGAAATCATTTGTGATAATGGGTCCCAGTTTATAAGTAAGAGAACTACTGACTTTTGCAAGAGTTGGGGAATCAAAATGATCACGTCTACTCCGGTGCATCCTCAAGCGAATGGATAAGCAGAATCCTCAAACAAGATAATTGTCAATAACTTAAAGAAGAGACTTGGAGCCAAAAAAGGAAGATGGGCAGAAGAATTACCCTTTGTTTTGTGGGCTGATAGGACAACGGTAAAGAATGCAACAGGCCAAACCCCATTTTCCTTGGTATTTGGAGCAGAAGCAATTATTCCAACGGAAATGGTGATACCTACTGCAAGATCTATCCTGCAGGATCCTGAACAGAATCCTGAAGCCTTATGTCAAGATTTGGATACTATAGATGAAAAAAGGGATGCAGCAAGGCTAAGGATGGCAGCATATCAACAAAGAATATCCAGAGCATATAACAAGAATATAAGGACTAGGAGATTTCGAGTTGGTGGTTGGGTGCTAAGAAAGGCTTTTCAAAATACCACTAATCCTGCCGATGGCAAGCTAGCTCCAAAATGGGAAGGACCATATGAAGTTGAGTCAGAAGCAGGGAAATGAGCATATAGACTCAAGAATATGGAAGGGGATATGCTACCGAGATCCTGGAATGCAATACAATTAAAGCTCTATTTCAAGTAAGAATAGAATTTAATTTCTATCTCAGAATGGTATGTATTCTATCTCTTTTAAGTATATTTGTGTATTATCTTGAACCCAATACTGACTTAAGCATCGGAGGGGTGTTAGCCAGGCTAACACCCACCTTAGTTTACAGTTGTTTTGCAGCATATGTTTCAGGATATAGCTCCAGGATATGCACTCAGGATAAATCGAAAGATTAGAGGATTGGCCCCCTCTCTCACGTTTAAGGGATCTTCATCCCTTCAAAGGTTTAAAGGTATTCACCTTTCCTTCGATTTGGGTTTAAACACCTCGCCTGGAGCGCAAGTTATCTAGGTATAGTTCGAGGTAGCGGGACCAGTTCATGTAAAAGTGGCTGACAATTTCGTTACTGTTGGCTATATCCTGGATCCTGAAGGTATATGAGGATTGATCACCCTCTCTCACGAAAGGGTATTTTCATACCCTCTAAGGTTTAAAGGTTTTCACCTTTCTAAGATTTGGAGTTTATACACTCTCGCCTGTAGCGCATGAAACTCAGGGTTTATCCCCAGGATATCAGGGTTTATCCCCAGGATATTAAGGGTTTATCCCCAGTATGCTAAGGATTCATTTCAGGATATCAAGGTTTTTGCCTCGGGTGTTTGGAATTTATTCAAGCCAAAGTGTGAATACGTTTGCATTTCTGTATCATACACAGGGGACATACATTATACTATTCGAGGGTTGGATCCAAGTTTGTAAGTGTGCACTAGGGACATTACTAAGGTGGAAGATTGGAATTGACTCTCTAAGAGTCTTTGGTATGATCTCTCCTTTTTTCAAATGATTTAAGTCTTCTAAGTTATATGACGATATCCTGACCAGGATATCTCTTAGAATACTTGTCAGGATATTTTCAGAATGTGTTCCCATAATATTCTTAAAAATGTTCAAACAAAACAGTTTTCATAAGTAAAATTTATGCACTAATAACAACAATAATAAAGTCAAAAGAGAAGTTATATTATTAACATACCAAAAGATGTGCTCTTAGTTTCACCTCAAAACAAGGCCCATCCACTAAGAGCACTAATAGTTCCTTACCATATTTACCCAACAGTTGAAGGTTTCATCTCTAACCGAGACCCATCCACCTCCAACTGTTGTATTGTTCAAAAAGCATGCAGGAAATGTAAATTGTTCAGGTGCAGAAAAGTAAAGTGCGGAAAAAGTAAATTGTTTTGGGATTACAGACCAACATTCAAATTCAAAAAGGTGGGCTCCGGCCTTGGCACGTATATCCATCATTGCCCACCTGAATGCCCTCACACAACGGCATCTTCTCCAACCTTCTCCGGCTTCTCAGCACCAGCATCTTGAGCAGCATCCGCTCCAGCATCCTTCTTATCTCCAGCCTTGTCCACCACCTCTGCTGACTTAGAGGATTCTCCGGCTTCAGTAGGAAGTGGCACAGCTTTGCCCCCAAGCTCCTTTAGCTTGGCCACCCAAGATTCAACCGGCCAGGATGGGCATACAAGGCCTGTCTCCTTGGCCTCGTATGCCATTTTGATGCGAGCTTGCAGCAGGGAGATGATAGCAGAGGCTTTGATTCCTTCCCGAAACGAAACCATGGCCTGCTCGTGATCCATTTGGACGGTGGCAAGTTTGAGCTCAGCATCTTGGGTGACCTTTTTCAGCATGCCCTCGTAGTGCCGGGACTTTGCTTTAGCGATGGCACCTTGGTCGGCAACGGTGCTTTCGAGCTGTTTGATCCTGGCTTCGTGGAGTACAACAGTACCACATGCATCATTGTACAGGTGGAACAAATGCTGGAGGCCCTGCACATCAAATTCAGGTATGAGTCAAAATATGTTAACCAGGATATCCTGTCAGGATATCCTATCAGGGTATATGTGCAGGATATGTAGCAGGATATTACCTTGTTGAGGAAGGATGTCATTGGCTCTAAGGAGTCAGAAAAGCTGAGTTCATCGTAAGAGAACCCTTCTGGACCTGGAGCACTGACTTCAGGACCTTTCCTTTTTTTTTTGCTGTGGAAGCACGAGTCCTCGGGTTAGCCTTGGGAGCTGGGAGCGGCTTGGAGCTGGTGGCAGCAGGGGTCTCTTTCTAGACCATGACTGGAGTAGGATAGCTGTCAAGTTCGTCGAGGTCTAGATAGAATGGAACCTTCCTGGAGTCTGCATACAGGGAGTAAAAATTCCTCCTAAGTATTTCAAATAAAAGACATGTATGTACAGGATATTTTGCAGGATCCTTACCAGACATGTTTGCACTAGAAAGAGGACTTGGAGATGGCGGAGACGGGTTGAAACTTCTTTCAGCCTCTGGAAGGAGTCTGATGGCGTCAATCCTTTTCTTTGAATCAGCAAGGGGAGGAGCGATCTTCCTAAAGTCAGCTGTGTACACAACAGAAAAAATAAAGTTGATCAGTTCAGGATATGAAGTAGGATAAAAGGCAGGATCATCCTTAAACCCTAAATCCTACCCTTTTTCAACCATTGCACCGGATATTCCGTTCCACCAGGGATTGAGTCTTTTTTTACAAAGAAGAACTTAGATTGCCAATTATCCTCGTTCCTGGTGGCACGAAGTATCAGCGGGTCGCCGGAAGTGGAATAAAACAAAAATGTACATGATCCGTGGCATCTAAGATTGTAAGCTAGGGGGAGATCATGAACAAAAAGATCAGGGATGTGGTTTTTCTTGATCTGGTCAAGAACGGACAGAACACGCCAAAGCATTGGCACTGTTTGAATAAAGGAGATTTTGGTAATGTTGAAGAATTCCGTGATGAAGTCTGGAAAGGGGAATTGTAACCCTAAAGTGAAGGGAAAGGCACTAAAGCATTACCACTCATTGGAGACCATATCCGACCGGATTTCCCGGTTGAACGGCCGGAACACTGTTCCTTCCGGAAAGATACCGGAGGATTTGAGAGCTGCCAAGTGGGCACTATCAAAAGAGCATATCTCTTTCTCCGGTTCTTGGAGAAGATTCTGCTGGATAAATGTGGGAGTTGAATCACCGGAACTAGATCTCGTCTGTCTCGGCATTTGATCGCTTGAATTTTTGACCGGAGAAGGAGAATGAAGATAAAGATGGAGATTAGAGAGAGAATGTTACCTTTTTCCTTATCGATAGTGATTAAAAAAGAGATGGGGATGAGAAGATATAGGGTGCAATGAGTAAATATAGGCTGAGTAGTTGCAAACGGTCACATCATATGTCTTATCTCTTAATTACATCGATCTCCGTGAAAAATGTAACCGTTAGTGGTAAGGATACTAAACGGTAACATTTTTTGGGACAATTGTTATGGGTGAAATTCTGAGCCCATATCCTGAGAAATATCTTGGGTTATATCTTGGTTATATGATATTTGTTCACATCCGGGATGCTGATTCAGGATATTGGTAACATCCTGAATGGTATCCTCAGGATCACTAACGGATTATGTGCAGGTACGTGGGTTAGAAGCTAGCAACGTTCACAAGGACTCATTCCGCGGAAGACTCGGTCCAAGTCGTTCAAATAAAGACGTTGAAGCCGCATTACTCGGTCTACAACGTTTTCAATGGAATATTCGGAGCATCCCATGTTTATAGGAATTTTCGTTTGTAATTCGTTACTATAAATAGATGGGTATACCAGATCGAATAGGACATCACAAAAACACTCACTACACTCTTACACTCGCTCTCTAGCAATTTTCACTTTCGCACAAAAGCATTGTAACACTTAGCGATCTGGTCAATATCCTGCACTGTATCCTGAAGTTCAAAGCAATAAGAAGAACAAGGCAGCTGCGATTGTCAGCTCCCGAGGTTTTATGCCGGCGATCTAGATTGATCAAGGGCTTTCCTTGTACATCTCGTGTCACCCCCTTTACTTTTTGCTCATCGTTTGATCATCGATACAGCTCAATATCCTGAGCCGTATCCTGAATACTGTTTTTTTCAAACAACTTAACCAACATATTTTCAACACACTTTTTAGCACACTACCTCACTTAACTAATTTGATCACTTAATTGCTTCGGTAATTTTTGACCAAAACAATAACAAACTAAGAAATGTATATGTATCTACTTTATGTGAATTTACAAAACATGAGGTGGATGGAATGATTTTGAAGGAATTGAATGCCTTATAGAATGGGTGATTTTATTCCATTGACCAACCAAACACCCTTTTCTTTGTTTCCTCGTAATGATCCATTTCATTGCCCTTCTCATTCCTACATACCAAACACTACCTCAGTGTCAATGCCAAGTGGGGTGAAACAAGAAGAGGAATGGTGGGAATAAAAAGTGAGGCGATTGAAGACTCCTTCTTTTATTTGTATTTCATCTTAATATTTCCAAAAGTCCCTATGTGGACATATCATTGTATTTCCTTTTCAAAAGTCCCTATGTGGACTAAGTTTGTATTTCATTTTCAAAAGTCCATGCGTGGACAAGTATTGTTATTTTATTTCAAAAGTCTCATTTTGGGCAAGTATTGTAACTTTCAATCTTTAAATGATAATTCCAAATTATCTATTATATGTATTCATTACATCCTATTCAAGCGATCGTCTCAATTTTATTCGAACTTTATCGATCTGCTCAATATTTCAAAAAGATCTTCTTAATGGTTTGATCAGCCCATATGTCAAGCCTACATGATTGGCAATAAAATGGCAGTGTAGTAATGAAGAAACACACTGACCAAAGAGGTGGAGGGCATATGCCCAAACCTTATTCCTATGGTCCAATGAGACTACGGAAAATAATATATATATAGGGGAATGCTAAAATGAGAACCACCTCGAGTTGTAAGAACCGTGAGAACTACACCGTAGGGGGCGCGGTGGACCAAATTTTTTTTCATAAACGTAGATGCATGTATTATAACAACATATGTAAAAAAAAATTTCGTGTGTGTAGTTTTGAGCACCACAAGTTTGTGTTTACGGGTACCGTAAATTTAACCGGAAAATTTACGGTACCCGTAAACACAAACTTGTGGTGCTCAAAACTACACACACGACATTTTTTTTTACAAATGTTGTTATAATACATGCATCTACGTTTATGAAAAAAAATTTGGTCCACCTCGCCCCGGATCAAGTAGTTCTCACGGTTCTTACAACTCGAGCTGGTTCTCATTTTAGCGGACACACACACACACACACACACCCACACACACACACACACACACACACATATATATATATGGTAGGGATCCTAAGAGAAGTCCACCCTATTTGAGAAACTTGAGAAGCAATCTGGACCACACATTTTCCCTAAGCAAAAAATGCAAAAAAAGGTGAAAAAAATGTAATTTTTTTTTTTTTGGAAAAATCGCTGCTTTTTCTTTAAGGATTAAAATTTTATTTTAAAAGAATTTTTTTTTTGGGATTTATACACATGTGTATATTGTTAATCTTTTAACTATTCATATATGTATATTGTCAATTATACATATATGTATATACATGTTTAAAATTAAAAAAATATGTGTTATAAATCCTAAACCTTATACCATAAACACTAAAGGTAAACCTTAATGCTAAACCCTAAACCCTAATTCTAAACCCTAATGCTAAACCCTAAAGCTAAAACTAAACCCTAAAGCTAAACCCTTAATGCTAAACCCTAATGCAAACCCTAAAGATAAAGCTAAACCCCAATGCTAAACCCAAAAGCTAAACCCTAATGCTAAACCCTAAATACTATTACTAAACCCTAATGCTAAACCCTAATGATAAACCCTAAAGCTAAACCCTAAACCATAAAGCTAAACCCTAAACCCTAATGCTAAACCCTAAATACTAATGCTAAACCCTAAATAACACTTATTTTTCAATTTTAAACATGTATATACATATATGTATAATTGACAATATACATATATGTATAGTTAGAAGATTAACAATATACACATGTGTATAAATCCCAAATTAAAGAAAAAGCTGCTATTTTAAAAAAAAAAAAAATTTGTATTTTTTTTACATTTTTTTTGCATTTTTTTTCTTAGGAAAAATGTGTGGTCCAGAATGCTTCTCAAGTTTCTCAAATAGCCTACTACTTCTCACATGATCCTTATCCTATGTATATATATATAGGGTAAGGTTCATGCGAGAACCACCTTTATTGCGAGAACCAATGTGAACACAACCTAAAATAGCTAAAAATACATAACCCTCACCCCCCCTCCAAGCTAAATGCTAAAACCTAAAACCCCCAAAAAACTTAACCCCCCCCCCCCACCCAGCTAAAATGCTAAAAACTAAACCCCCAAAAAAGCTAAAAAAATCTAAAAAAATAAAAAAAAATCTAATTTTTTTTTAAATATTTTTTAAGTTAAAATCGCTACTTTTAGTAGCAAAATTTTTTTTAAAAAAATTAAAAAAAAAATTTGGCTACTAAAAGTAGCGATTTTTTTTATAAAAAATATTTAAAAATTTTTTTGTGTGTTTTTAGCTATTTTTAGGTATTTTTGGGTGTGTTCACATTGGTTCTCGCAATAAGGGGGTGGTTCCTAACGGATCTTTGTCCTATATATATATATATATATATATATATATATATATATATATGTACATGATCAGGAGAAAACGCCCTAAAGTGTGAGAACGGATCCTGGCCCAACACGTGGCACGCGATATAGTGAAGAGCGGAGGGGCTTTTTTGTCCTTTTATATTCTTTTTTCAATGCGTCTCACAACACCGCTTCATTTTTGGCGTTTAGTTATATTCAACAAATACATGGCGTTTTTATTGTTTTTAGATCACGTGCATAGTAAACATTTTGGCGTTTATGGCATCCCTAAATTCAATAAAATAAATTAGTAATTATAACTTCTTTTCCTCCATGGCGTTTCCCAAATTCATCAGCCGTTTTTGTAGATTTCAACAGTTCATATATGTTATCAAGGTAAATTTCTTGGCGTTCATGGCGTTTTTAAATTCATTAGTAATTTAAAATAGTACAGCTAAGACGAAATCAAACAAAAACTAATAGTCTTCTGTGTATGGTATTACATCAGAGATGTAACCATCGCTTTGTTCATCATTTTCATCAAACTCATCATCATCTTGTTCATTGGCATATAATGTCATAATCTCGTCTCTTCTTTGTTGCATCCTATACTTGAATGTATTCACAACGCTGGATCTAGCATCGTTCGAAGGTGCTAAATCACAGAGCTGTTCAAGAAGATGTAGTCTATGTGTGTTCAGAACTTCGTCCATTGTCAATGAATAATCCACCCCGTGTTGATAGCTCACCTTCACCGTTCTTGATTGTTCATCCAGAATCCAACTGGTAACTTTTTGTAGATCTGTATCGTCAACATCATCATCATCATCTTCTGGAAATTTTCTCTTTAATCTTCTTATTAACATTCGAGTTTGTCACACCCTGACCACGTAAAACAACGAAACGTGGCAGAAACGTCGGGGAGTGTTGTAACAGAATCATTGTTTCATAACACATGGAAATTTAAATATTGTTTTATTGAATAAAAGAGTTACAATGTCTTGACAATCAAAGAAACATAACATAAATAACTAGTCTTGCATCTTTTATTGTCACTAAGGCCCAAGTCCGCCTAAGTGTATCTTGATAAATCCTATGCATCATAACCTGAAACACATGTGAAAATAGGTACGTCAGCATAAAAATGCCTGTGAGATACATAGGTTTTGTGAAAATAGAATTCATGACTTATGTTTTAAGAAAATGTTTAGTCATGAACCTTGTAATTTGCTTTGTTTTGTAAATCATTTGAATGAAAAGTAATAAGATCAGATGATATGTATACATAAGAGAATAATGTATGGTTAAATGAATAACCAAGTAAAAATGAGTTTGTATAAGATAAGTTGTTTTGTAAAACAATGTCTTGTGAAAAGTATGTTATTTGTATAAAATGTTATATGTCTTAAATTGAAATGATTCAAATAACGCTACGATATGTAATACCATACAAACACTTATATATAGGAAGTACTAGCGGCGTATCCACCATGCTTGTATCATATTACGCACGCCTCATTACTTAAATCACTTACTCAAACCAAACCACCAAGGTAAAATGTTTATGTATAATCAAATGTCAAAATGTTTGTGTCTAATGTAAATCATGAATTGTGTATATCAATATCAAAATGTGAGCATGTGATGAATAACAAATGTACTAAGTATGCACACAATGGGCATACATAGCATAAAATGTAATGTAAGACAATGTACTAAGTACGCACACAATGGGCATGCATAGCATAAAATGTAATGTAAAACAATGTACTAAGTACGCACACATTGGGCATGCATAGCATAAAATGTAATGTAAGACAATGTACTAAGTACGCACACAATGGGCATGCATAGCATAAAATGTAATGTAAAACAATGTACTAAGTACGCACACAATGGGCATACATAGCATAAAATGTAATGTAAGACAATCTACTAAGTACGCACACAATGGGCATGCATAGCATAAAATGTAATGTAAAACAATGTACTAAGTACGCACACAATGGGCATACATAGCATAAAATGTAATGTAAAACAATGTACTAAGTACGCACACAATGGGAATACATAGCATAAAATGTAATGTGAAACAATGTACTAAGTACGCACACAATGGGCATACATAGCATAAAATGTAATGTAAGACAATGTACTAAGTACGCACACAATGGGCATACATAGCATAAAATGTAATGTAAAACAATGTACTAAGTACGCACACAATGGGCATACATAGCATAAAATGTAACGTGAAACAATGTACTGAGTACGCACACAATGGGCATACATAGCATAAAACACAATGAAATCATGTACTAAAAATGTACTAATGAACATAGCAAGTATATGATGTGAAAACAGGAAAGCATGAAAGTAACAAGTAGGCACATGTGTTCCACCCCAAAACAGTTTGGAAAACAGTAAAAGAGGGTTCTATGTACTCACTTGAGATTGCTCAGCAGTCCTTGAGTAACAACCAAACAATGCTAGAGATCACGGATATCAAACGGCACCTAATATAGGTAACTATGTTAATAAACCGGACCTATATCGGAGGATTGGATAGAATGAGGGTTCGTAAACCAAATGAGTATGGAGACTCATGTAATATGGTTTAACAAAGCCTACATACTAAATGAAACCTAACATAAGTGCTTACGACCCATTACGACCCGTTTAGGTAGCTTATGCTATTTTAACGCGTCGTTCGCGTGAAACGCGTTCGGACCGCCTAACTAGTCCTATGACAAGTAGAATATGCCTTAACATGCCTAATATTGTCGCCAAATCAGTTTAGATGTCAAAAGTTATGTCACATATGTTTATAATGAATTTTGGCATTAAAGGGGTATTTTGGTAATTTACCTAAGGCATATAAACTACCTATCATACAACTACTTAAACGTCGTGACCATAAGGTATAACCTCGGAAGGTTATTCCCTACCTACTATGGTCACCTAATGTATTTGGTCGGATCCTAATGATCGACCAAATGGGTCGGGTTCGAAGGTATAAGCGATTTATTAGATCGCTTACCCTTGCGACCCTAGACAACGTGGTAATCAGTAGGCATAGTCACAAGGGACTATAACCATCGTCATTACAATCACATTGCGAATTTCAAACGAACTTCGCATTGACCATAAACTGGTCAACGCAGAAAGTCAAACAAAGTTTGACTTTCGGACTCGAAAAGCAATAAAAGAACGAAGGAATACTTACAAAGGGTCCCCGCAAGATTGATAATCCAAGTATTCTCAGGTATGAGGTGATGAAACACCCCAACTTAGAGAAATCTCAGATTTCAAGTGGGTTTTGCAATGAATGGGGTTGGGTATTTATAGATTTCGGTTCACCGTTAGGATCGTTTCTTGGAGAAGAGGGAATGATCACATCCCTACACTTGTCGGAATGTTATGGTAACTCATTTTGCCCCCACCACAAGAGTTTGACATGTGGCCTTGGCCTTTGGGGGGTTTGAAGGGCTGTTTGCAGCTGTTAATACACTGAATCTGGTCTGGGAGCCTGACGCGGCCCGCGTAAGGTATGGCCAAACCTTACGCACCCCGCCTGGCTTGTCTGATCAGAAAACAAGTTTCAAAAATGACAGTTTAGGTCCCTGTTGTGGTTTAAGGCCATTTCCGACATGTTTAAGGCCCGTTAAGCCATCGTTAAGGCCCTAAAATGATGCCTAAACATTGTGGACATGAAACATGCTCAAAAATATGCCGGATGTTGGTTCGTTTGGTCGTACGATCGCGATGTTCGCTTAATTACGACGGAATGCGCATAAGCGCGAAAAACGATCCAAATGACGCGACGAATAGATTTTTCTTATGCCAAACACTAAAATAAAATATTTTAGTGCTTACATAAATTTTTGGATGTCCGGATGTATTCAGAACGTAAGTTATGCGCGAAAGAGCAAACTTATGCACTTTTTGACGCTTTTAGTCCCTGAATGACCCAAAAGTTTATTTTAGCACACCGAACCCCTCAAAGCCTATTTCTAAGATATGTAGAGGATATTTATGGTATGTTTAACTTATGGGCATATTCCGGAATGTCTGTTTCGGTACGAATCGTCATACTTTCGCAGTTTGTCAAGTTTAGTCCCTGTAGACGATTAAACTTGATTTTACCATACCAAAGCCTTCAAAACTTATTTCTAAGTCATGTAAAGGTTATTTAAGGTATGTGAAGCCTATCTCACTATTACGTAGTGTTCGTTGCATTAAACTGGTTATATTTACGCATCTGTGCGCGTATAACCTTCCAGAAAGTGATTTAAAGCTTGAAATCGAACAAAATTTGATATGTGCAAATGATACACCTATTTTTACAAATCCCAAGTATGAAACACAATATATCATTGATTTGGTATTTGTTTGATGGTCATGGAGGCACAGTTGTTACAGAGTTTTTCCACAATCGTTGGCCATTGGAACTCCAAGGGTCAGAATATCCCTCTGAACCCCTTCGTCCATACTAAGTATGACCTCGATTGTCTTGACCTTCACCCTTCTCCTGTCTGAGAACTTTAGTATGAAACGTCCCTCTGACCTCTCAAACCTCCATGCAATAACCTGCGCCATTTTTTTAAAGTGTATGGCGTTTTAGACAATGTATAGCGTTTTTAGTGAATGTGTGGAGTACGAAGGTTTTGTTTAGCTGTTATACTTATATAATGAGCTTTTTTTTGGTGCTAAATAGATATATGTTTTTTGCGGTAAAAACATCAGTAATTTTTTTGATGTGTATTTTGTGTATCAATTATTGTGCCATGTAGGATGCAGGCCTATAATGTGACCTATAATGATTGTTGATTGTTTATGATGATTTTTGAAAAGAAAATGATGTGCTTTAATAGCATGGACACCTCCATTTTTAGGGGAAACTATGGCAACATTTTCTAAAAATACAAACACTTAGAAAAATATTTTCTAAACAAATATTAACAAGTGAGTTTTAACTATGGTTTTCAATATAAACTTTGCCATAATTTTTGTTACAAAAATACAAATATTGGAGGTTGGTTTTTGTAAATAAAAATGGGTAAATATATATATATTGAATATATATATATATATATATATATATATATATATTAAAGACACTTATGTGATATTTGTATACTTTGTGAAATAGTTATATTATTTTAGGATTTAAAGTAATATAACTTAACAAGTTACCAAGGATTTACAATCCAAAATAATACCAAAAATCACAAGGAATAAATATATAAGTTACACACTTAATTTTGTGAAATCGAACGCAAGAACGTAACTTACAAAATATTCCGGAAAATACCGTTATAAATATGTTTTTGGTAAGTATTATTTTGGATACAAGAAATGAAAATATAATCTTTGAAAATATTACAAGAGTAATATTGTATTTTCGACAAGGAGAAAATATATTATTTTTGGAAGTAAAATATATTTTCTTGAATATTTAGAAGATATATGATTTTTGAGAAAAATATATATTTTCTTGAAATAGATTATTTTTGGACAAAATGAGTTTACATATATATTTTCTAAAGTGAGACTTGAAAATATATTATTTTGGGACTACCAACACGAGAATACAAAGATACATGTATGAGATACCCCCATCCTTGGGAAGGAAATACGAAAATAAATACTTGAGAAGTATTAATACAGAAATATTGCTTAAACAATTATTCCAAAACTAAATATAATTTAAAGTTAAAATGATTATTATTTTAACAGGTAATTATAATTTGGAATAATATTGGGAACATAAGAAACGTAACTCAAAAACGTTAAACTCTAAGCCAAGGCACGGACCGTTCGTCTAATAGACAGTAGTACATTGTAGGTAGTCGTGTTTGCTGGAGAGATTTGGGTTACGATTCTGAAGACGCAATACTGTGAGTTCATGTCCCCCTTTTCTTTAAATTGTTTTGTTTATTTACTTCGGGGGTGAAATACATGTTACAAAAGGATTACATACAAATACAATTGGTATGGTTAGCCTAGGAAAGAACTGTAGATCATGTGAATGGGTAGGCGGATACTTGGGACCATTAATCCTCATATAAGGACTGAGGGGCATGAGTGATAGATCTATTTGGGTGTAGCGAGCCCACACCCATGAGGACCAGGGTGGCCCATAGGGTGACTATGTCTTCCAGCCGGAAGCCCGGTACAACTTTGCTAGGTTTGAGTCTTCCTACACCGTCACACATATCAGTGGCCTTGCAAACCATTGTTGATATTTTCCTTGTTTGCTATCATACCGGGACTTTCATACTTACACTGTTTACAAAGGTTTATACATACATATACAAAACACATGAACTCGCTTAACTTTTGTTGATGTTTTTAAACTACATGTATTTCAGGAAACTAAGTGGATCTGGCAGGTGTATGTATGTGTTTCAAGCTGCGTTATAAATAAAAGATGTCATCCGAGGTCGTAGGGTTTAGGAGATGTATCTTACTCCTGGACGAGATACATGGTTCTAAGCTCGGGTTGGTTTAAGTTATGTTGTTGAGTCTTCGTGAACTCATTTAAACATGTTGTGGTTGTAACTTAACCTTGGAGTCTACGTTTCAAACAATTATGTTATGTTATTTTCAAACTTAATTTATGGATGAACATCTAATGGTTTTATCATATAGCATTGTTATGATTGAATGCTATGGTATTAAGAAGTCACACCAATAACCACGCTTCCGCAAAAGTCAGGGTGTAACAAAAACCTTCATCGCTTTGACCTCTTGTAAGCTTCTTTCGTTCTTTTATGCGTTTTTAAGCGTGAAAGTCAAATAGTGTTTGACTTTCTGCTTTGACCAGTCAATGCTCAACACGAAGTTCGTTTGAACTTCGCAACGTGAGCGTAATCACGATGGTTATAGTCCCTTGTGACTATACCTACTGATTACCACGTTATTTAGGCATAGTGACGAGTCATAGTTTCGGCCAGAATACGCGTTTATGCGTATTTTGCAACCAAACTATTTTTGGGTATCAAGACCCTTTGTTTTGATATCAAACTTGTTTTCTAACTTCGTTAAACATGTTTTAACATGTTTAACTCGTCACTTTTAGTTTAATGCTTATATAAGGTCGTAAGATAAGCGGTCTAAACAACCGCTTAGACTTTCAAACCTGACCCGTTTGGTCGATCATTAGGATCCGACCAAACATATTTTGTGACCATAGTTGTATAGGGAATAACCTTCTGAGGTTATACCTTATGGTCACTACGTTTAGTTAAGTTGTATGATAGGTAGTTTATATGCCTTAGGAAATGACCAAAATGCCCTTTTTGCGCATAAATTCATTTTAAGCATATGTAACCTAAATTTTGATATCTAAACTGATTAGGCAACATTATTAGACATGTTAAGGCATATATTACTTGTCATAGGACTAGTTAGGAGGTCCGAACGCGTTTTACGCAAACGACGCGTTAAAGTAGCGTAAGCTACCTAAACGAGTCGTAATGGGTCATAAGCACTTTGGTTAGGTTTCGTTTTGAAATGTAGGCTTTGTTAAACCATATTACATGAGTTCCTATACTCATTTGGTTTACGAAACCACATTTTATCCGATCCTCCAATTTAGGTCCGTTTATTAACATAGTTACCTATATTAGGTGCCGTTTGATTCCGTGATCTTTCTTGCTTTGCTTGGTTGTTATCCAAAGACTATTGAGCAATCTCAAGTGAGTACATAGTCCCCTCTTTTACTGTTTTTCAAATATTTTGGGGTGAAACACATGTGCCTACTTGTTACTTTCGTGCTTTTCATGTTTTTATATCATATGCTTTCTATGTTCATATAGTACACATATAGTATATGATTTTATCCATGTTTTTGCTATGCATGTTTTATTAACATGCTAGTACATTGATTTATTAAACACACTTGTTTCATATGCTCGTTTCAGTACATGTACACATTGTTTTACATCACATTCATGCTATGTATGTTTATTTATTGGATACTTAGTACATTGTTTTCACTTAACATGCTTACATTTGGTATAACATTTGGTTTGTTTAAATATGACAAAAATACGTTCATTAACATTGGCCATGCCGCTTGGTAGTAAGTGATGGTACCATAGGAATTGACAACTCCCATCCCTGGAATCCTAGGTTTGTTTGGACGTAAGGGATGACTGAATCCAATATACATAATTCAGATAAACCTTTAATTTGTTTGAGGGTTTGTCTCCACAGTCACAAGGCTTGAATGTATGCATTGTAACAATACCGCATAGATGTTTGTATCAGTAAAGCATGCATTTATTTTACAAAACATAACCTTGATTTAAACTATGATTTATTTCAATAATTTTTTTTTGTGCATTTTACATATGGTTTAAGTAGTCACTTTTTAGTTGCCATACATAACATTTGTTTACACATTACATGATTTACATTTGACAATAAACATCGTATACATAAACATTTGACATTTGTTTAAACAAGACATGTTGGTGGTTTGTTTGGGTAAGTGATTTATATAACGATGCATATGTAATATGATAAAAGCATGGTGGATACGCCGCTGGTACTTCCTATATATAAGTGCTTTTATGATATTACATATCGTAGCGTTATGTAAACAATTTCAATTTCGACATATTACATATTATACAAAGACATATTTTCACATAAACATTGTTTTACAAATAGCATAACTTATACAAATTCATTTTACTTGGTTATTTATTTAACCACACATCTTTCTTTTATATGTCATTAATTACCTATCAATTTTCATATGATTTATAAAAGAAAACCTTTTAATAAGATTCATGACTAACTTTTTGTTAAACTGTTCTTTCAAATACAAGTCATGAATCCTAAATCAATAAACCTATATATCTCACAGGAATTTTTATGCTGACGTACCTATTTTCACATGTGTTTTCAGGAGCTGATGCATAGGATGTGCAAGATACACTTAGGCGGACCTGTGCCTTAGTGACATAAAATGAAGCTAGAATAGTTTAATTTTCATCATGTACTCCTTGTTTATGTTGTTCTAAGACAATGTAATCCTTTTTGTTAATAAATAAAACAAAACTTTAATTGCCATGGTTGTGAAACAATAATTCTGTTGCTACACTCCCCGACGTTTCCGCCGCGGTTTGTTGTTTTACGCGGTCGGGTGTGACAGAAGAGTTGGTATCAGAGCCAATGGTTATAGGGAATTAGGTTATTAGTAATGCTTTGACCTAGACTATAACTTTTCTAGGACCCTAACACATGTTATCTTGTGTTTAGATCTTAAAACATGCACTTCACCTATCCTTAGGTGATTACCAAAACAAGAATTCAATTTTTCCAAAACGATTTTTGAAAATCTATCATCTATTTTTTAAATGATTTGTTATAAGGTTTTGAACCTTCCAATTTTCCAAATCGATTTTGAAAATTCAATCATCCGTTTTCGAATGATTCGTTTTTGGCTTAGTTCCAAGTTTTCAAAATCTCGTCAAAGTTTTGGGTCGAAATAATGTGAACATGTGCAATCTCGAAGGGTGGGTGCCTGTACCTCGAGTTTTCTGTCTAGGCTAGAGTGTTCGTACAAATCCACATAATCGGACCAGTCACTCTTACCTGGGAACTCTTGGGGTGAGTGTCCACTTATAGGCTAAAGCATGTCTTCGCGATACATTATTTTTGACCCATTTACTTTGATTAGTCACTGTGTGTTGTTTGTTTGCTTTGTGATACAGACGAATGACCACCATCTTTGCTTTTGTCGAATTTTGTATCATCTCATTTTCCATCTAATCATCTCACTCGTTTTCTCTCATGTTTCCTCTTCTAGAATGCCTCCTCGACGCGAAAATCCGCTACCTAATGCCGAAATGGCAGCTATCATTGCGCAGAAATGGATGCTATACTCCCAGACATTGTTGCTCAAGTTAACCATGCCAACAATAACCAAAATGCTCCATGCAACTTCAAGAGTTTCAATTCGGCTAAACCACTCAAATTTAGTGGTTCTGAGGGAGCAACTGGGCTCCTACAGTGGTTTGAGAGCATTGAGAGTATGTTTCGTCATGTTCAGTGTCCTGATAATCGCAAAGTCAAGTTTGCTTCTAGCGTGTTTCAAAAGAGGGCTCTTACTTGGTGGAACAGAGTAATGAGAGACTGTGGTGCTGATGTTGCTTTAGCACAGACCTGGGCAGAGCTTAGGGCTTTAATGATGAGGGAATTCTGTCCTCGTCATGAACTCCGGGCTTTGGAAAGGGAGTTTGATGATCTGAAGCAGGATAGTGGTGAACATCGGGCTTATACCGACAGGTATGAGGAGCTGAGCTTACTTTGCCCTACAATGGTTACCCCACTCGAGAAAGCTATCGAGAGGTATATTGATGGTTTACCTGACTCCATGCAAGACATCGTCACTGGTAGCAACCCTACCACAGTTCGTCAGGCGATCGAGTTAGCTGCGACTTTGACTGAGTCGCAAATCAGAAAGGGCAAGCTTCACAGGAAGGGTGACAAGGATAAGAAACAGTCATCCGACAAGAGTGAGGGTAAGAAGGGTAAGAAAACTGGTCTTCAAGGAGGTCTAAGAAGCGCAAGGCTTCTCAGAATTTCACTGTTACTGCTCAAGTCAATCAGGCAGCTCCCAACCAACCTGCACAACCGCCAGCAAAGAAAAGGTATGCGGGGAATGCACCGTTGTGCAACAGATGCAATAGCCACCATCAACCGCAGGTTCAGTGTCGTTTCTGTACTAACTGTGGGAAGTCGGGTCATCTTGTTGATGTTTTTCGCTTTACTCCCAATCAGGTCGCACGTAACCCAGCTCAGCAGGCTGCTCAACCACCTGCTCAACAACAGGCTCAAGCTGCACGACCTCACTACCCTCCTAGTTCGTGCTACAACTGTGGGGATCTGACCCACTACCGTAATAAGTGTCCAAGGTTGGTGAATGCAAACCAGGCTCAGGCTCGTGGACGAGTCTACAACATGAATGCTAATGAGGCGCGAGCAGACAATGAAGTGGTCAACAGTACATTCTTTGTTAATAATCAGCCTGCATCTGTTCTTTTTTATTCGGGTGCCGATAAGAGTTTTGTGTCTTTTTCTTTCGAGCCTTGCTCCGCATGTCTAGAACAAAACTAGGAAAGCCTTTGATAGTAGAAGTTGCTAGTGGTGAACCAATTGTTCTTGATTCTGTTCTTCGAAATTGCCAATTGAACCTTAATAACCATCTTTTTCCTATTGACCTCACACCTATGCAACTTGGAAGCTTCGATATTATAGTGGGAATGGATTGGTTAGCCAAGTATCACGCAGAGGTAGTTTGCTTTGAGAAGATTGTTCGTGTGCCGCTTTCGACTGGTAAGATCTTAGAGGTCCGTGGTGAGAAACCTGTTAGCAGTCGAACATCCTATGCATCTTTTTGCCAAATTCGTTGACAATATATCTTGAAATGTATATGTATCTACTTTATGTGAATTTACAAAACATGAGGTGGATGGAATGATTTTGAAGGAATTGAATGCCTTATAGAATGGGTGATTTTATTCCATTGACCAACCAAACACCCTTTTCTTTGTTTCCTCGTAATGATCCATTTCATTGCCCTTCTCATTCCTACATACCAAACACTACCTCAGTGTCAATGCCAAGTGGGGTGAAACAAGAAGAGGAATGGTGGGAATAAAAAGTGAGGCGATTGAAGACTCCTTCTTTTATTTGTATTTCATCTTAATATTTCCAAAAGTCCCTATGTGGACATATCATTGTATTTCCTTTTCAAAAGTCCCTATGTGGACTAAGTTTGTATTTCATTTTCAAAAGTCCATGCGTGGACAAGTATTGTTATTTTATTTCAAAAGTCTCATTTTGGGCAAGTATTGTAACTTTCAATCTTTAAATGATAATTCCAAATTATCTATTATATGTATTCATTACATCCTATTCAAGCGATCGTCTCAATTTTATTCGAACTTTATCGATCTGCTCAATATTTCAAAAAGATCTTCTTAATGGTTTGATCAGCCCATATGTCAAGCCTACATGATTGGCAATAAAATGGCAGTGTAGTAATGAAGAAACACACTGACCAAAGAGGTGGAGGGCATATGCCCAAACCTTATTCCTATGGTCCAATGAGACTACGGAAAATAATATATATATATAGGGGAATGCTAAAATGAGAACCACCTCGAGTTGTAAGAACCGTGAGAACTACACCGTAGGGGGCGCGGTGGACCAAATTTTTTTTCATAAACGTAGATGCATGTATTATAACAACATATGTAAAAAAAAATTTCGTGTGTGTAGTTTTGAGCACCACAAGTTTGTGTTTACGGGTACCGTAAATTTAACCGGAAAATTTACGGTACCCGTAAACACAAACTTGTGGTGCTCAAAACTACACACACGACATTTTTTTTTTACAAATGTTGTTATAATACATGCATCTACGTTTATGAAAAAAAATTTGGTCCACCTCGCCCCGGATCAAGTAGTTCTCACGGTTCTTACAACTCGAGCTGGTTCTCATTTTAGCGGACACACACACACACACACACACCCACACACACACACACACACACACACATATATATATATGGTAGGGATCCTAAGAGAAGTCCACCCTATTTGAGAAACTTGAGAAGCAATCTGGACCACACATTTTCCCTAAGCAAAAAATGCAAAAAAAGGTGAAAAAAATGCAATTTTTTTTTTTTTGGAAAAATCGCTGCTTTTTCTTTAAGGATTAAAATTTTATTTTAAAAGAATTTTTTTTTTGGGATTTATACACATGTGTATATTGTTAATCTTTTAACTATTCATATATGTATATTGTCAATTATACATATATGTATATACATGTTTAAAATTAAAAAAATATGTGTTATAAATCCTAAACCTTATACCATAAACACTAAAGGTAAACCTTAATGCTAAACCCTAAACCCTAATTCTAAACCCTAATGCTAAACCCTAAAGCTAAAACTAAACCCTAAAGCTAAACCCTTAATGCTAAACCCTAATGCAAACCCTAAAGATAAAGCTAAACCCCAATGCTAAACCCAAAAGCTAAACCCTAATGCTAAACCCTAAATACTATTACTAAACCCTAATGCTAAACCCTAATGATAAACCCTAAAGCTAAACCCTAAACCATAAAGCTAAACCCTAAACCCTAATGCTAAACCCTAAATACTAATGCTAAACCCTAAATAACACTTATTTTTCAATTTTAAACATGTATATACATATATGTATAATTGACAATATACATATATGTATAGTTAGAAGATTAACAATATACACATGTGTATAAGTCCCAAATTAAAGAAAAAGCTGCTATTTTAAAAAAAAAAAAAATTGTATTTTTTTTTACATTTTTTTTGCATTTTTTTTCTTAGGAAAAATGTGTGGTCCAGAATGCTTCTCAAGTTTCTCAAATAGCCTACTACTTCTCACATGATCCTTATCCTATGTATATATATATAGGGTAAGGTTCATGCGAGAACCACCTTTATTGCGAGAACCAATGTGAACACAACCTAAAATAGCTAAAAATACATAACCCTCACCCCCCCTCCAAGCTAAATGCTAAAACCTAAAACCCCCAAAAAACTTAACCCCCCCCCCCCACCCAGCTAAAATGCTAAAAACTAAACCCCCAAAAAACCTAAAAAAATAAAAAAAAATCTAAATTTTTTTTAAATATTTTTTAAGTTAAAATCGCTACTTTTAGTAGCAAAATTTTTTTTAAAAAAATTAAAAAAAAAATTTGGCTACTAAAAGTAGCGATTTTTTTTATAAAAAATATTTAAAATTTTTTTTGTGTGTTTTTAGCTATTTTTAGGTATTTTTGGGTGTGTTCACATTGGTTCTCGCAATAAGGGGGTGGTTCCTAACGGATCTTTGTCCTATATATATATATATATATATATATATATATATATGTACATGATCAGGAGAAAACGCCCTAAAGTGTGAGAACGGATCCTGGCCCAACACGTGGCACGCGATATAGTGAAGAGCGGAGGGGCTTTTTTGTCCTTTTATATTCTTTTTTCAATGCGTCTCACAACACCGCTTCATTTTTGGCGTTTAGTTATATTCAACAAATACATGGCGTTTTTATTGTTTTTAGATCACGTGCATAGTAAACATTTTGGCGTTTATGGCATCCCTAAATTCAATAAAATAAATTAGTAATTATAACTTCTTTTCCTCCATGGCGTTTCCCAAATTCATCAGCCGTTTTTGTAGATTTCAACAGTTCATATATGTTATCAAGGTAAATTTCTTGGCGTTCATGGCGTTTTTAAATTCATTAGTAATTTAAAATAGTACAGCTAAGACGAAATCAAACAAAAACTAATAGTCTTCTGTGTATGGTATTACATCAGAGATGTAACCATCGCTTTGTTCATCATTTTCATCAAACTCATCATCATCTTGTTCATTGGCATATAATGTCATAATCTCGTCTCTTCTTTGTTGCATCCTATACTTGAATGTATTCACAACGCTGGATCTAGCATCGTTCGAAGGTGC
Organism: Helianthus tuberosus; assembly: GCA_030545235.1. Classification (NCBI taxonomy): domain Eukaryota; kingdom Viridiplantae; phylum Streptophyta; class Magnoliopsida; order Asterales; family Asteraceae; genus Helianthus; species Helianthus tuberosus. Next base: position 71,755,865 of record CM060426.1, read on the forward strand.
TAAATCACAGAGCTGTTCAAGAAGATGTAGTCTATGTGTGTTCAGAACTTCGTCCATTGTCAATGAATAATCCACCCCGTGTTGATAGCTCACCTTCACCGTTCTTGATTGTTCATCCAGAATCCAACTGGTAACTTTTTGTAGATCTGTATCGTCAACATCATCATCATCATCTTCTGGAAATTTTCTCTTTAATCTTCTTATTAACATTCGAGTTTGTCACACCCTGACCACGTAAAACAACGAAACGTGGCAGAAACGTCGGGGAGTGTTGTAACAGAATCATTGTTTCATAACACATGGAAATTTAAATATTGTTTTATTGAATAAAAGAGTTACAATGTCTTGACAATCAAAGAAACATAACATAAATAACTAGTCTTGCATCTTTTATTGTCACTAAGGCCCAAGTCCGCCTAAGTGTATCTTGATAAATCCTATGCATCATAACCTGAAACACATGTGAAAATAGGTACGTCAGCATAAAAATGCCTGTGAGATACATAGGTTTTGTGAAAATAGAATTCATGACTTATGTTTTAAGAAAATGTTTAGTCATGAACCTTGTAATTTGCTTTGTTTTGTAAATCATTTGAATGAAAAGTAATAAGATCAGATGATATGTATACATAAGAGAATAATGTATGGTTAAATGAATAACCAAGTAAAAATGAGTTTGTATAAGATAAGTTGTTTTGTAAAACAATGTCTTGTGAAAAGTATGTTATTTGTATAAAATGTTATATGTCTTAAATTGAAATGATTCAAATAACGCTACGATATGTAATACCATACAAACACTTATATATAGGAAGTACTAGCGGCGTATCCACCATGCTTGTATCATATTACGCACGCCTCATTACTTAAATCACTTACTCAAACCAAACCACCAAGGTAAAATGTTTATGTATAATCAAATGTCAAAATGTTTGTGTCTAATGTAAATCATGAATTGTGTATATCAATATCAAAATGTGAGCATGTGATGAATAACAAATGTACTAAGTATGCACACAATGGGCATACATAGCATAAAATGTAATGTAAGACAATGTACTAAGTACGCACACAATGGGCATGCATAGCATAAAATGTAATGTAAAACAATGTACTAAGTACGCACACATTGGGCATGCATAGCATAAAATGTAATGTAAGACAATGTACTAAGTACGCACACAATGGGCATGCATAGCATAAAATGTAATGTAAAACAATGTACTAAGTACGCACACAATGGGCATACATAGCATAAAATGTAATGTAAGACAATCTACTAAGTACGCACACAATGGGCATGCATAGCATAAAATGTAATGTAAAACAATGTACTAAGTACGCACACAATGGGCATACATAGCATAAAATGTAATGTAAAACAATGTACTAAGTACGCACACAATGGGAATACATAGCATAAAATGTAATGTGAAACAATGTACTAAGTACGCACACAATGGGCATACATAGCATAAAATGTAATGTAAGACAATGTACTAAGTACGCACACAATGGGCATACATAGCATAAAATGTAATGTAAAACAATGTACTAAGTACGCACACAATGGGCATACATAGCATAAAATGTAACGTGAAACAATGTACTGAGTACGCACACAATGGGCATACATAGCATAAAACACAATGAAATCATGTACTAAAAATGTACTAATGAACATAGCAAGTATATGATGTGAAAACAGGAAAGCATGAAAGTAACAAGTAGGCACATGTGTTCCACCCCAAAACAGTTTGGAAAACAGTAAAAGAGGGTTCTATGTACTCACTTGAGATTGCTCAGCAGTCCTTGAGTAACAACCAAACAATGCTAGAGATCACGGATATCAAACGGCACCTAATATAGGTAACTATGTTAATAAACCGGACCTATATCGGAGGATTGGATAGAATGAGGGTTCGTAAACCAAATGAGTATGGAGACTCATGTAATATGGTTTAACAAAGCCTACATACTAAATGAAACCTAACATAAGTGCTTACGACCCATTACGACCCGTTTAGGTAGCTTATGCTATTTTAACGCGTCGTTCGCGTGAAACGCGTTCGGACCGCCTAACTAGTCCTATGACAAGTAGAATATGCCTTAACATGCCTAATATTGTCGCCAAATCAGTTTAGATGTCAAAAGTTATGTCACATATGTTTATAATGAATTTTGGCATTAAAGGGGTATTTTGGTAATTTACCTAAGGCATATAAACTACCTATCATACAACTACTTAAACGTCGTGACCATAAGGTATAACCTCGGAAGGTTATTCCCTACCTACTATGGTCACCTAATGTATTTGGTCGGATCCTAATGATCGACCAAATGGGTCGGGTTCGAAGGTATAAGCGATTTATTAGATCGCTTACCCTTGCGACCCTAGACAACGTGGTAATCAGTAGGCATAGTCACAAGGGACTATAACCATCGTCATTACAATCACGTTGCGAATTTCAAACGAACTTCGCATTGACCATAAACTGGTCAACGCAGAAAGTCAAACAAAGTTTGACTTTCGGACTCGAAAAGCAATAAAAGAACGAAGGAATACTTACAAAGGGTCCCCGCAAGATTGATAATCCAAGTATTCTCAGGTATGAGGTGATGAAACACCCCAACTTAGAGAAATCTCAGATTTCAAGTGGGTTTTGCAATGAATGGGGTTGGGTATTTATAGATTTCGGTTCACCGTTAGGATCGTTTCTTGGAGAAGAGGGAATGATCACATCCCTACACTTGTCGGAATGTTATGGTAACTCATTTTGCCCCCACCACAAGAGTTTGACATGTGGCCTTGGCCTTTGGGGGGTTTGAAGGGCTGTTTGCAGCTGTTAATACACTGAATCTGGTCTGGGAGCCTGACGCGGCCCGCGTAAGGTATGGCCAAACCTTACGCGCCCCGCCTGGCTTGTCTGATCAGAAAACAAGTTTCAAAAATGACAGTTTAGGTCCCTGTTGTGGTTTAAGGCCATTTCCGACATGTTTAAGGCCCGTTAAGCCATCGTTAAGGCCCTAAAATGATGCCTAAACATTGTGGACATGAAACATGCTCAAAAATATGCCGGATGTTGGTTCGTTTGGTCGTACGATCGCGATGTTCGCTTAATTACGACGGAATGCGCATAAGCGCGAAAAACGATCCAAATGACGCGACGAATAGATTTTTCTTATGCCAAACACTAAAATAAAATATTTTAGTGCTTACATAAATTTTTGGATGTCCGGATGTATTCAGAACGTAAGTTATGCGCGAAAGAGCAAACTTATGCACTTTTTGACGCTTTTAGTCCCTGAATGACCCAAAAGTTTATTTTAGCACACCGAACCCCTCAAAGCCTATTTCTAAGATATGTAGAGGATATTTATGGTATGTTTAACTTATGGGCATATTCCGGAATGTCTGTTTCGGTACGAATCGTCATACTTTCGCAGTTTGTCAAGTTTAGTCCCTGTAGACGATTAAACTTGATTTTACCATACCAAAGCCTTCAAAACTTATTTCTAAGTCATGTAAAGGTTATTTAAGGTATGTGAAGCCTATCTCACTATTACGGAGTGTTCGTTGCATTAAACTGGTTATATTTACGCATCTGTGCGCGTATAACCTTCCAGAAAGTGATTTAAAGCTTGAAATCGAACAAAATTTGATATGTGCAAATGATACACCTATTTTTACAAATCCCAAGTATGAAACACAATATATCATTGATTTGGTATTTGTTTGATGGTCATGGAGGCACAGTTGTTACAGAGTTTTTCCACAATCGTTGGCCATTGGAACTCCAAGGGTCAGAATATCCCTCTGAACCCCTTCGTCCATACTAAGTATGACCTCGATTGTCTTGACCTTCACCCTTCTCCTGTCTGAGAACTTTAGTATGAAACGTCCCTCTGACCTCTCAAACCTCCATGCAATAACCTGCGCCATTTTTTTAAAGTGTATGGCGTTTTAGACAATGTATAGCGTTTTTAGTGAATGTGTGGAGTACGAAGGTTTTGTTTAGCTGTTATACTTATATAATGAGCTTTTTTTTGGTGCTAAATAGATATATGTTTTTTGCGGTAAAAACATCAGTAATTTTTTTGATGTGTATTTTGTGTATCAATTATTGTGCCATGTAGGATGCAGGCCTATAATGTGACCTATAATGATTGTTGATTGTTTATGATGATTTTTGAAAAGAAAATGATGTGCTTTAATAGCATGGACACCTCCATTTTTAGGGGAAACTATGGCAACATTTTCTAAAAATACAAACACTTAGAAAAATATTTTCTAAACAAATATTAACAAGTGAGTTTTAACTATGGTTTTCAATATAAACTTTGCCATAATTTTTGTTACAAAAATACAAATATTGGAGGTTGGTTTTTGTAAATAAAAATGGGTAAATATATATATATTGAATATATATATATATATATATATATATATATATATATATATATTAAAGACACTTATGTGATATTTGTATACTTTGTGAAATAGTTATATTATTTTAGGATTTAAAGTAATATAACTTAACAAGTTACCAAGGATTTACAATCCAAAATAATACCAAAAATCACAAGGAATAAATATATAAGTTACACACTTAATTTTGTGAAATCGAACGCAAGAACGTAACTTACAAAATATTCCGGAAAATACCGTTATAAATATGTTTTTGGTAAGTATTATTTTGGATACAAGAAATGAAAATATAATCTTTGAAAATATTACAAGAGTAATATTGTATTTTCGACAAGGAGAAAATATATTATTTTTGGAAGTAAAATATATTTTCTTGAATATTTAGAAGATATATGATTTTTGAGAAAAATATATATTTTCTTGAAATAGATTATTTTTGGACAAAATGAGTTTACATATATATTTTCTAAAGTGAGACTTGAAAATATATTATTTTGGGACTACCAACACGAGAATACAAAGATACATGTATGAGATACCCCCATCCTTGGGAAGGAAATACGAAAATAAATACTTGAGAAGTATTAATACAGAAATATTGCTTAAACAATTATTCCAAAACTAAATATAATTTAAAGTTAAAATGATTATTATTTTAACAAGTAATTATAATTTGGAATAATATTGGGAACATAAGAAACGTAACTCAAAAACGTTAAACTCTAAGCCAAGGCACGGACCGTTCGTCTAATAGACAGTAGTACATTGTAGGTAGTCGTGTTTGCTGGAGAGATTTGGGTTACGATTCTGAAGACGCAATACTGTGAGTTCATGTCCCCCTTTTCTTTAAATTGTTTTGTTTATTTACTTCGGGGGTGAAATACATGTTACAAAAGGATTACATACAAATACAATTGGTATGGTTAGCCTAGGAAAGAACTGTAGATCATGTGAATGGGTAGGCGGATACTTGGGACCATTAATCCTCATATAAGGACTGAGGGGCATGAGTGATAGATCTATTTGGGTGTAGCGAGCCCACACCCATGAGGACCAGGGTGGCCCATAGGGTGACTATGTCTTCCAGCCGGAAGCCCGGTACAACTTTGCTAGGTTTGAGTCTTCCTACACCGTCACACATATCAGTGGCCTTGCAAACCATTGTTGATATTTTCCTTGTTTGCTATCATACCGGGACTTTCATACTTACACTGTTTACAAAGGTTTATACATACATATACAAAACACATGAACTCGCTTAACTTTTGTTGATGTTTTTAAACTACATGTATTTCAGGAAACTAAGTGGATCTGGCAGGTGTATGTATGTGTTTCAAGCTGCGTTATAAATAAAAGATGTCATCCGAGGTCGTAGGGTTTAGGAGATGTATCTTACTCCTGGACGAGATACATGGTTCTAAGCTCGGGTTGGTTTAAGTTATGTTGTTGAGTCTTCGTGAACTCATTTAAACATGTTGTGGTTGTAACTTAACCTTGGAGTCTACGTTTCAAACAATTATGTTATGTTATTTTCAAACTTAATTTATGGATGAACATCTAATGGTTTTATCATATAGCATTGTTATGATTGAATGCTATGGTATTAAGAAGTCACACCAATAACCACGCTTCCGCAAAAGTCAGGGTGTAACAAAAACCTTCATCGCTTTGACCTCTTGTAAGCTTCTTTCGTTCTTTTATGCGTTTTTAAGCGTGAAAGTCAAATAGTGTTTGACTTTCTGCTTTGACCAGTCAATGCTCAACACGAAGTTCGTTTGAACTTCGCAACGTGAGCGTAATCACGATGGTTATAGTCCCTTGTGACTATACCTACTGATTACCACGTTATTTAGGCATAGTGACGAGTCATAGTTTCGGCCAGAATACGCGTTTATGCGTATTTTGCAACCAAACTATTTTTGGGTATCAAGACCCTTTGTTTTGATATCAAACTTGTTTTCTAACTTCGTTAAACATGTTTTAACATGTTTAACTCGTCACTTTTAGTTTAATGCTTATATAAGGTCGTAAGATAAGCGGTCTAAACAACCGCTTAGACTTTCAAACCTGACCCGTTTGGTCGATCATTAGGATCCGACCAAACATATTTTGTGACCATAGTTGTATAGGGAATAACCTTCTGAGGTTATACCTTATGGTCACTACGTTTAGTTAAGTTGTATGATAGGTAGTTTATATGCCTTAGGAAATGACCAAAATGCCCTTTTTGCGCATAAATTCATTTTAAGCATATGTAACCTAAATTTTGATATCTAAACTGATTAGGCAACATTATTAGACATGTTAAGGCATATATTACTTGTCATAGGACTAGTTAGGAGGTCCGAACGCGTTTTACGCAAACGACGCGTTAAAGTAGCGTAAGCTACCTAAACGAGTCGTAATGGGTCATAAGCACTTTGGTTAGGTTTCGTTTTGAAATGTAGGCTTTGTTAAACCATATTACATGAGTTCCTATACTCATTTGGTTTACGAAACCACATTTTATCCGATCCTCCAATTTAGGTCCGTTTATTAACATAGTTACCTATATTAGGTGCCGTTTGATTCCGTGATCTTTCTTGCTTTGCTTGGTTGTTATCCAAAGACTATTGAGCAATCTCAAGTGAGTACATAGTCCCCTCTTTTACTGTTTTTCAAATATTTTGGGGTGAAACACATGTGCCTACTTGTTACTTTCGTGCTTTTCATGTTTTTATATCATATGCTTTCTATGTTCATATAGTACACATATAGTATATGATTTTATCCATGTTTTTGCTATGCATGTTTTATTAACATGCTAGTACATTGATTTATTAAACACACTTGTTTCATATGCTCGTTTCAGTACATGTACACATTGTTTTACATCACATTCATGCTATGTATGTTTATTTATTGGATACTTAGTACATTGTTTTCACTTAACATGCTTACATTTGGTATAACATTTGGTTTGTTTAAATATGACAAAAATACGTTCATTAACATTGGCCATGCCGCTTGGTAGTAAGTGATGGTACCATAGGAATTGACAACTCCCATCCCTGGAATCCTAGGTTTGTTTGGACGTAAGGGATGACTGAATCCAATATACATAATTCAGATAAACCTTTAATTTGTTTGAGGGTTTGTCTCCACAGTCACAAGGCTTGAATGTATGCATTGTAACAATACCGCATAGATGTTTGTATCAGTAAAGCATGCATTTATTTTACAAAACATAACCTTGATTTAAACTATGATTTATTTCAATAATTTTTTTTTGTGCATTTTACATATGGTTTAAGTAGTCACTTTTTAGTTGCCATACATAACATTTGTTTACACATTACATGATTTACATTTGACAATAAACATCGTATACATAAACATTTGACATTTGTTTAAACAAGACATGTTGGTGGTTTGTTTGGGTAAGTGATTTATATAACGATGCATATGTAATATGATAAAAGCATGGTGGATACGCCGCTGGTACTTCCTATATATAAGTGCTTTTATGATATTACATATCGTAGCGTTATGTAAACAATTTCAATTTCGACATATTACATATTATACAAAGACATATTTTCACATAAACATTGTTTTACAAATAGCATAACTTATACAAATTCATTTTACTTGGTTATTTATTTAACCACACATCTTTCTTTTATATGTCATTAATTACCTATCAATTTTCATATGATTTATAAAAGAAAACCTTTTAATAAGATTCATGACTAACTTTTTGTTAAACTGTTCTTTCAAATACAAGTCATGAATCCTAAATCAATAAACCTATATATCTCACAGGAATTTTTATGCTGACGTACCTATTTTCACATGTGTTTTCAGGAGCTGATGCATAGGATGTGCAAGATACACTTAGGCGGACCTGTGCCTTAGTGACATAAAATGAAGCTAGAATAGTTTAATTTTCATCATGTACTCCTTGTTTATGTTGTTCTAAGACAATGTAATCCTTTTTGTTAATAAATAAAACAAAACTTTAATTGCCATGGTTGTGAAACAATAATTCTGTTGCTACACTCCCCGACGTTTCCGCCGCGGTTTGTTGTTTTACGCGGTCGGGTGTGACAGAAGAGTTGGTATCAGAGCCAATGGTTATAGGGAATTAGGTTATTAGTAATGCTTTGACCTAGACTATAACTTTTCTAGGACCCTAACACATGTTATCTTGTGTTTAGATCTTAAAACATGCACTTCACCTATCCTTAGGTGATTACCAAAACAAGAATTCAATTTTTCCAAAACGATTTTTGAAAATCTATCATCTATTTTTTAAATGATTTGTTATAAGGTTTTGAACCTTCCAATTTTCCAAATCGATTTTGAAAATTCAATCATCCGTTTTCGAATGATTCGTTTTTGGCTTAGTTCCAAGTTTTCAAAATCTCGTCAAAGTTTTGGGTCGAAATAATGTGAACATGTGCAATCTCGAAGGGTGGGTGCCTGTACCTCGAGTTTTCTGTCTAGGCTAGAGTGTTCGTACAAATCCACATAATCGGACCAGTCACTCTTACCTGGGAACTCTTGGGGTGAGTGTCCACTTATAGGCTAAAGCATGTCTTCGCGATACATTATTTTTGACCCATTTACTTTGATTAGTCACTGTGTGTTGTTTGTTTGCTTTGTGATACAGACGAATGACCACCATCTTTGCTTTTGTCGAATTTTGTATCATCTCATTTTCCATCTAATCATCTCACTCGTTTTCTCTCATGTTTCCTCTTCTAGAATGCCTCCTCGACGCGAAAATCCGCTACCTAATGCCGAAATGGCAGCTATCATTGCGCAGAAATGGATGCTATACTCCCAGACATTGTTGCTCAAGTTAACCATGCCAACAATAACCAAAATGCTCCATGCAACTTCAAGAGTTTCAATTCGGCTAAACCACTCAAATTTAGTGGTTCTGAGGGAGCAACTGGGCTCCTACAGTGGTTTGAGAGCATTGAGAGTATGTTTCGTCATGTTCAGTGTCCTGATAATCGCAAAGTCAAGTTTGCTTCTAGCGTGTTTCAAAAGAGGGCTCTTACTTGGTGGAACAGAGTAATGAGAGACTGTGGTGCTGATGTTGCTTTAGCACAGACCTGGGCAGAGCTTAGGGCTTTAATGATGAGGGAATTCTGTCCTCGTCATGAACTCCGGGCTTTGGAAAGGGAGTTTGATGATCTGAAGCAGGATAGTGGTGAACATCGGGCTTATACCGACAGGTATGAGGAGCTGAGCTTACTTTGCCCTACAATGGTTACCCCACTCGAGAAAGCTATCGAGAGGTATATTGATGGTTTACCTGACTCCATGCAAGACATCGTCACTGGTAGCAACCCTACCACAGTTCGTCAGGCGATCGAGTTAGCTGCGACTTTGACTGAGTCGCAAATCAGAAAGGGCAAGCTTCACAGGAAGGGTGACAAGGATAAGAAACAGTCATCCGACAAGAGTGAGGGTAAGAAGGGTAAGAAAACTGGTCTTCAAGGAGGTCTAAGAAGCGCAAGGCTTCTCAGAACTTCACTGTTACTGCTCAAGTCAATCAGGCAGCTCCCAACCAACCTGCACAACCGCCAGCAAAGAAAAGGTATGCGGGGAATGCACCGTTGTGCAACAGATGCAATAGCCACCATCAACCGCAGGTTCAGTGTCGTTTCTGTACTAACTGTGGGAAGTCGGGTCATCTTGTTGATGTTTTTCGCTTTACTCCCAATCAGGTCGCACGTAACCCAGCTCAGCAGGCTGCTCAACCACCTGCTCAACAACAGGCTCAAGCTGCACGACCTCACTACCCTCCTGGTTCGTGCTACAACTGTGGGGATCTGACCCACTACCGTAATAAGTGTCCAAGGTTGGTGAATGCAAACCAGGCTCAGGCTCGTGGACGAGTCTACAACATGAATGCTAATGAGGCGCGAGCAGACAATGAAGTGGTCAACAGTACATTCTTTGTTAATAATCAGCCTGCATCTGTTCTTTTTTATTCGGGTGCCGATAAGAGTTTTGTGTCTTTTTCTTTCGAGCCTTGCTCCGCATGTCTAGAACAAAACTAGGAAAGCCTTTGATAGTAGAAGTTGCTAGTGGTGAACCAATTGTTCTTGATTCTGTTCTTCGAAATTGCCAATTGAACCTTAATAACCATCTTTTTCCTATTGACCTCACACCTATGCAACTTGGAAGCTTCGATATTATAGTGGGAATGGATTGGTTAGCCAAGTATCACGCAGAGGTAGTTTGCTTTGAGAAGATTGTTCGTGTGCCGCTTTCGACTGGTAAGATCTTAGAGGTCCGTGGTGAGAAACCTGTTAGCAGTCGAACATCCTATGCATCTTCTGAAGCTGCTTAGACAACTCTTGCATCTTGGAAGGTGCAAGACGATATGGAGATCGAGCGACAGGATTAGCACCAGGTACAAGATCAATACGAAACTCGAGTTGGCGTGCTGGGGATAAACCAGGTAATTCTTCAGGAAAAACTTCAGGATAATCCCGAACAACAGGGATATCTTGAATAGACTTACCTTTCCCTTTATCCGCTACAACATGTGCTAAGAAAGCAACATAGTTCTTTCGCAGATACTTCCGAGATTGAGTACAAGACATGAGTTCCTATAACTGTTCTAACTCAGAAGAATAAACCTCTGCGTGATACTTGGCTAACCAATCCATTCGAAAGCGGCACACGAACAATCTTCTCAAAGCAAACTTTTTGCCACCACGGACCTGTTAAACATGTTTAACGAATTTGGCAAAAAGATGCATAGGATGTGCAAGATACACTTAGGTGGACCTGTGCCTTAGTGACATAAAATGAAGCTAGACTAGTTTAATTTTCATTATGTACTCCTTGTTTCTGTTGTTCTAAGACAATGTAATCCTTTTTGTTAATAAATAAAACAAAACTTTAATTGTCATGGTTGTGAAACAATAATTTTGTTGCTACACTCCCCGACGTTTCCGCCGTGGTTTGTTGTTTTACGCGGTCGGGGTGTGACATGTGGATGGGACAAATGCTTCTGTTAGAGCATGTTTCTTGGCTCAAAGTCCATGGTGTACCTCTTCACTTGGCAAACAACAAGGTTTTCAATGATATTATTCAGGTCTTTTTGGTATCGTAGTTCGTCAGTCTCTTGTATCCAAGGAAGATAGCGAACTCTTGGTCGAATGTGTCGGTGTTCTTGTGGGGGAAGGAGACATCATTATAGTACATTCACTTTTTTTATGGAAGAACATGAATTTTATGGTCTGGATTCTGGAGAGGCGGGAGATTGGGAACTCAATTACTTAGGAAAGGTCAGTTCTCCGACTGATGTGTCGGATCCCAAGGTAGAAGACGAATCGCCTGTCGGAGAAGATGAAAAGTTAGGAGAACATGGGCAAGATAATTAGTCTCGCATTCATGGGAAAGGCCAAGGTGGAATGGCTTGTGTAATAAGGGGGGGGGGGGATTCCATTTTCGATTCTTAGGAACACAGCATGGATAAGGTTTGTTATTTTAACTCTAGGGAAAAAAGTATTAAACCTAGAAGAAAACCTATTATTCAGGCCCAAAGGAAATATAAAGCCCATATTAAGTTAAGAAGCCCATCTAAGGAAGACAGGCCCAAAAAACGACCTAGACTGGATTTAGATGACCCATTCGATCTTAATAGGTTACTGGGCCTAAGTCATCCAACCCCTAAACATCTTAAAGATAAATCGAGAGACGATGTCTTTTGACCTTAATGAAAGATTGGCATCTGAATCTATGACTTCTAACAATAGAAAACAAGGTAAAGAAAACCAGGAGCAACAAATGGAAGTTGATAATCGACCAAGGTCAGACACACTCACTGATGTTGACGCTACGATCGGGCTTGGTGGGATGTTGGGGCTGAATTGGGAGATCATAGTGTTCAGGTAGTTAACACCATTGCAGAAGAAGGTAATAATGTGTCTAAGCAGTGAATCTTCTAGTCTCTAAAGGTGAGGAAAATCGGGGGAGTGGATAAAGGTCCATGGATTCGCGATTTGAAGGTTAAGCACAAGGCTAATTTTCTAATGTTGCAAGAGACAAAACAGGAAAATTTGTCAGGTTTGGATCTTTCACATATTTTCTAATGTTGAAAAGTCTCAATAGAAGGTTTGGGATGGACTTTGTCGGGTCAGTGAGTCAATCGGGCGATATTTTATGCATGCTGGATTATAGTTTTTTCAAACAATTCGGCAAAACACAAGAACTTTCTTGTCATTAAAGAAAAAAATTAAAGGCGGCTTGGAGGAGTTAATCGTGGTGAATGTTTATGCTCCTCAAAGCCTACCAGCTAAATTAGAGTTATGGAATACTTTTAAATCTGTGATATCTAGTTCAGGAAGTCTTTGGGTGGTTCCAAGGGATTTCAATTCAGATTGCTTTCCTGAAGAAAGAAAAAACTCTATTTTTAAACCGTCTTGTGTGAGGAACTTCAATACGTTCATTCATAATTTGGGTTTATTGGAAGACAATATGATAGGGTGGCAATTCACTTATATCCGAGATACTAGTAAGAAATTGAGCAAGATTGACATAATTTTGGGGAACAAAAGTTGCTTCAACAAGTGGGGACTCGACTAAGTTTATGAGGATGTGGCTAAGACGTCTATTGAGACTTTTCAGTTCAATGCCCCCCGGACATTGTTGACTAAGAAATTTGGGCACATTAGGAAACATCTTAAAAAATGGAAGGAAGACATGATTAAAAAGGAGGGGGAAGATGAAGCTTCGGCTAGGGTTGAGATGGAAAGATTGAAAGAGGTCATGGAATTATGGGATTTAACTAAAGAAAAGAGTGGATCCTGCTGGAAAATAAAACAGTCTTAAAATTATTGGAGGTGAAGAAAAACATGGATCTCAAACAAAGGTCTCAGGCCAAATAGACCATGGATGGTGATGAAAAGGTTCGTGGAGGATTGCCCGGATGAGCCCAACATTCTTTGTCAAAATTAGAAGAACCTTTCGGAAGGAGATAAACACTTTCTTATTGCGCCCGACCGATGGGTTCAAAATGCGCTTTATCAACATTTTTGGCATTTATTCGAAGGTGATTTTGTTTAGATAATGTAAGGATTTCATAAGGATGGAAATATTAGTCAGTAAAGCAATTTGTCGTCCATTACTTTGATCCCTAAGATTAAGGATCCGGTTGACTTGAATAATTACCACCCAATTTATGTTATTAGTAAGATTATTTCCAAAACTATTGCTAATCACCTAAAAAATGTGTTGGGAAAGGTAGTGTCAGAATCTCAATCGGCCTTCATCAAAGGGAAAGTCATTCTTGACGGCTTATTAATTGGTAACGAAGTCACTACGTGGTGTAAAAAGAATAAAAAACAAAGATTTATTTTGAGAAGACCTATGACAACGTTAATTGGAATTTTGTGATTCATATCATTTCTCAAATGGGTTTTCCTTCATTATGGTGCACATGGATTATGGGATTCTTAGATCGGCTTGTTCGTCCGTTTTGGTTAATGGCGCGCCTACTTTTGAGTTCCAATGTGGCAAAGGTATAAGACAAGGTGACCCTTTATCGCCTTTTACTGTTATTATTGTTATGGAAGATTTGTCGTGTATGTATGAGAAGGCGTTGAGAGCCGGGATAATTCAAGGCATTAAACCTCTTAATCATAGGCCCATGATTTCGCATCTCTTGTTTGTGGATGACGCCATTATTCTAGGAGATTGGTCGACTTCTAATATTATGACTATTGTTAGAATTCTTCGCGTGTTTTATGTATGTTTCATTTTAAAGATAAATTCAGCAAAGTCAAATCTCTGTGGTATTGGGGTTGAGATGTGGAATTGGAAAATAAGGTTGTTGGATGCAAAGCGGGCCTCCTTTCTTTTAAATATTTAGGTTTGATGGTGGGGGCCAACATGAATCGTATAAATAATTCAAAGCCGGTTTATGATGTTTTTGAAGCATGTCTTCTTCTTGGAAAGTCGATTGTATATCTATTGGTGGAAGAATCACACTCATTAAATTTGTGTTAGAAAGTATTCCAAACTACTATTTGTCGCTTTGCAACGCTCCTAGTAAAGTGATCAATGATTTGGAATCGTTGATAAAAAGGTTCCACTGGGGTGCTAATAGTGATAATCACAAGATGCACGAGTGGCTTGGGATAGGGTCGTTATCCCAAAATGCGAACAGGGGCTTGGTTTGTGCAAACTTAGAGATATCAATGTGGCGTTGCTTTTTAAATGGGGATGGCGATATAAGTCGAAAGGCAATAATCTATGGAAAATGGTGATTGATGCTTTTCGTTTCGAAAAATGGGATTTCATTCCGTTTCGAAACACGCTAAGTGGGGTGTGAAATATCATTGTAAAGATTTTCTCTGGAACTTTGATTGAAGACATCCCTCTTAGGCGGCTTTTTAAAGGCTTGGTTGGAAATGGGAAGGATATTTCTTTTTCGCCGGACCCTTGGGCTTCAAATGAACCGCTAAAGGATATGTCCCTAGCTTTATTTCAGATAGAAACGCGTAAAAGAAACAAGGTCGCGGACCGTATTGTTACCGTCGGTGACCAAACCCGCTGGATATGGTGCTGGAAAAAGATGCATGCGTTGTCAAGTGAGTCTGGTGAAAGGAACATATTATTTCGTCTCCTAGAGCTGGTGCGGCAGTGCAATAATTCTGATGGGTGGAGCTGGATTGGGGAGGAGACGGAGGATTTTAGAATTGGGGCAATGAAAAGGCTTTTAAGCAAAGGTGCGGATAACAATGACAATTTTGTTTTGTCTTGGTGTAGTTGGGTTCCTATCAAATGCAATGTTTTTGCTTGGAGAGCGGAATTAAATCAGATCCTGACGGCTATGGCGTTGAGGAAAAGGAAATTAACATCAAAGATAAGGAATGCCCTTTGTGTGGTAGTGTTCAAAAAAATGTTGATCATCTATTTACATCTTGTATGGTCTCTAATGCGTTATGGCAACATATAAGGCGATGGTGACAGGTGCCTCATTTCTTCACCTTCACCTTTAGAGATCTAATGGAACTACATGATCATTCAGGGCTAAATGGGGTGGCAAAAGACATGTTTCACGGTATCGTCATCATCGGATGTTGGAGCTTGTGGAGGGCGCGAAACGGTTGAAGTTTTCAAATAAACCGGTTAGGATAGGTGATATAATTATTGAAGTGAAGGCGATTGGGTATCTTTGGCTTAGAGCTAGATCAAAATTAAAGACAATCTCTTGGGAGAATTGGTGTAAATTTGTAATTATGTAATTGGTTTGTGTTGCGTTGCCTCTCGGTTTTCGGGTTGGTGTGTTTTCTAATGAAGTTCACATTAAAAAAAACAAAAAAAAACCATGGAAAATCGTGATTAGATTATGTAATAGGTCTTTTGAGCACAAGTTGTCGGGTCAACACATGCATGTAAAATCAAGATGGAGATGATATTCATGACGTTATTGATATTTTTGTACGTATAAAGAAGCACATCTGATAAGTTAGATTCTTATAAACATTCAATGAATCTTGGTTTTGATCCATGATTTGATACAGTAGATCAAAAACATGCTTAAAGTATTATTGGAGTAGTGATGTCATAAAAGAGATTCATGAAAAACCCAAAGCTCGTAGTGTAAAAATTAGAATATAAAGCTGCAGACACTATTAGCGACTATTTTTGTCGGCTTCTAGTCACTATGTTCAGTCGGTTGCTAATGTAGCGACTGTTTCCGGTTGCTAGAAATATATATTATATGTATATATGTTGACTACCAAATTTAGAATTATGTTTTTGGTATCAAATCTATAAGACGTATATTTCGGCCATTGCATGATATTCAAGCTATTTTGGTTCGGTGATAGTAAAATTTATATTCTATTTGAGAACTAAATTTTTTTTTTGAGAAAGATGTAGTTTTCCTGAAGCAAAAAATTTGATTTGTGTTTGAGGAAGCGTTATTGATGTTGGTACTTGGTACATATTAACCAAAGTCCAAAAGTGTATCTACATAGAGAGTAGATACGTAAATACGAGAAAGGATCCACCAAAAAGTAGGTTTTTACTAAGTAGTTTAAGAGGATTGTGAAGATAATATATGACACTTCTTATAAATAGGATGGAAAGACATTTTAGTAACACACAAACTTTAACCTTTATTTTTTCAAAAGATACAATACAAAAATCTAGTATAAAAAAATATAACACAAAAATTTAGTACAAACAATTTAGCACATCAATATCCAGCACAAACAAATCTAATACAAAAGTTCCAGAACAAAAAATTTAGAACAAAAAAATGCAGCATAAGAAATTCAGAGAAATCTAGTAAAAAAATGCAAAAAAAAAAAATTAGCACAAAAATATAGTACAAAATGTCCAACACAAAAATTCTATAGGACATACAACACATTTTTTTGGTTTTTACAACTAAGAAAACCCAAAA
This sequence comes from Helianthus tuberosus, assembly GCA_030545235.1. NCBI lineage: Eukaryota > Viridiplantae > Streptophyta > Magnoliopsida > Asterales > Asteraceae > Helianthus > Helianthus tuberosus. The sequence goes on from CM060426.1 coordinate 71,772,724, forward strand.
AATTGTGTTGTATTTCTAGGTTGTATAACATTTTTGTCCTGAATTTTGCACTACATTTTTATACTATATTTTTTGTGCTGAATTTTTTGTAGTACACTTTTTTATGTTATATTTTCTTTGTACTAGATTTTTTGGGCCAGATTTTTTTAAGCTAATTTTTTTACTAGATTGTTTTGTGTTGTGTGTTTAAGAAAAAAAAATGGTGAGGGTTTGTGTTTTAGACCACAGAAGTGGAGGGTCATGAAGAGGGCATGAAGCGTCATGTGGCAGTCACGTCAGCAGAGAGGCGTAGTAAAAAAAGCACGGAGTGGAAGGAGCATGAATGTGCCGTTATTAATAATAACAAATTAAAGCTCAACCAATCAAAACCAACCCAAACTACACCCAACAATCAAAAGTCTCCACATCACCAAACAAAAGCTCTCCACACCAGTGGAAAACCCCCCGCCCACACCACCACAACGCCCTCCATGCCATGTCCGGGGTAGTGTGCTCGGCGTGGACTGTCTGCCACGCCAGTTTTCACACCCACTTTGTATAATCTTAAGACCAAAATACAATTTCATCCTACTTATAAAGAGTGTCACATGTCACCCTTATAATCTTTTTTGTGCTACTTAGGCAAAACTCACATTTTAATAGATTTTCCTACCGTTAATTACAAACCAAAGTTAAAATGACAAGGAAAACTTCATAAGTAATTAAACATACCGCTTTACAGATATACAACGAGAGAAATCAAGGTGCTTATGTGTTAATATAGCTAAAGCAATAAACAGTTCTCGTTTATTTGTTTAGTTGTTTCTCGGTCGGCCTGGCTTGGGCCGGCTTTCGTGGTTCAATGAAATTTACAGTTCAAAAAAAAAAAAAAAAACAGTTTTCGTAATTCTCTATGCATATGTATCGAAAGATTGTGTAAATTTTATTAGATTATATAGTAATTATTATATCTACCAATACTCGAATGGTGTTTGGATGAATATTAAGTTTAAACAAATCATAGTGATAACAAATTAATGAATCCACTTGATGAACTTATAATTGTATGTATCTCTTTTAGGTATGTAAAGTTCATATGTTATGGGACGTCGTTAGTGTCTTGTAACTCATGTCACAGGCGTAAACACGATTACATAGAGGCGCCAATTCAGGGTGTGGGGCGGGGGCTTAGGGTAACTCATGGGTGTGGGAAGGAGAATGCGATTTTTTTTATTTTGTTAATATTGAATATTAAACTTGCCTGATCATATTTAGCTGCCTCAACATAAAGTGGCACAAAAAACTCGTACCTGAAACTGGAACCGAGAAAAAAAACCTAAAACTGGTTATTTTTGTCCTGGGTATTTCTATACCCATAACCGAACACAACCATACCCGTAGGGTGTGGATAAGATATACATTTTGAGTTCAATACCCGTACCTGATTTATACCTAAAAATATCTAGAACCGGTTATACCCTATACCGAAACCCAGTTCTTCCCTATACCCAATAAGGTTTTTTTTAATACATGATAGGATACCTGAATTTTTAAAGTATATTTTTATGTTTGCATTGCAACTTTTATATTTATGGTTTTTAGAAATACATTTTATAAAGTAAATAGATTGTACTTGAGTGATTTACGTTATTGTAATTTATTTTAATTATTATTTCAAATTACAAACCAAATTTAATTTTTAACAAGTTTACTTTATGTGTAAGATAATGAAAAAAAGAAAACTTATTTTTTTAAAACCAGGTATTAATGCCTAAATCCATACCCGGTTTTAATACCTAGTTATACCCAAACCCGATCATACCCTCTCAGGTACATTGGATATGGTTTTTCTTCTCCATACCCATGCCCGAACCTACCCAGTTTGTCTCAATAGTCAATTTTCTAATACCCGATTATACCCGAAACTAAGTATTCACTGTAAGGCTTGAATATATTTATTGTGATTATTTGGTCCTTGTCTACAACTGGGATCCCAATTGTGTATCCATTATTTATGTAACACACACATGTTGAATTTGAGAATGAGATATTATATTTACAAATAAACAAGCTCACGATACCAATTAGGCTTACGCTTTATGTGCGTTGTTAGGCTAACAATCAATAGTTCAATTGACGAACGAGGCAATTTAAGATGGGTAACGCCATAGAGGTTTCAATGTTTTATTTATTTATTTATTTTTGATAAGTCATATAGGAAATTATAAGTCCTCCGCTAGAAAACCTTTAAGCTATCATGTGAATATAGAGTCGGGTGTTTCTATAGCCATATAAGTTTCACATGATGCAGAAGAATAAATTTAGTTAACTTAGGTTGTTTAATTGAAAATCTTAATAATCTATAATTCGTATATAAAGATTGGGTTTGAGTAAACATTATTGATGTCGGTACTTGCTACATACCAACAAAGTCAAAAAATGTATCTACATAGATAGTAGATGCGTAAATATGGCGGAATGATCCACTAAAAACTAAATTTTCACTAAGTAGTCTAAGAGTGATTGTATATATAACATATGATAATTATTATAAAGGGTAAATTACACTTTTCGTCCTTTATGTTTGTATCGGATTGCAGTGGATACCCTTTAACTTCAATAATTACAGTCACAGTCCTTTATTTGAAAAACTCATTACATCTTACGTCTTTTAGCTCTAACTTGGTTAAAATTTTCAGTTAACTTTGATCACATAAGGGTAACATAGTCTTTTTACCAATTTTTTACAATTATAATAAATAAAACACAAATACTTTTTAAATAAAACCCCAAATTATCATCTTCAGTCCATTGCTCTTCCTTAATTAAAAAAGAAACTCATTAATACATGTCTTCAATATAGTCCATTGCTCTTCAGTCCATTTCTGATCAATCCCTAATATCATGTACCATTAATATTCTGCTATGTTAGTAATCAAGAATAATCAAACATTCCAAAAACTTTACTTAAAACATATGTAACACACTAACAACAAAAACATAAAAAATAGATGCTAATTCCACTGTTCAAGGGTTGACCTTCTTCAATTAAAACATCAATGAGACGTAGATTCAGAGTTTTGGTGATTATAGGTTTCAAATTGTCCAACAAATCAATCCTTTCTTTTTGCTTAAAGTGATGATAATCTGAACCATGCCATATAGGGGTGTGTAATAACCGAACCGTTAACCGAAACCAAACTGAAAACCAACAAAACCGACAAAACCAAACCAAAATTAACCGAAACCGAATTAACCGAAAGTCGGTTAACGGATATTTTATTTACCATCGGTTAACCGAAATTAACCGAGCCAAACCGAATCATTTATTTTTTTTATATATTTCTAGCTTTTATACCTCTATTTCATGTATTTAATGTTTTATACTTTCATTTCATGAAATAATACCTCTATTTCATTTATTTATGCCTTCATTTCATTTATTTATAACTCTATTTTATGTATTTAAACACCTATTCATGCATTTGTACCTCTATTTCATTTATTTATACATCCATTTCATGTATTTATACATTTACTTCATGTATTTTTACCTCCATTACATGTATTTCTAAGCAAGAAATTTAGCCCTTGTTTGAATTGGTTATTAACCGAAAATTAACCGAACCGAAAACCGACAAATTAACCGAACCGATTAACCGATGACTTCGGTTACGGTTACGAATAATGCTAATAACCGAACCGAACCGTGCACACCCCTAAATTGCCATATATGAAAGTGCTTATACGATCAGCCTCAAATCAAGGGGTTTTTTTGTGATCAGCAACACAGGTGGTCCTATGCTCATTATCTTCAGCAACATGAGTGGTTCTTCGTCGATCTGAAGACCTAAGCGGTTATGGTGGTGGTTAGGGTTGGAGGCAGCGCCGGGAGTGGTGGTGGTGACGAGACTAGGTGGTGGCCGGCGGCTAGAGTGGTGGTGGTGAGGAGATTCAGGTGGTGGCCGACGGCTGGAGTGGTGGTGGCCGGCGGCAGATGTCGTGGTGGTGAGGAGGAGATTAGGTTACAAAGGGGTTTTTAGAGAGAGGGGGAGATATAGGATTGGGTGAAAGTGTGAGTGTTTGATTGTTTGGGGTATGGTTTATAAATATATATATATTCTTCTTTTTTTTAACTATAATTTTAAGTAAATAGGTAAAATTACAAAACTACCCTCATGGAAATAGACTTAACTTAAAATTTTAACCTGGTTAGTGTTAAAGAATGTAAGATGTAATGGGTTTTCTAAATAAAAGTTTGTGACTGTAATTATTAAAGTTAAAGGGTATCCATTGCAATTCGATAAAAAATAAAGGACGAAAAGTGTAATTTACCCTATTATAAATAGGATAGTAGGACATTTTAGTCCTAATACACAAACTTTAACTTTTTTTTCTCAAAAAATACAATATAAAAATCTAGTATAAAAAATCTAACACTAAAATCCAGTACAAAAAATTTAGCACATCAATATCAAGCATAAAAAAATCTAATTCAAAAAAACTAGAACAAAAAATCTAGGACAAAAAAATGCAGCACAATAAATTCAGAACAAGGAAATCTAGTATAAAAAATTCAACAAAAAAAATAGCACAAAAAATGTAGCATAAAAATATAGTACAAAAAATCCAACACAAAAATTCTATACGACATAGAAATACAACACATATTTTTGGTTTTTTTAGTTGTAATATTTTATATAGCAATAATGTACTTAAATTAAAGATGAAAAAAGATGCTCGATTTTATGTAAGAAAAAGTCGATGAATAGACAAATCCAAAAATACCCTACACTCTTTTTTTCTTACATTTTCATCATCGATTTGAAAATGAAATGTTAAGATACCTTTTTATCTTACTTAAGCAAAATTAACTTTATATTTGATCATATCCTCGTAAATATGTACGTACAAACATATGTATATGTAGGATACGTTAATTACAGGTAGGATTAAATAAAAGTTAATGTTGCCTACGCAAGATAAGAAATGATCTTAACCTTTCATTTTTTTAATCAATGGCAAAAAGAGAAGTTCAAGGCATTTCTGGAAAAGCCTATTTGTTGACTTACACTCTCCACATGTAAGGCATATGTATATCCACCTCCCCTTTTTTAAACGTACATAACTTGTTTATATCACATTATTTTTAAAAAGAACAATGATGGAAAGTGTTAGGACTGGTTTTTACTCCGAAACGATTACGAACCGACTCGTGTAACGTGCGGAATCCGTACACGAGCGTGGACCAAACACAAGAACCGTACTATAATCTGTGATTCGATTGATAGATCTGAAAAGTTACAAGTCACATGAATCACCTTTTGCCTTTCTCTCTCTACTTTCTCTCTCTAGCTCCAATCTCCTAAAATGTAGCAAATGACAAAAGTTCTAAATGAGAAACCTAATGGTTCTATTTATAGGCCAATGTTATAAGGAGGTTCTCCTTATTTACAGTTATGCCACCTTGCCTTTTACTAACTAGATATTACAAAATAAGCCTATAATTAATCTATTTCTGCTACGGTCTTGAGATGACGGAGGCGATAGACATACTGCACTAACAGACTCCCTCTTGGATATTGCCGCAGTCAATCTCAAACATTTAGTCAGACTCGTAGCGTCGTATCTTTCTCTCTCTCACTCAGTCTTACTGTTTGAACATAATCCCCGTGGATCTGTTTTCAGCTTCAGCTTCTTCTTTTGGTAGACTCTTCAGGCTCCCCCTTTCGTCAAGCTTCCGTGCTTTGGGATCGACACCTGGCTTTCCGGTTACAAGCTCTTCCGGGAAAGATACCTGGCTCCTTTCACGCTTCCCCTTGCGTTGAGCTCGTCTTCAGACTCCCCCTTAGACTCGGCTATCGGGATCGTAGTCTGGTACAACATCTGCAATTCTCAAACGTTTATAAGTAAAACATTTTGAACATCCAATTTTCCAGGAATTGTGACCTGGCTCTTTTAAACTTTCTAAATCAAGATCCTGGCTCTAAAGATATAATAATATGAATATATCCAGGATTACTTGAATCTCTCCCCCTATCAACAATCTTTAAGGATTTGGCAGTTTTATCGAACAAAATCGGAAACTGGCTCTTTTACAGATTTTAACAATATAAGCATCCAAATCCCTCACAGTTAATCATCCAAGTCCAAATTAATGACCTTGGAGATATCACAAACTGTTTTTTATTTTTTATTTTAAAAATTCAAGTTTCAAATTAATGAACTTGTTTTATTTTCAGAAACACGATCAGCATACTTAGATTTTGAAACTCAGTTCTCAGACATCGGTTGTCGAAAATAAAGCAGAATAAAAAATCTTTTTGTATTTTTCTGAAAACACAAAGCAATTAAGAAATATTTACAGACAATATTTTTGTTTTGAGTTTGCGTCAGAGGATCATATCAGTTTTTGACAAGTCACAAGTACTGTTGAGCTTAGTTACACATTAAGACTTAAACAATTCACTTAGATTGTCGATATACTGATCCACTTAAATTTTCACACAAATTTCAACTGATTCAGGATACGAATTAGGTGTTTTAAGAACTTAAACTCATTCATGTGTCCCATCTCTTGAATATACTCCCGTATCCAGATCCCAATATTCAGTCTTACAGGTGAGTATACCTAGATGATATCTGTAAGGGGTTAAATTGCGAAGAACCGTGAGAGCTCAGGTCAGAACTTCCGTTCAGCAGAGAGATGACGGCTTCGACTTTTGGTGTGTCCCCTTTAGAGGATCTTTTCTTCAACAGCACATGATTTATATATTTTTTCAATGTTTCATCATTTTTTATGCTGAGGGTAGGCTATATTTCAAGCAAGCGTAAAGTATTCTCCGTGGACTAGGTCATTGCTTCCACAAAATCAGAAGTCCCGGGATAATACCCCAGATATCACTAAGCATAAAGACCTAGTATCTCAGAAAGAGGGGTCTTTCAAACGAGATTTCAGGGGTTACCTATATATCCAAGTAGTGTTCCCCACGAAATAAGCAAGTTTAAATTTAGGTTTATATCCCGAAAAAGTTTACTAAATGTATAAAAACCTATCGGCATATCATCAGTGAGACTGTTTAATGCTATAAAATCATTACATTTCTTTAGCATACTGTAACTGTCTACTGATTTACTATTATTTCCTCTTTTAATTTTGAATTTTATCATGTTTTTGGCTTTTTCAAATTTTCTAATGTTTTTGGATTTTCTGACAATATTACTCCCCCTAAAATTCTAAACCATTTAAAGAAAATTTGACAACCAATACTGATAGCTTTGTCTCGCCATCCATTTTCTGCTAAAAGTGCTCTGTTTTGCAAAAAAGCAGTAAATACCCCCATGATTTACAATACATTGATATTTTACAGTTTGAAAACCATTTTTCAATCTTGTGAAATTAATCATGTTTGTTCAGCCGTGAGGGTTTCGGCGTATTCAATCAACATAAATTTTTGGTTTTTCAAATTTTTGTCAAAATAAAAACATATTTTTGGTTTTTTTTTTAATTTTTAATTTTTATGATTTATGAAATGTTGTTTATTTATATACAGAAAACAAACTCCCTGTTTCAACCAACACAGGGTTCAGCAGCCTCCTCTCCTCGTTGTGCCAGGCTGCTCCAACTTCCAATCTCACAATCTTCAGATTTCTTGAGCACCTGCACATTCAGACTAATTGTTTACTTGAACAATTTAGCCCAGGTCTGTTTGACCTTAGGCATTTCAACACAATATGCTTCATTCAACTTCGGAAAATCTTTGTCATTTTGAAGAAATACTTCTTCATCTTTGACTTCAACTTTCTCATCTTTTACCGAAATCATTTGTTTCTTAGCAGACCATGTTTAACCTTTTGGAGTACCTCTTTTGTAAAAATGTGATTCTTTTTGATCATTTTGACTTTGAACAACAACTTTTGGTTTCCAAAACTGGTTTGGTTTTGTTGCATCAACAGTTGTTTTCCAACTTTGTGTTGTTCTAAATCTGGGTGTCTCTGATTTCCAGGTTTGTTGTGAGTCAGCCTTTGACATTTTCGGCTTCCAAGTTTGCTTTGGGTCAAACTTGGTTGATTTCTGATTCACAACATCAGACTTCTTTTTCGTTTCAACACCAACATATTTCAGATTTGGACACTTGCGAGCAAGATGTCCTGTTTGGTCACATTTGAAACATGTTCTCTTTGACACATCTTTAACCTGTTGTTGTTGCTTTTTCTGAGCATAGAACTCTTCATTAGACTGACGCCTAAATTGGAGTTCTTTCTCTTCTTCTGAACTTGTTCCGTGAACAAAATTCATTTTTGTCTGATAATTTGGCATTTCATTTTTATTCCAACTTTGTTTCTTCTTATAACCCAACCCAGCCTTCATGTTTTTCTTCTTGTAACCAGGTTTGTTATAAAAAGTTTTGTGACCTTTTCCAGCAAACTTTGGAATTTCAGACTTTTCAATCTCAACCATCTTGAAAACTTTGTTAATCTTTTCTGAAATCACATTCTGAATCGGGAATACAACATCTAAGAATAATTTATCCGATCCAATCATGGTATAAACCAATCCTTTTGAATCATCATTCAAATTTTTCTCGGATTTTGAGTTTTTCAGATATCCATCATGAAAATTACCTTCATTTTCATCCTGTGATTCAGATTTACCTTTTTCAACCGACTCTTCTTTCAACACACTTTCAACGACCTTACCTACCACCTCTGAATCACTAGAATCATCAGATTTGGAATAGGTTATGTCAATGTTATCTGGCAATTGATCTACCATGTTGAAAGCTTTTTCGACCTTTTCATCATCATAAAATGCAAACTTTTCCGGTGGTGGAACTTGATGAAACTCTGAGCCAATGCCTTTCTTGTTTTGCTCAGAATCTTTTCCATCCGGTTTTATGTTGAAAATTCTTTCAAGCACGTATGACGACACGTGATAACTTTTTAACTTGTTGTTATCCTGTTCTAAATCAGCAATCTGACGCTTTAGCTTAGCAACATCCTCAATGTAAGAATTTACAACATCTTGTTTTATTTCATACATTCGCTTAAGCTCTTTAGTTGTTTCAGATAAGTAATTCATTCTTGATTGAGCAAATTTCATTTCATCCTTCACTTTTTCATATGATTCTTTTGTAATGTGATATGCCAATTTTATTGAATCATATTCCTTTTTCATTTCTTGACAAACAATTTCCTTTTGATCACATTCTTCTGTCTTTTTCATAACATTTTCTTTCAAAACTTCATTTTCTTTTTCTAACTTTTTACATTTTTCTAAAAGTTTTTCATCATTTTCTTTCAAAACTTTTTCGTTTTCTAACATTTCTTTGCATTTATTTTTGAAAACTTCTTCAATTTTATTGAATTCAATATTTCTTATTTTGAATTGTTTTTCTTTTTCAGCACAAGCACTGCATGTTTCCATGCATTTCTTGCACTGTTCAACAATTTTGATTTTAGTTTCAGAATCACAATTTACCTCAGTGATTGGCACCTCAGTGTTTGTTGCATCTGTCTGATCAGTATCATTCTTCTTTCCTTCAACACCAACCTCATTACCAGCATCACCAGCTTCCAAATTCTCATTCTTCACTTCTTCTTCTTTCTTCTCATCAATCTGCTATTTTTCAGTAACAGCTTTCTCAACTTCTACATTCACCACAACTTCTTCTTTCACTTCATCAGCTACCTTCACATCTTCAACTTTCACAGCTTTGACTTTCACGTCTTCAGCTACCTTTTTCAATTCTTCAACCATGCACTCAACATTCTTCTTCATTCTCTCTTCATCTCTCTTCTTCAAGCTTGATATCATGACATCTCTTAAACGTCTTTCAAACTTCTTCACATATGTGTCATCTTTTAAAACATTAGTGTAGTATACGACAGATAAAGGAATTTCTAGAAGCACATCATCAAAGATTATGTCTTTCTTGGGAACAACAGGTTCACCATTCATGTTGACGTAGCATTCTCGCTTCTTATCCCATCGCTTGTTGGCCACTGCACTTTCGTATTCTTCTTGCATCATCTCCATCCTGTTCCAAGCAATGTTTCTTTCTCGATAAGTTTTCTCACTCAGAATCTCTTCTCCGGTTTTCTCTTTGATCTCAACAACAACCTTTTCTTCTTTGTTCTCCTCTTTAATTTCAGCAACGAAAACATAATGATTGTTCTTTGTTATAGTTTTTCCATGAGTTATTTTCTGAATATCAACACGATCTTCTTCCGGATAAATCTGACTCCAATCATATCCTTCATCATCGTGGATTACAGCATAAGATCTTGACTTCTCTCTGGGTTTATCTTCAATCATCTTTGGCTCTTATCTGCTACGGTGGTAAATCGCCTTTCGGTAGTAATCATCATTGAACGGATGTTCATTTCCACCAACCGCAGAATTGTTGCACTCTCTTTTGAAATGACCTTTTTGCTTACATTTGAAGCAGGTCACTTTGGACTTATCAAATCCAAGCTTTGTAGATGCACCACCGAGAGATTGCTTCCCAGTAATTTCCATATATCTCTGAGCTCTGCGGATGCAGCTTGCCAAACACCAGCGGATGTCAATGAGTTCCATCTCTTCCGGATCAATCTGGTCGTAGTCTTCCTTGGTTAACTCAGAGTTACCAATCTTGCCTGCAACTAGACCTTCATACGATTCCAAAACAGATGCAAGGAAGCTCATTTGCTGCTTAGCTGCATTAATGCTCATGGCCGGAGAACTTTTCAGTTTAAGAGCGATGTTGCAAAGAACTTCTTCAGATTCTTCAGAGCTTGCTTTTGAAGAAGATGAATGGTATCCTGGATTGTAGCTTGACGAGCTTGTTTGTGGTTCTTTCATCTTTTCAACTCTGAATCCGGTCTTTGGTGATTCACTAACTTTCACCGAAGGTGTGCTACCTTTGTAATAAAGACCGACATTTTGATGATGCAAAGAACCGCTCATCTTGCTTTGCTTTTGTAGCTCAAGCTCATGACTTTCAATTTTTTCTATCGAAGCATCAAGAGAAATTGTATCATATAGCACATCATTTTTTAGAATAAACACAAACGTTTGCCACTGATCAGCTCGTGGTAACGCTTCTATGATTTTATCAATAATTTCCTCTCTTGTTTTCACAATTTCAAATCTTTCGAGTTCAATTTTTAGGTGACAAAATCTTTCTATCATTTGCCTCAGAGACTCTCCTTTAATGCTATCAAACAGATCAAATTCTTTCTTTAACAGGGCAATTTTGTTCTTTTTAATCTGTTTACCCCCCTCAGCTTTAACTCGTAAAGCTTCCCAAACCGATTTCGATGACCCATCATGGTTAAGTAATGCAAAAATGTCATTTCGAATAGCCGACTGGATCAAAGCAATCATTCTCTGTTCAGACAAGAATTCCTTTTTGTCCTCAGCTCCTAATTTCTTCATAGGAATTTCCTCTCCTTTGTCATTCTTTGGCCTTTCATATCCGAACTCTAGACAGAACCAGCTCTCGTGTGCATACGCTTTTGCCCAGTTGAGAAACCGTTCTTTCCACCAAGTATAATCCTCAATATTATCTAGCTTGGGTGGTTTGGAATGAGTTCCATAAAAGTTGTCGTGATTGATGTTTTCATTGACCACTTTTGTGATTGACTTTGGTGTGACAGTTGAACTTTCGGAAGATTCGGATGTGAACGCGTTGTAGAACGTGTTGTAAAATTCTTCAGCCATGATATGATCTTCTCAAATTACAAGCACCTTTTAATCACCTGAATCACGATCAAACAAACACAATGAGTTTAATCAATATCAAACAAATGAATCGGATGGGTATCCGATCGAATGAGTCAACACAAGTCAACAGTAAAAATAATCTCGTGACAACGCTGTCCGTTCGGATGAGATTGCTATCCGTTCGGGTGAGATAGCTATCCGTTCGAGTGAGATTGTATCCGTTTGGGTGAGATAGCTATCCGTTCGGGTGAGGATTGCTATCCGTTTGGGTGAGGATTGCTATCCGTTCGGGTGAGGATAAAGCTGTCTGAACGGGTGAGATTGTATCCGTTCGGGTGAGATAGCTATCCGTTCGGGTGAGGATGAAGCTGTCCGAACGGATAGGTATGTTCTCCGATCGGGTGAGTATCCGATTCTTTGACAAACACCTGAATCAAACAAATAAAATGATTAGGATCGGGTGGTAATCCGTTCGGATTGCCACTCGATTCGTTGCACTTTTAAACTTGAACAAACAACTTGCAATGAATCGGATTATGACCCGATCGGGTGGGTCAACAAAAGTCAAACTTTAAAGGTATGCAATGAATCAGGTGGGGTGTCGATGAATCGGATTACCGCCCGATCGGGTGGTAATCCGATCGGGTAGCTATTTGACCGTTTGACCTCATCAATGAACTTTAACTTTCAAAATACTATCACATGCAAACTGACAACATCACTTTATCACATGCAAACAAAATTAATGATATCACATGAATTTTATCAATGGCCGACAAACGATACTCCAAATTTAATCCTATTGAACCTCACTTTATGTATTTACATGAAGCACATGGTGACCATTAGATTCCTGACAAGCTTTTAATGCAATTGAAAATCTTGTGTATTATCGACAGTTGATTAAATGTCCCTATAATGATACACGTGAACTGCTGATAAAGTTGACTGACTAATGCTGACAGGGTTGACTAAGTGGCCCGATCGGGTGGGATGCTTTGAATCGGTTGAGATGTGTTGAGTCGGATTACCGCCCGATCGGGTGGTAATCCGATCGGGTGACAGTCAACATAGTCAACATTTAATGAATTGCAGTGAAATGAATCGGGTGGGACAATGAATCAGATGGTCATTCGATCGGATTGCCATCCGATCGGTGAACATCAAGAACACAGACAACAGCAACAGTTAGCATTTTGTCAACTTTTTCGAACCAATATATCTCCCAAACTACTTCGAATTAAGATCTGAAATTTTGTAGGCTTATAGATCACGTATTTTCGCACAACATATCCAAATTTTAGCCATTTTTAACCGTAAAACCCTATTTAATTTTGTGTTTTTCAGTAAAAAACGTGAAGCAATGTAAAGATGAAGAAAATTGACAAATCTGATGCGATTTTTGATCTGAATCTGATGAATTCGTGCGCGAAACAGTGTGTTTGATCCGTTCAATCGAGCTCCTGCTCTGATACCACTTGTTAGGACCGGTTTTTACTCCGAAACGATTGCGAACCGACTCGTGTAACGTGCGGAATCCGTACACGAGCGTGGACCGAACACAAGAACCGTACTATAATCTGTGATTCGATTGATAGATCTGAAAAGTTACAAGTCACATGAATTACCTTTTGCCTTTCTCTCTTTACTTTCTCTCTCTAGCTCCAATCTCCTCAAATGTAGCAAATGGCAAAAGTTCTAAATGAGAACCCTAATGGTTCTATTTATAGGCCAAGGTTATAAGGAGGTTCTCCTTATTTACAGTTATGCCACCTTGCCTTTTACTAACTAGATATTACAAAATAAGCCTAGAATTAATCTATTTCTGCTACGGTCTTGAGATGACGGAGGCGATAGACATACTGCACTAACAGAAAGTTAAGAAATCGGCAAGCCTTAATCGACTATTTATACCTATTGCATTTAATGTGATGGGTAACCATGCCCACCACTTGCAGTGTAGACCTAATCACGGGGCGACACGTCAGACGCCAAATACAAGGCAACAATTATCATGTGCGCGTAGCTACTACTCGCCTGACACAAAGACGTAAAGGCGTGGCCGACACTGTGACGACATCCTTTGCACAGTGTCAGCAGTCACATCAGTCGTACTTCTCACCAAACCTTATCTTCGGAAGATTGTCTTTTTGAGTTTCAAACCTTCAACCATTGCGCGACCAGTTTTCTTTCCCTCCAAGGTAGTAAGGTCTTGTGTAATAACCCGCACGTTCGTGCGTTGTTGCTACTCGTAATATCCGTTATGCCTAGCACCAGAGATTCGGATCATAATGTATCTATATCGCATATATCGCTATATTGCAGTATTTTCCCATAATTTCGCGTACTTTATCACTAACACGTCACATTGTACCTGCTGACAACCACGAAGATGTCTAGTGAGGACCAATTCTACCCTCCTTGATAGTCGTGATGTGTCGCAGTGCAACTCATTACTCAAAACGCACATCTCATCACACACATTAACGTTCACGATGACGTTGAGTGAGGACCTATTCTACCCTCCTCGATGACCGTGAAGCGTCGCAAAGTAACGCATATTCGAAACGAAACCCGGTTATTGTATCGCAACTTTGAAATATGGATATGTATACGACCCTATGAGATTAATTATAATGAATATACGAAAATGAGGATGAAACTGTGTAACCGAACTATCGCAACGCTTAACAATCGAAACAGAACACCAAAACTCAGCTTGCCAGAGGTGTTTGATCGAATGGCACTTCGATCGAATGGCCATCCGATCGGACAGCCATTCGATCAGACAGCCATCCGATCGGACAGCCAACCGATCGGACAAGCCATCCGATCCGACTCACTACAACACCTCCTATCCTCTCTTGCCTATAAATACCCCCACTCTAACATCAATTGCCTTGATGTGACAGCTCCCGCTCGACCCGCACGTTTTGGGCTATTTTCTCTCGATTTCTTGTGATTATTGTAAGTTTCCAACTCAAATCTTGTACTTCGATGATCTACACGCACTTCTACATCATTTTTTTCTTCTAAATCTTAACTTTTAACCGTGAAATCAATGGATTTGAGGTGTTCTAGGGTGATGTCATCACAAAGTTCTTATAAACTTCAAAGTGTTGGCCTCATTCCACCAAGAACAACTCAGATCCGAAGGATTTCCACAAGAATAAACAACATTTTCACACAGATCTACACATAACCATGAATAAAAGGATTAAAAGATGGTTTACCAACTTTCTTCCAACTCTATTACACTCAACGCACTCAAAACCGAGAGAATCAGAGCCTATACCGACCTTCTACTCATTCTTAGTGTCGTGTTGGTTCAAGATCTGATTTCTAACAAAGAGACGACCGATTTCGGGTTAACCAAGAACGACCATCACGTATCAGTAAACCGGTCAGAGTTAGGTGATTCCTGTCCGATCGGGTCCCTTGGTTCGAGATGGGTTTCTCACGTTTAGCACGTCACAACACCGTCTCGATCAAAACCGCCAAAAATCTTCGAAGTTAGTCAAGTGCCAAGGACGACTAGATTGTTTGGACGGATTGCCATCCGATCGGACAGGCATCCGATCGAACAGGCATCCGACCGAACAGGCTGTCATCCGATCGGACAGGCTGTCATCCAAACGGACAGGGCAGCCATCCGAACGGACTGATTTCACCTTGGGTCCCACACTTGACTTTGATTTCAACAATTTGGAGTACTGTCCGATCCATTGACGCCTTGCTCCATTTAATGTAAAATTCAACGCTCACGCTATCGATCTGTAATCAGGGTAACCTCAGACGCGCCCCCCCTTCAATCCAACCAAGCTGTGTTTACTTGCTGAACACCGACTGTGAGTATACTCGAACCCCTTTTATCACATTTTGGGTGTAACATACGTTCCTATTAAATTGAATTTATCAAAACAAATTATTCAATCAACTGTTTATCACTTGCGAATAACTGTTATGCATATTTACACGTGATGCTAGTTACATATGTGTTAGGACTTATACCCGCGAGGTCCCGCCTTAACTAGTATAGTACTATAGCACCCGACGGGGTCTAGTTAGGATGAATAGCAATCGCAATCGCAGCTCGAGTGACTTAGCTGGTAGTATCTGTCTTATGCATGTATGTTGAGGTATCTCGATTATGTATTTGGTAATTCGCAGCACTTTTATCTATTTACGCTTCACTATCAAAACTTGTATACTCGCCAATACTTTTGTATTGACGTTGTTTTAACGTATGTTGTAGGTTTAGTTGCAGTCTACATCAAATCAAGCTAGGAAGTCTAGAAACTTACCTAAAATCTATGTTGTCGGATTTGTATTGTTCGAGAGGACAAGAAATCTGTGATAAATTATGTGAATGTATTGTTTATTAGTATGAGATAATGAACGCATTAAATACTGTCGCAATGTAGTTGTTATGGATTCTCTTGAGCAATCTGATTCGCCTAGTGCCGTGCCCCGATGATTCCGCCATCGGTTGGGGTGTGACAGATTGGTATCAGAGCCATAACTATAGGGAATTAGGCAAGACTCGAACTAGTCCGGGTCGATGTCTTAGGAAACGACCTAGTCTATAGTCTAAGTACCAACGGGCCGACTAGTGTGAGCCAGTAGGGGAATTGCACGGGCCTACTTGATACTCTAGTTCGACTCCGCTAAAACTACCACTTCGCGTGAACACCGCATACTACAATTTCACCTGAAGAGCCTTTCCTAAGGCTGGAATGTTACTTAGCCTTTCCTAAGGTTAACATAATACACACGTTTTCGAAAAATACTCGTGTAACACAACCGAGTGGTCCAGTCGAGATCAGGCGTGAAAACCAAGAACTCTCGATAAGATCGCTTACTCAGCGCCTTTTTCTAGCACGAGAACTTTTCGTCGAACTAGGAGTGACATCCATAACTCAACGAAAGTCTCCATTTCAAAATCCAGTGGAACTCCCGAATTTATTCAAAGAGCACAACCACAATTAGGAACGAAGTTGTTAAGTCAGGGGTGAAACCCGTATCTTAATAAACCGTTCCACTCTCTAAATTGGTTTTCGAAAAGCTCTCACCAAGGACTCGATAATAACGATGACTCGAGCCACGCGATGACTAGGAGGACGAATGCCATGAGCTGTATCCCAGTGGAAGCATAAGTCTTCTAGGTCAACGCACGTGCACGAACTTGTTGGGTATAGTTGGGTTACCTTGGGTAGTCGACGCCTTAAACACCCGAGGTACTCCGATTATTTTACTAAGCCTACGACTCGCCGGTTTATGCTTTAATGAACTTAATTACGCTTTATGTGTTTATTTTACGCCTTATCGATTTCTCGATTTATCAATTTTCACTCCTTGTTTTACAAAACGCACAACTCGCACAACCATCGCAATCCAAAACGAAAACCGAACGTTCGCAACAAAACAAGTGTCTACTTCCTCGATTTCACTTTCCCCCCTCAACGCGTCCTCGCGCATTATATCCCGACAAGTATGTGGGTAAGCATAAACTACAACTAATTATATATATATATACAAGCAAATCAATTGTGTGAGAACTTAGGAATCTCGTGTCTCTTATGTGGTTCTTATGTGAAGTCTATTATATTACTCGCTACAAGTTTTGATCGCGCTCAATCACATCGCAAAACTCAAAATCATTATGATCGAATCTCACTCCAAATCTCCCTCTCTCTCTGTCTAGATGCCTTCCAACGACCCTACCTCGAGACGAACAACCAGGAGAGGAACCAAACGAAGCGCCGAAAAGAGGATTGCCTCGCTTGTGGCCATGGAAGTGGCCAAGGTCATTCCTCAAATTGTCGCTCAAGTACACTCTCTCAGCAACTTCAAAGCCTGTGACCCGATGGAGTTCACGGGTGAAGGAGGTGTATCCCAACTACTCCAGTGGTTCGATTCTATCGAAGTTACCCTTCGTCAGAGTGGGTGTCCCGATGGATTTCATACTACTTGCGCTACCGGGGTATTTCAATCGCGAGCACTTGACTGGTGGACAGCCGAACGTAACAAACGTGGGATCTCCGCAGCTTACGCTCTCCCTTGGGATGAGCTGAAATAGCTCATGAAGATAGAGTACTGCCCTCCCCACGAAGTTCAGAAACTAGAAGACTAATTTTGGAAAATCAAGCAAGTTGAAGGTGACAATAATGGCTACACCGCAAGGTTCAAACAGCTTAGCATAATCTGCCCAAGTCAAGTCAACACTTCAAAAAAAGCCATCACAAAGTACATTCGCGGTTTGCCTGAATGTGTGGTCGATTTTTCCGAAGCTGCAAGACCTGCTACCATCGAAGAAACCTATCGCTTGGCCGCAGAAATCAATGACAAACGAGTCTTGGACGGATTCTTCTCCAAGAAACCTGTCAAACAAGCTCATCAAGCAATCGTCATCGATTCATCCGACGATTTTTCCAATGATTCTACCGACGATTCTTCTGAAGATTCCTCCGACAATGCCTCCAGCGAATCATCAGACGAATCCTCCGACGACACTGCATCATCTAAGGAAGCTCAGCTCAGCCGTAAACGGAAGACCATGAGCCCAGACTCTTCAACAACTGGATTTTCGCAACCAGAACCTCTCTAGGCAGCTCCAGTTCACTTGAAACGCGCCTACAACGGAGCTCATCCCCTATGTTTCACGTGTACGTATCATCACCCGCCAGAAGCTAACTGTCGCTATTGCGCAAATTGCAACTGGTATGGTCATCTTACGCAACACTATCGCACGAGACCGCAACCTTGAGGAATTTCGGCAATAACCGCAGTCTCCACAGAAGTGCTCCACAGCAACGTTATTTTGCTTTTAATGTTTTTGTAATAATACGACTCATCGCCGTCAATATCTTTTATGTGTGGAGCTTGTTCTATCTCTCGACGCATGTGGATTCTATTTTTCTCTTATACTCGCACACAATCAAATGCTAGCACTATGTACTATATAATGCATTTTACCCCTACTATGCGTTCTTGAGATAAGGTACGATAAACGTGCAAGAATCAAATTAATCACGGATGCACACGAGATTATTTTGGTTAGTGCACGAAGATCGTAGTGAGTTTCAATGATGCCTCAACGTTCAGGGCATGGTTAAGCGTGGTGGATACGCCGCTGGTACTTCCTATATATAAGCGTATTGACCATGTCTGACGAAGTGTGACACCTATTCACGGAACGAAGGCGTATGGATTGAAACATGACGGTGTTTCGCCATGCGGAGTTGGAACGTAGACCTATTATACTGTTATGGTTATTTTCGACACACTACACTATATCGCAAGACGTAACAATCTCAATCGCAACTCAAGCGTGTAATCGCAAAGACTTTTCGTAAGTCAACATGCTCGCAATCGCATTAATCGCTGGAATCTATCTCGCAAATCGCAATTGTTTATTATGTGTCTCGCGCTATCGCTTATTGTGTGTCCGCAATCTCAATCGTTTATTGTATGGATCGCTACCGCTTATGGTGTGTCTTCTCTTAATCGCATGATTTGTGGGAATTGCTCTATCGCTTGTGTATCGCTCACCACTCCTCGTATATCGCTTAACGCTTATCGCCATCACTATCGCTTACCGTTATTTATGTTATCTATGTTATGTTAGCACACATGACCTCGCTTCACGGGACGAACCTGATAGGGTTAAAACATGGTGGATACGCCGCTGGTACTTCCTATATATAAGTGTTTTAGCTATATCAACAGATTTTCAGGAAAAAAGGCCATGTGGGGCTTAATGTCAGTTGAAATTTGTGGTGTCGGTTAATCTAATCAAATCGCATGTTCCCATCGCTTGCAACGCATCGATCGTCGCCTATCGCTCAACGGTTGTCGCTATCGCTCATCGCTTTTCGCTTATCGCCGTCGTCTTCTTTTATTATGTTTGTTTCGTGCTATCAGTTATCGCATACAACTTGTCGTTTGTCGCACTCGCCCGGGACACTAAACTTAGTTCGAAAACGACCTCATCACTCAGTTCTCTTTTCAAGACTTGATCCAACCCTTTCTCGTTTGGACCGAGTCATCGCAAATCTGTCGGTACTATGTCGACACGTATGACACTGCCTCGCGGGACGGAAGCCATATGGATAAAACATGGTGGATACGCCGCTGGTACTTCCTATATATAAGTGTTTTAGATATATTGTAGAACTTTCATGGAGAAGTGCCATACGGGGCCGACCTTAAAAAAATTAATTTTTTTTGGTATTATTAAAAAGGATTCGTTTACACAAAGTTTAAACCAACTTTTCTTATAAAACTCTTTCCAAAAAAAAAACCTTTGTACAAAACGAGATTTCCTTGTAACACTGGTGTGACAATCGACTCAAGCTAACACCGTGTGGCGAGAAAATTTCGTAAAACGAGTTTGAAACACTTTTTAGATCTTTTCATAACCTAACCAAAACACTTCTCATAGCACTGGTGTGGACATCAATACAGTTAATGCAGCACCGTGAGAAGATTTTCATAAACAAGTTTTTCCTAATTAAATCAACTTTTTGAAAATTTAAAACGCTTTGGAATCGCATTCTTGCGTGTGTATCACCTTTGATTGTTCGAATCATCTAAACTCGTCGCTCTCGCTTAGTCTTCGCAATGCTCTCGCGCCTTAATTCTCTATCGATCGCTCGCTATCCCGTCGCTTTTGTCATTTACTCGTCCGCATCAACCCTCGCGACCCTTCTTGTGGATTAATTTCGGGACGAAATCTCCTAAAGCAGGGGAGACTGTAACAACCCGCACGTTTGTGCGTTGTTGCTACACGTAATACTCGTTACGCCTAGCACCAGAGATTCGGATCATAATGTATCTATATCGCATATATCGCTATATTGCAGTATTTTCGCATAATTTCGCGTACTTTATCACTAACACATCACATTGTACCTGCTGACAACCACGAAGATGTCGAGTGAGGACCAATTCTACCCTCCTTGATAGCCGTGATGTGTCGCATTGCAACTCATTACTCAAAACGCATATCACATCACACACATTAACGTTCACGATGACGTTGAGTGAGGACTTATTCTACCCTCCTCGATGACCGTGAAGCGTTGCAAAGTAACGCATATTCGAAACGAAACCCGGTTATTGCATCGCAACTTTGAAATATGGATATGTATACGACCCTATGAGATTAATTATAATGAATATACGAAAATGAGGATGAAAGTGTGTAACCGAACTATCGCAATGCTTAACAATTGAAACAGAACGCAAAAACTCAGCTCGCCGGAGGCGTTTGATCGAATGGCACTTCGATCGAATGGCCATCCGATCGGACAGCCAACCGATCTGACAAGCCATCCGATCCGACTCACTGCAACACCTCCTCTCCTCTCTTGCCTATAAATACCCCCACTCTCACATAAATTGCCTTGATGTGACAACTCCTGCTCAAGCCGCACGCTTTTGGGCTATTTTCTCTCGATTTCTTGCGATTATTGTAAGTTTCCAACTCAAATCTTGTACTTCGATGATCTACACGCACTTCTTCATCATTTTTTCTTCTAAATCTTAACTTTTAACCGTGAAATCAATGGATTTGAGGTGTTCTAGGGTGATGTCATCACAAAGTTCTTATGAACTTCAAAGTGTTGGCCTCATTCCACCAAGAACAACTCAGATCCGAAGGATTTCCACAAGAATAAACAACATTTTCACACAGATCTACACATAACCAGGAATAAAAGGATGGAAAGATGGTTCTCCAACTTTCTTCCAACTCTATTACACTCAACGCACTCAAAACCGAGAGAATCGGAGCCTATACCGACCTTCTACTCATTCTTAGTGTCGTGTTGGTTCAAGATCTGATTTCTAACAAAGAGATGACCGATTTCGGGTTAACCAAGAACGACCATCACGAATCGGTAAACCGGTCAGACTTAGGTGATTCCTGTCCGATCGGATCCCTTGGTTCGAGATGGGGTTTCTCTCGTTTAGCACGTCACAACACCGTCTCGATCAAAACCGCCAAAAATCTTCGAAGTTAGTCAAGTGCCAAGGACGACTAGATTGTTTGGACGGATTGTCGTCCGATCGGACAGGCATCTGACCGAACAGGCTGTCATCCGATCGAACAGGTTGTCATCCGAACGGACATGCTGTCATCCGAACGGACAGGCTGTCATCCGAAAGGACAGGCTGCCATCCGAACGAACAGGGCTGTCATCCGAAAGGACAGGCTGCCATCCGAACGAACAGGCTGCCATCCGAACGGACAGGGCAGCCATCCGAACGGACTGATTTCACCTTGGGTCCCACACTTGACTTTGATTTCAACAATTTGGAGTACTGTCCGATCCATTGACACCTTGCTCCGTTTAACGCACAATTCAACGCTCACGCTATCAATCTGTAATCAGGGTAACCTCAAACGCGCCCCCCCTTCAATCCAACCAAGCTGTGTTTACATGCTGAACACCGATTGTGAGTATACTCGAACCCCTTTTATCACATTTTGGGTGTAACATACGTTCCTATTCAATCAAATTTATCAAAACAAATTATTCAATCAACTGTTTATCACTTGCGAATAACTGTTATGCATATTTACACGTGATGCTAGTTACATATGTGTTAGGACTTATACTCGCGAGGTCCCGCCTTAACTAGTATAGTACTATAGCACCCGACGGGGTCTAGTTAGGATGAATAGCAATCGCAGCTCGAGTGACTTAGCTGGTAGTATCTGTCTTATGCATGTATGTTGAGGTATCTCGATTATGTATTTGGTAATTCGCAGCACTTTTATCTATTTACGCTTCACTATCAAAACTTGTATACTCGCCAATACTTTTATATTGACGTTGTTTTAACGTATGTTGCAGGTTTAGTTGCAGTCTACATCAAATCAAGCTAGGAAGTCTATAAACTCACCTAAAATCTATGTTGTCAGATTCGAATTGTTCGAGAGGACAAGAAATCTGTGATAACTTATGTGAATGTATTGTTTATTAGTATGGGATAATGAACGCATTAAATACTGTCGCAATGTAGTTGTTATGGATTCTCTTGAGCAATCTGATTCGCCTAGTGCCGCGCCCCGATGATCTCGCCATCGGTTGGGGTGTGACATCTTGTGTGCCATTCGCCAGTAGCCAGAACTTATATACAAGCAATAACAATGTGCGCATCGCCACATAGCGTCAAAGAATAAACTAGGCTTGTGCCAACCTATAAAACCAAAGGCAACAACAATCTAGTCCAGAGCTCCACCCACTTGCAGTCCGCGCATGGGAGCAACATTGGACTGAGGGGACTTGAAGGGGTATGGTCCCAGTCTTGCGCAAGGATTTCTAAGACATGTGCACAAAGGATCATACCCAGACTTAACAAAATTGTACTTAGCCTTAACAAGAGCATGTGTGCAGGCCCAGACCGGCATATGCTGCACAATAACTCAGATAAGTACAATAGTACAGATGGCAGGAGTTGTAGCAAAATTAGCATGCGTCCGACCCTAACCAGACAACTTCCATGATAACCAATTATGCAAGAGACAATAAGTACAAAAGGACAGTGACGTGGAACCAATCAGGTTGCTCTGTTCACTGCTCCATGATCTCCACTCACTGCTGGTGACCGACTCGACAACAAGGACAACCGTTAAGCCACGTGGCTCGAATCACCGTGCGCCAGTGTCTCTATCCTCTGCAAGCACTAACGGTCATGTCAGAGGAAACAAACAAGATATTCCTTGTTAGTGACGTCCGGCCCAAGGCCAATTGATGTGTGTAAAATGCAACATATAAATTACATCAAATGAGGCATAAAACTATCCCTTTTTAGTACTAATGTTGGAAAAAGTGTGTTTTTGTCTTCCTTTTGTATTTTCAGGACCAAATTAGCTTAAACAAACGAAAGGAACAAATATGCAGCAAAAACTAACATAAATACAAAGAAAAGGAATAAATGTGGCATGCCCGACCCCTCGGCAACATCCCCAAGAGCAAAAACAAGAAACAGAAGGCTGACCACAGCCCGTGCTCACTGGACACGGGGGCGTGGTCAGATGTCTGCAGAAATGAACAAAGCTATGGAAGCTTCTACGCCCACCACGGGGGCGTGCCCAGCTCAGCCCGAAGTGTGGTCAACGCTAAGATTTGCAGAATCTTGCAAATCTTGGTAGTATAGATATGCTTCTGCACACGGGGTCATGCCCAGCGAACACGGGCCGTGTGGAGCCCAATGCTGACAAATGCAATTAATGAAGGAAGAGAAAAGGGATGGCCACGGGGGCGTGTCCGCTGGACACGGGGCTGTGGTCGGGCTTCTGTTCAGGCTATAAATAGGGGTGCTTGGCTCACTTCAAAGGCATCCCTTGGCAAACCACCTATCTCCCACTTTGCCACCACTCCACCAGCACTACAACACCCACATCCACCACCATCATCCATCATCCACCTTAGAGTGTGTGTAGTAGTCTCGAGATCCAAGATTGATAGTAAGAGTTCTTTTCAATTAAAGGCCATGTTTGGCTAAGTCTCTTACATCACTTGGTGAAGATAAGTCTTTAATGTATTACTTTTGATTTTTAATCTTTTCGCACTTTTTATTTGGTTTTATATTAATGACTTTAATAACTAGTTTCGTATGTTGAAGGTGAAACTTCTTTATCATTTGTCAGTGGTGTCTTGGCATTACTTTACTGTCTATATAAAGTAAAAGATTTTCACCATTCATATCTCTACGGTCTATATAGAGATATATTGGCTACCTGGTCGGGGATTAAGGGAATGGTTTAGTAAGGTTCTTACCTTGTTCAGTGTATAGATCCTGCAAGGACCTGGGTCAAGCTTACTAGGACCTCCTTTAATACCCACTGGTATTGGATGGCAGGGGTGCGAATGGCTTGACCCCCTTATTTGTAAACTACTATTAATACATTAAACCGGCTACTTGGGATTGTATCTCCGCTGACTCAAACCACTTAGCCGAGGGTAACGTCACCTTCAAAGAGGGGCCTACCACTTTTCGCATCAACAACTTAATTAATTATCTTTCAATATTCCGAGCCTTTGGGATTGTATCCTTGCTGACTCAAACCACTGGGTTGAGGGTAACGTCATCTTCAAAAGAGGGGCCTACTACTATAACTAAGATAATCTCTTAAAAAGTGTAAAAGTGCGGAAATCATCAAATGATACATTAAAGGCGAGTCGGATCCAAGTGATTCATCTTATCTATCTGTTTTTATTTTATTTTTATTTCTGCATTTTTAGTTTTTATTTTATTTTTCATACTTAAAACCTTTTCTAAAAATTTTAGTTTGATTAGACGTTGAGGATAAACCGGTACTAAAAGCTCTTGAGTCCTTGGACGACCTCGGTATCTTACCAACTCTATACTACGCTCACGATGGGTGCACTTGCCCATGTGTGTGTTTAGTGTTAGTAGAATATCGTGTTTTATAAATTTAAAACTTGACTATGTGTAAAATGGGCTTAAAATATCAATAAAAACATATTACGCTTCGCACACACCACCAATCAACCCATTTCCTTCTCCACACTCTCCGGCTTTAAATACCAGCCTTCAACCACGGGTTTAAGGATCGACTCTCTCACTCTCTTGCTCTTTACACACACTCGTTTACTCTTCTTAAACGATACTTATTCTTACGCTGGAGGGTGGTTACAAGGAGAACCCACAACCTTGTAATCCCACAGTGTTTTGTTTTGCAGATCATACTCAGAACATCATCGAGGAAAGATTAAGGATTAACCATTATTGACGAGACAACTCCCACAAGGATGGTCGGTTTAGACTTAGTGTTTATTCACAAATTATAATCGATTTAATTGAACTAAAAACAAAATGAGCATCAATCTTTCGTTTTGGGTTTATTTATAATGATGTTGAACTAAGTATATGAACAAAAGAAATATATGAAATTTCTAACAAAATAAAAAAATCAATCCACTTATCATTATGTCTACACATGGTTGTACATCCAAAGGTACAAAATAAACACGAGATATAGAGGACGTCATATGTTGATTATACGACCACATAAGCCTACTATCGAATTAGCAAAGTGCTCTCAAAGCACACAAAAGGAGGACGTCATATGTTGATTATACGACCATATATGGTATCACACTTAATGTAATAATGGCATTATAAGTGGTTAATAGCTAGCGGAATCAGATGTATGATGCATACATAATACCATAGCAAAATAACGACTACACATAGTCGTTAAGCGTCCTCTCCAAATTGAGGATTTTCATTGGCTATAAGGAAATACACACACCCCGATGCTTCTCCTGACACGCTTGTTATACTACTTATGCCCAAGCCCTTATCGCCGCTTTGAATTGTGTCTAGAGCCTTTTTATGTTGAGGTGTACGTGGGCGTTAACAGTGGCGGATCTTGCCCGTTGAACGTGCCAGGGACGAAAGACACGGGCACTAAAAAAAGCCCGGGCAAGCCCGGGCCAAACATAGTATATATAAATTTTTTTTATCAAAATGCGGAAAATTAGCACTACGGCCGAAAAACTTGCCCGGACCGTGGCCCTGCCAGAAGCCTTCTAAGAACCGCCCATGGGCGTTAACCCACTGCACTAAGTTTCATATCTATAGACGCTATATTAAATAAAAGATTAGCAAAACCATTACAATACTTGTCATTTTAAAGTTACGGACATCAGAAAAAAACAGATAATCTCTAAAATTAACAAAGAATAAATCATACGATTTCAAAAGGAACAAACTTAATCGCATGAAAAAATATATATAAAAATTACACGCTCCAATTTTAATAAATCATTGCATAAAGGGATTTAATATTTGTACAAGTGCAATGTATTTAAAACATACATATATACGTTTTAGATTTTATAATCCGCAAATCCCTCATAAAGTGGCAAAGTGTGGGAATGGCACAGTGATGCCCTTTTATCAAGTGTGGAAAAGGTACAGTAGCATACCCTGGCCATGCAATGAAGACACATGTTTATTTACAGTTGTAACCTCAGGATAAAACACCGGTCCAAGCCATGACCCACTTGTTACTATTGCACATTTTCATGTAAACAACTAAATATTATTATAATTGGGTAACTAATTCTATTTTTATTATTTTTATTCATTTAGCTTAGAATAAGATATTAGGTTAAAGTGAAGTTTCAAATAATCGCCTAAAAATATTTTGGAGTTTTTAAGAATTAAATTACCCAAATGACTTTATGATAATCACATGTAGGATGAATTAGTTCTCATAATCGGTCTTGTTCAGTTAGGCCGTGCGGTGTGGGGACGTCCCAGGCACGGCTAGGCCCGGCACCACCGCCCCCTCTCAGTTCGTCCCGTCGCCTCCATCGTCCCATTGCCGCTTGTGACGATCCTTCCTTTTCCTTATCCAACACACACATATACATATATACATCTTGTGTATATAAAGGGACTCATCATCCGCATCCTAGGTCCATTCCCCACACCCAATGACGTGTCCGTCTACGTGGCGGATCATCCCCAAGTGACTACCCTCCTCCATACTCAATAGCCTTAGTATTCCAAAACCATTTTTATTTGGTTGGCAGGGTATGATGTTGAGCATGGGCGGCTCTTATGGTGTGCGGGGAGGACTTCCGCACAAGGCCCGTGATTTTAAAAAAATTTTGATATATATATATGGGTGGGAGTTGGCTATAAAGTCCATTTTTCCTACAAAGTGTATAAAGTCATAAAACACCATAATGTTAACCATAAAACACACTCAAAACCGAAAAATAACATAGTGGAAATTACTAAAACACCATATTTGTGGGTTTTGTGGTGTGTTTTGAATGATAAGGCTTTGATTATCGAATGACTAACATTAATGTGTTTTATGTTGATTATTATGTTGTGTTTTATACTCATAGTTGTACGATGGTGTGTTTGAAGTTTTTAAGAAATGTTAGGGTTTGAATATTGTGTTTTAGTGATCTTCACTATGTTATTTGTGGGTTTTGAGTGTGTTTTATGGCTGAAATTGTGGTGTTTTAAGACTTTGTAGGAAAAATGGACTTTGTAGCGGAACCCCACCCATATATATATATATATATATATATATATTGAACCCATAAATAAAATGTGGTAAGAACCCTTACAAAAAACTGAAACAGCTCCATGGTTAAGCTTCACACTTTTAAACAATAGGTTCCAAGTTCGAGTCTTGCAAAAAGTTTTTTTTAAAAGTTTCCTTTCCTTGTTTCTCTCTCTCTTTTTTTTCTTAAATACGGAAATCCAGTTAGGGTTATTAATACGATCAACTATTAGTATCCATTATATATGTCACTCCAATTGCTTTATTTCGATAGTTGTAGTCATTTACTCATCTTTAGTTTATCATATATGCATTTGTTCAATGCTTACTCCTCCTAGTCTGTATATGTTATCCAAAATACTTTTTGAGGAAACCTTGAAAGAATCCATAACTTAGTATAGTTTTAAGATACAGTCAATACATATAGAAACAATGAAATGTAAGCATCTGTATGAGATAGATATATTTATACGTGGATTGTGACCCGTAAAGCGATGTTCATTAAGAGGAGACGATACTTCTTTGGCTTGTTAATGTGGTATTTTCATTATATGACGAACCTTACCCGCCCTGAATATCAAACCGACCCAATTTTTTTTATGTCCGGTCCTATGAAATTGGATAATCTAAAATCAGTGAACCCACCGGAAAAAAATCCTAGATCCGCCACTGCATCTGGGCACATTTTTCGAGCTCGAACAGGGTACGTGAATTCTCAAAGACGCCACTGATGTTGAGTGATTGAACCGATATATTGAATTGATGATTCATATTTCATATCGAGTAAATTACAAAGTTCGTCCTTTATGTATGTCATTTATTACAAAGTATGTCCTTTATCTTTAATAAGCTCAGAAAACATACTTAATGTTTGCAAACCCTTGCGTGTTATGTCCTTTAGCCCTAACTGAGTTAGTTTTTATAGTTAAATCTGACCAGGTGGATCCTACATGAGGGTATTTTAGACATTTTACTCTAATTACTAAAATAAACAATTACTAAAATAAACAATCATGTGAGGGCAATTATGTCTTTCCACCATGTTTCTTCCCCCATATAAAACTCCTCTTTCACCATCCACCATTACCGAAATATAAGTCCACCATTACCGGAATAATCTTAAGCATTCATAGGTAAAAATCAAGATCAGACATCAAACCCAGGTATGAACTTTTTAATTTAATCAAGTAATCTCCTGAAAATGAAGAAAAATACATGGGTTACATAAGAAACCTAAATTATAATCTAATCACAGTTCCAACAAACTTGCAAAATATCGATTTGGGGGTTTTATTAAAAATCTAATCACCTTCTGCCTTTGAATTTGGAGACTCACGTTTGTTCAATCGATTTGGGGGTTACAAAAGAAAAATACATCCTGTTGGTAGGAATCCCTACTGAAATCTCTACATTCACGCCCCCTATGTTTAGCAAACAAGATACAGATCTCTCATATGATCAATCGATTAAAGCTTCAATTGATGCTCTAGATTCCTTAGATTATGAATGGACTCGCGACAAGGATGAGGAAAACCACCGGGTTTCAGATGCAACGGGCCGCAATAGACCCAGAGCTGTGAAATTCAAAGGGTTTAAGGAATACGAAGGCCACAATCGATGTTATGTAAACCGCCATTGCCACCACCATTGCATCGTCCAACTCATCTCCACCCATCACGTGTAGATATGAATCTCACCTTCAAATACATTAATGAATCCGAACAGAGGAGAGAAATCGTGGGGTGATATTAGTTCAGTTTCATACCTGCGGTGGTGTTATGACGGTGTTGATGTTAGGGCGACAGTGGTGCTATGGCGGTGGTGGTGGTGGTACTATGATAGAGTGAAGGCACCAGGAGTTATATATATAGAGAGAGAGAAAAAAAGGTAGAGAGAGGATATTTATGTCTGTCTAAATATAGTTTTTGTTTTTTTATAATTGTTTATTTTAGTAATTAGAGTAAAATGTCTAAAATACCCTCATGTAGGATCCATCTGGTCAGATTTAACTATAAAAACTAACTCAGTTAGGGCTAAAGGACATAACACGCAATGGTTTGCAAACATTAAGTATGTTTTCTGAGCTTATTAAAGATAAAGGACATACTTTGTAATAAATGACATACATAAAGGACGAACTTTGTAATTTACTCTTTCATATCACTAAACCTTCGGTTAATCACAATTTGACACCTCATGATCCATCTAATTCTATCACATTATCACTTAATCACTTATAACACCTATCACACAATCACTTATTTTTTAATTAAATACAAATTAAAATAAACTAAAAACCAACATTTTTAAAATACATAAAATTAAATACAGAACTCTAAATGAAATAAGAAAAATAACAACTTTACAAGAAAAAAGACAACCTAAATATAAAAACTAAAATAAAATTAAAATTACTCTTGGTCGGAACTAGGAAAATTGAGATTTAAAGCAACAATGTGTTATGTCAGATTTAAGGGCTGATTGTTTACCTCTTAATGAGGCTCTTAATGGTTTAGACCTCTTACTAGTTCATGGTTCAGACTGTTTTTTCACGAGCAGATGTCTGAATGGTTCAGACATTTGCCTTTGAATGATTAAGATTTTATACAGAGTCTGAATGGTTAAGACCTCTAATCTGAATTGGTCAGACAATTGCCTCTGAACGGTTAAACATTATACAGGCTCTTAATGGTTCAGACCTCTTACTGGTTCAACACCTAATAGTTCAGACCTCTTACTGATTCAGCACTTAACCATTCAGATGTTGCCAAACAGCCCCTTAAAGTTAGTGATAAAAATCAAAACAACCTAAAAAAAGAACACCAAGTTTGGAAACAGATGAGTTAAAAAGAGTTGGGTTGGTAATATGGTTCGTCTTGTAAAAAATCTATTCGGTTCATTTAGAATTTAGATTAGCATAAACCTTCGGCCTAATTTTTTTTCTTTGAAGCCGGCATTTTTTTTTGCTAGAACGCTCCATTTGTTTTTTTAAGTGTGATGTTGTGGTGTGTTTTTAAGTGGTATAGTGTGTGTAAAAAGATATAAGATTTGGTGTATATATATGAGAAAGATTAAAATACAAGACCTCCTTAACACGTGACGGTACGTGACCAGCAAAATAACATGTGTAATTATGATATAACATGCGTAATTAGGTACAAACCAACTTATGCGTGATTTGTGTTTTGACCATGCGTGATTTCTTCTTCATGCGTAATTAGGATCTGAAATTTATAACGTGCATAATTTACAAATAAACATGCGTAATTAAGTCGCGTACTATTTCACATATAGTTAAAATGGTCTTTTTAACCTTTAACCATTCCACGGCCGTGATGTGTATAGAATTTCCCATCACTACTGTGATACACTTGCTTGCGGTAGTGTTTAACGCCCATCACACCATCACGCCATGCCCCATCACGCCCCGCCCCTAGTGCTCTTATGGTGTCAATACATTTTTAAACATTCGAGATCCAGACTAAAAGATAGTAACATATTTTTATAAATATTTATTTTCGTAAGATGGTAGATTTGATAACCTAGTATGATGATAACTTGTAATTTTATATATATTGAGGTTAATTACAAGGACTGGATAAATGTAACAAAAGCAGTCAAAGGAAACAAGATGACAAAATCAGCATTATACACTATCACACAACTGTTTATTAACAGTTCAAACCCAAAATGCAATAAACGATTCAGACTATTTATTTAACTTTTACACACAAAACAAAAACATATAAAAACATAATTGTGACTTCAATTTTTATCTTTAATAAAAAAACAAACGTAGAACATCATGCCAAACATCTTGAAAACGGTATTATCTCTGATTTTTATACAGATGTGATAGTAAATGTCACTCATATATCACCTATCAGATACGTTTGTTTATATAACGTATAATAAATAAATTATTATCAAATACCGTGTAATACATGAAAGATTATTGGTGTCACGTGTAGATCCACCCTACGTAGGATGAGGGCAACAAATATTTTCATTATGTTCAAATAAGAACGATTTTAATACCAGAAGTAGAGCTAGGATAAAAGAGACATCAAACTCTTAAAGACATTGTTAAAACCGAAACGGGTAAGCTTGTAAAAAGCATGGCGACCGAAGAAGCATTAGGTGGCATCACTAAAAGTCCAAAGACAATACAATAGGGTTATGGGTTGTTTAGGGTTATTACCGCAAAAGATAGTTCTATCTAAGGCTAAAGGGTACGGGGATCAGAGACGTGAGGTGGTATCGTGGCCAATGGGGAACACCATACCCCCGATCGTGGATCGGTGCCATCGTGAAGCCCACCACGACCTCCATGATTCAAAAGTGGAACATTGGAGGGAAAGGGGAGAATCATGCCCTTTGATGGGGATGTAGGCACTGGCGGACCTAAGTGTCTGCATGAGTGGGCGGGCGCATCCTTTGAAAAAAAAGTTAGTGTATTTTTTAGGCAAAAAAACATGACCGCACCCCTTGAAAATGTGCTTGAACCACTCATCCGCATCCTAACAAATAATTCATGGGTCTGCCACTGGATGAAGGGGAATGATGGAAATGGATGATGATGTGGTTTTGAGGTGGCGAATGGAGATGAAATAAGATGTAAGAACCATAACACATAGCCTAATTTACTAATAATACATTTACCATGAGGGGGAATAGTGCCAGGCAACTGCCTAGCACCCCCTCATTGGTCATGACTTTTTGTATTTTACTTTCGAACCTTCAACTTTACAAAAATACGTGTTTAGCCCATCTGCTTAAAAAAGTTTTCCTTTCATTTGTTAACTTTGTTTATATGCGTGTTTAGTCCCTATGCTATAACTTTAGTGGTGTACATGCTTAATCCTTCTACTTTTATTCCTATTAGTGATTGATCGTGGCTTTCTGTATATTGCTTTTAAATCTTCAACTTTGGTAATATACATGTTTAGGCCCATTGTTTAAAAAAAAAAACTTTCTTTTTATTCATTAGCTTTGTTCATGTGCGTGTTTAGTGTCTCTGCTTTAACTTTGGTTGTGTACACGTTTAGTCCCTCTGCTTTTATTTTTTTAGTATTTCATCTCTTAGGCTTTTCCACTTACTAATATAACGAACCAACCCGGGGAATAGTGACTGTTTGCTATTGGTGGACAAACGCTATTAGTCATGACCTATGTCTCGATGTAATTGTTATTGCGATTGTGTTATGAGTAGTATGTTAAAATAACCAAAACACAGACATGCATGTTATCAAACTGAGATATATTCTGTTTACCGACCCGCAAAGCGGGCGGGGCATAACACTAGTGTCACACCCCACCCGATGACGGAATCACCGGAGTGAGACGAAATAGATTGCTCATCACACATAACACTATTTTGCGACAATAATTAATTCAAAACCATTTTCATTGATAATCATAAATTGTCAATTACAACAAAAAGTACAAGTACAACATGGAAACGATAAAATACAACAACAATAACATAACAAAACATATCCAAATCTAGTATCTTGAGCGTGTTTCTAGTCATCCCTACTAGATTCATCATGGCATCAACATCAACCTGTAATATGTTTAAAATAAAGGTTCAACGTAAAAGCATTGGCGAGTACACAAGTTTGTATAAATATAGCATAAGTATAAAAGCATTTTCTCGAATCCACATAGTAATTGTATACAAGGTAAACTAGCATGCGATACTAAATGTCAAACCCAAGTGTCCACAAGAATTAAGTGTCCCTCGCCACAAAAGTAACGAGACTAGTTTTTGAATAAAAGACTTAACAAGACCCCCGACGGGCGGCGTGCTACTCCTATAGCGCTATATATGTTAAGTTGTGCTAGCTAAGTTAATGACATGATGCAAAGTATGAATCTAGCATAAACCTAAGTATGGCAAGTAGCATGTATACGGATTAAACATAAAAGCATGTTTAAGTGTGTGTTTGTGATTTTTGTATATTAACATGTTACAACCCAAAGTGTTTTAAATGTAAACGGGTCGAGTGTAGTCACGGTTTTGCAAGATTCCACTTGTTAATCCGTGAAGAGTTGTTGGTTTGGAGGGGAAACACTGAGTCCTTCTACACGAGGAAACATAGGTGTGTGAGTATTCGGATAATAACAGAGGATTAGGATTCGGAATCTAAATATACGAAAGTAAGTATATAAGAAATTAAACATCTCGTAATTAATACTCGTTTTTAACACTATAAAACCCGTATTGGTTAGAATGATTTCATGGGTTTAAATGCCCATTAGAATCGTAACGAGAAACTAAGTATTTAGATAATGTAACTTAGTACCTTGAAGAATAAACATTTGATTATCATCAAGGGTTCAGTTATTATATATATTATATAAGTTTTATATACTCTATATAGTGTTTTGTATAAGTTTAGTCCAACATGTATTATAAGGATCTCATATAAGTCATGCAAGGAGGTAGGAGGATAACCTTCCATTTAAAACCTCTTTTGTATATTCACCAATGCACAAGTTGTCATAAAGACAACAAGGATGGTCATGAATGAACTAGAAAGGAAATGAAAAGAATACAATGTACATTCTACTCAAAGGGACAAATCATCAAGTGAGGTGGTGGATTGAAGGTAGGATAGCCCAAGCTTCCAAATAATCACGCACTTCCATCACAAGTCTTGTTACAAGAACAAGCTTGGAGGATACAACACTTGTGGGTTAAAACCCTTACAAAACAGAAAGTTTGGAGTGACTAAACACCTCTGATTTTGTATGTAACAACCTTGTTTTTAAGCTTACTAATCATAGACTTGATTAGGAGCATAAGGACATAGGCTTGTTTGAATAAAACATAAGTTTAAGAAAGTTTTATAAAGATTTTCTTCCAAAACAGAAAGTTGGACCTCAATATGGTGATGTTTCACCTTGGTTTTCCATGGAAAACCTTGTGAAAACAATCCTAGAGGTGTTCCACACTTTGTAGAGGAAGAAGTGAAAAAGGATGGAAGAAATGTGAGATTTAACTCACTTTTGCAACTTAGATACTTCTGCCTTGATTCTGATTTCTCAGCTGATTTAGAGTGTTTAGAGAGAGAGATTAGTG
This sequence comes from Helianthus tuberosus, assembly GCA_030545235.1. Classification (NCBI taxonomy): domain Eukaryota; kingdom Viridiplantae; phylum Streptophyta; class Magnoliopsida; order Asterales; family Asteraceae; genus Helianthus; species Helianthus tuberosus. Next base: position 71,807,569 of record CM060426.1, read on the forward strand.
TGTTTGCAAAATGGAAAAAGTGTGGAAATGAAGTGGGTTATATAAGAGAGGTTTAGGGTTAAGTTAGGTGGTAATTAATGAGAAAAACACACCAAACTAACATATTTTCACCCAATACACGAGCTGGAACCAACATTCTGCGTATTGAAGTCACTGGCGAGCGCGAGAGAGAAAGGGTGGGCCGGTTGCGTAAAGCGAGCCATCCTACCCGGGGTATTTGTTTGTTTTCTTGTCACATTTAGTCCCTTATGTTTGTAATTGATAGGTTTTAATGTATTTTAGGGTGTTTTATGTAAGAAAAGCATATTATAAAGGGTTTTAAGTAACAATTACATAAGAACAAGTATGGATAAGTATGATTATACGTATCGTGAATAAGTATCGTAAGTGTACAAACATGAGTGATAAGCGTATAAATTGAGTATGTAAGTCATGTATTGCAAGTTCTTCACACGTTTTCAAGTATTACGAATAAAGTATCATATGTATAATGAATTCAAACGTATGAACATGTACGAATATGTAAAGCATGAATTGTAAGAAATAACGAATTTATTTATGATCCAAGTCTCGGATTTTACAACGATACGACGAAAACACGATTACAAGGAATACAAGATTTCCAAAAATAGAATTACAAGACAAGCTTTCTAACTAAGGAAAGTACGAAAAAAGCAGGGCGTTACAGTCTCCCTCATTTAGGAAATTCCGTCCCGAAATTTAGGAAGGTGCAACGAACAGAAGCGGATACTTAGCCTTCATATCACTTTCAAGTTCCTAAGTAAACTCAACACCACGTTTTCCTTCCCATCGAACCTTGACGACAGGAATTCGATTGTGCCTCAATTGCTTGACTCCTCGATCCATGATTTCGACGGGTTTCTCCACGAAGTGTAAAGTCTCGTTGATTTGAAGATCTTCTAGTGGAACTAGAAGTTCTTCTTCAACTAGACATTTCTTCAAGTTTGAGACGTGGAAGACAGGATGAACATTGTTGAGTTCTTCAGGTAGGTCAAGTCGATACGCAACCTTGCCAACCCTTTCGAGAATCTTGAAAGGACCTACATAGCGATGTGCGAGTTTCCCTTTCTTACCAAAACGAACCACACCCTTCCAAGGGGATACCTTGAGGAGTACAAAGTCACCTACTTCGAATTCCAAAGGTTTGCGACGCTTATCGGCGTAACTCTTTTGTCGGTTTCTGGCTTTCAACAAGTTTTCTTGAACCTGTAAAATCTTGTCCGTCGTCTCTTGTATAAGCTCGAGACAGTTGATTTGAGCTTCTCCGATCTCGTGCCAAGAAATAGGCGAACGACACTTATGACCATATAATGCCTCGAATGGTGCCATTTAAATACTCGCGTGATAACTGTTATTGTACAAGAATCCGATCAAAGGCAAGTGCATATCCCAGTTGCCACCAAAATCGATTACGCATGAACGAAGCATATCCTCTAGAGTTTGGATAGGACGCTCGGTTTGTCCGTCAGACTAAGGATGAAAAGCGGTGCTAAGGTTAAGATGAGTACCCATAGCGGATTGAAAAGCTTGCCAAAGATGAGATATAAAATGACCATCACGATCAGAAATGATGTCAACGGGGATACCATGACAACAAATGATTTCATCCGTGTAGAGACAATCCAATTTCTCGACTTTGTAATCTTCACGAATGGGGAGAAAGTGAGCGGAATTGGTCAATCAGTCAATGATCACCCAAATACTATCATGATCAGAAGATGTACGAGGAAGCTTGGTGATAAAGTCCATTGCAATGCTCTCCCATTTCCAGACAGGAATTTCTGATTGTTCGAGCAAGCCAGAGGGACGTTGGTGTACAACTTTAACCTTTGAACAAATGAGACATCTCGAGACGAAAGTGGCGATATCTTTCTTCATTCCAGGCCACCAATAGGACGTACGCATATTGTGGTACATCTTATCAGCACTAGGGTGAATAGAATACCTCGATTTGTGTGCCTCCTTCATCAGAAAGTCTAGAAGGTTATCACGATTCGGAATCTAGATTCGATTAAGATGATATAGAATACCATCGGATTTAGACACAAGACTCTCTTAAGCACCACATTGCATCTCGTTGTAGAGGTTACCCTCGTTGACGGACGCATATTGAGCTTCACGAATGAGGTTTTGAAGATCATCGACAAGTTGGAGACAACGAATACTCTTAACATGAGTCTTACGACTAAGAGCGTCGGCCACAACATTCGACTTACCTGGATGGTAGCGAATTTCGCAGTCGTAGTCGTTTAACAACTCTACCCAACAACATTGACGCATGTTCAGTTTCTTTTGGTTGAAGATGTGTTGAAGGCTCTTATGGTCGGTGAAGACCACACACTTAGTACCATAAAGGTAGTGTCGCCATATCTTCAAGGCAAAAAAACAACTGCGCCAAGTTCAAGGTCGTATGTAGTGTAGTTTTCTGATGTATTTTGAGTTACCTCGATGCGTAAGCGATGACCTTGTCCCGTTGTATAAGGAACACAACCAAGCCCAAGGTTCGAAGCATCGCAATACACGATGAAGTCGTCGTTACCATCGGGAAGTGCAAGGATAGGAGCATTGCAAAGCATTTCCTTGAGTATTTGGAAAGACTCCTCTTGTTCAGGACCCCAAACAAAAGGCTTCTCTTTTTGAGTCAATGAGGTAAGGGGAATGACGATTTTCAAAAAGTTGGAAATGAAACGACGATAATAACCAGCTAAACCAAGGAACGAACGAATTTCAGACGGAGACTTAGGTGCAATCCAATTCTTCACAGCTACGATCTTTGCAGGGTCAACGTGGATACCAAGTTCGTTGACGGTGTGACCAAGGAATTGAAGCTCTTTTAACAAAAATTCACACTTGGAGAATTTGGCATAAAGACATTCAGCGCGTAAAAGCTGCAGGATAAGACGCAAGTGTTTCTCGCACTCTTCTTGAGCCTTGAAAGATGAGAACATCGTCGATGAAGACGATCACGAAACGGTCTAAGTACGCTTTGCACATGCGGTTCAAAAAATCCATGAAAACAGCAGGTGCGTTGGTCAAACCAAAGGGCATGACCACGAACTCATAATGACCATAACGCATACGAAAGGCGGTTTTGGGTTTATCTTCTTCTAGGACTCGAAGTTGATGATAACCAGAACGAAGATCGATCTTGAAGAAATAAGTTGTGCCTTGTAATTGATCGAAAAGATCGTCAATACGAGGAAGAGGATATCGGTTTTTTACTTTAAGCTTGTTGAGCTCACGATAGTCAATGCATATTCAAAATGATCCATCTTTCTTTTTGACGAACATAACAGGAGCGCCCCCAGGAGAAGTACTAGGGCGTACAAAGCGTTTATGAAGAAGCTCTTGAAGTTGGCTCGAAAGCTCTTGCATCTCCGAGGGTGCTAGACGATAGGGAGACTTAGTGACAGGCGTAGCGCCAGATACTAAATCGATTCGAAAGTCAACAGAACGAGCAGGAGGCGGACCAGGAAGATCATCGGGAAACACATCGGGGAAATCACGTACAATAGGAACGTCACTTATGCTTGTGCCTTTGTCTTTCTTGTCAACAATGTGGGCAAGAAAGGAGAAGGTACCCTTGCGCAAGCACTTGTTTGCTTGAGTACACGACATAAGCTTGATACCTTGAGAAGGTTTCTCGCCATAGACGTGTAGAGAATCACCATTGGGAAGAGGAAGGCGAATGAACTTATCGGAACAAACAGCTTCAGCACGAACTCGCCTAAGCCAATCCATACCTACTATGACGTCAAAACTACCCATTTTCATAGGTATGAGGTTAATGGGAAATGTGTGATCGTTAAGATTCAAAGAACACTTAGAAAGAACGGAATCGACAGTGATGGATTTACCATTTGCGACTTCGACAGTGAATGATCTTGGTAACTTAGAGCGTTTACACTTAAGCAAAGGTTCGAATTCTATAGATACAAATTTTTTATCGACGCTAGTATCAAATAAACACGAAGCATAAACATGGTTAACAAGAAGCATACCAGTAATAACGTCATTCGCGTTTTGTGCCTGAGCGGCAGTGATAACAAACGCTCTGCCTCGAGCTTGTTGTTGAGGCTGCTGCTGCTGTTGCGGTGGTGGTTGGTTGCGCTGAGGGCAAACGTTGGCGAGATGGTTAAGGTCGCCACACTTGAAACATGCTCACACAGGAGCAGCTTGGGGTTGAACCTGGTTAGGAGTAGGGTCCGCAATGATGGCTTGGTCTTGGGCAGTCTTACGGTTATAGCGACAATGATCGTTAAAATGCCCAAACCTGTTACAGCTTGCACATTTGCGACATGGGGTGCCGCTGGGGTCATGGTAGGAACATTGGTTACACTTGAGCCACGGCCCAGTGTAGTTCCTCTTTTGAGGTTCAAGGGTTGAGGTAGCGGGAATAGACTGTAAGGGCTGAGGGTTCTGCGGAGTAACAACCGCAAAATTTTGACTAGAAGCCTTCCGCTTCTTGTTCTTGTTCTTTTTGGGCGGCTGAGAGGGTGAAGGTTCAACGGTGGTGGTGTCGGTGGTTGCTTGGTGCGCATTCTTCGTCGAAACCTTGTCATAGGTTCCTTGAAGAATACAGTTGTTGTTGAGCTCAGCGGATATACTGAATACATCCTCAAGGGTTTTGGGGTAGGCAAAAGCAACGTGGTTCATCAAGACGGGTGGGAGGCAACATATGTATTTGGCTATGGCTTTGGGGACGGTGTCGACCTGTCCTGGGCGAAGAACACTAAGTTATTTGAAGCATGCGGTCAGACCATCGTTGTCACTCCCAACTTGCTTCAAATTCCAAAACTCGTTTTCGAGTTTCTGAAGCTCGTGGGGAGGACAAAACTTCTCCTTCATCAGTTTCCTCAGTTTGTCCCAGGGCAAGGCGTGGGCTTCGTCACTTCCTCGCTTGTTACGCTTGGAGGTCCACCATTCGAGAGTCCTCAAACGGAATACCCCTGTTGCGTTTAGGGTACGCAGGTTATTGGGACACCCGCTTTGGAGGAAGGTGAGTTCGATTGTATCGAACCATTTCATCATGGCAGTGGCACCATCCTTGCCAGTAAACTCAAGAGGCTTACAAGCCATGAACTGTTTGAATTGGAACGTTGAACGAGGTGTTTCCACATTCGAGTCTACGGAATCATGGGGTGAATCGGGGTTGGTTTGGATTTTGCTGACAATGTCTGGTATGATTTTGGCCATTTGCTTGGCCATAAAGTTCATACAGTCTTTCTTTGACATCGTGTCGGAGTTGGTGTTGGATTTGACTTGGTCTTCTTGGACGCATCGTTGGACGACATCTAAGAATCGAAATAGAGGGAAAAGATGAGACTTGATCATAAATTCAAAATAAGTTTTGCATGTATAAGCACGTAAGCATGACGTATCACGTATGGTTCACATAATTAGCATGAATTTAACAGGTATTCATAAAGCATAAACACATATGAATGCGTAAAAGAGTATAAATTTAGTTTGTTCGTGAGAATTATTATTGTTTTTATTGTGAGAGACGTGCGAATCGTGTAACGGTTTTGAAATGACCGAGGTAACAAGTATAAAATCACATATCAATTGAATTAACGTAAAAAAGAGGCTCAATAAAACATTGGATTGTTAAGTGAATCGAAGGTCCTTTCGAACTAGGGAAACGTGCTTTGGCCTATAGGTAAGATACTCTCGTCGAGAAGCGATTAACGGTATCTTACCCTTCCAGTTCTACACGTCCCTAATCGATTGAAACAATCGAAACTTTGGCGGGATTGAAAATCGAGGAATGGGACAAGTCGAGAAGATGTGGGTTTCACCTAGAGATGTACAAAAAACCAGTTTTAGAACCGAAACCGGGAAAAAAACCAAAACCGGTTTTTTTATAACCGGTTTTAGAACTTAATCGAATCGATTCATCTTCGAAACCGGTTATCAAAATCCGGTTTAAACGGGTAAAAAACCGTTTTTTTGGAATAAACCAGTTAAAAACCGATCGTAATGGGTTGGACCGGTTATTGTTTTGAGTAAAAAAAAACCGATTAGTAACCGAAACCGGTTATAAAAAAATGGTTTTTGTTTTTGATGAAAAAACCGGTTCGGTTAATAACCAGAACCGATTTTTGAAAAAAAAAAAAAAACGATTTGTACACCTCTAGTTTCACCCCTAACTTGACGATTTCATACCCTAAATGTGGTTGGGACTCGTCGGGTCAAAATTAAACTTCGACACTTTGACGAGGGTCCACTAGAATTCGAATTGGAAATTTACCATTAAGATGTGGATTTTACTCCTAACTTAATGGTGTAATTTCGTGCAAAATAGAATAAGTGGAATGAGAGTCGTTCACCAAATTGTGGGTTTCACACCTATTTTGGTGAACTCATCTCATTTTTTTACGAGTGTCTTCAAGTCTTCAAGTGTATTGTGTAAAATGTCTTAGGAAAGGCATGTTGTAAGTATTATGACCAAAAGAAGAGAAAGGAGAGAAATAGGAAGAATAGCATTTTAAACAAGTAGCAAGAATGGTCAAAAGCATGGTACCTACTATAGACTAGGTTGAACATGGCAATTCTACCTAATTCCCTATAGTTATGGCTCTGATACCAATCTGTCACACCCCAACGGATGGCGGAATCATCAGAGTGAGACAAATAGATTGCTCATCACACATAACACTATTTTGCGACAATAATTAATTCAAAACCATTTTCCTTGATAATCATAAATTGTCAATTACAACAAAAAGTACAAGTACAACATTGGAAACGATAAAATACAACAACAATAATATAACAAAACATATTCAAATCTAGTATCTCGAGTGTGTTTCTAGTCATCCCTACTAGATTCATCATGGCATCAACATCAACCTGTAACATGTTTAAAATAAAGGTTCAATGCAAAAGCATTGGCGAGTACACAAGTTTGTATAAATATAGCATAAGTATAAAAACATTTTCGCGAATCCACATGGTAATTGTATACAAGGTAAACTAGCATGCGATACTAAATGTCAAACCCAAGTGTCCACAAGAATTAAGTGTCCCTCGCCACAAAAGTAACGAAACTATTTTATGAATAAAAGACTTAACAAGACCCCGACGGGCGGCGTGCTACTCCTATAGCGCTATATATGTTAAGTTCGGGCTAGCTAAGTTAATGACATGAAGCAAAGAATGAATCTAGCATGAACCTAAGTATGGCAAGTAGCATGTATACAGATTGAGCATAAAAAGCATGTTTAAGTGTGTTTTTGTGATTTTTGTATATTAACATGTTACAACCCAATGTGTTTTAAAAGTAAATGGGTCGAGTGTACTCACGGTTTTGCAAGCTTCCACTTGTTAATCCGTGAAGAATTGTTGGTTTGGAGGGGGAACACTGAGTCCTTCTACACGAGGAAACATAGTGTGACAACCCTCAAAATTACATGTATCCGTACGATTTATTAATGTTAATTAAAGTGCTTGATGACGGTGTTGAATTACTTAACTGCTTTCTGATTACTGCGTCATACTTACATGTGCTTGTTAACATACTAGTCTTGTGCAGAAAATTGACTAGATAGTCCTGTATGCTTTCCTAAGTGTTGAAAATTAAAAGTATTACGAAAAGTTACATAAAAGACACTATATGAAATAACTTAACACTTTAATGGAACAATATCTAACCGAACAACCGGACATTACCCGGGACACCAAAATATTGCAAGAAGCATTGTTTAATTAATTCTTGGCTAGTTATGATCCCCGTTCACTATAACACCCACTAAAATACCCACTAACTAACATATGAAATCATATACTTGGATTTGAACTTACAATTACCAACTAGTTACACATTACATCTAGACCCCCTCCCCCTAGCCTAGGCCGCCACCATCACCACCATACTTCACACCATGCCTTCCAAGATTTTATCTAATATTTTACTTGATCTTACTTGATATGGTGAGCATAATATTTGGAGGTGAGATTATAAGCATGGTCCATGATTTTACAAGATCACAACATCATTTCACCTTCCTAACTTCACCCCACTCCCTCACATCTCTCCCTCTCCCTCTCGGCTCACTATAACCGCCACCACCACCACCTTAACTCAACCATATCCATCCATTCTCAAGCTTATTCAAGTACTAGAAGGTGCCTTGTGAAGGTGGAAACTTGAAGAACTTGAAGGAACTTCATTACTTGCTTTCTCACACCATTTTCATCATCTTTTTCACTAGAGATCTTCCCTAGCCTTTGTGCTAGTTGTAAGTTCCTTGGTTAACCCTTGTTACTTCTCTTTTGTATGTTAATTATATCAAGAACATTAAGAACAAGAACTAAAAGAATAAACATAAAGCTTACATAAAAAGGAAAACATGATGAAATGTTGTAGTATGATGTTGTTATGAATATATTGTTGATTTCTTGTTGATTCTTGGTTATGTGGTGTTAATCACCATATGGAACTTGTTAAATGATGATTAGAAACATGATTTAACAAGATTAGGAGGTGATTATGTGATACATGAAATAATCATCTTCTAGTTAAATATGAACTTGATAAAAATGATTCTTGAAATATAGTGAACAAAATGAGTTGGTGATCATGTAGATCCGAGAATTTCAAAAGTCTTTTCTAAACAAACCAAGTTCAAGAGTCGACTTTAAAAAGATTATGACCTTTACTTGCACTTACACCATTTTTAGTGGTAAAATAAGTGTAAGAACACTTTATTTACAAGAAGAGTTCAAAAGATAAATTTTTGTAACAACTGTTTACAAGTTGTAAACACTTAACTCTTTTAAGAAAATGATTTTTAAAGAAGTGAATGCACTTTTGAAGGTAACTAAGGCCACTAAACGCTTTACTAAGTTCCTACGCATTTTTATGGGACATCAAGTTCATGTTGGTTTGTAAATGGAATAGTTTGCTCTTGGTAAATTGTCGTTGATTGATGAATGATTTTCAGAAAAGAAAATGATATGCTTATTAGCATGGACGCCTCCATTTACAAAGGAGACTATGGCGAAATTTTCTAAAAAAACTCCAACACATAGAAAATTATTTTCTAACAAGTGTTACAAGTGTATATTTTTAACTATGATCTTCCGCAAAAGCCAGTGTGTGACATTTGAATTATGTGGTATGTGATAGAAGTAATGAGTAGATAAACCGTACGTAGGATACGTGTTATGCATGCACGAGAAACTGATTGTTATATGTACCTTATTAGGACGTGCTTGATTTCTGTTTATTAGAGTAACTAATCTAACCGAGCAAACCAAAGTGAGTTCACACACTTTCTAAGGCATGGGATTTCCGGTGGTTGGGAATGGGTTAAAGAATTAAAACGGAACCTGCATATCCTCCTTGGGTAGGATATGTACGGCCATCCTCCTTGGGTAGGATGTCAATATTAATCCTGCGTATTCTCCTTGGGTAGAATACGTACGTTCGTCCTCCTTGGGTAGGACAACAACCTTAAACTTACTAGACAAAACTCTATCATTAAGTCCCTCATTTTATATCGACTCCTTGGGTAGAATACGTACGTTCGTCCTCCTTGGGTAGGACAACAACCTTAAACTTACTAGACAAAACTCTGTCATTAAGTCCCTCATTTTATATCGACTTAATCGTCGAGGCCGATGGCGAGCGGGTCATTAGTTAATAGCGCTATTAGGTTTGACAAACCTCACACCGCGCCGTTCGGACGGGCGTGTACTAATGGATCATGGAAAACTGTCAATGATGATAGACATTGACGTAGGGCACAACTATTGTTCGTCAGTTGTCGATATGGTAACGGTCTAGTGGTTCACATGGGGAAGCCCCCACGGGTCATGGTTTGGAAAAGAAGGAATTGGTTAATCATATTTTCAACTATGGGGTAACCCCCACGGCAAGTAAGCCAACTAAACGAAAACCATGTTTCTAAAACAACTTAAAATGAACACCCAACTGTGAACTCACTCAACTATGTTGTCGACTCGTTGTTACATGCCTTACAGGTCGTTAGATGCTTATGGAGCTTGCACGAGGATGAGGTCGTTGTGGGATATGGACTGTTATGTTCTGTGCTTAACATTTGAACTTTATGAACTTATTGAACTTATGTTTTGGTTCTACGTTTGATGCTTCCGCTGTTAACTTAAAGTTGGTTACTTTATTTTGGTCACCAATTGTATTGTGGTTGGTTTTATTTACTTGATTACGTTGTTCAATATGATTGGTGGCTCGATCCTGGTCATGTCACGCCTCCAAGCGGTGATACTCCGCATGGTGGATTTTGGGGGTGTGACACATAGGTATGTGAGTATTCGGATAACAAAGTATTATATGATGTAACTTAGTACCTTGACGAATAATCATTTGATTATCATTAAGGGTTAGGTTATTATATATATAATATATGTTTTATATACTCTATATAATGTATTGTATAAGTTTAGTCCAACATGTATTATAAGGATCTCATATAAGTCATGCAAGGAGGTAGGATGATAACCTCCCATTTAAAACCTCTTTTGTATATTCACCAATGCACAAGTTGTCATAAAGACAACAAGGATGGTCATGAATGAGCTAGAAAGGAAATGAAAAGAATACAACGTACATACTATTCAAAGGGACAAATCATCAAGTGAGGTGGTGGATTGAAGGTAGGATAGCCTAAGCTTCCAAATAATCACGCACTTCCATCACAAGTCTTGTTACAAGAACAAGCTTGGAGGATACAAGACTTGTGAATTAAAACCCTTACAAAACAAAAAAGTTTGGAGTGACTAAATACCTCCGATTTTGTATGTAAAAACATGGTTTTTAAGCTTACTAATCACGACTTGATTAGGAGCATAAGGACATAGGCTTGTTTGAATAAAACATAAGTTTAAGAAAGTTTTATAAAGATTTTCTTCCAAAACAGAAAGTTGAACCTCAATATGGTGATGTTTCACCTTGGTTTTCCATGGAAAACCTTGTGAAAACAATCCTAGAGGTGTTCCACACTTTGTAGAGGAAGAAGAAGTGAAAAGAGATGGAAGAAAGGTGAGATTTAACTCACTTTTGCAACTTAGATGCTTCTGCCTTTGTTTTGATTTCTCAGTTGATTTAGAGTGTTTAGAGAGTGAGATTAGTGTGTTTGCAAAGTGGAAAAGTGTGGAAATGAAATGGGTTATATAGGAGAGGTTTTGGGTTAAGTTAGGTGGTAATTAATGAGAAAAACACACCAAAGTAACACATTTTCGCCCAATACACGAGCTGGAACTAACATTCTGCGGATTGGAGTCTCTGGCGGGGCGCGAGAGAGAAAGGGTGGGCCGGTCGCGGGCCGCGAGCCATCCACCCAGGGTATTTGTTTGTTTTCTTGTCACATTTAGTCCCTTATGTTTGTAATTGATAGGTTTTGATGTATTTTAGGGTGTTTTATGTAAGAAAAGCATATTATAAGGGGTTTTAAGTAACATTAACATAAGAACAAGTATGGATAAGTATGATGTAAGTATACGTATCGTGAATAAGTATCGTAAGTGTACAAACATGAGTGATAAGCATATAAATTGAGTATGTAAGTCATGTATTGCAAGTTCTTCACACGTTTTCAAGTATTACGAATAAAATATTATATGTATAATGAATTCAAACGTATGAACATGTACGAATATGTAAAGCATGAATTGTAAGAAATAACGAATTTTATTTATGATCCAAGTCTCGGATTTTACAACGATACAACGAAAATACAATTACAAGGAATACAAGATTTCCAAAAATAGAATTACAAGACAAGCTTTCTAACTAAGGAAAGTACGAAAAAGCGGGGCGTTACGACTAGTTATATACAAATACATAAAATTGTTATAAAATTATAATTTATATGCCATTTATTGTTGCGTAGAACTAGTTAAATATTTTATTCTAACTAACTAGGCTAGAACCCCGTGTATTACAAGATTTGAATAAATGTTATTTTATATAATATATAATAGAATGTTACATCTTTTAAAAACTCGTGTATTACACGTAATGAACAAACACATTTATTACACGGAGTGAATAAATATAATTTGATCGGTTAACACACACAATCGTCATTATATGTTTTTAATAAAAAAGAACTTTGATGTATGATTTACTTAATAGCAATTTCACTTTGTTTTTGTATTTATTATGAATTTATAAACTTGTGTATTTGTAACACCCCGAAATTTATAAAACTTAAAATCAGAATAATAAAGGATTAAGCAAACAAGAACAAACTAACTAGGAATCCATAACCCAGTTAGCTACGAGTCCCTAGATGACAAATAAAAAGGTTAAAACACATAAACTACAAGTAAAAAAAACTTAGGGACTTAAGTTGCCAATTTTGAAACATGAAAGATTAAAAAGGATAATTAACACCAAACACACACTTAGTGTGTGCGTCTGGTCGAACATAAACACAGGGGGCGATCAGGGGTTTCCTTTCAAACCCTAAATTCCACAAAAACTCAAAAATTGGAAGCCTAAATCAAGTCTAAATTGAAAACTGAATACATATTAGTGATCACCTCGACAAAGGGATCGTAAGGTATGTGAAATTTTGATATTTGGTTCCACTTCAAATTTTAGATGAACTCATGAGTTTTGAAATTGAGCATGCATGATTGTTGTATTGATGAAATTAGAAGCGAATTGATGTTTAGAGATAAACCCTAGATGATTTCTTGTTAAAATCTAGCATTATACTTGTGGGGCTTATAATCACCATTGTAGGTGATTAGTGAGTTTGTAGAAACTAGATAAACACTAGGATTATGGTTCTTATTCTAGTGAAATCTAAATTCATGTGGTAAATTCTGAAATATTGATGTTAAAATTTAGTATAGATATGCTAAATTGAAGTTGATTTAGAGGGAAACAACAAGTCATGAATTTTGAAGTTGATTTAGATGGAAACAACAAGTCATGAATTTTGTATCGATTATGTAGAAATCCGACCCGCTAGGTGTTTGTTAAAACGCCTAAGTGAGGTGTTAGTGCATGCATCTGTCAACTTCGTCTTGTATCGAGTCTTGCACTAGAGGGATTAGATCAAGGCACGTAGATCGAGAAAATAGAAGGTGTATGTGTTTAATATGGTGATTCCGCTTGAAAGAGGATATTCCGTTTGAAATGACTTATGTGAGTTTCAAGCGGAATCAGCGAGTTTGTTGTTTCGCTTGAAGCCATTTCAAGCGAAATCTGTTTACTATATATATGTTTCAAGCGATATCATTTGTATCAGTTCTGAAAAATCATACCGAAGTGCTGCCGGTTTGATTCTTGCATGTAATCAGTGTTATATCAATTAAAAAGCTGTTTAAAGGGAAGTACAAGCTGTTTCTAAATCAGTTTCTTAGTTTCCGCCTCTGAAACTGATCAAAACTCCTCTGAACGACTCGTTCGGGTCAACACACGATCCTACAAGTGGTATCAGAGCTCAGGAGGAGGAGTTCTTACTGATTCAGCCTGAAATTTCTGTTTTTTACACCTTCTTTTCAAATTCAACTAGTTTTCACGGATAAAATCGGCCAAATTTTTCACAGATTGTGTAAAACTACATTTTAACAAACCCTTGAGAGTTTCATGACAAAATTCATCCTAAAAGTGGTAAAAAAGGACCTTAGACCTGATTCCGCTTGAACGAATACTTGGAAGTTCCGCTTCAAAATTGACATTCCGCTTGAAAGTGCATTGATTCCGCTCCAAGTTGGGTATTCCGCTTGAAAATTTCAAGCGAAATCAGAGGTTCCGCTCCAGACTGCCTTATTCCGCTTGTGAATTGATATTCCGCTTGAAACAATTTGTTGCTATTCCGCTTGAAGTTGTGTATTGGTTATTTCGCTTGTAATTGCAACTCAGTGATTCCGCTTGGGAATGTATTTCGCTTGAAATTGTTTAAACTTGATTCCGCTTGAGAGTGACCGTTTTTGAAAAATTCTTGATTTCATCATGAGTGAAGAGTTTTACAACGCGTTTGCTACATCCCCGACTCCGGCTTCCATTGCTCAGAACATGAATTTGGAAAATGAGACTGGAACAATGCAAAAAACCCCGAAACTCATGAGTATTGAAGAGTATTACGGATGGAAAGACAGATTTGAAAACTGGGTTCAAGCTAACCATCTGAGATCATGGGAGTGTATTTTGAAGAAGTATGTTCTACCACGTACAGAACTGGAAGTTATAAAAGAAATCTCGGAATTCAATGACAAAGAACGTGACATGTACAAAGCTGAGAAGATGATGATAAGTCTACTTCAGCAAGCTATCAAAGAAGACATTTTCGTATTGCTTCAGCACGACAAAACTTCAAAATCAATTTGGGATGCTCTTCGAATCAAGTTTGAGGGAAGTGAAAACATGATCAAGAGCAAAAAGGCACTGCTTAAAAAAGAGTTTGATCTATTCACTGGTTTGCCTGGGGAAGATACAAAGAAGCTAATTGAAAGATATTGCCACTTGGTGCGATCCATGTCAATGCTAAGTATAACCAAAGATCGTGAAGAGTGGGTCGACAAGTTAGCTGATGCTTTACCGCAAAAAGAGTGGGGTACTTACTTGATGATTTTAAAGAACACTGGAGTTTATGATGGTTTGACAATTTCTCAGTTTATTGAGAAGATTGAGGGTCAAGATCTTGAACAGCAAAAGATCGCAAGGATGAATAATCCGAGTGGTAAACAAAACGTGAAAATGTACTACAAAGGTAGTGTTCAAGAGGCTGAAAGAAGCCCGAAAATTCAAACTGCGTTTAGTGCTGGAAATTCATCTGAAAATGTTGATCAAGGTTCAAACAACTGCAGTAGTTTTTCTTCATATCCAAATGTGAATCCAAAGAGTTCAACTGCAAGTTTTAATTCTCAAAGCACAAAAACTGGAAATGGTTATGTGATACAGTGCAACATTGCCTTGAATCTTCCAGATGGTCAAAGCTTTTCTGAAGAGGTTGCAAAGGATCACATGGCATTACTTGGTTCCGTGTTACTATCCTATGAAGGATTGGTTGCAGGGAAGATCGGAAATCCTATGTTGACAAAGGAGGATTACGATCAGATAGACGCTGAAGAGATAGAGCTAATGGACATCAAATGGTGTCTATCTAGTGTTTTGAGAAGAGCTGAAAAATTCAAACTGATTACTAGAAGAAATGACTTTCTTGATGCACATGTTTCTACTTTAGGTTTTGATAAATCTAAAGTTACTTGTTTTCGATGCATGGAGAAAGATCATTTCAAGAGAGAATGCAAGAACAGAGAAGCTAGTGAAGCTAAGAATCCTTTCGGAAAAGAGGACTACTACCAGAAAGCCATATATCAACAAGTTGGTCAACAACAACAACAAGAACCACAAGTGGCTCATGGTAGAAAAGTGATAGAGGATTTGAAGAGAGCGTATTTAGTGAATCAAGAAAAGGAAAATTTCAGCTGGGAGAAATATATATCATCTGACAGCAAAGCATGCTTAATCAATCAGGATGATGAAAGGTTACCTGATGGCTTTAGCTGGGATATGTTTGTGGATGAGAAAGGAGAGTTCAAAGCATTCATTGCTAAAATCATGAAAGAACCAGATATGTTTACAGAGTGGATGAAATCTATTGGTGTTGGTGTGAAGAATGAAGAAGAAAAGTCTGTTTCATCTGATGAAAGCTCACAAAGTTCAGATGACAGTTCAGAAAGGGAAATTGTTTTTTTATCAAACACCATCTGATTCTGTTTTTTCAGTTGATAGTTCTGACAAGTCAATAGAGTTTGATCAATCACCAACTGATGACAGTAGTGATGATGAAGAAGAAAGACATATTAATGTTGCAAAATCTCATCTCTCTCCTGAAAGTTTTCATTTTTATTTTGCAAATCGCTTGAAGAAACTGAAGGAGAAACAAGCTGTAAAAGAACAAAAGAAAATGAAGATTGAAACTGTTGCTCAAAAAGATGAGATTATTCAAAGTGAAGAAGTTACAGTTGTTGCTGAGAAGATTGCTGAGACTGAGAAGGTGACTGAAGCAGAAAAGGTAGTTGAAGTTGAGAAGATAATCGAAGTAGAAAAGATTGTAGAGGTCATCAAGCCTTGCTCAAAGTGTTTAGAATCTTGTAAGGAGTGTGCAGTAAAGGATGAGAAGCTGGTTGAGTTTGAGAAGATGAAACAGCAATTACTGTTCAATCTCAACTACGTGAAGGAATCTTGCGATGTTTTAAACAGAACAGTAACTGGTCTTCAAACGACAAATTCTGAAAGAGAAGATGCTTTGACGATGATGAATGCTACGATGATGTCAAAGCAAAAAGCTATAAATCATTATATTGAGGAATGTGCCAAGCTGAAACAAGAGTTAGAAACCGAGAAAATTGAGAATGAGAGAATCAAACGCTTATTGCAGAGTTATTCTAGTTCTGATTATCTTATTGACCAAATTTATCCAACTGTTGCAGGTTTCGAAGTTTTCCAAGATGACAAGCCAAAGAAAAAGGATACCGGTAAGAAACCGAGTGTTAGCTATAACAAGTGTCCGCCTCCAATCTGGGAAGGTTATTCTCCCCGAAAACCAAATGAGGAGCAAATTGAAAAAGCAGTCAATATAAAGCTAAAAACCGATACAACTGATGGTTTACCAGAAAACATTGATGTCACTTTTACATCATCTGACACTGATCATGAGTCTGAGTTAATAAAAAAGGTGGTCGATCAGGTGTTGGATACAGATGAGGAGTCTGAGTTAAAGTCTGAGTCTGGAGGTTCAAGTTCATCAGTCAACAGTCTAAAATTGTTGGTTAAAAGGGCGTACAGTAAAGAGTTTTTATTATCAAAATCGAATTTGAATGATGAAACATTTGAAGTTGCATACACTTTAAATGATTCTGACAAATTATATTCTGACAAAGAATTTCCAATAAGAAGTGTTAGATTTGAAATGATTAAAAAGGTTTTCAAAATGACAGAAATTAATATTTCTGAAATAAAAGATTTAAATCTTACTGGAAAACCTAAAAAATACACTTCAAGAGTTCAACAACGTTTAAACAAGAAAAAAAGTTACAATTCTGGTTCTGGTTTTCAAAAGAAATCAAACCATAATGGAAATTTCAAAAGGAAAGGTTTAGGTTTTATTCCATCTGAAAATTATAAAAATGAGAAAAATTCTAACACAAAAACAAAATTTGTTTCAGGAGGAAGTTCTGAGGAAGAACAAAAGAAACCTTTCTGGAAACAATCAAACCAGGAGTTTCTTGCTGAGAAGAAGAGGAAAGGAACTGGAGTTTTTCATTCAAAAGAGACTCGAACCTGTTTTAAATGCAATGAAGCTGGTCATATTGCATGGAATTGTCCGATGAATACTAAGACAAAACAGGGAGTTTCTGAAAAACTTAAAGAAAAGGTTGTTGAACCATCAACTGAGAAATTCAAAATTTTTGAAAACTCAACTTATGAAGTTGGTGAGTGTTCTAAGAAAAATTTTTACAAAAAGAAAGCAAAAGACAACCAGATGTGGGTTGTTAAAAAGTCTGATGAGAAAGTCGGCGATGAACCTGATTCCACAAAATCAGAGGAGCCACAGGTTGAGATAAAAGAAGAAAAATCAGTGTCTTCAATGGATGATGTTGAAATTCCATCATTGAAAAATGAGAATTTTAAACAAAAGGTTGGTAAGGTGGATATCTCGAATCAATTTTATTCTGAGAAGAATGAATTTGATGTTGAGAAAGTTTTTAATGGAAATGTGAAAAAGATTTTTGAGAAAATGATTGATGGGAAAGTAAAAGGGGTTAAAGATTTTTACGCAACTAAGAAAGCAACTTATAACCCTACTGAACAAGAGTTAAAAACACCCAAGGTTGGTAAAACTTGGGTGGAAATTCTGTTTCCTTAAAAGATCTGGACTTGCCGGAGATCCCAAGTTTGTAATCGCGGATCAGGAATCGGCATCATTCTTGAAAATTGTTTTTGTGAATGAATTCTTTATATGGTTAAATTTTACAGGCTGTGACTTGCCGGAGCTTCCCGGATTGGTAAGTGTGAAGCAGGAATCGGCATCTTTGTTGGTAAAATGATTTGTGTAGATGTTTTATTCCTACTTGTGGTATAGGTGGTAAGTTCACAATTGGTACAGAGGTTTGAATGTTGTGGTTTACAAAGTGATTACTCAAGATCATTAATTTGAGCTTGATGTAATCCTCATATAAGAGGTTGAAAAAGCAAGACGATGAACCCTGAACCTACAACGAAACTTATTTTCCGGAAAAACATTTTTGATTAAAACAAACTTAAGTGTTTTGAGATCTAAATGGGAAAATAGTTTGTTGATAAGGAGAGTTCTGATTGTTTACACCGAGTGGATGGCGAATTTAAGCGATTCGATATCGGTTGTCACGTTTCTTGTACAATTTGTTTTCAAATTTCTTTTAATGTGTTTGAATTTTAGGGGGAGTAAGAATTTTTAGAAAATCCAAAAACACTTTAGAAAATTTGAAAAAGTCAAAAAAATGATAAAATGAAAAATGAGTTTTGTTGTGAAAAAGAGGAAATGATAGTACATCAGTGGACTGTCACAACATGCTAAAGAAATGGAAAGTTAAAATGTGATAAACAATCTCACTGCGGATATGCCAGTAGGTTTTTGCACATTTAGTAGATTGTGACGAGATATAAACCTAAATTTCAAACTTGCTTATTTCATGGGTAACATTTTCTTGGATATATGGGTAACCCCCGAAATCTTGTTTGAAAGGTCCCTCTTTCTGAGATACTAGGTCTTTATGCTCAGTGATATCTGGGGTATTATCCCGGGATTTCTGCTGAATGGAAATTCTGACCTAGTCCCCGCATAATACTTTCTGCAAATGCTTGAAATATAGCGCCGCCCTCAGCAAAATGATGAAACAATAAAATTGATAATCATTGTTGTTGTAAAAAAGATCCTCTAAAGGGGACACACCAAAAGTCGAGCCGTCATCTCTCTGCTGAACGAAAGTTCTGACCTGAGCTCTCACGGTTTCGCATCTAATCCTTTACAGATATCATCTGTGGTATACTCACCTGTAAAACTGAATATTGGGATCTGGATATAGGAGTATATTCAAGTAGTGGGAACACGCGAATAAGTTCAAGTACTTAAAACACTAATATCGTATCTCGAAACAGTTGAACTATGTGTGAAAATTTAAGTGGACCAATATACTGACAATCTAAGTGAATTGTTTAGAACTTAAAATGAAATGAAGCTTAACGGTGTTGGTGATTTGTCTTATAAACTGATATGATCCTCTTACACAAACTTACAAAAATAGTGTCTGTAAATATTTCTTTACTGCATTACATTTCTCTTATTTCAAAATCCAAAAAGATTTTCTGTATGTTTTAGCATAAATTTTGAAAAATTCAAAAAGATTTTCGACAACTGATATTGAAGAGCTGATTTTCAAAATTCCGAGTGCTAAACATGATGACCATTTTGTGAGGGGGAGTCTGTGTGTAATCAAATGTGTTTTTAACAAATCTACAAGTGGTTCATCAGGATTTTCATTGATACAATTTTCTGGTTAATTTGAGGGAGTGTTTGAGTTGGTGCATACATGTTAATGTTAAATGAGGAATTTATTGTGAGGTAGAGATTGTGTAGGTTTAAGTAAAAGCTGGGTTTGTCAATCCTAAGAATCCTGAGGTGGATGTGAGCCAGGTCACGATCTTGGAACAACATCAAAGCTGAGTGCTAGAGAGCCAAGTTCCGTTACCTGAGGACTATGTGAATATAGATTAAGCCGGATTACGATTCTGAAGCAGATGATGCTGATGAACTTAAGGAATGCCAGCACATCGTTAGGAGGAGTCTGTTGATGCTGATAGAAAGAGTAAAGCCCAAAGACTGATAAAGATTGAAGATGAGAAGAGTCGACACTTACGACTCGTCAACATCTGAGGGGGAGTCTGTTAGTGCATGCATCTGTCAACTTCGTCTTGTATCGAGTCTTGCACTAGAGTGATTAGATCAGGGCACGTAGATCGACAAAATAGGAGGTTTATGTGTTTAATATGGTGATTCCGCTTGAAAGAGGATATTCCGTTTGAAATGACTTATGTCAGTTTCAAGCGGAATCAGCGAGTTTGTTATTTCGCTTGAAGCCATTTCAAGCGAAATCTGTTTACTATATATATGTTTCAAGCGATATCATTTGTATCAGTTCTGAAAAATCATACCGAAGTGCTGCCGGTTTGATTCTTGCATGTAATCAGTGTTATATCAATTAAAAAGTTGTTTAAAGGGAAGTACAAGCTGTTTCTAAATCAGTTTCTTAGTTTCCGCCTCTGAAACTGATCAAAACTCCTCTGAACGACTCGTTCGGGTCAACACACGATCCTACATGAGGATTAAAATGTTAATAATTAGACAAAAACGCAGATTCGGACATCATAATGAATTATGATAAATGATTGTAAAAAGGGTTCTAAATTGGTTGTGAATGGAACACTTTAGGTAAAGAATCCGGATCGTCAAGCAGACAACCCGGAGGTGATACGCGGTTGAAGGGTGTGCTCTAAAGGTACGCGACCTATGGTTTCGTTACATTATGTTATTTATTTATTCTAGTTAGTCGTATTGGAATTTAGCCAAACAGGAAAACCCGTTAAGTCACGGAAGTGACGAAGTGCCCTAGACAAACAAAACGGGTCAAAACATGAGTTACAAATAGAGTTTGGAATGTCTTGAAATGGTGGTCTCCATTTGGCATCCAAACGGGTCAAAACAAGTTGAGTTGTAAACGTCGAAGTCAATGACCATCACTTGTTGATTGGTTATAAACAAGGCGTAAGCCGTGAAGCGGACACGCTAACTTGTTGCAAAAACATGAACCCTTGTAGAGGGATTAAAGTTCGGAATTTTTACTTGTCAAATGTTTTAGAAAAGCATGTTTAAATCCTAGAAAACAAGCGTGATGATTTTTGCGTAAGTGTCCCTCTTGAAGGGAGCGAAATGCTATAGTGGGTAAACCCGGGATTGGGTAAAATGGCCAAAGACATGAGATGACACAAAACAAGTTGTTGAACTTGTAAACAAACGGGTCAAAATAAAGCAAAACGTAAACCGGGTAACGGGAGCGTAAACTATATGGATAATGGATTCGGGTAAT
The DNA here is from genome assembly GCA_030545235.1 of Helianthus tuberosus. Lineage (NCBI taxonomy): Eukaryota > Viridiplantae > Streptophyta > Magnoliopsida > Asterales > Asteraceae > Helianthus > Helianthus tuberosus. Next base: position 71,828,719 of record CM060426.1, read on the forward strand.
GGATGATAGCTTAGACATGTTAAGAAACAAACCCCAAGCGATTAAAATGAGTTTGGATAGGTTTGGATGTAAATTGTGTGAAAAATAAACATGCAGAGTTGACACGGCCGGGTGAACTTTTGACACGGCCGGGTGTAGGGGCTGTGAAAAATACATGTTTAGCTGACACAGCCGGGTGAACTTTTGACATGGCTGGGTGAAGGGGCTGAAAACAAAAAAATATAATTCTTGTGTTTAATTATTTTGTTCAAATGCTTTTATTTCTAATCATTTAAATGAAATTGTACGATAGGTAAAGATGCACTTTAGACCTCGGAGGATGATCAAGCCATGTCAAGAACCGAACACACCAAACAAAGCTTCCGCATTTTGTCTATTTTGTTTTAGTGACATGTAAACACTTGAAATTATGTTTTGAAAGTTTATCTAGTAGGATGTAGACTTGAATGTTATGATCAAGTATGATCTTCAAACTAAAAGATTTTTGTAAACTCGGAATTTTTGTACTAAATGCATGTTATATATTATTAATTCTGTCCTTTAAAGATGGGTGTTATAAGTTGGTAATCAGAGCGCCAGGTTGTTAATAAAATGTGTTCGGTTCAAGCTTGATCAAACATCCGGTAAGAGTTAACTGTTTTAAATATACTTAGTAAATATAGAAATGAAACATGAATTGACATGCACGAAAAGAGTGTGTTAACACACTCAAACATGGGAAGTGCATTAAACAAGAACGGTTGAAGCAAGTTACGAACTTGATTAAACCAAAGCAAGTAAATCATATGTTATAAACGAAATGTTTAACGGTTAATGTAAACATTTCAGTATTAAAGATGACGGATGGAGGTAACGACGATGCGGTGCCAAGAGTCACCGAGCAAATGAGAGAAGTGATTGCCGAGGAAGTTGGAAAGGCAATCGAAAATAGTTTGTCCGGTTTTATCGATAAGATCCAAAACACGGTACTATCGGTAGTGGATGAGAGAATCAAGTGTGGGGGTATTTGATGTGTGCAAAATGCAACATATAAATTTCATCAATTGTGGCATAAAACTAACCCTTTTTTAGTACTAATGTTGGAAAAAGTGTGCTTTTGTCTTCCTTTTGTATTTTCAGGATTAAATGGGCTCAAATTAACAAAAGAAGAAAAAAGACATCAAAATCTAACATAAATACAAGAAAAGGAACAAGACGTGACATGCCCGACCCCACGACAGCATCTTCCCAAGCAAAACAAGATAACAGAAGACTGAACACGCCCCGTGCTCAGCCAGCACGGGGGCGTGCCCAAGTGTCAGCAGAAAAGAAAAAGTGGTAGAAGCTTCTATTGCCCACCACGGGGTCGTGCTCAGCGGACACGGGGTCGTGGTCAACTATAAGATTCGCACAATCCAGCAAATCTTCATAGTACAAAGATTCTTCTGCACCACGGGGTCGTGCTCAGCGGACACGGGGGCGTGGTCAACTAATAAGACAAAGCTGCATTAAATGAAGAAAGAGAAGGATGTGGACACGGGGCCGTGCCCACTGGACACGGGCCCGTGCTCGAGCTTCTGTTCAGCCTATAAATAGAAGTGCTTGGCTCAAGCTCAAACCATCCCTTGGCACACCACCTCTCTCACACTTCACCCACCACCCACCACCACCATAACACCATCATCCACCACCATCATCCATTGTCCATCGTAGAGTGTGTGAGTCGTCTCGGGATCCAAGATTGATCGTAAGAGTTATTGACAATCAAGGCCATGTTTGCCTAAGTCTCTTACATCACTTGGTGAAGACAAAGTGTCTAGTGTAATACTTTTTATTTCTAATCTTTTCGCACTTTTTATTTGGTTTTGTATTAATGACTTTAATAACTAGTTGCTTATGTTGAAGGTGATCTTTCCTTATCGTTTGTCCGTGGTGTCTTGGCATTATTTTACTGTCTATATAAAATAAAAGATTTTCACCATTCATATCTCCACGGTCTATATGGAGGTATGTTGGCTACCTGGTCGGGGGTTAAGGGAACGGTTTGGTAAAGGTCTTGCCATTGTTCAGCGTTTAGAGGTCCTACAATGGACCTGGGTCAAATTTAGTAGGACCTCCTTGAATACTTAACGGTGTTGGATGGCGGGGGTCCAAACTCTTTGATCCCCTCATAAGTTAACTACTATTAATACTATAACCCGGCTGTTTAGGACTGTATCCCTGCTGACTCAGACTACTTAGTCGAGGGTAACGTCACCTCCAAAAGAGGGGCCTACCATAATTTGCATTAATAACTTAATTAATTATCTTCCAATAATCCACCCTTTTAGGATTGTATCCTTGCTGACTCAAACTACTGGGGTGAGGGTAACGTTACCTTTAAAAGAGGGGCCTACTACAATAACTAAGATAATCTCTTAAAATAGTGCAAAAGTGCGGAAATAATCAAAGGTTACACTAGATACGAGTCGGAACCAAGTGATTCATCTTGTCTATCTGTTTTTCTTTTTCTTTTTATTTTCAACATTTTTAGTTAGTTTTTATTTTTCTTAATTTAAAACATTTTTTCTAAACTTTTTTATTTGATTAGACGTTGAGGATAAACCGGTACTAAAAGCTCTTGTGTCCTTGGACGACCTCGGTATCTTACCAACACTATACTACGTTCGCGATGGGTGCACTTGCCCATATGTGTGTCTAGCGTTAGTAAATATCGTGTTTTATAAATTTAAAACTTGACTAAAAAGTGTTAAAGGGGCTAAAATATACACCTAATATATATATAACACTCGACTACGCATCAAGTTTTTGGCGCCGTTGCCGGGGACACAAGGATCTTAAGAAAGTTAGGAATCAACGGCCTAATCGTTTTTCTTATTTTTCATTTTTTTAGGATTTTTCTTAATTTTTCAGCTTCTGCAAAACTCAGCACAGGTCGTGCCCGCTGAACACGCCCCGTGCCCAATCATTGGAACTGGCAATCCTGTTTTAAGTCAGACGGTAAGCTGAACACGGGGCCGTGCCCACTCAACACGCCCCCGTGCCCAAGTTTCAGTTACTGAAAACAGAACCGTAAGATCCCGACGGTTGGTAATTTCTGACACAAACATGAGTGATACTGATACTTTTTACTTTCGGCACTCTTATGTGGTGTCAATTATGTGGTGGTAACCATAAAGAATTAGAATGTTATTTTCTAAATTATAAACCCCACTATATAGACCCATCATTTCCTAGTATCCTTAAGAGGGGCGAAAGTAAAAATAATCCCTATCTCTCCCTCGAATGCTCCCAACCGGATTTTCTAGGAGAAATGCTTCTCGATGAATTATTTCAACTAGAAGATCTAATTATTGATTGGCTAAAAGAACTTAGGAAAGATTTTAATAATCTTTTCCAAGATGATAGCCAAGAAGAAGGGTTGGAACCGCATTCAAACAACTTCATTGTTTCCAACGATACTCCTAACTGTAGTGAGGACTTGAGCGATAGTCGTCCCTGTGTCGATTGTGCCGTGAAGGACTCCCCATCAACTTCGTTTGATGCATACATAGACCTGAGTGATTTGACATACACCTTCTTTAACGAGAGCCCGGAAAAGAGTTGGACTTGTCCACCTACATATAGCATAGGAATCACCCTCACCGACAACCTCTTGCGTTCTCGTCTTAATTTAGATCAATTAAGGTATCTTAGGCACTTTGGGGTTGTTCCATCCAGTAAGGAACCGCCCGATCCGGGAAAGTTCTTTGAAAATAGACAAATTCCTTAAGACAGCTTCTAGACACGGGGTCGTGTCCAGGTCAGCACGCCCCGATGTCCACCCAAAGATTCCCTTCTGATTTTGTCAGAATGCGGACAAAAATGTGTCAGGATTCCATCTGCACACGGGGCCGTGTCCAGCCGACACGGGGCCGTGCGCAACGTACTGTCGTTTTCTATAAATGCAACCAAGAATCCTGCACATTTGAACCATTCCAGGGACAAAGATTTGAGGAATATTCTCACATACCATCCTAGGTATTTTCTAAAAGAAGTTTCTCAACTATCTTCTTGTCCTTTCCTCTTTTATCCACTTTCATCTTCTTCAATTTTCCTCATACTTCCATTAAAGCTTGAACCTTCCATAATTTCAAGCCTTATTGAGATATTTGTTAGATTTTTGTTCATGGAATCTTGTTAAAAATAAGTTCTATAACAATGTTTTAAGTTGTTTAAGTTCAAAATGCTCCAAAAATCATAAAAACAATTTGAAACCCCAAGATTCCTTGTTCATAAATCCTGCAGATATCTGAACACGGGGCCGTGTTCGCTGAACACGGGGTCGTGTCCGAAGTACTGGATCCATAAAATTGAACTCTTTTCGGTATGTTTTCTCAGAATGGCAAGCAGAACAAGCGGAAACTCTTCGTCGCATTCCAGAAACAACCGGCAGGGGAGAAGATCATCAACGGTTGAAGATTCTCTTGTAAACTATGTTTACGCCTTAAGAGAGGCCCTTGATGAAGTAACAAGTGTGGAAGAGGCATTAGTCGACCGCATTAATCATTTGACGGTGGGACTAGAAGGATGTCTCCGGGAGGTCAACCTTTTGCACCAAAGGTTGAACATTCTCGCCTCTCCTCCTTTGGTACCGATTATCACCCAAAGGGCATGGAATGTGGTGCCGGAAGTCATCATTCCGGCCGAATGGTACGCCCTACATCCGGAGCCTCCTCGAGACATACTACAAGGGGTTCCGATTGGTGTCGCTCCTCCTCCACAAGATGTCGAGGAACATGAAGCCGCCTACTTTCTCCCGAGAGAGATAGAAGAATGGCTCTAGCAACACCTAAGGGACACCGTTCGGCTTGGAGTTCTACAAGACTTTTAAACCGGAAATCTATTTCCGGAATTTTGGTTCTTATTGTAGAAGTAGAGCTCCTTAGGAAGATTTTATGGATCACTTGACCTATTTAATTTTAGGACTTTTAACTTTTATTTTCTGCCTTATTTTTAACTTTTAGGATTATTATGTAACTCTCTATGAAGTAATGAATGATGGTTTTTAGTTAATTTGGTGTTTGGGTGGTGTTGACATGAATAAAACACACTTGAGATGATAAAGGATACAAGAGAAACTTGAACCAGCACTCCATGCAGGAAAACAGGACCATCCGACAAAATTCTTCGTTTACAGTAAGCTCGGCACGGGCCGTGTCCACCCGACACGGCCCCGTGCTGCACAGTCTGCAGAAAAAGACCCAGTTCAGGTAACTGGACACGGGCTGTGTTCACCCAACACGCCCCCGTATCCAGGCTTCTGTTTCTCTTGATTCAATTTTGTTACTGGCACTTGAACACGGGGCCGTGCCCGGACAACACGGGGCCGTGTTCAGCGCCCAGTAACACAAAATTTTTGCTTAAATCACACCTTTTACACATTCAATCAACCTAAAAACTTATTTTTGGGACACATTGAGGACAATGTGTAATTTAAGTGTGGGGGGGATGCTAAAACCTTGAATCTTGCAAGTCCTAAATACAAGCCTTACACAAAACTCTATTGGAACCGCTAATCACCCCAATTTTTTTCAAAAATTTTTTTTTTCATTTTTTTACTTGTCTAGGTTTAACTCGGGAAATTCAAGTTCTCAAAAAGGTTATATTTTTTACGAATTTACAACCGATAGCGTCGTGATAAAAAGAACCAACATAAGAAAATTATGAAAAGGCATGGCAAACTTAGTTAAAATTTGATTATATATACTTGATCACATAAAAACCCATTCCCACAAAAGTGAGTTTTGAGCCTTTATTGAGCATACAATTACATATCATTAGACTAAATGCTCATCTTTCGTTTCTTGTGTGAATAGCCGCTTGGTTCTTACGACTCTAGAACTTGCCATGACGATACATTCCCGTTCCTTACCAACTTAAAACCCGAGTAAGTAAATGATGGAGGCATTAGGACTAACCCTTTTTATTTCTACACCATTATTTTTCTTTTTTTTTTACCACCTACCCAAAATCCCCCTAGTTAGCCCCTTTGAGCCTAAACCTTTTCATTTCATAACCCAAACCAAACACCCTTTTACCCACCAAAAACCTTTTTCATTTTTAACCCTTTTGTTTTAGTAACAAGTTCGGTTTTTCATATGACTTTTCAAAAAAAAAATGTGTGTGTTGATGATGAAGCAAAAGAAAATAAACAAACAAGTTCATCAAAAATAACTTTGTTTGAATAATAGCTTCATCAAAATTAAGATTACAAAAATAAAAAGTCTTACGAAAACCGCAACTTGTTACGCTTTTCGCCCTTTTTCTACTAACCACTAACCCAACCACCTACCTTTAACCCAAGCCTAACCCTTCACCCACAAAGTCCTCTTGATATTTACAAAGGTAAATAAGTTAAAAAGGAGGAGGATTGATTGCTTGGCAAGCCTATGGTAGGAGTAAGTTCCATGCCGCTCTCGAGTGATCCACAAATACATTTTCGGCCGAGTGTTGAGTGATCCCCGTGAGGTATGTGAACTTGTATATAAATAAAATTTTACAAAGGCATGTTATGCCCTAATAAGTAATTTATCTTATGAAAAGTTTTAAATAAATCATGACGAATAGGATTGTAAATAGATAAAAATAAAACAAAATAAAGAATCTTGGAAATCCCGACACTCTACGACAAACCCAAAAAACCTTCTTCTCTACCCATTCCATTTGGGAGTGTAATAGCCACATATTAAAGAGTTTTGCTTGAGGACAAGCAAAGATTCAAGTGTGGGGGTATTTGATGTGTGCAAAATGCAACATATAAATTTCATCAATTGTGGCATAAAACTAACCCTTTTTTAGTACTAATGTTGGAAAAAGTGTGCTTTTGTCTTCCTTTTGTATTTTCAGGATTAAATGAGCTCAAATTAACAAAAGAAGAAAAAAGACATCAAAATCTAACATAAATACAAGAAAAGGAACAAGACGTGACATGCCCGACCCCACGACAACATCTTCCCAAGCAAAACAAGATAACAGAAGACTGAACACGCCCCGTGCTCAGCCAGCACGGGGGCGTGCCCAAGTGTCAGCAGAAAAGACAAAGTGGTAGAAGCTTCTATTGCCCACCACGGGGCCGTGCTCAGCAGACACGGGGGCGTGGTCAACTAATAAGACAAAGCTGCATTAAATGAAGAAAGAGAAGGATGTGGACATGGGGCCGTGGTCAACTATAAGATTCGCTCAATCCAGCAAATCTTCATAGTACAAAGATTCTTCTGCACCACGGGGTCGTGCTCAGCGGACACGGGGGCGTGGTCAACTAATAAGACAAAGCTGCATTAAATGAAGAAAGAGAAGGATGTGGACACGGGCCCGTGCTCGAGCTTCTGTTCAGCCTATAAATAGAAGTGCTTGGCTCAAGCTCAAACCATCCCTTGGCACACCACCTCTCTCACACTTCACCCACCACCCACCACCACCATAACACCATCATCCACCACCATCATCCATTGTCCATCGTAGAGTGTGTGAGTCGTCTCGGGATCCAAGATTGATCGTAAGAGTTATTGACAATCAAGGCCATGTTTGCCTAAGTCTCTTACATCACTTGGTGAAGACAAAGTGTCTAGTGTAATACTTTTTATTTCTAATCTTTTCACACTTTTTATTTGGTTTTGTATTAATGACTTTAATAACTAGTTGCTTATGTTGAAGGTGATCTTTCCTTATCGTTTGTCCGTGGTGTCTTGGCATTATTTTACTGTCTATATAAAATAAAAGATTTTCACCATTCATATCTCCACGGTCTATATGGAGGTATGTTGGCTACCTGGTCGGGGGTTAAGGGAACAGTTTGGTAAAGGTCTTGCCATTGTTCAGCGTTTAGAGGTCCTACAATGGACCTGGGTCAAATTTAGTAGGACCTCCTTCAATACTTAACGGTGTTGGATGGCGGGGGTCCAAACTCTTTGATCCCCTCATAAGTTAACTACTATTATTACTATAACCCGGCTATTTAGGATTGTATCCCTGCTGACTCAGACTACTTAGTCGAGGGTAACGTCACCTCCAAAAGAGGGGCCTACCATAATTTGCATTAATAACTTAATTAATTATCTTCCAATAATCCACCCTTTTAGGATTGTATCCTTGCTGACTCAAACTACTGGGGTGAGGGTAACGTCACCTTCAAAAGAGGGGCCTACTACAATAACTAAGATAATCTCTTAAAATAGTGCAAAAGTGAGGAAATAATCAAAGGTTACACTAGATACGAGTCGGAACCAAGTGATTCATCTTGTCTATCTGTTTTTCTTTTTATTTTTATTTTCAGCATTTTTAGTTAGTTTTTATTTTTCTTAATTTAAAACATTTTTTCTAAACTTTTTGATTTGATTAGACGTTGAGGATAAACCGGTACTAAAAGCTCTTGTGTCCTTGGACGACCTCGGTATCTTACCAACACTATACTACGTTCGCGATGGGTGCACTTGCCCATATGTGTGTCTAGTGTTAGTAAATATCGTGTTTTATAAATTTAAAACTTGACTAAAAAGTGTTAAAGGGGCTAAAATATACACCTAATATATATAACACTCGACTACGCATCACTGACCTAGTGGGAAAGAAAGATGGGCAAGACATGAAGGGTGAAGCACCGAAAGCAAAGGCTAGATCTTTTCACCTAACTGCCACTGAAGCAAAAGTAGAACCCGAAGTGGTTTCTGGTATATTTGCTGTAAACTAGATTCCTGCACGTGTGCTATTTGATACGGGTGCGAATAAATCCTTTATTTCATATGGGTTTATTTGACATCCTTTATTTGTTCTAACTTAGTTACCTATGCCCTTAGAAGTAGAGATAGGTAATAACAAGAGTTTTATTGTTTGTGATGTATGTCAAAATTGTAAATTGAGCATCGATGATGAAGAGTACTCAATAGACTTAATCCCGATGTCGATGGGAGAATTTCAAGTGATCGTGGGTATGGATTGGCTGTCCCGATATCAGGCAAAGGTGGCATGTTTCCGCAAGGAGATAAAATTGACGTCTCCGAGCGGAAAGCACGTTACTATATACGGTGAAAAAGGGGGTAACCCGGTGGTATGTACAATGCTAGAAGCTCACAGACTTATGAAACATGGATGCAAGGCATATATGGTATACTCAAGTGAGTCGGAGAAAGAATCCCAAAAAATCAGAGACGTGCCGGTGGTACGTGATTATGAAGATGTGTTCCCGGAAGATTTACCGGGAATACCACCAGAACGAGAGGTAGAGTTCGGAATCGAACTGATTCTGGGCACAAAACCTGTGGCCAAGGCGCCGTACCGGCTTGCGCCGTCGGAGCTACAAGAATTGATGTCTCAGATCCAAGAACTGCTCGACAAAGGGTTTATCCGACCGAGTGTATCCCCATGGGGCGCACCGGTACTATTCGTGAAAAAGAAGGACGGCAATATGCGTATGTGTGTCGACTACCGAGAGTTAAACAAACTCACGGTGAAAAATCAATACCCACTTCCAAGAATTGATGACTTGCTTTACCAGCTACAAGGAGCGTGTTGGTTCTCAAAGATTGATCTCAGATCGGGTTATCACCAGTTGAAAGTCAAGGAGGAAGACATACCGAAGACGGCCTTTCATATGCGGTACGGGCATTATGAGTTCCTCGTAATGCCCTTTGGGTTGACTAATGCACCCGCGACTTTCATGGACCTCATGAACCGGGTTTGCAAACCTATGCTGGATAAGTCGGTAATCGTATTTATCAATGACATTTTAGTGTATTCGAAGAATGAAGCTGAGCATGTGTATCATTTGCAAGAAGTGTTAGAGACACTCGGACGAGAAAAGCTGTATGCAAAATTCTCAAAGTGCGCTTTCTGGTTACGAGAGGTGCAGTTTCTCAGGCATATCATTAGTGCCGACGGGGTACTAGTGGATCCATCAAAAGTAGAAGCCGTCTCAAAATGGAGCACTCCAAAGAATCCCTCAGAAATCCGAAGCTTTTTCGGGCTCGCGGGATATTTTCGGAGATTCATACAAGATTTCTCCAAAATTGCTTTACCATTGACCAAATTGACTCGCAAGGAGGAAAGATTTATATGGGGCATCGAACAAGAGAAAGCCTTCCAAACACTCAAAGAAAAGTTAACTCACGCTCCGGTGTTAACGTTACCGGATGGAGTTGACGACATGGTGGTTTATTCGGATGCATCGCAGTCGGGGCGCGGATGTGTTTTAATGCAATGAGGCATGGTCATAGCCTATGCCTCGAGGTAACTGAAGATCCATGAAAAGAAGTACCCGACTCGTGACCTGGAGCTGGCAGCAGTGGTATTTGCCTTAAAAATATGGAGGCATTACTTGTATGGGGTAAAATGTACCATCTTTACCGACCATAAAAGTTTGAAATACTTCTTCGATCAGAAGGAATTAAACATGAGGCAGAGGCGATGGTTGGAAACGGTCAAGGACTACGATTGTGAAATACACTACCACCCCGGGAAAGCCAATGTAGTGGCTGATGCGTTGAGCCGAAAGGCAGATTATGCCCGATACGGGTACAATCAATGCAGCTTATTGTGACCTCGGGCTTACTAGAACGAATCCGAGAAGCACAAGTTGAAACAGTGAAGGTGGAAAACTGGAAAAAGGAAAGAATTGTCAGCCAATTTAAGGATCTCGAAGAAGGCAACCACGGTTTGAAAACACGTTTCAATAGAATTTGGGTTCCTAACACGTGTGGAGTTAAAAAGCTTCTACTTGATGAAGCTCACAAATCCCGTTATTCCATCCAACCGGGAGCGACCAAGATGTATAACGACTTGAAACAAAAGTATTGGTGGCCCGGAATGAAAAGAGATGTAGTGAAATACGTGGAGAAATGCTTGACATGTCTACAAGTCAAGGCGGAACACAAAAAACCATACGGTAAGCTCCAACCATTGGAAATTCCGGTTTGGAAATGGGAACATATTACAATGGACCTATTAACCAAACTACCAAAGACGAACCGTTTTTTGATGCTATATGGGTAGTTGTTGACAGACTGACAAAGAGTGCTCATTTTATCCCGATACGTGAAACATATACGTCAGAAAAAATGTCCGAAGTATATACTAATGAGATAGTGGCACGCCACGGGGTACCGATATCCATCGTGTCCGATAGGGATACCCGGTTCACTTCAATTTTTTGGCGAGATTTCCAAGAGCAAATGGGAACCAAATTGTTCATTAGCACTGCGTACCATCCTCAGACGGATGGACAGAGTGAAAGAACGATACAAATGTTGGAAGACATGCTACGGGCATGTATTATAGACTTCAGAGGTAGTTGGGATGTTTATCTACCATTGGTCGAATTTTCATATAATAACAACTACCATGCTAGTATCGGGTTGGCACCGTACGAAATGCTTTACGGTAGGAAATTTCGGACCCTTGTGTGTTGGGGTGAGGTGGGTCCACGTGAACTTGCCCATAAAGACATAGTTCGAGCCACTAATAAAAAGATTGTTGTGGTTCGGGCACACTTAAAAGCGGCTCAAGATAGACAAAATTCATATGCGGACAAAAGGAGGAGACCGATAGAGTTTCAGGTTGGTGACAAGGTCATGCTTAAGGTATCCCCATGGAAAAGGGTTATTCGGTTTAGAAAGAGAGGAAAATTAAGCCCGAGATTTATTGGGCCGTTTACAATTGTTGAGCGAGTAGGAAAGGTAGCATACCGCCTTGAACTACCGGAGGAATTAAGCGGAATTCATAGCACATTTCATGTGTCACATCTTCGGAAATGTCTAGCGGACGAAACAGCTTATATCCACTACGATGACATCGAGGTGGATGATAGCCTTAACTATGTGGTGAAGCCGATTGCGATTTTGGACCATAAGGTGAAAATCTTAAGGAACAAAGAGATCAATCAAGTAAAGGTCAAATGGGAACACAGGAAGGGTTCGGATACCACATGGGAATCCGAAGAAGAGATGCAACGACTCTACCCTACATTATTTGGTACATAATTCGGTTTCGGGGACGAAACCCTTTTTAAGGGGGGTGGACTTGTAACACCCCGAAATTTATAAAACTTAAAATCAGAATAATAAAGGATTAAGCAAACAAGAACAAGCTAACTAGGAATCCATAACCCAGTTAGCTACGAGTCCCGAGATGACAAATAAAAAGGTTAAAACACCTAAACTACAAGTAAAAAAAACTTAGGGACTTAAGTTGCCAATTTTGAAACATGAAAGGTTAAAAAGGATAATTAACACCAAACACACACTTAGTGTGTGTGTCTGGTCAAACATAAACACAGGGGGCGATCAGGGGTTTCCTTTCAAACCCTAAATTCCACAAAAACTCAAAAATTGGAAGCCTAAATCAAGTCCATATCGAAAACTGAATGCATATTAGTGATCACCTCGACAAAGGGATCGTAAGGTATGTGAAATTTTGATATTTGGTTCCACTTCAAATTTTAGATGAACTCATGAGTTTTGAAATTGAGCATGCATGATTGTTGTATTGATGAAATTAGAAGCGAATTGATTTCTAGAGATAAACCCTAGATGATTTCTTGTTAAAATCTAGCATTATACTTGTGGGGTTTATAATCACCATTGTAGGTGATTAGTGAGTTTGTAGAAACTAGATAAACACTAGGATTATGGTTCTTATTCTAGTGAAATCTGAATTCATGTGGTAAATTTTGAAATATTGATGTTAAAATTTAGTATAGATTTGCTAGATTGAAGTTGATTTAGATGGAAACAACAAGTCATGAATTTTGTATCGATTATGTAAAAATCTGACCCGCTAGGTGTTTGTTAAAACGCCTAAGTGAGGATTAAAATGTTAATAATTAGCATGGTTGTAAAACAAGGTCTCCAAGGCCGAGTACTCCCCGAGTAGTCGCTACAAGGTTGGCTGCCGATGCGACTTTCTTCGACTCCGACTAATTACTTGGAATCGATCAAATGCGGTCAACATTGGCCAAAATCGGATCTAGTAGGTCAACTCGGGCCGATTTTGACTTAAAATAAAATAAAACATAATTTCTATTCTTATCATATTAAAGAATGAATATCAATTTCACGTATTTTGTTATAAATATTAGTAAATTTATGTTATTTGACATATATTTCATTTCCGAAAACTAATTTCTTTATAATCTGGCATCTCCGAGTACTCCCCGTGTACTCTCCGCCTAGGCCGAGTACTCTCAACTCCCCGGTCGACCGACTAGGGAGCGCCTAACGACTTTTACAACCATGATAATTAGACAAAAACATAGATTCGGACATCATAATGAATTATGATAAATGGTTGTAAAAAGGGTTCTAAATTGGTTGTGAATGGAACTCTTTAGGTAAAGAATCCAGATCGTCAAGCGGACAAGCCGGAGGTGATACGCGGTTGAAGGGTGTGCTCTAAAGGTACGCGACCTATGGTTTCGTTACATTATGTTATTTATTTATTCTAGTTAGTTGTATTGGAATTTATCCAAACAGGAAAACCCGTTAAGTCACGGAAGTGACGAAGTGCCCTAGACAAACAAAACGGGTCAAAACGTGAGTTACAAATAGAGTTTGGAATGTCTTGAAATGGTGGTCTCCATTTGGCATCCAAACGGGTCAAAACAAGTTGAGTTATAAACGTCTAAGTCAATGACCATCACTTGTTGATTGGTTATAAACAAGGCGTAAGCCGTGAAGCGGACACGCTAACTTGTTGCAAAAACATGAACCCTTGTAGAGGGATTAAAGTTCGGAATTTTTACTTGTCAAATGTTTTAGAAAAGCATGTTTAAATCCTAGAAAACAAGCGTGATGATTATTGCGTAAGTGTCCCTCTTGAAGGGAGCGAAACACTATAGTGGGTAAACCCGGGATTGGGTAAAATGGCCGAAGACATGAGATGACACAAAACAAGTTGTTGAACTTATAAATAGACGGGTCAAAATAAAGCAAAACGTAAACCGGGTAACGGGAGCGTAAACTATATGAATAATGGATCCGGGTAATGGATGATAGCTTAGACATGTTAAGAAACGAACCTCAAGCGATTAAAATGAGTTTGGATAGGTTTGGATGTAAATTGAGTGAAAAATAAACGTGCAGAGTTGACACGGCCTGGTGAACTTTTGACACGGCCAGGTGAAGGGGCTGTGAAAAATACATGTTTAGCTGACACGGCCGGGTGAACTTTTGACACGGCCGGGTGAAGGGGCTGAAAACAAAAAAAAAATATAATTCTTGTGTTTAATTATTTTGTTCAAATGCTTTTATTTCTAATCATTTAAATGAAATTGTATGATAGGTAAAGATGCACTTTAGACCTCGGAGGATGATCAAGCCATGTCAAGAACCGAACACACCAAACAAAGCTTCCGCATTTTGTCTATTTTGTTTTAGTGAAATGTAAACACTTGAAATTATGTTTTGAAAGTTTATCTAGTAGGATGTAGACTTGAATGTTATGATCAAGTATGATCTTAAAACTAAAAATATTTTTGTAAACTCGGAATTTTTGTACTAAATGAATGTTATATATTATTAATTTTGTCCTTTAAAGATGGGTGTTATAGTATTACATTATAACATTTTACTTTGTTATTTATTTATTATTAGGCTAGGAATTTGTGTATTACACGAGTTTGGGTCAGTGAAATACTAAATGGTTATTAATAAGCAGAAAAAATTAAAGAAATTGTTAAGAAAAAAAATATTAAATAAATAAAAAAGAGGGATATTTATTTAATATTATTAATAGGAGACATGAGAGATAAATAAAAAGTAAGGGTGAGAAAACTTCAGAAAGTGATACGTGTCCTCAACAATTTTATTCATTTTATAAATATAAGAAGAAGAAGAAGAAGAAGAATTAATTACATGGCTAATACCTGACGTTTACTTATTTTGCTATTTTGATACCTATATTTAGAAATCACACAATGGGTACCAACTTTTACCAATTGTTTCACCACTAATACATGCGGTTGTAGAATTTATTACATGGTTTGTACCTATGATGTGCTTATGACGAAATGATTTTGTAAAAGTTGGTACTACTTGTGTAATTTTCAACAAATAGATATAAAAATCGTAAAATAGACAAACCACAAGTACTACCATGTAATGAATTCTAATAATAAAAATAAAGATTATATATTAACTATATTAGATAGAGATATAGTGGAGAGTTCAAATGAGAAGAAATTTTTTATAAGAAGAAAAAAGAAGAAATTTCATGTAATACCCCGAAAACGGGTTTGGTAATTAAACCACGTTAATATTAAATGACGGGTAAAGTACCATTAGAGGTAAAAGTAACCCGGTGAATATTAGGATTTAAAAAAATAATAATAATAAACCTAATATTAAATAAAAGGTGAACTAAAGCTTTTTAGAAAACAAAGTTTATAAGAGGCCCAGGTTAACGGGACTTAAAATAGACGGGTTATAACTCCCGGAACTTACTAAACTAACTAGGAGTAATTAACCTAGTTAGTTATTTGTTTTAAAACAATAAAGAAGCATGAACTAGTAAGCCTTTTTATAAACCATGAATATTGGAGGGACTAAAAGTGGGCAATTGGAAAGAAGTTCTAATTAAAAACAATATCAAAAACCAAAACACACACAAGTGTGTGTGTTGGTCGACATTTACCAGAGCCAGGAGAAGGGTTCTTACACATGAACCCTAAAACTCACAAAATTGCTCAAAATCAAAGGGGAAATCAAGCTAAGAATTGGGGCTTTAACTAAATTCGTGATCACCTAAGCTAGGAGATCACAAGGTATGTCAAATTTTATAATTTGGTGATGTTTTGAATTTATGATGAACACCAAAAATCGAAATTTCTGTGATGAATATTGTATATATGAGTGATATTGGGTTGAATCTATGTCTAGAAACAAACCCTAGATGCAAACTTGTAGAATTGTGCCATAAACTAGTGATTAGTCAATTAATCAAGTATGAGCCAAGTGGGTTTTTGACTAAATAGTAAAGATGATGATACGCATGTGCTTAGAATCATCATATTTGATAGTTGGAGCAAAATACTTGAACAATTTATAAGTTCGAGTGAATGCTCGTATGTGACTTGAAATGGGTTTTGTATATTATGATGAAATTAGTGTTTTTGTTCATATAAATAGGTGTTTGGAATCATGATGTCTACTAATTAATATGTAGAACTTGATTATATTAGATGTTCGGATGAATGTCTAATGCTATAATGAAACGGGTTTTACATGTAGATAGAAACCTTTAGTTCTTGCTTAACAAATGAATAATTAACTTTGATAATCGAGAGCTAAGTTAAATTGGTGTTAATAATAACATGAACTTAGACTTGAAAAGTAGTTAAAACGGTGGCGTAAGAATAATGCCTATCGGATACTTGATAAAGTGCTTAAATGAATTGTCGAGTTTTATAATATAACCACTTATGCTAATAGGCAGTTTGACCTTTAAAAGTCAAACTGACCAAAATGAAATCAAATGGTGAATTTTGATGTAAAATCCGTAAGATGGAATAGTCATAATTAATGATGACTAATCTAACCGTCTTACGAATTATGATGATAGTTTGACGCTTGACAAGCTAGGTGGAGGCTTGGAAAGGAAGCGGGTCAAACGAAGCAAGTGTGACGGAAAAGCGTGTTTCGGATGCAAGGTAAGTAAAGCTTACACCTTTTATTTAATACCTATTGGTTTTATAGGTTATGAATAATAAAAAGTCATCTTTGAACTAGAATGTTCCGACACGACATGTGCGGTTCGGAACAAACGACAATGATAATAAACCATGTTTAATGGTTAAACCTGACTAATACGATAATTTGGTCATGTAATGACTATAATAGATAATGAGTTTCGAGTGGTTACCTTATAGGGTAAACCAACATAAATAATAAAGGTAAAACGGTAATTCGATCACATGTTGATGATAATCGTTAGTTTTGAAAGACACTTTATGGCATAAGCCATAATGGGTCAAAAGAGTTAAGAATTTGGTATATAAGTAAAATGACCATACGGTGTAAACCGGTGCGAGTCATGAAGACGAGAGGATAATAAATCCATCTCTCAAAGATAAACGGTCACTTAGACCAAATGGGTCAAATGGTGAAAATATCACCATTTGAATATATCGACTAATGAATATTGTCGAGTCTTATGTTCACAGGAGTGAATAGGGGAAGGATAACTTGCATAGCTTCTATGTAGAGATTATTAAAGCAAGGTAGAAAAACGGGTCAATATATTGATCCGAGCCATGTATGTATAAGAGGTTAACTACTCAATTAGAACGAGAGGTTCATTGAGAGTTAAATGAAGTCAAAATAGACATTTGGTTACTTTAATGAGTAAACCAAATGATTCAAATGATGGTCATTTTGATTTGAGAACATAATGACTTTTCAAATAAAATTATAGTTAAAAAGAGGGATGTTGGGTCAAACAAGCTTTCAAAAGTCCTTCATCGTAAATGAAAGACTAAAATGAACAATCCATTATTTGAGAAAAATGACAAAAACAAAAACAAAAACAAAAACAAAAACAAAAACAAAAACAAAACTCATCATTGTTAGTGTAATTTCCACCTTGAAACAGGGATTTGATAGTTAAAGAACAGTAGCAATCCCCGGCAACGGCGCGAAAATTTGATGTGAGGTCGAAGTCTCACTCAAATTTAATCCAATTACTACTAATAGCTAGCGGTAAGTGGGTATCAAACACAGGGAGTTTGTGGAATTTGTGTTATCTAAATGGATTGCTAATTAACTAGATTAAACTAAATTGCAAGAAAAGTAAATTCAGAATTATGGTTATTTGATTTTAAAAACTAAAAGTAACTAATTAAATTGCAAATCAACAATTGGTTTTGTAAACAATTTAGGAACAAATGACCATCCTAGGTTTCCGGTTTCAATTAACACTCATGTTCAAATTCAACTAGAAAGAACCACATAGACATGACTCATGTGTAGTTACTTATTTGTGATAAAAGGGAACTAAGTACTCGGATTACAAGAATGCAAGGTTGTTACCTGATGACCAATTAATCAATATCCAACCCTAATCCCTCCCATGATATCTCGATTGCTAACGACACCAAGAACGTATGGTTTAGACTATGATCAAAACATAAACTAAAAATTTACAAATAAGCATCAACACACCATAATAAACAAACAAACACTACAAGTCTATTATTCTAGAAATTCAGATAAAAACACAAAATGTCTTAAACAAACCTTCAACCTAGGATGATCACCATAAGTTTAGCCACTCATGCCTTGGTAAATCATCATCACACAAAGTCTAATGTTCATATGAATTAAAACACAAACCGAATTGTTTAGAATTCTTTAAGAACTCAGAAGAACAAGCCAAAATCGCCCAAGTAGTGCTCCAAAACCATCCACATTGATTAGGTAATGAAAAGGCACCATAAAAACCCCTTAAAAGTGGGAGTTACACATTTCACGCCGGCCTCCACCGTAAGCTACGGTGGCCACCGTAGCTTATGGTGGCTTGGAATGGCCTACGGTGGGTTTAAACTGTCATACGGTGACAATTTTTGTCAGGGTCCACCGTAGCTTACGGTAGTCACCGTAAGCTAAGGTGGCCACAGCTAGGCAATTTTGTTTTTTTCATAACTTTCTCGTTTCAATTCCGTTTTCTTTGCCGTTTTCGCCCACGTTCTCATAATTTCATCATCTATCATGTTATCTTCTAAATTCTTCAATTCCAATAATTGTTTTTTTTTTCATTTATGCTCCATCTTTCAATCTCCAATCTAGCCGCGCCTATTCCGAAGCTTCATTTCCACACTTTTAGGCTTTGAATGTACCTGAAACACAAGAAAACGTAGTCATCTAATTCTAGACAATTACTCGACTAAATGTAGGATTAAAATACCATTTATAGCACTTAAGGGTCATCCTACGGACTACACGTCACACATCAAACCCACATACATATTTTAAATTGAACACCTTTACTATATGTTAAAGTGTGATTTCTAAACCCCCAATTTCTATTTTCCTCACTGAATCAACCGGCCATGAGAGTAAACAAATCAGGTGCTGATTGCAGGGTTCAAATCATCAACAAAACTCAGATTATTGTTATCAAGTTAGATTGACATGGTTCTGATTCGGATTCAAACTTTAAAATCGTTGGAATAGAGGATTGAAATGTGAGAGAAGATGGAGAAGTTTAGGGTTGTTTATGAATAGAGAACGGGGGGGCATGATAAATTGATATGATGAAGACTGACATGCATTAAATGCTAAATACATATCCCCGTAATATTTTAAATTTCAAAACACCTGACTTTCTCCCCTCTCTCCATTATTAAGATTAATATTAATATAAATATATTAAATATAAAATATAAAATTCAAAAATATAAAATTAATGATGCAATAATGACATAAGATTGACATTGTTGGATAGGCTAGATGATTGCCACATAAGCATTGTGATGTAATGCTCATCTATCCGTTATTAGATAAGTAAGATTATACATATTAATATAAACTCTTCATGAACAGTAATCTATATTTTTAAAGTATTTGATTACTTTTCTATTTTTAGCATTTATTTATTTATTTATTCTATATTTTTAGTATTTATTTTTTATGAACTTTATTCATTATTTAGTTTATTTTTTTCTAATAAGTTTTATTCTTAAACTTTTTGAAAAAATCTTACTTCGTAACTTTGTTTATATATTTTTTTCAACATTGCTATATAAGTTTTATTGAAAATGGATACCGTGTCATGTTTTTAGTATTTAGTTTTTATGAACTTTATTCATTATTTGGTTTAATTTTTTCTAATAAGTTTTATTCTTTAACTTTTTAAAAAAATCTTACTTCGTAACTGTGTTTATATACTTGTTTCAACATTGCTATATAAGTTTTATTGAAAATGGATATCGTGTCGTTGTCGTATTAAACCAAACCAAAATGGACGATGAATGATAATTTATTATATGTTCTATGTTTAACTTTTTCAACATTGTGATATAACTTTTATTGAAAACGGATTGTGTGTCGCTATCGTACCAGACTGAGCTGAAACGGCCAAACAACATCTGCATCGATGCAGGTATTTAGTTTTATTGCTTTTTGCTTTTGATAAAATGACACCTTATCGCTATCATACCGTACCAAACCGAACAAGATCATTGACGGTACTTGTATCTATTTTTATGCTTTCAAGTATAATAATGGATATTGTGCTGCTACTATAGTTAACCGTGCCAAAACCGAAGGAACAATATCAGTTTCAATACTGAAGAAACACAGAACTAATTTTAGGATTAATTAGTTTGGTTTATGTTTCAATCATGAGGGTTAATCTTCTTAATCTTTCCTGAGCTCCAATATGGTTCGATTCTCCTGCAAAACTAGGGGTGTTCAGAAAAAATCGTAACCAAATAAAAACCGTAAACCGAATAATAACCGTAACCAAATAAACCGATCCGAATAACAAATTCGGTCTTTGGTTTGGTTTCTAACCGAAACCGAATTGTGAATATGGTTTTTGGTTTGGTTTATGGATCCACATTTTATTTTATTTGGTTTATTTGGATAACTGAACAAACCATTTAACTTAATTAATTATTAAATAAAAATAATAATATTTTATAAATCATATATAATTTATTAGCCCAAAATAGTTATTTTATTATGCAGCCCAAAATACCAAATGTAAATCTAAAAGCCCACATTAAACCCACTCATTTCTAAAACCCAAGGGTTTAGGATTTCTATATTTTCTTGGAGAAAGACTCATGTTTGAAGATTATTTACATTTTGTTCCATTAGACTTGTTAACTATTTATAGTTTCTATGATCTATGTTTTGAAGCTTTAACTTTGTGGTTGTGTCTACGACTACTTTATGGATGTGTTTATTTTATTTGGCAATGAAACTTTCTTGTATTCATATATTGTTAGGTGTAAATTAGTTGCGATGTTCGAAAGTTGGAACACAAACATTAATATAAATTAGGAAAAAAAGTACTTAGTATAATTTGGTTAGATTTGGTTTATTTGGTTTCTAACCGAAACCAAACCGAATTGAATTTGGTTTGGTTTGGTTTGGATCGGTTTGCATATTCCTTATTTGGTTTGGTTTGGTTTTTGCTTTGGGGTACAAAATTTTGAAAACCGAAAAACCGAACCGAATAAACCAAATAAACCATAAACCGAACCGAACCGATGAACACCCCAATGCAAAACAGCAACATCGTTAGCTCGTTAAGAGGGGAATATGGGGGTTTCCCTCTTAACCAGACTCCGACGTGAGAATAAGTAACTGTTCTGAGGAAATAAGTGTGTGTTAAGAGAGAGTAGAGGGAATGGAATGGTTAACCTGTGCATGAAGGTCTCTATTTATAGCCGGAGAGTTGTAAGAGGAGATGAGCTGGTGGGCCTTGGGCCGGAAGGCGACAATAAGGAATATCCTCTTTGTCTCACTGGTGTCAACCGTTAATGGTTTCTAGAAGCTCTTCGGTGCTGGCGCACCTTGATTGGAGCCACGTGTCCGAGTTGTCGGCCTTATTGTCCTTCTTCCATCAGCAGGTAAGTGGAGATCATGGGGCAGTTGTCGCCGCCCCCTGATTGGTGCCATGTAGGCGTCCTTGTGTACTCTCTGTCCCCTGCCCGTCAGACGATCATGGAGCACGATAGAGCACAGCCTGGTGGACGCTGATTGGCTCATTCTTCTGCCACTTGTACCTTTTGTACTCTCTGAAGTTGCCCTGCGCTGTAACTCTTGCGCGACCCTTGTTGTGCACGTAACTAGCCCGCGCAGGGTTGTAGGAGATGAAGGCTTTTATTCAGAACATTAAGTTTTTGAAACTGATGTTATCTCTTGGTTGGACCTCGCGCGAGGGCTCAACTTTGCTTAAGCATCCCGCGCGAGGTCTATAGAATGATTAGTTTAACTGAGTAAGGAGTATGGTCCAGCGTGTGACCTGAATGGTCTGCGCGGCTTTTTGGGACCATACCCCTTCAAGTCCCCCCAGTCCAGTGCTGCTCCATGGTCGAAGTAAATGGTTGGAGCTCTGGACTTAGAAAAAAGAAAGTGTGCTATCTTTGAAAAGTGTTTGCTAGGTCTTGGTAGGCGGCGCGCGTGTAAGTGTTCGTCAGTTACTACGGCGCGACTACCAAATTTGCCTATTGACAATTATTTTCTTTTGAGTGTAAGCGCGCGGGCTCGTTGGAAAATGATGAGTGCGACGCGCCCTAAGTTAACTTCTGCATGAAGTTGTAGTGACTTTGGGTGGGAAAACTCTCGAAATTTAAATTCTGACATGTTGGTGCAAATGTCGTTGATGGCGTCGGTTGAGGTGATTGCTGACATGGCGATCATCATGCTGCCACTGACGGTTCGGCTTTTCGTCAGGCGAGTAAGGCCCACGTGCGCGTGGTAACTGTCACTTCGAGAATCTCGCCTTACGTGGCAGCTGCTAATTGGTTACCCGCGCGGTGATCCCGGCACGTTTACCCATCGCATTAAATGCGATGACTATATATATTCGACGAGAAGAGAGAGAGTTACACAAATCCCTTTTTATGTTCTCTTTTTTCTCTCTAACCTTCAACAAGTCTTCAAATCTTCGAAGATTTTGCAGCAGATCTTCAAGTTTTCGAAGGTGATCTTCAAACTTTTCCAGAAATTTAGAGGATCTTCATCTTATTTTCATTATTTTTATATAAATGGCTGAAGAAGAAACTCAAGTTGAAGATGGTCCCCTCCCTATTCTCAAATGGGACCAGGGGTTGTTCGAGCAGATAACCAGAGGATTCCGGTTCCTACCAGAATGGGATGCACGATATCCCCGGCAGGGTCAGACTGCCACCGACGCACCACCGGGGTACATAACCCTCTTTGAAGACTTCTTTCTGCAAGGGAATTTCCAGCTTCCGGCCACGGTTTCATGGCATCTATACTTCATTTCTACGGTTTTCATATATCTCAGATGAGTCCACCCGACATGGTGAGGGTGAGACATTTCGAGTTTTTATGCCGATCTCATGGTATAGAATCCTCAGTCGAGAAGTTTCGGGCGTTTTATTAGTTGATCCGGAATATCGGGTTTTATTCTTTTGGCAACCGTGGTTCGGCTAAGAAGATTCTTCTAAATCCTCCTAAGAGCTTTCATGATTGGAAGATGAAGTTCTTCTTCATCAGGGAGGAGGTTATACCCATCACGATGATCTTCCACGAGTCCGATACGATTAAGAAGGAGGAACTTCCTATCCCTAAAGGAGTCGATTGGTACTTGAAGCTTACTGCGACGCCGAATCGGATTTTCGGTGAAAACGTGTTGGTAGCAGCGCAGATGAGCGACCAATGGCCGGAGACTAGCAACGAAGTGCCAGTTTTGAAGTTTGAAGATAAAGGTATGTTGTTTCTTTTTCATATTCACTTTTAATTTATTTGCGCTTAACTGTTAAGTTTCACGGTAGAGGCGCACCTTCATTAGGCTGCTTTTCCCACATTTGGTGATTCTATGGGCGTGCGTTCACTTTTAATTTATTTGCGCTTAACTGTTAAGTTTCACGGCAGAGGCGCACCTTTATCAGGCTGCTTTTCCCACATTTGGTGGTTCTATGGGCGTGCGCCCACTTCGATCCAGCGAGCCTTACTGGTACAAGCAAATTAAGGGCAATTTCCTCTATCCTCCTGCTGGAGTCTTTGCCAACCCTCCCTCTGCAACCGAAGGTTCGCTACTTCCAAATCCAAGGCCCTTGCGCGTCGTGACCTCTGCTGGAAAGGAAATCTTGTTTCTTTCCAGCGAAGAGTCTGTAGGTTCGTCGCAAGAAGAGTTAAACTCATGGTCTACCATCTTTGTAGGTGTGCTGCGCGACCTAGGGATAGACCCAGAAGAGAAACCGAAGAAGGCTGCCAAGAAGAAGATCAAGTAGGTAATCGTAGACACTGGCGCAACCAGCAAGAGGGCGGATCTAGCCGCGCGGCTACGTCATCGCAAGATAAAGGTACTCTTCGATTCCGGCAGAGTAACCTGGAAGATTATGTTGTTGCGAGTGACTCACTAGAGGGTTTGTCCTGTATAGGTGAGAAGAAGACCAGCGCAGCTGGTTCAAAAAGTTCTGGAAGCTGGCACGACCCCTTCGTTGATCGCCCTGGATGAAGAAAAGGAAGAAGAAGATGAAGAAGTTGCTGCTTAGTTGGTGAGCAGGAAAAGAAGTAGAGAGGAGGCTGCTGCTGAAGTCAAAGCGATGCAGAAGGCTGGGAGAGCCCCAGTGATAGGGAAACAGAGCAAGCTGCGCTCCCTTTACAAGCTCTCTCTAGGTTAGTGTTATGATGCCCTCCATATTTTCCCTAGTAAAATTTTCCTAACACTTGATTTCTGCAGAGGCTTTAAAGAAGACCCCTGATAAAACTAAGGGTGTTGAGGTGAAGGACCCAAAGGAGCCGGCGCCGAAGAAAACCAAATTTATAATCAAACCTCTTAAAACTGTTGGGCCGGAGGTTGAGAAGGAGAAGGAGAAAGAGAAAGAAAAAGAGGAGAAAAAGAAGGCCACCGAGACCGCTGCTACCACCGAGCATGATACGGTGCAGGGTCCGGAGGTCATGCGTATCACAGGGCTTGACCAGCCCTTTAAGGAGAAAGAAAAAACACCTACCCAGCAGAAAGTGCCTGAGGTGGTTGAGCCGACTGAAGTTGCGTAATGCGACGCCCCCGTCCAAACCGTGGAAGAAGCCTTTTGCCAGAAGTTTGATACTCATAATTGTTCGGTGACTGATCAAGATGATGCTATTCTAGCCCGCGCTGAAGAAGTCTATGACCATCTTTCGCTGCCTGTTATGGAGCTGGTCACTGAAGCGCTAAAGAACGATGACTGGAGCGCGCGGCTAAATTCTATCCTTGACCCTCCAGAAACTGTGGAATTGACAGATGAGGAAGAGGCAGCTGGCGGAGATGGTGATGGTTATGAGTAGATAATAGTGTTTGTAGGCTGGTGCCTTGTAATTTCTGTTTTTGATTTTGATGTAATCATTGCGCGATTGCGCTTTCGGAATATGACATATTATGTTTGCTTTCTATTTTCCAAGTTACAATTATTGCATTGTTGTTAGGAACTTTGGTTAAGTTAGCTCGAATAAATGTAAGTGTGGCTCGTGTATGAGTGTTACTGCCCGGTCTCGCGCTGTGTTCGCGGAGGACCTTGCAGGCATAACTCAAGAGCTCATAATTTACTGAAGTGTTTTCGTGCTAATCAAAAGTTTAACATGCATTTGTAACGTAGAGAACATGATGATAAATCATAAGGCATAGCCAATGCTTGCATTAGGTAACTTGAAAACAGGCGCGAGGCCAACATACATAATCAAACTAAAAGGCGTATAGCCGACATAGATAGTTAAAAGGCGCGTGGCCGACATAGCTATTAGTGAAGGCGCGAGTCCCAGGGTGTTCACATGTAACACTTGCGGAGTTGTTGCGCGTTCCACATGCGTGGGATGATGTGTCCATCCAGAGTGCGCAGCTTGTATGCCCCTTTTCCTAGCACCTCATGAATTAAATATGGGCCTTCCCATTTTGGTGCTAGTTTTCCGGGGCGTTCAGCATTAGAAGCTTCATTGTCTCTGAACACGTATTCATCTGGAGTGTAGGTACAAATGCGCACCCTTGCATTGTAGTACCTCTCCAATTGTGTTTTATACTTGGCCTCTTTGATTCGCGCTATTTCACGCCTTTCTTCTAGCAGGTCCAAGTCTAAGCGGCGCTCCACCTCGTTATCAATTTTGTTGACAGCTGACAGTCGTGGCGAGGGGAGGCCTATTTCTGCTGGGATAACCGCCTCTGAGCCATAGACAAGGCTAAAAGGGGTTTTGCCAGTGCTTGTTTTTGGCATGGTTCGATGAGCCCACAAAATGGG
Source organism: Helianthus tuberosus (assembly GCA_030545235.1). Taxonomy (NCBI): domain Eukaryota; kingdom Viridiplantae; phylum Streptophyta; class Magnoliopsida; order Asterales; family Asteraceae; genus Helianthus; species Helianthus tuberosus. Next base: position 71,854,634 of record CM060426.1, read on the forward strand.
AGGGAGCTCATCTACCCAGCCTCTTCTCTTGGTGCCCAGTTGGGCCTTTATCCCTTCAACAATGCTTTTGTTGACACTTTCCACTTGGCCGTTGCCTTGAGGGTGCGCAACGGAAGAGACAGTGTGCTCAATCAATAGCTCTTTCATCCATTCTTGAAGATCTTCGGATGTAAAGTTGGTGCCATTATCCGTCACAATTTTCAGTGGGAGACCAAACCTGCAAATGATGTGTTCCCATATGAATTTGCGCACCATCATTGCAAAAGTTGAGGCGAGAGCCTTTGCCTCTACCCACTTAGTGAAGTAGTCGACAATAAGAATTATAAACTTCACCGCGCCAGGAGCTTCAGAGAAAGGTCCCACCATATCGATTCCCCACTGCTGGAAAGGCCAGGCAGTGGACATAGGGATCAATTCATTCTTTGGGCGCAGGGTTTTTGGAGCGTGTCTTTGGCATGAGTCGCACTTGCGTAATTCCTTTAAAGCGTCGACATGCATCCCTGGCCAACAGTATCCCACATTCATTATCTTTGCGACAACCATGCGCGGGCCCGCATGAATGCCACAAATGCCTTCATGTATCTCTCTTATCAGATAACTCGCGTCTTAGGGATCCACACATCGTAGCAGTGGTCCTAAGAAGGATCTTCTGTAAAGGATGCCACCATTAATCTCGTAGAACAATGCTTTATTTTGTATCTTTCTGGCTTTTGCCTTGTTCTCTAGGAGAATTCCTTCTTGAAGATGTTGAATGATAGGGGTCATCCATGAAGGTGGCCCTATCTCAATCACATTGATTTGGCGCAGCAAAACGGATGGGTTTTTTAAGACTTCGATTCTTACATCTTTGGCGAGATGTTGAAAAGTTGTTGAAGCAAGCTTGCTTAGCGCGTTAGCTGGCTTGTTTTCTGACCGGTTGATATGAACAACTTTGTAAGACTTGAACTTCTGAAGTAGTTCTTTCGCTTGCTCTAAGTATAGGGCCATAACTTCGCCCTTTTCATCATATAACCCGTTGATTTGACTTGCGATCAGGAGAGAGTCGACATGCGCTTGGAAATTTTATGCTCCCATTTTGAGGGAATATCCTGAAGTCTTTCCAGAGGACTTGCCAGGATTGCCACCCCAAAGGCAAGTGGAATTTCACATTGACTTAGTTCCAGGCGCCGCGCCTATAGCTTGGGCACCTTATAGACTTGCACCGTCAGAAATGCAGGAATTGTCGACACAACTCCAAGAGTTGCTAGACAAAGGATTCATCAGACCAAGCTTCTCACCTTGGGGAGCTCCGGTCCTGTTTATCAAGAAGAAAGACGGTAGTTTTCGTATGTGTATTGACTACCGGGAGTTGAATAAGCTGACGATCAAGAATAGATACCCCCTGCCAAGAATCGATGATTTATTCGATCAACTCCAAGGTTCAAGATTTTATTCAAAGATCGATCTTCGATCTGGATACCGTCAGCTAAGGATACAAGAGGAGAGTATCCCGAAAACAGCCTTCAGAACTCGTTATGGGCACTACGAGTTCCTAGTTATGCCGTTTGGGTTGACAAACGCGCCTGCTGTTTTTATGGACCTAATGAACCGAGTCTGCAAGCCGTATCTCGATAAGTTCGTGATTGTATTTATCGACGATATTTTGATTTATTCAAAGACAAAGGCTGAACACGAACAACACTTAAGAGCTATTTTGAAGTTGCTGAAAAAGGAACAGTTGTACGCCAAGTTCTCAAAGTGCGAGTTTTGGCTACACGAAGTCCAGTTTCTTGGACACGTGGTTAATGGCAATGGAATCCATGTTGATCCCACAAAGATCGAGGCGATAAAGAGCTGGGAGACTCCAAAGACGCCGACCGAGATTCGCCAGTTCTTAGGTTTGGCTGGCTATTATCGAAGATTCATTAAGGATTTTTCTAAAATCGCTCAACCCCTTACCGCGCTCACACAGAAGGATAAGAAGTTTGATTGGGGAATCAAACAGGAAGAAGCGTTTCTGTTATTGAAGAACAAACTTTGTGATGCGCCGATCTTAGCACTACCAGAGGGTACAGATGATTTCGTGGTATACTGTGACGCCTCACGTCAAGGATTGGGTTGCGTGTTGATGCAACGCCAGAAAGTTATAGCTTACGCATCACGCCAGTTGAAAGTTCATGAAAGGAATTATACCACACATGATTTAGAACTAGGCGTAGTGATATTTGCATTAAAGATCTGGAGACATTACCTATATGGTACGAAATGTACAATCTTCACAGATCATAAGAGCCTACAACACATATTCGACCAGAAAGAGCTGAATATGAGACAAAGACGTTGGGTCGAATTGTTGAACGATTACGACTGCGAGATAAAGTACCATCCAGGGAAGGCGAATGTGGTCGCCGATGCCCTAAGTCGTAAAGAAAGGATCAAGCCCATAAGGGTTAGGGCTTTAGAAATGATTATCCAGACAGATCTCTCTCTACGCATTCGTGCTGCACAGAGAGAAGCTTTGAAAGGAAGGAATATTGGAGATGAGTATCTCCGTGGGATGGAGAAGCAGTTGGTGCCAAACGAGGAAGGAACTTTATGTTTTATGAAAAGAATTTGGGTTCCTCTGTTTGGTGGTTGGAGAAAAGTTATTTTTGATGAGGCACACAAATCACGGTACTCTATTCATCCCGGTGCAGATAAGATGTACCAGGACCTTAAAGATTATTATTGGTGGCCTAGAATGAAAGGCGACGTTGCTGTTTATGTTAGCAAATGTTTGACGTGTGCCAAGGTGAAAGCTGAATACCAGAAGCCTTCGGGACTTCTGCAACAACTTGAAATTACCAAGTGGAAATGGGAACATATTTCAATAGACTTGATAACGAAACTGCCCAAGACGCCCAGGGGCCATGATACTATTTGGGTGATAGTTGACCGCCTAACAAAGTCCGCGCACTTCTTGCCAATCAAGGAGAAGGACAATACGAGTAAACTTGCGGAAATATACATGCGAGAAATTGTTGCACGTCATGGAGTGCCTCTCTCGATTATCTCTGATAGAGATGGGAGATTTGTATCAAGGATTTGGCAATCCTTCCAAGAAGCTTTTGGCTCGCAATTGAACCTAAGTACTGCATTTCATCCGCAAACTGATGGCCAAAGTGAAAGAACTATTCAGACATTGGAGGATATGCTGAGAGCATGTGTAATGGATCTTGGTGGTAGTTAGGATAAGCATTTACCATTGGCCGAATTCTCGTACAACAACAGCTATCACACCAGTATTGGAGCCGCGCCATTTGAAGCTCTTTACGGACGCAAGTGTCGATCACCCCTATGCTGGGCTGACGCAGGTGATAGGCAGCTTGTTGGTCCCGAAATCGTCCAAGAGACGACAGACAAGATTGCACAGATTCGAAAACGCATCGAAGCGGCTCGCGAAAGACAGAAAGCCTATGCTGATCCAAACCGGAAACATTTGGAATTCCAAGTTGGAGATATGGTTTTATTGAAAGTTTCACCCTGGAAGGGTGTGGCACGCTTCGGAAAACGTGGGAAGTTGAATCCGCGTTACATTGGCCCTTTCAGAATCCTGCAAAGGATTGGGCTTGTAGCCTACAAGTTGGACCTACCTGCTGAACTCCATGGTGTTCACGATACATTCCATGTATCCAATTTGGGAAAAAGTCCAACACAAGATACAGTGATCATTCCTGCTGACGAAGTTCATATCGACGACACGCTCCACTTCACTGAAGAACCTGTTGAGGTCACGGATTGGAAAGTTAATAAAACTCGCAGGAGCAGTGTCAAACTCGTCAAAGTTCGTTGGAATGCTAGGCATGGACCTGAATTCACGTGGGAGCGTGAGGATCGAATGAAAGAGAAATACCCCCATTTATTTCCAAAGACCCCTGCAAATAGAAGCAGAACTTAAATTTCGGGACGAAATTTCTTTAACGATGGGAGAATGTGACAACCCTCACCAAACCAGGTATCCGTACGAATTAATTAATATTTAATTACTGCTTAATTACTGTGCTTGCTTACAACTGTGATTAAACTGCTTACTGATTTCTGATACGTACATACTCATGCATCACATTTTATACTGTCACTCTATTATTTTTACACAAACATCAGTGACAACCTTGATGCACAAAAAGCACAGTGAGCACACTATACGGGATACCCATTAAACCTGCTGATATAACCAGCATCAGGCAGACACTGCCTCTAAGGCTTGTATGAGCTAGAGATAGTTTACTACACCGGTAGAGAGTGTGGGGAAATGAGGGTTGTAGAACTGCGTCACTAGATGTTAGTTATAGTGACCGGATGTGCCTAAAACGTACTTTGAGTACAAAATTCTGCACTTTAATATAAAAATTCAGCATTTATCTAAACTAGTAAAGTGCAAAAAGTTGGAAAAATATTACTAGACACCTTCCAAAGTGTCGGGAATAAATTGTGTCACCAAAAGAAATATTAACGACACTTTAAATAATTAATTAGCACTTTAACGGAGTAATATCCAACCGTACAACCGGACTTAACCCGAGACATAAAAATATTATCATTGACACTATTTTCTTTTTCTGAGCCAGTTAGGGTCCTCGAATACCCTAATACCCGTTATATACTACAACACACATATTAACTAAATTTTGCTTCATAACTAGACTAACCATCACCAACCATTTAATTCAAAACAAATCAAGTGCCACCCCCCTTATGTCCGATCGGTTTCCCTAGGAAACCACCACCACAAAAATTTTGATTATTTAATTTATGATTGTCCCATATCTTTCCTACACTTTGTACAATGGATAATTAAGAAATATGTGTTATAAGTATGCATGAGGATCACTATTTTCATTTACTCAAACCCTTAACCAAAATTTGCTGTTCCTTTTTTTCTTCTTGCCACACTCTGGGCCGAACCCCCTAACAACTCCCCACCATTTTCAAGTTTGGATTAAGCCACATTATTTACATACAAAGGAGAAGGGTCACGCATAAGGAGACCCGGTGCTTACGGAATCGCAAGGACCTCACCACAACGCTATTAACCGCCTATTTTTCGTCTAGTTTCGTCCCTAGCCCCGAGCTAGTAGTAAGTGACTCTAAACGCCTTTTTGATCTATTCTAAAGTGGTTAATAAGAATTTTGATGGATGAAATTTATGAACATGTAAGAACAAAATTTAAAGTCTACTAAAATAATATAAACAAAGTGGTTAATAGATGAATATTGGTGTAAAACTTATAAGACTTGTTTTGTTATGATTATTTAGTGTTGTTTTATGCTAGTGTTAGTTCGGATCGTCATCTAACCCGACTAAGTCATGTTCATGGAACATGACCTAGTGTATGTTATAGTGTGGAAAGTGGTTAGATGAAGACCACTACTACTTATAACCATGAACTTGTGTAAAAACAATTTTTCTTACAAAATGGAGTTCTAAACTAGTAGATCTACGGATCTACAAGTGGTATTTTCGAAGGACCAAGTGTAAAATGAAATCATAATTTTAAAGCCGGATCCTTCCTAAACAAAAGTGATTTTTGTGAACACACAAGTGTGTAGACACTTGTGTAACAAAAAGTTTTAACAAAGAATTATTTTTATAAATTTTGGACAAGAAGTTGTAGAAATGTATCTTCTTTAAAAACAAGGTTCTCAAAGAAACCGAGTCTATTTATAAAAGATCTACTAAAATATGGGGAAGGTTACTACATATCTTACACAAACCACAAGTTCATGTGTTATGCGATTTATATCTATTTTGGACTAGTTGATGTTGAAATATTGTTTGATAATGTTGGGAACATTGTTGATTTGAATTATGAAAGAAAATGATACGCTTGAAAGCGTGGCCACCTCCAGTTACAGAGGAAACTCTGGCGAAATTTTTCCAAAAATCTAACACTTGTAAATATTTTGATCACAAGTGTTATGAATATATTTTTAACTTATTTTTCCAAATAAATTTCGTCACGATTTTTATTACAAATTAAGCAAGTGTCGGAGGTGGGATTTTCACAAAATAAAACTTGCTAAAATATATATTTAGAATATATATTTTCATAACAACACTTGTGTAAATTTTTGTGATCATTTTGTGAACTACGTAAATATTATTTTTAGGGTAAAAATAATATTACCAATTATTAACGACTCCAAAATAATTCTAACGCCTTCACAATAAATATTAAGTTACAACGGTATTACTATTACCACCCGATCTTTATCCGTAACTTACGTATTTTCAGAAAAGACTCATAAATGTGTATTTTGACAAGGATATTATTTTGAAAAATTATATGGAATAAAATATAATATTTTTGGGAAAAATATTTATATTTTGGAAGTAAAGTACTTTAGACAAATGAAATAAAATATATTTTAAGTGAGACTTAATAATATATTTCGAAGTTATACGAACGCACATGTATTAAATCCCCCATCCTTGGGAAGGATTATATTTACAAAATAATTACGAAGTGTAAACACGAAATAGTTGCCTAACTATTTCCCAAAGACATTAAACATTAAACTAAGGCACGGCCGTCCGTCTAATAGAAGTTAGTACGTGTAGGTCGTCGCACAACAGATTTTCGGGGAGATACTTTTTAGAGACGCACTTCGGTGAGTTCATGTCCCCCTTTTCTCTTAACTGTTTTCAGTTTTCTAAACTGCGGGGGTGAAATACATGTTACTATGATTACGAGTACTTTTTACATGGTATGGTTAGCGTAAGGAGGGTTACTACTTAGATCATGTGAGTGGGTAGGCGCAACTTGAGGCCATTAATCCTCATTGTAGGACCGAGGGACAGGAGCGGTAGATCTATCTGGGTGTAGCGAGCCTAGCCCCAGGCCCAGCAGAACGGACCTCGGGGTGACTTTGTGCCCAACGCATAAATCCGCTAGGTTTGAGTCTTTGTACTTGCACTTCACACATATCAATGGCCTTGCAAACCATTGGTTATCTCTTTTTCCTTATTGGCTAGATACCAGGGTTTTTATACTTACAAAGGTTTTACTTACTCACTTACACATGAACTCGCTCAACATTATTGTTGATTTTTCCAACTTACATGTATTTCAGGGAACTAAGGATCTGGCACGGTATGCTACGTTTTCGCGCTGCGTTAGAGTATGGGATCATCCACGTTTAGGGATTGCGACTTTTACTTGGACGAGTCGCAAGTCTTAAACTACGTCTATCTTAAGTTTGTGGTTGTGTCTTTCAAACAATGTTTTTATGTTACTAGGTTGTAATTTCCGTTGCATGTGTCAACGCCTTAAGACAATGTTGTGGTATTTTACTTTTCAAACTTAAATCAATGGATGATCTGCATGGTTTTATTTTCATATAGCTTTGTTATGATTAAGCTATGGTATTAAGAAGTCACACCAAATAAACCCACGCTTCCGCAAAGCCAGGGTGTGACAGCTTGGTATCAGAGCTCTGATCATAGCGAACTAGGATTCTTTCTCGAGTCTAGACTATGATCACTAGGGCTCTCACGAAAACATTTTTACATTGCATACCACTTAAGTCCAGATCCAAAACGTTTTTACAAACAAATGTTGAGCACATTTTATTTGTTAGTTATAGGCTCGGTCTGGGAGGCTGAGGCTCGGTCTGGGAGGCCGAGGTAGTTGTCTAGTGGGACTAGGGAGTCAGTCTGAGAGGCTGGGAGAATTGGCTAGTGGGACTAGGGAGTCAGTCTGAGAGGCTGGGAGAATTGGCTAGTGGGACTAGGGAGTCAGTCTGGGAGGCTGGGAGGCTAGTGGGACTAGGAGGACTATTTGATTGCTTGTTGGACAAATGTGCTTATTTGACTATATGATTGATTATTTGTGCATATTTGTGTTTGTGTTACAGGCACCATGGATTCATCTGGCACAGGAGGGTCGGACACTACTGACCCTATACACATTATATCAGACGACCGGGAGTCATCAGAGCGAGAGGTGTACACTTCTGACACCACCAGTACAGATGACGACGATTTCCAGCCGTTTGCACTACCCGATGCCGTGATTGAGCCCGCTGATGGCCCCATCGCTTGGGATTTGCCGCTTGTGGAGATCCCTGCTCCCATACCCCTTGCCATGTACCCCGTTATTGATATGCCTCTAGACGTAGTCGTTGACGACGACGTCGATTTGTTTGACGACGAGCCACTGGAGGATGACGTTGAGGGCGAGGCCCTATTAGCTGCCGACGATCTTTTGCTACTCGCAGATGCTCCTGCTGAGGAGTCACCTGCCCATTCTCCTGTCCCAGACTCTTTCGAGTCTGTGGCCTCTGCACCGTCGCACGCGCAGGGTGCGCAGCACTATTCTCATGATTCAGACCCCGATAGGGCGTCATCTGCTGCACCTGCCCCGAGTTTTGCTATTAGTCATGACATTGATGAGGATTCTGACCCCGTCTTCCCACCTGGCTTCGATCCAGACCAGGGCATTGAGTTTATACACCTAGATCAGCCTATGGAGGACCCTATTGACCCAGTTGACCCTGTTGACCCTGCGTTTGCTGACCCTGCAGATTTTGAGATGGAGTTTGACGACCCGGAGCCTGCTGTGGCCCCCGAGCCAGTAGTTGCTCCAGACCCCGTATTCGAGCATGACCCTATCCATGCTGATGTACCCATTGTTGACCCTTTGATTGCTGATGTACCTGCCGATGATCATCTGATTGTTGCTCCACTGTTGGAGGATGATCACGTTGCTGATATACCGGCTGACCCTGTTATTGCCCCCCTACCTGACCCTGTGCCTGTGCAGTTCGATCGTGCACTTTTTGAGGCCCATGTTGATCCACGAGATGCTGACACCCACAATGGGTGGATAGATGATGATGACTACCCGCCTTTTGTGGTACCCGTTACACAAGTTTCAGCACCAGCTTCAGCTCCTTTTGATGTACCCTTGTTCCCCACCCACACTGCTGATGCTCACCGCACAGACCTGCCTATTACTTTTCTCCAGGAGATCCCTCCGCCGCATCCTGGAGAGGGCCCATCTCATCAGCCTTTTGGCCATGCAACTTTTCTGACTGGAGGAGGTCAGTTTGCACCGTAGATCCCTCACCATACTGCTGTTTCCCCTGTTCCACCGTTTGTGATACCACCCTTTGCTCCGTCTAGTGAGCCTTTTCTTTGGACGTCACCACCTATTATGCCACCGACGGACCCATATCATCCATATCATGTCGGGTCTTCTACCGAGGATGTCCTTGCTTCTTTCATGATGCAGCATGACGCGCTGACGCGTCGTGTCTAGGTCTTGGAGTCAGCTCCACCGTGCCGTTGTCAGACTCCATTCGGAGCACCTCACCCTCCACCACCATTATCCCCTGACTCCTTCGCTCGTTTTTGGACTCAGGAGCAGCAGATAGCGTATCTGTTGCGTTCTCACCGAGCCATGGAGGAGGATTGGCTCCACATGCGCCGTTTGTTCTATTCTCATTTTCCCCCTCCTCCACCGCCATCAGTGTAGGGCTATTTTGTACAGCACGGGTGGACTTTTGTTGAGAAGATGGCGATTGTACAGATTGCACAGCTTTTGGGAGACTACATATTGATCCTGACTTTTGTTGTTATGTATATTGGATATGTTGACATTGATTTGATATTTTGGACTGGGGTGATGTAGCCCTTAGTCGTTGATGTTGTATGTTACAGTTATGTACTTGTACACTTTACCCTGTGGTCTCGATTTATGGCAATGCAATCGTGGTATTCTCATCATATGTGATGTTTGATTGATTATTTATATTCTATAACATGGGATGTTGTGTGGTTGATATATTTATAACATGGGATGTTGTGTGATTGATTGTTTATGTTCTATAACATGAGATGTTGTGTGAGATGTTATGTATTATTACTCTCATTATATACGCACACTTTACCTACCATGACCTGACTTATGTAAACCATCTTTTAGAAGATGCCACCGAAACGCGATCCACGCATGCCTGCCAACGAGGCAGAACTTCAACAAATCATCACTGCCACCATCGCGCAATACGCCGCCTCTCAAGGAGGACCCAGCGGAAGCAGCTCAAACAATAACGGCAACAACAATCCGCCTCATGGTAATACTAAGTCATTTAGGCATACCATGATACATTGGATATCTATAGCAAGTTTGCTAATGCCATTCATATATTATAACGTATGTGCAGGGTGCACCTACAAGCAGTTCCTAGACTGCAAACCTGTAAACTTTGATGGCACCGGAGGTGCTGTTGCTTTTGTTCGTTGGGCCGAAAAGACAGAATCAGTTCTCCGCATGAGCAAATGCGCTCCGGATCAGCAGGTTACTTACATCTCTGGGCTATTCTTGGACGGAGCCCTGTCATGGTGGAATTTACAAGTCCAAACACTTGGTGAAGCCGCAGCCTACGCATTGACGTGGAACGAGCTGAAAGAGCTCATTCGCAAAAAGTATTGCTCTCGCGCTGAAATTCAAAAGTTGGAAACCGAGTTTTGGCATCTGAAGATGGAAGGACCGAAAATCGCAGAGTATGTTCAAAGGTTTCACGACCTGTCACATGTGGTACCTTATATGGTCACACCAGAATTCAAGCGGATTGAGCGCTTCATTTGGGGTTTAGCTCCTGAAATCATAAGTATGGTGACCTCTTCCAAACCGGCAACAATCACTGAGGCGATCGATCTAAGCGTAGCTCTCACTGAGGAGGTTATCCGCCTAAACAAGTTTTCTGATGTTGAGCAAAAGAAGAAGGAGACTCACGTAGAGTCGTCCGGGGGTAACAAAAGAAAATTCTCGAACTTCAAACAAGGAACAAGCGGGGTTGTTAAGAAGGAAGAACCAGGCGCACCAGTCCAAGCTACAACTGGTACTGGAAGGAAAGGAAAGGGATATATGGGTACACATCCCAAGTGTAACACCTGCCAGCGTCACCAATCTGGCCGGTGTGGTTTAAAAGTATGTGAAGCTTGTGGAAAACTTGGCCACTTGAAGGATTCTTGCTGGGCTAGTGCTGGCCGGGGAGGCCAAGGAGGATTTGGGAATAGAAACAATAATCGTGGTCGTATTGGGAATCGCCCACAGGGGAACAATGGAGGAAACGGGAATCGAGGCAACCATGCGAATCAAGTTGGTAATGTGAATCGTAACCAAAATAACAATCAAGCTGGGAATGGAGGTGGAATCGGGCAAAGACCAGGTTGCTTTAACTGTGGTGATATTGGGCATTATAAGCGAAACTGCCCAGAATTGAATCAAGCGCGTGGAAGGGTTTTCAATATCGAAGCAAGGGAAGCGCGCCAGGATCCCAATGTTGTTACTGGTACGTTCCCTATAAACCAACGCTTTGCATCCGTTTTATTTGATACGGGTGCCGATTATAGCTTCGTATCGTTAGAGTTTAAGAATATGCTTGGTCTAGCCGCTAGTAAATTAGATATTCCTTACTCAATTGAATTGGCTAATGAGAAGTTAGTAGAAGCTAATGAAGTGGTCAGAGGTTGTGTAATCGAATTGGGAGAGCGTGAATTTGCTTTGGATCTACTACCAGTCCAGCTGGGGAGCTTTGACGTGGTAGTAGGAATGGATTGGTTATCAAGCAACAAGGCTGAGATTGTTTGTCACGAAAAGGTCGTTCGTATCCCAACCGAAGATGGAGAAACAATTGTGGTTCATGGGGAGAAGCGGGATACGCCTTTAAGAATTATCAGTTGCCTGAAAGCTCGCAAGTGTTTACAAAAGGGATGTGCTGCCTTCCTGGCACACATCGTGGATAAGGAAGCTGCTGAGCCGAAAATCGAAGACATCCCTATCGTGAGGGAATATCCTGAAGTCTTTCCAGAGGACTTGCCAGGATTGCCACCCCAAAGGCAAGTGGAATTTCACATTGACTTAGTTCCAGGCGCCGCGCCTGTAGCTAGGGCACCTTATAGACTTGCACCGTCAGAAATGCAGGAATTGTCGACACAACTCCAAGAGTTGCTAGACAAAGGATTCATCAGACCAAGCTTCTCACCTTGGGGAGCTCTGGTCCTGTTTATCAAGAAGAAAGACGGTAGTTTTCGTATGTGTATTGACTACCGGGAGTTGACTAAGCTGACGATCAAGAATAGATACCCCCTGCCAAGAATCGATGATTTATTCGATCAACTCCGAGGCTCAAGCTTTTATTCAAAGATCGATCTTCGATCTGGATACCGTCAGCTAAGGATACAAGAGGAGAGTATCCCGAAAACAGCCTTCAGAACTCGTTATGGGCACTACGAGTTCCTAGTTATGCCGTTTGGGTTGACAAACCCGCCTGCTGTTTTTATGGACCTAATGAACCGAGTCTGCAAGCCGTATCTCGATAAGTTTGTGATTGTATTTATCGACGATATTTTGATTTATTCAAAGACAAAGGCTGAACACGAACAACACTTAAGAGCTATTTTGGAGTTGCTGAAAAAGGAACAGTTGTACGCCAAGTTCTCAAAGTGCGAGTTTTGGCTACACGAAGTCCAGTTTCTTGGACACGTGGTTAATGGAAATGGAATCCATGTTGATCCCACAAAGATCGAGGCGATAAAGAGCTGGGAGACTCCAAAGACTCCGACCGAGATTCGCCAGTTCTTAGGTTTGGCTGGCTATTATCGAAGATTCATTGAGGATTTTTCTAAAATCGCTCAACCCCTTACCGAGCTCACACAAAAGGATAAGAAGTTTGATTGGGGAATCAAACAGGAAGAAGCGTTTCAGTTATTGAAGAACAAACTTTGTGATGCGCCGATCTTAGCACTACCAGAGGGTACAGATGATTTCGTGGTATACTGTGACGCCTCACGTCAAGGATTGGGTTGCGTGTTGATGCAACGCCAGAAAGTTATAGCTTACGCGTCACGCCAGTTGAAAGTTCATGAAAGGAATTATACCACGCATGATTTAGAACTAGGCGCAGTGATATTTGCATTAAAGATCTGGAGACATTACCTATATGGTACGAAATGTACAATCTTCACAGATCATAAGAGCCTACAACACATATTCGACCAGAAAGAGCTGAATATGAGACAAAGACGTTGGGTCGAATTGTTGAACGATTATGACTGCGAGATAAAGTACCATCCAGGGAAGGCGAATGTGGTCGCCGATGCCCTAAGTCATAAAGAAAGGATCAAGCCCATAAGGGTTAGGGCTTAAGAAATGATTATCCAGACATATCTCTCTCTACGCATTCGTGCTGCACAGAGAGAAGCTTTGAAATTAAGGAATATTGGAGATGAGTATCTCCGTGGGATGGAGAAGCAGTTGGTGCCAAACGAGGAAGGAACTTTATGTTTTATGAAAAGAATTTGGGTTCCTCTGTTTGGTGGTTGGAGAAAAGTTATTTTTGATGAGGCACACAAATCATGGTACTCTATTCATCCCGGTGCGGATAAGATGTACCAGGACCTTAAAGATTATTATTGGTGGCCTAGAATGAAAGGCGACGTTGCTGTTTATGTTAGCAAATGTTTGACGTGTGCCAAGGTGAAAGCTGAATACCAGAAGCCTTCGGGACTTCTGCAACAACCTGAAATTCCCAAGTGGAAATGGGAACAGATTTCAATGGACTTGATAACGAAACTGCCCAAGAGGCCCAGGGGCCATGATACTATTTGGGTGATAGTTGACCGCCTAACAAAGTCCGCGCACTTCTTGCCAATCAAGGAGAAGGACAATACGAGTAAACTTGCGGAAATATACAAGCGAGAAATTGTTGCACGTCATGGAGTGCCTCTCTCGATTATCTCTGATAGAGATGGGAGATTTGTATCAAGGATTTGGCAATCCTTCCAAGAAGCTTTTGGCTCGCAATTGAACCTAAGTACTGCATTTCATCCGCAAACTGATGGCCAAAGTGAAAGAACTATTCAGACATTGGAGGATATGCTGAGAGCATGTGTAATGGATCTTGGTGGTAGTTGGGATAAACATTTACCATTGGCCGAATTCTCGTACAACAACAGCTATCACACCAGTATTGGAGCCGCGCCATTTGAAGCTCTTTACGGACGCAAGTGTCGATCACCCCTATGCTGGGCTGACGCAGGTGATAGGCAGCTTGTTGGTCCCGAAATCGTCCAAGAGACGACAGACAAGATTGCGCAGATTCGAAAACGCATCGAAGCGGCTCGCGAAAGACAGAAAGCCTATGCAGATCCAAACCGGAAACATTTGGAATTCCAAGTTGGATATATGGTTTTATTGAAAGTTTCACCCTGGAAGGGTGTGGCACGCTTCGGAAAACGTGGGAAGTTGAATCCGCATTACATTGGCCCTTTCAGAATCCTGCAAAGGATTGGGCTTGTAGCCTACAAGTTGGACCTACCTGCTGAACTCCATGGTGTTCACGATACATTCCATGTATCCAATTTGAGAAAAAGTCCAACACAAGATACAGTGATCATTCCTGCTGACGAAGTTCATATCGACGACACACTCCACTTCACTGAAAAACCTGTTGAGGTCACGGATTGGAAAGTTAATAAAACTCGCAGGAGCAGTGTCAAACTCGTCAAAGTTTGTTGGAATGCTAGGCATGGACCTGAATTCACGTGGGAGCGTGAGGATCGAATGAAAGAGAAATACCCCCATTTATTTCCAAAGACCCCTGCAAATAGAAGCAGAACTTAAATTTCGGGACGAAATTTCTTTAACGGGGGGAGAATGTGACAACCCTCACCAAACCAGGTATCCGTACGAATTAATTAATATTTAATTACTGCTTAATTACTGTGCTTGCTTACAACTGTGATTAAACTGCTTACTGATTTCTGATACGTACATACTCATGCATCACATTTTATATTGTCACTCTATTATTTTTACACAAACATCAGTGACAACCTTGATGCACAAAAAGCACAGTGAGCACACTATACGGGATACCCATTAAACATGCTGATATAACCAGCATCAGGCAGACACTGCCTCTAAGGCTTGTATGAGCCAGAGATAGTTAACTACACCGGTAGAGAGTGTGGGGAAATGAGGGTTGTAGAACTGCGTCACTAGGTGTTAGTTATAGTGACCGGATGTGCCTAAAACGTACTTTGAGTACAAAATTCTGCACTTTAATATAAAAATTCAGCGTTTATCTAAACTAGTAAAGTGCAAAAAGTTGGAAAAATATTACTAGACACCTTCCAAAGTGTCGGGAATAAATTGTGTCACTAAAAGAAATATTAACGACACTTTAAATAATTAATTAGCACTTTAACGGAGTAATATCCAACCGTACAACCGGACTTAACCCGAGACATAAAAATATTGTCATTGACACTATTTTCTTTTTCTGAGCCAGTTAGGGTCCTCGAATACCCTAATACCCGTTATATACTACAACACACATATTAACTAAATTTTGCTTCATAACTAAACTAACCATCACCAACCATTTAGTTCAAAACAAATCAAGTGCCACCCCCCTTATGTCCGATCGGTTTCCCTAGGAAACCACCACCACAAAAATTTTGATTATTTAATTTATGATTGTCCCATATCTTTCCTACACTTTGTACAATGGATAATTAAGAAATATGTGTTATAAGTATGCATGAGGATACCTACTTTCATTTACTCAAACCCTTAACCAAAATTTGTTGTTCCTTTTTTTCTTCTTGCCACACTCTCGGCCGAACCCCCTAACAACTCCCCACCATTTTCAAGTTTGGATTAAGCCACATTATTTACATACAAAGGAGAAGAGTCACGCATAAGGAGACCCGGTGCTTACGGAATCGCGAGGACCTCACCACAACGCTATTAACCGCCTATTTTTCGTCTAGTTTCGTCCCTAGCCTCGAGCTAGTAGTAAGTGACTCTAAACGCCTTTTTGATCTATTCTAAAGTGGTTAATAAGAATTTTGACGGATGAAATTTATGAACATGTAAGAACAAAATTTAAAGTCTACTAAAATAATATAAACAAAGTGGTTAATAGATGAATATTGGTGTAAAACTTATAAGACTTGTTTTGTTATGATTATTTAGTGTTGTTTTATGCTAGTGTTAGTTCGGATCGTCATCTAACCCGACTAAGTCATGTTCATGGAACATGACCTAGTGTATGTTATAGTGTGGAAAGTGGTTAGATGAAGACCACTACTACTTATAACCATGAACTTGTGTAAAAACAATTTTTCTTACAAAATGGAGTTCTAAACTAGTAGATCTACGGATCTACAAGTGGTATTTTCGAAGGACCAAGTGTAAAATGAAATCATAATTTTAAAGCCGGATCCTTCCTAAACAAAAGTGATTTTTGTGAACACACAAGTGTGTAGACACTTGTGTAACAAAAAGTTTTAACAAAGAATTATTTTTATAAATTTTGGACAAGAAGTTGTAGAAATGTATCTTCTTTAAAAACAAGGTTCTCAAAGAAACCGAGTCTATTTATAAAAGATCTACTAAAATATGGGGAAGGTTACTACATATCTTACACAAACCACAAGTTCATGTGTTATGCGATTTATATCTATTTTGGACTAGTTGATGTTGAAATATTGTTTGATAATGTTGGGAACATTGTTGATTTGAATTATGAAAGAAAATGATACGCTTGAAAGCGTGGCCACCTCCAGTTACAGAGGAAACTCTGGCGAAATTTTTCCAAAAATCTAACACTTGTAAATATTTTGATCACAAGTGTTATGAATATATTTTTAACTTATTTTTCCAAATAAATTTCGTCACGATTTTTATTACAAATTAAGCAAGTGTCGGAGGTGGGATTTTCACAAAATAAAACTTGCTAAAATATATATTTAGAATATATATTTTCATAACAACACTTGTGTAAATTTTTGTGATCATTTTGTGAACTACGTAAATATTATTTTTAGGGTAAAAATAATATTACCAATTATTAACGACTCCAAAATAATTCTAACGCCTTCACAATAAATATTAAGTTACAACGGTATTACTATTACCACCCGATCTTTATCCGTAACTTACGTATTTTCAGAAAAGACTCATAAATGTGTATTTTGACAAGGATATTATTTTGAAAAATTATATGGAATAAAATATAATATTTTTGGGAAAAATATTTATATTTTGGAAGTAAAGTACTTTAGACAAATGAAATAAAATATATTTTAAGTGAGACTTAATAATATATTTCGAAGTTATACGAACGCACATGTATTAAATCCCCCATCCTTGGGAAGGATTATATTTACAAAATAATTACGAAGTGTAAACACGAAATAGTTGCCTAACTATTTCCCAAAGACATTAAACATTAAACTAAGGCACGGCCGTCCGTCTAATAGAAGTTAGTACGTGTAGGTCGTCGCACAACAGATTTTCGGGGAGATACTTTTTAGAGACGCACTTCGGTGAGTTCATGTCCCCCTTTTCTCTTAACTGTTTTCAGTTTTCTAAACTGCGGGGGTGAAATACATGTTACTATGATTACGAGTACTTTTTACATGGTATGGTTAGCGTAAGGAGGGTTACTACTTAGATCATGTGAGTGGGTAGGCGCAACTTGAGGCCATTAATCCTCATTGTAGGACCGAGGGACAGGAGCGGTAGATCTATCTGGGTGTAGCGAGCCCAGCCCCAGGCCCAGCAGAACGGACCTCGGGGTGACTTTGTGCCCAACGCATAAATCCGCTAGGTTTGAGTCTTCGTACTTGCACTTCACACATATCAATGGCCTTGCAAACCATTGGTGATCTCTTTTTCCTTATTGGCTACATACCAGGGTTTTTATACTTACAAAGGTTTTACTTACTCACTTACACATGAACTCGCTCAACATTATTGTTGATTTTTCCAACTTACATGTATTTCAGGGAACTAAGGATCTGGCACGGTATGCTACGTTTTCGCGCTGCGTTAGAGTATGGAATCATCCACGTTTAGGGATTGCGACTTTTACCTGGACGAGTCGCAAGTCTTAAACTACGTCTATCTTAAGTTTGTGGTTGTGTCTTTCAAACAATGCTTTTATGTTACTAGGTTGTAATTTCCGTTGCATGTGTCAAGGCCTTAAGACAATGTTGTGGTATTTTACTTTTCAAACTTAAATCAATGGATGATCTGCATGGTTTTATTTTCATATAGCTTTGTTATGATTAAGCTATGGTATTAAGAAGTCACACCAAATAAACCCACGCTTCCGCAAAGCCAGGGTGTGACATGATTAAACACTCTTTCATCTGCTGGAAGGCTGCTTCCGCTTCTGGTGTCCATTTGAACTCTTGTTTTTTCATGCAGTTGCGCAAGGTGCTGATGAAAGGGTAACACTTTGCAGCATGGTTCGATAGGAAACGATTAAGCGCAGCTAAGCGACCGGCCAATCTTTGCATTTCTTTGATCGTTCGCGGTGATGGCATCCGCTCAATGGCTTGAACTTTTTCGGGGTTGACTTTGAAACCACCGTTTGTAACCACAAAGCCTAGAAACTTACCCTCCTCCATACCAAAGAACATTTTGCTGGATTCTGCTTCATGTTCACGCTCCTCAAAGAATTGAACATCTTCTCAATGTCTTTTAACATCTGGTCCTCCTCGGGACTTTTGATCACAAGATCGTCAATGTATACTTTGATATGATTTCCGATGTCGTCAGCAAATATCGTGTCCATCAGTCACTGGTAGGTTGCGCCAGCGTTCTTGAGCCCAAAAGGCATCTTTGTGTAGCAGAAGATTCCGATGTCGGTGCGAAAAGCTGTCTTATCTTCATCTTCCAACTTCATTTGGACTTGATGATACCCCTTGTAGCAATCCAAAAAGCATTTCCACCTGTATGGCGTGAGAGAGTCTATCTTTTTGTCGATCTCAGGCAATGAATAGCAATCTTTAGGGCATGCCTTGTTGAGATCTGTGTAGTCAACACACATTCGCCATCCTCCCGTAGACTTCTCGACCATGACAGGGTTTGCAACCCAGCTTTGATAGCGCACCTCTCTCAGTATGCCAGCCTTTAAAAGTTCATAGACTTGTTCATTCATGGCTTTGGTCTTATTCATTCCTAGGCTGCGCCTTCTTTGTACCTTTGGCTCGACGGAAGGATAAGTGTTCAAACAATGTTCCGTGATCGCCTGTCATATCAGACGGGGTCCAGGCGAAAATGTCCATGTTCCTGAACAGTAGTTGGCTGAGGTGCATCCTGATGCTTGGTGAGACAGCGTGACCGATCATCACCGTCTGTTCTGGGTATTTGCGGTTTAAGACCCATTTTTCAGGTTCAGTTGTTGAAATCTTTGCTGCCTTGACTGGGCGCGTGTCTTCTGCGGTCATTACCTTCTTCTTTGCATAGATAATCGTCACGCCTGTCTCAGTTGGGAATCCGATGGCTGAATGGGGCGTGGAGGTTACCATGTTCATTAAATATCATGCCTTGACTTGACTGACATCACCATAAAGTTGACGATTGTAGTTCTTGAATGCTTCCCGTCAGATAGCGTGATGGGAAAACTGATCTGGCCCAATGGGAAGACTGTTTCATTGCAAAATCCGGATAGGGGGTAATCCACAGGCTCAAGACATGCTTTGTCTTCGTCATCAAACTGGTTGAAACATTGTTTATAGATGATATCAGACATGCTTCCCGGATCGATGAGACGTACTCTGTTTCATAGTGGCCTATGATACCGGTAATGACAAAGGGGTGTGTGGCCCGTGGTCCCCCTCATACTACCGGAAAGATGACTTGATGTTCTTGCCATCCTGGTTCAAATGGGCGTTTGCCCTTGCTTCTTGCGCTGTGTCGTGGTCCATTGACCATATGAGTTTCTAAGCACCTAACTTTCTTCTGGTTACCTTCATCATTTCGTTGGATGTGGCACGTCTCCTTGCGCACATTTTTAACCAGATGGCTTAACTTGCCGATCTTCAGAGCCTTCTCGATCTCTTGCCTTAGACTGATACAATCATTTGTCAAGTGACCCGTATCTTTGTGAAAATCGCAGTAGAAGTTGGGGTCTTGCCCCTTCTTGTTTTTCATAGGCTTTGGTGCCTTGAAATCGTGGTTCTCCGTCATGAGCACCTCTTTGGGTGTTTTAATGAGCGGAGTCCAGTGTTTTTCCCGAATTTCGTTCTTGACGGCCTTTCGATAGCCAATGCGGTCAATTGTGTCTCGTGCATCTTCTTTAAAGCGAGGCCTTTCATCATAACCACTGGATTGGTTTCCCCTCCATCCAGGGTTTCTGCTTCTGTTTCGCCTGCTATTGTCGCGCGAGCTTCCTTTTGAAAAACGATCTTCGTTGTAAGAGCTTTTGGTACCAGCCAATGATTCTTCAGTTTGCGCTACAATCTTTGCAGCTGCCATGAGTTTGTCCCATACTTGGGCATACTGTTTTTCCCAGTGATAGTCCTGATCAGACTATAACATAGAATGGCTTTTTTGAAGTGAGCGCTCATTAGTTGTTCGCTTACATCTCCAATCTCTAAGCACTCCTTGTTGAAGCGAGTGATAAAGTCTTCTAGCACTTCATTCTCCCTACACCAAATGTCTGTTACTTCAGTTGTATCCCGCTGGTAGCGTCTTTGTTGGCTAAAATGGTTTACGAATTGGGTTCTGAAGTCAACCCATGACTTGATTTTTCCCGATGGTAGGCTGTCAAACCAGGCGCGAGCAGCCCCTGTGAGAGTCTGGATGAACAGATGGCACCACATTGGCATGGTCCATCCTCCTAAAACACCAACGCTTGTAAATACTCGAACATGGTCGTCAGGGTCGGTGAGACCGTTGAACTTTCCCACTGTTGAGGGTAACATTGCTTTTTCTAGCGTGGCTAGAGCAATCTTTGGGATAAACTTCGAGTGTTTGGCAGCTTCAGCTGGTCTATAAACGGGGCTGAAATCACGTTCTGCTTCCTCGTTGTATGCGATGCGCGACCTTGGTCTATAAGACTCATGATTTTTCTGCAAACGGTTGAAGACTGATGAACCTTCATTATCTTGCCAAGTATGGTCATCCGGGTCAGTGTTGTCCCATTCGTTGTTCATGTTGCGGGGCCCTAGCCGGCTATGAACTGGGCGCTTGTGTTGCACATTTGTTGGATGGTCATAATAGCTGCCTGTCTCCTCATATGTGTCGCGCGTGTCATGCACGCTTTGTCTTCTCTGTGGATGAGGTCTGTTGTACTGCCCTTGGATGTTTTGCTGAGGGGGTGTCTGGCGTGCCCCCTGAACTGGACCCGGAGGAGTAACCAAGGATGGTTCTGCTTGCAGGATAGCTTGTTGTGCGCTCAGTGACTGATAAGCAGCATTGATAGTGGCAATTTGCTTGGCATACCAAGAGGCTAAGGTCTCGCCCTCTGGTAGCCCTAATAGTGCTGAGATGTTTGGATTTGGAGCTGGGTTTGAAGGACCAGCGGCATTACTTCCTGGGGTACCCGTTTGAATGATGCGGGTGATATTCGCGCGGGGTCCCCCCGTGTTCGTTCCTTCTTCTTCGACGATCTCGTCAATGGGATGGGGTTGGACGTGCGGGTTGTCCTCTCCTGTTCCCGCTTGAGAGACAGTGCCAAAACCGAAATCAGGGATTATTCCTTGACCAGCCATGACCAAGGAAAACAGAAAAAACTCAGAAAAAAGAAGATGGAGAGATTGCAAGAAATCGGTGAGTGCCAATGAAGAAACACATAACTAATTTTAGGATTAATTAGTTTGGTTTATGTTTCAATCATGAGAGTTAATCTTCTTAATCTTTCTTGAGCTCCAATATGGTTCGATTCTCCTATAAAACAGCAACACCGTTTGCTCGTTAATAGGGGAATATGGGGGTTTCCCTCTTAACTAGACTCTGGCGTGAGAATAAGTAACTGTTCTGAGGAAATAAGTGTGTGTTAAGAGAGAGTAGAGGGAATGGAATGGTTAACCTGTGCATGAAGGTCTTAATTTATAGCCGGAGAGTTGTAAGAGGAGATGGGCTGATGGGCCTTGAGCCGGAAGGCGACAACAAAGAATATCCTCTTTGTCTCACTGGTGTCGACCGTTAATGGTTTCTAGAAGCTATTCGGTGTTGGCGCACCTTGATTGGAGCCACGTGTCCGAGTTGTCGGCCTTGTTGTCCTTCTTCCATTAGCAGGTAAGTGGAGATCATGGGGCAATTGTCGCCGCCCCCTGATTGGTGCCACGTAGGCGTTCTTGTGTACTCTCTATCCCCTGCCCGTCAGACGATCGTGGAGCACGATAGAGCACAGCCTGGTGGACGCTGATTGGCTCATTCTTCTGCCACTTGTACCTTTTGTACTCTTTGAAGTGGCCCTGCGCTATAACTCATGCGCGACCCTTGTTGTGCAGGTAACTAGCCCGCGCAGGGTTTTAGGAGATGAAGGATCTTATTTAGAACATTAAGTGTGAAACTGATGTTATCTCTTGGTTGGACCTCGCGAGAGGGCTCAGCTTTGCTTAAGGAGCCCGCGCGAGGTCTATAGAATGATCAGTTTAACTTAGTAAGGAATATGGTCTAGCGCATGACATGAATGGTCTGCGCGGCTTTTTGGGACCATACCCCTTCAAATACCATTATGTATTTTATTGTTTTTGCTTTTAATAAACTTACATCGTATTGTACCGAACAACATTAGTACCGGGACTATACTCACTTGTATTGTTTTTTGTTTCGATAATTTTTTATTTATACAACTCTTACCGCGATGGGATATAAATATCGGTATCGTGACGATCTGAACCGGTCGATAACGTTCAAACATCATCGGTGCCGGTACCAGTGTTCGCTTCTATCGTTTTGGATCGATGTATAATATATACTGATTTCTATACTTAGTGCATGTATCATATTGGTACTATAGCAAACCAAAGCAATACCGATACAGTGCCCACGGTACCATACCGCCGCAAGGCGCGGTCAAATACACTAGTTTAGATTAGATATGAATACATAAAATTAAACAGGGCATTTAATGTTACGTAGTACTAGTTTTTTTTTAATGGCAAATTTCTGTAATTTTATGTCATCTGTGAAACTTGAAGCCAAGACTTCCCCCTCCTCACCTGGATATTTAAAGGCCTTGCCTTTGTGTAGCTCTAGTTACTTCATTTTTTATTAGGCTTCTAGTCGTTAAAACAATATAATGTACTACTTCTCTATAGTTTAACAGATTATCAAATAAGTATATTAACTTTAGCCACTTATCACTTACTAGTTATATGTATCTCAATTTATGATGGTTCGATTATTTCTTATATGTTAAACTTTAAACAATCCTTTAGAATGTAATTTTTTAATATTTATACTCATGTAACATTTAAATTTTTGTACAGGTAACAAAAATAATGTAACAAGATTTTTGTAAACTCTTTTTAATAATAACCAGTTAATTTAAAGATTTTATAAATTGGTTCCACTTCTTTTAAATTATGAATGTGTCTGGATCTTTAAAGAAACAATAAGTTGCCCAATACAATAATAAACGTGTCAAAGTGTAGTCTAAGTTGTGACCATAACATGTTTCAAATAAAGCTAAACGTAGAAAGAGATACAAAATTGGAGCTTGCCATCTATATTGATTCAACACAAGTGGGATGTCACACCACAATCGATGGCGGAAACATCATAGTGAAACGAACGAGATTGTTCAAAACTTCATATGAACTAAGAGTGACAATAATTAAATAAACTTCCATTTCATTCATAACTTCAAAGTACATTGTTTTGAAAAGGAAATACAACACTGAATCTAACCTAACCAAACAAGCAAAAGATTACATAAGCAAAATTTGGGTGCATTTCTAGTCCACCTTAAGTAGATTTCTCAAGATTTCATCATCAATTTCCTGCAACATGTATTAACGTATATGTCAACACGAATGGTCGGTGAGCATGCAAGTTTGGTTTACATAGTATGCGTATAAATGTCTCAATTCCAATATGGCTATTTGTACACTAAGTTTTATATATCATACTAGCATGCAAAAACTATATGTCAAACCAAAGTGTCCACAAGCGTAATCTCGTCACCGAAGTGAACAAGACTGTCATGATAGAATACTTAACCATGACCCCAAAACGGGCGGTGTGCTACTCCTGTAGCGCTATACATGATAAGGTAGGCTTGCAAAGTTAATGACAAATAGGTTGCATGAGGTGTATTCTAGCCTTTATAAACATTAAGTATAACAAGTAGCATGTCTAATGGATTGAGTGTTTGCATAAGATTGTTTGTGTGTGATTTGTGAGTTTAATAAGTTCTACATGTTACACCCAAAAGTGGCTTAAAACAGAAAGAGGGTCAAGTATACTCATGGTTTGCAAATGCTTTCCACAAAGGTAAGCTTAAACGTTTGAAAGATGGAACACCGAGGTTATCCTAAAATGGATAAATAAGGTGTATAAGTTTATGGAGTCGATGATAGTAATAAATTCAGAATTTATAAGTATATAATACAAAGTATATCTTGCTTTTGGTACTCATTTGGACACCATTTCTAATTAGTGTCCCTCATGAGTGTTGCACTCATTGGATGTCCAAAATGATGAGGCTAAAACTAAGACAAGTCTCACCTTACCACAGTATTCAACCATTATTTTGGCTGGTATTATGGTTTGGTTTTGAGTTAGATAGTATGTGTGTGTATATATATATGTATATGTATATGTAGGGTAAGGTTATTGTAAAAAAGACCAAAAGTGTGAGAAAGGTAAGAAAGAATCTCAGCCATTAGATCTAAATTAATTGAAAAGGGTAAACAAGTAATTTTATCATTAATTCAATTAATTAAAAACTTCCCATAACCGCCACCTTAATTATAGTAAGTATATAACACCATTCAGCAAGTATATAACACCATTCAACAAGTATATAACACCATTCAGCATTCAGCAAGTATATAACACCATTTAGTAAGTATATAACACCATTCAGCAAGTATATATAACACCATTCAGTAAGTATATAAACCATTCAACAAGTATATAACACCATTCAGCATTCAGCAAGTATATAACACCATTCAGTAAGTATATAACACCATTCAGCAAGTATATAACACCATTCAGTAAGTATATAAACCATTCAGCAAGTATACAACACCATTCAACAAGTATATAACACCATTCATTGACTAAACATCTGATCGAAACATATTTTTTTCTCTATATAAGTATAGCAATATGGTACTTATATTAAAGATAAAAAACGCTCGTTATTATGGTGTAATTTAAAAAAAAAAAGTTACGTATAAAAAGTTATTGACGTTTAAAAAAGACGGGGGGAAGTTACATGTGCATTACCTAATTTCTAGTGGGTTTAAAAGACTATATTGCCCCTAGATATTTCAAATAAGTCCAAATTAATGAAAATATTTTACAATTTGGTCCCTGTTGATCTCAACCATTAGATCAAAAGATCTAATGGCTGAGATTCTTTCTTACCCTTCTCACACTTTAGACCTTTTTTACAGGATCCTCTACCTGTATATGTATATTAATATATTGATATTATATTCTAGCATATGGTCATGTATTGTCAAGTCATGGATTGTCATGCAAAAGTAGGATGAATCATTTAACTCTTTAGTTCACCAATGCACAAATCATCACATGCATGATTTGGATGGTTATGAAAATAAGTACAAGAAAGTAATAACTTATCTAATTCACTAAGCAGCCAAGTGGGCTTAACTAGACGAGTTCTTCCAACATAGTAATGGTTGAAGATTTAGTGTAGTTTCTCCACTTTGATTACTTAGTAAAGTTACTTGGTGACTTAGATTATTTGAAATGTGAACTTAAGACACCATATTTCTGGAACAAATCTTCAATCCAAACCTATCTAACATAGGGATTTGTTGGCTACTTGAAGATGTCTCAAAGTTTAAGGTAAAAGAACATGCATGAAAGTTTTGATAAAAAACAGAAAATAAACTCCACTTTGGACCTCAAAATGGTGATGTTTCAACTTAGTTTACCATGGTAAACTTGTGGAAACACTCTTAGAGGTTATCCCAAAGAAGGAGAAGCAAGAATCCATAAAGAAGAGGAGAAGTGTAACATTCCGCAATTATTGTATTATTTGTTTTTGTGTTCTCGTATTCAACCATTGTAATCCAAGACTTGTGATCATAATGGAATTCATTTTATTTATCTATTTTTTCTCTCTCAATAGTTGTTCAATCAAACTAGGTATATTCATATAATCATCAAGACACGTTTAAATCATTCGAAAACCGACTTATGTTGTGTAAATTCGATATTCAAGACCCAATCAATCAACTATTGTGTCATACTATGTTTACAAATTATGTTAGAAACTCAACTTTATACAAATAACAAAAAAGAAATGCATAAAACAAACAAGCCCATGACATTAGGCCCAAATAAAAACAAAAAAAAATATTAATGGGCCAATTTTCAACTTTTCATATTTCTTTCACCACTTTAAACCCTAATCTCTCACCTATAAATACCACACGCATTCCATCACTTTTCTTTTCCATTTCTCAAAGAATTCTTCCTTCCTTTTGAAAGTGAGTTTCATCTCCTTTCACCTTCTTCTCTTCTTGTTTTTCTTTGTTTTTTCATACTTCCCCATATTGGAGAAATCCTTATGGAATATCACCAAATGTTTACCATGGTAAACAAAGATGGTGCATCACCAAAATAATGATCAATCTTGGGTTTTTCTTTTACATGATTTTTTTAATATTTAATTATGTCATTTCCATCTTACATTACTAACCATGATTAATTATTAAAATGTCTAACTTAATATCGTCTAACTCTTTTAATATGACTAAACTAATACACTAACCGCTAAAAAATTACATTAATGTCTTGTCTAACTTCTAACAATTTACATTCATGTCGTACCTAACTTCTCACATTTACATTATGCTTTTACATTCACGTCTTTTACTTCTACTTCATGTTCACGCATTTGTTTGAGCCATTTGGGCTAATTCGCCAAAACCAAACCAAGACACCAAACTAACCAAATGTTTGAGTGATTTTGTGTTAAGGTAGGCGCTTGTAATGGTTAGGATGCAAATTCCACCATTTACCTACTTGCATGAACATTTTGCATCTATTTTATATAATTTCCGAAAACCGAGCTAAAATTCTACTTTTAACCTTAGAAACATGTAAATATTATAGTAAATATAATTAGATATAAAATAAATAATATATATGTATATATATTGTTAGTAATTCTACTAATTTAATTTTCTAAATTTAATTAGTCTAAGCATTCCTTTCTCCATCTATTTACCATAAACAACCTACTAATTACCTAAAAATGCGATTATGGACTTTTTTTTTTTATATAATTAGACTTACTTATGCTTATAATAACATTATTATATTATATGTGATATTAAATATAGTTATATAACAAGTTTATATAATTATTAATATCTCTTTACATATACATTTTAATTGATAAGTTATTCTTTATTTCTCATTTACATCTCTAAACTAATATTCAGTTATCTCTTTACTTATTTGATACATATAAATTAATAGTGTCCAAAGTGAGTGTTTAGTCAAGATAATAATAATAATAATAATAATAATAATAATAATAATAATAATAATAATAATAATAATAATAATATTCATTTCTTATTCAAATCCCATTTCCATTCCACCTTCTAAATCCTTATACTTACACACCTTATTCATCCTTGTTAGGATAATTTGGTGCTTCAACATCTCAAGACGATCATCTCACATTTGTGGAAACCACTTGCAAACGGTGAGTATACTCGATCTCATTTTCCATTTATTACACTTTGGGTGCAACATGTACACTTTATACAGATCACGCAATCACAATTAAACTTGTTATATTCACACTCTATCCATTCAAACATGAAACTTGTATTATTCTTGTTATCTCGCATGCTAAGTATACTTGTGTCTATATGCTCATTAACTTTGCTAGCCTACCTTAACAATTATAGCGCTATAGGATTAACGCACTGCCCGTATTCTTGTGGTATTGTTAAGTAATCTATTTTACACCATTGTCGTTTCGACGACATTCGTAATCATGATTGCGTTAAACTCTGGTTTGACATATAGCTTACACTTGTTAGTATGTTAGTAACATTATATACAAATTATCATGTTGGATATGAGTAAACTTTTCATTATTATGCTATGTTATCAAACTTGTATACTCCCCAACTTTTGTTGACCATTATTTTAATACATGTTGCAGGTCGCTAGTTGATGTTGATGAAGAAATTTGTTTAGGGTGGATTAGATACACACCTAAAGTTAAACTTATGTATTTGTTTCGTGTTTACAATTTGTTGCATTTTACCCTTCAAGACAATGTATTTTCATTTTAGAATTTGTGAAATTTGAATTAATTAAATATTGTCACAACTAGTGTTATGAAGTCTCTTGCAATCTTGTTTTCGTCTCATTCCAATGTTTCCGCCATTGGTTGGAGTGTGACAGATTGATATCAGAGCCATAACTATAGGGAATTAGGAAAATTGCTATGCTTTTGACCTAGTCTATGGTTTAGGAACCATGTTGATCATCCTTGTTTTGCTTAAAACTACTTGAATTCTTCCTTAATTGTTTCTTAACCATTTTCTTTGGTCTCAAATATACATGCCTTTCCTAAGGCAAACACAATACACACGTGAAGACTTGAAGACACTTTTATCTTATAAACGATACGACCTCACCAAAATAGGCGTGAAACCCTCACTTTGGTGAAAGACTCTCAATCCGTGTTTATCGGTTTTCACGGAATATCACCATCAAGTTAGGAGTGATATCCATATCTTGATGGGAATGTCCCTTTCATATTCTAGTGGACCCTTATTGACGATACGGAATTTATTTCTTTGTTTCGTCTTATAAGTACTAACCACACTTAGGGTATGATGTTACCAAGTTAGGGGTGAAACCTGCATCTTGATAACTAGTCCCACTCTTCGATTTTCAATCTCGCTAAAGTCTCGAATCTTCGATTGACTAGGGATATGCAGTAACTGGAATAGTGAATACCGTTAACCGCTTCTCGGTGAGAAAATTCAACCCATTAGGCCAAAGCCCCTAACTCAAAAGGATTTTCGATCACTTTGGAAAAGTCTTAGTTTCGTTCCGAGACATTCCACATTTTATACTGAATCACTTTTATGTCTTATCAATTTTAATGTGTTTTACATTTGATACGCTTTCCATTTCAACGTTGAAGGCACGAATCACACTTTACTCGCAATCTCAAACAATAATAATCCTTCATGAACAAACTAAATTTATATTCTTTTCATCAATATTTGTGATTATGCAATGTGGATTCTTGTTATGCTTATGTGAACTACTTGAAACTTAAGTGTTACGTGACATACTACATGCTAAATTATGCAAACTAACTTTTCAAAAACATTATGATCAAGTCTCACCCTTTCCCTTGTTTCAGTCTTTTAGATGTCTTCTAGCCCTTACTCCAACTCACGAAGAGGTTCCAACCAAAGCACTAACAAGAAAATGTTAGCCTTCATGGCCAGAGAAATGACCAAGTGTCATACCTATAACCATTTAGTCGGAACCCGACACCATACTATCAACTACTACCCAACCAACTTACTACTACCATTCCAACAGTCGACCTAATGCCTACGCATACTCTAGACTTAGTAACCCAACTTATAAATGCCAACACCAACAAAGTTGATTATCTATAAGTTCAGTAGTCGTCAAATTTTTCCAAAGCCTATTTTTTTATAGACAAGCACAACCTTTCTCACCTTGTATAAAATACCCCCAAGGTATTCATCGTCTAATTTTTTTCTCAAACACCCAACAATGCTAACGCTTAGTTTCAGGTCTAAACGTGTAGGCAGAAATTCACGAAATCGGGCAGCCTACAACTCCCATCAGTAAAAAATTTCTACAAAAGCGACACGTTTATGAAACTTAACCCTTCAATTTTCAATTTCTATCTCAAGCAAACTCCATCTTATCACCCCTTAATGGCAACAAGTTCGATTCTCCTACTTCACCCTACTTTATTCCAAACTTTTTATGATCACGACATTCGATGCATTCAAACATTACATATAGTCTTACATATGATTATTATTACATATACTTGAACTTATACATTCGTCATTGCATGTTAGTTTTACACATGTTTATCATTACTCATACTTAAACTCATTCATTTGACAATATATGATAGTCCTACATATACTTGTCACTACTCATACTCGAACTTATGCATTTGACGTTACACGATTAGTTTTTACAAATGTTGTCCTTACGCATACTTGAATATAATCACATGTACACGTGCTTGGTACTTCCATCCATTCATACGCAAATCCACTACAAATCACACTATAGGTCTTACCCAAAATAATTTGATATCCATATTTTTGATATTCTCATGCTTTACGTTCAAATACCTTCATGGCCAAAATTTTTTAATAGTATGCGTTTTATTCACCAATTTTAGAAGCATGTCAGCACAACTATCATATATGTACTCTTTACTGTATTACCTAATCTTTTTACCATTTGACCCATACACCACTAGTACAATCTATGCAGATCATGCAATGACTGAAATAACTACGGTTGCACACGTAATTATAACGGCAGGCGAATGAAAATCATAACGAAGTCTAGTGTGTCATGACGCGGAACGTAACATGACATCGAGTAACGAAACAGATGTGACATGGTTAGAACATGGTGGATACGCCGCTGGTACTTCCAATATATAAGTGTTCCTACCATGTTAACAAAGATGTATATTGGTTCGATTGAATGTTAACTAATGCTACTTAGGCTACTTGGTGTGGAGGAGGGTAGTCCTCAAAACATGTTCCGCCACGTAGGATGGGTGTGAGGATGGGCCTATATATATATATATAGGCTTTGGTTCAAATGAGAACCACCACGAGTTGCGAGAACTAGGCCATCCAAAAGGTTTTTTTGAATTTTTTTTCACAAAAGTCGTAAAAATAATCACTTGTTTCAGCAAAGTAAGAAAAATTGAAAAAAAACGTCGCACGCCCACATTTACATGAGAGGTAAAAAAATATTTATCTTTTTCCAAAATTTACATCTGTCGAAAAAAAAACTTGCATGAGTCAAAACTACCGACTCGGCAATTTTTTTTTAAATTTTTTTACAGATGTGCTTATATTTTTTTTATCTAAGTTTGTGTAAAAAAATTGGCCCAAATCGCGTCGGATCAAATAGTTCTCGCGGTTCTCGCAACTCAAGGTGGTTCTCATTTTAACATTTCCCTATATATATATATATATATAAGTATTAAAGCTAATAGTTTTGTTCCTAAATTTTTTTTCCTAAAGCTTTAACTCCTATTACTATTAATCCTGTGTGTACAAAGTTTTTGTTTTGTTTTCTAATTTTTTCAATAGTTTCTGGTGACAAAAGATCTAGAGTTACTGTATTATCTACTACCCTTAAACTTTCTTCTCTACTACTTCTTATAAGAGTTGTGTTTATGTTTAATCTTCCTGTTTGATATAATATTTTTGGATTTAATATGTCTAATTGATGTTGAGGTTGCAGAAGATTTGCAGAAGACGGGTTTTTTTTATTTGTGTGTTGGAATATAATATGAAGAACTGGAGAAAATTTGAGATGTTAAGGGAATGGAGCTAAAGAGATGTGGAGAGAGTTTTAGTGTGCCATTGAAGTAGTAATTCTATTACTTGTAATGGTTCTTCGTATCTTACAATGATGTTAAATCTAGGTATTTATTATTATCTAACCATAAACGACATTGTATATTTATCATGTTTGTTGATCCTTGTGTTTGTATATAAGTTTGATCATCTGGTTTTTGTAGAGCCATTTTACTTATTTCTTCTGTTTTAATTAATCTCTCAAGTTCTTCTACTTTGTTTTCTAAGTTTTTTTTTTATTTTTAAACTATGTAACTCCATTGTTAATTCTAGTTTATCTATCATTTCATTCTCATTATTTTTGAAACTTGTTTTAACTTTAGATGTTTTAGCTATATCTTTATCATAAATCTCCTTAAGACATTTAAAACAAATTTTTGTAAAACATTTATTGCACTGTGACCTTTTTTCTATACTAGGGTAATATCCACAATTGTAGCATCTTATGTGATTGTTTCCTTTATTTTGTCTCCAATCATGTTCACAATTTTCTTCTGTATTCATATATGTATATGTTACTTTTGTTGTTGGATTTTCTTCTTCACTGTAAATACTATATATCGATTCGTTATCAGATTCATCCTCTGTTCCTAGAGCTTCTATTTCATAGTCTTGTAATTGTTCTAC
Source organism: Helianthus tuberosus (assembly GCA_030545235.1). NCBI lineage: Eukaryota > Viridiplantae > Streptophyta > Magnoliopsida > Asterales > Asteraceae > Helianthus > Helianthus tuberosus. Next base: position 71,886,894 of record CM060426.1, read on the forward strand.
TAAATTAGCTATTTCCATATTTTTTTCTTTTATTTGGACATTTATTAGCTAAGTGTGTTGTTTCTCCACAAGTATATCATCTACATTTTCGTGTTTGAGGTTTTTTAACATATTTATTTGTATTATAATTTTTTCTATAATTTCTATTGTATGTTGTGCTTTTTCGTATCTTTTTCTTTTTATCATAAACTCCATATGCTTGTGGTGTATAAATTGCTGTTTTACAGAATGCATAAGCACTTCTTTTTAATTGTTCTTGTAATGCTACTTCTTTGCATTTTTCTTCTAGTATACCGAATGTATAAGTTATTCTTGGTCCTATTCCTAGATTTTGTTGTGTACCATAATTTGTTTTCCATGCTTCATGTATAGATTTTCCTAAATCACCTGGTAGTTTTATAAAATATTTATCACATAGATTATCATCCATTGCTTTTCCTGTTTGTGATAATAATCTTGTAAAATCTAGTGTGAATTCATTTATATATTTCATATCTGCTATACTTAATTGTTCTAAGTTTCTGATAGCTGTATCCTGTATTAGAGAGTTATTTTTTGCTGGATCAACTCCTAATATAAGTGTTCTAATTTGTGATGTAAAATTATAAGGATTATCCCCTAATGCTTCAAGATTATTTATTTCTTCTGGATTTTGTGTTTTCTTACTTTGTCATATTCCTAATGCTATTGGTCCTAATGTAGTTTTTAAATATGAAAACATATCCATGCTGTCTTTTTTATTTGTTTCCCATAATCTTACTACATTTTGTTCCCATGTTAAAACTTCATCTATCCATAACTGGGGTTTTTTTTGTTCTAACAATAACATATTTCCACTGTATATTTGTCCTATAGGCAATCTTCTTCCTTTTCCTATAAAATTAGACTCTTGTTGATAATTAATTGTTGGTTGTGTCCATGGTTCTCTGCCATGACTTTCGTGTGTACCACTATATTCTCATCCCCATTCTATTTTTTGTCTTTTTAAGGGATTAAACATTTGTGTATCCATAAAATTTTGTTCTTGTTTGTAAAAATCTGATAACATTACTTTTCCTTTAATAATATCTTCTACTAATGGTAAATTATAATATTCTTGTAATTTTTTATAACTTTCTTCATAATTCATCCCTAAGTCTGTTATACATTCTATAATCATGTCATCTACCTCTTCTTGTATATTTATTTTATGTAAATTTTCGATTTATAATTTGTTCTATGGTTTTATTTGTTTCTTCTACTTTAAAACAATCTATTGATTCTTCTTCATAGTCTAATAGTGTATAATCCATTGTTTCTTCTTGTTCAAATTTTAAGAAATTTATATCTATTTCATCTTCTTCATTATCTGTATCATATGTAGAAAGTGTTTCTTCTTTATTTTCTTCCTCAATATTCATAAAATGTTATTCTTCATCAACATTTTTCTCTGTTTGTTTTTCTTTAAAATCAGTATATCTTAACTTTTGTTTTCCATCAATTTCTTCATATATATAACTTTTCTTAGGTATTAAAACTGTATTTTCTTCTTTTTCTTGTAATTCTTCTAAATTTCATTCTAATCCTGTTAACTATTCTGGATCTATTTTTATTGGTTCTATCATTTGTATAGATTTTGATGCAATTGTTTTTACTATTCCTTCTATGTTTACTTTGTATTTCATTCCTGAGCTGTTACTAGCTTTTCCTAGTACTCCTATACTGGCTATTTTAATATTTTGTAAATCTTTAACATCTTTTAAAATATCTGGTGTACAATAGAATATTGCTATATTTTGACTTAAATCTACCTCCATACCTGAAATTATAGCTTTTTTCATATCTGATTTCCAACTTTTATCAAGTATTAAAGCTAATAGTTTTGTTCCTAAATTTTTTCTTCCTAAAGCTTTAACTCCTATTACTATTAATCCTGTGTGTACAAAGTTTTTGTTTTGTTTTTTAATTTTTTCAATAGTTTCTGGTGACAAAAGATCTAGAGTTACTGTATTATCTACTACCCTTAAACTTTATTCTCTACTACTTTTATAAGAGTTGTGTTTATGTTTAATCTTCCTGTTTGATATAATATTCTTGGATTTAATATGTCTAATTGATGTTGGTTATATAATTCCAAGTTTCTTTCTAAATCTGTTTCTTCTTCTAATTGTATTATTTGTCTATTACTATTAGATCCTGATCATCTTCTAATTATTCTATTTAAAAACTGTCTGATGTTATACTATATTTATATTACTTGTAGAATTTCTAGCTTTATGTATAGTTCTACTTCTTCCTAAAAAATTATTGTTATTATTTATTTTCTTCGCTGCCAGTGTGTATATGGGGTAGGTTTTTTCTCTGTTTTTAGTTTTTGTAAAGCTTCTGTGATTTTTTCAACTTCTAGAGGTATATTATTTTCAGTACTATTTTTATTTTTTCCTATTTCGTTAATTAATATATTAGATTGATTTTTATATAATCTAAATTTTGTGATAATTTTTTAATCTCTACTGTTAAATTTTCTAATGTTTGTTTATTATTTATAGCTTCTTGTTGTAAACTAATACTCAGATTTATAAATAAATCTACTAAAGTGTTTAACTGTGAGTTATTTGTGTGTAAAGTATGTTCACAAAGGTCTTTAATATTACAAACTACAGTAAAATTATATGTTATAAAAGGTTTTCGGTGAGCTTTTTCAGAAAGTTCTAAATTTAAAAATTCTAAACGTTTGATTGTTTGAGAAGTACCAATGATTAATAAATCCAAACTCTCTTTAGCTTTTATCCCTTATTCCAAATTTCTCTTAAACATTTTCTTATATTCCAACTTTTTAAAGAACAATAATAATATACAAACTAATCGATTAAACGATTTTTTCTATATATTCTTTCTTTTAAATTAGCTCGTTGGTATAGATAATACTTTAAACGATATTCATCTATATAATCTAACCAATCTGCTGATTGTAAAGAAAGAATTAGTCTATCATATATTTTTAATCTATTTGAAAGTTTTCTAATATAAAAACTAGTCATAATAGTTAACCCTTTCGTTTATGATGTTATCAAAGCGACTATCTTTCCCACAATCTTCACCTAAGAGAGTTTTTCAAAAATACTGGCATAACACGCCATAAAAGGAACTTGTCTTAGTCTATTAGATTTTAAGAAAGCCTTTGCTCTGATACCAATATATCAGAGAGGGTGGTGATACTGAAAATAAAAGGAAAATTAAAACTTACTTTTGATGGAGATATGCACAACGGATGAAGGTGGATGATGGATGAGAGTATGTACAGCGGAGTAGAAGGTTGCAGAAGACAGGTTTTTTTTATTTTTTTTATTTGTGTGTTGGAATATAATATGAAGAACTGGAGAAAATTTGGGATGGTAAGGGAATGGAGCTAAAGAGATGTCGAGAGAGTTTTAGTGTGCCATTGAAGTAGTAATTCTATTACTTGAAATGGTTCTTCGTATCTTACAATGATTTACAATGCCTCTATATATAGGCAAAAATAAAGCAGTGAAATCATATTCCTAGTCTATATACATATATATATATATAGTGGAGAGTTCAAATGAGAAGAAATTAAAAATTAAGAATAAGAAGAATAAAGGATACAAAGGTAATTTGAACAAATCATTTAATGAGTCTATTATTTATTTTTGCTATTAAATTAATGAACTCTAATAATTTAATGAGTCTATCTTATAAAATAGTTGTTCACCTTACACAATAAAAACAATCTTGCACACGATCTTACATTTTCAACGTTTCCTACACCATTAAAACAATATTTTGGTGTAGGATACAGAATATATAGGAATCAAACACTTTTAAATAATTTTACTGTAACACCCCAAAAAGCGGGTTTGGTAAATTAGAACCCGGGTAATATAAAGAAATGGGTTTTACTCTCTTATATAATCAAAATGAAACTCGAGGGACCAAAACCGTTAAGTAGGAAACAAGGGTTTTATTAATTAAAAAGTTAAAACACCACACACACACACACAGTGTGTGTGTGTGTGTATCGATCTCCAGGAAGAAGAAAAGGGTTCAAACCTTAGTTTCACTAAAATCATCAAATTGAAAGGGATTTTTCCTTCGAATTCGGACCCCGTGGACCCATTCCAAGCCTCGTTAAGTCTTTATAATGTTCCTCAACCCTACCAAGAGGCTTGGTAAGTTACGGGTGAGTTCGGAACTCATTCTTAAGATCCGAAACATACCCGAAAGACATTTAAAAAACATTTATGATGTGTGAGTATGATCGGGATGTGGGAGCGAGTATGCGGGGTAATGAACTAAGTATGTGGGTATGTATAGATTTAACTTCATCCCAATACGCTTAAACTAATAAGTAATCATGAATAGGAGTGAGTATGTATATAAGTTTGTTCGTACATGTTTTATTATACAAAGGTTTGTAATTGAGATACGACGGTAATTCGTGGAGAATTAGGTAAGTGGTATGTACGAGTTAGTATGTATGTAAGAATGTATTTATGTAATTATGTAAGCATATGTACGTGTGAGTGAAGGTATGCACGTGTGTAGTTATGATTCGTCTTATGGAAGCATGTTTGTATGTAGATATGTATGTATGTATGTGAGTAGGTATGTATGTACGTAGTTATGTATGTATTGTATACGTGGTTTCAATACATTTAAGTAATGACGTTATTAACAATGTGCCTCGAGAATGAAATGTAGTGCAGGCACTCCATTGAAGTTTCACCAAAGATTAGACACCCGGATGGAATGACTAAATCTAGAAAGATAACGGGATGGAAAGTATATGTGGATAGAACGTAACGAGACTACATGATTAAGAATCTTGTTTGTATATAATGTATGCTAATGTTGCGAATGTATGTGGTGGGTGTAGGTTGTATGAATCACAGATTATCATCACGAGGAGTAGCGATCAAAGACCGAGTCACAAGATAGATTGTACGGGAATGCTTGAGTATGTAAATTGATAGACATAAGTTATGCTTTTATTTTGTAAATGAGTACGAATGATGCATATAATGTAAAAGAGTTATCTTATAATGAACTTTCAAGTAAGTCAAAACGTTTATAATGAAAGAAAATTTTATGGTACGAAATTCCGCTGCGACTTTTGGTCAAATACGAATTAGGGTCTTACAAGTTGGTATCAGAGCCTTGGTTTGAGAGAAATCAAGTATGAGGAGGTAAATACTTGAACTCAAACTTGTGTGCTCTTGTGACAAGGACCCGTACAATCCAAGACTCGATCAAGATCTAAGGGTAGAAGCCAAAGTAAGTATGTGCTTAAGTATGTATTTGAAGATAACTAACAGTATGTTATGTGTAAGGTAAGCATGATTGCTTGGAAAGGATGATATGTGAATGCGGTCTAGCGCCGGCACCAAGGTATGTAATATGACATATTGACCGAGGTACGTAGATTTAGCATATGGGTGCATGTAATGGTAAAACCTATCAAGTAAAAGGAAAATTTTAAATGAAATAGAATAATAAGAATGGTAATGAAGTTTTAGAAATGTTACACGTGCCGAAACCTAATTCTTCGGACATAAGGTGATAATTACACGAAGACACGAAACTTGTATGTGGATTGTGTACCTGGCCAGTACACGAGAAACATATGACGTTCGTGAGCCCGTGATAATTGTTACAGGTATGTCCGTTAGGATTAGGTAGTAGGCGGACGTGAGGGTGAAGAGAAATGTAAGACTTTCAGGAATGAAAGTATGAATGATATGATAGAATTCGCGAGACGGATTCGAAACATGAAAAGAATGAAAGTATGAATGATGTGTTAGAATCTGCCAGACGGATTCGAAGCATGAAAGTAATGAAGTATGAATGACCTGTTTGAATCCGCGAGACGGATTCAAGGAAATGAAATGTAGAAATGATATGTCTTAATCCGCGAGACGGATTCAACACATGTATGGAATGGAAGATGTGAATGGCATGTTTGAATCCGTCAGATGGATTCAAAACATAGAAGGAATAAAAGGTATAAATGTTACGTTTGAATCCACAAGACGGACTTAAAAATATAAAAAAAGGGACGAAATTAACCCACATCAGAATGTGCCGATAGTTTGACCTTGGTTGCGTCAAACGAGTCACATGAGAAAATGTAAAGTAGCCGAATGAAAGAATGATCGTAATTGGCACACAAACCTAAATTTTAAAACGAAAGGAAGAAGTTTTGAACAAGTTATGTGTTAAATGTGTTAGTAATCGACTCTCAGGAGTCATACTAAATGACGGGCTACGACCCGGACAGTGATTTGAGTATGAACGAGAAGGATAAGTTTTGTTAAGAATACCTAAATGACGTAGTGAATGTTTTTGCAAGTAAGCATGAATGGAAAGTAGTACGAAAGTGTGCCTCAATACATATACGGTAATTAAGAAATGTCAGTTAGCCTTGAAAGGTCAAATTATGAAGGTTGATGAAATAAGTAACTAGAATGAAAGAGTTTCGTGTGAGAAATGAAATGTACTAACTGCTAGATTTGTTGATGATAATGTTAGAACCCTTGATGTGATGAAACCAATCGAATTGGTGGAATGATGCATACGAGTGGAGGCACATTACATGGATGAATGAAATCTAGCCTAGTACGGCTAGTACTCGTGAAGAATGTGGACAGATCTGAATTACGGATCGCTGAAGTATGGAATGAAATCGAGGTAAGTAAAATGTTTTAATTTATGACGGATAAGTATGAATTGGTAAATTGAAAACGCCCTTCAAATTGAATGGTGGAAAGAGTATGGTATAGGATGGAATGTTTGATTCCTTATAGTTACATAAGGAGAGAACTATGTGATTGAGAACTAGATTTTATAAGTTATGAGCGAAAATTTCGGGTATTGGTTAAACTCTCGTATGAAGAACATGCATGATGCGCTTGCTTAGGCAACTTAAGTGATGCATGAATTGAGAAGAATAGTAATGTAGGATAAATGAGGTGAGTTGAAGGTAATGTAAGGGTACGTATAGTACAAATAACTACAGGAAACGTAGAATGACGCTAACTTTGGAGTTAAGCATGTATATGTGACTATGAAATAGTAGTTTTGTTGCGATAACAAAACAAGAACTAAATATTATGTGATATATGTATAAAATATAATCTAAGAAATGGGATGAAGATATTAGATCTGCTATAACGGATCATACGAATGTAAGTATGATAATAAGTGTGAAGAGATACGTAAATTGACCCACTACAAACGGGCCAAGGAAATGGGAATGTATGTAAAGGTAATGTATGAGAAATATGGACTTGTTAGAAAGAAGTCAAATATACGAATAATCATGAATTGAGAATGGATAGTTATTTAGCACTATGACGTACCTATCGAAATTAAACGTAAATGTGTATGTATAAATTACGAATTTAGATCGTATAGTCAACAAAGATAATATGAAATTTGAAATAAACAGGAAGGAATGTTATTATTAGGATGTTGGAATTGTTTCAAGTAAACAAATGGTATATTGCACAGGATATACAAATAATAGAATGATGAATGAACCATTAGCTAAGAAATGTGTTGGAAGCTAACGCTATTAGTGAAAGCGACACTAATAAGAACTCCAGGACGGGTTCTTGAAAATAGAGGGTTGTCACTAAGATGGGCTAGTGGTCGTGTTGATAGGGCAATGGAAAGGATATTAGTGTTTAATGGAAATGAGAAAGGTTTCGGGGACGAAACCTCATTTAAGGGGGTAGACTTGTAACACCCCAAAAAGAGGGTTTGGTAAATTAGAACCCGGCTAATATAAAGAAATGGGTTTTAGTCTCTTATATAATCAAAATGAAAGTCGAGGGACCAAAACCGTTAAGTAGGAAACAAGGGTTTTATTAATTAAAAAGTTAAACAAATGTGTGTGTGTGTGTATCGATCTCCATGAAGAAGAAAAGGGTTCAAACCCTAGTTTCACTAAAATCATCAAATTGAAAGGGAAATTCAGCTCGGATCTAATGCATGAACTCAAATTCATGATCATCTAGACTTGTTACACATGAGGTAAGTTGTATAAGTTAATTTGATGATCTAGTAGGAAGTGGGTTATGATCAATCCACAAATTTGTATGAGATTTAGCATGAATATGTGTTAGAATCATCTTATGGAATATGTGTTGTGCATGATTTTGATTAATTTCATGTTTTGAAGTAAAACCTATTTGGGATGATGAAGTGAGTGAATCACCATGTTCAATAATTGTGTAATTTGTGATGTAGTATGTTGTATGTGATGAATTATTTTAGATAAGTTGATTAGGACATGAAATAAATGGATGTTTAGTTGAATTTGATGAATGAAGATAAGAACATGGAAGATCATGCATAAATGGGTTGTACATTGTGCTAAGATAGTGGTACGCACACCAAGTGCTTGATGAAATGCGTAGGTGAGCTTGATAAATGAAATTGTATGTAAGTAAAAGATGAATATATGTGGAATGTGAAAATGAGGTATTTGATAGTAAACTAACATGAGAAGTGTGTTTTAGATATAGTTCATGTGGATATTATGTTGAAGTAATGTTAGGTTAGCTTAGTATGGGTTAAAGTGTTAGTTGTGAAAATATGAGAATGCAAGTGTGGATGGAATGGATTATGTATGTATATGTGTATGTGTATATAAGTAAGTGATCATGTAGTTGTAGATGTCATACAATACGAGTGTGTAATGCGTGTAATGTAATATTATGGTCTACCCTATTAAGATGGATACATGTTCATAAGTTGAAAGTGCGTAAATAGGACATTTGACTTCCTGAAAGTCAACAATGAATGTATAGCATGGTTAGCCTTTCGGACATGATTGTAATAGTAGAGAAGTCATGTGTATCGTAGTAGATGATCTATGTGTCGTGTATGATGATAATTGAGTTGCGTGAATATGGACCAAGGTGACTTTTAGTCTATGTCTTATGTATGTGGTATTTGGTTAATAAAAAGTCAAGTAATGTATGAATGGAAAGAAACGAATGTTAGTATGAATGAGCATGTATGCTAACCATAATGCGACTGTGATGACATGAAAGGATAGGAATCACATTAGCATGGACTCAAGAACGGAAGGTTAACGGGTCAAGCGGAAGCGAGGAAGCAAGCATGAACACTAACGCTTAAGGTAAGTGACTCCCGAGTCACTTCTTAGTATACATAAGAACTTTCTTGTTTATGAATGAGGGGAAATTATGTATGATATAAAATGAATGAAGGTATTAAGAGAAGTAATGATCTAGATAGTCAAAGGTAGTTTGTGGGACCAAACGGGTCGAATAAATAAGAATAAGTGAGGTAACGGTAATAAAATTTGTAATGATTAAGGACCCGGGTAAGGGTTCTTAGGCTAATATGTGAGGAATTGTTTTACGGATGTTTAGGGACAAGTTTCAAGTGAAACGGATGCAAAACGAACAAGTTATGCGAATTTTAGTATTAAATTGGGGAGCTGAACTGGGCATCACCATAGCTTACAGTGCCCACCGTAAGCTATGGTGGGAGCTAGGTCTTCTTTTCTGCCATAAGGCAGTTTAAAGTTACCGTAAAGCTTTTGGGGCCACCGTAAGCTACGGTAGCCACCGTAGCTTACGGTGGAGGTCAGGTGCAAATGTGAAGTTTATGAAATTGTTTGTTTTTCCTTCGAATTCGGACCCCGTGGACCCATTCCAAGCCTCGTTAAGTCTTTATAATGTTCCTCAACCCTACCGAAAGGCTTGGTAAGTTACGGGTGAGTTCGGAACTCATTCTTAAGATCCGAAACATACCCGAAAGACATTTAAAAAGCATTTATGATGTGTGAGTATGATCGGGATGTGGGAGCGAGTATGCGGGGTAATGAACTAAGTATGTGGGTATGTATGTATAGATTTAACTTCATCCCAATACGCTTAAACTAATAAGTAATCATGAATAGGAGTGAGTATGTATATAAGTTTGTTCGTACATGTTTTATTATACGAAGGTTTGTAATTAAGATACGACGGTAATTCGTGGAGAATTAGGTAAGTGGTATGTACGAGTTAGTATGTATGTAAGAATGTATTTATGTAATTATGTAAGCATATGTACGTGTGAGTGAAGGTATGCACGTGTGTAGTTATGATTCGTCTTATGGAAGCATGTTTGTATGTAGACATGTATGTATATATGTGAGTAGGTATGTATGTACGTAGTTATGTATGTATTGTATACGTGGTTTCAATACATTTAAGTAATGACGTTATTAACAATGTGCCTCGAGAATGAAATGTAGTGCAGGCACTCCATTGAAGTTTCGCCAAAGATTAGACACCCGGATGGAATGACTAAATCTAGAAAGATAACATAACGGGATGGAAAGTATATGTGGATAGAACATAACGAGACTACATGATTAAGAATCTTGTTTGTATATAATGTATCCTAATGTTGCGAATGTATGTGGTGGGTGCAGGTTGTATGAATCACAGATTATCATCACGAGGAGTAGCGATCAAAGACCGAGTCACAAGATAGATTGTACGGGAATACGAATTAGGGTCTTACATTTACGACTCATAATAAAATATGTGTAGGACACACCAAAAATATATATATAGGGTAACCCCACCCCCCCCCCCCCCAAAAAAAAATACTAACCCCCCATCCCCCACCCAAGCTAAAATGCTAAAAACCAAACCCCTAGAAAACCTAAAAAATCTAAAAAACACACAATTTTTTTTTTAATATTTTTACATCAAAATCGCTAATTTTAGTAGCAAAAAAAATTAAAAAAAATGTTTTTAAAAAAAAAAAAAAATTTGGTAACGAAATTTAGCGATTTTAAGCTAAAAAATATTAAAAAAAATTGTGTGTGTTTTTAGCTATTTTTAGTTGTGTTCACATTGATTCTCGTAGTTCTCGCAATAAAGGGTGGTTCCTAACGGATCCTTCTCCTATATATATATATATATATATATATATATATAGGGAGAGGATCATGAGAAAACTATATATAAATGAGAAAACTAGAAAACTAACTAAAAAAAGCTAAAAAATATGCCGATTTTTTTTTTACAATTTTTTAACAAAAAATCGCTAGTTTTTATACATAAAATTTAAAAAAAAATTTCTTTTCTTGTATTGCACATGTGCAATATATGTGATTATGTGTGTACTACACATGTGCATTGTATCCGTAATAGTGCACATGTGCAATACAACAACAAAACAAAATTTATTTTTTTTTGAAAATTTTTTTCCAGGTATAAAAACTTGCGATTTTTTTTATAGAAATTAAAAAAAAAATTGGTATGTTTTTTGGGCTTTTTTAGTTAGTTTTTTGGTTTTCTCATTTAAACTAGTTTTCTCATGACCCATCCCCTATATATATATACACACATATATATAGAGTGGAGTTCGGCTACAAAGTCCATTTTTCCTACAAAGTGTACAAAGTCATAAAACACTACAATTTTAGTCATAAAACACACTCAAAACCCACAAACAACAGAGTGAAGATCACTAAAACACAATATCCAAACCCTAACAGTCCATAAAAACTTCAAACACACCATCGTAGAGCTATGAATATAAAACAAAACATGATAATCAACATAAAACATACTAACGTTAGTCATTCGATAATCAAAGCCTTATCATCCAAAACATAACACAAAATCCACAAATATGGCGTTTTAGTAATATTCACTTTATTATTTGTGGGTTTTGAGTGTATTTTATAGTTGACATTATGGTGTTTTATGACTTCTTATACTTTGTAGGAAAAATGGACTTTGTAGCCAACTCCCACCATATATATATATATGTGTGTGTGTGTGTGTGTGTGTGTGTGTGTTATGTATATGTGTGTGAGAAGGAGAGGTACGGCAAGAACGTCTGCAGGAGGACGTTGAGGACGGTGATGGGGCGAGGGGGTGGTGTCTGGGGTGGCCCCTGCCCTCGCCGGCCCTAGGACGGCCCCCATGCCTTACATCACCTCATTGGCCTCTAACTAAAATTGCTTAATCTTCTCTTTGTACGGTTAGAAATCACATTATACACTATCCTCTATCACTAAGGGGGACGGGGGCACTTAAACCCTTTCTCTAAGTTTCACCATTCTCCTTTGGTCACATTACTTAGATTATCCACAACCCTCTCCTACCCTATTTAGTGGCGCCACTTAGACCGGATTAACCTCCTTTTTTTTAAAATAAATAAATATATATGAATTTAGGCTAGGAGTTGGTTAAAAAGTCTAAATTTCCTAAAAAAATGTAAAAAGTCATAAAACTCCATAATCTTAACTATAAAACACACCAAAACTCAGAAATAAAATAATGAAGATTATTAAAACATTATATATGTGGGTTTTGTGTTGTGTTTTGGATGATAAGGCTCTGATTATGAAATGACAAACATTATTGTGTTTTATGTTTGATTAACATGGTGTGTTTATATTCATAGTTCTATGATGGTGTGTATGAAGTTTTTATAGACTATTAGGGTTTAAAAATATAGTTTTTGTAATATTCACTCTGTTATTTGTGGTTTTTAAGTGTGTTTTATGGCTGAAATTATAGTGTTTTATGATTTTTTTACACTTTTTAGAAAATTTGAATTTTGTAGCACAACCCACCCTATGAATTTATAATATAAAAAAAAATTAATATAAAACTTACATAAATAAAAATATCAAAAACCATAACTAAAATTAAAAAAACATATATTGTAGATAACTAAACGTGGATAAACTACGTAAATAAACGAGCGCAAACTAAATAGTAAAACCAGGGACAAAGTATAATGGGTGCCCGGGTGTGCACCCGCCTACCTCAATGTTTCGGTTAGAAGTGTATATAGTCCGATTTTTCATCCGAAAATTTTAAAATTATATAGGATCGCCCCCCGATTATTTTTCCTAAATGATGGGTAGTTTGGTAGATATATTTTAACTCTTATTTTATTATTTAACCCTTGATTACCCACCACACAATAAACTTAATATCTCACAAATAGCTTGATGATTTACATAGGAAAAGAAATTGTTGATAAGTTTGATTCGGAAGACATAATTGATGAATTCAAAAATCTTAAAGGTCGCCAGGCTGAGTTGTAATTCTTCGTCCAAGTTCCATTTATCTCGTATCATTATATATATATGTGTGTGTGTGTGTCTTTTGTTTGTTATACAATATTTAGTTTTTCTATGTACAAGAACAGTTCCTTTGAATAAATTAATTTTTTAGTTTTATTTGGAACTATTATTATTTGACCCGACCTGTATCGAATAGCCGACCCGACTCGAAACATAACGATAGGAAAAAAATTTGGGTCCCATCACTTTACGCCCCCTCGAAACTTTTGGTCAAGCTCCGCCACTGAGTAAAACTTAAATAAACTAACTAACTAAACGTAAGCAAACCTAAGAGAAATAAATGTAAACAAACTAGAGAAAGAAACTAATCATCAACGCCGGAAGAACCATCAGAGTCGGCATCCGGATGCACATGTGGTTCTGGCATATGGGGATGGTTTCTTAGCGAACGCCAAGGTTCGATGTATGCAAAAATTTTGTTGTGTCTAATTAGATATTCACGACGTCGGCAATCCTTTAGGCCTCCGTTAAGCCTTGACCGATGGCCACCATCACGCTGTAGACTTGATGAAAGTTGCAAACCTAATTGAAAATAACACGCCACTTTCAGTTAACTTGGTCATAAGTGTGGTTGGTTTCACGTACACGTTGACGAAATTCTTCAAATAAGGCTACAGTAAATCGAATGTTTCCTCGCATGGAATCAGTCACGTGGATCCAAGAGTTGACCAAGGCTATTTCTTCATCTATGTTCCACGGTTGTCTTGCCATTTTCTGAAAGGTATTTGAGAGTGTATATATGGTTGGGTATTTGTTTCAGAAGTGTATTATTTATAGTGGGGCAAAGATTTAAAATAATAATAATAATAATAATGAAACAAGACCGCTGAACGGTAAAAAAAATCAAAAAACAAACAACCCACAACATCTATCAGTAACATGTTACCCCCCCCCCCCCCCCCCCCCCCCCAACCCACCTGCACCACCAGCGGCAGTGTATGGTAGCGAGTAGGGGTTACCCGCCCCATACCTGCGAGCGCCCCGAGTGCCTTAAGGGAGAGATCACATTTGTATTTTCTCCCCAATTTTACACTTCCTTTCTTGTTTACAGAGACCCCCTGGCTCTAAAAACCCCTTTGTTGTCATGTAGAGTGTAGTAAAGTAGCAAAGTGTAGTAAACCAGGTAACACAATGTATAGTTGTAAGCCGATGAATCATTTTGTAGTAGTGTGAAATATGTAGGTTGATAAATACATTAAATTATAATATAATCCTTTTGAGTTTTATTAAGGGATGGAAATAAGATTATATTTGACACAATATAATTATTATATACGTGACTTGTTAAATGAGATTATATTTGACACAATATAATTATTATATACATGACTGTTTGTAGCAGGTTTATAACAGTAACCTACATTGTATCTCATCTTCTCATTTTAATGTCCTTGGTTACTTGTGTTTGTGTTAAAATAAGCTTGAAATTGTGCTATTAATCTGTTCACATTTTTTACATTGTCCAACAGTACCAATTACTGTATGAAAAAGTTCTGTTTGTTTTTAGCTGTAATAGTAATGTTGGTGTCATCTGTTTCATGATCTCCCTACACAAGTGTGTGTAGAGAGAGACACACGTAGGGGCACCATCATCGCAAAATCAAATTTAAGTAGATAACCGTATAAGTACTTGCGCATTGTACGTTTGTGTATGTCAGACTTGGTGGGAGAGAGAAAGAGCACCAATTATGTATTACCGTTAAAGCAACATGTATAAATGTTTATACGGTTCTCAAAGTTCTCTATTTAAAGTTGGTTTGGTATTGAATACCTCTTCACACACTTGTATAGGGGAGTGTTAAAATATAAGTTTATTGCATTGACTAATGAGTCTAGAATCTGAATTTAATAAGATTTACAAAGAGTAAGCATTAAGAAATCATAATGTTTGATTGGTCAAGTGAGGAGGGAAAATTTAGTTTTAACTTACTTTGATTGAAATTACTCTATACAGTTTATTTATAACTTATTTTGATTGAAAAATACTTTTCTTATAAAAGACTCCATCATATCTTGTTTGATAAAAATATTTGATAATAACTATTTTATAAATATTTTTGGGTTTATAAATTATGTAAGTAAGCATTAAATACTCATTTTGGTGTAATCATTCATACACAAGAGAGATGGTCATCTTCATTTGGACACACTATATGTCAAGATAGTTGATTTTCCAGGACTCTTTGTTGATTCTTGGATTTGCATAGAGATGGTACGATCATTGCACGACTTGACCATGATACTGACCATGTGTTTCTTGTCTTTGGTATCTTGTGTAGATTGATCGAATATCAGCTGTCGGGTCACAGCGTATGACCATTGTTGAATTTCTTTTATATTCTCATAACACTGAGGTTTTGTTTTTGCAATTTTTTAAGGGTCACATTAGGGGATGTTGATGCATTTTTGGGTTTGTAAACACCATAATCGAAAAATATAAATATATCAAGTTATCAACTACTCATACAAATGATATGTATTATTGTTTTCATAATTAGTATACATCATTTAAGCTTGCCTTGAAGATATCTTAAATGCTTGTAGATGTCAATGCTCGAGTTTGATTTGAATTTTGACCTGTTCGGTTTGCATGCATAACATGCTCGACCTATCAAAGGGTTTGTAACCAAACGACATCAAGGCGTTTAGTAAAGATGTTCCTCACCAAGAAGTTGAAAGTTCGGTCTAATGGTGGACATTGGCTATTTTCAAAAGACAATGTGGTTCTTGTTAAGAATTTCATTGGAAATTACATAGAAGAGTTTACATATCAACCCAACCCGACACATTTGACCTAAAAAAATATGTCCTAGCCCTGACCCATTTTGATGCATTACAAGATCCAACATTTCCCGTCCATCTTGATCTTGTCACCCACGAAACCAATGCACACCAGGTTACAAGCTCCGGCGTAATTGGTATCCAAAGGTTGAAAACATTCCCTACAACCAAAAAGGGTGAACAATCAAATCTTTCTAAACCAGAAAATACCTTATTCACATTACAAGAGACAAACATATATACTTCAACCTAAAATAATTCATTCACGAGTAAGAGCAAATGAGTAACCAAAAACATATATACGCTTTCTAAGGTTGTTTGCGAATATAATATGAAACCAACTTTAAGGTGCTGTTTGTTTTTTCTGTAGGAAAAGGTCTACAGTCTACGGACCACATCTGCAGGCATCTGCAGGAGAAGAGGTGGACCAAATGTCTGCAGTCTGCAAGGAGAAGAGGGTTTGTTTTTTTTTTTTTATATAAAACCTCTTCTAATTAAAACACACACACAACACAACTGATCTCTCTCTACTCTCTCTCTACTCTCTCTCTAAAATCTGCACCACCGCCATCATCACCACCACCGTCACCACCTCCGCCTTCACACCGTCACCACCCTAACCTAGGGTTCCAGATACTAATCGAGTCGGAAGATTTCGAGATCTGCGGAGGAGCTGAATGACATGTCGACGGCTCCGGCCACCGTTCTCCGATGATGATGATGATGGTCTCCTGCTGCTCCCTCTCTCTCTCTCTCTCTCGATTTGGGGGTTTGTTCGATTTAGGGTTTTGGTTCGATTTGGGGTCGGAGCAGGGGTTCGATTTGGGGGTTTTGATGATGATGATTTGGGGTTCGATTTGACGATTTGGGGGTTCGATTTGGGGTTGGAGCAGGGGTGGTGATGATGATGGTGGCGGAGCAGGGGTGGTGGTGGCGGAGCAGTGGTGTCGGAGCAGGGGTGGTGGTGGCGGAGCAGGGGTGGAGGTGATGATGATGATGATGGCGGCGGAGCAGGGGTGGTGATGATGATGATGGTGGCGGAGCAGGGGTGGTGGTGGCGGAGCAATGGTGTCGGAGCAGGGGTGGTGGTGGCGGAGCAGGGGTGGAGGTGGAGGTGGTGCCAAGAAGAGGTAAACGTCTGCGAGGAGAAGACTTGGGTCCATGTCTGCTCCAAGAAGAGGTCTCGCAGACCTTTTTTAACGAAAGGTCTGCGAGAAAACAAACAAGCTACAGACATCAAACGTCTGCGGGCGTCTGCGTCGCGCAGACATAAGTGGCCAGAAGTACTTCTGGCCAAAAAACAAACAGCACCTAAGTAGATAACTGCATAAGCACTTGTACTTATTGTTATGCTTGTGCTACATAAAGGTGATCATGTAACCGTACAAGCGCCTATTTTCTCTCACCATATATGGCATATATAGCTCTGTATTGAACAAACCCCTATACATGTGTATGTGTATGAAGAGCCATTAAAAAGGGAAAATTACGAAAATGTTAGTTGACCAAGAGGGTTTTCAATTTTGTCACTCTCCTGCGTCCTTGGAAGGACCACTGATCATGGGAAGAGTCGGCGTATCATGTTGAAGAGTCCATGTATCACGCTCCTTCGGAAGAGTCCACCGACGCTTCGGAAGAGTCCACCGAGCTTCGGAAGAGTCAACCGACGCTTCGGAAGAGTCACCGACTCTTCCCATAAACATGTCGGACACGTGTCAGCTTCTAGGGACATGGCCGCATCAACATAACATGCGGACTCTTCCGAAGCTCAGTGGTCCTTCCAAGGACGCAGGAGAGTGACAAAATTGAAAACCCTCTTGGTCAACCAACGTTTTCGTAATTTTCTCTTAAAAAAAACCAACTTTAAGTTGAGAAGCGCATAAATTATGACACAGTTGGAATTGGTCCTCTCTCTCTCTCTCTCCCACTAATACTGTATCTGACATGCACAATGTGCAATGCTTAAAAATTGGTTTTGTGATAGAAGGGCCCCTATGTGTGCGTCTGTGTCTCACACACACTTGTATAGGAAGATCATGAAACAGATGGCATCATCATTATTTATTATTAATACAGATTAAGCTGTAAAATAACACTATAGACTCAGACATACTCAGTTGTCAGCTAAAAACAAACAGAACTTTTTAACACAGTAATTGCTACAGGCTAATAGCACTTATTTTAACACAAACATGAGTAATCAAGGACATTAAAAACAGAAGATGAGGTACACGTACAACGTAGGTTACTGCTATAAGGCTGTGGGAAATGGGGGGCTTGGGTTGGGGGTATTGTTGAGGGTGGGAACCACAAGCTTATGGTGAAAAATGAAGGGTGTGGGGCGGTGTGGTGTGGCCAGCCATGTGAAATTTTTTTTAATTAAAGTAGCCAACCAACGCCAGCCAAGTCACCCCCCCCCCCCCCCCCCCCCAAGCCAGGCTGAATACCCACGCGAAAGGGGCAACGCCAACCCGGGTTGAAGCAGCTGGCGTTGAAGGGCATCCCCTGCCCCACACCCCTCCCCACAGCCTAAACCTGTTGTAAACTCTGCTACAAACATTTTACTTACGGAACCTACTACAAAGCGACGTCACTTTTTTCTTTTTTTCCAGGTGTCAGCATGCCATTAGTAGTTTTAACATTTCATTTTTAATATATAAAATCTTACTAGAAGATAATAAGAACAGCGTATATAACCACTTCATCCTCAATCAACATAATCTTTCTGTATTATAGTAAATATATAATTACATGATATATTTTATTATATACATAATACATAACTATGATCTATAACTATTTCTGTGTGTGTGTATATATATATATGTGTGTGTGTGTGTTATGTTACACAAAAATAATGGGAAAAAAAAAATATATATATATATAGAGGCCGGTTATCGTACATTACGTACGCTACAATCTCAGCCGTCAGATCATCTTCCGGCATTGAAATCGCATGTTGTTTTTTTATAACAATTTCGCATGTGATAATTTTTTATGAATTCGCATGTTGTTTTTTTGTACCAATTTCGCATGTGATAATTTTGATGAAATAGCATGTTGTTTTTTTATAACAATTTCGCATGTGATAATTTTTGATGAATTCGCATGTTTTTTGTACCAATTTCGCATGTGTTAATTTTGATGAAATAGCATGTTGTTTTTTGTAACAATTTCGCATGTGGTACAAAAAACAACATGCGAATTCAATGCGGGAATATGATCGGGCGGCTGAGATTGTAGCGTACGTAATGTACGATAAGGAGATTTGTACAGTACTCTTTACCTATATATATAAAACACATACACACATATAAAAAATAATTAAATGATAAACGAGCCGAGCCCAAACTTTAAACATAAAGTTCAAAATGAGCTGAACTCGAGCTCTTTCAAGTTAAACAACGCAATCTCAAGATCGGCTCAGCCCGGTTACACCCCAAATTTTTAATAATAACTAACTATATTCTAGTAAAGTTTTAAAAGGTTACTAAAAATATATTAAACATAACAGAAAATTCCACATGGGTGACACATCAGCAGAAAAAAAAAAAAAAAAAAAAAAGTCAAAATATGACTTGTTACCTGGTAACCAGGTAAAAAAAGTTGATAGAATTGCAAGAAACTGAAAGTTGTGCTATTCTAGGTAATATTAAATGTTAGTTGCTAGAATCATGAATTGATGCATAGCATGTAAGCATGTTACTATTTTATGGAAAAAAAACATGATAAAAATATCAAATGTTAGATTATGATTTATGAGTAACACCAAACATGGTTTTACAGTTTTACTACCCTGCATTTGACCTAGGTAAGAAATCTATATAGATGGCATTTACACCTTTCAATAGATAGTACACAAAGATGATAAGTTATATTGACTACCTCTGAATCTTCAATTCAAAGAGCTGTCAGCGTTCTGCAGGACTTCCACTGGCTATCTCATCTGTCAAGTGTGAAAAAGAAAAACTTAAGTAATTTGACACAAGTGTAAAAGCAGCTATCAATGAACTTTATACATGAGCAAGGCAAAACGAAGGCATGTGTGGGGAAGAGAATAAATTTGGAAATCTATCAGGGCATTAAATGAAATTATGTAAACCTGGTGTAGCACTATAGTTCATATTTTAGCATAATATTACACAAGATATTTGCTGAAACTATGAACCATAGCATTAAGTCACTTGAATGAATCTGTTAATTCAAAAAAATATATACTCGGCTATAGAAGCAACTGGGTTTTAAAAAGCGTGCCTAGGTGCTAGGCAGCTCGCTTCTAAGTTAGTGTGGCCCAGTCATAGTTGTTAATAGCGGGCATAGCGAGTGCTATAGCGAATAGCGTAGCGAAGCGCACATTCACCGCTATCTGATTTTGGAGCCTCCATAGCGAGTAAATAGCGGGATTCCAGGTTTTTTTGTTTTCTTTTGGTTTTAATATAAATAGCAATAAATATACGTGTACAATAGCTGGATTTTCGTTTTTTTGTTAAATATACGTATAGAAACACCTTCTAAATTTTCTTTTAGTGTATCGCTAAACATAAAATAGCTCCCACTGTCTCATCGCTATCGCTACGAGGCGTATAGGTTGTTTGTCGTTATTGTCCGCTATTCGCAATTAACAACTATGGGCCCAATGCGTACAAAAAAGTATGCAAAAGGAGGGTAAGGCGGACGGAAACGCAGCATGAGAGGTTTTGTATTTTTGTGTATCAGGATGCTGTATATATAGCCTTTTTAGGCTGTACGTATAGAGTATTTTATACTAAACCATATATACAGCTTATTTATGTCTGATTTTGGGTAAATGATGCTATAAACCTTTGAGAAATATTAAAATAAAAAACACTACATATAAATTGCGCATTGCGTACAAATGTAGTGTGTTGCACCTTGTGCTTTTCAAAACCAAGAGAAGTGGGCATTAAGAATATAAACAAAATGAATTGACACTAAAGCAATGATGTTAAATATATGCGGCAAAATGCATATGCAAACTCATGATGAAAATAAGCAATAGAATGTGCTCTTTATATACCAGTATTAGGCAAGCCAGCAGAGACCAATCTGTCTATATTATCAACACGCCGTTGTATGGACTTCAAAACTGAATTTAGAGACGATACTCGTTTTCTAACACCAGTTATTTTTGCAGCATGCTGCATAACAAAAGGTGATGGTGCATCTGCAAGAAGTTGATCCAACTCTGCATAATCACAGTCACAAGGTAATTAAATATGTCATAAACCAGCACACATTTAAGACACACCATCAGCCACATATCAGAGCCACACACCACACAATCAATGAAGCTAGTGTTTGTCCAAGATTGACGAGATTATAACCATCTTTAGCTTGCCAACATACTTAATCTATGAACTTATTCGTACATCCTTCATAGAACTACAAGTTCCTTTAACACTGTATGAGAAGTGAATTGCAACACTGACAACTTTGTGCTAAAAAAGTGAGTGAAAGTTTATACTATTCCACATCTAGAGTCCCAGATTTGCAAACTTTGAAGGGTTTAATGGTGAATTTAACTGCTAGAACTTGAGGTTATTGCATTAATAGTGAGTAGTGACTTCATTTTGAAATTAAAACTTATTAAAAGATGAGGAAGCATATTTCTGTTTGTTGCTTCTCTTTCTTATTACTTCAACCCATGGTTTTAAAAAACGGTTGAGGCGTGCGCCTCGAGGCGCGCCTCAAGGCGAAACGGCCAAAAAATGATTCTGAGGCGCGCCTCAGGGGGTTTCTACTGTTTGTGCGCCTCAGAGGGGCTGAGGCGCTAAAAAGGCTGCGCCTCAGGGGTTTTAGATATTTGTTTTTGATGTTTTTGCGTTTTTATGTCAATTTCAAGCAATTTATGTCTTTTTTATGTGTTTTTGATTATTTTGATGAATTTGATGATGAATTTAGTTAGTATTACTATTTTTATAAGGTATATAATATTTATATTTATTTTTTAATTCCGCCTCGGTTCGCCTCGAGGCTTACGCCTCGTGAGGCGAAGTGAAAACGCCTCGAAACTCGTTTCCGTTTTTTTAAACCTTGCTTCAACCAGCAATATATTCTATTACTCCGTGAGTGATTTTAGCTTTGTATTAGTTGATAAAACACCTAATCAATGAAGCTAGCTTTAGTTCGAATTTAACGATATTATAACCATCTTTAGCTTGCCAACACAAAAAAAATAGTTATAAACACTTGCCCATCCTTCATAAAAGTTGTTTATTGTTCTTAGAAATACTTGTGCTGAAGCGACCAAAAGATTTCGTAGTCCAGATTTGCCAAATTTGAAAGGTTTGATGAAGAATTTAACTGCTAGAACTTGAGATTATTGCATTACTAGTGACTTCGTTTTGAAATCAAAACTTTCGAGAAAGATTAAGAATCATACTCTATTTGTTGCTTCTATTTCTTATTGTTCTAATTCTAACCAACAACAAATTCCATGACTCCATGACAAGTTTTAGCTTTGTATTAGCTGATCAAACACCTAATCAAAAGCTAGTTTTTGTTCAAATTTGACGAGATTATAACCATCTTTAGCTTGCCAACACACTTAAACTTGTAAACACTTGTCCATCCTTCTATGTTGTCAAGGCTAACCTAAGCGCGTTCCTGCCAAAAATCGTCTGAACAGGTTTGAAACAATTATACCGGCCCTAGACAAGCCTGAAACATGTCTAAAACCTCTAAAAATTGTAATTTTATAATACGCCTCTCGCTTATAAAAGCCCTCGTTATTTCAGCGCTGAGGGCTGATGCCCAAGGCCCACCCTTTGCGCCTTCGACAACTATGCCATCCTTCATAAAAGTTGTTTACTATTCTTAAAAATACGTGTGCTGAAGCGACCGAAAGATTTAGTACTACTCCACATCTAGACTCCAGAGTTGCCAAATTTAAAAGGTTTAATACATGAATTTAACTGCTAGAAATTAAAATTATTGCATTACTAGTGGCTCCATTTCAAATATGTCTGTTTGTTGCTTCTATTTTTATTGTTTCAACATCCACAACTCCGTAACAGATTTTAGCTTTGTGTTAGTTTCTCAAACACCTAATCAATAAGTTCGTAGATCCAATTACACTTTAACTGCTAGAACTTAATGTTCTTGCATTACTAACTACTTCTACTTCATATTCCTTCAATCAACAACAAATTCCATAAGAACATTAGCTGTATATCAATCAATCAAACACCTAAACAATTAATCAGTACAGTACACAATAGATCCGCAGATTCAACTATTCAACCGTGAAAGCATCTACAACACATTCAAATCAACAAATTAATAAGTTAACCTAAATTCAAACACGCAATTGACATATACAGTGCAGGATTATCAAAAGCCCTAATTTCAGCATACATGAAGTGCCGTAAGATCGGTTACCGTTAGTGAGACGATCGATTGCAGAAGAAAGCTGATCTTGACTACGAAAAGTGTGTTGAGCTTGTGTATCGAAATCTCTAATTATAGTTGATATCGTGTAAGATAAGCCATTGGCCATTTGAGAGGACGTTGAAGAGTTGTTATTGTTGTTACTGTCATCGTCGGCGGTTGTGACGGTGGTGGTAGGCTCCGCCGGAAGGTCGTCGACAGTGGCTGAAGCTTTGTCGTTAGAATTAGGGTTATCGGTGACGGTGGTAGGGTGTTCACCGGAATCGGAGTATTGAGCTTCGTCGGACATTTTTTAGGGTGGGGATTTGGGGTTGTAGAGTTGGTAATTGATCAGATGAAATTGGGCTTCCACCCCCTTCAATTAAAATCAAAGCCCAATTGAGAGATGGAAAAAGAACAGGCTTGTAAGGTGTGCAAAAAAAGCAGGATCCGGTAAAAAAAAATTCTAGAACCGGTTTTTTTAATACCCAGGTATTCTATACTCGAAACCAAAACCGGCTCTACCCGTATGGTATGTATAGATAGGGTATGTATTTTGATCTCAATACCTGGAACCGGAACCGATCATACCTGATTAATACTTGAAACCGGACAAGAACTGGAACCGATTATACTCGGATATACCTGATACATGATTCTAATATCTATCTTTTAAATTTATGTTAGTGTATTTATTTTAATTTTTTTACATTATACAATGCAGATTTAATAATATTAAAAAAATACGAGAAAATAGGGTAATAAAAACGTAGTATATGTGACAACCCGAACTTTCAGCATTAGCGTCGTTAAATTTCGCGATCCTAAATCCTCATTATTTCCTTCAATGATCCTTGCTTGAATTAACTTGCTAAATGTTCTGTGTTAAACCTAAATGTATAACGTGATTGATTATGCCCACTTGTGTGTAACTGTTTAACTACAAGAAATCGTTAAAATATTTCTATGGGTCGAATAGCTAATCTTAGAAAACTAACCTAATGGGGCCGCGAGTTACTTGACACGTTTGGGGCATGAACCTGTTTAGCACACACACATTCTTATGGGCTTGAGGCCATACACACACCCCTACATATTATTCACGGCCCACATATCTGGAGTCCAAACCGAGTACACATTTAACCAAATGAAGCTTAGAGTTATGTTGGGCCGAAGTCCTTGATGAATTACTTTAACTCGGTTCCAAATAGTGTTGGGCCCTCCCCCTCTCGTTTTGACCCACACATGTTCCTGGCCCCATATGCTGTCCAAGCCCAACTCTCAATTGTGTCGCACATGTTAAGTATTACGTAAACTGCACTTTGTTTTTGCAATATTCATAACAAAACCCTAACCCCACCCCTCCTTGGAGTTGCGACAGCCGGAGAACCCCCCCCCCCCCCCCCCCTCATTCGAGTTAGCATCTCATTCGATTAGAGTCTTGGTTAGTGGTTTTTGTCTATTATTATTCATATCCGCATGATATTGATTATATAGTTTGACGATTAACTATTTGGTGATAATATGTGATATTGATTATACAGTTATATGATGAATATGCTTAGTAGTGGTTAAGTAAGCGATCAAGTGGCACATAATATATGCAAACTGTATTGAACCATGTATAAATATATGTATATATGTCGAGGTATGATGATGATGTCAACTGCTTGCATATCGATTAGAGTTCTTGTTATATTCATAGTATTAAATGCAATGTTCGGTCCAATTGTAACCAAGTTTCATGATATATCATAATTATATGTTTCACAATTATATGTTTCACTATTCAGTTTGCATGTGGATTCACTGAAAATGGCGGCCCAATAGGATTAAGACTAGGAATGCAGTTGTCGGCCATCATATGTAAACCATGATAATAAATATGTTTAAGATGATTTAATATTGTTTCTTTTAGGTGAGGTATTGATAGTGGGTATATATTTTGATGAACAAAGGTGATATTCACAGTAATCTAAGGGAACGAATTATCCTGTTGACTATTTCAGGATTGAGGAAAATAGTGCTTATGCACTTCAAAGGTTGAATGATGATTTCATATGTTGGTGATGATCAACAGTAGGTTAGACATATACATGAAACATGTGGATTAGGGGTGTTGATTGGTGGACCGAGGGTTATTGTAAAGGATTGGGCCGAAGGTTATCATAAGAGATTGGGTTAAAAGATTAAGTCATATAATCTGTGTTGGACTTAACTGTAACTGGGCCGCACAACACTTGTATCGAACCCGTCTAAACCATTGGGCCATACATGTTTGATAACTGGGCTTGAAGTATGTGCTAGTAGATTTTGTATGTATATGGTGTGTTTGAGTGATTACATGTTAAGCGATTGTCCGGTGGCTCTAGATGAGTGAATAAACTGTTATGATTTGAATTACCTGTGTGTGTTACGTGTGCAATAAATGTGCTTGTTGAGAACAATGAATACGTGAATTATTTGTACGTGAAAAGGTGGTACATGTGCATGTAGAACTGACTATTATCGGTAACTATGTTAGGATTTGGTTTGAGCAACTTGAACACATAACTAGTCTAACCGAGCAAAACCAAGGTGAGTTCACACTCTATCCAAGGCATGGGATTCCCAAGGGTTGGGAATGGGTTAAAGAACTGAACGGTAACTACAAACTTGCGTATTCCCCATACAACAGGATACGTACGACCATAAGACCATCACTCTATCATTTGAAGTCCCTCATTTATCGACTTAATCGCCGAGGCCTATGGCGAGCGGGTCATTAGTAGATAGCGCTATTAGGTTTAACAAACCTCACACCGTGTCCTCCGAACGGGCGTGTACTAATGGACTATGGGCAAAGGGTCAATGCTGATAGACATTGACTTAGGCCACCTCTTACATTTTCGTAGCAGTCGATACGCGTGGTCTAGTAACACATGGGAAGCCCCCACTAATCTTCGCAAACATGTCTGGGAGACCGCGATACGAATTAATACGATACATGGTTTACAAAACGAACATATGATTTACGAAACGAATGCTATAACTAAACAACCAACTGTGAACTCGCTCAAGTTTGTTGTTGCCTCGTTGTTACATGCCTCGCAGGCCTTTAGGTGCTAATCAATGGAACTTGCTGTCTGGGAAGCTGGAGTGGTCATGGGTCGAGCTACATGGAAACGCAACACAAGACTAAGAACTATCACATGTGGTTTATAAACACTTAACGAACTATATATGCTTCCGCTGTAAACTGTGACATATTGTAACGTTCTAACCCTTATTGTTAATAAAAGAAAGTTTTATTTAATATACTCATGAATTCAATGTGATTTGGTGGCTAAGATCCTGGTCAGCCACGCCTACAAGCGGTGGTACTCCGCATGTGGATTTTGAGGGTGTGACAGATTGGTATCAGAGCCATTGGTTATAGTGAACTTGGTTTTATTTAAAAAGGGGGAAAATGTTTTGTAAAACCAGACTATAACCGGACAGTTCTAAAGACGTGAATACGACCATGACACTCAGCTCCAGATTGCAAGGTTCGTCTCTCATATACTCATTGTACTACATAACTAGTGAACACCTACATACGATATTGCATGTGATTGCACGTTTAGTACAAACAATATGAATTCATGTACACTTGTACGTATTATGAGACTGATAGGGTGGTAATTCCCTAAACCTTCAAGACTTACGCTTCGTAATACCCTTTGAATGATACCCGAGTTTGGGGAACCATTTAACATGAGTTAAGAGGAGCTGAGATGAACATGCAAATCACAATATTATTGTGGGTGCACACATAATAATAATGTGGGGTGCATATGAGTCCCAATGAGGCTTAACAAGAGGAAAAGGGGTTCCGTCCCGTTATTGGATCAATGAGAAACATAACAAACCTATAGGGGTCATAGCAGTAATTGTCCCCTACTCAAACTCTAGCGTAAACTTTTCATTTATCTTTGGATCCTTTCGAAACTCGATGCTATCGAGTGTTACCTGAACACCCCTCTGAGCTCAGTGAATCGTGTAGAATGTTAGGTGCTTATACGAATGTCCATGTGTTGGATGTCGCAGCGTCGAATGATTGATCGATATCTTTCTCACCTTTCTTCGTTTGCTGGAACTTAACGTATTGACGCCTCAGATTCTGAAGTGCGATTACTTCTGCAACACTCCCGCAACATATTGTGCATTACTCGAACCACTTGCAACATCGATGGACAGGAGGATGAGCGTAGCACTTTACCGACCTCAGTGCTTTGACGACCCTGATTACCGGCAATGAACACCAGCGAATTGACTTCAATCAAATCCTTAACCTTTGTCAGCGACCCATGGGAGTCAACTTTTACGAATCAATCGAGGCATAAGTGATGATAATTGACCTTAGTGTGGTATGCGTAACTACCAGCGCAGTGAGTAGCGCTTTAGGACGTGGCTCAGGATTTGAAAAGATGAACTATGATGGTGAAGAATAGTAGGGCTTCGTTTCGAGCAACGAAATTGGGGGGTAGCAGTCACAACGACAACAAGGTGCTCGTAACCCTAGCTTTTTGTAAGGAAATAAAGGTGCCTGCAACATGGTTTGGCCGTAGTTAAGTTAAGAGGTCGACGATCAAAGGAACAACGACAACACTTGGAATCCTAGTAATGAAAACAACAACACCAGGAATGATGCTCTTGTAAGAGGCATTTAGATTTGGCATGGACGACGTCAGGACTTTAACACCATGGTAGCTAGTAGGAGTAGCAATCCGTTTCGTCTCTGTTCCGTTTGACCTGGATGCTCCTAGGAGTTTGAACCTGTTGTGGAATCGACTGATGGCAAGATAACGAAAACCTCATATGGTCGTTGGGATGCAGACACGACCTTGTGGGACAAGTGTTCGACAACGACCTTCTTCTAATATTCTTGATAGATGTACCCCGTGAGGAGACAATTCTACGTATCCCTCTCCTTCATGGAGGATTGTTATCTGTTCCAACGCGTTAGAGTGGCGCAATGGTTAGTGATATGTCAGCAATGAGAGCCAGGAGTGTCTACGAAGGGATTACCCCGCTATGTGGCAATTGTTATAGACGCGAGGATCGAGGATCCACCAGCTGCTCGTGATTATCCTCCATGTGCTGACCGAGGAACTTCCAGGAACGTCTCTACAACTGTTAGGTAGGAACTCAGTTTGACCTCACGTCAGAGGCAGTTCTAACTACTCGTACCCCTTACCGTTTTGCACCAGGAAGGTTGCAGGAGCTAATTAACCAACTACAGGAACTGTCGGACAGGAGATTTCGCTTTAAGGAGCCCTCGCTATACCCATGAAGAGAAGCCTTTTCATATGCGTACTGATTATCGAGAACTCAACAAGGTGGTAGTCAAGAACCGTTTGCCTCGGCCACGTATTGAAAACTTGTCGATCAATTGCGAGGAGCAAGCTTCCACTCGAGGATTGGCTAGTGAGCGAACTATCGTTAGATGGTAGTCCAAAGGGAGAATACTCTTAGAACAACATGTCGAATATAATGCGACCATTTCAATGATATGCACCATGATCATTGAGTTGACCCACACACCAGCGGCTTCAGGGATCACATAAATCGACCGCATTTATTGACAACACTCTGAATCCTGACCAGGAGAATGGAACGCCATGGGTGACATTTATATCTTATTGTTAGAACTTCTGAGGGAGGAGCCTCACCGCTCAAAGACTTGTTAAAAATAATTTCTGGGATGGAGAAGTATCTTTTGGATATATAATCAGCGAAGTAGGGATGCACGTGGATCCTGCTAAGATCCGTCTTGGTTGGAAAACTGATCGACACCAAAGAGTCCTTCGTGGACACAACAATTTCTTGGTCTCACTTGATACTATCGCAGGTAAATCACGGGATTTTCAAAGGTCGCACAGGTTAAACCTCTCTAGCACAGCAGTGTGTTGTGTTCGTGAAAGACGGTACAGGAGGCCGTCCTTTCAGCTTTCGAATCCTGACTCTGCAATGCACTAAGCAACGTTTACACCCGAGGATGCGGGTGATTCAGTGGTATATCCTTATGGTTCGAACCAGAGTCCTAGCAGCACACCGACGCAACACGAGAGAATGATGATTTACGTGATGGAACTACAAAGGGGAAACTGCACGACACACAACTGGCAGAGAAAACCGTGGCCTTGAGATTTTAGATGGAGGCACTACTTGGATGGTACCAGATGTGTTATTTAGACCGATTGCAAGGGCCTCCCATGTACCCTGACTTCGACAAAACTAATTCAGTTAATGGCATCACTGGAGGAAACTTTAGGATGATTACAACTATGAAATTTGAACGTGCACGAGCTCTGCAGCTCGCTATCGACTCTAACTTACCAGAATCAGACTCGCTCTGTTCAAACTAGAGAAGTGAAGGAAGAGGAATCTTCAAGTCGA